>OZ017795.1:2425161-3675161 GCA_963969395.1 Pseudoscleropodium purum
CCATAATTTGAACCTCCAAAAGTGAGAGGAGGAACCGGAGTAGTAGGCTCTGATCCTCTTTCATTTGAAGCCCCGTAATAAAAGGCCCCATGATGTCCGTATGAATCACTTCTAGTTGATCCCGGATAGTATTGGGCACTTCCGTGAAGAAAGCAACTATACTGCGGGGTTACATGGCTTCCTCCACTACCTTCGGAGCCCATTTGAGTGGGCGTCGTATAATATGAACCAGATTCAGTAGACCTACCATAGTGCGTGTTGTCATAGCTACCTATCCCACCTAGAGAGCCAATTTCAGGGGGAGTGCCATAACGAGAACCAACTGCACTTGAACCACCATAATGCGTAGATCCATAGCTCCCTCTTCCACCTTCATATCTATTTTGAGGATCGTAACCAGAGTATGAACCACCTCTTCCATGTTCAGATTCTTGCGTTCCATGTTCATGTTCGTAGGACCCACCATGCCTATCTTGTCGTCCACGATCTTGAAGGCTTTTGCGTGTTGCCTCTTGCATTTGTTGCTCGAATTCAATTCATTCTCGTTCTTCTACCCGCTCGTGTCTAACTCCAAATGTGACAGGCGCTTGCATATCATCGTCATCATTGTCATCTGTCTACGCATCTTCAGCATCTCGTAGAACAACTGAAGATTGTTGTAGATAACCTCGATCAGACCACTCTGGCATGCAATCGCTTGCACCGCTCCACTGTATATCTATAACGGCATCCGTGCGCGTATAGTTCTCTACATTGCGACCTGTAGCAGTACGCCAGTCCACGTCCTTGTGGAGTACAATCTCTACCCAAACCATTGCCATAACATTATAATTCATTATATTAGGTTTGGCGCTTTTAATGCTAAGAACTCGATGCACTTGTGTGTATCGTTGTTTGAAGTGCTCACTTTGGCACGTAGACATTTGTCCTTCCCAACGTGGCGCTTGGTGCTCTATACGTTCACGTGGCCAAAGTTTTTGAATGTGAGTCATTTTTACATACTTCTTGCACATTGAGCAATCCCACACTCTTGTTGGTTCTTCTTCCCATCTCGGTTCACCCACGTACAATGGATCGGCCCAAGCATCCCAATCGAACAATTGGGGTCTTCCCTTTCGACTACTTTTTTGGGGTGTTCTATCTTTTGGCATGATGAAGCTAAAGCAAAGAGAATGAAACAATTAGAAAGCTTAAGAACCAAAATTTTGATTTAACTAATTAATTAAAATTTTACAAGCGTGAACTTTGTGAAAATTTGTAACAATCTCACAACAATCATTCACTCAAAGCGGAAGGGGCGCACAGAGCTTCCAATGCACTGGTCTGCCCACTCCAAAAGAGAACGATTGTTCGAATGAGCCATCCGCCTCCCCATATATATATGCGGACGCCCCGAGGCGGACGTCCAGATCATGCGGACCACATCAGTTCACGTGTCAATTGGACGGCCGTAACCGGGCGGACGGGTATCGGGGCGGACAGGGCGGTCGGGGTGGTCGGGCCGGACACGGCGGACTCCGGATCGGGCGAACAGGGCGGACGGATATCGCAACGGACAGGGTGGACAGGGCGGACGGGTATCAGGGTGGATGCTGGATCAGGCGGACAGGGCGGACGGCTCATCTTAAACCCTAAACCTAATGAAGGAAATTGTTCTTTTTTCAAAATCTCACGGTAGAGATGTTTAACCCGTAAAGTTCTTTTCACTAAAAACACTTCAAAACTGCCAATAGTAGTGCAAATATCAAGTCTTAAAAGAAAAATACTTTGGGGCATATGTAACCGTAGCATCTTGTAGTAAATTAGTTGGAAAAAATGTGGAAAAAATTTTAGACAAATCTACCATTTGGATTGTAAGATATTAGATATTGAATGTTTCATTTAAGGGGGCTACTCAATTATGTCTATTAATGAACAATTGGTAGGCTAACAAACCTAATTTAGCATGTATTTTAATATTTGTTGCAATTGTTTTAGGAATATTATAACATAACACTATTATAATATTCTTATAAATGATATAATACTAAATCATTTCAAAATCAACAACATTCGAACACAATCTGTTAATCTTGTCTTTCATACTCGTTTAATGATATATATATATATATATATATATATATATATATATATATATATATATATATATATATATATATACATAAAATATATTAGATAAATCAACATGAACAAATCAATGATTATATATTTCATAGATCTATTCTTCATCAATCAAATAAGAGTGCATGTGCAAATATAGACAAAGATGGTTTCTCCATTTGTTGCCAAAAAATAGATAAACAAATAGAGAAAGATATGAAGTGAATGTTACTTAGAGAATTGAAAAGAAAAAAATTGAAGTACTCAATTGCATTTTATTAAATTGGAAAATTGCATGTGGATGACATGAATTAATCTTCATAGATGCTAAACTTATACGAGTTGCATTTCAACATTTATGATTTATGCAATTGATTGAATTGAATTGAATTGTAATTACATTTTTCAAATTTTCGATTCAATCATTCAAATTTGCAAGAGTGATTTATAATAGATTTATAACTTTAAATGTGAAAGCATTCAATGCCTTTATGCGTTTGTTCATCAATATATTAATTTTAGATAAATAATATATATTTTTTATAACATATGCATAAACCATTACATTAAAAAAAACAAAAACTAAGAGCCAAGCCAAATAGGCTGGTCAAATGAAGAGAACAAGATAATAAGAGCCCTACGAGACAGAAAACAAAGGAAAAAAAAGAAAATATCAAAAGGATTCAAAGGAAGAAACAAGATGCATTCTTGCAAGACCGTAGAATACATAATGATTTCAAAATCCAAACACAAATATATTTTCTATTTCAATGAGAGCCAAAAATGAACTACCTTGCTCTCAAAGATTGTATAATGTACACGTTATACAAAACGAACATATAACAGAAAGAGTAGAAGACATCGTTTATCATGATTGAAAACTGAAATGATTTTTTTTTTCTATGTAGAATATTTTATGAAATGTAACAATGTATTTAATTATCATAATAATTGGTAGAAATCTTTGTGCAATACATAGAAACATTTCATTCATGTGGAATTTTTTCATTTATTTAGGATTAAAATGGAAATATTATACTCTACAAAGTACAAACCAAAAACAATACCATATACCTAAGTTCAAAAGTTTGCAATTGTTTCGTGAATTCATTTTGAAAATTCAAACAAAGAAATATTTTATAATCAATATCTTGTTCATTTGAATCATTTCAAAAATCGAATTCCGAATTCAATTCCTATTTATAATAGAAATTATATTTGTCAATTTTTTAGATCTTTAAACAATGAACCCTCTTTTTTTAAATTAATATTTAAAAACATCTGAAATAAGAATATTGGAATTACCCTTCAAAATAAATATAGCACATGTATAATGTATTCTACTCCACCAACTCAAGTAACGAATTTTCCTATGTTTTTAAGAAAAATATAGCCATACATGATTTGAAAGTTAAAACATTGTTTCTTTTTCTTTGTTTTCAAATCTAATCAAAATTTCATTAAGAAATATGAAAGACTCGATGTTCATTTGAAGATCGTGATGCACTTTTAATGAGAAATCACAACCTTTCATTAAATATCATGAGGTTGAAATCCATTTAACTGTTATTCTAATTATGTATTGGGGCCTTTTTTTAAAATTTCATTTGCTTACAATGAAAATGGAATTGATTATTTTTGCAAAACATTTGATTTCCTAATGAACTTTAAAAAAATCCCCACCATCTTCAGATCTTCTCAAAACCTATTTAGAGGAATAATATCAGTAACTAATTCAAACATATTCAACTTAACCACATTCCCCTCATTCGTAAAACAATTTAGGGGAGAAAAGAAAAGGTTTAGGGTAATTAGGGTATAAGGTTTAGGGTTTACATTTAGAAAAAAAAAAAATGACAAACCAATTCAATTGATCTTCATTTAGCAGTGATTATCAGGCTGTTTATTTTGAAATGTTACCGCTCTTTTTGAATAATAATGGCCTCATAGGATGCACCAATTGACAGCTGGGCGGACGCCGTCGGCGGTCAGTGTTTAAGTGGGGCGGTCGGCGTGTCCAAAGCGCGGACGGCATCGGAAGGAGGACAGTGCGGACAGTCCGAGCGGACGCGCCGGTCGGATGGGGCGGTTGGACGGGGCGGTCGAACGGGGCGACGGGCGGACGAGGCGTCCGCTGCCGAAGCGGACGTCGTTGGTCCGCGGGGCGGACGCGAGGTTCGGGGCCGCTTCGCGCGGTCCGGGGCAGGTTCGGTGGCGGACAGCCTCTAGGTCCGGCGGCGGACGGCTATAAGGGTGGAGTGACTTTTCATTTCTTCTCACTTCAATTCTCCTTCGGTGCCAAGTTGGATGTGCTACTATTGCTTTATGCGCTAGTTGCTCCTACGGGGTGGAGAGTTGGGGTCTTTTATCTTTTGTTACTGTGTTGCGGTTGATGCCATCACTTTTGACTATCACGTGAGATTTTTTTATTCACTTCAATTGGTTATTGAATCCAATTGACAATCATGAATGGCGAAGGTGATCGAAATATGGATGGGGTGACTCCAGGAAGCGAAGTGAAGAAAAAAAGCAAAGTGAAGGGGGCTACGCACGACCTTCGGCTTGACATTTTAAATGACCCTACAATTAAAGCAGAGAGCGGGTGGGAAGATGAAGATGCGGAGTATTGGACATAAAAAATGTGCAGGACCTATGTTAAAAGTACCACATTGACAAGTTGTGGCCTCAGGAGTCACACAGGAGTCATACACGGGATTTTTGTTGTAAACCATGGACTTGCAACAACAAACATTTTGTCCATCGATCTGAGGAGATGTGGCGTGTTCTATTCGGAAACAAGCACAAAAGTAAAGGCTATATTAATTATAGCGTGGTGTGTATGGTTTATGCGGAACTTATATTAGAGCGCAAGATCGATTGGAGCACGTTTCCGACGACAACAGCTTGCCCACTTCTACTTGAAGCCAATCAAAAGGACATTCCCGACTTGTACAATTCAGAGGGAGAAACAGAAAAAGTATTAAAAAATACTATTGAGGTGAAAACGGATGGTGTGGAGAAAGCCTCAAATGTTGAAGAATTACGGTCTGTACAATCTCCAACAAAAACAATTAATGAAAGCTCTTCGAAAAATGTGGGGAAAGATGTGGAGAAAGATGTAGAGGCGCAGGAGGGTGAAGTCTTTTCCACAACTCCAACGCGTTTGACCTTTACACCAAATGTTGCGGCACAAACGCAAACGGAGTTTGTAAACAAAGGCAAGGTTTGTACGGAACGCGGAAAAACTTCAAAAAGTAAAGGAGACGAAGTCTTGGCGGAGAAAGTGACAAAGGCTAATGCTACAATTGATAGTCTGATAGCCAACAATTGTTTTGATAGTTTGGTCTACAAATCTCCGCCTATGCATTAAGGCGTTGAATCTAGTCCAACGTTAAGTTTAGAAGACAAAGTACATACACCTCGTGGACAAGGCGTGATGATTGATAATATATCGTCATTATGGAGTTCCGAGCGTAAAAGGCGGGCAGAGGAGTTCCCAATTACAGCGGCATTGCCAAGTCTTCTACATCGAACCTTGCAAGACATGTCCAATCCAAAACAATTGGAAAATCTTTTAAAGCTCTCGGTTGAGTTTGCCAACCTTCATGAAGAAATAGGCGGATCGTCGAACCCCGATGATGGTGCTACTACTGTTCCAATGAGTCCACTTGCAGATCCAAAGGATGTTGCACATATACTTGATACAGCTTTCAAGATAACGATGTCAACTGAATTTTTAGCGCAAGCTGCTCCGACTTTTATGAATTTGGCCAAGGAGTTTTCTTTAATAGCAGCAGAGATGTTGAAAGATGCTATAGCATTTCAGAATCTCACGAAGACTTTCGGACCACTTTTTAAAGAAAGAGATTTTCACATACTACAATTGGTGGAATATGAGAAGAAAATTGCTGACCTTGAAGGAGTGGAAGCAAGGTACAAAGTGTTGGAGTTGAAATTAAAGACTTCGGAGAGTGAGATTGAACATTTAAATCAACAATCATCGAGGCAAATAGAAGAGTTGATGAAGATGCGTAAACGGATTGCAGAATTGCAAGGGACCTCCAAAAATCTAAGTGAGGTTGCAATCTCACCAGTGATTGTACTCGGAGACAGTCAAGAGACTCAAGAGAGTGAAGATAAGCTCTCTCTTCCTTTTGATAAGGCCGAAGCAAGCGACAATCCTGCCATTGTGAATGTACAAGAAAGTCACGACATGAACATGTTAAAAGCGACACAACAACCATCAATGGAAAAGCTTTTATCCGTTTACGTGAATGCGGAGATGCAAACGGAGAGTTGTGACTTTGAAGAGTTGAAGCATAAATTGGAGGAGGCAATTGAAGCAAAATGAATCATTGAATCCAAGTTGAATCGATTGCAATTGTGCTTGGATTTGAAGAAGTTTATGCCATCTAGCGGCTTGGAGTCTCGATGGTTAGCATGGGTACAAAGACTCCAAGACAGACCCTCTGTAGTATCTCGAGCAATGGCAGGTCTTCAAACATTGGCAATGGAGTCGAATGAAAATTGCGATGCCATTCAAAACTCTTTGAGTTGGTTCAAGACTATGTTTGACCAACATCCTTCAAAGGGATATACAGAGATCACATGTTGGGGAGACATGGATGCCATGTTTGAGCGGTTAAACCACACAAAGAAAGACCAAGCTCCACCCATCAATTGGGCCTTGGAAGTAGAGGAAGGATGGGTCCCTTACAACACACTTTCAGCACACATCAATGTGAAAGACAAGCGAGTGGTGCATGCTTGTGATCCAGCCTCTCCAATCTTGGATGGTTGTTGTAGCCTTTGCCAAGGCCTCTTCGGACCGGAAGATGCGGTAACCACGGGCCAATGTCGCCACACTTTCCATGTCACTTGCATTGTAAAAGCATCACTCATTTGTTTGGTGTGTGCCGAGTGTCGTAGTCCATTGAGTGCTAGGTTCTACGAAATGTTTGGTATCTTGGAAGCTATGCCTCCAAGCCACGAGTACAATCGTTGGAATCTTCCTCTTGATCAAGTGCCGTACAAATTTCAAAATTATCAACATTGGGGGAAGCCAATCCGGTGGAATGCAAATGAACAGAGGCATGATTTGTATGAGGAATCTCAACAACCATTGGATTTGGATGTGTGAATGACTCACAATAGAGAGGTGGAATTGCGGGCTCGAGGAATCGTAGATGACGCGGCCCGTGAAATGTTTTGTCGCAATATGGAGGGACATTGGAGCTTGCAACACGAAAAGTTCTTTCGTTTTCCAGATAAAAAAGTGGAGAGAGGACCAAAAGACAATTGGGTGGAGGTGAACCATGGAAAAGAGTTCGATGAGCAGTATAAGGCATACGACCACACCCTCGTAGGTAGGGCCCTTCTATTGTCGAAGTTGGAAGAGGCTGCAAAGTTCGTGCTGTCTACGATACAAATGGATAAACAAGCACAGGACATTCATCTGTAGATGTGGCAGCAGCATTTGATAGGCGCATTGGCGATATTATAGGGCATTGGAAGGCTTTCCTATTGGATGGAGACTGCTTCACAGTATGGCAAGAGAAAGGAGATGATGAAGTTGTTCAAGCGATGGTAGATCGTGTGGAGAGCAACTTAAGAACCTTGAAGGCAGACGAAGTCGATTTATCACCAAAAAGAAAACAAAAAAGGAAGCGTGAAGAGGATGATGACTTCTCTCCGGAAACCAAGAAACAATTTCATAAGGTGGACATCGAAGTTCAATCTGGAGGGCGAATAGTCTGTCCAAGTCAACAACGGTCAACTTGTCAATCATCTGCTAAACTCCTCGGTACAACAGATTTTCCTTTTGTTTTGGGAGAAGGTAGTGGTCCATCCGGTGGAAAGTAGGATTTGAGGAGAATTTTGTTTTTTAAAAACAATGGTCCTTTCATTGTTTAAAAACAAAAAAGAATGTGAAAGATTTAGATCTTAAAAAGATCGTATAGGATTCAATAGTGATATTGGAACTATGTTTTCATGTATTTTGTTTATACATATATATTTATATATAAAGATGCTATATTTTCATTTGCGTATAAAAATATTTTTATATGTACATCTTATTTTACGTCGATGCATTCATTTTTAATTGTGTAACATTCAAATTACATAACAATATAAAATTTTCTAATGACTAATGGCAATGCGAAGTCCGCCCCATCTGCTCTGTACGCCCGACCGCCCCGCCCATCCGCCCAGCCTGTCCGCCCCGCCCGTCCGCCTCCCGTCCGCCCTGCCCCGCGCGTCCGCCTTCCGACAACAAGAGGGACACTGCGTCCGCTAGCATCTATGTGTCCGGACGTCCGGAAAACGGACGCTATTTTGGGGCGGACGTTGAGATTCGTCAACCTTGACTTTGTATTTGTCAAATATTAATTGTCTCACTTATTTATCCTTAGCAATTACTACGCTTCTGGATCCTTCTTTTTAGACAAAGCAAATGGAAGGAAAAATCAGTGGTGTCTAAATTCTTCATCTATATGAATCAATAACTTAACAATGTTGACATAAACCTTAATAAAAGAAGTAGACCTACTGTAGTTTAGCTTTTTGACTTTTATTACTACATTTTTGGCACCGGTGCCGGGGAATGAACCTTGCTTAGTAGTGTTCAAAGATGTACTATAGTTTTTGAATTCTTTTCAAATCTTTGGACAAGTTGATCTTAAGGAAATAGGAAAACACATGAATTAACAAATTCCTCTTATATAACCATATATATATATATTCAAAAAAGGATTACATGTATTTTCCATAAAGTTCTTTAAGGACTCAATTGTGATTGGATTAAAAAGTATTTAGAATCTTTTGTTTTATAAGAGTAGAAGATACACTTGGATATTTGAAAATCAAAGTGTTTTTGAATGGTTTTATATATATGAAATATCATGGAATCATACCAAAAACTTAGTAGAGAAATAATCAAAGATTTATTGGTAGATATATTTACAATAGATAATTGTATACCATCACAAAACTATATACCTCAAAGAACGAGGCCAAGTAATTCCCAAGTACATCATTCTAACATTATTCCTAGAAACACTAGAAATACTAATTCTAGTCATCAAGTTATAAACAATAGAAGAATCCTTTGTCACTTTTGTAGTGATTGTGGTCATATTAAAAGGAATTGTTTTAGAAAGCAAGTTTTTGATAATAGACCTAGAAATCCTTCTACACCTATTCGTAAAAATTCAGACATTGAATTCTTAAAATTGATTTCGCAAATCAATCAATTGGGAATTAGGAATAATACCATAGAAGATTTGCTTAGAATAAGAAGCATTATAGATACACTAATTCAAACTTATCCTAGGCAAACTAATATCTTCTAAACTAATTCCTTTCGCCAATAACATGAAAACACAATGTTGTTTCCATGGGAAAGTTTGGGAATAATAGAAGACTACTTTTCAGGACCTTGTCTTTTTATGGCTTTATACCGATTGTATAAAAATGCTTATTTTGGAAAAGGTCACAAATTCTTAAAAGAAGATTTTTGTACTTTTGAACTAAAAGGTCAGATTGAAAAGTTACCATTAGATGTAAAACGTATTATCTTTAGTAAAATTTGGAGAGAAGGGAAACCTTATAAAAAAATTTATGCAAAAGGAGAAGATCTCCTTATTCACCCATCTTTACACTATTTGTTAGGACAACACGGAAAAATTAAAAACTTATTCTTGTGTAGAAATTCCTAGTGGATATGTTGATTGGCATGGTACTAGGGTAGATAGAAAATTATATGTTTTTAATTATGGACCAGTAAATCCAAGATTAACACCTTTGATACTTGATTTCGTAAGTAAGGAAGAAAAACATCCTATGAGCATTTCTTTTGGATTGTTATGCCTTTGAAATCAACAGTGCATTAAAAATTTAAAATACACTTGAATATACCTTTTAGAATACAAATGTTCAAATTCTTTAATGAATACATTAAATGTTTCAAAATACTAGTGAACATGACTTGAAAAAGGCATTGCAAAAGAAACAAAGAAAGGATAGGGCTTATAAGCGGTCTAATCGTCAGATTATATCTTCCTATAAGAACCTAGTGTTTACCCCAACACCGGCAAGACCACCTTCACCCCAACTCCCCAAGATCCTAATTTGGACAATTTAAACATAGAACAAACTTTAAATTCACCTTTAGAAACTTATGCAAGAAGACAAGTAGATAATAATTTAGGTGAAGAATTAGTTGACATTATAAACCCCATTGTAGCAAATATTGTTGATAACCTTCTAGACCAAGAAGTTAGGAATTTTCAAGAAATTCCTTATTCAACTTTTGAACGAGGACAATCTTCAAATTCTCCTACATTACATTCAGCTCCTACAGAGTACTTGTTTTCAAGACCTAGGAACCTTACTTTAGAACCTCTATTTACTAGTCCAGTTGCAGAATATTTACATGAATCTGGAGGTGAAGAGAATCCTAGTGTACGAGAACGCTTGCAAAAGCTCTTGTACAATGTGAATGAAAATTTTGATTTTATAACTTCTGAGTTAGAGCATTCTGATATACCTTCTCATTTTGAAACTTCTTCATGTTAATTTTTACCACCATTTGAAGAAGAAAATAATAATCAAAATGGTTTGAGTACTTCAGAAGAGTGTTCTAATTCATCCTTATTAAATTTGACTTCCTCAAGGGATAACTCTAGTGATAGTTCACCATCTAGTGAGAATATCTTTGATATAAACATGGCACAACCAAGACCTTTGAGTTTGGTTCCATTACCACAATACTTAGGCCATCCAGGATCTAATCTTGATTATCATGTCAATAGATTTTTGATGACATGTCAAGCAAACCTCATACCTCAAGCAAATTATTTGACAACCTTTCCTACCACTTTAATGGATACTGCTCAGGAATGGCACCAAACACATGGACCTTATGTGACATGGGACGCATTGAAAGATGCCTTCCTAACCAGATTTCGTCCATTAGCTTTTATAGAAAATATTCAAGACCGTTTGCAGAACTTGAGAATGGGACCTAGAGAAACTGTAGATTCCTACCATGGAAGAATGGAATATCTATTGACAAGTTGGCGTAATCATGGTATGCCAGATGCTTACCTTACTAGTTTGTTTATAGGAGGATTACACCCTATTGAGTTCAAAATAGCCATGAGAGAAAAGAACCCTGCAGATTTGGCAGAGGCCTTGCAAAATGCTAAAAGATATGAAGAAGCTAGGATTGGTGAAGCAGATTTGTCTTTGGCAAATCTTACACCTTATCCTACAACATCTCTAAAACCTTCCTATGTTCAAAATCCTATGTATCTAATAGTTCAAGAACCAAATTATATAAAACCAGAAATACATATACCAAAACAAAATTTAGATTCAAAAACTGGATTAGAAAATAAATTGAATAAATTGATTGAAGGAATGGCTGACTTAAGAGTCCAAGTGACCAATGCTCCAAATAAGAGAAATAAGCCTACCAATGTGCGAACTAATGTTTGGTGTTCTAATTGTAAAGGGCATGGGCATTTGTCTTTAGAATGTTCATCACCTTTGATAGAAAATATGGCACAAAGCCCTATTTGTGGTTTTGTGGTGGTAAACATTTTACAGTTAAATGTTGGAATTTAAAAGCTGTTAGACAAGATATGGCAGCTGTCGCAGCACAAGGCAGGTCAATTCCCCATTATACTCACAAAAATCGCTTTAGAGTATAACTAAGTGACTCTAAAGATCGAACCCACGAGATCCTGTGAAGTATCTAGCTCTATTAAGCAGTTAAGCTCAGTCAGTATGCCAATCTTACTTTCCGGTCTTAGATCTAGAACCAGAAATACCACCACACCGGATAACTATAGACTGGATTTCCCCTTCTTCCGGTCCTACTAACTATCCGGTCCATACAAATACCCAAATCCCAGGATCTCACAACTTCCGATCCTGGAAATCCGTCCTTACCAATCCGGTCGGGATGGTCATCCTGTATCCGTAGTCCTACCCGGTTTAGTTTTGCCTCTGTTTCACCATCAGAGGGGTCGCCGCTTACATTTGAGAGTGGTAGGCCCACCACTCCTTCCGTGACTTATAGTGGCCGAAGACCCACTGTCCTACCTTCTAGACTCCTAAGCTAATCCGGATCCGGTTTGGTCCTTCACAACAACCCAGATAGCAATCCGGGTCGTAGGTCACACAAAGACCCCACACTCGACCCTCTCGTACTACAACGACCTTGATGCTACTTCCGATCCGTGCGAAGACAGGTGGTTACAAGTGCACCCGTCCGTTCCAACATCAACTAAAGTTCTTCCGTTACCCATACGGGTGGTGAGACCTCACAGGAGATCGGACACTCGACCGGATTTCCCACCCGGGAGTTCTAGCGCAGCTAAGGAATCCCTCCCTACCCGCCTAGCCTAACAACGGCTTTCTCACCCGGAATCTCAAACTCTAGACGTGCTGAGGAACTAAGTTCACTCCCAACTCTTCGATACCTACTCACATGCACCTTGGATCGGAAAAGAAACACCAAGGGGAGAAATCACTCGCAAACCGGCTCGTACTATCCTAACTCCACATCATACAATCCTGTCGCGCTGGAGAGAGACACACAATGAGGAGAAGAGAAAGGTACAAGAAGTTTGCAAAATGAAAAACTCCCAGTTCCCCTCTGAGGAACCGATTTATATACAAAGGGTAAAAACCCTAAAAGCACAAAAAGGAGCGGAAAACCCGTGGGGGTCCGTCGCCATCCTAATCTAACTTCCGGTCTAACCTAATACTGTTGAGCCGGATCCGGATCCGCTCCTACTCCTAACTGGAATCAAAATCCTATCTACTCTACAACCCTAGATCCTATTGTCGGGCTTCCGATCTCCGGAACCAGCTCCTCGAAGACTTCACTCAAGTTCCGGATCCGTTCCCCCTCCGCAGGGTTAGATCCGGGTGAAGACTCCAGGTCGATTGTAACATCCGGTCTCGTGCCCGGAGTCTCAGCCCGTGTAGACTTCTTGGACTCGGGAGTCCAATCCTTCCTATCCTTCGGAATGGTCGTGTCCGGAAAGATATCCGGTAGCGAGATGTTCGAAAGATGTATGCCCTTGGAGGACATCGCTCCAGTCAACTTCCGGCTGCTTTCCTCAATCCGGTCCGCAGCCTTCCGCCCCTCCACCATCACCGTCTCCACCTGCTCAGCGAAGTCGGCGAGAATCCGGACCATCCGGGAACCGGATAGTTTCTTCTCTTCGTGGATCTTCTCATCGAAGAGCTTCGCTTTGGTGGCGGCCGTTCCGGTCTCTCCCAAGGTCGCCTTGATTCGCTCGGCTATCTTCCGAGTCTCCTCCGCCATCTCCCGGGTGGCCGTCACGTCTTCCCGATAGGCAAAGAGAGTTGCCTTCAGGGTGTCCACCTCCTCCTGCAACCGGTGGATCTCTACTTCCTGTTTCCGGGTCTCTTCCGGATTGGTGATGCACTCCACCACCTTTTCCGCCAACTTGCTGTCCAGTGGCGCACCTACCAACTTTCCGATCGCCGCAAGCGTCCTATGCTTGAGCTCCCAATCCGCCCTGATGTTGCAGAGGACGTTGATAAGACCGTTGAACGGATCTTGCATTCCCGGGTCTTCCCCGGAAACGGTCTTCTCGGCTTCCGGGGCCGGTCTGTCGTGACCAGGAGGCGTCCCGCGCTTGTGTGGAGGCGTCAACTTCTATCGCTTGATGGGCGGCATCGGCTCCTCCTCTTCCTCGCTCGACTCCCGTTCTGACCCGGAATCGGATTCGGCCTCGTCATCCGTTTCCGACTCCCCATACTTCAGGAGGACTTCTTGAGTCCTCTACACCTTCTCCTCCGCATCAGTGAGGACTTGGTGGTCACGATAGAGGTGGAAGAGGTAAGGGCACACTGGACTGGCCCTCTTCTTCCCAACTCTACTAACGAGCTGGGTCACGAGATCGGAAATGATCCGTGCCCAGTCCACTTTCCGGGTACCACTGAGGGCACCGAAAATGGTGTTGCCGAGGGTGATCGTCACCCTGGTCGGCTTTTCCGGGTGAAGGACTGGAACCAAGAACTACAGGAGCCGACGGTGTCGGTCATCCACGCAATCCTCGACCGCGTATCCATCCTTCGGGTTGACGGCTCCCTGGAACTTCCCTCGGACAAACTCATCCTTCCGGTTCGCCATCCCTAAACCTCCTGCCCGGAAACCGGAAACACCTCTCCACATTCCCTCTTTCCAGCGGATGGGAGTTCCTCTCATGGTGTTGTCAAACTGGTTGGACAGCTTTCCGAGGAGCTCCTTGACCATTCTCTCCTCCCTAAAACCCCAGGGTTTCTCTGCAAACCCTAGGCAACCCATAGAGGTGAGATCCTCCATGAGTTGAGACTTTTCCGGCTCTGTGGAGGGAATAACCGGAATGACTTTCCGGAGTTTCATCTCGCCTCCAGAGGGACTCGCTGGTCTCGACCTACGTAGCGGCGGCATTCCCACTTCAATCTATCTCACTCTCTCCTAGCCGCATGTCCCGTTCCTCACGTTCTCTCTCCGATCTCAACCGGAATCGAAACAAGCAGAACACAAACGCAAAACTCAACCGCGCGCTCTCAAGGTCGAGTTTCTAAAAAGGGGGTGCAACAGTGAAAGCTCCTCCTTATATAGTCTCTGGACCCTTTCTGGTTTGGTCATCATGAATCCGGTTCGCCATCATACTCCGGTCCCAGACCTAATCCGTGTTGCATTCCGTTTCCGTCGTTAGTTACTCTTGACCGGATTAGATCCAAGAGGCCTATTACTTCACGTTCCGTGCTAATTTTGAGTTTTCCTTCTCCACCTAATCGGATCCGGTTCCCTAATGGCTAGTTTCCGTTCCTATTTTGGTGTATACTAAGAAAATCGAAATTTTAAGCTGCGACAACAGCAGTTAAGCAAGTCATGCAAGTTGAAAACAAAAGGCCATGGGTTAATAAGTCTAACTTTAGTAAATGACCCTTCACTAGACTAAATGAAGGACCTCCATATAATCCTAATCCTAACAATCAACAAAATTGGAATAATAATAATAATTACAATAATAACCAACCTTTCTCCTCGGTTGCCTCATTTAGACTAGAAGGGTTTGTTATTTGTTATAGATGTAGTGAACTAGGCCACTATTCTCGAAAATGTCCTAATCCTAAGAAACAAGTTGGTTATATTCCTTGGTGTGGGCATTGTAGACAACAAAGTTATGTTGCAGAAGATTGTAATGCCCCACCTAGAAACTTTCCTCCCTTTGAAAGAGATTATCCTAAAAAAAACCAAGTCCAATTTAAGGACCAAGATAACTTTAGATCCTTAAATCACGTTTTCCACATTTTACATAGGAATGAACGCTTGCCTGAAAAGGTTTATGTAACTACTAGGGGAATGAAAACAAAACAAGACATTAAAAATAATGAATCCCAAGACTATTTAGAAAAAGAATTAGTTCAACCATATTGGTCAAAAGAAGAGATATCTTCTGAACCAGATAAAGAAAAAGAAATTGTTAATCAAATACCAAAATCTGAATCCATAACATTTCTAGAAAAAGAAATTACTTTAAAAGAGAGACAAGAAAGCGCCCTTAAGGCAGCCCTTAACCAAGAAAACCAAAACAAACCTCAAAAAGTAATTCTACCACCAAAGGTATTACCTACAATCTCTTCAACTTTACCTAGTTTCTACCAACCTCCTTTTAAAAAGAATAAGCCCAAAAGTCATGAAAATGACTTAATCAAACGAATAACGACACGTATAATGAAATTAGAAATGGGTATGCAACTCTACAATATGTTGGACAACTTAGACAGAATACAACCCCTCATTTCTATGAAATAACTTTTGGCAATTTCGCCCAAATGTAGGAGTGACCTTAGTACTTCCCTAATAAGAAAAAGGATTAAGTCAAACCAAATCCATGAGATCTCGGTAGATCTCGGGGCCCCAACAATAGAAGTAATGATTGATGGATCATTAATCTACGGTGTTCAAATCGATAGTGGGTCTAATGTTAATCTCATGAACTTTGAAACCATAGAAGAACTGGGATTAACTACTGTGACACCAACACCTATCATTCTAGGAATGGCGGATCAAAGTAGGGTCAAACCTCTTGGATTGTTGAATCAAATCACCACTACTATAGGAGGGATTGATTATAAGATAGACTATATAGTTTTCAAACTGGTAAACTCTATATCTTCTTATCCTATCCTATTAGATAGACCTTGGCTGTTTTCAGCCAAAGCAAAAGATGATTGGGGTAAGGGAACCTTGACTACAGAAAAAGGCAAAAACCAAATTGTCTTTTCCCTGTATCCAACTCCTTATCATGGAGAAACCCAAGAGGAGGATTCTAATCAAACTTCTACACTTTCTTCTGACATGGAGGAAGAGAGTGACAACGAGCAACCAACACAAAAAGTAAATAAAGAATTGCCTTATAAATGTATTGGGTTGGAAGAATATTTTACTCCCATGAATAATATCAATGACTCAGACGATGCCATTCTGGCATGGGAAAATTCTGAGGTCTTAAATGTTAGTGTTGAAGAAAGTTCAAAGCTTGAACCTAAACAACCGTTTGATACTGAAAAAATAGAGAATTTATTTGCCCATAAAGATCCAACACCTTTGCAAAAGGAATCTTTGAAAACTCCTTTGCAACAAATGAATTTAGGCACAAAGGAAGACCCTAAACCTATTAGAGTCTACTCTAAAATGACGAAGGTAGAATTACTTTTTCGCATAATTTTTTTAAAAGACATAAAAGGACTTTTGCTTGGAGTTATGTTGATCTTAAAGGAGTTCCTCCTGAAATTTGCCAAGACAATATTGTGTTAGAAAAAAACGCAAAACCCGTTAGACAAAGACAATACCAAATGAATCTAAAGCATTTATTAATGGTAAAAGAAGAAATTGACAAGCTGTTAGCTTGCGGGTTCATATTTTCCGTACGTTACAATGAATGGGTATCGCCTATTGTGATAGTACCCAAGAAAAACGGAAAGTTAAGAATTTGCCAAAACTACCGCAAGTTAAATAGTGTCACCAAGAAAGACCACTTCCCTTTGCCATTTACCGATATTCTTTTAGACAGTGTTGCCGGACATGAATGTTATTCCTTTCTAGATGGATTCTCTGGTTATAACCAAATCCAAATCGCAGAAATGTTTAGGTTATTGACGGCCTTTACAAGTGATTGGGGAATTTTTGCTTATACAGTTTTGCCTTTTGGGCTATGTAATGCTCTAGCTACTTTTCAAAGGTTAATGACCATAGCCTTTCAAGAGTATCTTAGAAAGTTCATCAAAATATTCCTAGACAACTTGTGTGTGTTTAGCACAAAAGCCAATCATGCGGGATGCTTAGAAAAGTGTTTTATACAATGTGAGAAGTTTGGCATTTCAATTAACGCAACCAAATCCCAATTTGCTGTACCTTATGGAAAATTAGTGGGATACATTGTTTCTAGCCAAGGCATTGCTATAGATCCGGATAAGGTAGCAATTATTAGTGAATTACCACAACCTAACACCATAACAGAAGTTCGGGCCTTTTTGGGACATGTTGGATATTATAGAAGATATATTCACAAATATGTCAACATTGCCTTACCTTTAACTACATTAACCAAACAGATTGATAGTACACATGTAAGGACTAAGGCTTGTATAGATGCCTTTAACACCTTAAAATAGAAATTTATAACAGCCCTTATCCTAATTCCACCAGATTAGAATAAAGACTTCGAAGTTTATGTTGACGCTTCCAATGTAGCAATTGGAAGTGTATTAAGCCAAAAAAATGAAAAAGGTCATGATAGACCTATTTATTTTGCGAGCCGCCAATTGGCCGCTACAGAAAAGAATTATACTGTAACAGAATGAGAAGCATTAGGGATGATATTCTCAGTCCAAAAGTTCCGACACTATTTGTTGGGATACAAATTTGTTTTCCACGTAGATCATGATGCCTTGAAATATATGATAAACAAACCACAACTTAGTAGATAGATCGCTAGATGGGTGTTATTACTCTAGGAATTCGATTTTACGATCCAAGTAAGACCTAAAAAGAGTCATGTGAATACAGACTATCTATCTCAAATTAACCCAAAAGTTGGAATAGAACCCATTGATGATAGTTTCCCAGATGCCAATTTATTCCAAGTAGATGTCATTCCAACAGAATATGCAGATATCATCTATTACCTTTCCACTGGACAAATTCCAGTGGAATATACAGAAAAACAAAGGAGACGACTAGTTTATAGAGCAATACCTTACACACTAATAGAAAACATTCTTTACAAGAAAGGTAAAGATGAAATTTTAAGGCGCTGCATTAATCCAAGTGAAGTACCCATAATCCTAGAAGGATGTCACAGCAATGTTTGTGGAGGGCACATTGCTGGGTTAGTTACTGACCAAAAAGCGTTGCAATCTGGCTATTGGTGGCTAACTATGTTTGTAGATGCTGCTAAATATGTAAAGAAGTGTGATCCTTGTCAAAGAACAAGCAAACCCACACCTTCCACTTCTATGCCCTTAACACCTATCTTGGCCCAAATACCTTTTGAGAAATGGAGTATTGACTTTGTCAGTCCAATTAAACCCCCAAGTCGAAACAGTAGGAAACAATATATTCTAGTCGCCACAGATTATGTCACTAAATGGGCAGAAGCTTCTGCCACTAAAATGGACGATGCCAAAACTGTAGCCAAATTCCTATATGAAAACATCATCACACGGTTTGGTTGTCCAAAAGAGCTTGTAAGTGATAGAGGCACTCACTTTCTGAATGACACTGTTGCTCAACTAACTGAAAAATATTTGATCAAACATAAAAAAATAAGTCCTTATCACCCAAGAGCAAATGGTCAGATAGAAAAAACTAACGGAATACTTTGTAAAATCATTACCAAAACAGTCCAAGGTTCTAACATAGATTGGGACGCACGAGTCCTAGATGCCTTATGGGCTTATAAGTGTGCGTATAAGGTAACTACCAAATGTACACCTTTTCAACTAGTTTATGGCCTATAGGCCATTTTACCAATTGAACTAGAAATCCAATCTTTACAGATTGCAATTGAGCATAAATTAGAAGAAGAAGATTCCCTGAAAGAACGTTATTCAATGTTAGACAAATTGGACGAGACTCGACGTCAGGCCTACTTAAACATGCTAGTAACTCAAAACTGTAGGAAAAGTTATTATGATAGCAAACTCAAACCCAAAGAGTTGCATCCTAATGACTTAGTCCTTCTATTTGACAGTAGATTCCAAAAATTTCCAGGCAAATTCAAAATGCGCTAGTTTGGACCATACAAAATCTTGAATGTATACCCCAATCGATCTGTCGAATTGCAAGATTTTGTAGGGGTAATACATTCTACACGATTCAATGGCTATCGCCTAAAACCTTACATAACTTGAGGACAAGTTATGATTTAAGTAGAGGGCAGGCTAAAAATTGTGCAAAAAAAAAAAAAAAAAAAAAATTGAAAATAAACAACATATCAACACATTTGTTACACTGAACAACAGATATAGCAAAGTTATATTACTAAATGGAATAGACAATTATTGCTAATCAAATAAGTGGTTACAGATAATAGAAATTGCAGTAACGGTTAGTTTGTCTCAAATTTTTGAAATTTGTAGAATGCATTGCTAATAAACGAGTGCATCTCATTAGCAAACAACATACAGGTATCATTCGTGTAAAGAACAATCTAACTATCTCAAGTTGGGTAATGAGTAAAGTTATAAGAGTTATGCTAGTGAGGAGAAAAATAAGAGAAGAACAATAAGTTACCCTTCCTTATTGTCTTTTATTCTTGAAATTAACGTGGAAATTAATGAAATTGTAATTATCCGGAGAAATTGCCTTGAAAGAGAATGAGAAAAATTGTGAGTAATTGAGAGTGTGAGGATTTCAGAAAAAAATAAATAATCAAAGTTGAAAAGAAGAAAAACATGATAAAATAAGATAAGAACAAGATGGAATAAGAAGTGACCAAACTTTTGGTTTGATTCTTTCTTGTAATACTTTAAGTGCTGAAACATGATAATAATACGATGAGTGAAAAAAAGTAAGGAAAAATAACCTTGGTCCAAATTAAGAATGAAATAAAAGAACGTTAAGAGAAAATGAGCGTAAAAGAAAAGTGAGTTCAGATAATATAAAGGAAAAATTCCCGAGAGAGGATAGGAATCTGAAGGGCTTATACAGTGATAAATATAATGGGTGTAGTTATTTTTCATTCTTAAAAACATGATAAATAAGAATCTTTCTGACTTAATCTCATAAATACTAACTCGAATCCTGGACACAAATTTTAAAGATTTATTGGAAAAAATAAGACATTCAATAGATTTATAGTTGAAAGTGAATGTGCCGAGAGTCTCGAGAGACCAAAAGCGAGGAAAAAGTGATTTCTGTGAGGAGTAAGGATTGATTGAAGTGAATGAAAGGATTACACAATAATGTGAGAAAATGAGCGTGAAAGAAAATGAGGAGAAAATAGAATTGAGTGTTGTTAATATTATTTGTCTATGAGGAAATTGAGGTAAAAAGGAAGAAATAAGATAGATAGCAAAATGGGTGAAGAAAACAAAAATCAATACCATACTTAAGTCTAGTCTTTTCTTGTTATTTTTTTGTCTTATTTATAGTTATCCTTAAATCTTATTTAAGGTCAACAATAAGAAAAGAACAATTAGATAGTTTTCCTTCATATCATTTCAGTGTTGAAACTTAGAGCTTAGTTCAATCTATCAAATGACTGTCTATTATGTTGTTTTTGTCTAAACATAAGTATAGAGTATATTAGTAGATATATATAAACAAACAATTAGCTCCTTACCCTTAGTATTATCATTGTACTACTATCTCTATATTGTCTAATAGTGTCTATAAGTCAAACAAGTTAGTTAAGTCTTTCTTTTAAAGTGTCAAGTTTTGAGTTAATCAATCAGGATATGGATTCATGTTCTTCTACTTCATTATATCCTGAGTCTAATTTAGCCTTAATTGATAATTTGAGGAAAGAAAATGAGACTTATAAAGAAAAAGTAAACCATTTGAGTTTGGAAGTTCATATTTATAAGAATAGAGTGACCAAATTACAAGAAAAGATTCAAGTACTAGAGGCATTGAATATAGAGTCTGAAGTTCATTATCAGGAAAGGCTTAAAAGTAAGATTGATGAGTGTAATTTATGTTAGAGATTCTGTACATACTAGCGTTGACCATGTACAGTTAGCCTTAGGAGTAGCTTTAGACACTTAGTTAGTGTTAGAGTCCATGAGTATTGCTCGTAGTCAAAGGCAGCCCAATGTAGTTAGTTATCCCACATGGTTTGTGGATAACTAGGAAAGGCTTCTAGCTTAAGTTGAGCCCACTTATGTGGCTTTGTATCGTTCTACCATCTAAGTAAAGCATTTCTTTTATTAACATAACTTTGTAATCTCAATAGGTTATGGGCCCACGCACTTGGAGTTGCGCTTGAGGGAGAATTTCATATCATTTGGAGACGATCTTGGAGCTTGGAGGAGCAATCAACGTTTTGTGTCTTATTCACCTACAAACCATATAGTGTGAGTTATTTGGGGTTTTTTGGTTTGTGAGGTTTTGAGTGCATTTTGGGTGAGAGATTGCTTATGGTAGTAATCACACCTTGTGAGGGCTGGTTGCATACTCCTAGTTTGAGTTTGTGCTTAGAAGAGTACATTGAGAGCCCATTGAGGGCTGATTATGCATTTGGGTGCATTGTTGATTGTGATTGTGGCAATTGCAATCTAGTGAGAGTCTTTTGTGAGGCTTGGAAGCACCTTTGGGTTGCTTGAGGTATTTGCTAATCCATTGAGGGCTGATTTGTGCCCTTGTGAGTGAGTGAGGCAAAGGAGTGGAATTTGCCACCCATTGAGGGCTGAGTTGTGTCCTTGTGAGCCTTGTGGAGCCATTGAGAGGCAAGTAGGCTACTTTGGAGTTTGGGTGTTGGAGGCCATTGTTGCCCTTGAGGTGCTGATTGTGAATAGTAGCCTCCATTTAGGGCTCATTGGAAGTTTGGAGCTTCATTAGGGTCTGAATTGGAGGTGGAGAAGATATTTGGGAGGCCTCGGCCAGGTTTACTGTTTTCGGACGGGTGAGTTGGCCATGGCTTGGTTTCAAGAAGGTAGAGAATGGTTTATTGATTACAGGACCAAGGTATGGTAGAGGATGACGGTCATGTCCAGGTGATGAGCCATGCCTGTGGACTGCGATTGGATTTGTATGCCTACGCGGGCAGCTAACATGAATGTAGAACGCTTGGGCTGCTCGGGCGAAGTGCCTCTTACTGTAGCGGACTTTTTGGTACTTAAGGCCATGTAGTTTTGTATTGTGCACAGAAGTGCAAGTGTAAATAATTGGAATTGTTTTCACTCATTTGAACGCTGCATTCAGTGCCGACTTTAAAAAAAAAAAATTTTTTTTTTTTCTGTGACCACTTGTATCGGCTACCAACCGACACCAGCAGAAGAAGACCATTTTTTTTTGGTTTTTATCTGTGACCACTTGTATCGGCTGCCAGCCGACACCAGAAAAAGAAGACCCTTCCAGTGAAATCCAACACAGTGGGAGCTGCGTCACCATGGCATCCAGTGGAAGAGAGGGCGTGCGCATCATCGACAAGTTTGATGGAGAGAACTTTGGCATGTGGAAGTTCAAGATGGAGATGATCCTTGCGGAGAAGGACTTGTGGGACGTGGTGGATGGGAGTGAGGAGCCTCCAAGTGAAGATGCGGATCCAAAGATCAAGAAGGCATGGGAGAGGAAGGAGAAGAAGGCCTTTGCACTCATTGCCATCAACCTTGTGGATTGCCAAATTGCACACATTCGCCATTGCAAGGGACCAGCCCAAGCGTGGACCACCCTTTGCAACATCCATGAGACCAAGAGCCTCTCCAACCTCCTATTTCTTCGCCGCAAGTTCTTCACTAGCAAGATGCAAGAAGAGGACGAAATTGGATCCCAAGGGCATCAAGTGCCTTTTCCTTGGTTATTGTGAGGGAACCAAGGCTTATAGGCTGATGAATGTGGATCCCAAGGCCATCATCAAGTGCCGAGATGTGACCTTTTTGGAGGATGGAAGAACTGATCCCAAGCTCTTGGAGATGAGCCCAAGTGGGAGAAGTGGAGGACCAGCCCAAGAAGAAGGTGACCACACCTCAAGTGAAGAGATCAGCGGCGGCTTCTCCAAGCACTTCACCAAGGGAGCAAGAGCATGATCAACCCTTGGAGGAGCAAGATCAGTCCATTGGTGAGGAAGATCAAGGCACTGAGGAGCCACGTTATCCAACGAGGACCCGCAAGCCCCCTGGAGATTGGTGGCTGAATCACATTCTTCCCCAACAGCAACAAGAACAAGCCAATGTGGCTTTCCTTGGAGATCCATCCACGCTTGGAGAGGTGTTGCGTTGCGAAGATGCAAGAAAGTGGGAGGTGGCCATGCAAGAGGAGTACAAGGCCCACATTGACAAAGGGACATGGGAGCTTGCAGCCCTCCCTCCCAAGAGATCAAGTGTGAGTTGTAAGTGGGTTTTCTCTACCAAAAGGGATGCTTTGGGTCACATTGTGAGGTACAAGGCAAGGTTGGTTGCTAGGGGGTTTTCCCAAGTGGAAGGGGAGTAGGTCATCTACATGGATCAGCCCCAAGGCTTTGTGCAAGAAGGCCAAAAGCATTTGAAGTGCAAGTTGAAGAAGGCACTCCCCGGGTTGAAGCAATCAGGAGAGTTTGGGATCGAGATATTGATGGCATGTTTGTGAGGAAGGGGTTTCGAAGGAGGCCATTTGGCTAAGGCAGCTCTTGGCTGATGTTGGTCTTGCGCAAGAGGGGAGCACACCCATCTGGTGTGACAACCAAGGGGTCATTGCTTTGGCCAAGAATCCCACCCATCACTCTCGGATGAAGCACATTGATGTGCGCCACCATTTTATTCGTGAACGAGTGGAGGATGAGGTGATTGAGCTCAAGTATGTGCCTATCAAAGCTATAGTTGCTGATGTGCTGACCAAGGCCCTTGGGAAGCCACAACACCAAAGCTTCATTGAGAAGATGGGGCTTTGCGCCTTTGACCACTCTCAAAGTGGGAGTGTTAGAGATTCTGTACATACTAGCGTTGACCATGTACAGTTAGCCTTAGGAGTAGCTTTAGACACTTAGTTAGTGTTAGAGTCCATGGATATTGCTCGTAGTCAAAGGCAGCCCAATGTAGTTAGTTATCCCACATGGTTTGTGGATAACTAGGAAAGGCTTCTAGCTTAAGTTGAGCCCACTTATGTGGCTTTGTATCGTTCTACCATCTAAGTAAAGCCTTTCTCTCATACATAACTTTGTAATCTCAATAATTTATGGAGATCAAAGTTCTATAATGTTCAGAATGTCAGAAATGATATTGATGAAGCTTACACTAATTCTCTTCATGAAGTTGAACTATTAGAAGAAGAAAATAAGAGATTAAAAGAAGAAGTTTTGAAGAGTTCAGCAAAGCTCGTGAACCTATGTGTTCCATTTTCTACAGTATCTATAAGTATTCAGATTGATGAGAGTATACATATTGATTCTATAATATCTAGGCTATACCAGAACATGTGGCAAAATCAACTTGAGTCCGCACCTACTTTTTCTTTGTATAGAGCATATGAGCTCCAAAGTACTATATGTTTGAGTATTCTAGATCTATGTAAAGAACAAAGGTTAAGTTCAGATCAATTTCAAGTTATATGGAAAACAGCTAGTAAGTTTGAAAATATGCAAAAAAATTTATGTGAAATGTTGATATGTGAAGACTTATTCTTAACTAGTTGAGAACCATTATATTATCCTATAGCTAATTTGGGTGCTAGAGCTTTATGTTATTATATACAATTAGAGAAGGAACTACACCACAGAAGACATGTTGATTTATCTACTGTGCCAAAGAGATTAGTTTGGATTACAAATCATCAAAATGATATTGAGCCATGTTTCTATACTTCTTCTGATATACGGACTAAGTGGAAAGAGGAACTTCAGTCTTTACGGAATAAATTGACTTTTACTAGAGCCTCACAAGGTAATGTGGCAGTTTTATTGCAAGCTGTGGTAAATAGGGAGGCAATTGCTCAGAGAGGTGAGTTGACTACTAGTCACTATGTTTATAACAGCCAGCAGACTTATATCAGATTATGTACTACCCTAGATGCTTATAACAAAGGGCACATTAAGTTTCATCCAACACAAGAGAATTCTATATTCAAACTACCTCCACCATCATATGTACCTGTTGGGTGGGTGAATACTAAAATCCCAATACAAGGATCCATCTTTACTTGTTTATTTCTGGGTCAATACTCTACTATGTTTGATGATATGACAGTTGAGAGACTAGTTCCTACTTGGAAGGCATTAGAATGGTTGGATGAAGATTATGGATTATCTAGGAAAGAAGATATACCATATGATAAGATTTATTTGAAGATATCTAACAAATGGCAGACAAATCCACCACCATCTATAAGTACCAATTCCCATTTTTGCTAGTGTCAGAGAAGATATAAGTAGAATCCCAAAGCCACTTTAGATTTAGTTGAGTATAATTGGCTTGTGATACCTGGTATTTTTATTATACCTATGTTATGTGCACAAGCCTATGTAGTTTTTCATGAGCACCATATTACTCATATGGATCCAGTATGTTTTCGAGAAACAGTGTTCTGTGACTATTTACATTATATGTGTACTAAGTTTGGTATTATTATAAATGTGAATAAGTATGATCTTTTGCAACCTGAATTCCATATTATGCTTAAGTTGCAGTATCATAGTGCTTGATGGCATCGAGTATTGGAGCTTATGTCACTAACTCATTTGTTGTGGGAAGCTCAGAAGTGTTTTATAAATGAGTTTGGTAATAACAAATTCTTACCTATCCAGACTTAGCTTATGAACCAACGGCTACACAACCCACAATTGCTTGATCGGGATGAAGATGTCAAGAAAGCTTGTGCCAAGGCTTTGAGAAAGAATATTCAGTTACAAGATAGAGATAGAAATAAGAGACCCAGATATTATTGATGGGGACGTCAATAGGCTAAGTAGGGGGCTATGTAGTCTAGCTTTTTGACTTTTATTACTACACCTACTCTACAACTTCACCTCCTTACAAACTTGGCTCATAAATGGTATAGTTCTGTGGAAAAGTAGCCATGAGAAGGATCTTCTTTTTGTACAGCTATTGATTGAGGCATTTTCAAAACTTGGTAATGTGATGCTAAATTGTTATGCATCTATAAGTACTTTTCCTTAAACAATTATCATTATTGAAACTATATTTTTATTCCATTGTGTGTAATATATTTGGTACAACTAATGATGTATCATTCAATGAATAGGGGCCTCTAATCATGCATACCGCAACATTTAACGTCATTTGGTAGCTTCGAAGAATGTTAGCAAGATTTTCAAAATTCTTCTTCAACAATTGAACACCCTTCCTATTTCTACTGCCATTGTTGATTGTTCAAACCAAGCGCCTTCTATATAAAGTTGTTGATTATTCTAATGATGATGACATTGTAAGGCCTTTTGCAAAACCCTGAAAGAAAAGTTGTTGTAAGTAAGTTGGTTGTTGTTTATGTGCATGTCTTTATTTTTCTTTTATTGTACAACATCTTAAAATTTATTCTAATTTTCTAATTGTTCAATCCTTGCACCTTGTAGGAACAATCTTCTCTAGCATTTTGTACTCTCACCTTCTCTTAGTTCCAAGGGTTTACTGTCGCAGCTTAGAATTTTGATTTTCTTAGTATACACCCAAATAGAAACGGAAACTAATAATTAGCTAACCGGATCCGATTAAGTGGGGAAGGAAAACTCAGAATTAGCACGGAACGAGAAGTAGTGGGCCTCTTGGATCTAATCCGGTCAGGAATAACTAACGACGGAAACGGAATGCAACACGGATTAGGTCTAGGACCGGATTATGATGATGAACCGGATTCATGATGACAAACCGGAAAGGGTCCAGGGACTATAAAAGGAGGAGCTTTCACTGTTGCACCCCCTTTTAGAAACTCGACCTTGAGCGTGCGCGGTTGAGTTTTTGTCGTTTGTGTGTCTGTGCATTTATGTTCTGTTCATTTTGATTCCGGTTGAGATCGGAGAGAGGAAGTGAGGAACGGGATGTGCGGCTAGGAGAGAGTGAGGTAGATGTGAGTGGGAATGCCTCAGCTACGTAGGTCGAGACAAGCGAGTCCCTCTGGAGGCGAGGTGAAGCTCCGGAAAGTCATTCCGGTTATTCCCTCCACAGAGCCGGAAAAGGCTGAACTCATGGATGATCTCAGATCCATGGGTTGCGTAGGGTTTGTCGAGAAACCTTGGGGTTTTAGGGAGGAGAGAATGGTCAAGGAGCTCCTCGGAAAGTTGTCCAACCAGTTTGACAACACCGTGAGGGGAGCTTCCGTCAGCTGGAACGAGGGGATGTGGAGAGCGGTTTACGGTTTCCGGGCAGGAGGTTTGGGAATGGCGAGCCGGAAGGATGAGTTTGTCCGAGGGAAGTTCAAGGGAGCCGTCAACCCGAAGGACGGATACGCGGTCGAGGATTGCTTGGATGACCGACACCGTCGGCTCCTGCAATTCCTGGTTCCGGTTCTTCACCCGGAAAAGCCGACCAGGGTGACGATCACCCTCGGCAACACCATTTTCGGTGCCCTCAGTGGTACCCGGAAAGTGGACTGGGCACGGATCATTTCCGATCTCGTGGCCCAGCTTGTTAGTAGGGTTGGGAAGAAAAGGGCCACTCCAGTGTGCCCTTATCTCTTCCACCTCTATCGGGAGAACCAAGTCCTCACCGACATAGAGGAGAGGGCGTGGAAGACGCAGGAAGTGCTCCTGAAGTATGGGGAGTCGGAGACGGATGACGAGGCGGAATCCGATTCCGGGTCAGACCGGGAGTCCAGCGAAGAAGAGGAGGAGCCGATGCCGCCGATCAAGCGACAGAAGCTGACGCCTCCACACAAGCGTGGGACGCCTCCCGGTCAAGACAAACCGGCCCCGGAGGAGAAACCGGAAGCCGAGAAGACCAATTCCGGGGGAGATCCGGATATGCAAGATCCGTTCAACGGTCTGATCAACGTCCTCTGCAACATCAGGGCGGATTGGGAGGTCAAGCACAGGACGCTTGCGGCAATCGGCAAGTTGGTGGGTGCTGCACCGGACAGCAACTTGGCGGAACAAGTGGCGCACTGCATCACGAATCCGGAAGAGACCCGGAAGCAGGAAGCCGAGATCCGCCGGTTGCAGGAGGAGGTTGATAAACTGAAGGCAACACTTTTTGCCTATCAGGAAGACGTGACGGCCGCTCGGGAGATGGCGGAGGAGACTCGGAAGGTGGCCGAGCAGATCAAGGCGGTCCTGGGAGAGACCGGAACGGCAGCGGCGCCAGATTTTTGTCATGTCGCAGCACAGGGCAGGTCAATTCCCCATTATACTCACAAAAATCGCTCTAGAGTATAACTAAGTGACTCTAAAGATCGAACCCACGAGATCCTGTGAAGTATCTAGCTCTATTAAGCAGTTAAGCTCAGTCAGTATGCCAATCTTACTTTCCGGTCCTAGATCTAGAACCAGAAATACCACCACACCGGATAACTCTAGACCGGATTACTCCTTCTTCCGGTCCTACTAACTATCCGGTCCGTACAAATACCCAAATCTCAGGATCTCACAACTTCCGATCCTGGAAATCCGTCCTGACCAATCCGGTCGGAATGGTCATCCTGTACCCGTAATCCTATCCGGTTTGGTTTTGCCTCTGTTTCACCATCAGAGGGGTCGCCGCTTAATTTTGAGAGTGGTAGGCCCACCACTCCTTCCGTGACTTATAGTGGCCGAAGACCCACTGTCCTACCTTCTAGACTCCTAAGCTAATCCGGATCCGGTTTGGTCCTTCACAACAACCCAGATAGCAATCCGGGTCGTAGGTCACACAAAGACCCCACACTCGACCCTCTCGTACTACAACGACCTTGATGCTACTTCCGATCCGTGCGAAGACAGGTGGTTACAAGTGCACCCGTCCGTTCCAACATCAACTAAAGTTCTTCCGTTACCCATACGGGTGGTGAGACCTCACAGGAGATCGGACACTCAACCGGATTTCCCACCCGGGAGTTCTAGCGCAGCTAAGGAATCCCTCCCTACCCGCCTAGCCTAACAACGGCTTTCTCACCCGGAATCTCAAACTCTAGACGTGCTGAGGAACTAAGTTCACTCCCAACTCTTCGGTACCTAATCACATGCACCTAGGATCGGAAAATAAACACCCAGGGGAGAAATCACTTGCCAACCAACTCGTACTATCCTAACTCCACATCATACAATCCTGTCGCGCTGGAGAGAGATACACAACGAAGAGAATAGAAAGGTACAAGAAGTTTGCAAAATGAAAAACTCCCAATTCCCATCGCAGGAACCGATTTATATACAAAGGGTAAAAACCCTAAAAGCACAAAAAGGAGCGGAAAACCCGTGGGGGTCCGCCGCCACCTTAATCTAACTTCCGGTCTAACCTAATATTATTGAGCCGGATCCGGATCCGGATCCGCTCCTACTCCTAACTGAAATTAAAATCCTATCTACCCTACAACTCTAGATCCTATCGTCGGGCTTCCGGTCTCCGGGACTAGCTCCTCGAAAACTTCACTCAAATTCCGGATCCGTTCCCCCTCCGCAGGATTCGGTCCGGGTGGAGACTCCAGGTCGATGGTGATATCCGGTCTCGTGCCCGGAGTCCCAGTCCGTGCAGACTTCTTGGACTCAGGAGTCCAATCCTTCCTGTCCTTCGCCATAGTTGCATCCGGAAAGAGGTCCGGTAGTGAGATGTCCGAAAGGTGAATACCTTTGTCGCACGTCGCTCCCGTCAGCTTCCGGCTGCTCTCCTCGATCCGGTCCGCTGCCTTCCGCCCCTCCACCATTGCCGTCTCCACCTGCTCGGCGAAGTCCGCGAGAATCCGGACCATCCGGGAACCGGATAGTTTCTTCTCTTCGTGGATCTTCTCGTCGAAGAGCTTCGCCTTGGCCGCTGCCGTTCCGGTCTCTCCCAGGACCGCCTTGATCTGCTCGGCCACCTTCCGAGTCTCCTCCGCCATCTCCCGAGCGGCCGTCACGTCTTCCTGATAGGCAAAAAGTGTTGCCTTCAGTTTATCAACCTCCTCCTGCAACCGGCGGATCTCGGCTTCCTGCTTCCGGGTCTCTTCCGGATTCGTGATGCAGTGCGCCACTTGTTCCGCCAAGTTGCTGTCCGGTGCAGCACCCACCAACTTGCCGATTGCCGCAAGCGTCCTGTGCTTGACCTCCCAATCCGCCCTGATGTTGCAGAGGACGTTGATCAGACCGTTGAACGGATCTTGCATATCCGGATCTCCCCCGGAATTGGTCTTCTCGGCTTCCGGTTTCTCCTCCGGGGCCGGTTTGTCTTGACCGGGAGGCGTCCCACGCTTGTGTGGAGGCGTCAGCTTCTGTCGCTTGATCGGCGGCATCGGCTCCTCCTCTTCTTCGCTGGACTCCCGGTCTGACCCGGAATCGGATTCCGCCTCGTCATCCGTCTCCGACTCCCCATACTTCAGGAGCACTTCCTGCGTCTTCCACGCCCTCTCCTCTATGTCGGTGAGGACTTGGTTCTCCCGATAGAGGTGGAAGAGATAAGGGCACACTGGAGTGGCCCTTTTCTTCCCAACCCTACTAACAAGCTGGGCCACGAGATCGGAAATGATCCGTGCCCAGTCCACTTTCCGGGTACCACTGAGGGCACCGAAAATGGTGTTGCCGAGGGTGATCGTCACCCTGGTCGGCTTTTCCGGGTGAAGAACCGGAACCAGGAATTGCAGGAGCCGACGGTGTCGGTCATCCAAGCAATCCTCGACCGCGTATCCGTCCTTCGGGTTGACGGCTCCCTTGAACTTCCCTCGGACAAACTCATCCTTCCGGCTCGCCATTCCCAAACCTCCTGCCCGGAAACCGTAAACCGCTCTCCACATCCCCTCGTTCCAGCTGACGGAAGCTCCCCTCACGGTGTTGTCAAACTGGTTGGACAACTTTCCGAGGAGCTCCTTGACCATTCTCTCCTCCCTAAAACCCCAAGGTTTCTCGACAAACCCTACGCAACCCATGGATCTGAGATCATCCATGAGTTCAGCCTTTTCCGGCTCTGTGGAGGGAATAACCGGAATGACTTTCCGGAGCTTCACCTCGCCTCCAGAGGGACTCGCTTGTCTCGACCTACGTAGCTGAGGCATTCCCACTCACATCTACCTCACTCTCTCCTAGCCGCACGTCCCGTTCCTCACTTCCTCTCTCCGATCTCAACCGGAATCAAAATGAACAGAACATAAATGCACAGACACACAAACGACAAAAACTCAACCGCGCACGCTCAAGGTCGAGTTTCTAAAAGGGGGTGCAACAGTGAAAGCTCCTCCTTTTATAGTCCCTGGACCCTTTCCGGTTTGTCATCATGAATCCGGTTTATCATCATAATCCGGTTCATCATCATAATCCGGTCCTAGACCTAATCCGTGTTGCATTCCGTTTCCGTCGTTAGTTACTCCTGACCGGATTAGATCCAAGAGGCCCACTACTTCTCGTTCCGTGCTAATTCTGAGTTTTCCTTCCCCACTTAATCGGATCCGGTTAGCTAATTACTAGTTTCCGTTTCTATTTGGGTGTATACTAAGAAAATCAAAATTCTAAGCTGCGACATTTACCATGTTACATCCAAATGCTAGCAACAACTATGACAGAGGCTCCATCACCTATTTCTATTGTCAAACGGTGTTCATAAAATGTTGTTTTCAAGAAGTTCTTAGACCTTGACGCCAATGTCGAGACACCAAAGGTTACATGTAGTGATTGTAGTGAAGCCAATGATCATTCTTCTTTCATGTGTGATATTGAGTCAAATTGATCTTATTCTAAACACTATTGTTGTTACTTGGTTTTTTAATGTCATGTAGTGAGACTAAAAGGGCCACTACATTCTTGCACCTTATCATATTCTTGAGTTATTTTGCATTCTTGTAATCCTTAATGTGGTGATAAAGGACATCTTCTTTCTAAAGGACATTCATTCTAAAAGACAACTTCAATCAAGTCTTTAAGAGGTCAATTATTAGAATTTTGTGGATTGAATTTATTTCTTTCAATTAGCAACATGATACTTCTCTTAGATGGAATTAAACATGTAATTAGAACTTGTAAATGTTGACATTAGTATAGAAATAAATTTTGTAAGCCTTAATAATGCTTGAAAGGAATTATAAATATTAATTAGAAATGGTGCCTTTTCTTAAATGGTTTCATATTAGGTAATAAAACACAAGTCCCTAATTTCCAAAAAGTCACTGTGAACCTCATTAGAAATATTTTTGGATCTCTAGAAGGCCCTTTGTGGGCAATAGTTTGTCGACCGTAGGCTTGTCAAGTACTTCGGAGCTGAAGTGTTGCTAGTGGTGCCTACGTCATGAGTTATAGGGGTATTGTCAATGGGATTAAGCTTCTGGTCCTTGTACCACAAACACATATAAATATTGTATTGTAGGTCCGGATATGGACATCAACCCATTTGACAATTTCCAAGTACGTCTGCACGACAAGTAAAGTATTTTAAGTTATTCATGATTAATATTTTAATTCAATGCTTTGCCTTATTCACACATCAAGAGGGACCTCTGTATGTGGGAACGGTGCTGACGATATAGAACAGAATTCAACAATCAATTGTAGCTATGACATGTCAACAAATGTTGGTGGCATGGAATTGTACGTAGCCCCCTCCCCCTTACTGCAGTGTTGTAGCATGGTTCTATGTTTTACATAGATTACCCTATTTTTAAATAGTCTATAATTTTGTTAGCATTGTTAGTAATACATCCAATGCACTAGTAGCACATGGTGATTAAAGGTCATTTCAATGGTAGTAAATTTGCTTTGTCTCCTTTGAGTATGGTTATCCTTTCAATCCATCTCAAAATAGGAATTTTGAATATGTTTTAGTGAAATGTTAGAGGTGATTGAATGTGCTAAATCAACTGAAGTAGATAATTTACAAAATCTTTACAAAATTCTATACGAGTAGCAAAGGTAAGGTAATCCTTCTAATCTGAGCTTGGACATTGGCAAACAACATTTGCTAGCACAAGCTTGGTATCATGATCAACAATTTTTAGGCCCTCATCTAGGTTGGAATTCTAGGAACTTGTTTGGATAGCATCTAGTGCAACATTTGCAAGATTTGGCGAGTCAACATTGGCTAAAACATTCAATGTACTTGGTAGGTTAGCGCTTGGTGTATGATCTTCCGGGATTTTGAGCCTTGCCATAGCATCTAAGTACCCTAAATCACATAGAGCATTAGGCCAAGTTGTGATTTTGGGGGACAAACAAAAAAATAATGTTTAACATCATTTTACATCACCTAAGTGAAAACAGCTTAAATGGGCTATTATAAAATACCTAGACATGTCCTTAACTCCTTCACCTTCTCTTTAGCTTTCTCTAGTGATTCACAAGTGGATTTTAATTTCACCATGACTTTGGGCAGTAGTTCCTTTTCGATGTCCCCAATGATATCCTCGAACTTTTTAAGTTTTTCATTGCTTTCATTGATTTCACCAAGCAATGCATGAGCCTCCACTTCTTTTGCCGATGCTTTCTTCATAGTACCTATGGCCTTTAGCTTTTTAACTTCTACAATTACCTTGCTATAGTAGTCATAAAGGTCATCCGATTCTTCAATGGCATAGCAATCTTGTAAGCCCTCTTTTGCATCCTTTAACTTCTCTGTCAGCTTGCACTTGAGATTTTTGGCCGTGACCTCATGCTCTTGGCATTGCTGTAAGTCGTCTTTTGTTGCTACCAAACTCTTCCAACTACCAACATATAAATGGCCAAAGCTTGGTTTTAGCTCATCTAAATTCTTGAACTTTCTTTAGTGAACTTGTTGTTGAAAGCCTAGCAATGTCTGCACCATACTCTTCATCTTATCTTGTAGCTTTTTATAAGCAATTGCAGCTTCATCTTGTAATGTTTCAACTTGCTCTTTCTACTACAGCAATGTATCTCTCGTGGAGTCAACATTTTGTTGAAGTGCTCTCAATTCATCACATGTAATCTCTAGGGCCTTAACATGGGCCTCCAACTAACTACATTCCTCTCCATGCTGAGTTGCAGCTTCAGACATGCTACCTTATCCTTGGACCAATGAATCGCACTGGACCCTCAACTACAAGATCATGTGCTCATAACTAGAAACTTCTATTTGAAGCTTCTTAACATGATCCTTTAAACACCTTCTACCTTTTTCGTCAATATTCCGATCAATTGTATGAGCGAGACATTTGGTATAACCCATCATGCCACTCTCTCCCTCACATATAAATTCCAAACATTCTTTTATGGTGCGGAAGCTTGGAATTAAGTTCAAAACTGAGTCTATAGAATAAATCCTGTCATCAATCCATAGATCAATGTGCATCTCACTAGCAACCCTCCTTTCCAGACAACTTTTTGGATGAGTTTGGTCCTCTAAAACATTCTTTCTATAAATGAGTGGAGTATATTTGGAATCTAATTTAACTTGCAGCACTTAACTTCCAACAATATTAGTAACTTCCCTCAATGCCATACTACAGCACCATTTGCAGCTTACTGTCCTCTGACTCTAGCCATCGTAATTATTTAATCATTGGTCTCTTCTTTCCACTCATCTCCCCTAAAGTCCATGCCCCTTTTGCAAAGATCCTATGAAGCACACGTTGTCACATTGTTAATACTTTTACTATATAAAAATGTATAATTATTTGTCAAATCGGAAGGGTTTTTTAAAGTATCAAGAAGCAATTGGAATGATATTTCTCTTGATACTCTATTTTCTTACTTCTATTAGACATTCATTTAATCATAGTTCTTTTAATTTCATTTAGAAAGATATTTTGAAACTTACTTCATGTGCTAAAAGTTATTAAAATGAAAGGTGAAGTTTGTTTTACCTTTTTTTAATTGATTTTAATTCCACATAAGGATGTAAATAGAATTATAGAGTAGAAAAGAGTTAGTCAATGGATGAAATGTGGTCCATGTGGCTTGTTTAGAGTAATCCACTTACTTAGGTGGAGGAGATGGAGGATGAAGTAGAAGATGAGATGGAGGAGTTTTCTTCTTCCTCTTCATAGTTTGTTTAAGAAAGCTGTGAGTTTAGAGAGACATAGCATGATGAGTTTTGTAAATTTTATAATGAAGTTTTGAGAATATATTCTTTTTTCTTCTTGTGATTTCAAGACCTTATTACTTGCTTGATTTGAAGTTTCTATGTGAAAATTATGCTTAAAGGAGTGAGAGGGGTTTATTTGTCATAAAATTTAAGGACAGAATCTTTGAGAGCTTACAACTTATGGATAGTAACTTTACTCTAGCTGATTTTTAAAATTATTGTATATATTTGTGTTATCTTTCTAAAAAACTATTACACATTTGATTTGGAATTGTAAAGTGAAAGTTATACACTTGAAAACAAAGTAGTGATGAGTTACTTTTGAATTGAAAAGAGAGAATTTTGACCACCTATAATTTATGGATAAAATTTTCATTTTAGCTGAGTTTTAAAGGAACTATAGATTCTTATATTAGCTTTCTAAAAAGATGTCATACACTTCATTTGGAGTTGTATAGTAAAAAATATGGTGCTAAGTGTAGGAGGGTGTAGAATTGCCGCCGAAATTAAGAGTATTAACTTCAGCATATTATAAAACATGGAAAATATCTTATTTTGAAATGAATTTTGGAGAGATTGTATATATTTATGTTAGCTTTTCAAAAAGATATTATATGATTAATTTGAAGTTATATAGTGAGAGATATGGATTTGGAAGTAGAGTAATATCAAGCTGCTTTTGATTTGAGAAGAAAAAACTTTAGACGGTCATAAAAGATGAACAGTATTTTATTTTGATTTGAATTTTGAAGAGGTTGTAGATATTTGTGTTAGCTTTCCAAAAAGCTATCACACTCTTCATTTGGAATTTTGAAGCAATCATGGCACTCACTTGAATTTTGGATACTTCTTTGAAGCATTTTATAAATTTTATTTTCAAGACATTCGACTTCTTTATAGTTTTGGTTAGTATACTTGAATTATACTATCTTTTACGGAGCATATATGATATCTATACGACTTGGAGCATTATACAAGTATTTATATAAGTACTTATACAAGTATTTATATAAATATTTATACAACTTGGAGCATTATACAAGTATTTATATAAGTACTTATACAAATACTTATATAAATATTTATACAACTTGGAGAATTTTATGGGTATTTATATGTATACCAATATATGTATTATTCATATGTATTTCACTTGTATAAAAACGTCATATTTGACATGTATTGTTTAAATTTCACTTCTATTTGATTATGGATTCCTTCATGTCTTGAACCAATTCTAGTTGCAACTAGAAACTGCGTGTTTTTCCAAGCCAAATTCTCTCTTTATGACAACACTCTCTCGCCTTAATGTGTATGAGTTGGCAAGCCATGTCATTGAACCCGCCAAATTCCATGTTCATGCTATAGATTAAACAATTACTTGTTTCAAGTACAATTGATTACAAACGAATAAACAATATGTGTTGTAAGGACGGTTCAAATGATTATAAACACTGGATGCATTTGCCACCTTTGTGCCAGCTAGGAACCACATTGATTGCCAAAGTACAAAACTTTGCAAAGATATGATCACAAGCAACACTGCCCTGGCCAAACATCATGTGATTCACCGTTGCTTTGGCTCCAAAATCTAGTATGATGGTGCTATCCGAGGGCTTCTTAGAAGGCCTTTTGGAGACCCCCAAAAGTTTCTAATGTGGATGTAAGGTACTTGATAATTGACCCTTATCTTAAATATTTTATTTTCTAGTCCCACTCAACAATCATCCAAATTCCTTTCATTCAATGCCATGAACAACAAATATATTTCATCCAATATAGCCAACTACAAAAAAACCCATCCAACTTCATTCATCTCCATTCATCCTCTTTGGGGACTTTATAGCCATATATTTTTATTCTAAACTCCATGGACATAAGCATTTTATAGTGAAAAATTAAATTTTTTTTATAAATTTTTCTAAAAATGCTTAATGCTCAACACTCATTGCTCCGTGGTCATACTTTAGCAACCCTGCGTTGGTGATAGTAGTTTGGAAAACCATACCTTGTCCTTAATGCACTAAATGGAAGTTTGTAAAGGTTTGGTTTGGATTTTCATGTTTGATACCTTTACATAATTTGTTGTTTAATATTTGTATTTTGTATATTGTATTTCAATTGTTTCAATTTGGTGATACTAAACAATTGACATGTTTACATGATAGCAAATTAAGGTTGCCTTTGAATCATTCATTTTTTCTTTTGTAGAATTAAAAGAGCCACTTTAGAAGATTTGGGTGTATTTGATAATCAAATTGTGTATAGGTAAATTTGAGTAGGCATGGGAACTATAGTCAAGGATGGATTTTGGCCTCTAGAAGACAATCTCATGAAAACTACATCCAAGATGCTAAGGTCACATTATGAGAGTCATGGAGGATGTGTTATACTATCTCCTACAAGTTCTCAAGCCCCCTACCACAATAATGCTATATTTGTGAGTATGAAAATGCGAGCATGTGAACTTTGAGCACATATATAAGTAGATACACTACAACTATTGAAGGTGATTATAATATAAACGTCTAATATAGGTGTAACCTATATTATAGTTACACTATAACCTATATTGTAATTATATTATAATCATAGAAGGTTTCTATAATATAAACACCTATAACATAGGTATATAGTCTTCTAGGTTCATGTGCTCACAATCCTGGGCTCACATAATAGCAACCCTCCTACCAACATATCTATGAGCTATAAAATTTGAACACCTTATTTAACAACAAATATCAATGTATGAACAACATCATAGAATTAAATCAATGTTGATTAAAATGTACTAAATTAGTGCATGAATAATGTTGAATGTGTTATTAAAGAATGATTGGTGACTTAATATAGAAATATAGTAAGTTGATACAATGTTGTATCTTGAATATTTGTTTATAAAGCATTAAAACAATTTGAATAAACTAAGTATTGACTTGGAAATGGAAGAAAAATCATAGTATTTTGATGTTGCCACAATGCCAATTGATTAATACTAAGTGTAAAGACAAGATTGCATCATTGATATTGAATTATTGTTGTTTCAATAGGTGATTGCAAAAAGGACCTCTTGTTTTCTTGTAACATTTTGCCAAAACTATAGTTTTTGCACTCTCTACTACAAGTACTATGAATTTGAACAATCTCAACTATTGATAAAAATAATCGATGGCTAAAAGTACCATTTTGAGTATTATGAGTACTTGCAAGTACTAAAATAGTACTGTTTGAAAAAAAAGACAGATTGTCACAAAAAATAAATACAATGAGGTATAAATTAATAAAAAATAAAAAATCATGAACAAAAAAAATCTAAAAAAGGCAATTTGTAAGGACTTGATGATGATTAGATTTCATAAAAAATTAAGCCAAAACAGTCTTCAATGTTCAAAAGTGCACGCATATAAGAGCCTTATTTGTACAAATACAGAAGTCATAAAATAATATATTTTTAGATTTCCTTTCATACTCACACGTCTCCCTAGTAAAAGAATAGACCTAAAAAATTTCATTTCTAAATCATTAATTTTGAATACTTTATGGTACTAAAAAATCGTAAACCTCAAAGTGTGATAAATTAGCAAAATTGACTTTCAAAAAAAAAAAGATCTTTTTTAAATTCTAAAAAATAACAGATATCATTACAATTAAATTATCCATCTCCAATAAAAATTTCAAGTTCATTGGGTTCTACCTTCAAAAGCTCTAGTAGAAAACAACTTCATCATTCTAAATATGACGCAAAAGTATGGGTCTTTCTTGCAATTACCCCAATGGGCATTGTCTAAGCAATGACACATTTCCAAAAATTACATTAAATTAGTATAGAACCATTTTGTAACCAAACCAACAATAAATAAGAGTTAATTCCATGGGGGTCAAATCCAAATGGGCTTACTTTAAGGTTGGAGCTCAATAATTTTTCTCCTTGCACCTGATTGAGCATTGAACATGTTAAATTTTTTGAATATGTGTTTACTTTCTACATGTGCTTATACTCCATAGTGTAAGCTTGGCTCCCTATCTCATTGTATTGATCACCTCAAATGTTTAGTGTATACTAAGATAGGAGGTCTATAAATCAACCATTTGAAAGTTGGAACTAATTTTTAAGGGAGGTGAAATTTCTTGAAATATTTTTCAGTAAAATTTCCTTGAAAGACAAGTAGCATTGGAATTTTTTCTAGTCGTTTAATATTTTTTTAGAGCTTTATAGAATTACTTAAGAAATTTTGAAATTGAAATAGCATAGGGCTCTAAACATGTCCACCTCCTAAAATGTACATTATTTGTATATTGCTGAAGGTTAAAAAAAAGAAATATGCATATATAGTGTACATTTGAAGAAGAAGGCACTTTCAAAGCCTGTGCACTTTTAGAACCTCCTACCACTTAACTCCTAAAGTCCTAAGACCATTTTCTTGTCAAAAACCACTCAAAACTGCCCCTACTTCTGCATTTATCAAAATTTTCAACAAAATGTTTTTATTGGAAATCTAACCATAGGATCTTATACTAGACTTATAGAAGAAGTAATAAAACTTTTGTGACATTTGACCGCACAGATTGAAAGATATAAGCATTTGAAGTCATTTTTTATTTATTTTTTGATTGTGCCTGACAATTTCAGTTGTCTTTGACCATTGATTGTGGAAAATTTTTTCACTATGGGTGCCTAAATTTTAAAATCTATCATATTCTAAATCATGTTAGAAATGTCTCCAAAAAATTTCAAGTCAAAAAATGAAATGGAACACATCCAAAAAATATTGCAATGCAACAATGTCCAAAAGTTCACAATGCCTCATATAATTTTTTGAGCAAGTTTTCCACCACATAAATCTGAAACTCAAAAATCCACATGATGGATTGAAAGACATAGTATGCCTTTACAATCTCCACAAAAGAAATTTGAAAAAAAACAAAAAACTCTACTAACTATGGAATTTAGAAGACCTAGGTGAATAAACAATGGAATATGGCTTTGGGCATGGCATGGAAAAAGGGTCAAAGTGTGTTCCCAATATGTTCCCAGTCTATTCTAATCATTAGGAGCTCTAAGTTACCTAGAACTTCCAATGGGTAACTATAACTATCTAAAACTATGAACCCTTCATCATAGAACCCACTGCCCCTCCCCTTAGGCTCCCCTCGTGCCCCATGCTGCTGCCCTACCACGGTCAAGGAAGATTCCCTTGCCTGCAGTTGCCCAACAAATTGAAATTTTCACAAAAATGCTCATAACTTCTAAACTATGAGTTAGAATTCTATGAAATTTATATACACATGAAGCTTGTGAAAAACTACACACTCACAAAAAGTTTGAAAAAATCATGTTGAATATTAAGATTGAATGAACTTACCCAAAAACCCAAGTGTCCCCCAAGGAGACACTTGGAACTTTAGAGGTTAACACACACTGAAAAGTAAACATGTTGAAAAATTCACTCCTTGCACTTGAAGTTGGGATCCCTACATGCAATAATTGTCACCAAAGTCATGATGATGCATCTCTAGGAGAAAGAATGCGGCTGCCTTCCAAAAGGTCTCTTCCCCTTGAGAATTTCAATTCAGCAGTGCACAGTGCTGATCAGAATTTAAAAATATAAAAAAAATACTTTTATTAATTTTTAAAAAATCAACTTAAAAAATCAATAAAAATTATTATATTTTATTTATTCAGCAACTATATGCATTGCTTGTGCAGATGTGGAAGCCTTCCAGAGGCCCGGCCATTCTTCTCCTAATGTTGTTGCCATCTAGCAAAAATTCCATTACATAAATCTGCAAAAAAAAAATGCTAATATTGACTCTGTTTTTTCCTTTTCTTTTTTAACAAATGGAAAGAACCATTGCAACAAAAAAAAGAATCCACATACAAAGCAGCCAAGCCAACAAAGGCTAGACAAAGAAGAGATAAGAGCAAAAAAGGAGACCAAATTGAACAGGAAACCTTGAGAAAAAGACAAAAAAGGGTACCCCCTCTTATTCCACACAATGCAAGTGCCAGCCCTATAGGCAAGCATTGAGGATTTGAGCCAGATTTTATCAAACTTGGCCCATATAGAAGATGCCTTCTATGAACAATGAGTAACAACAAGTTGCGCCTTTAATTGAGCTGCACAAATTGAGTCCAGAAGTGCCTCCCAAATGGCCTTTTGAGTGATAGTTATAGGCCATTGTTCTTGAGAGAAGACCTTGCTATTGTGGAAAATTCAAATAATCCAAAGGATAGAACTTCAAAGTAGGGACCAAATAGCCTTGATGTCTTGGAAGCATCTAGGTGTTGAAGCTCCAAAGACACATTGGACAAAGGCCATTCTCACATATGGCCCAATGCATGGTTGAGAGTCCTGAAGATGGTAAAGAATAGATTGAGCATAGTTCCACTTCTCTATTGCTTTCTAACAAGAGTAAAATCTATGAAAGGAGGATTCTTCAATTTCTAAATTGCAATAGGGATAGCTAGTGTCAATAAGTAGGTTGATGCGTGCTCTCCATGTCTATAACACTATTGCATTGTGAAAGATGGACCACATGAAGGCCGATTCTTTTTGTCACCTATTTTTAAACCAAACATCCATCCAATCCAGGGAAAAGTAAGATGGAAGATTACCTTCCCATTAAGAAGGAATAGATCGCATGAGTTGAGAGTTTTGAGTAATATATTTGCAACCAATTTCTGTCAAATAGGCTAAGAGTTGGGTGCCGTCTTGCCATTGCCATTTCCCCAGGTCAAAACATAGAGACTAGGTAGCTCTTGAATAGAGGAGATAAGGGGTTCTAGTATTACCTTTACCTTTTTGAACTGAGGAAATTCAAACTCGCCGTATAAACCCAGAGAAGGCCGCTACTCCTCCTGGTGTTGACTCAAATTTTCATTTTCCTCATTGCCAACTAATTTTTCATTAAATGCAAGAGGGAGTTCTTCCAGTCCCCAAAGTGAGAAGCTCAGCTGAATTCCCCCATTTCAACGCTAGAGGATTTGAAGAGTTCACACGTACAAGCCTGGGCATTTTGTAGCTAGGGGAGAATAATGAAGTGAGAATCCAAGCCATTTTCTATGTTAGTTTTTTAGAGGGGCGTTGCCAGTTTTGAATGTTAAAGGTCGACAGCCTCACTAGTCCGCTGATCGAGTGACTCAGTCATGGCTGAATAACGTTATGACCGTAGCATACAATTTTGGGCTGGCTTAGAAACGCCTTCACAACGAGCTCCATATCATTGATTTCGGATCCCCTGCGTGGATCCATGATTGCACACTTGGTGAGGAACCGTACACACTTGTACCCAAACAGGAGATTAAGATAGTAGGTCCAAAACCGACCATTTAAGGGCTGGAAGTCTGGAACTGATTTTGGGGAGGTGAAACTTCTTGAAATATTTTTCAGTAAATTTTAATTGAAAGACAAGTGGAATTGACATTTAACCCAAGTCGTTTCATATTTTTTGGAGCTTTGTGGAATTAGTTATGAAATTTTGAAGTTGGAAAAAAGTAGACATTTGTGATCATCGAAAGCGACGATCTCCTGAAATGTGCATATTTTGGTACATTGAAGAAAGCAAAATGTACCTGTGAGTACTCATGTTCGCTTTTAATGCCTGGTCAGAGTTCAAGCCTCCTACCCCTTAATACAAGTGGAACTGAAGCTGGTCAGGAGCCCTCGTGCGCGACCAGCGTCCAGCGTCCAGCGGGTCTACTCCGATGGACCCCATGCCATGCAGCGTCCATTCTCCATTCTCCATTCTCAGTCCGCGAGTCTCCGCATCCAACGCGTCTAGCTCCTGCCCGGGGTTTTCAATTCAATCCGATCTACTCTCCAGTCAGGCTTCGCACACTTACTCAGCTTACGAATTCCTCAGTCACGACGATCACAGCCGTCGTAACTACGTTGTCCTCGGTTTGCCATAAAACCCGCACCTCGTCGACTCATTTCTTCGATTCAGTCTGCTCCGTCTACAAACGTACTTAGTGCACATTGCTCAGCTGCTCTAGATCGAGCAGTACATGCATATATGCTCAGCCGAGATCGCTCAGGAATATAATTCTTCATTGATTCGATCGTGTAATTCCGCCGGTTTGATTCGATCGATTGAAAGGGAAGTGATTCGAAGTATGGCGATGGGGATCGATGGGTGGACGTGGCGGGTGGTAATTATGGTGATGGCTATGGCGGTGATGGAATTCGGGGTCGGAGTGTCAGCGCAAGGCAGCTGGGAGATGCTGGTTGAAAATGCAGGAATCGCATCCATGCATACGGCGATCACGCATTATAACACGGCCCTATTGCTGGACCGCACCAACATCGGTGCTTCCGAGATCGCACTCCCCAATGGGGACTGCCGGATCAACGAGAACGATAGGCGACTGAACCCCGACTGCACGGCGCACTCCGTCATGCTGGATCCCATCGGCAATAGCGTGCGCGCTCTCAAGATCCAAACGGACACTTGGTGCTCGAGCGGACAGTTTTTCGCTGATGGTACAATGGTACAAACTGGTGGCGACTTCGAGGGCTTGTATACGATCCGACGCCTGCCACCCTGCAATGTAACTGCGACCTGCGACTGGGTGGAGGATGAGACGACGTGGCTCACGGATCCGCGCTGGTACGCGTCCAACCAGCTCTTGCCCGATGGGCTTAGCCAGATTGTGGTGGGAGGACGAAACGCATTCACGTACGAGTTCGTGCCCAAGAGAGAGAGCAACGAAGGCGCGTTCGCGTTGCAGCTGTTGGTGGACACCAACAGCAATCAAGGCGACAACATGTATCCCTTTATCCATCTCCTTCCTGACGGCAACCTCTACATCTTCGCCAACAGGGATTCCATAGTGCTGGATTACAGCACCAACACGGTGGTGAAGACATTCCCCACCATCCCTGGGGAGCCCCGAAACTACCCATCTGCTGGATCATCAGTCATGCTTCCCCTATCCCAAGCCGACGGATTTTCCACTGTGGAGGTGCTCATCTGCGGCGGCGCGGAAGCAGGCGCATTCACCGACGTAAACGGCGATACGTGGGCGGCTTCCCAGACGTGCGGCCGCATAGACGTGACCGCGACGAGTCCCGAATGGGCGATGGAGAATATGCCCATGCGACGTACCATGGGCGACATGGTGATCTTACCCACAGGCGATGTGGTGATCATCAACGGCGCGGAGAGAGGCGCCCAAGGATGGGGAAAAGCCAGGGACGCGGTGCTCACGCCTGTGAAGTACAATACCAACAATGCGGCAGCGCGGTGGGAGACGTTAGCCGCCGCGACAATTCCTCGCGTGTACCACTCCACCGCAAATCTGCTCGGGGATGGGCGTATTCTCGTCGCGGGGAGCAACACGCATCAGTACTACACGTTCACGGGCGAGTTTCCGACGGAGCTGCGAGTGGAGGCGTACTCGCCAGCTTACGGGAGCGATACTCTGAAGCCCACGAACGTGTTCGCGCCGGGAAGCATTCGATACGGTCGGGATTTCAACGTCAGCTTTATGGTACCGACGGTGCAGGGGACACTGGAGGTGAATTTGATGAGCTCGCCGTTCGTGACGCACTCGTACGCGATGGGCCTGCGCATGCTGAAGCTCAAGACAACGGCGCCGACGTGGCGGGATAATGGGTTTTACGAAGTTACAGTCACGGCGCCGCCCAACAACAGAGTGGCGCCAGCGAGTTACTACATGCTGTTCGTCGTGCAAGACGGCGTCCCAGCCACCGCCAGATGGATACAAATGCGATCGTAAACATATCCTGCAATCCCATTCCGGGCCTTCGACACAGCTTGCGCCGTGATCACCATTGTCGCGGCCATGATGAGAGAGCCGGTGTACTTCATCAGAATTCGAGTTGTGAACCTTAATCAATTAGGAAATGACATTTCATCCGGGGGCTGAGGACAGTGATACTGATATATATATAGATTCACTCTCTTTAATAGTTTCCCCCTTGAAACGAATCCTTGAACTCATCTGCGTATATGCGTATGATTGATTGTCCGAGAATAATTTCAGTTACTTGCTGCTTGCATGTAGCGATTAGATACAGGCGGATTGCCGCTGGTAATCTGGCTTCCACTTTAGTTTCCCTGACTTACAGGAACGTTGCACCTATGGTGGTGTAATTCATGTATCTCTTATAATCCATTGAATAAGAAACGACTGTAGTCTGGGGAGGCATCCCACTCCTTTCATTGAAACTGTTGAAAAGCTCTGAGGTTCATTCATTGAAATTTGAAGTAGGTGCCATCAGTTCCTTTTAAGTAGGTACTGTACAAGGGCATATGTGATTGTAGGGAAGGCTCTTCATTAATGGTGGGGAGGTCTCCGTAAGTTGTAAGCTTGCAATAGGCTTACTATCGTCAGAAATCTATGACTCCTTAAGATGTTGGTATAAAATGCTTGAAACGGTTGAATTTAATTGAAATTAAAGCTATGCTTGGTTGGAATGGAATATTACTTCAATATTATTCCGGCACTACAATCTTAAACGATTCCGGCAGTACAATACTCAGAGATTCCGGGACTACGATATTTACTGAAGAGTCCGGCACTACAATTTGTAAAGATTCCGACATTGGAGCTCTCGGAGTTGGAGGTTCCGGGGTTAGAGCTTCCGGTGATGGAGGTTCAGGGACTGAAGCTTCAGATATTGGAACTTGAGACGGTGGACTAAGCTTCGTGCCTTCACGACCGATTAGCCATGTCTCGTGGACCAACTTCCACTGCAATCCATTCACGGCGTCAATCTGCCACACATGGGGATAAATTAGTGAAATTGCTGGCCCTCTGTTTGACATAACCAAGAGTGCTGGTATGTATTTTACTGAGAAAAGAAGATGCTCTTGAAAACAAATTGGACATGAAGATCGACTAGTCCAGGTCCTACAGAAATTGCGGCAGTGACCAATGACTCAGAAGCAAGAAAGACGAATCCAGCGAATGCATTTGCTCAAATCAAAGCGATAGCAAATGCATTACGCAGGTGATTCATTTGGATTAGTGGGCAATTGAAATTACTTTTGATTGTAGGAGAGCAGTTGTGACTGCGCATGAGAATCGAGGGCCTGCATCATAGTGAAAGGCGAAAAGTCCCCACATTAGAATGGCGAGCTCGTCATCCTGAGTAATGAATATTGTAATTGTTTCCAAATTGCATCTACAGAATTAGTTCAGTTGAATCCATAACGAGTAGAAAAAAATGCAACAAAATACATTATGAGAGCACTTCTATCTAGGATTTTAGAGTTGATTGATAAACAAGTAGTTGGTGCAAGACCGTAATGTTGAAAAGGTGATTATAAACTGCCCAATTCACAAATCTAAAGAATCTCAACGACCCTGTCTCTGAGATACTTCACCTGATTTTTCCCACTTGTCAAATCTTGCAAGATACAACGAATCAGACAGCTTCTCTATCCTCACCCGATCGACCCAGATACAGAAGTGTTTCCCTCTCTTTACACCGTGTAACTCGCGCAAGCTCTCTATCTCCTCCAAAGGACTGGTAGTGATTCCATACGCATGAACATAGCTGGCATCAGGTACCTGTGCATTCCGTCTTGCCATATATGAGCATTGTGTTACGGCACCCCTTCAAAGCAACCGTATTCTTAAAAACAAAGAAAACAGATAAAATTTTCAGAATGACAAACTCAAAGTATATCAAAAGCCTTCCAGTTGTTAGAAGGAAAAAGTCTGGTACCAGTGACATCTTTAGACGACTAAAAACAATATTTGTGTTATCAACATCCGCTTTCAGCCAGTGCTCCAATAATAATAGGTAATCAACAACCTCATGGGATACAGAGGATAAACTCAATCGTGCAACTCCTCCAAGTGTTTGAAAGGCACGAGGTCGGTCGCGTGGGGAAACATTAGGTTGTATGCCAAAATGTTGCATGGCTTCAAGAATACCTGCAGCACACCTTTCCTTAGCGAGATAGACGCGAGACAAATCTCCGGTGTATTCTTTGTGCCATTTAAGAAGCTCTTGCATAGCATTTCCGACCTGGATTTTTTCACAATATTATTCAAATTTCAGAGTAGAAAAAGTGGAACCAATACAACGAACCGAAATAATTAACCAAACCACATTTTAAAAAAAATATTAAAAAAAAATACTAAACAAAAGCAAAGATTGTAGTGAGTTCTCTTACTATGACTCCGTAAACATCCGGCACAGTGAAGAGCTCGGCATCATTTCCAGAATCACCGCACACAAGAGTTTTTCCAGGAGCGCACCCTTCCTCTTTCAGCTTCTTCAGCAGGTACGCAAGTGCTTGGCCTTTTCCAGCTCCTGTTGGGAGCACATCAAGGTTGATTCCTCCGCTGTATATAAGCTTGAAGTTCACCTGCAATTGCAACAGAGGTTAACAACAGAAACTGAAACGCCTAATCAGTGAACTACAGATAAAGGGAGGGGCCAAAGTAGTCCGGACGTCTATGGAGGCTCTTATAAATAATGCTCAGTATCTTGGCCCTATCTCAACATTACAAAACACGGCCTGCAATACATACATACATTAAGGACAGCTTACCTCGCGTGCTTTGATTCTTTCTGTCAAAGTTTTGATAACTTCCTCAGTCGCACCTTTATCTACATAGAAGCTAACTTTATGAGGCCGCTGCTCTGAATCAACCTGGTAGTCAACGAGTCCCACGTGATCACTGTAGACATCCGTCCGCTTCAATGCAAATCACGTCTACATAACCTCATTCTATACCTCCCATAACTCGACAAAATCTCACATCGGTGCGGGGTCTAATCTTCTGTTATCAACAAGCTCAAGAGCTTACAAAGTAAAGAAAGAAAATACAAAAAATGAAGAAAGTCGGCTATGTCTTACCATACTTTCCAAAGTGTGACGTACCTGGAATTTTAAATTCAATTTGGTCCCTTCTTCAACAATTACTTCTCGATTCCAACCCTGATTTAGCTCCTCCTCCCATCTAAGATCCGGAGCCATCGTCTCCCCATACCTAATTTCTGTCCCCACGGACATGATGGTGATGCCTGGCGTGAGTAAAGGGACCTCCGAACGAAGCTTTTCATACATTGCCGGGGACCTTCCAGTTGAATATACGAGTAGTGAGTCCTGGTTGTAATCCGCTTGCCATAGAGCGCCAAATCGCAGCAGGGAAGTATAATGATTGTCTTTGTGATCGACCTACAAGGTGAAAGTTATGAAAAACCACATTATCAGCAGCGACCACCTCAAGCAACCAGACATCTTGAAAGATACTGAAAATATCGATCATTTATTTTATGCTTATTATGCTAACTACTGCGATAGAAAAATAAAAAAATGGACACATTAACCCTAACCAGCTTAAAATTGAACTCGAATCCTGCAATATCTTAAAATAATAGAAAAAGACATCAAGAGGGGAATACCATGGTATTGTCGAGATCTGAGACAATCATCAGTCGTGCCGCTCCCGAAAAATTCATGATGAATCGAATTCAATTCTTTGGCGATTGAGATTCACCGATCTCAGCAAGCGCCCGAGGTTCTGTGAAAGCAACAACCAGGTTGACTTCAAAAACGGAGTATAAAGCCGTGCGGTACCCCAATGAGTAAAAGGTAAATAATCCGGTACATCAGAAGTCCTAACTTAATTTCCTCCTGCTCAGGCTTGAGGAAATGAATGTAACAGACATCAGAGATAGTGCTCCTGCCTGCCAGAAACAACTGGAATGTTTCAATTAGCTATAGGGTGGTGCATCGCGCACGTGGACAGTCACTGCAAGTGTAGCGTCTGCTGCAAAATTGGAAGCATCTCGAATCTCACACCAATTCGCGAATAAATCAACAAAACAGTCAATACAGAAATCAATCGCATATCGCATTTCCGACTGCTCCTCATACTGCAACTCAAAAACCTGCTCGAGGCCTCCAATTATCGGCATGAGATTGCTACGCAAATGGATTTCAGAGCAGGATGAGTTTCACATTCTCCCTAATCAAATATCCCCTAAAGAGCGTTCTCTCTGACGCAATACCAAGAATTCTTGAAATGTAAATATGCTCCCAAACTGTCACAGAACGTCTCCACGACCTCCCCTCAAAGTCCTGGCATTGACCTCTCCCGCAACTCAACCTCCTCCCGAACCGAAAACACAATCGGACAGAGACATGCCGAATTGCCGATTTCACTTAGACATGGCGAAGCAACGTACCTCAAATCCCAGACACCGGCATTGTTCAAAACACACATCTCAAATACTTCCAAATCACAGATCAACAAGTAGACCGTCCATCCAGCCATCAATCACATACTACATCTCCGACTGCAACTCCGAAACCTATTCGAAGCCTCAAATTATCGGCACACGATTTCTACAAAAAACGAATTGCGGCACCAGAAAGCTTCATACTCTCACAATCAGATATCCGCATCAGAGATTCACTCCAAAAATTCAAAAATCCGCAAAAGGAAACTACGGTATTCTCCAAAAATGGCTACAGAACGTCTCCACAATCTCTCTGAAGCCCTGGCATCCACCTCTCCTCAATTCAACCTTCTCCAGTCACCAAAAGATCGCAATCGGACATGTCGCCGAGCTAATTCAATTAGCCATGGCGGAAAACATGAGAACGCAGTCTCCTGCATTGTTCCAAAAACACAAATTAAACAATTACTCCGTACTTCCGACTCAGATCATTTCGAAATTAAACAAGAGCGCCAAAAAAATTTATTCCAACCTTCAGATCATCTTTCTTCGATTGCGCAGTAATCAACAAGCGCATCGACGGACCGACGGAGCGACCTGACGATGCCTCTGCCGCATCGTGTATCTGTGGCACCTACATTGGTTCTGCGCCGTTCGCAGAATCCAAAAGCTCGTCGTCAAAAACCTTTCTTTCACCAGTGTGAACAGAGTAGACGCGAACTGGTTTATTCGTTTATACCCGACTAGACACCTGAAGAGTCCACACTAGGGCTTCTCTTTTTTTCATTTTTTATGAGGTGCCAAAGTGGCGATATAAAATTTTATAATTTTATAGTGGAGCTCCAAATTTCAACATTCATCCACATATTGGATACAAAATATCACAGAAGTACATATCACATGTCCATAATTCTATTTCTATAATTTGGCAATTTCATACTAGATTTCTTTTTGATTTAAAGTTTTCTAGTGAAAAACTTCATGTTTTGTTGTTAGTTTTTAGACAAATTATTCTTTCTGGTATAATCTAGAACCAGAATGCCAAACAAATTCCTAGTCTATATCTTAAGTTTTTGGTATTTCTTCCACTCATTCTTATACTAAAGTAAAGTAGCCTATGACAAGCAAAGTGACTAGTTTCTCTTGTTGACATTATTAAAAACATTAAAAGAAAATTTCATATAAAGACAAATGTGAAAATTAAAGAGAAAAATTAGAATTTCATTTTTTAGACAAAGTATGAATTTTTTTTGTGAATTTTTAAAATGTGCCATTGTTGTGATGTAAATATGTATACTATATAAAATGTGTACTAAATTTATATTTTGGAGAGATTCTAGAATTTGGAGGACATGCTTCAAGGTAACACTTCCAATAGCTTCAAGGTGACACTTCCAATAGCTTCAAAATGAAGCTTGTTGTCAATGAAGCTGTTAAAAAGGCAACAACCTTGGACAATTTCACCAGTTCAAAGTATTGTCTTTAGTTTTATAGAATTTGGATTTGAATTTGAAGTTCGACTCTAAAATGTTGAAGACTAGAAGATTTTTATAGAGTCGCAAGATCTAGAGTCTCAATCGGAGGCTGAATTGGAGCTTTCTTTGTCACAATTGCCAATTCAACCATCTTAGCCGGAAGTTTTTACACTATTGTCAATCCATTCACAAGATGAAGCTAAACCTTCTCATTTATTTAAGAAACCTCGTGTAGAACTACGTTCACATTGTAATCTCCAAATAGACGCTCGTACTTTGATGATTTTACTTCAAGTTGAATGTGTTGAATCAAACATCCAAGAAGTGACATTCAAAAAAAATTTTGAAGACTTGAACAACAATCAATATTATTGTATGGTTAAGCCAATTCCTAGTTGTCATAATGGACAGCATATTACTGTTCACGGACAAATCGGACCGATTTGGGTTGACCGGCTGCCAACTTCGGAGCCTTGTAACTTTTGTAAAAAGTATCTAAATTGGGCATATGAGATGTTTTTCGGCATCTATAAAAACTGTAGATGCCAAAAAACATCTCATATGCCCAATTCGTGTACTTTTTGAAAAAGTTACAGAGCTCCAAAATTGACAGCCGGTCAGCCCAAATCGGTCCGATTCGTCCGTGAACAGTAATATGCTGTCCATTATGACAACTAGGAGCCAATTAAGGGAAGTCGTAGCCATCAACGTTGGTCAAAAGGTCCGGTTAATCCTTTGACAAAGGCCGAATGTCCAAATTATATCAGAAACAACGTTAGACATATCCTCAAGTTTTTGAAGATGGAATAGGACTCTTCTACAACTTCAATTTTTACCTCGAATTGGTTTTAGTGGAAGTTTTAGTGCTAGTTGAAGTTCTTTATATTCTATTTAGATATTAAAAATTGAAAGTTAAGGACTTAGAAGATGTTTGTCTATTTGAATTTTGCCTTTTGAGGTTCATTGGCCTTGAAAGGTGAATAAAAACTTACCTCAGGGTGTTTTCCTTGGGCCAATGGTTGTTTAGAAGCCCCATGTAATGTGTACATGGGCTGATTCCACCTACCTTAGAGGTCTAAAGGCTTAGTAGGCATCTTCTTCTTCTCCTTTAATCAAGTTTTGAAAGTCAAATTGTTGTTGTTTTGGAAGTTGGGAAGTGTAGGGTTTGAGAGACTAAAAATTCGAATGGTCATATTTTTGTATGAGTGAGATATTTTGGAAAGAAAATTAAAGGATTTGTACTTCTTTTCATCGCCATTTCAAAAAGACCTTTCTTGTGTGATTTGAAGTTGAGAGCAAAAAATTATAAGCATTTGAATAGAAGAGGGTCTATTGCCACCCAACAAAGAAGAGCAGAGATTCGGACGACCATCAAGGTCTGTATTTTTTTATTCTCTTTGAAAGTTTGAGGCATTAAAGGTATCTTTTTTATTTTTCTAAAAATTCATCTCTTAAATCAATTGAAGCTATGTAGAGTAAGTTATGAATTCTTGAATAGAAGAGAGTCTGTTGTCCTTATTGTTTAGAATCTGTAACTTTGAGAAATTGTAAGTTTTGTTAAGAAGATGTATTGCAAGTGAAAATTTTCTTGAAGGTAAAAGAACTTATTAGCTTCTTAGGAAAATATCATTTTCTTAGTTTGAAGAAAAATTGCAGAAGTTATGGATAGTGAAGCAAAGGAAGGTCTGTTGCCTTCCTATTTTGAAAAAAATGGAGTTAGAATGTAATTAGTTTCATGATTTCTTTGAAGTTTTGAAGACACCAAGACTTAAAAACAAGAAGATTGAATAATCTTGTGTTGTGGCTTGTAACTTGTTATTTGTAGTCTAATTTGGAGGCTTGTTGTCTTTTTTTTATTATTCCTAGCCGATTTTGGAGGCTTGCTATTTTCATTTCTGCTTTGTAAACTTTATTGTGGATTATGCAATAACTCAGGATTAGTCCCATTTTATGTTTGTAGCAACGAAGTGGGATTAATCATCCACATGGTCAATCTTTTATGTTGTTTCCATTGGTGAAGCTCGTTTGTTGGTCACCTTGAGTTTGAGATTTAGGAGCCAATTCTCGGACCGTCAGCTTATGGTTTGACCATCCCATTCTACCTATCCGAGGCTGTAGGTTTTTATCACACACCTTTATTTTGATCCTTATAGAGCCACTACATGATAGGCCAACGGTGAGGAGTTTGAAGATTGAAGACCAAAGATTGAAGATTGAAAACTAAAAGATTCAGCATAACTCATAGCAAATTATTTCCAGTTGTAGCTAGAATCCTCGTGATTTCTCGAAATAAATCTCTCAACACACATTGTCCAATTGGCTCAAAACAATCTCTAGACTAACTCAAAATCACCAAAATGTATATCCATAATAGTCATCTTACCACCTAAAACAGTCACAATATTTCCAAACATGGCTACTACTTGAAGAAATAAAAAAATCACTTTTTTTTATGAATTTACATTAAAAAAATAGAAGTTCCCAAAGCAATTACTAATAACTCCATTGCCATCATCCAAGCATTGATTTTAGCCACTAACCAACCTAGTAAGGTGATAATCTCATTAATTAAAAAAAATTTATCATAGATTGATGAAAGATTGTTAAAGGTCATTTCTTAGGTGCCTACACTAGACAATAGGCTTGTTGTTGGCTAGTTTATTTTAGTCTATTGCAAGATCCTATGGTTAAATATGCCAAAAAAAAGACTCTAAGATTTCATGAATGAAGGTAGCATTGCTTTCCAAAACACTATTGAAAATCCAAACGGATACAATTTTTCCTTGTTTTTAAGAATTCAAAGAAATTAGGCCTCCTCATCTTCTTGAAAAACATACTTCCATAGAGATGTTGTCTCTCTTCAATTTAACAAGGATACTCTTGAAATTGATAAATAATGTTTTATTGGTAATTATTTTATAAATAATGTTTGAGTCTATCCCACACAAGGACAATGGGACTTTAGTTGGATTAATAAAAAAATGTTATTGTGTATTGCGGTAAGTTGAAATAGAACACATATAGTAGAAACATCCAAAACTATAAGTTTAAGCAATTTAGCATAGTTGGACACATTTCCTTTAAAATAATGTTTTTGTAGTATTAGCAAGTGAGAATTACGAAAATTTTAAAAAAAATTAGATTTTTCGGATGTAGTATGTAATTTCTATGATTTTTTCAAAGTATTGGCTCCCTAAACCACTGAAATTGTCCACAAGTGTACCCTCAACCAAACTTTGCAAAAATCAACTATCAACAAATCAAAATTAAATAAGTGTCTTTTGATTGCATCAATAAATGAAAATTAAACCTTTGTGGGACACTTTAATGGATTCTTATGGACAAATTTGGTGATAATTTAGGATTTATGAATGGAAGTAAGGACAGTAATTGATGTTTCTACCTTAGACAAATGAAATTTCTACATCTAATTGTAACTTTTTTTTAAAATAGGCTTCTACATATTCTTGTCTAAATGTATTGTCTTGGTGGTCCTATTCATGAGAGCCTAAGGTTCATCAATTCAAGGAACATTTATTAGGAAGGAGGCTTTGCATCAACAAAAATTTCATATAAAGAAACTTCAATTGGCCTTTTTTGATAGTAAGCTACAAATAAAAGCCTCTTATAGCATAGTTGTTTGTTTTTAATACTTTTACGATTTAAAATCTATTTACAAGGGTTCTTAACATTTATACTAGAAGAATCTAAAATCTACTTCTAACTCCTAGTAATAATTTACTAATAGTTTACATTAGAAAAATTCTCAGCCTTGTAGAGGACCACTTCAAAAGAATTGAAAGGATCCCACAATTACATTTAACCTTGCTTAATGACATGTTTTCCCCCATAGTCACTCACTAAAGTCGCAATGTTCAATAACTATCAGTGGTTCGAAACCAAAGTATAAGTAGTTAAATAATTAGGTTTCAAGTATTGTAATGCACTTTGACCCTAATTATTTCATATGTTGATTATTCTAATAACATTATGAAAAGAAATGAAAAATAATGTCAAAAGTAGTCGATTGATACCTACCATCAAAAGTTCATTTAGTAGCATCATGATAGACTTAAAACATGGACAATTGGTAAGAAATGATGATGAAGAGGTTATCTTTTTAGAAAAATCAATTGTCCATGGTAAATCTTCAAAGGATATGGGATATTTAGAAGATAAATCACTCATTATCAATTGCAAAAATAATATACAAAATCGAATTTTAAACCCCATTTAGGCACAATAGATGAATAGAAAGATTTTTTTCAAAAAACTTTAAACAAATTTAATTGAATAATCAAGCTACTTTTCATCTTCAAAAATCCGTTTGAGGTTTAGAATCTCTAATAAAAATTTATGGACAAAATTCTAAAAGGGGTTGAAAGGGAAATTTTCTTTGACATTTTCAAACACCCTTTCCAAATTTTGTCCATAATGTTTTATTAGAGATTCTAAACCTCAAAAAGATTTTTGAGGACGAAATATAACTTGATTCTCCAACTTCTTTATAGTTCAAATTTTTTTGAAAAATATCATCCTATTATGCCAAAATGAGGTCCGAAATTTGAGTTTGAATACAATTTCTGCATTTGACTTAATTATGAGTGGTTGTGCTCCCATAAATCCTAATTTACATATCCCACATACATTGTTTAACTTACTACCATTCCACTTGTATAAATAGCTTCTTTTCCCACCTTCAAATACCCTATTCTAAGTGTCTTCTAAAGTAAGTTGGAAAACATAAGAATTCTCTAATATTTTTGGCAATTATGTTAAAAATCCATTTCAATTTGCATAATTACATTGAACTTGCTTAATTTGTTAATTGATCACCTTGTATGCTCATGTAATTGATTATTAAATAGACTTCTACAACACCTTCATTATTGGAATTTTGACATCTTTTGTGAAATTTACACTTTGGTAATGCACTACAGCTAGATGCCCCTACTAATTCTCAAGCAATTAATAAACTAGTTTGGTCATTTTGGAGTGGCCCTTTGGAGGGCTAAGAATTTCTCTAAGGATATGTGGCCCCTGACAAAAAGAAGGAGAGGGCCATAAGATGTCATCACACTAATACTAAAAGGTGTGGATGATGATGTTATGTATGATGACTTTAGTTGAACAAACTTAGTGCCGAGTTTAGTGCCATCCTGATCAATTTGTAAATTTGAAATTCCAAAGAGACCAATCACCAGAATAAATAGTTGTGTTCATTTATATTTTGCAAGCCCTTAAAAAGAAGTTCAAAGTATTGAGCAAAACCAACTTTTTTGGCAAGGCCATTTTGATGGCAAGTTGGATTGTCAGGCATAGGGCATCAAAATTAGCCCCACTTTAGTCATGTGAGTCAAATTTGTATTTGGAGGATGTTTATGGTGAGCCAAAACAAGGTATGTTCGAATAAGGTAAGTACGTAAGTACAACCAATTGTGATACCTTCCATTTTGAACAACAACTAAAAAATGAACCTAAATGACCATATCGGTGACTCAAAACCACCACAATTTTTCAAAAGTAATCAATGTATAGAGTGTGGAGACAATTTGTGCTCCACATGTGTTCATTCAAGGTGAATTTAATATTATGAACTGGGTGCCCTATATTCTTAACTTCAAAAATCTGTAAAATATTATTTAATAGTCAAGAAAAAATTACAAACCACTTGGGTTGCATCTCTCTTGAGTTCACAAATAATCTCTTCACTTCAAATTTTGAGTGATTCCACCACTAACAAGTCCAAGCCACCAAAAAAAGTGTTGCATCATTAGAAGAGTTTGGGGGGGCCCAAAAGCCTGTTTTGGGCCTGTTCCCCTGCAGCTGTTCCCCGCAGTGAGGGAAACGACCCACTATTAGAATTTTTTTTTCATAAAAAAAAGAAAAAGAAAGTGGTCAATGACGTATCAGGGTCTCGGCCACATCAGACCGCTGTACCGAACTTGTTTCCTGCATTCACAGGTGTGATAACTCGCAGGCATCCAAAGGCCCCAAAAATCTTCTAATGTGTTTCTACCTAACCCTAACTTCCATTTCTCCCATGAGTTGACGTCCTTTGCTGCCTGCAAAGGGCGCAAGTAGTGCAACCCACCCACTTATTACTGCCCACTGCCGGACCTGAATACGGGAAGTACCATAGAACTCGGAAGCCCTAAAGCCCTCGTTTTAAACGGACTCCGGCTTCCCGTCAACTGTAGAACCCAGCAGTACGGTAGAATCGGATCCAGGTTGTGACGTCATTCACGATACGTATGCCCAACGTCACATTCTCACATGCCCCAAAGGCGTTTCGCAACACTTTCTGCAGCTATGCAGATTCCGTCAAAGGTTCTTCTCCAGTTACTGCAACGACTGCTTCCTTCAGCTAGCACGAACTCTGTGACCAGAACCAGTTGGTGAGAACTGAGAAGTTACCAAAGAGTCGATCCAGCACAAGCTTAGGACGGAGTATTGTAAAGTCCTGAGTGCGGAGCGCTGATTCTACTGCAGCTGACTAGCTGTGCGTGATGGCTCTGAGTCTTCGCTGAAAATTAAATGGTAATCTTGCCAGACAAAAACTGAGCTGTAACCTAGCTAGCAAGTGAGGACATGATCATAGCAATTTCCAGCTGAAGTCTTGTATCAAGCGCAGTTACATCCTGTTCAATGTTGCAATTGCAGGTTAGTTTTAGTATTTTAACAAGTTACTGCAATTAATAACTGCTTCCTTCGATCGATCAGCAGATTCAGCACGCTGTGTCCAGAACCAGTTGATGAGATGTGACCGAAGAGTCCTACACTAATATTTTTTTAGTCCTGAGTGCAGATCATGAGCGTTCGTTCTTCAGCACCTGGCTGTGATGACTCTTGCGAGGCTTAAACTAAACTGTAACTTCGTGGGGACATGGAAGCGTTTCTGGCAACAGAGTATGAATCCTTACAACAAGCACAGCTAGTTCCATCACGTTCAATTTTGGAGGTTACTTGGTTTTAATATTTTAACAAGTAACTGCAGCCTCAGCTCGAACTCTATGACCAGAACCAGTTGGTGAGAAGCGGCGAGTCCAACACTATTATTCTGAAACACTGAGTGCAGAGCGATGGTTCTACCGCAGCTGTCTGTGATGACTTTAGAATCTACGCCGGAAAATGGTGCCAGACAGAAAGCTGAAACCCAGTAAGCTTAGGTACATAGTAGCATTTCAAGCAACAGACTGAACAGAGTATGGATTCTTGTGCATAAGGTGGAGGCACCAATAACCAACCATGCCCAGTAATCAATTTGCTATTTCCAATCTTAGCTAGTATTGGGGTCTTGCCTACAAAATTTAGCATCTAAAAGCAATGTATATATCAGATATGACCAAACAAAGAGCAACACCATTTTTTTCTTGAAGTTGCTTGAGCTTTTGACATTGTATCTTTGTCAAGCATTCAAGCTTCATATCTCAAATTCTACTATGCAAAAAGATCTAAAGACTTTCAAATTTGAGTAGAGCTCAATTTAAGAAGGACTAAAGAAGAATATGCAAATTTTCAAAGCAAAATAATGCTTTGCTCCACCTCCTCAAAGTGGAGGTAAATAAAACAAAAAGAACTTTTTAACCAATTGTTGAATCTTTGTAAAAATTAGATTTCCTAGAAGGTCATTTGATTTTTCAATTTTAGAAAAAATAAATGAAAAGAAAAAACCAAAATCTAATAATTCACTTTGGATGCTCTAAACACCCAAAAATCATTTTGGTTTTTAAAGTACTTTAGTAGTTAACCTTTAGAAGACAAGTTGGTGACCGTAGAAATCATACATTTTGGTACCACACATGATAATCATTGGTTTAAAAGAAGTCCAAAAGTACCCATTGGAAGTCAAACTACTATAGAAGACCTCCCCTTTTTACAAAATTTTTTGAGGATAAATAGTTGCACTTCTTATCCTACAAAGAAGAATTGATTTTTTAAGCTTAAAAAGTAGTTGAAACCCAAGACAATTCAACTCTAGCAAACTTTGTTTTATTTCCATTTCCTTTTTTCTTGTGCATTTAATCTATCAACAACCACTCTCAACTTTGTGATATAAGGTAGAGGCACCAATTACCAACCATGCCCATAACCCAACATGGAAGGGATGTTAATTCCAACCTTAGGTTGGATCGGCCAGATTTGAAGCTTGAAATTTGTTTTTTTTGTCCTTTTCAGGTTTGCAACTATTAAAGTTATGATATATTACTTGTAGTAATGAGCAAGAAAGTATTGTCTGAAATGATCATAATTAGAAGACTCTAGACATTGCTTATGGGTCAAGAGTTCTTTTGCCTCCCAAAATGAATAGTAATTTCAATTTTTTGAATAAAAATCTGAAAATTTAGCAATCTTCATATTTCCTATCTTCCTACATGGGAAAAATATCCACTAACTCATACTACACAAAATCTGCTCCCAAATTGCTTATTTGATTGGTTATTGGTGCTTCCACCTTAGTCATAATCTTAAACATGAAGAGAGATATATACCCAATATTACAATAAACTCAAACCGCGGGACTATGTGCCACAGGTGTACATTTACGGACTCTGGATACTAATGTATAGTGTCGACTTTACGGTTGTGTTTTTCACTTTGGCACAAATTCAGTTAGTTGTCAATTCTCAACAGAACATTGAAAACTTTTCGCAGCGTAAACTCTGCACAAGATGTGAGAGTGCCTGTTTAAGAACTTAGTCTCCGCGTTACATTCGGGGTCTAGTTTTCAGTACTATGTACTGCCCCCAACAATCTTTCCAATGATACAACTAAACTGCTGACTAATGCAAAAGTATATCCTCCCTGCCGACGCCAGTTCCTAGCACACCCTTTTTGAATTAATCTTTACAGGCCCTGTGCAATTCTAAGCCCGAGAAACTCGTCTAAAACAACTAAGCTTAGACCCCTCATTGAGCTTTGAATTCATATCACCTCCTTGAATAAACTCCGCAGGAAGTGCGTTTCACTGGGAGTAACCAAAGGCGGTAGCTAGTGAAAAAATGTGCCTTCAAATGAGCAGATCGATGGGTCCCGCAATCCGGCAATCTGCATACCTACAACTGCAGATCCTAACGTGTATAATTACTCTATCGGTAATCACCGAGTTTCAATCCTTGGCGAGAAATTAGGTCCCCAAAAAATTGTATACTCTGACATTTGAATACTGGCTCTGGAGTCATTGCTAGCTAGGGCTTCCCCCTGGGGGTCTGCCTGAGCTGGGCGGCATCGGCTGGTCGCGTGTATCCCAAAGCTCGTCTACATTTTCCGGCACCAGCGGCTCGTTCAAAACGCTGTCCAAGCTCTGCAGGTCGAGGTTGAGGAACTGGTGTCCCAGATTCTCGTCCTCCCATTGACAATTGGGTGGGAAGGCCGCGCTCGTCGTCTCCCTTGACGGTGATCGACTAGCATTCGAAGCTCGGTCGTCGTCGTCGTCTTCTTCGGTTCGCTCCGTGGAGTATTTGAAGTCGATTTGGTCGAGAAATTGCCGAATGTCCTTCAAATGCTCCCCTGACGACGACTTGCTCGGGCGTAGCCCTTCGTTGCTGAAGTATTGCAGCTGGTGCAATTCGGGTAAGCTCGTCACTCTCTGAGGTGGTTGCGACGAGGAGCCTTCAGTTTCTGCTGAAGGTGCAGAGGACTCTTCGGAAGCTCCAGGGTCGAGAGGAAGTTCTGGTTGCTCGGCCATCCCGACTTCTCGCACTGTTGTGGAAGTCTCTGTGGGCTGGGACGCAGGAACAGAGTCCAGCCCCTCAGACTCGTGTGCGGGCAAATTGAGCTCTGCCAAGGAGCCGTATAATTTGCGAGCTGCGATGTCGTACGCTAACGCCGCGTCCTTCGCAGTGGAGAAGCTGCCCAGCCACAAGCGCGCTTTCTTCTTGGGCTCGCGAATTTCCGCCACCCACTTGCCCCATGTTCGCTGGCGCACCCCGCGATACTCACAAGCTGCGTTCTCGGGGCCGCCCTTGCCTTTCATTGAGCCCTTTTTCCATCGCTTCCCGGGTTTGCGAGGCGATTTCTCAATGTGACCAGAGGTGGGACTCAGCTTGTCGTCCCCCCTGTTTTGCAAATGCATGCCGATCAGCCTCGTCGTCTGTTTCGCGATCACTACCGTTCCAAACTGAGCTCCAAACCCTGTATTCACTCTCGCCTCAATTGCCACCGCTTTACTCCCGTTCTCGCTCTTCCACCGACCGCAAATCGATGGGGGCTTCACTTAATCCTTTGATGCAACAATCGAAAAGAGGAGGCGGCGCGTCTGCTAGCTCCGTCTTTGAAGAAAAATGTCTGCGCCCACCAGAAATTCAGGTTTTGGATAAACCCCTCGCAAGTTCGGTGCTCGTCCCTCTCGCAAACGCTGACTTGACTCTCACGTTAGATGCTTCGCGACGCACACCGTCAGCAGCAGAAAAACCTCCAATTCGCAATTTCCTCCCAAAATCACGAATCAGACCTAAACCACTCCCTCCAATTTCACTAAACCTCTTATCCACACTCCTGAGGTCCTCTCACCAGGACACAAGTCCACTCTGCTTCCAATCCCCTGCAAAACCCAAAACCCACAGGTCCAAATACTATCTGAACTCAATCAAGCACACCGACCTCATCGCAATTCCTCGCAATTTCCACTAGAATTTTCTGAAACTCCCTCGAACACACTCGAATTGGACGATTCACAGCTCCAATCCAAAGAGCCCTCCCCAAAGCCTTGCTTTTCCTCTGTCTTTCGAAGCTCTCACCTCCAAGCGGGTAAAGCTGCGCAGAGGCACAATCCAATGGTCCCTCATCCAATTGCTCCGGGATTGATGAAAATGCAGCTTCCGCAGTGTCGCCTTCGAGCTGAAATACAAAATTCCTCTTAATCCATGATCAGCACGGACTCTTCCCAGGCAACGAGGGCGGTTAAGCTGTGCAAGGGGGCAGGGGCCACTCTCCCACAGTCCAGCTCGCCATTTCCAACAAGCCCAGCCGGAACTCACCCACCCATCCCGCCGCAGTCAGTCAGCGAACCCCGCCACGTACTCACAATACATCCAAATTTCAGACGTCACCAGGGCTTCCGTCACACGGCAATCCTGCGTCAAAGGATGTAAATCATCTGTGCAGCACTTGGAATTTGGTTGTCTCACTTGTCTGTGGCATCTCGTGCAAGTGGGCTGAGGGCACGGGGCAGCTGAGAGGGGAAAAAAGAAAAGCCAGAGCGGCTGAGGTGGGGTGTCCTCAATTGATGTCGGGGTAGTTGCGCCGGCGGAAGCTGCAGCGAAGTTGCTGAAATTCGTTGAGGATGACGAAAGTCGGCCTATCTCATCTCACTACTGCGAGTCTGCTCTGCTGTCTTTTCCTGACAAGCCTACATTAAGCTTATCATACCCAGTTACCCACAGACTGTGACTGCGAGAGTCAGTGAGACTGAGTGAGTTTAACTTACAATATTTAATTCAGATCCTTCTACTTGGATGGTACTGTGCCGAAGGAAATCCAGACCGAGAAACCTGGCATTGCGTACATTTGTTTGCTCTGTGCAGCACTGAGACTGTAGAGATTTGCTTCTTACTATGATCCCCGTTCACACTGGAAGAAGATGGAGGATCTCCACTACACGGACATTTGGTGGCTCTGTGGAAGAGAGGCTTCAAAGAGAAGCTGAGATGGGTACCTTCCAAACCGCCACTTTTTTCTGCTCTGTATAGTTAATATTATTAGGGAGGGCAAATTTTTCATATTATTATTTTTTAAGGCAAGTGAAAGGAGGTTCCAACACACTAAACAATGCAATGTTTGGATACCATATGCAAAAGTTATGAAGGAACAAAGTTTTTGCAATTCATATTTGCACTTAGAGCCTCCAAATTAGCTATGAGATATGGTGAAATACAAAATTTTAGCAGTCGAAAATAGGGGCAATTTTGACACTTACATGTTCATAGGGCAATAGAGGGGACAATCTTCCTTGGCTTGCATTTGGGAAAGGCACCTTACACACCAAATCGCACCTTGCCCATAACTGCCATCATCACTCAATGCACATCTCCAAAATCAATATGTACCTATAGAGAAGAAACAATTTTAGAACATCTATCAAAAAAATTTGATCCTTCATAAGTTTTGCATATGCTATCTAAATGTTATGTAGTTTGGTGCATTGGAACCTCTTTTCGTTTGCTAATAAGAAAGTCAATGGAAATTTGAAGAATCTAATAATAGTTGGTAACTAAACAAAATAGCAAAAAGTGGCATTTGAAGAATACAATGCTATTGGAAGAAAGTTTGAGTAGCTACCTTATTTGAAAATTGATGCTCTTTGAACAACAAACAAATGAAAAGAGCGACATTGTTCTTTCATCACTACTTGGGGTTCCTTATTCCACGTTTCTAGTGCAACAAAGAAATAGCCTCTCCTAGCATAGTTGTTTTTAAAAAAAATGAGGGTGCAAAATTAGTTTCATCTACAAAAAACTAATTTTGTGGAAATGAATACAATCCAATAATATTATCAAATTGCACTAATATAAAAAATTGTGATTTAAATATACACCCCAAAAGTATAGTATTAGATTTTGATTTTTCTCTTATTTTTCATTTATTGGAAAATCAAATTATCATGTAGAGAATCTAATTTCTACAAAAATTCAAGAAGTGCTTAAAAAGTCATGTTTTGTATTTATTTTTTTACCTCTAATTTGGGCAAGTGGAGTAAAGCATTGTTTTGCTTTGAAAATTTGCATACTCTTTTAAGTTGAGGCTTTCACTAGAAGAAAATGAGGGTTTTTACAACTACAATATGCAACTTGTTTTGTAGTTGCATAGGATGTTTGTAACTAGGTGACAATGTAGAGCCCGTAGATGTAGTGGACAAGTTGCATTAATTGCAAACTAGTTGTGAGTTTTTTTTGCCATCTGACACCATGCAAAGAACTTCATCTTTGCGTGCAACTTGTAGATTTATAGATTTTAAAATATTAGTCTCAATGATTTGTAGATTTCAAAATTTCATATCTACTTTCTTTCCAAATTTTAGAATTTTAAAACTACATTTTTTCTAAATTTTAGAATTTCAGATCTACCTTCTTCCTAGATTTCAAAAATTCAATTTCTACTAAATTGTTGATTCCTAAGAATTCTATCAAAAGAATTTATTGTGTAAGACTACAACAACTTACAAGTCTTATATGTTCAATTTAATAGTACTCTTTACAATTGATATGGAAGAATTGATATAAGACAAATGGGAATGAACTTTGAAAGCAATTAGGAAATAACTCGTGTGCAACTAAGAAACAACTAGTCATTTTATAATTGCATGATAGTTGTATAGGACACTAGTTGTTTCCTAGTCATTTTTTGCAATTATAGAATGATTACTTTGCAACTAAACAATGTATGAATGTTGTATAAAACAACAATATAAAACAATTACATTAGATTTGGTGCTAATAGAGAAGAAACTTGTTGCACAATAGTTGCATAGGACACTAGTTGCATAGTAGTCGATTGTACCAGACATGTTTTTCTTCTAGTGTTTACTCAAATTTGATGCCTTTAGATCTTTTTGCAAAATAGAATTGGAATTATGGGGCTTGAAAGCTTGACATAACCAAAATCATTTTTCAAAAGCCCATACAACCTTAGAAAAAACAAATATCGTGTTGCTCTTTGCTCAATTATATCTCACACGTACATTACTTTTATATCCCAATTTTTTTTAAAACAATATCTTTTCACTAGTCAAGAATAAGATCTCACCATTACAAAATTCTAAAAAGTAGATAAATTTTGATTTACATATCTATTTTCGAAAGGTGTCATATTTTTGGCAATTTGGGTAATATTTTCTAAATTTAGAACCAATAAACTTTAGGCCTTGTAAAGTGTCTCCAACTTTACACATAGTGCAATATGGATGCAACATAATAGAGCTTGTACTGAATGGTTTTGGGTGGCTTTCTAAAGGCACTTCAAATATACACCTTGATAGAACAATTTTAGATTTTGTTTTGAAAATTCACAAAAACTACCAAAGAAATTATATCAGACAAAAGTGCATATGTTCATCCTTGAAATTTTTTTTTCAAAAAGAGGAGGTCTCACAGAGTAGTTTACATTGACATTGACTGTAAAAAAAAGGATGTCATTTCCACGGTGACCAACCGGTCCCTATTGGGGTATTTACTTATTTAGTGAACAGTTTTAGATTTTTTTAATCTTCGTTTGTACTACAGTACAATGCGACTGAGTGAGAAATCAAATAAGATGGCATAGGCGTTTTGTTACAATAAATGGACCGTGGACTGATGTTGCAGAGTATTGAATATGATATGTAACTTAAGTTACAGCCATAGACTTTGGATTTCCAGTATTCCAGTCCACTAACTTAACTTAACTTAACTGCAGTTACTTTATCACCTGGGGCCCTTTAAGTAGGCCTTTACCCTTCAGTCTCCTCAGGATGTTTTGGCTGGCAAATTGACTCAGGTTTGATTTGTGGATTGACTTCAGTTAATTCAGAAATCCACAACAACCTGACCGAGCTTGAAATGGCCCCATCCCACGAAATTCAAGTCATCCTTTGCAGGCAACTCACATTATAATCAGTTATGTTAGAACCACTCATTGTTGACTACTTTAGTGATTCTACTCATGTTTTGGAGTAGTAGAAGGCAATGTAAATTCTTTTCCCATGTAGGAAGATAGAATTGTCATTTTGGGGATTGTCAAATTTTTGTGATTCTATTCTTCGATGTCAAATTACTATGAATTTCGGAAGTAGATAGCTAGTTGAAACCTATAGCTAATATATAGAGCCTTTCAATACCGATCATTGAAGAATTACTTTTTGCTCACTATTTTGGGACGTTTGTCATGACTTGATTAGTCTTAATGTTGAAAAAGAGAAAAAACACATTCATTTGGTTGAAACTTTATTTTAGCCTTGGTTGGAAATTACTATACCTTAATACATGTTGGGGATGGGTCCCTGGTTGGCAATAAGTGGTTCTACCATAACCTTTGAATGACTCAGATTGGTTGTTGTGGAAATCATCTATTTTTGTATCATGTGAATTTCTAGGTTAAAAATAACATTAGAAGATTTTTGGGGCCTCTGGATGCCTACGAGTTATCACAACCTGTGAATGTAGGAAATAGGTTCGGCGCAGTGGTTTGACGTGGCTGAGACCTTGCTACGTCATTGACCAAAAAAAAAATTTTAATTTTTTTTTTCATTTGGAGACTAAAAAAATTTATGAAAAAGAAAATTTTGACAGCGGGCTGTTCCCCTTGCAGCGGGGGAATAGGCCTAAAATAGGCTTCTAGACCCTCCAAAACTCTTCTAATGATAAAACAACATTTATTTGAAGTCAAGGCTATTGTCGAAGACATTCCTTTTCCATACAAAATTTGGAAAATGAATAGTTGTACTTTTGTCTTGCATAGAGAGATTTTTTTTATTATTTGTTGTTTGAAAAATGTCTACTATGTCATTTATGGGTTAAGTTATTACAAGCATACTGTGGTAACTACACCTAAAATCTCACAAACAAGCAATTCAGCATGGTTCCCATTACTATGTTGAAAAAAATTTAGTGGAGTCTTGTTGGCAGTCAAAAAGGGATCTTAGATTCTCTTAGATTGTATTTTTTGAACACCGTAACTATAAATAAACCATGACTGATTTGTAAAGTGTTGAAAATAAGCCAATTTCTAAAATTAGTGATTCTTCACAATTCAAGACTTATTTAATTTACTTAGGAAAATACGAAAATACCAGAGAAACATTTTATCATATAGGACAATGCAACAAAGTGGTTCCTAATCCCTAAACATAAATAGTATGTGTCAAGATTGGATGGCAAAGTAGGTAGAGTAGGTCAAGTAGGTTTCGTGGAAACTCTGAATTGAAAAAAAAGAAAAAAAGAAAAAAAGCCTTTCTTCATCCAAAAATATGAAAAGTTTTGGCTGACTAGCTTGGTGTTAGTCCGAGTCACTCAGTCCAAGGTGAAAGACAATTGAGGTCGGCATTCCTTGAAGACACCATTGTTGAAATTGACTAAACCAGAACTCAACACTTTTTCTGTACGTACGACGGATCCTGCGATGTTTTGCAATTGGAAGGACTGATAAAATTAAAGCAAAAACCTACTCGATCAAAAGAATCGACCGGTGAAACCAGTTCAGTTCCGGCACGTTGCTGTTGCTCGCTCGCTCGACAGCCAAAGGAATGATCGATCGAACCGGATTGCAATCATCGGAATTTCAAGTCGTCAATGAAAGTGCGTACGTGCGCGCACTTTCAAAGTGAATTGGGTCCCGCACTCCACTGCGGCTCTTCAATTGCAAGTCATCAGTGAATGAAAAGTGCACCGGTCGCTTTGGGTCCCTCCGATCCCTGTCTGACTGGCTCTTTTTGCAATGGACTCGATCACTCCTCTTGAATGTTCTGTACTTTATTTCAAAACAACTATTTAACAGAAAATAGGCACTTTCATGCAATCCGCTCTATATTACTTTTCAGTTGATGGCTCTCGATCGATCCTTCTCTTCGGACTGATCGATGTGCGTTCTCGATCTCACTGAAACCCACGTGGTAGATCGGTCGATGCTCATTATTTCATCGGATTTCCGGCACTCACTCGGATGCTTTTTCAAGTGGTTGCCACTTGAGGAAACTCATCTCAAATCTGTAATATATATATGCACAGCACATGATGAAGATTTTATTAAACAGAAATTGGAAGATCGAATCACTCAGTCTCAGCGAAGGAGAACGGCACTGGCCGAGTGGTGGTCCAGGCGTGGCGTCGAAGGTGGGTACCCATCAAACCGACGCTTTTACGGCTACTACTGGGCCTAGTTGCTATTATTAGACTGGTCAAATGTTTTTTGTTTAATATTTTTGTCGTTGGGAAGTGGAAAGGAGGTTCCAGCGCACGAAAGAACGCAAGCAACACTTGGAGTGTTGAAAGTGAATTTCCACATTAGATTCTCAAGGGGCCACGTCACCTCATAGTATCTATAAGATGACATGTGACACTCTTTTACAAAAATTGATGACTTCATTCCTGCCAAATCTAATCTTCACTTAGGGTAGTTTGTTGAGGTAGCAAACAAAATCGTTTAATGTTGTATGCACAAACTAATTAATGACCTCGCATTCAAACATCAAAATCCTTCACAAACTCTCGTAAATTGTAATTTTCATTTGCTCAATATTATGTGAATGTAATTTTTTTTTGTTAAAGATGAAATCACATATCTTTAACAAGTCATAAATTTTTTAGATTTATTTGGTATTGATCTAAAAAGACTATAAATTATTCAATTTTAGGAATTTGTCAAACTGGATTAGAAACTTGACATGATCAAATTGAAATGCTCTACATGTACACGAGTAGCCCAACTTCCTAAAAAAACTTGCAATATAAGTAGTTTTATAAACAATAATTTTTTTGTAGGAAAGATTTATTGTAATGCAATTATCTTAAAACTCAAGAATACATTATATTACAAATATGATAAATAATCAAATTTAATAATTTGAAAAGTTATATATTTACAAACTAACTTTTCTTATGTTTATTAATTCAAAATTTACAAATTTTTAATTTTGTAGTTCAAATTTTAGAAACAGCTTATATATTCTCATGCTTGAATTTTTCAAAATTTTGAACAATTCAAATTTAAGTTAGATAGCATAGAGGAACATTAGAGCCCTTGACACAAGATAATGTTTTTTTGGAAGCATTAAAAATTGAAATAAAAATTAGACATTCTTAACACTTTCCTTAAAGTTTTTTCTAATTGAGTTGTATTAGTGATGTCAATCTATATACCTTTCATAACACTTTTGAAAGTTTATTTTAAAAAGAAGCACTTTTTCTACAATTAACTATGTCTAAATCAAAAGAACAATAAGCTACACACAAATATTTTTTTAGTCATTCAACACATACAAGTCTAATATGCAATTTGAATGAAAACCAAAACTTTTGATTTTTCTTGTGACATGAACTCAAGCCCTCCATAGTTTACAATCTACTTAGACAAAGCAAGAATGTTATAAGTTTGCAACAATGAAAAGAATCAAGTACAATCTTGAGTTTGTTTGTGAAGCATAGTACATGCAATATTGACAAGTTTTTCATTTGGACATTTCATGTTAAGACATGAGATCTTAGGACCTTACAATTTTGAAAGCAACAATATCAATAGTTTAAGAATACTTCTTGGCAATTGATAACCAAAAGAAGATACTATTTGTTTCATTTTCAAGTGAAAACTTAGAAGAAATCATGTTATAGTCTTTCCACACATCCTTATAGTTGATATGTAGGTCAATATGATGTAAAGCAACCAATGAGTCCTTGGAATTAAAGCTAATAGGATTGTTATAATTTATAAGACCCAATCACTCTTCATAAGTGTAAAATTTATAAATTAGCAATTCAATAGTATCCATCTTAGACAATCTATGAAGTTTAGACGGTTAATATTATTGATGTTGTACTCTAAAACAAAATATTGTCAACATGAAAATTGTTAAAACTTTTATGAAGTAAATGCATTGTTAGCATCAACCAGAAGCACCTTTGTTAGAGTAGGAATATGGGGATCACAATCCAATCCCAAATTGGGCAAATCCCAATACAAAGTGAGAATTGTGCTTGTCAAATTGAGGTTGTAATCTAGTCTAGGATTGGATAAAAATATACTTCCAAAGTGCACAAAAATCACAAAGACTATGGAGGTTATAAACAACAATATAAAGTGAACAACGATATATAGGGCCTAATTTTTATATTGTAGACTAAGAGATTTAGGACAAACTTGCAATTACTAGTAGCCAACTAAAGAGATGTTAGAGAGAGTCAATCATCTATGTCTTTGGAGAGACCCCTACTAACAAAACTAATTAAGGATTGCATAGCCAATACCTTACTACAACTATTTGATAGGGGTATTGGATACATGTTTGCCAACATTAAATAATATTGTAATTGGTGGTTTATATTTTTCTTTCTTTGCAATGAAATTTTGTTTCATTTGTTTAAAAAACAAAAACAAAAACAAAACATTAAACAATTTTGATTGGAAATTGTTGAAAGGTTTTCAAAGAACTTGTAATTACACCATGATAATAACTGATGAAGTTCTTTGGCATCATTGAGAACCTTTTCCTTGCAATGAATCACAACTATGTGGAAAGAGCACAAGTATTTTTGGCTAACTAATAGTGAACAATGTTTCAATGTTTTTGTAGATGTAGCTTCTTTCCATCCAAAACCTCCATCCATTGGATCCAAAACCAACAACCCGCATAGAACCGTTTCAAATGTTTAAATATTGAAAAGAAATAAAAAACCCACGTTGTTTTGTAACACTGGTAAACAACTATCCTAGTTCCCGACAATTACTGAAGCGCTTGAAAGCTCCGCGGAAGACAGTTGCAGGAACTCTATTTTGAGATCTCAAAACGTGCACATGAAGAAATTGGACGAAATTGACACATACTTAGAAGTACGAATCCCGTCGAGGAACTGCAGGCATGACCGTTGCAATACCTTGGTCAGCGAATTAAAATTAAGGATGCAAAGTAGAGAGGAACGCTTGAAGGCCAGATTCTAACAGTCAGAGTGACCAGTACATGTAGAGAAATCAATGCTGGGGAATGACAGAGAGAGAATGGCTGCAGCTTCTCAAAATGTACAAGAAAATTTTACATTTGCTATCAAGAATGCAGCCTAGAAATTGACCTGACATTCAATGACGGCAAAGCGTACAAGAAAATTTACATTTACTATCAAGAATGTAGCCTAGAAATTGACCAGACATTCAATGACGATTGAAATGCATGGTTGGGTCAGCTGAAAGTGTTGGTTAGGAGATGCTTCCCCTCGACGACTTTCCGGTTACAGTAATTTGATGCAGAAGCCAGGGCTGGAGATAATATATCTGAGTTGGGAAGAAGAAGAAGTTACACTACTACATTAATCGCAAATTGCAGGGGAAATTTCACACAAAGTTCGTGTATTGCTGAGGACCTAATTAGGGTTCTCCTTAAAATTCAAGACTCTTCTGGAATTACGATTAAACCCAAAACACAGACTTGCCAACACAAATTCACGGCGCGAATCATTAATCTAAGTTTTCTTTGAAACAAGGTCAGCAACCCGGCCTAATATCTTCCTAGTTACGTACTGGAATTTGATGTAAAAATCAGGGCTGAAGATCATATCTGCGCGGTAAACAAAACACCAGTACTTACAGCATTCGAAATCAACCACAAATGGCAGCGGAGATTTTTAACGCGACGATCGAGAATTACTGAGGAATTATTTAACGATGTTTGGCAAGCAGAGTCTTGGAAGTTGTGAAGACTGATACCATCAAAACTATACATTGGTCTACCGCCAATTAATTCGATCTCAAGGGTTTGGCAAGTATGTCGTACAAGATAAACAAAGATAAGTTTGAGGTACGCAAGCAGCTTCCCAACACATGGCGAACCTCCCTGAGCTACTCGTTCTGCGCCGCGCCGTTCTACTGCTGCTTCACAGTGCTGTGCCCCTACTGCGCGGCTTTCCAGCAACGAGAACGCGCCCTCTACGGCAACTGGTCGCAGTACCTGTGCTGCGCAGGGATGATGCCGTGCAGTGGCCGCCTTGGTGAACGCAATTGCCCCCAGTTCTGCCTCCTGCTGGAGGTAAAGGCAAACCCTAAACTGCATTGGCTGAAGGTCCTGACCTCGACACGTAATTGCGACCCATTTCTATAACTGACCCGAACGAAATTTATCGCCTAAAATGTACAACTCCCATTCATGAGAGCCTCTCTCAATTTTGGTTACACCAATTTTCAGTGCTTTTAATTAGGAGTTCAACATTCATAAATGATGTTCTCAACAAATGGATGAAGAAAAAATGTATTCTAAGAGAATCTAAAGTTCTCTTCAGACTTTCAATTGAATTAAAAATTAACATTTATAATTCAATAGTAAGAACCATGTTGAAATTCATATTCGTACGATTGTAGGAGTTGTTACCTTATGTATCCTTAACGTTTGTACTTTTTTGGCTCATTTAAGGATTTTGAAACTTAGGGAGGGAGATCATGAGTTATTTTCCTCTTCTAACTACCAATTGAATGAGATGGGATTACAATTGCCTATAATTCTAGACTTGGCATAATTATGACTCTAAACTTTCTTTGTCTTTACCAATTGCAACTCTTTGTGCAATAGAAGAAGGTTTAGGGTTATGATTTTGGTTCATATGGACAATAAACTAGCTAGATTGGCTTGTTGGCTTGAACTTGGTAGTATGAGATGTACACCAAAGGTATTTGTTTAATAAAATAATGCTAACTAACAAATATCTCATCATTCTTGTATAGTAAATGCAAATTGTGTCACAATTACATCCAACACATTCTCATTAGTACAAATTTTCATTTCTTATTTTGTTCTTATTAAACTGTAATGGCATCAAAACATCTTCTCAATGAAATGAAACCTTACAACTTGATGAAATTTTTTTGGTGCCATTAACGGATATTTCATTAGAATGGTGGTATTCCACAAACATGGCACTTTCAGGTTCAGAACGTGCAGTCTAAACTGTAGACCTGTCCTAGATTTCAAGGTTTGAGGACTTGAAATCTGTAATAGTCTTAGAAAATTAATGAAAAAATGGCGGAAAAATGGTGCCATTTTAACGAAATATCTGTTCATTCCATTGCATACAATTCATTCTAATGAACATTTTAGTTTTGGATGCATAAACATTGTACAAATACATAAAACTTTGCCGTGAGTTTCAATTGAGAGAATTAGCAGTTCATTTGAATTGAAATCTTCCTCCTGGTATGCATGCGCGCAGGTCTGCTGTTGCTTCAATGTGGCGGTGCAGACGACGCGAGCGCTCATCCAGGACGAGCTCCAGCTGCGCAACACCCCTTGCGACAACTTCATCATCGGCTTCATGGTGATGCTGCAGTACTTGGACTGCGTTTGCGACATTGTGGCCATGTTGGTGGATGTGGAGGAAATCTCCGCGGCTAGTGTGGTGCTGGACCAGATCTCGCAGTGGTGCTACTGCTTGGTGTGCTCGTGTGTGCAGACGCAGCAACATGTGGAGCTCAACACTCGCGACGAAGTCTTCGGCGTGCAAACGGCGCCCAATGTGCAGCACATGACACGGAATTGACCCCAGACACTCCAGTAGTAAAAACTCTGATGGATTGCATTGGCTTGAAGAAATTAAAATGTGATACATAGGTTTGAGAAACATGAGCTACATAAGTTTTGAGAAACATGGGGTGCATAGGTTTGAGAAACATAGGATGCACAAAGTTTGAGAAACATTCCCCTAAGGATCCATAGCTAGTCAAGTTGGTTATGTGAAGTTTTCTTGTGCATCTTTTCTCTAGTCTATGCAACCCATGTTTTTATTAGTGATTCTAAGATCATCAATTTTGTTTAAATTGGTGTAATTTTGGCAAAAAAATTGAGATACAAATTTATTCTGTAGAATTGGTAATGTCAATTGATTTGATTTGTTAATTGGTAGTATTCCAAGACTTTGGCACCTTTTGTAATGCACATTTGGAAATATAGATGTCTTGGATTTTTGATATTTTAGAGTATACATATTTCAAATTTTCAGCCTTGGAACAGTGGCAATTTAACATTGATCATTGGTATACATTTATCTATTAGGTTATGTGGCTTGAAATTGACAAAGTTTAGGAACATTGTTGATTTAATAGAAATGATATTGGAGGCTTTTTCAAAATATGTTTGTATCCAGGTCCACCTTCATGCTATTCAAGTTGAAAGGAAGGGAATGATGATAGAATGAATCAAACCAATTAAGAAAGAAAAATTCATGATTTTAATGTGATAATTTTTGTTGATCATATGGCAAAAAATGCAAATTAAATGAAGAAAATTATTTCATCTTTAGATTGGATAAACAAATAAAAATTGACAATCCAATGTATTATTTAAATTCTTCAAACCTACTAAAACATAAGAGCAAATATGTAGGCTTCTTTGTCCTAAAAGGGTTATATAAAAAGTTACGATAAAATACCCAAAGCCCTATCCTTGTAGAATTGACTCACTTGTTGAGTAAGGTGTTAATTAAATGAAGTGCAACTTAAGGTCTAAATACATAAATGTGAATATGTGGCTAAAGTAACTCCATACAATAGGTATTATTGTTGTCCATATAGTACTATTCATGTGAAATAGGTCAACCATAATTTCATTTGACAATAATTCAATTTGTTCTCTATTGCAAAGTGGAAAAAGGCCTTAAATTTAGTATTACTAATGAGAATAAATGTCCATAATCCTGTAAAGCCTTAATTCTGAAATGAACTTTTATCTTAAGTCAATTTCAGAATGTAATTAAGATTCTTCTTCTTTAACTTTAGATTCAAATGTTATCTACATTAAATATTACATTAGAAAAGAAAGGGGCTTCAATAGGGGGGCTAGATTTTAGACTATTAGTGCAAAAAGTAATAAATAATAAATGTTATTATTTTATTTTCATTTTTGGTCATTAGAAGATTCTCAGGGGTCCAAGAAGCATTAGAAGAAATTTTGGGCCTTTGGAAGATTGCGAGTTATCAGCTCTTGAGAACGCCAAAACTACTACGAGAATTACTACGAGAACGCAATCTGATGTGGTCAAGAAAGTGCTACGTCATTGAAATTTTTTTTTTAAATTTCGACTTTTTTTTGCATTTCAAGACCAATTTTTTTTGTTTTTTTAGAATTTTTTTTAGAATTGCTAGCTTGACAGCAACCAATAGTATTGAGAACAATTTCGGGAACAGAATTAAAACGGCCTTCTAAAGGCCTCAAATACCATTTAATGACTGCAAATTCCTTGGCGTTTTCTAACTTTGCGAACTCGCTGAACCTACTACCTAATAAGGTAGAACAATTGCCACATCATTTTCCAAAAATTAAACTAAAATTAATTTTTTTTTCAATTTTTTTTTCATTTAAAGAATTTTCATTTTCATTTTTTTTGCAATTTCTTTTTTGACAACATGGCATTTTTTTTATTGCAAGGGGGTTACAAGGAACAATGCCTAAAATGGCCCTCCATCCCTCCCCCCCCCCCCAAATTCTTCTAATGCAAGACCTCAGTAGCACCCCTCTTAAGGGAATTGAGGCCCATTCTTTTTCTAATGAATTAATGAACTCTTCATTCAAACTAAGGTTTACAAAAGTTGAACTTGTAAAAGAAGTTTGTAACTGTCTAAATGATATTGTTATTAATATTGACTATTTGGCGACGGTCAACAAATATCATCAGTATCGTAGTCATTGAAAAGATTCTAAATCATTTGCTATTGCTTGACATTGGCTTTAATTAAAATAACTACGCTTAATAACTACATAAATTAGCTCCATGGCATAACCAATATGCTCTAGAAAAATGAACAACAATTTTTGCACATTAGCAAAGGACTATCAATCAAAATGCAAGTGGTTCCATAATTTTTAGACGCATTGTGAATTAGTTATAAATTTTCAAAGATGCAAGGTGTAGAGTGCTAATAGTATTATGTAGGTGATGCCAAAATGCATTTGATGCACATGAAGAAATGACACTAGTAGTATGTATTAAAACCTGTTATAGAGAAGAAGTTAAAATAATAGAAAGTTTATCCCAAAGTGATCACTTATAAGGTTTCCACCTCCACAGTACTATAAATAAAGTTGCATACTATTCAAAATGGCCCCCACCTCCACCTTATACTTGTCCTTCAATTGTACTAATCACTCAAATGGTGAAATTTTTTCCGATGTATAATCACTTTAAAACATATATATACAAAATTAATCAAAATTTCAACTTATTTTAATAAAATATGGTAATTGCACCTCTAATTGTAATCTTTTTTTAAGATGGGCCTTGCAAAATAATTTTTACCCTAGTCTATAGTCAATTAGTTTTATGTGCACTTATTTTTAGCACATTAAAAATTTATAGTTTGATTCATATGGTGTTGAAAATTTGCATTTAAAAAGAATTCAAAACCTCCTTTTCGCTCTCAATAAGGCCTAACAAAAATTTAGATTATTCATTAATTTGAACTACATTAAATTCTTTTGGAACCAAATTTGATCCAAACTTAATCTAGCTTAAATTTTTAACATTAAAAGTATAAGAATTTTGAGTTTTTTTTGGAAAATAGTTCACTAATTTCATCCAATCCAAGTCTCAGGATTTGCCAAACTTCTCTTATTATAATAAATCATATAAACTAAATGGATAAGTATAATTAAATATAATAAAAAATAACAGAAATAAAGATCTCCACGTTATACTTAATTACCACAAAAAAGATTTGTCAAAACTCTTTCCAACCTCTAGAGTCTTTCTAATCATTGGGATGAACTACATATTCTTGGCTTGGTCTTCATCATATTTTCTATTACACAATGAATTTTTTATTTATTCACAACCAAAATATAACTATCAAAATCCAATTTATCATACTCATCATCAAAAATCTTCCTACGCCACTTGCCACATGGGCGGGTGCCTCCAAGGGGATTCAAACCTTGGACCTCATGTATGGAGGTTCAAGGTTCCAATTACTAAACCACCAAAATACTTAGGTAACTACACAAGAACTAGAATTTTATATATTTAGTTTTTTCATTGTTTTTTCATGTGTTTTGAATTTTCAGTGGATTTCATAGGTCATTTAGTCATATTAGAACACATTTTTTTTTAAAACTTGGAACTAAATTTTTTTGTAAATTCAAGTTAAATTTCACCTCAAAAAATTCGATTGTGATTTTGAGTCTCCAATAAAAAGTTATGGACAAAAATTAAAGAGGATGTCTGAAAATGTCAAAATAAATGTTCCTAACTACCCCTCTCTGATTTTTGTCTATGACTCTTGATTGGAGGATCTAAATCACAAATAGATTTTTGAAGATGAAAGGTATCTTGAATTTACAACTTTTCTCAATTTTATGGTTTCTGAATTTTTTTATTCTACTATGCAAGAATGAACTCCAAAGTCTGTTGAATTGAAAAAAGGCTAAATTTTACATGATTAATTTTTTTTAAATCATTATACTTAGATTCTCAAATATTCCAAAAAGATTTCAAAAAGATTCTTAAAAGATATCAAATCAACAAAAAAATTGTTGATTTGGCTATTGTACTATCCAAATCAACAAAAAGACTTTGCCATTTTGTTGATTTTCATAGGAAGTTACAAAATGGTCATTCTACTGTCCCAAATAACATAAATCAGTTGAATTTTTGTTGTTTTGGTCGTGCATTTCTAGTAGTGAACTAGGTTGTATAAGTTGTGTTGGATTGACGGATAGTTTGAGGTTTGAGTGAAGGGGCTATAACATTTGTGACATCTCCATCTTATCTTACATGAAATTATTGGCATCTAAGAATTTGACAAGAACTTTAGACATTTAGCTACCTATCAATGCTTTCCTAGTAGTGCTTACCATTCACTCCTTAAGGCTTGCCATATAATCCTTTATTTTTTTACAAAGTTTGTGTAAGACTATAAATGCATTAGATTTGAATGTAAGAAAAATGAAAAAGGATTGGTTCTTCATGTTTTGCATTGGATTTCAAAGTAACAATACTTTCAAGTGATAAAAATTTGAAGTAGCTAGTCATCAATACCAACACCAACTACAAAAATCCTTGACATGTTGCTACTATTAATTATAAGTTTTTAAAAAAATTGTAAAAATTTCAAAAAAAAATAAAAAATTGAAGAGTTCTAATTCTACAATTGCTTGTGGATTCTACCAAGTTTTTAGTTGAAGATTGAACTTAGCCAAGATAAGGTAGAAACACCCATTCCCGTCCTTACCTCCATTTATGAACCCTAGATTGTCACCAAATCTATCCATTAGAATCCATTAAAGTGCCAACAAATGTTTAATTTTAATTTGTTGAGGCAGTTGAAAGGCATTTAGTTAATTTTGATTTGTTGATAGTTGATTTTTGTAGAGTTTGGTTTAGGTGCACCTATAGGACAATTTTAGTGGTCTAGGGAGCCAAAACTTTGAAAAATTATAGAGACTATATGCCACATATGACAAAATCTATTTTTTTTAATATTAATGATTTTCACTTGCTAATACTACAAAAATATTATTTTAAGAAAAAATGCCTCCAACTAATATATTGAATTGCTTAAACTTATGGTTTTGGATGTTTCTATTGTAGCTAAAAAACTACCCCTTGAGATGTTGAGGACATAAAATGTCCTTTGGCTGACTTCACTAAATATAATAGAATGAAAAAAAAAAGATTTTTCATCCATTATTTTTAGAAATTGCTTGAGTACATTTTAAATGAATAGTATTGCAAATTCCCTTATTATAATATTATTGACCTTTCTAAAAAAGAAGTTTTTTAATTCAAGAATCATCATTGTTAATCCCTCAAAGCCCCAACGGCCGGAATTTGGCCACTGTGGATTATCAAAGTGGGTTTGCAGCTCACTGCGGCAAAGGATGCAGGTGAGGTAAGAAGTGAAAATGGAGGGTTCAAAGAGGATGACATGAGGTTCATTTGCTATTGGGTCTACGACAAGTGAGTGGGAATTAGGGTTTAGATTTGCATAGACAAATGTCGAACATAGCAGTTGTTGTTCAATGTCCATTTTCTGACCGAACAGGGCTGGTCAAAGACGGTTACACCTTGGATCTGCCCAGACTATTCTAGTATTGCCGTTGTGGAAGCCAAAACTTTGAGTGTGTTTTGTGGAGGTGTTGCTTGTCGAGTGAGGTAGGGGACTGATTGAGATTCTCCCATGTTTTAGGACTTGGTCCACACAGATGTCAATTGGCAAACAAGCAAACGAGTACATTGTGTGTGAACTTGCATTGTGCTAGTGGGCGTTGCTGCCTTTGATTTCAATTGCAATTGCTATAATTTGTTGGAGGCATTGGAAGCACAAGTTGCAGTAAGTGCACGTCGCAACCAACTGAACCTACACTAATTTCTGTGAAATCATATTGACCGGCGATTACCCGTTGGCATCACTCTCGAAGCTAGTCAAAGCCAATCACTATGTTACCTACTCATAGAGTTCATATGTAGATTTCATATGGCGATGTTCATATGTGGCCTCAAAAATTTGCACACCGAGGGGGATCATGGATTTTTCCAATTGCTCAAAGTGGGACTTAGATCTTTGATAGGAGGTGCATGCAATGTGGGTGCGAATGGCAAGGAACATAAAAAATTGTGTTTGTTCCTCCAAAGTCGTTGATCATCGAACTTTATGATCTCATTGTGTGATGCATTATTTTGCAATTCAACAAAGCCTACCTTAGCGCATTGAAGGTGACTTTGCAAATTAGCGGTGAACTTCTCTGCTTTAGTACTCACTCATTGGTAGGTCAAATCATGTTCAAGCCTGCTCCGAAAACTTGTTGAATACGTTGTTCAAGTTGGGGTGGTGAAGGGTTAATAGTGTATTTGGCCATTTCTTGCTATTTACTTTTGATGTGAATTTTAGTGATAAAATGATATTTTTTTTGAAGTTGAGTCTATTTAATGAAATGAAGCTTATCAAGTGCAATTTTTACTCCGATTGCAAAATTTTGTAAATTTTGTAAATTTCAATATTTTAAAATAATATGAACTTTAGACCTATAACCATGTTTTATTGATTTTCTAATTTTGTAGTGACATGATAACTTTGATTTATACCATGATGTTATACACTATAATATACATCTAATGTTAAAATTTCAGATTTTTTGAGCATACTTCATATTTCATATGAATTATCTTCATTTTTTTCTTTGAAATTACTTGTAAATTCAAAAATTCCCCCCCCCCAAAAAAAAAAACTTGAAAATTTTATGACGTGTAGTAGACATATTATATCACTTGCAGAAAAGAAATATAAAAGTTTTCATTTGTGTCTAGTCGCAAAATGACAACAAAACAGAGTGATGGACAGTGAGGTTTGAAATCAGTGGTCATAGGCCCATCTTTCTAGGGTTTAAGGATCGCTGTTCATCAGATACTGATCTCTGACGGTTTTAGGTGTAGTTGCTCTGCGTGCTGACATGTCAGCTTCTCGCCTTAGAATTGATTCCGCTGTCCGATGCCGGGGTTGTAGTGCCAAGGCTGCAAAAGTGCCGACACCCACACTTATCAGGAATTTTTTCTTGTCAAAGATAGATAGAGCCTCATCCTACGGTGAATTAGGCAAACTGGGTCGATCTCGGTTTGCAGCCTTGTTGCGTGCGTTTGCAGTATTGTCCATGGTCGGTGCGTTCAAATCCATAGCTACAGGCTCACTAATCCTGTTGGGTTCTGCTTTTCCAACGCTTCTACAAAACCTTCAGCAGGTTTGCATCTCATTTCCTTCTCGATCATGCTCAATTTGGTGTAGTCTTTCTGTTCGGTGCTCTAGCTCCAAGGGTTTATCCGGAATCTCTGGTAGTGCAGCAAACTAGGTTTCAGGGCTGGCATCTTACGTGGCGCTGTATGCTGGTTGTTCTTTCCATGTTTTCGTTTCGTTTCTGTTTTCGTTCTGGTTGCTTCTGCTAGATTTGTGAGTGGGTTTGTTTGCACTGTGAAGATCGGATTAGGGTTTTAGAGGATTGTTGTTGTAGCAAAGATCAAGTTGCTTTTTCTACAGATTCCTCTGCGTCATTTTTTTTCTATGGAAAAGTTTTGTGAGTTGCAATCTTGCTTTATTCAGTCTCGTCTCGTAACCGTGCAGAATTTGTCGCTGAACGTCGTAAGTATAGTACTCCAGAGTATGTGAGCACGAAACTCTAGTGCCCTCTGTGATTCATTCGGAAGTTACTTGTAATTATAAAATTTCAGCTTAAGGGACAGGAGTTTCACAGAGGACCCGCTATTTAGATCTGGCATTCTATAGCGTATTGAAGGTGACATAATCCTAACGGAAGTATAGAGAACCCAGAGTATTTATAAGAAGCAAAGATGAGACCAGCCCCTTTTGTAATTTTGGTTAGATCCTAAATGGCCGTTCCTGTCTTACCACAAACCCTACGCTCTTTGTAAGGTTTGTGATTTATGAAGTTCTTTGAAGACCACCCTGAAGCTAGATTAGGGGTCTTCAACTGTAGGCTTGTTTAAACCATTGGGGGTAAGAAACCATACAGTATGCTGACTTTCCTTCCTGGGTCCTCTATAGTACAAGCCAGCTAGCCCGGATGTATTCAACAGGTTTCTTAGTTGAAAATACTGGAGATTTTTTTGGAAATAAATGCTTTTACATATAATATCACCCTAAACTTAGAGAATCATTCTTACATTTTTTGTGTTTATGGTTTCAGGAAGGCTATCGACATGGATCTGGCATTGAGCATTCCGGATACTTGGATCCTAATTCCTTTTTGAGGCGAAAATTGACGACTGCAAGTGAATGGATTGTGCCTGTTGTCGCTAATCATTGGGTCACAATCTGTGGAGCTCTAACAGTACATTTTCGTGGAGAGGGTTTACCCTGATACTAGCAGGTTCAGTATGTAAGTATGCCCCTGCCTTGGTCCTCCTCCTGGAAAACTCGTCTGACAAAACGAAGACATTCTTTTTCAACTGATGCTGGTAACGACGCCAGTATGGACCTAATAAGAGAAGGTTCTTATGAGAGGAGCGCTGGCAGTAGTAGTAGCAGTCATGGGCAGTCGACTCTTCAGGTGCAGGAAGAGCTGGAACAGCTGAGGCGGGAAATTGAGCTCCTAAAAGCAACACAAACTAGAACAGACGATTCACCTCGAACTCTTCAAGTCCGGGAGCAGATGGAGCAGCTTAGATTGGAGAATGAGAGGTTGCGCAGATGGGCGCCACCTGACTCTCTCACATATCAGTCTGTAAATCCAGTTGGATCTCAGCAAAGGAGTGAGTATGGATCACCTCATCTTGTTTATAGAAATGATCAGTACGAATTTCCAGATGGCATGTCTCCTCGGAGTGTCCAATCTGCTGAAGACTCCATGGGATCCAAGTATGTGATTGAGGCACCATTTGCGTTCTCGTCTTCGAAGACTTCGAGGTCGCAGAGCCTGCCGAGGCCATCTGCACCACCAGGAGCATCAAGTGCTCGTAGTCTTGTACACTCTCAAAGTATACAGGTTGTTAGAGAAGGGCATAATCCTTGGCTGGAAAATGGGAGTGGGATGCCATCTTCACCAGGTCTGGCTTCTGTTGAGCAAAGAAAAAGCATGTCTCCTCAAACTTTACAGGCTTACGGATCGTTGCACATTGTCAGGCTGGAAAAGGAAAGGCTCATGGCCGATAGAGAGCTGTCCTCCCGCACTGTGGGCAATAATCCTTTCTCAGCTGGACCAGATGTTTCGGTGCGCACACTTCAGGTATTGGACGAGGTTGCTAGCTTGAAGCGTGATATTGAGATGCTTAAATCCAACAGAGTGGAGGCTCCTGCCATGTCGGAGCGTACTCTTCAGGTTGCACACCAGCTTGACAAGGTGAGACACGAGAATGAGATGCTGAAGGTGAACAAAGCGAAAGAAATGGAACATGCAAAGCGGCGCTTGGCCTACTTTGAGCAGAATCATACTGCTGCTTCCCAAGTCCGCATGCAAGAGATCAAGAAAATGATCATTACCAGTCAGGAATTGGATCTGGCGTTCCTAGTGGATGCAACTGGCAGCATGCAGGTACCGTCTTAAATTTTTGCTAGAAATGAATGTTCAATTCAGGTGCTAATGACCATGGATTGTCGTCTGAGAGTACTGTCTTGAAAGTGTAAACCGTGTAATTATGATATAGTTCTTTCAGAGGCCTAGAATCCGAATCAAGGCATGCAACCAACGGAATTGGAGCTATCCTCCAAATGTTTGACTTTGGACAAAAACAACCAAAAAGGGAATCCATCTTGTGTTACGACAATCATTGCATCTGTTTCTTTTCTTTTTTTCTCAAAATCCTGAAAGGATGTACTGTTTTGCAGTCAAGCATTGATATGATCAAGAGCACGGTGACTTCCATGGCAGCGGGACTAATGGCATCATATCCAGAATGTAAACTGCGTGTGGCCTTTGTGCCTTACAGAGACTACGAGGACATGGAACAAGACGATATGGAAGTGTGTGATTTTACTGCGAGCTTCTCTGGCCCAGACAGCATTTTCTCACAATCATTGTCGCTGGTGTATGCTGCTGGTGGTGGAGATGATGCAGAGGACGTCTTCTCAGGCATTGCGCGTGTAGCACAATTGAGCTGGGATGCCACAAACCGTTTGCTTATTCACATTGCAGATGCTCCATGTCATGGTATGCAGTTTCATGACGGAGTAGGTGATCACTACCCCGCAGGAGATAAACTTGGCCGCTCAGTTGGATCTCAGCTGCAAATTTTGTACGAAGTTTGTCATATTTCCACCTATTTTTTCTGCCACTTAAATAACACTACCAGAAAGATGATTCGAGTGTTCCAAGCTGCTGCAACTGGAAGCCCCTTAACGATTTTAGAGGAACAGTTCGAGAACATCAGTAGTATTCCACACAAGGTGATAACCTTGTGTCGTGGCACTATCCAGAAGACTTTGAGCGTTCTGAATGTGCAGCATCGGCTGGATTTACAGTTTGTGCATGAAGCCGTAGTGAAAAATGTACCATCATGGCCACAGGTCCCAATTCAATTTGGGGTTCACTTCAGATGCAAGTAAGTTTCTGACTTGTATTTTGGCTCGATTCTGGAGGAAGGCTACGACTTTGGTTTAAAATGTTGAACGACTTTGGCGTGGGTGTTTAGTATGCCAATGGATATCTTGTCTAGACGTGTTTACTGTGAATCTAGCATAGACCTGTTAAGTCCTGGAACCACTCCAGATAGTGAGAAGAAACTCTCATCAATTAGGCTTCTATTTGTGGAGCTGAAGCGAGCGATGTTTAAATTTCAGAGTCTAAGTGAGAACTTTCCAATTATTAATGCAGGTGGTACCGGGCTTTAGATGATATGCTCAGCAAAATTAACGGTAAGCTGGCTTTGGACGAGGAATCCATGGACCATATTCAAATCCAGATTGCCCAACATCCTTTCAGTGACGAGGGGGCAGTACGTTGGCCTTATCATGCATTGATCAAGTATCCAAATGAGGCTCCCCGGTAAGCAACCAATTTTTTGATTGTCAATGACAGTACCGTTTTAATTGCTTGTTTGTGCTGCTTCTCACTTCTTAGATGTTTTGTACACGATCAAATAGTGTTTTCTGTAGTTGAGACTGTTTCAGGAACTTTTACACAACATCATAAAGAGAATCTTCCTTCAGTGAGGGTATGGCAGCCCTCGCCATGATTGTGACCACTGGAAGACCGTGCTTTCTGAAAATTCCGTCAACAATATAATTTTACTGAAACCCTGTTATCATCAAAGTGACGATGAGTTTGCTAATGATTGATAGCTACCTTGTTTACAGCTCTATGGTGGTCAAAAGGTTCAAAACACCTCTCGGAAAAGACGTCCGAGAAGTCCACAAGCGGGAACGATATTGGGCACAAATGGAAGTGCAATCAGTTTCAGCACATATGGCTAATGAATTCAACAAATGGTATGTTCTTAAGCCTAGATTGCACAGAGATCTTGTATAACCCTCTTTTGTTCACCCCGTTTTAATGGGATGGTCTAGTTTGTGCAATTTTTTCGGCTTTTACTGCGGTTCACAGCCTTCTGTTTCATCTTCCGATGTCTGCCTTTTCCTGCAGTACGTCAAACATGAAGAACGTCAAAAGGGTTGAGTTCACTCAAGTGACGACATTAGGGGTTGGCTCGGGTCCTAATACTAAGTACTTCAATATGGAAAGCCTTCTGGAGGGAGAGTGGCTCAGATACTCGAACAATGGTGGCTATGTGAACACTCTGGATTACGCCGCTGTTTTGCAAGCATTTACACATTGGACGCATGAGCGCTCCAGAGGGTTATTGATGGTCACAGATCTGCAAGGAGTTCGAATGGTGAACACATTTGGCGAAAATGTGTTTTGCCTCTGTGATCCTGCAATTCACTGCACTGATGTGTTACGGTTCACGCGAACCAATCTTGGTCTGGAAGGGTTTAAGCTCTTCTTTGACACTCACAAGTGCAACGATGTTTGTGACAAATTAGGATTAGCACCAGGAAAAGCAGGCCGCACCTTGTCAGGCACGCAGGTGGGCAGTTATTGGTAACAACATTAGATCTAGAAACCCCAGCATTTTCTGTTGTAATTGCACCATATGTTCAGGTGGGAAATGTTCAATGCCAATTTTTCAACTTTAGGCATCCTGCGTAGCTCCTCAGGATTCTTCACGATTAAAAAGATGGTAGGACTTGTACTTATATGGGCGCTTGGGTTATACTAAACCTCGAGGGAAGTCGTAGTTAGAGCAACAAATGCCTTTCAGGTCTTCTTGTACAAAATCCGCAGAGGTATATGTTGAATTTTTGGTCTCTTTATTTCAAAAGACTGACGTTCAGCAATTTATACACAGCGCTGGAATTTCAGATTCATCAACAGCTTCAAAATTGTAGTCTTCGCATATGCGTAATTCTGTGATATAGGCTTCATTTTTACCCTCACAATTGAGCAGTTGAGCATAAGCGTATCTCAGCGCTGAATCTCTCAGCTTCCCTCAGCTTGAGCAATAATTGCATTCTCAAGCTATGCAAATACCCTGGTCGTCTGCCAAAATAACGAGAAGAAACTCAGATTTACAAGTAACACGAATGTGAGGGACTTCTGAAACTAGCAGTCCTAATGCTCGAGTCCAAATTCTGAGCATGCTTTGTATTATTAGACTTACATTTTGTTGGATTCTGTCAGTAATTGAAAGAGGATTTCATTGCTTTGATATTAACTTCTTGTTTATGGATACAATACAAATCAACTAAATAGTTGCAACCAAGGCTGGAACAGATTTCCAACTGAAGTGTAGAATGTGTTTTTCCTCCTTTTCAAAGTTGGGACTAATCAAGTCATGGAAACTTACATTGCCTTATACTACTCTAGAACATATGTGGAATTCCTAAACCTAAAGTGGTTGACTATGGGTGGTTCTACCATAGTTGTAGTTTTCCAACCAAAGTGTAGAATGCATTTTTCTTCCTTCTCAAAGTTGGGACTAATCAAGTCATGGAAATTTACATTGCCTTATACTGCTCCAGAACATCTGTGGAATCCCTAAACCTAAAGTGGTCGACTATGGGTGGTTCTACCATAGTTGTAGTTATTTAAGTTATGCTTAACGTCGTCTGTCAAGACACTTATTAATAAGTGTCGTAAGAGCAAGCAGAACAGAAGGAAACGACAATAGCGAGGATTTTTGTCCTTACACAGTTCTAGCAGATGCAGTGACCTCAAGAAATTCGTAATCTGTAGAGTTTCGTGGATTCTGCTTCATGGACCTCTCTTTTCAAAATTGAACGACACATAATTTGCCTTGCTCCACCGAATCAGTGTCCTGACACCAGACAGAGCCCCTAGTACGGTCGCAGCCTTGAGCTAACTCATTTAAACTGAGAGGATCTTGATCCTTTACGCGCGAGAATGGGGGTATTCCGTCTCTTCAACAGCTCTTCATCAATAAATGTTGAAAAATGAGGAACAGCTGCTTTCATCTCCGAAATCCAGCTTTCCTGAAGCGAGTGGCTGCTGTTAAGAACCAAACACTTCCGTAACATGCTTGCAACAGGTATGTGAGGAAGGACTATTCTCAAAAATTTCTTCAGCTCCTCGGTACGAAACGATAGACGATAGAGAAAAGCTTCCTTCCCAGATCTAAACTGTCCAACGTGTGCGTGAACCTTCCACTCATCCTCCAAATAGCGAGATAAAACCAGCACTCTGTCTTCAGAAAAGAGATCGGTACATATTTCACCCTTCCGTCCACCAGACACTAACGTACCTGCATCGCACCACCAGACAGCTAGAGACTGGGGCGTCAAATGACTCAACCACCTCTTGCGTATCAGCAATTCATCACTGTTGTGTGTAACCTCGTATATTTTCGTCAAAGAATCTACAGCTCGACTTTGGAATAGGAACTTATTACTTGCCCCTAGATGCACAGAGTTTAACGACGATATCTCCTCCAATGCAGCAGCTTTCCATTGAAAGTATTCCTCGTCCACTTCGCTGATGCGAAACAACAGCCTAGCGTCGTTCTCACCTAGAGTCACACATGTTCGGAAGATTTCATTACTTAACCCTAAACGACAAAAAGGCCCAACTGTGAATCCCATTTTATATTTGTAGTTTCGAGTTTCTCATATGAGGACTTTCATTTCTCCATTTAAAAAAATTTACTCATCAAAACAGGCAATGTTCTTCAATGATTCTAGAGATATTAAATTTATCCTACTTGAATTAAAATTTTCACAACACATTCAATCAGATTGGTCGTTTTAAAACCATGAAGTCTTGGAGTTACAACTTCCAATGAAAACAACCAACATAATCGGTGATATTGGTTGAAAATTCATAGTCAAATGCAACGAGTATACTCACCTTTGACAATATGAAGAGTACAGTCTCCGAGGAGAGACCCTAAAACGACAGACTTCGTTGAATCCTGCAGCCCGGTTTGATTCAACGCCTTAAAAGCTAAATTCGCAGCATGTAGAACTCTCGATTCCGATCCCGCAGAAGCCGATTTCACTTCTACGACACGTTTTCGATCCCTCTTCGATTCAATTCGAGAGTACTTACTTGAGATAAACGACCTAAACAGAGGGGAAGTCGCCACATACCCTCGAACACTGAAATCACTCCGCTCGAATTCACGAACACCTTCTGTAAACTTCGCCAATGATCTCCCATTGCCTTGAACCTGCTCCCGATCACTGCACATTCCAATGCCATGCCATCCACTAGCTTGCCTCAAAATCGACGAAACTCTCTGCAAGGGAAAACTGTCCAGGGCAGATTTCATAGCTACAAAGATTGAGTCTCAAAGCGAATTCGACCACCGTCGCTGCAGATAATCTAGCTCACCACTTCAATTACGTAAAGGTCAGGATTTAGGGTTTCAGTGGCGTGCTCAATGAATGGATGACATATTTGGATGAATTACTCAGTCCCTCTTTAATATCACATCTTAGACGGCCAAGATGCATGTGATTATATGGACTTTTGTAACAAGAACTGAAAGTGTATGATGAATGACTTTCAAGGAATTGTCATAACAGAGAATGCCAAATGTACTTATTCATCAAGAATCTAATAAGATGCGACTATCCAGTGCTATCCAATGAAAAGATGCTAATAACTTGTTTTTTTATTAATCCCCCCTTGATCAATTTTTGAAAATCACAAACCATCGATCTACTCATAGAAAAAAAAATTGAAACCAATCCCTAAGCCATTGATTTGGAATATGGATATAGGTACAAATATAGATATGGGATATGAATATAGATACAAATATAGATATGGGATATGAATATAGATACAAATATAGATATGGGATATGAATATAGATACAAATATAATATAGGGTATGAATATGGATACAAAGGACATACACGGATATTTGATATGAATATTGATAAAGGGGAATATAATTCCCATATCGATTGTAGATCCCATTTTCACTTTGAAATTACAAATAGGGTAGGTAGGTGGATTTGGTTTTGGGTTTGATTTGGATTTGGATTGGAGTTAGGAATTTTAAAAAAATTATGTTCTAGTAGGGGTAATAAAATAAAAGATTCACTAAAATAATTATTTGAAAACATGTTGTTTTCAACTACTATCCACTCAAAAGACAAATTATCCATATTATCTACATGACACTCTATAACCTTCCTAAACTAAAAATGAGGAATTAGGAGAAGTAATGGTTATTGAAACTTATTATTCTCTTCTTCTATGGTACTTGGATTTGTATTAACCAATTACAAAGCTCAATGGTCCAATTCATTATGACCACTCCACTCCAAAAATTTAGGTGTAAACATTAAATGTGACTTCATGAGCCAATCAAAGTGCATCTCTATGAGCATATTTTTGTTTTATAGACTTTAGAGAACTTGTAATTGTCTATTTGCATGAATAAGTATCATGACCCTTGTGACACCTTTGAATCTTGATGGATGAATGCATTGATAGATGAAAGAATTTATGATGGTTATGTCATGATCTTTGATGTATGAATACATTTATGGATCATGAACTAATTCATGATGAAATGTGCACTAGTGGATAAGTGAATTTTGCTTAGAGATAGAAATCTCTAGATGGTGGATTTGTGCATTGGAGTTAAACATTCCAATTGGATGATAAGGGCATTGGAGTGCTTGGGGATAGATGTAGTGACATTAGAAGATTTTCTAGGGTCAGGGCGGGGGAGGGCATTTCAAGCACTTGCGTCCTGCAATCCCCCCCCCCCCCACAATAGAGAAGAGAATGCCACGCTCTTAAAAAAAAATAAGAAATTTTTTTTTTTAAAACAATATGACAGTCACTTTACCACATCAGGCAATGGGTTTCAATGAGTTTGCAACGTCGAGGAACTTGTAGCCTTCCCAGACCCCAAAGAATTCTATAATGAATTGATAACTCTACTTAGATGACTAGTGCACTGGAATTAGATAACTCCTAGACAAAGATAAGCAATTGGATAAGTAACTCCAAATAGAAGATCAAGATATGAATAAGAGATTTAGATAAGATATGATTGCAAAAGTATAACTAGGACTTTTACTTTAGTGAATGGTTTTAGAAAGAACCATAAATAGAAAGCTATAAGTAAAAAAACAACTTCTAGTCTATATTAAAGATTGATAGTCTTTATTGATAGTCTCGATAATATAATATGGAGCTTGGGGATGAGTAGGCAATCTCTTTGGAGATGAATCTTTTTTTATGGTTGGGTGGTTTGAGCTCCTTAAGAAAACATTTATGTTAATATGTATATTTTGTGTTTTTGATTGGAGTCCATTATAAAAAGTCTACAATAATAAGGAAGCTCCATTGGATTTGGAGAACAAGGGATTAAACTTTTCTTGAGATTGACAATGTCTAAATATTTGGTAAGTTGGGTGAAGGAAGAATTATAAGCCCTTTAGTTGTTATTGATTAGGAATAAGAACTTTCCCACCAAGGGTTTACAATTCTCTATCCCTATCAAAAATCTTTCCTATCATTTTTCATTCCCACCAAAGATCTTTTCTATTTCTATTCACATGAAATTCATCTTGATAAGAAAAAAAACTCCACTAACATACTATATCTATAAATACTTAGGGATAGAGGTTCAATTCCAATTTGCTACAAAGGAAGAGTGATACAAAACTCAACTTTGGTAATTTCTAAATCTGCTTTTACTAAATGAAACACATATTGTTATCCTGACTTATCTACTAATAATCCCTAAATCTCTTTTTTATTAAATAAAACATACATTATTACCTCCATTTATCTAATAGTCATTGTTTTTTGCTTGCCATACTATTGCTTGTACTCAATATAGGTTCAACATACAATGAAATATTCAAGTTATAGAAAAGAATTGGTAGAGAGTCTCATTCCCTATCCCCATATTTGCTCCCCTTCATCCACATGGGGATAGGAAAGAATTGGTGGGGATGCTCTAAGATACATCTCACCGATTTCGTCCGAGAAAACAGAAGATGTGATATTAGAGAAAGGGTGACATTAAAGAAGAGGCCGTGGAATCGGATGTAAATTCCGTCCCGGTCAATCATCCGCATTATTGACGAACGTCGTTCGTTGGTTTCCTGTCTCCTCTGCGAGTTCGTCTTTCTGCTTTCGGAGCTCTGCGGTATTTGCAGCAGTAATTTGAGCTTCCCAGTGCGTCGTTGATTTGTGCCCTTTCATTGAGGACAGAGATCATTTCTTATTTGGATGATCGAAGGTGGCGTTGGCGTCCTTCGTGTGAGTGTTTTTTTTTTCTCATTTTTTTTCCTTTTCCACTTATTTAGGACCTTCGAGGTGCCGGCATCTTCTTTGAAGGTCACGCTTTTAATTTTGTGGTCATGCACAGGGGCAGAAAATGGAGGAGATCGTGAATCCTTGATTGATGACATTCTTTTGGTTATGGTATTAGGGTTGTGATTGTGCTGCTGTAACGTATGAAGACGAGACACCATGAGTGTGCGGATGCTAAGCCGTCCTTCGTCATCATCCGGCTCCGCACAGCAAATCGCGGGTGGTGGTTCTTCCGGTGCCGCTGTCCCGACATCACCTCCTGATTATTTACCGAAGTCTCCTTCAATTTTCGTCTCGCCCTCTCGGTCGCCGGGCTCCGGCGCAGCTGCATCGCCTTCCACTACGCGTCTTACTCCTCCTCCGGTTACTGATATTGTCGGGACAGATTCTGTTTTACGCCAATTTCCGGCAATAGATGTTGAGTATCCAGGGGCGCCTGCACCGAAGATCGTGTTGCCGCCTCCTTACGAAGAGGAAGATTTCACGGACCCGCTGACCAAGCAGGTAGTGGTAATTGGTGTGATAAGTCGGTTGGAAGATGAGGCTTCGCAGCTCCTGGACCGCATTCTCCTATCGCAAGTTTTTTCTGGCAGTAAATGTGCAAATCCTCGGAATTTGCAAGGGGACCAGGGATCGGTGTCGACTGCAAACCCTAATTCGACAAGCGATGATGTAGTGCCAATTCTGACTCCTCCGACAGAGAGAGTGCTTCCTCAAGAGAATGGTTTTGTCAGGGGGAGAAGTCACGGTAGAGGCAGAGGAAAATATGATGAAAGTAGAGATGGAAGCCGAAGGGATCAGATTTCTGGTTCTAGAGCTGGAGATACTCGATCACAGACTCCACAGAAAACGAAAGGATCGATTGAAAAGAAGGTCGCCGGAAATGGTCGAGAGAGGGATTGGATAGATGGAAAAATAAAAAATCACTACGACCGTGAGAAAGGCGTATTGTATGTTCAGTACGTCTGGGGTTCTTCGCCTCGTGAATGCTTGACGGAAGAGAATCGAACTGGAGAAACCCTGGCCGAGGCATTGGAGCGACATGAAGCCGACAGTCTTCGCGGTTTGCTGTTCATGTTTTCTGTAAGGTTTTCTCTCTAATCTTCTTTCTCTCTTTGATCGATCACTAGGCACTTTTCTTCTATGGTTATGCGGGAGCGAAGTTTTGTCAGAATCAGGGTTCGTTGTCAAGGAGTTGTCAATCCGATTGCAGTTGATCATAAATCTCTACACATGACATCGATAATCGACCCGCACAGGCAGTAAAACACCACAAGTTGACATTGGAGTTAAATAAGCCTGGTATACTGATTATGACCTGGGCACCCTAAACCCTGCATATAGAGATGGACATCTGAGTATTACAGCTTAAGATATACTCCGTAATAGATTTAGCTTTTGGGTAATTGAAGTCGCTCTAGACAATTTGGTTGTCATAACGCTGGAAATTCAACACCTCAGAAGTGCGAAGCCATTCATCAAGCATTGAATATGTCATTCGAAGAAACCACCTTTCGAATATGAAATTCAGTCGTCTATCTATTACTCGGGCTGAACTTGCTTCTTAGGGTTCGTTGCTAGGATGTAGACAAATTACCGCATTACTGATACTGTTCTCTAGTCAATTCGAAGTCAGTCGACAGCGTTCGCAACTCTTCTTTCGTCTTCTCGATCCAAATATACGTGATAGTGTGTAGATCTGGAGCGGCACATGTTTGCAGCTGTCTCTGGTGTTGGTTTTTTCATTTATTTGATAGGGCGTATATCTTCTACTATTTTGTGGAATAGTCTCTCCCATGAGTTATTTTCTTATAGGGTTTCTTTTGTAGGTGTGCCACATCCTATTAATTGTTCAAGAGGGCTCACGCTTTGATCCACGTTATCTTCGGATGTTTCGTACTTTGCAAACTGCAAAGCACGCCCTTGCGCCTTTCGTCAAAACTCAAGTGCTCCCCAATGTTCTACCTCAAACGGCTGGCAGATCTTCTCCATCCCCCCGTGCAGGGGTCGCTTCTCGGGACATGGTCGGAAGTAGGGGGGTAGGGGCTTCTGCTGGCCGACAGAGCTCTTCAAATGGGTACACAGGTGGACCCGCTCCTGTTTTGTATCCTGGTCAGTGCACGCCTGTCGCTCTTTTTGTGTGCTTAGAAGAATGTACAGAGTCCGCTTCTGGCTTTAACATATTGGGATCTACTGCCGAAGATGCTGCGGAAGGTCCGGGAGTCCCCAGCAGTTTACATAGTGGGCCAGGGTCGTCTTCATCTCCTGGAAGTACTTACGGTAGACTGTCACGGTCTTCACTTTCGCATCCGGGACCAAGCAGGCCTGGAAACAAGACGGAGGGAGGTGTTCGAAAGAAGTTGCAAGCATCAACCGAAGCACAGATTAGGTTTCTTCTAAAAAAGTGTCGGACTCTAGCGAGTGTGGTAGGTGAAGGCGGGTCTTCTGGATCTGCAGCAGCCGCTCTCCGAGGCCTTACTGGCGGTGTGAATACATTTGGTGGAGCTGGAAATGGAGGTGCACTTTTTGCACTTGATCAAAGCCGGGTTGCTGTTTTTATTGATAGAGCTTCTAATCGACAAGGAGCTGGACTTGAGGAGATTTCAGATGTGCTTGCCAATTTCCTGAGGAATATGGGAGGACCTTCTACTCAAACATTGAACCTGGCAGGTACATCTCCTGAGAGACTTTGGTCTTCACGGTCTATCTGTCAATATTTTAGGGTATAGAAAATATTGTCTGGCTTATGTCGAGGGTCCAAGCTCGAAGAGATGTTTCTGCTTGAGTTATTAAACTTGAGAGTCTGGATTATGAATATGGCAATTTTGAATTATTCTGTTTAGATCACAATTTAGTCATTCCAAGTCAAATAGATAATGATCGATTGTCGCTAATACATGAGACTTGTATTTCGTAACTTGCATTGAAAGCCTTGGATATTGCTCTGGTGTAATGCAGGACTTTCTGAGCCCGTTCTGGACGACATACAAGCGGTTAAGGATTTTTTGTTGAGGCATACAGAAATATTAAGAGGGAGGGGGGCCATTGCCAGTACAGCAACAGGTACGCCCCTTAATTCTTAATCTTCACCTTTGGCAATGTTAAAGGTGATGGACACATTTTAATCAATTTTTTCATTCAATTCGAGAAGTTATTAAGACATGCGTACGAGCATCATCCCATTCCCGTGCATGATCTGAAGCTCTGTGATGGCAAGTGCACTGCCCGCCTGCAGTTCTTTGGGCTTACCACCTCTATGTTTTTTAAACACTAGTAAGTCATAGTAGACCGTTTTCACTCAAAGGCAAATCCTAGTGGTTTTAGTTAAGCATCAATTACGACTTTATTTGTGTGGTGTACTGGGTGCTGCTGTCTTTCTTTCATGCTTTTTTTGTTGCAATGACAGGCAGTTCTGGTGGTGCTGGTATGGTTGCTGCTGCTGCAGCTGCGGCTGCTGCAAGCGCATCTGGAGGGGCAGGTGGAGCCACAAAACCCCTACACAATCCCCCTGATCTACCAACGGTAAGTGCGTGGTTTTCTGCCTCCCAGATTCTTGCAGATGCCTTAGCTTCAGCGTGGGAAAATCGAGATACTATGAAAACTGAAACTGAAACTCCTGAAAAAATTGACATTCTGAAAAGCCAAGAAAGTTCTCCTCGCAAAAGCATGAGGAGGTACTCTCAGTCGTCACAAGGCGCGACACACGCAAATTCCACTGGAGGAACATCAAATTCGTCAACAGTGGCCCGACAGCGGGTAGCTTCTCTTGATGGGGTCATTTCCAGTCTGGAGAGTGCGATTGACCTTGATCACAAATTTTCTAAGACGTGGTGCAAGAGATCACTCCCAACGGCGCTTGAGGTCTATTTGGAAGACCTTCCGTCCACATACCCTACTAGTGTTCATAATGCTCACCTTCAGAAAGCTCTGGTTGTTTTCCAGAGTATGGTCAGAGGACCAGCCGTCTCATCTTATATTGGAAAGTTGACTGCGAGTTGTGAATCCATTTGGCATGCTGGACGGCAGCTATGTGACGCTGTGAGCCTCACTGGAAAACCTTGTAGACATCTCGTGCATGATGTAGCAATTGAATATTCGGATTCCTCACTGGACGCTTGTGACCCTGGAGTATTGACACGAACTACAGTGCAGAAGAGGCATACTAAAGGTAAGAATTTGAATACTGGTCAAGTTTCTCCATTCTTTCTTTTATATCTTTATCCTGTGTGGCCAAGCGTTTGTGTTCATCATCTCGTCTACTTTTCATAACTGTTTAGTATCCGTAATGTAGTACTAAGGCATCTGACATGGCCACCAGATTTTCCTCTCCCATCCACTTTTTTGTCCTTCCTCTGATTCTTCTCGTTGCAGTTAATGTTTTTTTTCATGATCTATGCTACTTGACAGCGTATGCAAATGTGACAGGAGGGGGTGTATCCAAACCACATTCAAGTGGTGTGATGTTTCTCCATGCTTGTGCTTGTGGTCGTTCCAGAAAGTTAAGGAAGGACCCCTTTGACTATGGAAGTGCAAATGTGACATTCTTTCGATTTCCTAGTTGTGACGATTTGTTACCTTCCATGTTCCTGCCTCCTAGTAGCAGTGACAATTATATGGGGGGCACATCCTGGAGTCTTGTCCGTCTAGGAAGTGCCCGGTATTACCAATCTGGTAGCGGCTTGATGCAAATAGGATTTATTCCCGAACAAAAATATCTGTCCTTGTGGGATATGGTGGTACTATATGGTGAAAACAATTTCGCCGCAGGTGCCCTGCCAGTAAATGCAGACGTCATCCTGGAGTCTCAGAAAGCAGAAGTAGAGCCCGACCATGCTAATTATACGTTCTCCGGCTCTCAGAATGGTTCAATAGACCCTAAACAGGGACCTCAAATAGAGCAAAGTTTTTACAGCAAAGTAGCGGAGAAGGGATCAGTTGGGGAGAACAGCAGGGTCGCTGGCAGAACCTCCGCTTCCAGAATGGACAAATCTACGGTGAGCATGAGTTCTTCATCAAATGTCAATTATGGTGGCGACTCTGCTTTCCCTCCTTTGCCACAGAAAACGAAGACGATACCCTTGAAAGCTTCAAAACCGTCAAGTGTTATGGACAGATCCAATGGTGTTGAGGAGATTCGCTCAGGCGCAAGGAGTGACTCATTGAAGAATATAGTAGTGGGGCATGGTATGGCTTCGTTGAAAATTGATGCAGACAAAGAAGACAAAGAACCTGCCCATGATGCACCCTTTGCTGACAGTGGCAATACTTCAAGCGTACAACGTTTTAATGTTTATGTCGGGTTTGAGCATGAATGTCCTCATGGACATCGCTTTTTTCTCTCTGCTAATCATGTTCAGAGTCTAGGATTATCTTATCCTCAGTCTAGTCCTAGTCATGTGGTTTCCGAGCTAGATACAGTAACTAGACTTGACTCAAGGACACCTGTCATGAATGAACCTGTAACATCAAATGGTTTTGTAATTGATAAGAAGACAAGAGAAGGATCGGAAGTAATGAGAATAGTAAAAGGTTCTGGAGAGGGGCATTTGCTACTAGGGATGGATCTACCCATTTACATGCACTGCCCTCATTGTGAGGCTTCAGCTGGCCGTGAGGAAAAACGGGAGGACATGATCTATGCGGGCTGTGTATCGCAGCTTCAACGAATTTTTTTGGTACACTTCTTAGAACTTAGGACTTAATCAGCTACCGTATTGTCTCCTGTTTCTGTGCTAGATTTGGGCTCTCTTAGTTCAATGAGAAGTTGTGGGATCCAATCATGTCAAGCTGGTTGGTCCTGCGTCTTTCAAATTTTCATGGATATTATCCCTAATTCTTGCTGAACTGCAACAGGTCACACCTCCGACCCCCTTGATACTCACAACTCAAGCTGTTGTTCAATTTGAGGTACACCACAACATGCGAACTCGATAGAAGTTTACTTTGTTTATAATCCAGTTGAAAAGCTTTTGGTGGCCAATTGACTTTTCGTAGGTGCTTCTATCACTTTGCATTGAGTTTCTTAAGTCTGGATTCAATTAACTTCCTAGCAAGTTTTTTATTGAATGCTTGCTGGACTGTCTTAGTTCGTTGGCATTTTAATCTGCTAAAGATTTGCTGTATTATGGCTGCCTACACATCAGGATCTCTCCTCATCAGGCACACCAAAGCAGCAGGGGCATTTACAGCAGGGAGTCAAACAAGAGGGTATCAATGTTTCTGGTGCCACAGAAATTGTGTTACCACCTGACAGCTTTCTTGTGCTTCGGTTACCGTTTGTTTATCACACCGCGGAGAAGAATGGTAACCTTCGACCTCTGAGCTATCAGAAGGATGCTCCTGAACGTTCAGCTTGGCTTGTTAAAGGCACTGCGCTGCGTTTGCATGCGAAGGGACCAGAAGCTGTGGAAACTCTGGCATGGCAGTGAAGTAGTCGGTGATTGACACCATAGAGAACTTCCAACTGCCGTGCACGGAATATTCTCAAGATAGCCCTCAACATACCAGAGGACTCTTGAATGACACTTATTCCAGCGCTTGGTTTTCCAATTGGGTACGCCTTTTCTTCTCTTTTACGTTAAGATCATGTTTTTCCTCTCAACTTCAGGCCGCTTGAATTTGTCTAGTGCCACTTCATGTGCGTTTTCGTTGTTCCTCTCCCAACTGAATCACGATTTGTACCCTGGTGAACAGTTAGGCGCCCACATGATGAATACGCAACAGGACAACCAAGATTTCGTGGAACAGATGGAGGCTGACCTGGTTAGAAACGCCCATTAGTACATCGGAGAAGCTCCTCTGCCAGTTAAGGATGAATTGCTTTGAGTGTCGCTTGTCAACAGCATGATGATTTGCACGCAGACAGGCAAGACATCGAAAGGACTTGAGACAGTCGAGGGAGCATGGAAAGTAGGGAGCTCATTCAAGGCCGTTCAGAACTGATATCGTGAGTAGTAACTTATATCGATCGGTTTGTGAGTTTATAAGCTCTTGGAGTGAACAGTCTTACATAGTTGTTTGCTCATTAGTTGGCACTGCAGACGTTTACAAATCCTTGTCTGAACATATGAACTTCAAGCAGGGAAATAAATTATGATGCTTGTCATTGCTCTTCTGTTTATACAATATCTAAAAAACCCTAGAAGACCAAACATAGTTTTTTTTTGGCAACATAGTGATTTGGGGCAACTCACCATGAACGAAATTTTTATTTTTTTTCTTTGAAATTTGAAGGCAACATGTGCTCAAGGAGTAGCTTTAAGGCACAATAATTTTCATAACATTTGACTAAGGGAGTTGACTCATTTCCAACCACTTAAGCAATTATGGGGTATGTGGAGTGTGGATTTCTTGAGTGTAGGAATTTTCCCTTATGTAGAAATAGAGTTTGAAAGCACAATATAATTTTTCAGAATTTTTTAATTTAAAATATAATTATCATAAATTTTTTAGTTGAACTATATTGTACAATTTATGTTAGTCATATAGACTTTTCTTTTCCAACTATTGCTTGGTTGTAGAATCAACTAAAGGTTGGTTGCAATATTAAGAGCTTAACAACCAATGATAATGTACTACAATTGCTTTGGGAAGTGCATCACAATTTCATAGAAAGAGATTAGTTTATAGGTTGGAAATGGGAAGTGATTAGAAATGGATTGGCTCCTATATATTGTTAAAAAGTTATTGCATGATATGTAATTTTCATTGATCTTTCAACAATCCAAATATTTCTTAAGAAATCACTTTTTTAAGAAATAAAAATTTGAAATTGATTTTTTTTTTTAAAGTTATTGCATGATATGTAATTTTCATTGATCTTTGGGCAACCCAAACATTTCTTAAAAATCACTTTTTTAAGAAATACAAATTTAAAATTGATTTTTTAGAATTATATAGACATGGGAACTTTTAATCATTCCATTTTGATTAATGAAATGAAAGGTATGAGTTTTGTTTGTGGATACTTATAAATTTTCTACTTTAAAATAAACTTTCCTTTATTAAAGTCAATTTTCAATATTTTTTGAAAAAATAAAATCATAGGATGTAGATTTTTTATTACAACATTACAACCATTGGATTGGCATCTTTCAATTCCATAACTAAATTCTTAACAATTTAGTATTTTGGATCATTCTCTACTTCATTTTTTTTATTGTTTTTTTCCTATATGTTGTACAATTCCAAATGATTTAAATTTTCTCAAACATGTAACCAACTTGTCTTGAAGAATGAATCCAAATAAGCACTACCATTTTAGACATTTTCCCAAATAAATGAAACCTTGTAAAGTGTAGCTATTTGATTTTTAGCAAAGCTAGAGAAAGGATTTTTGTCAATTCAAATGCTAATATCTTGCAATCTACATTGTGAAAATTTCTGAAATTTTTTCCACATCTTCTAAAACCAATGTATTACAAGATCCTATAGTTACATGTATTCATGAATATTTTTTTTCTAAACTTTGGTACTTTTACTAGAAATGGCAGTTTTGGAGCATTTTAGTGAAAACATAATAAAAACCTTTGGGGATTAATATTGATGAAATAATTCTTTATGTGTGTTAAATTATTGCTTTTAGTAAGTTTTGGTTTGGTGGAGTATATTGAAGTAAATTATTTGAATAGGGTGAAAGTATGTTGGACATCAGTTTTTGATTTGGAAAAAACTTCTTTTAATCATATCATTATACTGCCACAATTTGGTTGCTTAACTAAAAGATAGATATTGACACAATTTAATTGTCTAACTAAAAGATGGATATTGATTTTAAAATGTATTAAAAAAAATATGAAAAATGAACACATTATAAAACTATAGAGTATATTCAATATTACGTGCCTCAATGTTGTTTTGAAGTCTCTTGAGATTCATTCAAGGACGAGTGATGAGTGATTTTGTGCCCCTCTATAAATACAAATAAAGTTCCTTCACGATGTAAACTTGAAAGTTCATAACTAATCTCATGAAAGTTCAAAAAATATGAAATAATCTACATTAGGTGCAAATTGTACTTGTCTTCCTCTTGTTGTTGAAGGGGAATAATTTTGAGGGGTCCAACATCCCCCCAAATGATAAGGCCCCTTAGAAACCGGTTATAGACACCCCACGGAAATAGGATGCGAGTCCCAAAGACTGTGAGTCGCAGATCCAACACTCATTGGTTCCCAGACCGCGGCGATAGACTCTTTTGACGTCACAGGGGGCATGGGTTTCTATGTTCGACATGGGGGTCCTAATAACGCGTCTTCTTTCATTGAGCAGTCAACTCTTGTGTCCGTCCTGAACTCTGCAAACCCTCAGACATTCCGGTTCCCCTTCCTTCCCCAGGTCTGCTTGCGATTTCGCTTCATCGATCAAGGTTCGACGCCGCGTCGTTTTCGATTCTCGCATTCCAATCTTTCTTCGATTGCGCTTCTTTTGGGACCTTTTTCGGGCTTTTTGGTGGTTTCTGTGGTGTTTTGTAAGCTTGATTAGGGTTTGCGCCTTCTTTGCAGTATCCGATCCTGCATTGTATTGAGGTTTGAGCCTTGTTTGATGCTTATTTCTGTATTTTTTTCAGAGATTTGAAGGTGCTAAGTGAACGAAAAGAGTAGCGATGGCGAAGGGATCGCAGAGTCAGGCGTCCACCACAGCCTCCTCGGCGAGGGGAGCCGCTCCGGGTGGAGCATTACCGAGATCAGCATCTTCCGGAGCTCCTCCCAAGGGAACCGGGGGTGCAGGGCTGAGGAGGAGACGCACCGCGTCGACCGGTAGTGGCGGTGGAAGTGGCAGCGGCACGTTCAGGAGTGGAAACAGCAACAATATGTTGCGGTTTTACACCGATGACGCCCCCGGTCTGAAAATCACCCCTACTGTTGTGCTCGTTATGAGCCTCATGTTCATCGGGTTTGTGACCTGTCTCCATGTGGTCGGGAAGCTGTACGGCTACCGGACCAAGGCGGCCTAGGTCTTTATGTTTCTGAGATCCCGTTTTTGTCTCTGTAGGAATTTTCAGTAGGAAATTGTAGAGCAGATCGACGTTGCGATCAGGGCTTTACTTTTTGCAGTGAAGATCAATAGGTACCCTCAACAGGAGCTTGCTAGGCTCACGAACTGTGCACTAATGGGTGTGGAATCATGCTTGAAGTAGAACGCCACAGATCATGATGAGAGAGCCTTAAGCCAGATATCGCCTGATGATTTGAGAATGATGTTCATTAAGGCATCCCTAATTCGTAGAACGCTGCTTGCTTATGTTTATTGATGGTTTTGGGTTTTATAAATTGATTGTTTCTATCTCCCTGCTCCAGGACTGTTCTGAACTGTTTTAAGTCTAAACCTTTTTCACCCAAATTTATGTTCGAATTTCTGCACTTCTGTTCTTACATTTTCGTACATTTCTTACCTGCATTTCATGAAAGTGGTTTTTAAAGGAAGGTTTGCTTTTGAGAATTCAAGCTGAGTTTGGGATGAATGACTGAGAAGTTATTTGGATGGAACATCACCCCGAATGTGGGCTTCAGGGTTTTTAAAGAGTTAAACAGGTTGGTGAGTTTGGAATACCCTAAGAGTCTCTGTGCCTCATGTACCGAAGGTTTGTTTTGTACATGTTCTGAAGGATTTTTGTGATACGATGTGATCACTATGTTGGGAGCTACTCACGAACACAAAACGTCGGGAGTCCAGAGCGTTCGTCACTTGTAGTCTTGAACTCGAGCTTAGTACATATTGAGACCCAAGGTAGACGTACCTAAAAGTTACACTTGTTCAAGATCTGCAGATCTAGATGGTGGCCATTTGTTAGGAAATGGTTTAGGAAACCAACAAAACTGATTGGTTTTATATTTTTCTTAGCTTGTATGAATATATTACGAATTTGTGGAAACAATTGTGTAGATGCACCTATTATCACACAAGTGGCCATGGAATCACTTTAGAAGCAGTAGAATGTAAGTTTGTATTATACATATGAGATTAGTTAACATAGAATTTGCCTTCATGACCATGACAACTTGTAATTCCACATGTCTTCCTTGTGTCTATAGACTAGATCACAAGTGGTCACTTTGCCTTCATGACCATGACAACTTGTAATTCCACATGTCTTCCTTGTGTCTATAGACTAGATCACAAGTGGTCACTTTGCCTTTATGACCAAGACAACTTTTTGTAACCCACATGTCTCCTTCGTATCTATAGACTAGATCATAAGTGATAATGAAAATATCCAAAACTAATAGACTATAAGTTTATGTCATATTGGAAACCTACCTTCATAATAGACCATAAGCTTGTATTATGTGTAGGAGATTAGTTGATGCAAAACTTACCTTCATCATAACCAACACAATGCAAAATCACCTTTATGATCTCATAACCAATGCAATGCAATGACACATGTATAGGAAATTGGCCAATGCAAAACTTGCCCTCATAACTAATACAATGCAAAATTACCCTTATGACTATGACAACTTATTTTGAATCCACTTACAATGACACACCGTTATAACCAATGCAATGCAAAATTACCCTTATGATTGACAACATATTATAAACCTACTTCCAATGACACATGTACAAAAAATTGGCCAATTAAATTACCCTTATAACTATAACAACTTACTATAACCCACCTTCATAACCAATGCAATGCAAATTAAATTACCCTTATAACTATGACAACTCACTATAACCCCACCTATTTCAAATACCCTATCCAAATCATCCTTATGACCAATACCCCACATGTTTGAAATACCTAGTTCAAAAGCAATAAAATCACCTTTATGATACATGTATAGGAAATTGGCCAATGCAAAACCTACCCTCGTAACCAATCCAATGCAAAATCACCCTAATGACTATGACAACTTACAACTTATTATAATTCCACCTATTTCAAATACTTGGCCTAAAAACAATAGACCATAAGGTTGTATTACACGTAGGAGAAATCACCTTTATGACTATGACAACAAACTACAACCCTACGTGTTTCAAATACACTACCTAAAAGCAATAGACCATAAGTTTGTATCACACTTCGGTAAAATCCCCCTTATGACCATGACAACTTACTACAACCCCACTTGTTTCAAATACCCTACCCAAAAGTAATAAACTATAAGTTTGTATCACATAGGAGATTGGCTGATGCAAAACCTACCTTCATGACCATAATAGCTTCTTGTAACTCCAATTATTTGTTTTAGTCCCACCTATTTACTTTGTATCTATCCAACCCAAAAACAATAGACTATAAACTTATATCACATGTAGGAGAATTGGCTAACACAAAACCCACCCTCATGACTATAATAGCTTCTTGTAATTCCAACTATTTGTTTTAATCCCACCTATTTACTTTGTGTCTATCCGATCCAAAAACAATAGACTATAAACTTATATCACATGTAGAAGAATTGGCTAACACAAAACCCACCCTCATGACCATAATAGCTTCTTGTAATTCCAACTATTTGTTTCAATCCCACCTATTTGCTTTGTGTCTAGTTGCAAGTAATCCCACCTATTTGCTTTGTGTCTAGTTGCAAGTAATCCCACCTGTGTGTTTTAATCTCACCTATTCATCACAAAATTTAAACCCTACAGTTTGTCAACAATTATCATGTAGTTATCGTTGTATCATGTGTTCACATATTAATTACAATTTATCACATCATCGTAATGATGCGATAAATTGTAATTAACGTGCAAACTCATGAAACAACGATAACTACATGATAATTGTTGACAAACTGTAGGGTTTAAATTTTGTGATGACTTTACTTTGTGTCCAATTGCATGTTTGCTTTAATCTCACCTATTTGCTTTGCGTTCAATTGCACATGTATAGGAGATTGGCTAATGCAAAATCCACCCTCATGATTATAACAACTTGTTGTAACCCCACCTATTTGCTTTGTGTCCACTCAATTGCACTTGGATTTAGGTTGTTTTTTAGATGTCACTAAATGAATCTTATTACTTTTAGGTACGTCTACGTAAATCTCCCTACAAGTTGTAAACGTATTAAAGTCCAATCTTTTTTTTCAATTTTTATTTATTTGCTTGTATCTTAATACAAAAATATCAATTTCATCAACTTTGTTTAAGCAAATGGTTGGTTCTTAAGATTCAAGAATTAATTTAGATAAATGAAAAATTATTTGGACAAAACGTGATTGGCCCCAAAGCACTTTCGTCATCATTTAGAATATGGGCTTTGAAGTGATCAAGGTTTAATCCTTTAGGTTCCAAGGCTATTTTGGCTATAATAAGAATATAGCTAGGGAATTGTTTTTAAATCATTGTTATTAGAAAAAATCTAGGTAGACATTTACAAATCCACCATTGAAAATAGAAAATAATATGATGAATGTGTTGACTATGTGTAAAAATGATCGTTATTACCAATCCCACCAATTAAAATGCAAGAATATGTCAATTTATGTGTAAAAAGTGATCGTTTGCATTGAAAGAAAATTGTGATCTAAGTGAGTGTATAAAAGCCCTAGTAAAAGTGTGAAAAACAATGTGTCACCCAATAATAATAGTCACAAAGCAAAAAAGGCAAAAATGAGACATTTTGGATTATGAATACATGGTGGCAATGGAGTTATTGCACACCAACTCAGGCATTTTTGTATGCAAAGAATAGCCACATAGTTAGATAGGGTTATAATACAAAAATGCTTTATAACTAGCAAGATTTTGATTTGAACTTGTTTTAGTAAGAATGAATCCCTAGGGTCTAAGACATTCATTTCCACCAACAAAGAACTCTACAAGAGGCTATAAGGCACAATAGAATATACATTCAAATTAAAATGATTTATACTTCATAAACCAATAAATAGGAAAAAGTAAGTTCCTGTTTTTTTGTATAAAACCTCATAACAACCCAATGGGATAGATACAATAGCTAGTAAATCTAAACCACAATATTTAGATAAGAAAACATCTTGAAAATGTTGTAATTACATTATGGGGGTTCTATCAAAATAATCATATTAAAATCATAAATTTTTCTAGAAATAAAGAACTCCATTGTAACTATTATTAATTTTAGCATTATATCAAAACCATTTAAAAAAATATATACCTCCTCTGTCCTACTAATAACCTCCAAAAACCTTCCCTACAAAGGATTAACTACAATTTTAGTCTTTTTTCTAGTGATACACGCATTCAAAAACAAGTAATCCATCCTTTAGATCTATGCAAAAGTTCCAAATTAGGCACCATCATAGGCACCCAAAATCTATGCACAAAGTATCATTTTATAGCATAATTTGTAAATGTTGCCAGCTCCATCATTTTTAATGATTTAAAGGTGGTAACAATGGGATTTTAGAAATATGTGCCCCAACCTAAATATCTACAACAAAGAAACCTAAACCACTTCATAAACAAATCTTCATAGCACCTAAATGGTCACCAAATAAATTGTCAATATTACTATCTCAGGAAGTATAGCAAGTACAAGGTACTTCATATGAGCAAGGCCAAGATTTCTAGGAGAAAATGCTTCCTAATTACTTGACTTGCCGCCTCAAAGTTGCAAAAATATGCCAAAACTTACTCAACAATCAAAATAAAAAAACAAAGCTTTTTAGTAGAACAAAAATTTTGCTTGATTTGGAGGGTTTTAGTAGGACAGAGGGAATAGTAGATTAAAGGACTTTAGCCAAAACTAATCAACCTATTTTAGTTGTTGAATAGATAACTACATGCCACCAAGAAATATTAGCATTATATTAAATGATTTTGAATATACCAAATCTAATAAAAAAAAGTGGTAGTGCAAGTACAAGCAATTATGTGGATTTGCCCAAGATCTTTTAAAGTAGATAAAATACGGTCATTTAACCCCTCACCGCCCAAAGCTATTTTGGGTTCAAAAACATCAATGCTTTTGAAGCAATATAGATCTAAATGTCACTAAGTTATAGAGATCTTAAACTGCACAATCTTGTAATGTACATGTTAACGATGTGTATCAAATTTGAAGTCATTTGACCGCATAGATTGCAAGATTATAGTGTATTAGTGTTGAAAAAGAATGCTGAAATTTTCCTAAAAACACATTTAGAGGCAACATTTGACTTCTAAACCTAAACAAATGAAAAAACTTTAAACTACAAAGTGATTCAAAACCATCATATGAACACATTGGTGAAAAAAAATATCATTCAATTGACTCAATGTGTTCGCAAAATGGCTTGCAAATGTCAAAAAATAGGCAAGAACAGTTGCAGAAAACACATCTAGGTCTGAACCTCCTTCTACTAAAATGCCTCTCAGTCATTCATAAATTCTTGGATTGATATGAAATTTTAGGTGCACAAACTAGACTAGTATGCGCAACTTTTACAAAATTTTTTATTGGAAACGAACACTATATGAAGAAGATACAAGCCGCCGAAGTTCACTATAGTCCATAAATGGCGGGATTTTGAATTTCGAATTGCTCCTAAACATTCAGAACAACTTGCATTGACATGAAAATTTTACCACAATAACTAGACTTCAAGGAGAATATAACCCAACAAATTTTATTAAAATCGAACATTGGATGAAGGAGATACAAGCCCCCGAAGTTGCAGCCATAAAGTGCACTTTGGTGGACCAAACTGAACCTCTAAACTTCGATTTGCTTTCAAAAAATCATTACCTCTTGGATTGATCTGAAACTTTTACGACATAAACTAGAAGAAAAGGCACCAATTTCTCAACAAATTTGATTGAATTTGGACATCAGATGCAAAAGTTACAATACTTTGAATTCTATGAGAAGCCACTTTTTGGCCCCTCAGACGGTTTGGGGTTAAGTCCAATACATCTCCAAAGCAAGCCCTAAACAATTGTTGATAGTGTGTATATAGAAGCTAGGTTTAATTTTGGAGATATACCAATTCCAATTGTCCACTTCTCCCTATTATTGCTTGAATATTGTTCTTGACTTTCATACAATTAGGTGCAACTTGCCTTCAATCATGTGATTGAAAAATAAGAGTTCCCAACACACAATACAATTGTTTGGTTGGTTTTAGGTGATAATACTGGGAAGGCAACGCCACCTGTTTGTGACCTATTAGCAAAATTGTCCCATCTCCTAAAATGCACAGCTTCCATACCTTATTTGCCTCGCCTCACAATATTTACTCAACAAATTAACGTAGAAAATGTGATAACCTTACCCACAACCATCACTTACCATAATTATGAAACCGAGATAATCCTGAATTTGCGTCTAGTTGTTACTTTTCAATTATGTAATGTGTAGTCGAGTCTCCAGTACTGCAGCCCAATTCTGAACACATCTGTTTCAGAAATTACCCAGACGGTTCACAAAGTCTTCATCAAAGCTCTCGCACTACAAAGTATTTCTCACCAGCGCATTCGACGTATATGGTTCCCAAGATACAACGCTAGAAGGATGTTTAGTGCATCACTAACAAGACCATTGAGATTGTTACAGGTCTTCATGTGAGCAGGCAATGTCGCAAATGAATCCTAGAATTTCAGTATATGAGCTACATGCTTGCATTTCGACTAATCCCACAATAAGACGAGGATAAAGAGTCTTAGGGATCACCCCCAAAAGTAATATCCACATATACACTTGTGAAATCATTCTGCAACTCTATAAAAGCGATAAAATTACTGAGGACTTTGGACCAATTGTGTAGGAGCATCATACGCACTCAGAAAGTAGACTCTATTGGTAAGGCAAAATGGACTGCAGATCAAAACTTCCAACCAGGTGGTCTGAGCTTAAGGAGTGAGAACTTCGTTACAAGATAGCCTGCACACGTACAAGGAGCACACTCTCGTCGACTCCCTAAACCGTGATCCCAGGCACATCAATTCCGGCCACCTAAGAAGCTTAAGAAGCGGCACCCTTGCCCTTCTTCTTCTGAATCTTCCTCTGGTAGAACTGAAGTTCCTGGCCTTCCAAAATATATCTGCGTAATTCCAAAATCCATGTTAGAACGACTTAATGAAACTCAATAGACCGTTCTAATATCCAGATCATGAATGACCGGATGTTCCACCTGTCCAAATAATGTATTTTATAACTCAGTAATAGCAGAATCTACAGTGATGGATTTGATATACCAAGTACGATAAGGTCTCTTCTCACTAAAAATGAACGAGTCTCACTAAAATAGTGAAATCATCTGCATGCAGTCAGAAAGCGAGCATCGCCGAAGGAAAATCTTAACTGTAAAAATATTGAGTAAAATTAAGGAGAAATAAGAAAAGTAACGTACCCATCAGACCGGCCACATTGGCCGGGTCGAGATGAAATGCAAGCCAGCAGTCTGCCGCTGGCAAACTGATCTTCCAGATGAGAGTCAAGCTTCTGGCCTTCTTGCCTCTTAGCAATTTTCTTCAACACATTCTTACTCTGCTTCTTCTCTTCTTCGGTTGCTTCAGCAGATTGCTGAAATTACAAAAGAGCAAAGTACCCATGAGCAATAGGCTTGTACGAAGCAATGCACAAGTGTACCTAAAATATATCCAAATCATCATAGAGCTGGAAATGAAGTCAGCGAAATCTTGGTCAAAGCTGCCATCTAAATAAAGTACCTCGTCCTTCTTCGCTGCGGTCTTCTTCTTCTTCCCGATTTCAAGACCGAAGTGTTGGCTGTACCAGGTCCGGAAAGGAGCAGCATCAACCTGGATTATGGCGTTCTTCACCAGAGTCTGGGTACGAACAAGCTCATTGTTCGAAGCGTTGTAAACCACGTCGAGAATTCTCGACTTGCGAGTCACGGCTTCAGAACCCCAGGAGAAATTTCCAGTATCCAGACGCAGTGCCCGAAACTTGGAGTTTCCTCCACGAACTCTGATGCGCCTTACTGTCTTGTTGCTAGACAGCTTGGTCATGGCACCCTGCCTTCCCAACTCGTACCTGTCCTCATGAACAGCACGGTATCAGGCATAGTAAACCGGAACATTGCAACAAAAAAAGATATGAGATAAGATCAGACGAAGAGAAAGAAGGAGCAATTACTTGCGCTTCTTGCGCCATGACTTTTTCTTGCCTCCAGTTGACCGTCTCTTGTGAGTAGAATCCCTGGAGATACCTGCACGGAGAATTGACCTAATATATATTAACATCCAAATACTCGAACACGAATCAATGTGGGCAAATATCACCAATGCTAGAATGACACAAATACAAAAAATATCCTAGACCAACAACTGAAATCAATAAAAATTCGAATCAATCAACTTCGCCTCCACAAATATACATAGTAGCATTAACCCTAAAACTACAAGCTAGTACATCAAACAGTAAGTAGAAAAAGCAGCTACGCTGCGAGAGGCTCTGATAATGTATGTCCCTGCAGCGCTGGCTCTACTCAATCTTCTCACATTCAATGTAAATATCACTGTAATTGTAGCTTGTCTCAATGCAAACCCTCCCCGCTTCGGTCCATAGCCGATAAACGGTGAGATTATTCGTGATTACTGATATTCATAACGTGAATCCTAAACCCTTAAGTAAAACTTGCAACAAGGAAGACATCGCAACTCCAATCAGAAGCGGCCCTCCCATTATGGTCGAATTAAGCTACCGCGACAAGAACCCTAAGTGAACTTCAAAATCTTCTCCTAGAGAGTGCCAAATTGATTGAGAGAAGAAACCAAACTGATGCGGATTGGAATTACTGGGGCGACATCGATAAATGAAAGATCAGAGAGATGAGAGGCAACATACCCATGCTTGGTGCCGGAGATGGACGCTATCCCCGAGCAGGAGAAAAGGAAGAGAGTATTTGCAGCCCATCTCCTTAGGGTGCTCCAGCCTTGGTTCCCCGGGCAACCCTCCGATTCGTCGGGCGAGAAACTGGCTTCGGACGGTGGGTCGGAGCTAGGGTTTCAAGATGGGAGAGTTTCCGTCCAGCGGTCGGCGGGGCTCTAAGCTAAAACAGCGCATTACGGTCAGAATTAGGAGTTTGGTCTCATGCTGTTGCTGAAATTTTTTAATTTTTTTCCACATAAAGATAAGTGTGAGAAATCGAGAGAATAATGGAAATAATATTTTTTTCAAAAGTGTATGAATTTTTTATGAATTTTTGAAGTGTTTAATGCATCGTGGCCCAAAAGAGTCTTTATGACTACTCTGAACCAACAAGATTTGAATCTATAATGCTTGTCTTACTTACTTTATAGTGGTTACAATAATTTCTAACATGGAAGGCCTTAAAACTCAATTCTTACAATGCATTTACACTAAAAAGCTAAAAATTACTAATGAAGTTACTAATCACTTCATCAGTGTCAAGTAAGACATTGATAACTCATGTGGCCAAATCTCACTTATTGGCAAAAATTGTAATGGGATTATTTCCTAGGTATCTACTATGAGGTCATCTAACCACAATCTATCTTAATTCATTGCCCATGTTTTAGGTATATGGGCCATTCAATCACTAAGGTATGTATACCTATAACCACTACTCTCTTTGCCTGAGTGTCTAATGACCTCAATGGTCAAAACAATGAAATTTTTTGTACAATGTTAGCTCCTTCAAAAGAAAACCAACCCAAATTCTTTCATATTTGTTTACTTTTATACAATATTCTATAATTTTTTCCATCTTTGAAGCAAAAATTGCTTGAATTCCCATTGGTTGTGATTTTGCACATGTAGTAGATTTAGGTCATCAAATGGACACTATTCTATCCCCAAATAGTTGATACTATGAAAAACATGGTGCAACTAGCCCCTAAAGTACAAAGAGTCTCATTAAAGATTTGGGCAAGTACCTAAGATCTCAGTTTTTGGCAAGATTCTTTGAAATTTTTTTCTAGATATCAAAACTAATTAGCTTTCTAGGAATACAATTTTTATTTCAATCAATTCCTAGGAGCAAAAATTATGCCACAATATGTCCAAAATAGGCAAGAGTAGGTTGTAAAATAACAAAGAGATTTGAATAATTAAAAAATATGCATATAATATAGATTATATTTTGTCTATTTAAAAAGATTTGATTCATTCGATTTGAATAAGTTATAAAGCTTCTTGTTTTGTGGACAATCTTAGAAAATTCTTGAAAAAATAATGTATTGGATTTCATTTTGAACTTAATCTTAACAATTTCAAAAAAATGCCTAAGGTTTAGTTTGTTTTCTAGAATAATCTCACCATTGGAATTAGAGTGTTTCAATTCCATCTTAGAGCTTTCAACAATTTAGTTTTTCCTTCTCTCTTGTAGCTATTTTGACATAACAGTTTAAAAAAAATGAAAATACATCTTTTTTTATTTTTATTTTTAATTTTAAGTTCTCAACTCAATTCTTCAACACAAAAATATTTAAAACTCACAATTTGTATTACAAAAAAATTTAGTTAAGAGGATTCAAAGCCTTGTAATCTAGTCAAATTAGGAACAAAAATTTCTTTTACTTTAAATGCTCATATCTTGTGATCAACATGATCAAAGCTTCTAAAATTTCTTCTAGGTAGTCATTTTCATGCTAGTCTAGTACAAGATCCTATAAATTGGATATGCAAAAAAAAACAATTGATTCAAAATTTGTTGTTTGCATTAAAAATGGTAGTTTTGAGTGTTTTTTGATAGAAAAATGGCCTTAAGACTTCAGAGGTTAGGTACACATACATTACAAACATTTGAATTGAAAATAGGTTCATTTTTATATTGGGATTGCCCAAGTGAAAATTTGAACGTAATTCTTACTATCTTAGTCTTGGTTGAATTTAAATGGAAATTGTAAGAAGATAGCTTAGCTTTTAGACACTACATAAATGTACTATAAACTTTCAAAGTGTTGATCATACATGTATTAAAAATTGTCTCCAAGAATCTAGGTGGTATGGTTATAATAAAATGGTTGAAATTAGATGTATTTATTTAATAATGAGTAGAAAAAAAATAAAAAATGTTATCTATTTTAGCTAAGTCAATTGAGTTAAATTATCATATTAAGTTATTAACATGAAAATTGAAGTTGGACTTAAAAGGATATCATGACAATAGCATATTTTGAGAGGGACATAATTAGAAAAGGTTCTCTAAAATTCCCACAAAAAAATTTCATATTCAAAAGTAGGGCAAATTATCTCCCGTAATATCATCCCCAATACATGAAATTTGTGTGACCAAGAATTATGAATTTTTCATTCATCCCTCACATATTTCATTTTTATTTCTCAATTTCCAAATGGGTGATCATGTAGGGCAATCCACTTTGCCTTGGAGATTTTCCTATACATAATGGTTGCGCCTAAACGTAAACCACTACCGAGAATCCTTTCATTCATTCTATAGAAACATTTAATTCCACAATTAGGGTTTCTATACCTGTAATGCTTAATTACACAATCTTGCCCATGTAATTGGGCATTACGAGTCATCCATCCACAAACGTTTTGTCATCTAAAAATATTCAGTTGCCCACTAGTGGTTTACTTCAAGCAATGCCTCTTGTTGTCGTGCATTTTGGGAAATAAAGAACCTCCTTGTTGGGCTCCACCCTCCTTATCGGCCCTTTACTTCCTGAAATGCTCTCCTACTCGGGCATTGCCCTATACTTACCTTATATTACCTTACTTCTTCAGAATTAAAAAAAAATGAAAAATGCAGGAGCCAACTTCCATCCAGCGCCGCAAGATTCTAGCAACGGCCGCGATCACGAGCTACAATGGAGAACGCCATTGAGAACTCGAAATGGGAACGTCTCTGGGAGCTTCTTCCGTCTTTCTTGTTGCGCGGAAGACAAGTTTAGGTCACCAATTTGGGATACCCAGGTCCCGCTTCACACTTCGGGTGTTTCGTTCTGCTCTCGATTGCTCGATCCAGGTCCAATTTGCCACATCCTTTCAAGCTCTAGAGTCGTCGTCTTCGCGATGGATCACGGCAACCCCTCTCATCTTTTCAGAGATATGCTTTCCGTTCCACATTTCAGGCACGGTTCTTCGTTTTCCAGCGAGGAAGCGGAGAAGACCTATGTGGATCACCCCATCGCGGGACCTCACAGCAGCAGCTTCACGCTCATGCCCTCCGCCCCTTCCAAGCACACGCAGTACGTACTCTCTGTCTATTTCCCTCTCGATCGATTGCTTCATCGGTTTCTCATTTGGACCTTGTCGCGTTACGTTTTCTCTTCTAACTGTTGTGTGGTTTGATGATCGGTAGGTATCCTTATGTTACGGGAACATCGGTTCTAGGAATCAAATACAAAGACGGCGTTCTTCTGGCGTCCGATACAGCAGGTATGTTTCTGTTTGTTATTTTGCTTGTTTGACAATTTGGTGGGAAGGGGGTTTCTAGCGTAAATTAGGATGTTGGAAATCCGACTTGTGTGTTGCTTTCCTTTTGTAGGATCGTATGGTTCAACTGTCAGGTACAAAAGTGTGGAGCGCTTGAAGACGGTAGGGAAGACCACCGTGCTGGGTGCCAGTGGGGAGATTAGCGATTTTCAATCAGTCACTCGTTTGCTAGAGAGATATACGTAAGTTTCTTGGGTGTGGAAAATGGTAGAAAATTGTTTAGGTTTTGTAGTTGGGATATGTCATGGTGCGTTTTTTGCCTCGTGACTGGGCTGTTTCTATTTGCGGCAATTGGATATTGGTGTATTTGGAACTAAGATTCAAGATGGTGTGAACCTCAGTACCGTGGACCAGATGTGGGACGATGGTAACAATCTGGGACCAGCAGAGATTCACAACCTCCTCAACCGGATCATGTATCAACACCGCAACAAGTTCGATCCCCTCTGGAATAGTCTTGTCCTTGGTGGAGTGAAGAACGGCAAGAAGTACTTGGGTGTGGTAAGATTTGTACTTTCTCTTTGGACCTGTTATTATGAATGTCTAAAGATTTGTTGCAACATAACATGTGCCTTCCCTAATTTTCTTGGATTCTTGGCCTCAATGAAATTTTATGTTTAATGTATTGACGAATCTTGAATGAACAGTAATCTGTAATCGAGACTTAGGCTGTCGGATTATAGATACAGTATGGACAGAAAGGAGTACATTGAGATCAGGATGCTGTAAAGAAGCAAGACCACCGCAATGTAACACGATTGGACTAAATTATGCTCTAAGGTGCAACCTTTTGTGTCTATGCTAAACTTTGAAACCTTTATTACACCCTTCAGTGTCTATGCATTTAGGTTTGACAATTTTCATTTTCCATGAGCGTTCTCTGCTGATGTTAAATGATAATTCTCAAACATAGAAGTATAGACACTGATGATATAGACACTACGTATGTTGAACCGCCGAAATTGAGCGTGTCAAACCGCCCAAGTCGTCCGTTTTGACCGTTCCTCTCCCATTTTTCGCTTCCATATCTATAGGAGTTGGTATGCATTATCTGCTAAGTTTCAAAACTTAGTGTACCCGTAGAAAGAAGAGACCACACCTACATTTTTGAATGACAGACAAGTTTTGACATTATTGTATTCGACTACCGGTAATTGCTTCGGAAGTTAACTTCGTCATATGTGGTTTTCATGATGCATGGCTAGGTCACAATGATTGGTGTTCACTATGTGGATGATCATGTGGCTACTGGGTTCGGGAACCATTTGGCACGACCCATCTTCCGGGATGAGTGGAGGGAGGATCTGACATTGGAAGAAGGCATCGCGCTTTTGGAGAAGTGCATGCTGGTTTTGTTCTATCGGGATCGATCTGCTATCAACAAGTTTCAGGTATTGTGTCTCATTCTCTTAGATAAGAATGGTTTTGCGTCTTTGTGATGTTCGCTTGGCATGTACCTATTATTTAACTTAAATGGAAAATGCGTGCAGATTGCGAATGTGACTGAGACAGGAGTCAAAATAACGGAGCCTTATGCGCTGGAGACCAACTGGAGTCTGAAGGCATTTGAGAACCCAACGGCAGGAGCTATGGGCTCTTGGTAGATATAAAGATACAATCTCTAAGTTTGAGAACCTTGTTCATTCTTCCTGTACATGGTTGTTTAAATTGCTGGTCTCTAGATTACCACGCTTGTGGAAACAATTTTCGTTGTTGGCATCGAACAGATCTCTAGTCTCGTTTGGCGATATGAGTTCATCATTCTCCTCCAACGGTTCGATATCTGATTCTTTGTTATAAACATTTGTTTCATCGGTAAGCCCGGAGCTCGGTTTTCAGATCTCTTTGTTTCTCATTTGTCTCATTTGACTTCAGAGTTTAGTGCGTGGCAATAGGCTTTGTGACTGCATTTTTATTCATATACTTGGTGCAGAAGCTGCTCCAGCTGCTCCAGCTTGTACTGGACAACCCATTCTTTGAGTTTTTATTTGCAATGTTTTCAACGATGTTGGGTATCATTTAATCAAAATCAAGCTATCATGTCGGTAGCAATTTTGCATGGGGTTCCTTTCTTGTCGGTTGAAAAGTCACCCGTTTACAAAGGAAGGACCATCCGCTTACACGACTCACAAGAAATGAGATAATATTGTATGTGCACTACCGTACTCATGGTTGCAGGTTGCGGATAATGTAAGCTGTTTGGGCCTTGCTCCTTAAAAATCCAAAATACTTAAAAACCTGAACAATTCATGTACATTCACATGGTATCCAAACGATAAATATATTTGTACATTGCATCCCTGTCTCGAAATCAGAACAAGACCTCCGAAAAATCCTTTCTAGAGATGGGAACCACTCGAACAAGCTAACAAACACGGGAATGCATTCCTGCCTTAGCTAGGCGTATCAACGGCTATTTGTGAATTGACAGAGGAGCAGGGTGTCCATGATAGAAAGCAGGAGATTTGATAACGGCCTTGAGAAAACTACGACATTCGGCAAGAGAATCAGTTTTGCCGACCAACCTCGAGATACACTCGCGTTGTATGGCCAACATTCCAGAATGCTAGAACACTATCCAGTGGGGTATATTCTTTAGGGCAAATCAGAAATGCTCATGGTTCCTTCACGTATGCCTTCACCATGTTTATTCTATATCTGTATTCTATAACATTAGTTAATGCTTTTAAAGAATTCCAAAGAAGATTGAGCATCATCAACGCCTTTCCGAAGAGTGGCGATCACTTTTGCAGGGTCTTTGGCCCCAAATACAGCACTGCCTGCCACAATACAGTTGGCTCCTGCATCTGCTGCTTGCTTGATGGTGGCCGGAGACAAGCCCCCATCGACCTGAAAGGAAGAACCCAGTATACTTGGTCAGAAAAGCTCACACAAATACTCCTCACATGGTGCTTCAAGATGTCGCTGCCATCTAGACTTCTGTTGAAAATCTCTAACCCAAACATTGAAAGTAATCTTGATTGTGTGAAGGAACATCGAGAGTATACGAATGTCAGGTGCATTTTGCGAAGTACCTCAATATCAAGGTGAGGAAACTTCCGTCGCAAAGCATTCACCTGTTCAGAAAACCAGAAAAGTCGGTGTTGTAAGTGAAATGACTTTCTTCAATAAATCGCAATTCTAGAAAGCCGTCTAATTATTGTTATCAACAAAATAAAAATAGGCACAACCTTGTTCTCTGAAACAACGGCATAAAGTGCCAGTAGAGGTCATTTAGCTCAGAGGTATGGAAGAGGTCACAGCACCTTCGGCATTGTCTCAGGCATAAAACTTTGGCCCCCAAAGCCAGGCTCAACTGTCATGACAAGCACCATATCCACGGGTTCTTTACTCTCTACCTGCATTTCATGAACGTTCTTCAGAACGAGTAACACCAGGAAGCAAAGTAAGGAGATGCACAAAAGACTCACACCTGGAATGTTTCTAAGACAATGATTGTCTAATGCAGAAACTCACAACAAAACAAACAACTTTTGAAATAGTTTGTACTATACCAAAGGGAAAACTTCTTCAATTGGAGTTCCCGGTCTCAATGCGACTCCTGCACGCATACCACCAGCCTTGATTTTGTGCACTAGCTCCTGCCAATTATCTGCGCCACATGAACCAAGTCCGAAAGAAGAATGGATCAAATAATGGAGCAAGTATAATCAGAAGATAGCTCCAAGCACGCAACAGAGTAAGCAAGAGGTTCATCTAATTTCAAATTTAAGCTTTGTAACTTTTTGAATCCCTGTCACGATTCAAGACATGACTGCAAGACCAACCTTTTGCAACCTCAACATGGAAAGTGAAGCCTGAAGCGCCAGCCTTGACAAATTCATTCACGTAGTCCACTGGATTGGTTACCATCAAATGGCAGTCCATGAACATTCTGCATGAAATAAACTGGACATAAGAAAATGTGCAGTTGCCATGATGGTTCAATAACAGTAACATGACTAGTCAGAACCAAAATGAAGGCAGGACACATCCTGTGTTACTCACTTTGTATGTTTTCTCAAAGATTTTATGACTGGAGCACCAATAGTCAAATTGGGAACGTAATGCCTGCACATCAACAGGGAAAACCAATATATGAAAATGATGAAGAGTTTTAAAAATTTACGTTTAAATGCCAAAAGCAATAAAAATAAATAGGCGACGGATAACAAAAAATTATTCTATGCGCAAAATACCAATAACTTGGACTGATTGGTCAAGGAGCATCAGCAGCCTAGAATCTGGCGCTGTTTCCTTACCCATCCTGCACAGGCATCCACACAGAGATATGAGTGGCATGATGCACCCCAACACGGTGCACTTCAGATAGAAAACACCCAAAAGCGACCCCTACTAAATCCTGATTACGACGTAGATATTGATTACGGGAATATACACCATCTGAACAGCGGAGCCTGAGGTCCAGTTTTGGTAGAAATATAGGTCAAACTTTGAAGATTCATAACTCATTCATATCGTAATAATACACGCTGTTCAATTGGTAACAAGAATATTTAAATTGAAGTCGTTCAAATAATGGGAACTATGCTCAATTGCTTTACAGTCGCTTCTGGGTGTTGGTACCTTAAATTTACCTAATTCAACGATTGCACATAATGATGCATCAATCCGAGCAAACCCTAATTAGATCCACTGTAGATTTGAGAACTACATCTCAGAATCCAATCTTGCACCAACATAATTCAACAATGGTCTTCAACACTTGTTAAACAAGCTCAGCATTAACTTAAAGAATTGTACAAGACCACACTTGACCCACATCTTAGCTCCCCGATTGAGGAGAACCTGAGGTTGCTTGACATTCTCTGAACGGAAAATAAACTTGACCATATCCTTGCTGAAAATAATTGTGAGCAAAACAAGCTGGGAATTTATTTACTTAAAAATAGACCTAAAAGTTTGAGAACTCAGCTCCAATTCTCCAATCTTACAATACCCTAGGGAGTGATCAACACACACCATGATATCCATGTGAAGCCAGTCGGCGCCGCATTCTTGGATGAACTTGGCCTCCGAAGCCAAATTGGCGAAGTCGGAAGAGAGCATAGAGGGCGCAATCTTGGCCTCGGGAAGCTTCATCTCCACATTCTCACCCATTCTTCTTGTCCTCTACAATCAAAAATTTCAATACCTCAAAGGCAAATCTGCTATATCACACTACAAATTGTCTTCTGGGTGGTACAGTGCTGATGCTATAGAGTGTTGTAGGCTTTGTTATGCGGGGTTCGGTGAACAAGCGGTGCCGAATTGTTGCACGACAGTGTGAAGTTGTGAAAGACGCTTCCGCCCTAAGCGAAGCAGGAGGAGTTGTCACACCTTCTCCAAGAATGAGAAGTTCTGGAGAGAAAAGAGGAGCCAATTAGGCCAATTGAGCCTTTCTCCATGAAGAAGGTGTGACACTCCTTTTGTGCTGTGGCGAAAATGAGAACGAAGAACAAGATTTACCTGCAAAAATTATGAAACTCTCGAACGAAAATCCACTTGTGTTAGTGGGTTCACCTCTGTCAATCCTCGATCGCTACAAAACTCCAATCCCTCAGTCAGCCCTAAATCTTCTGGATTTAAGAAAATGAGCAGGAATTCCAATGCTTTTCGATGAAGGAACTAAAGAGAAAGGTTGTACCTGTACAGTACAGAAGAACGACACCAGCAACAAAAAGCAAGTCCGTCATCCAACACGAGAGATTCTACAGAGGAATGACAATGGCAACAAGAGTAGTGCAGCGCGGCGAGAATCACCTGAGAGACAACGTGCAATGGATTCTCGGGATGCAGAGAAACTCAAATGTGGAAGCTTCAATTTCAGTTACAACAAGGCGGATCGAAGGTGAAACCGGCAGGAAGGCAGCAACGCATATGCCCTTAACCTTTAACCCTGAAACGCCTGGGCCTATGGCCACTGGTTTCACACGGCATTGTCCTCACTTAGTTTCTCACTTAGTTTCTCACTTAGTTTGTTGCCACTTTGTATGTAGATGTGTATGAAAATTTTTATTTTTATTTTTTTAGAGATGAAGCTACATGTTTTCTATACTTCATGAAAATTTTAAATTTTTTTGAGAATTTTTTTCCTTATGCAAATTTTTGAAAAAAAAGTAAAGAAAAAATCATATCAAATAAAAAATTATCTCAAAAAATCAAAAAATTTCACCATGTGTGTACATTACAGTGAAAAACATCATGGTGTAAATTCAATTTCCGTGTCATTATATAATTCTCATTTAATTTTCATTAAAAATACAATTGAAGTTCAAATTACAATAAAATATTCAATTTTACGAATTGGAGTAGAAATTAGAGTAGAACACCTTCATTTCATTAGTTGGATTCAAATTCAAAAAAGTCATTTTCAAGGAGAAATTTTAGGTTTACTCAATTTTCCAAAATACACTGAAATGGCAAATTTCGCCATTCTTTTTTTTTCATTACTTCTCAATTATAAGAAAATAAACATCAATTAGACCAAAAACTCCATTGGACACTCTTTGTAACTCAACATACAAGGTCATTAAAAAAAGAATGAATGAAAAATCTTCTATTAAAGTCTTCTTAGGACCACTTGAAATCATCTAGAAGCCACGAAATGGCTCCCCTGGTGTGTAGGGGTTAAGCGCCAAAGGAGTGACCCTTGAAATTATCCTTTTCTATTATCTATTATCATGTGAATCACTAGCCTCCAAAATTGCAAAACGGTAGTCATTGCAAATGAAACTTTAGAAGATTTTTCCTTTCCAAAACAAATTTTGAGATGAATAGTTGCACTTCTATCCTACAAGGTAGAAACAACCAAAATTGTCCATCTAAGGAATTTAGCATATTTGAAAATATTCTTTTTTAAATAATATTTTTATAGTATTAGCAAGTGAAAATCATGAATATTAAAAAAAATTAGATTTTTTGGTTGTGGTATGCAATTTCTATGATTTTTCAAAGTTGTGGGTCTCTATACTACTAGATTTGAACCTTGCAAAAATGAGCTCTTAATAAATTAGAATTCATAATGTGTCAACCAATAAGAATCAAACATGTGGAGGATGCATTCAAATAAATGGAGGGACGCTTTAAGAGCACTCTACTAGACAAGGAATAGGGACAAGGACGGGAATGGATGTTTTTACCTTATAGTTTGACTCCTTGTCATTCATGGGACACAAAACATCTGTGTTGGCATTCAAGAATTAATCCCCCTTTGCCACTTGCCAAACCCTACCACAATGGGTAAACTTTTTTCTATGTTTTTTTCTATGTTGAACATTAGCCTTTTCTTTTTCTTTTTCTTTTTAAAAAAAGTATCAAGATGGATATCACTTAAAATTTAATGAAGCATATAATATTCCTACATTCATCCATCTTTTGAACCAAAAAATACTTTTCAATCATGTTCATGCATTTTTTCATCCAAATTTGATGACTTAATCCACATTTTTAATTGAAATGAAAAACTTCTAGTGAAAAAAGATTACTTTTATTTGGCAAAAAGTTGAAATTTATTTTGAAATGGTGCAATATGGCAACGGAGGATTGACCCTCATTACAAAAAATTTCAGCCCTTAGGAAGTTTGTGAGTTTTGAACCCCGTGAGTGCAATTAGAGAGGAAATAATATAGTTTTTTATTTTTTATTATTATTTTTTATTGAAAGCTGCTGATGTGGCACTATTTGTGCCACGTCAGTTCCACGTCAGGTTTTTATACTTTTTAAATATTTTTTTTCAAAAAAAATTATTTTTATTTTTTGTACTTGCACTGTGGGGGGCCAAAAAACGAATCCTCAACAACCCTCCACAAGGTTCAGATTTTTTCTAATGTTCTATTGCCCCACTAGAGGGTAAATGTCGAAATTGACCCCTATTTTGTACCATTTAAAGTTTGGATTTCAGCACATTTCCTATCTAATTTGGGGTCTTTGATTGCAAATATGAATTCAGAATTTGCAAATTTTATCATATGTGACAAATAAAAAATTCAAGATTTTCTACAAGAGTAAAACATGGGGCAATATAGGGATCAATCCTCCCTGGCTGTGCAATATGGGTGGAAAAAATAAAAACTGCAGTCTTCAGATTCAAAAAACCTTAAAATAAAAATAAAAAAGCCTACTTAATCAGCCTACCAAATTAGCAAATCAGCCTACCAATTCAGTAATGAATTAAGCCTGAATTTCCAAATACAGTACTGTAGGTGGTATGTGAGAATCATTTCCAAACAAAGATCATTTCCAAACAGATCATTTCCGAAGCGGGACGTTAAAATCCTGTCCATGTAGTGGCCCAACAGGCTGGATTTACCCTGGCGGAAAAATGCTGAAATTTTTCTTTTTTCACATAAATTTTTTTTTTGCAAATTTTGAATTCCATTTTTGCAATCAGAGATCCCAAATTAGGTGGGAGGGCTCTTGAACATCCCTTAGACATGCCTCAAAATAGGAGGCTTTTTTCAATTACTTTTATCGACAAAGAATCTCAAAATTGTCTTGTTGGGCCTACGTTGTAGGCTGGATTTAGTGTCCTCCATTTCCAAAGACATCAATTGCAAGCAAATTATTTCCAAATAGATCAATTGCAAAAAAGAATAGACACAATTTCAAACTCAAGAAGAAGTGCTAATTCTTATTCAAGAAGTAATCACTAGAAGAAATTTGCTTTGGTCTCAACAAAATCCAGATGATATTTTTTCAATGATTTCCTGTTTTTAGCGCAAAATTTTGTGTTTTTTGCTAACACATAATTTTGTACTAAAAACAGGAAATTGCAAAAAAACATCATCTAGATTTTGTTGAAACCAAAGCAAGTTTCTTCTAGTGAATAGACATAGAATGAAACATAATTGCATTAATTTTAAAGGAAAAATTGAATTACAATGTTATGAAATGTCAATAAGCATATAGCTATTCAACATTTTTTTACCACATTTGCAACCGTAGCTCCCATGCGCTCACTACTAGCTTGTTGCAATTGGAATCATTCAAGCTCCAATTTCCTATTCTCTTGACATTCAATCAAGCTATCTTTGTATATAGGCATAGGGGCTTTAATCTTGAACTCTTCAATTTCAACAATGGAATCAACCAACTTGTCCAATGCATTGATCAAATTCTTGTCAATTTTGGGTTTTAACCTTGGCTATGTGGAAGTATCTTTGCCGCAACAACCAATTAGATTTGTTACAATCCATGTGTTTGTGGATTGCTTCTAGTGATCTTATGGTTGATGGCAACAAAAGTAGCTAGACCAAAATGCATAGGGACAATAGCTCACCATGTCCATTGTGCTCTTTATCAACATCTATGTTTAGGAGTTAAGTAGGAATTTTATAAATGAATTTTTTTTAAATGGTTGTACCAACTCATAAAAACAACTAGAAGAAAATGAAGAAAGGGAGAATGTGATTGGAGTAAATTCTTTGCACCCTAACTTCCATTCAACCGTATAAATAATAAACTATTCTATATATCCATTAAAATAATCCGAAAGAATTTAATACAAATAAACAAAATGTGGTTTTACTAATTGACAAAAAAAATCCAAAAAAAAAAAAAAATCAAGAAAAAAAAAGCCTATAGTGTCTTTTCAATTGAAGGAGTTCAAAAAATATTTTGAGAGAATCAATGAAAATCTTTGAAGTTCAATTAATTTACAAACTAAAGCCCCACCCCCCAAAAAAAAATTGGAATTAAGCAACTTGTGCTAGTATGTGAGCATGAAAATGCAAGCATGTGAGATTTGAGTATATATATATATATAAGTAGATATACTACATCCATTGAAGGTGATTATACATTAGAGGAAATTGACCTACTCAAAAAGCCCACGAGTTATCAACTGCAGGAACTCTGTAGAAACTTAATTATGCAATAACAGTATAACGGTCTAATGTGGTTGAGACCTTGCCACATCATTGTCCAAATTTTTTTTTGCATTTGTAAATTAAAATTGTTTTTTTGTTTTTTGAATTTTTTTTAACAACGGCCGTTCCCCTCATTGTGGGGGAACATGCCCGAAGTGGGCTCTCCAAGCCTCAAATTTCTTCTAATGATGTGAACACCTATAATATAGATACCTATATTATAGTTACACTATAATCATAGAAGGTTTCTATAATATAGGTGTATAGTTTTCTAGATTTATGTACTCACACTCATAAACTCACATAATAGCAACCCTCACTTGGTAACCATGGGATTTATTTGAAGTCACAACTAAGGAAAAATGGTGGGATGAAGCCACGACACACTAACCAAAATTGAAGCCTATAGAGAATCCAATGCAAAATTCAATTGAGGAAGTTGAAAAGGTTTTTAAGAAAACCAATAGAAAACTTTGAGGTTAAAAAAAATTGATTTTCAAAAGCAAGAGAATTTTTTTTTTGAATTTAGAAAGGAAAATATAGAAGTTGAAAGGGTTCATTTTTCATTTGTGCATCCAATTGTTGTCCATAGTAGGTTAGCCTCTAAAGCCATTATAGGGGGCTATCTAAAATAGGTACTTCTACCATATTATTGCTTTGTCTTGCCTTGAGTCATTGATTGTTGTTATGAGAGCTATAGTAAGTTCAAAAGTTAGTGACACAATTTCATTCAAACATTCAAAAGGCCCCATTGGCACTGCTCACAAAACAAGAAATCGCAATGAGAGTGTTGTTGGAAAGAGCTTGGGAGAGCAAGAAAAATGTTGAGTTGTGATGTGCTTTAAAAATGATAAGGGAAATAATCTTATTTTCTAAAAAACAAACAAACTCTTTAACCCTTGAAGGATGAAGAGGTGACCTTGGAAATCATTGCCTTAAAATATTGCAAAAGTACTCATTGGAACTAATAGAAAACTTCCCCTTTTCACAAAAAGATTTTGAGGATGGATAATTGAATTTCTATCCTATGTGAAGAATTCCTTGTCATTCATTGGACGTCCAAAATGTTCTTGTCAAAGTTTAAGGGTTAACAAAATGTATACATTCTAGGGTTGAATCTACATTCTACAAACCAACTTAAATCCTAAATAAACCCACCATGTTCTTATTCTTCTATAAGACACAGAACTTAACTTGGCTTGTATATTGACTCCAACACCATCAATGGTGCTACATAAAGTAAGCTTAACTAAATGTCAATGCCTAGAGGCCTCCAAGTGCCATTGCCACACCTTCTCTAAATTTGGAGAGATGGTGCCAACTCCTAATTCAGGAGCTCATCCTAATGAAGAAATGTAAACCCTATGCCCTAAGCTATAGATGGTTGAGATCATTATGTTTGAGATGCAAATCGATGGCTATTGTTTTATTTTTAGAATGAAGATAAATAGCATTGTAGGGTGGGGTGAGGGTAGGGGTGGGGGATTTTATTTATTTTTTAAATCAATTTTTTGATGGCTTACCTACTATTTTATTTTGCAAGGGTAGAGGGTGGTGAGGGCACCGGGCATAGGGTTATAGTATGGAGATTGGCAACTAGTAGGAATGATAAAATTACTGCTGATATTTTGTGTAGATCAATGTGAGGATATTTTCTAGTAAGATGGGATGCAGGAAAAGACCATTTGCCACTTTTGACTAAATATTCAAAAAGTTAAATGGATCAATCACCAAAACAATGATAATTTGTATATCTTGTGAAGGAATTTAAATTTATAAAAATTGACATTTATTTGTAAAATTTTTGTACCTAACTGTTTTCATTATGTAATAAATAATTTTTTGTATCAGTTGTCTAAAATTTTGGTTCTTTATGTCTGAACTATTAAAAATTTAAAATGATTTAAAAAAATAAAAATTCATAATTTATATTGAAAATGAAAGCTATCATGTTATTATATTTTTTAATCTAAGCCAAATAATTTTTCATTTTTAATAAAATTAGTGATTTGTATAACTTCAATGATCATTTATAAATCCTGCAAATAAATATAGAGTTATTTTTCCTTTACAAATATTAAACAATGAAGAGAATAAATAGTATATTATTATAAATAGTATAATGAATAGAAAATTAAGTTTATTACTACAATGATTTCTATTTTTTTTTATAAAAAATATTTTCAATTTTATTGTTATAGTAGATTTGTATATATAAATAAATTTAAGGGTTACAAATTTACTTGATTTGAAAATATGAAAGCCCTAAAAAATATAATAGTCCACAAAAGAGTCAATATATAAAATAGTCAATATGTGTTATAATATAAATAAATTATATTTTAATACATCACATTTCATTTTGATATCTATGTTGTTTGTTAAAAAATTCAACCTAATTTGTGAAGTTCATACTTCATCCCCAAAATACAAGAATAAAGAAAACATTTTATTTCTATAATTTTTAAATTTTATATTTCAATTCATTTCAATTTATTATAAACCTATCATTTAAACTAAAGCATTCAATTTTATGCATTTGCAAAATCAAATCTTATGTGAACAAGCATTAGTATAGGCTTCTTCAATGATTTAGTGTTGGTTAATAATTTTCATAAATTTTGTGACATTGTTGATTTACCTTTGTTGGTAGGTTCTATATAAACTCTTTCCTTATTACCATATCATTTATGGTAAGGGCCTTTGAACAAAATTGTAACGGCCCTAGTTCATTGGTTCTTATATTATTGAATCAAGTAAACCTAATGCTTTGAACAAGAGTTTCATTTTTTGATTCAATCTAATTGAATGTATAAGCAAATTAGATTTGTATAGATTTCTACAATTTGCTCTATTGTATTATAGCTCTATTGTATTATTTTATTGTGATATAATTTTCTTTATAGATTGTAATGAATTTAGGTTTTAGGTTTAAAACTTAGAAACAAGTTGCAATGTTGCCTCCTAAAAATATTGCCTATAATTTTAAATAATGTCTCATTTGTCTCATTACTCAAGGTTTTAAAAAACACCGCCATTAGTTGTAAGTTGCCAAATTGCTCTATTGATTCTATATCGTATTGAGCAATCTCTAATTCATACAATTTATGGTTTGTTTTTTTCATTTCATATGAATTTTTTGGTACAACAATGGAAATGTGTGGAAAGTTGATGATTATTTCCATAATCACTCTTTACATGCTCTTTTCTTCCATTCCCATGCCTGCTCCTGCTACACTCCCTAAAAACTTCTTTATATGTTTTCATTTGTGTTATTGCTACACTCTTGCCCTTTGTTCAATGGCTAATTGGGGATGGAAGTAATTAAATCTCATTTAAAAATAATCAACCTTCTTTGTATAACTAAAATATGTTTCTATACACATATCTTCTCTATTAGCCCTAAAAATCAACAAAAAACTATCAAGTGAGACTCATTTTTTAAAGAATTCTATCTTCAATGCATCCTTTTTGACCACTTAATTGTTGAAATCACCTCCTAATTATAATGAACCCTAATGAAAATCTTTAGATTGTCTATTTAGTCATTAGATATATCATTTGGCAATGTTTGGTTGTTGATATCAATTAAAAAAAATAGAATTGGTGTTGCTCTTTTTCTTCTTGTGTTTTTCAAATCAAGCTTTTGATGTTACTTTAGAATTATGATAAAAGCAATTAGGAAGAAATTTTATAGAATTGTAAAATTAAACAAAATGTTTTCATCACTAGTTATGCAATCATTCATTTGCTTCATTATTGAGCATTTTCTTTTCCACATACTTGCACAAAATCATTCTTGAAAGTCAATGGTCCAAGATTATTGGGAAATGAATTTTTTATACTCTTTAGAAATTTTCATATCATATTTTTCAGCATTCCAATTAATTAATTTTTTGTTATTAATTGTATATGTACTTATAAATCTTGATATGTATTAATAAATGATTCAAATTTTTACTAAATTAATCAATAAAAATAGAGATTAAATATTTTTATTCTTTATTTCTCAGTATTTAGAATAACCATCATTCCATCAAATATGTCATAAGGAATTAAAGTTGATGATCATTATTTTCTTGTTGATTTGTCATTTAGACTCATAAGGCAAAACTAATATTTAGTATTGTATGTAAGTAATTGCTCCAATTCTTCAAAACAAGTGGAAACAAAGTCTTTTGAGAGGTAACACTTCATTGAGTCATAGGGCATTAAACTTGCAAATACTTGACCAATGGGGCATCATAGTGAGCAAAACAAAGTGGCTCAATGTGTCTGTTCACTTCCATTTTATCGCACTCATTTACTCTATTTTCTTGCTCTTAACTCTTCCATCTCTCAATATGCTCTCATATCTGGCCAACTGAAAACTATGCTACAAGCATTGTTTTATTGCTACAAAATTGTATGTAATTCTTGGCATTTGCAACAATTGTTGCCTAAATGTTGCCTTGCTCTTTACTTGATTGATTGTTGTAGTGGAAGAATTAATGGGTGATACCAAAGGTGAAAAGGAGGCCAAACAACCTCTTCTCTTGGAAACAAAAATTAAACCATTTGTGACACCATATGCAACCGCAGGATTCTTTAGCTTGGCTACAATTTCATGGTTGAATCCGTTACTTGCTGAGGGCTCCAAAAAACACCTTGAACTTCCAGATTTGCCATTAGTGGCATTTGAACATCGAGCAGCACAAGCATATGGAGATTTCAAAAAAAATTGGAATAGGCTAAAGGAAAGAAATCCTCACCAAGCTCAAGTTTTGATTCGAGTCCTTATACAATCATTGTGGAAAGAAGGCATCAGGAATGCAATTTTTGCTATGGTGAACGTGATGGCAACCTATATTGGCCCGTATCTCATCAATGATTTTGTGACATATCTTGTTGTAGGGAGAAGACATGCAAATCATGGATACATTCTTGTGCTAATATTTTTTTTGGCAAAAGTGATTGAGAATCTAAGCAATCGGCAGTGGTACATGGGATCTATGCTTCTAGGGTTGAAGATCAAAGCATCTTTAGTAGCATTCATCTTTGAAAAAGGACTTCGTCTCTCAAGTCAAAGTCGACGTGAGCACACAAGTGCAGAGATCATCAATTACATGGCAGTGGATGTGCAACGAGTTGCAGATTTTACATGGTCTATAAATCATTTTTGGATCCTCCCTCTACAAATTGCACTTGCATTAATTGTTTTGCATCGTGTTGTGGGGATTGCATGGATAGCAGCTTTAGTTGCTGCATGTGTGTTGTTATTGGTTAGCACCCCTCTAACAAAATTACAAGAAAGGTATCAAGGCAAAGTGATGGAGGCCAAAGATCATCGAATGAAAGTAACTTCAGAGTCTTTACGTAATATGAGAGTTTTAAAGCTTCAAGCTTGGGATGAAAAGTACCTTACTAAAATAGAAGGGATACGTATGATAGAATTAGGTTGGCTATGGAAAAAAGCCATTGCCACTGCAAATACTGTTTATCTTTTTTGGACTGCTCCAATATTAGTTTCAATTGCAACTTTTGCAACATGTGTAATTCTAAAAATTCCACTTTCAGCTGGCCAAATTCTCACATCCCTTGCAACTTTTAGAATTCTACAGGATCCTTTGGACACATTTCCAGAATTCATCTCTAATCTCACTCAAACCAAGGTATGACTTTTCACACCATTCACATTGTTTTAGATGCATTTAATCAACCATACTTATCAATATTCAAATATATGTAGGTTCATATGGAAATATTATAATAGAGGATAATTGTATTTCAAATTGAATAATGTGCTTGTTATTTTAGGTCTCTTTGGACCGATTGTGGAAGTTTTTGCAAGAAGAAGAATTAGCAACAAATGTAGTGGAGCGAATACCTAAAGTTGCTGGAGAAAATTCTCATATGGATTTCTCTATTGCTATCAAATCAGGAAATTTCAATTGGAATCCAAATATTGTACCTTATACACTCACAAATATTAACCTTCAAATAAGTTCAGGGGCACGAGTTGCCATATGTGGAATGGTGGGCTCAGGCAAAACTAGTCTCATTTCCTGTATGATGGGGGAAATTCCAGTTGTGTCTGGTGTGGTATAGATCTTCAAACTTGTGTTGTTTTCGCAATATCATAGATAAATGCTTAGCTTTTATGAATGTATATGAATTATTACATTATTTTGTCCAAATTTTAAGTTTCTACCTTCCAACAAAGTTTTTTTTGTGTTCTTTAAGTATGTGAATCAAATAATATTATTACAGGTTAAAGTAAGAGGAAGCATTGCATATGTAGCCCAATCTGCATGGATTCAAAGTGGTACCATTGAACAAAACATCCTTTTTGGTAGTACTATGAATAAACTCAAGTATAAAAAAGTTTTATCAGCTTGTGCATTGAATAAAGACTTAAAACTATTTGCATTCCAAGATCAAACTGAGATTGGTGAAAGAGGTATAAATTTGAGTGGTGGCCAAAAACAACGCATCCAACTTGCACGAGCTTTATACCAAGATGCAGATATCTATCTCCTAGATGATCCTTTTAGTGCTGTTGATGCGCACACGGGAACTTACCTCTTCAACGTAAACCAATGAAATCTCTTGCACTTTGTAATGCAAATATTTTTTCAAAAGTTATCATATTTGGAATTAGTATTTATGTTCATACTTCTTATAATATATGCCATACTCTCTAGATTATAGACATTAAATGATTGAAGAAGAAGCCATTCCTTGTTTGCTGATCCAATATTTAAAACAATAATTTTTGTAGGAATATATCATGAAGGCATTGAGAGGTAAGACATTGATCTATGTAACTCATCAGATGGAATTCCTACCTCAAGCTGATTTGATATTGGTGAGACTTTACTAAGATTTTTCATATATTATTGTTGTATTTTATGACAACTTTTAAAGCCATTCTTCATTGTACATAGCAACTTGACCATCATCAATCTATTGCTAGGTTATGAACAAAGGCGAGATTATACAAGTAGGAAAATATAATGAACTCATTCAACCAAGTACAAGTTTTAGTGCTATGCTACATGCACACCAAGAAGCTATTTCAAGCATTAGTACTCCATCTAAATACTATAATGTTGTTGAAAATGCTACAATTAATATAAATAATTGTAATATGAAACAAAAGGAAACATTGCTAGAAGACAATCTTCTTCTTTTATCTAAAGATAGACAAATTGATGACAACAATCTAAAGGATCAACTTGTACAAGATGAAGAAAGAGAGCGAGGAAAAGTTGCATTCCATGTATATTGGTCCTACCTCACCTGCGTATCCAAAGGCTTTTTTGTATTTTTGGCATGTGTTGCTCAATGTAGCTTTTTGGTATAGCCATATATTCTTTGAAAACTCAAATTTCTATAAATTAATAAAATACATATTGATTATTGCAAAAAAATATTGATTTTTTGTGTACAAAATGGAATAATATTGTTTTCTAGAGATGTTTGAGATTGGAAACTCTATTTTAAAAATAAACTAAAATACTAAAATCAATATAATATTATAATTCATATATTAAGAAAATCAAGTCCAAATGAGTTCCTTAGAAGTTATGTATAACTAAAAGAGGTTGCTATAGTTTCAAAAAGAAAGATCTATTGATGTTTATATTTTTGGAGTTTTTCAAAATGCTCCTCTAAAATTTTAAGCATAAAACTAGGGCTAAGTATAATAGAGAACATATTTTTGGAATGTGTGAAAATTTTTGCAAAGCGTAGAATTTTTTCTAAGTTGATTAGTAGGAATTTTGGTTCAATTGAAGGTATAATCCTAGAGCCATTGGTAAAAACCACCTACTATAGTAATTGTGGATAAAAATAGTTATTTTTTGTACATTATTTAATTTGAATGAATTAATCATTCAAATTTGTATAAATGTAATTGAATTTTTGTCTACCATTGCTAGAATTGATCTCAATTTGGTACAAACCTTTCAATCACTTCTAATGTTGATTTAACATTGGGGGGGAGGATTGACAGACATGTCAAATTTTAAGCAATTATTGGATGGTTTGGGCTTCTTCACCAAAGCAAGGAAGAAAAGTTCCTAGTCGGATGAATCTCATGTCTGTATATATAGGACTTGCATTTGGAAGTACCTTCTTCATTATAATACGCTCATTGATGGTTGAATATGTTGGATTGAAAACGGCACAACAATATTTCTTGAGTATGATACGTTGCATATTTCGAGCTCCTATGTCCTTCTTTGATTCAACTCCTATTGGGCGCATACTAAATCGGGTATAAAACAAATGGTTTGAATCCTTATTTCAAATCACTAAATTTATTCAAGTCATTAGAATTTTAAAATTCTTCCATTTAAAAAAATAATGTCTAGGACAAGTCCTAATTTGATATGTAGTATTTTGGATCAGGCCTCTTCCGACCAAAGTGAACTTGATTGGGAGGTTTATCACAAGTTCAATGGGTTCATGGTGACTACAATATCATTAATTGGAACAATGATTGTAATGTCACAAGTGGGATGGGAAATTCTCCTTTTTTTTGCACCAGTTTTTGTGGCTTGCATTTTAATGCAGGTTGGATCTATTTTTAAAAATGTTATATCCAAAATTTTTAATATGGACAAAGTATTTAGAAAATTGTAGTCCAATTTCTACATCATTTGAGATATGTACACATATTTGTTGTAAAAGCATATACAATTCTAGCATTACAAGATCTGGCTTCTATTTTGTAACAAGAATCTAATACAATTGTAAATGCCAATTGAAAGACTATCCTCATAAAACAGGAATTTTTTTGTGCAAGTAGCGATATTACATGGAATCAGCAAGAGAGCTACAAAGAGTCAAGGGTATAGTCCATGCTCCTATTATTCACCACTATGCTGAATCCATTGCTGGTGCTATCACCATTCGTGGCTTTTGTCAAGAGAAGCGTTTCATGGAAACAAATGTTGAACTTTATGACAAATACATGCGTCCGTCATTCTATAGTTTGGCGGCCATTCAATGGCTTGTTTTTCGAATGGAACTTCTGACAACACTAGTTTTTTCTTCATGCATGTTGCTTGTAATTTGGTTTCCATCTAAAGGCCTTGATTCAGGTGAAGTATTGTAGATTTTTTTATTATACTATGTATAAAAATAACCACTATAATAAAGTTCAGTTCACATTTGAAATTTATTTTCTATGCTTAATAGACTTCAAATCCAATAGTGACATGCTCAAATGTACATTACTACCTTCAATTTTTCACCTTGTTTAATCTAGTATTTTTGTTGACAAGATTTTGCTCAAGCAAATTGCAGGGCTAGTAGGTATGGCAGTGACATACGGATTGAGTTTGAATAGTCAACAATCATGGTGGATATGGTGCTTATGCGATGTTGAAAACAAAATCATTAAAGTAGAAAGAATACAACAATACACCAAAATTCCAGCTGAACCACCATTAGTCATTCAAGAATTTCGTCCTCCTAGAGCTTGGCCCTCAGAAGGCATGATAATCCTTCAAAATCTACAAGTATAATTGACTCTCAACACCCAAATTAGAATCAAATATACATCAATATTGCTTGATTGTTGTGCATTTTTTCTTTGTATGGCATGTGTAATTATTAGAAAGAATATTTTTAGGCAAGGTCTTATTTGATGCAAATATAAAGTGTATATTCATTGATCATAATTGGATTCATTGAAAATTGAAGGTTCGATACAACGAGAAATTGCCTATGGTGCTACATGGAGTGACTTGCACATTTTTGGGTGGTAAGAAAGTAGGTGTGGTAGGACGAACAGGTAGTGGAAAGTCAACCCTTATTCAAGCCCTTTTTCGCATGGTTGACCCTGTAGCTGGAAGAATAGTTATTGATGGGCTTGACATCTCTACTATTGGATTACATGATTTGCGGTCAAGGTTGAGCATCATTCCTCAAGACCCAACTCTTTTTGAGGGTAGTGTGCGAGCAAACCTTGATCCTCTAGGAGAGCACACAGACACTAAAGTTTGGGAGGTAAGAGTTATTTTTTCATTAAAGATCTTTTGTTTTTCATGACAATGTCTTTGATGTATATTGGTACAATTGGAAATCAATTAAGATTTTACATATTTAGATTGAACCAATGGACGAAAAAACAATCATGATTTTTGTTTAGAAATTTAGGATTGATATTAGTATGAAACTATTTTTTTATGATGTCAACTTCTCAATCACAATAATTATCCTTAAAAATCTTTTTAGATGGTATGCAATTTTTCTATAACATGTTAAAATCTCTCAATAATTTTATGAATTGAATTTATACAGGCTTTAGATAAATGTAAATTGGGAGATATTGTGCGAAGTAAAGAAGGGAAGCTTTGTTCTTTAGGTAAGGAAGTTTATTATATGTTTGAATGTAAAGTTCTATATTATTTTGCAAGTTTGTTTGCTATATAATAGAGACTTTAATTGTAAACCATCATTTGTTAAAGAATAGTAATGATTGTAAGTGACTATATTTGATCGAAATGAAAAAAATCAATAATTTTCAAATGGATTTATATATAGGAAACAAGAGACTTCAAGATTCAATAGTTAGTTTGAATAAATTTCTTTGAAATTTGTGCATGAGATTGTAACTATACAAATAGGTAAGCATGATTAAAATGACTGTATTGATGTAGTGGAAGAAAATGGTGACAATTGGAGTGTGGGGCAAAGACAACTTGTTTGCCTAGGGCGTGCTTTGTTGAAAAGGACCAAAATTCTTGTATTGGATGAGGCTACAGCCTCTGTGGACACAACAATAGACAATGCGATTCAACAGACCTTGCGTATAGAATTTTCCAATTGCACTGTTGTCACTATTGCACATCGAATTCCTACTGTTATTGATAGTGATCGAGTACTAGTCCTTAGTGATGGTATGTATCTTTATCAAATATAATCCATTCAAATCTTAATTATGAAGCTTGTCAAGCTTGTGGATTCTCTTGATTGAAGATACAATCATTGTTGCAATTAAATATAATAATAAGAATTGTAAGAAAGTTAATATGTTTATTATTCTAACCAATTTAACCAATTTTAGATTTTTTTTCTCTTGAATCTTGACTATATTATATATTTGAATGCAGGAAGAGTTCATGAGTATGATGAACCTAAAAGACTACTAGAAAATAAGTCCTCATTTTTTGCTAGCTTAGTAGCAGAATATACAACAAGGTCATCTACTGGGAGCATCTAGTGATTCTACTACTTGATGGCTCAACTCAAATGGATTTATATATCGGCTAATAGTTAGCTGGCTTCAATCTAACTTTCAATTGTTCTAAACTTTAAAACTTAAATCACTAGGTATTCCACAAAAATATACCCACATCTAAAAGGTCATCTTGAAAAAGACAACTTGCTCAAGCAATAGTTTATCATGATTTTATATTGTATGAGTATTATGTAGTATAAGATCATGGTATAATTTTCTTTCAATTATTTCTTGTAAGTAAAAGAATGTACATGAGCCAAGGCAATTCTTTCATTGGCTTATTTCTTGAAGTGACAATAAGTAGCTAATCATTTCTTATGCAATGATGCAGCTATGTCTTAAAGAAAACTTTTGATTGGAAAATTGCAAGATGTTGTTTTTTCAAGACTCTTTGTTTGCAGTGGAAACTGGAAACATGTTCTAGCAACTCTTTCAAATTATAAGAATAATCATTTTGTGGTTGAGAAAACAATTGAATGATGACATAGTACTTGAGGTATTTAAAGGTTATCTCAATTTTTTAAGTATTGGTATTGTGCAAGGGTATTGAAGTAGATGAGACATTGAAATTGTTGTTGCAAAGATAATTTAGTATTGAAAATCAATGGTAATTCTATAATTGCATCTACATAATGTTATGTATTTTTTTATTTATAATGTTTGTGTTGATGTTGAAAATTAGTTTTAAGGATAAGACAATAAGGATTATTTAGACATATTCAATTCTACATACTTTGGATATTTTGAAGGTTTGTATTAATATACATATGGAGAATTTTGTTGGATAGCATTAAGCAATTCTAGTGGACTTGATTGAAATAAAAATTGAAAATTGAATCCATTTTAAATTTGGAAAAATTTCTAAAACTATTTTAATAATATCAAAATCTAACTTATTTGTTGCATTAATATTTAGCCTTTAGTGGTGTCATATGGAATTTTCTATAAAAATATAATCTAAATTTGATATATGGACATCAATTTAGCCATACCAACATTCTACAATAAATTTTTGTTTTAAGATAAGAATCCATACTTGCAGTATGGTGCCTATAAAGTCTAAACAAGTTATTTTTCTTAGAAATATTTTGTAGACATATTTCTAAAAAGATCAATTAGGTGTCTTACATTATTTCTCACTAAAATGTGAGGAAAATTGAAAAGAAGAATGATAACAACATACTTGTGACTTCTATATATTCAAAACAATATTCAAGTTCTAAACGAACATACCTACACCAATTTCACTAAAGTTGCACTTGTTTGTCAAGATTTGTTTAGAAATAGTATATTTGGCTAGTTCTCTACGTAGGTACAAAATCATGCTCTTGCATGCTCAATCTGATGCATTTTAAAACATTCTCCTATATGGCTATATCTATCTATTTTTTTAATGAAAAATTTTAAACTATTTTCTAAAAATTTGAATATATATAAAATTTATTGTATGCATTTTTTAGAATTTTTTTTCCTTAAGTCTAAATTTTTGAAAATTCAATACTTCTAGTGTTTATCTAAATTTTTAATACATATGAGAGATTTTAAAAATCTCATTGTACTCTAGGTAGTACCCCAAATGCAACAAAACTATCAAGTATTTTAAGTTTTTTTCATATCTAAAAAATTATTATGCATGTAGTCCTATGGGTTATGAATTTATAATTTATTGTAAGATAACCTATATACTTGTTGGATGAAACATTGTTATGTCTAGATGAAAAAATAATGATTTTGACCAATAGGCACTTTACTCTCTTTGCTCAAGCTTTTAATTTTCTTTATTGTGTATGCTATGGTGAGTGCAAATACTTTCATTTTGCAATGAATCCAATTTGTATTTTTTTAGGGTTTAGGACTTAGTGGTGTCATTTTTTAGTGGTGTCATTAAAGGCTATTGGAAGCACTTTGACAACTTCTTGGGAACTTAAGTACAACACTTGATCGAAAACTATTGGCTTCCTAATCAATTCGAATTGAGCAGTTGCTTCGCGCAAATTTCATGAGAGCAAAAGAATGTAACAGATTTGCTTCCATAAGTTAAAAAGGGTCAGAGCTCAAAAAACACAAACTACAGCTCTTATTGAACACGTAATCCCAGAAGAAAACTAATCCCATGAAAGCACAAAAGCACAAAAGTAACCCATAAAGTTGCACAATCTTGGTAGAAAACCAATACACAACTACAGAAATACATCTTAGAAAAATACGTCTTGCAAACCTGTAAACTCAAAAGGTACATGTTTAGTCATCCTCAAGCATGAGTCCCAAGCACATCCAAAGGTCCAATTCACATAGAAGAGTCAATTTACTACAAGTAATGAGTTTCCAATTGTTTTCCTCAAACAACTAACCCTCCCCTAATGGGATTGCCTCAAGAATATACCCAGCCTCAATGAGCACATCGACACTTGGAGCATATGCTACTGCATTAACTGGATCATACCATCGGAAAAAAGCTGCAACCTCGTTTTCATCATTCCAAATGGCACTACCACATGACCCGGTTATGATATCATTCATCCCATTACCAAAAAAGATCATATTCATGTGCACATAAATGAAATCGGGATGCTCCGGATCAACTAAATCAACCACATCAACCCCCCTCCATACCAATAAGCCTTCACACCGTCCATTGTAAGGACTATCCATAAAGAGAATCTCACCAATACTCAAATTTTCAGAGCTAACAAAGCCCTTCAAATTAGTGCCATCCATCTCCTCACCGTCAAAAGATACTGTTGAATAAGTCATTCCATCTTCTAGTTTAGTCAACCCAACATCTGACCCAAGAAATGTATCATCATTTTGCACATGGCCAATCAAGGTGGCTCCACCCATACATGATGGATGGTGCACCTCTTGGTCACCATGTGATTTGAATAAACCATGACGAGCAACAGTAAAAAACTGCTTACCGTTAGGTCCTTTAAGTGGGACTCCAGAAGTAATACCAGCTCCACCAAGTGACTCGAGGAGAACCCCTGGCCTAAGTGTCGGCTTATACGATGTGTTGTCAATAACATGCTCCCTCAGTATAATGGATCTCCGTGCTGATTCTTCAAAACCTGAAAAGACTTTCCATGTCACGAGGAGCCCGCAAATAGTACTTGGCATATTCATGCCATCTGCATCTGAAATCACCTCTACATACCACCTTACCCCACACCAACCAAATAGCTTTAAACCAATGCCTTTCTCCACCAACATCCTTGCAATCTTTTCAATAAAATTGTTGGAAGGAGACTCCCAAGGCTTCAATCGCTCATCAACCCCCCTCATAATCTGTGCAGACCTCCCTGTTTTTGCATAAATAGGTGGAAATGGATGATCTGGTGTGGCATAGTAAAGAGGCAAGCCACCTATTGTCAAAGGCCAAGGTTTCACTTGTTCCTTTGGCCATTTAACCACCAAATATGGTGGTGCGTAAGCTACACCTATACATCCCGGAAAATAACGTATAATTTCTGACATCTGAGTAGATGTGGGATCTGAATGTCCATCAACCACCCGGAATGGAAAGTCACGTAAGAAATGCTTCGGTAGTTCACTAGGGATACATGTATCAGAAACTTCATCAAGGGCATCCAATAGGAAACGAGGAGGATTGCTCGAATACAGGTCACTTAGCTCCTTCCTAGAGCGAATTGGTGTTGCACGTAGAGGTGAGGGAGTTATCAACCTCTGAATCCTTGGAGAATCATACTCCAACATCTTGACGACTCTATTTGCAAATGCTCTAGGTTCCACAAAATGTCAAGAAAAAATTCTTACTTATATAGTGTTCCAAGTTCTATAAAATGTCAAGAAAAACTCTTACTTATATAATGTAGACATCAATTTGTGTCCCAAATGGAAAAGATAAAAGTAAAAGAGAAACAGAAAAGGTAAAAGAAAAAGATAATTTTGATGGAGGCTCTGTCTACCAAAGTAAACATGATAACACGTTGCTTTGTTAGTATTCTCTCCAATCTTATTCAAGTACCCCTCTGTGACCCTAAAAGTTCGACCATCACTCTGTATATTCCATTTTTTTCTAATATTGAGTGAATTTTGTTGCTTTTATATTTCTCTAAAGGACTACTTGAAGGATGTACACAAGTGTGAATTAAACCCACGCCACTCTTATTGTCTATAGAGTTTGTGATCCATGACGATGCTTGAAACACTCTATTAGAGTGCGTATAGAGTTTGCAAGGTGTGCACTATCCTACGGTGCTCAAAAACACTCAATTAGAATGTCTACAATTAGAATGTCTACAAATCGAGTTAGTAACGTTGGCAAGGTCTACAAATCTACTACACCAACGATACTTGAAATCTGGCCTCCAACCCTAAAATCATGACTAACAATTGCCAAATCTAGGACCTCCCCAAAATCTCACGCGGACTAAACTCTCACTGCAGAACCAAATTGCATTGTGCGCCCCTTCATCAACAATCCACTCTCTACTATCACTGGCTCCAGACCCTAAGCAAAAGGAAGTCACTGATCGATGCATTTTCAAGAGAGAATGCTGACCTGAGGAGCACGGCGAAGAAGAGACTAGGGTTGGAGGCATGGAACTACACAACCACAAGATCCATTTACAAGAACGACACTAGAAGCTTGGTTGTGTGGGTCGCCATTGTGGCAACTACAGAGTTCGACGCCTCCGACGGCCCTTCGTAAAACTCGTCGCCTTAGGATTTCATGAGCTTCCTCACTAAGATGAGGGACCTATTTCGATGAATGAATGAAAAAGTATGGATGGATGTCTTTGGGGGTAGATGAATGATTTTCCCCATTTGTGGATGATTCTTTGAAATTGGGATGGGTGGAGTGAGGATTTCAGACGTGGATGGATGCAATGTTGGTGATTTGTCCAACATTGTTGCCAGATTTTTTTTCAGCATCGTAGCTACTGCCATGTACAGCTCACCCACGAATTCTGATTTTCCTCACATTTCCTTCCAGAACAGCGTCCAGAGATGCAAGCTGCGATGAAGAAGACTCTTCCACAACGCTGTCTTGAAAAGTTAAATCCACATTCAAAGCCTCCGCACGATGATCGTCAGTCTCGGGGGCAGCTGTATCCTCCACTTCTGACTCTTCACCACTTGAAACATAAACGGGTTCCTTAAGCAAATCTTCTTCCGGAAAATTACTTATTTCAACGCCACCAAAATCGTCTTCCTCAGCAGGCTCCTGCTTTACAGGGTCACGCACCTCCTTATCTTTAGTCACTGCTTTGGAAAAGAACTCCAGACCTGTGGCACCCATAGGAAACAAGACCTGTAGTAGGATCCGGACTAAAATTGGTTCGAGCTCCTTAACAATATAAAACCAAGCATATGGAAGCTCTGTCCGCCATATCAATGGAGTTGATACGGAATTTCGGCATTCCTTGTCAACCCTTTCAACCGCTGTTCTCATGCTCCATAGGGTACTAATGATAGCTGCAACTGTCGAAATATGCCTGTGCCATCTTGAACTTTGTTCAGTCTCCAGAATCTTTTCAACATTCTGAACTTCTGAAACCAGAATTACCCCAAGTGCTGAGAGAGCACCTTTCAATTTCTTCGACTTTTTTATCACCGATTTTCGCTCAACTGCAGTGGGCATATCCAGAGAGGCTTTGGGGCTCACTAGCACCTTAACCTCAGCAGAACAGATGTTTGCAAAGGACGATTCTATGACAGCACAGGTTTCATGTAACATTGAGTAATATACATTGGAGGGATCCACTTCAGTAGGAAGCTCTTGTGAATCTCCTTCATGCCTGTCCGTGAAGTTCTCAAGTGCACGCATGGCCACAATCTCCGGTATCAGAGTCACGCATTGAGTGCTAGTCGAGCTTCCGAACAAAGTACGAGTAAAGTCAGAGGAAACAGTACTGCGTTCTGAGATAGCTGATGAATTAGCTAGAAAGTTCAGTAAGCGACGGCATGCAATGATAGCATCGGCCCAAACCAGACGAGAGCCATCTGAAGGAAAATCAGGATAAGGTATTCGGAACTGGTCAGCTTTATCGCCCATAAGGAAATCGACCAAGAATCTGCAATCAAATTAACACGATTTCTAAGTCTTCCGAACGGGAAACATAGGATAAAACTGCCGCAAACAAACTGGTCTTGCAGTCGAACCACTAAGGTAGCAACATTCAGAACCGTGACTGTACCCATAACTTGTTAGTAGAATGCCCTTAAATTGTCTCCAAGAGTACTTTGAAACCGTCACCCATTCTTAATAGTGATTGGTAGGCTCTGCATTTTTTAGATTTTGTTGTGAGAATCGAGGTAGATTTACTAGAGTGTGGTTTAGGGTGGCTTAGTGAGTTCCACTTTGAAAATTCACAGAAATTAGATGCCTTGTCCAAAAATTCTATTTTTTCTTTTGAAAATTCATGATTCTTAGTTGCTAATACTGTGGAAAAAAAATTCTAAAAAAATATGCTTTTAATTCTACTGAATTGCTTATTTTGACAATTATGGGTGTTGTTACCTTATCATCCTCCTATTCAAATTAGGTTGTTTGTTTGTTTTGTTTGTTATGTTGAGGTCTCCCGGACCATGTGTCTCCCATTTGCTTGTTTGGTATCGTTAGAGAGTCCTTGTGAGGAGGAGTGCAAGGGCTTGATTTGGTGGTGTTCTGACCTAAAGCATGTGAGTTATTGAATTTTGAAGTTTTCACGAATTAAAAAAATTAGAATTTTTTTTTGTCTTGGCTGTGGCAACGGCATAGGGTACACTAGTCCTTCTAATAAATTAGGCTATTGGTTTATTGGTTTGGTTTGATGTGGTTTGTTACGTTGAAATCTCTTAGATTGTGCATCTCCCTTTCGTTTGTTTGGGATTGTCAAAAAGCCCTCAGTGAGGAAGGGTGCACGGGCTTGGTTTTGTGGCATTCCAACCTACGGCATAAAAGTTATTTAATTTTGAAGTTTTTATGAATTAAAAAAATTAGGAAATTATTTTTTCTTTTGTCTTGACTATGGCAACAGCCAAGGGGACTTCATCTAATGTTTTTATTTTTGTCCAAAAATATTGAAAATTGATTTAAATAAAGGACTTTAAAGTTTGTCTTAAAGTAGAGATTCAATAACAACCCGCAAATTCCCACAAACTAAAACTCTTTATAACTTTTGACTCATTGATAAAAATGGAATGATTTAAAGCTTTCCAAGTATATATAAATCTACAGAGCCAATTTCAAATTTTAATTTCTTAAAAAAAATGCTTTTTAAGGAATTATATTTTGCTACTTAAATTGTCTTTTAAGCAATGAAAAGTACATACCATACAATAACTTTTCAACCATGTAGTCAAAATTTATGAAAATTGTTAGGCTTTAGGGGTGCTTCACATATGGGCTGACCAAGTTGAGAGGCCTTGGGAGTTCATGGCTAAAATTTAGGCGAGAGTTTAAAGAAATGGGCAATAAATGGACAATAATGAACAATTCAACGAACTCTTCACCAAAGTTTGGGTCGCCACAAAATGGCGACCCAAATTTTGGTTGAGAATCCATCATGAGGCCATTGCCACGTAGGAGCTTGGGCTTCCATATAGGCACTTTGGAAGGTGACGGACTTTGGATTGTACCGCCTTGTGTGAAGGGTTGAGAGGCCAAAGTTGGGGTTTTCTGAAATTTGATTGGTGGAGGCCGATGGACTCTCAACCTTGGGCCCATGTGTGAAGCGGCCCTTATAGCTACTCCTTTGGCACATGTTGCATTAAAATTTCAAAAAATAAAAATAAAAACTCCATTTCTAGTGAATTGCCCAAAATTTCTATGTTGCCAAAAAACACAATTTGGGTGTAGGGTTTAACCTTGAAGCACTCTAACATCCAATTTTTGAATGATGAACAAATTGAAATTCAATTTTCTTTTTCATTGGTGCTTGGACAAAAGTCATCTAATTTGTGAAGATACTTTAGGAAGTTATTGTCCTATGTAATGGCTAGATTTGATGTTACTAAAGATCACATTTTTCTAAAATTACAAATGTAGAAGTGTGTCAAGCCAAAAATTGCATTGACTTTAGTTCAAAACTGAATTTGCAAAAATGAAGTCATAGATTTAAAGAACATACAAAAAAACCTCAAAAAAACACCATATCAAGAATACCTCATTTTAAATCTATTCCAACAAATTTTATTCAAAAAATGATCATTTTTTTGCTTGCAATTGAATTTAGAAGGAATTTAGAAATTTTCCTTTTAAAATTTATAAAAGAATATTGGTGAGTCTAACCATACGGATAGAGTCTAAAATTCAAAATCTACAATTTTATTTCCATATCAATTCCAAAACATTCTTCTAAATATTACTTTATAATGAATTTTTCCAAATCATCAATTTTGGAGAAGGATGTAAACATTTAGGGTTAATGGAGATGTGTCAATTTGATTAATATATCACATCGTTTATAGATTACTTTATAGAGAAAAAAGAATAATCTATAACATTTAGTCACATTGAACCTTCAAGTTTTGCAAACTACACAAATGAATGTAGGAGGTTTGTAAAGCTCTTGGTCTCTAAAAGCATCTACTTCCAAAAATGTACACTTATTTGTACATTTTATATAGGACAATGCCCAAGGAGGAGGGTGTTTTGGGAAATAACATGCCGACAAAGAAGGCGGAGCCCGACGAAGAGGCCTGTTATTTTCCAAATTGCTCGATAACAAGGAGCCACTATGTGATATAAATCTCAAGTAGAAGGATGAAAAATCAAAATTGGATGAATAATTTGTAATGCCCAATTACACAAGAAAACCCATGCAATTGGACATTACATTGTAGAAGCCTCCCAGGAAATGAATGAGGAATTTTTTGAGAGTGGTTTACGGTTTCTTATTGCATTAGTGCAAATAGTCCACCTTCAAGAGGTGGACACTGTAATTCTTGAAGTTCTATTGTCTTGTAAGGGGGTAATATGGATTTTGAGCACATTTCAATGACCTCAATTTTGGGTGATTTTCTTAAGACTTTCTCATAATATAGAAAAATTGAATAGCTATATGGGAATATAGTTTTTATTTTGAATTGGTGGCTAGGAGAAAAAGTTATAGTTATTGCAAAAACTCTAGAATCGAACTTGGTAGGTAGTGCAAATTAAATTTAAAAAGTCAAATTAAATTTTTAGATTTTTTTTCTTCTAAAAATATTGTAATTTTTTTTACATGTGAAGTTTTCATTCATTCTATTTAGACTAATAATAATAAGATTAAAGACAATTTTATTTCTTAGACCATCTAAACATCTTCTTCTTGAAAAAAAAACTAATAGAATTTATTTTTGAATGCAATTCTTTACAACTTTTTAAGAAAAAATTATTAGAAGGGGTAAAGTTTTATTGCTAAAACAATCTCACCATTGGAATAATAGTATTTCAATCCCATCTTAGAGTTATTCACAATTTAGTTTTTTTTATTTAATCTTTGACCAACTTCTACTTCACAATTTCTTAAAGAAGGAAAATCAAGTGATTTTTAAGAAAAGAATTCATCTTCAACTTTCATTTTGATTTTTCAATACATTTTTTTTTAGTTCAAAGTTTGTAGTGCAAAAAATCTCCACAATGGTAGTGAAAATCATTTGAAATTGTAGATTAGCATTCCAAAGAACTTTCTCTTCCAACTTGGAATGCTAAAATTTTCCAATTTGTAGGATCAAACTTCATTAAATTTTTACCATGTGATTTCAATTCTACTAAATTCACCCAAGAATACAAAAAAAGATTAGAATCTAACCCTAAGAATTTGTACTTGACAATTTTGAATAAATTTTGATAAAAAAAATGGCCTTGGGACTTCACAAGTTAAGTAACCATTATATTTCATCTTCAAACACTCTTAACTAATTCTATAGAGCTTCAAAAATTATGAAACAACTTGAGGTACCAAGGGGTCATTGCAAAAAACAGTGGTCCTATTTCTTGTCTCACTTAGAATGATATTGTTATCTTCTAGTATAAATTTTGAATCACAAGTTTTTCAAACTTGAAATTTCTATTGGACATATCTAACTTGATGGTAATCAAATTGCTTGTTTTTCAGAAATTAAAAAAATCATTTTATATTTAAAATTCAATTTTGTTAAATTGTCACACTTCAAGATTCAGAGAATTTCACTACGTTATGAGTTCACAAATTGACTAATTTAAGGTTGAAATTGTTGTAGTCTATTTCCACATTAGGTGGGCATAAGTCTATTATGGAACATTTATAAATATATTTTTTTATGTCCTATAGATCTATACAAATAGGGTTCCCTTGCATGAACAATTTTGAATATGGAATATGGAGTCAACTTCATTTTTTTGGTGAAATTTGATCACCATCAAGTTCTCTCAAATGACCAATTTTTAGTTTTTTTCATGATTTACTATTTATTATTAATTTATACCTCATTGTTTCCATTATCTGTGACAATTTGTCTTTTTTTATCCCATAGTATTGTTTTAATACTCACAAGTAGTTCATAGTACTTGTAATGGTATTTTTAGATGTTGATTTTTTCAGTCAACAACTGAGATTGTTTTGCTATGTAGTATTGATAGTATTCTACAACAAAAATACAATTTTAGCCAAAACGCTATAGAAAATAGATAATGTCATTAGAAGATTTTTGGGGCCTTCAGATGCCTATGAGTTATCACAAGTTCAGCACAGCGGTCTAAGGTGGCTGAGACCCTGCCACATCATTGACCAATTTTTTTAAATTTAAAATGAATTTTTTTTTTCATTTGGAGACTAACCTTATTTATTTTTTTAAATTTATGAAAAAGAAATTCAAATAGTGGGGAACAACTGCAAGGGAATAGGCCCAAAACAGACTTCTAGACCCTCCAAAATTCTTCTAATGTTCTTGCAATGACTCATAGATGCCAATGCTATTTCTCTTTCAAAGAAAATTTACTAAAAAATATTTTAAAAAGTCTAACCTCCCCAAATTAATTTCCACTCTTAAATGGGCACTTTATGGACCTTTAACCTTTTTCATAAAAGACATTTTTAATTCAAGAAGACAACCTCACTTGAATATTTAACATTACAACCAAAGTCATATCCACAAGCTCTTATAGGTTATTTTAGTTCATTTAGTTCAATTTACATTCATTCATCATTACCACACTATCTCATTCTTTGTTGTTCAAATGTTCAAATATTAATTATTGAAGCCAACTTTCCAAAGAAGAATGTACTTTTTAAGATGCATATATGTTTGAAAGTAACCTTAAATAGAAGGTTTAATGTCCAAAATATATTTTATAGATATTAGAAGTGTTCTGGAAAGTGTTCATATGAACTGGAGCATTAAAATCAATCAAAAAGAATTTCATAATGTATTGTTGAATATCTATAAATAGCCTAGATACCATGTTGGCATATAAAAAGATTAATAAATACATGGATGATGTTAGATGAGCTATGGGTAGTTTTATACGTCTTGTTGAAGAGCATTGTATGAATATAAAATTTGAATATTCATAAAACCATTACTTAGAGAGCAATGGTGCTAATATGTGAGCCCCAAAATGCAAGCTTGTGAGCATTGAGTCTACAATATAGGTATCTATAATATAGGTATCACACACTATAGAAGGTATATGTATCATAAACACCTATAATATGGGTATTTGTAACATATATAACCTATAATCATTAATGATTTCTATAGTATATACACATATAACAAAGATGTGTAGTATTCTAGGCTCATGGGCTCACATTTCTATACTCACATGATAGCAACCCTCAAAATTTAAAATATGGATTATATGGATAATGTATATTAATATACATCTTAAGAAGATTGTATCTTAAAGATAAAGCTTAGAAAAGTTCTCAAAACTAGTAGGAGAGTTTAAAAAGTGCAAAAATCTTACATAAATCAATATTTTGAATTTTGAATTGTTAAAAATGTAAAAATGAAAATTGAATAATAATATTTAATTTGGAATACATCCAAAGGAATGGTCATTCACCAAAATAACCATTCAAATTTTTTTTCTACGTAATGCAAAATGCACGTAGAAAAAAGCTAAATTTGTAGATTTCCATATAACATTTATTTAACTACTCAAGATTGCAATAAAAAAGAAAATACTATAGAAGATTCTAAATTAGAAATATTCAAATGGTCAAACTTTAAAACTATTTAATTCTTTTTAAGAATAAATATTGCAAATTTAACTTCAAAGAGTTTGTAAAATGTATTTTAGATTTTTCATACTAGGCAAAACTATATCATTGAGTGTTTTTTGGAGAAGGTAAAAGATTTAATGATGAATTATTGACTCTAGTAATTTTAAAATTAGGTTGTCTTATTGGATACATATTTTATATGACATATTATATTAGAAGTTTGACATCTTGAAAGTATTGTGTTCACCAAACATGTGTTTTGTATATTAGACAAACACCTCTAAACTTTCCCAAATATCTTCAAATATTCCAAAGGTATTCTAAAATAATTATTTATATTCTATGAATCTTCTTGATAATTTGTTTACAAGATTACATTAGGGGTCAAATACTAATCTACTATTTAGAATTCCTATAATTATGTTGTACTGAACATTGTGCCAAATTGTCTACTTAGATAATCTTGTGCCTAATACTCAACACATATAGAGTACTTTTGGGAATGATTCTAAGAAACGCTTGTACTATTCTAGTGTCACTTGCTGTAAGTACATCATGCCTTCTTCCATAACTTTTAAATTATAGAGTTGATGGATTTGAAATTTGAAAAGAAGACACATAATATCTTTTGTATTGTATTATCTATTTTTTGAATTTAAAAATAATAATTCATTTCATTGTTAATTTTTCTATTTAGCCACAATTATATTTTCATGTTTTTTTGAATTTTGGAGTACCCAAAATTAATAATTTAGGAATGAGCTTCAAGGGCTATGTTTCCACTTTAGACATAAAACAATTGTGCAAAAGTCACCTAAAAATAATAAATATGGTCCTTTTTAGTTGTATGGGAAGCCAAATGCCTTTTGTATATGTGTTTGAATGTCCAAATTGGTCAATCATGGTGATTTCTTCTATTGAATTGAATCTCTAAAAACTTCAAAAAAAGGGGACATGTTTAGTATTTTTTTAGTTTTACGATTCTATTTAATAATAATGATTTAATGATTTCCCATTTTTTAGATTCTACACTTTCTTTATTTTTTTCTATTTAGAAATTTATTTTGGGCTTGATCTTTTTAGAGTACAATTTCTTTTAATGTCTAAATGTTGGCTCTAGTATATGTTATTTTTAAAATTTAAAATTTTAATTGTAAACTATTCTTAAATAATCAACAATATGGTATGAAATGTTACAAATTGCACTAGTATTTTATAAAGTCATTTTTTGGGCCAATTCCCTTGCAAAATATTTTGGTAGTAGTAATCATAGAATTTGGAATACAAAATAAAAGAACAAGCCAATCTAATGTGCATTAAAAAATAAAATATTAAAAAAAAAGATTTATTAATAAAAAAATAAGCCCAAAATTATATATCTACCATAAATAGGTAATAAGAGAGTGTTTTCAAGGTATAGATGCTCCGTCAACTTTGAAACAAAGTGCATTTTTAGTGCATAATATGCATATACAATAATGTTATTTCAATGATCATTTTGAAATAATCTTGAAATGAATTCTTATAAAATAAAAAATCTCTAAATTCACATATGAAAAATTTCAGTTTTAGTGTATAATGTGCATATAGAATAATTTTATTTAAATGATCACTTTGAGATAATTTTTTATTAAGTTATTATAAAAATAAAAATGTTTTAGATTTACATATGAAAAAAATCTTATTTATACAAAATCTATAACTTTAAAAACATTTGGAACTAATATATGTTTAGAAATTCAAATTCTTTGTCAATGTTGTGTTAAAGTAGTAGTTGTCAAGAAGTTGAATCTCTATAAATCACAAATAAATAGAAATATTATTTTACACTTAGGTTGATTCATAAAAATGAGTATGTTTTTTCTTAGCATAGATATATTTTATTAAATGTGATACATATAAAAGGTTATATTTGATTTAAGTTTATTTTTTTTAGTAATTGACAAAAATGTGGATGTAATTATTAAAAACTTCTATCCAAATATGAAACCATGAAGAAATGAATACTTATATTTTTAATAAGCCTAATGTATATTAAAAAAATTCAAGGTCATTGTGAACATTATAAAATTGTCAATTTAGAACAATAGTATTGAACACTTGAAGTACCTATAAGATAAAAAACATCTTCATTTTTTGTAGGATTAATGGACACTAAACCAAAGGTGTGTAAAACAAAAAACCCAATTGTGGTCACTACTTAATATTTTCTAAATATTTGACATACAAGGACCATCAATTGAAGACAATATACAAGAGTGACAAAATTTGTTTGTTTCCATGCTGATCTTAGATTCAATGACACATAGCACTTCCAATCAAGTACTAATTCCAATTCCAATCAATTAATGGTACATGGCACTCACACATGGCACTCCCAATTTGGTGCTAATCTGGTTCAATGACACATGACACTCCCAGTGATACATGGCACTCCAAATTTGGTCCTAATTTGGATTCTATGACACATGACACTCCCAATCTAAATCATTTTTACAATTTCCTTAGGCTCCATGTTGTAAAATTAAGAAAATATGTAGTAAAACATTCTATACCTTCAGATCATTTTTGCACTTACAAGAACCAAGTTACAGCATATATGATTCTGATAAGACTAATCATTTTTGAAAGGAAACATTGCTTGTTAGCTGTTGATCCAATTTACTGATCAGAGTTCTTATAGTTAGATTTCTCGACTCTTGTAACATTAGTCTTTGAAATATGCATTTTCACAAATATAACCAGAACAAATTTAAAAAAAAAATGGCGGCATTCCTTCAACATTTTTCCATGAATTTTCTAAGACTGGTATAGATTTCACACCTTCAAACCCTAAAATCTAGGACAGCTATACGGTTTAGAACGCACATCTTGAACCCAAAAGTGCCAAGTTTGTGGAATACCGCCATTTTAATGAAATATCCGTTCCACTGTTCCAGGTATATATGTAATTCCTATAACCGTATAACTAGATCTTCACCTTCCATTTGCAAAATTCAGATCTATTCTTTGTAGTTGAATTACAGAGTCTTCAACCCATTGCTCTGCCTCAATATATATAACTGAAAATCCATGGAATTGTTGCATGAAGTCAGAAACCAACTGAAATTCATTGAAAAACTCGGTCTCCTACTCTCATCGGTCTCATGCTCTCAGGTTTCCATAGAATCGAATACACCCTCCTCCACTTCCAAGTCAGCTTGCAGCAATGCATCCTCTTCATCTGGCCAGTTTCTTTTCATCAAGGTTACAAGCGAGCTTCTGCTGATGAATATATGCGTGGGAGAAAAAGCTGTTCCGTTGTAAGACCTCTAACTGCTCCTCTAATGGCAAAGTCAAAAACACACCTTCGACAGCTTTTCCAAACTCCCCTGTAACAAGGATGTCATTCTGCGTGTCCAGATCATGAATACAATGCCAATACTCGATCAGGAAAACTCGATCTGAAATTCCCAACAGAAGACGTCCTGTGACCACCTCTTGGAAAATCAATATCTCAAGCTTACAAAATTGTCGTGCAACGTTTTTTGAAGCCGGTTTTCTAGAGTCCACAACATGGGCTGTTTCAATTATTGGAAAAAGAAACTCCAAATTTAGCAAGCACTCGATCACTTCCCCAGCCACTTGTGCCTTCAACAAGAGCTCCAGTGCCCAACAGAGTGCCTTGAGTTTTCCTTTAAAGCTAGAAACTCTCCCAGCTTCAATGATCACCGTAGTGTCTTTCCAAAGACCGTTGTGAAAGCTGGCATGCTCACCGCAGTCTTCATGGAAACTCTCCAGCATTTCTTTCACCTCTTTGCTGACAATCGTGACCCCGTCGATCTCAAAAGCAGAATCGATTTTGCTTTGACCAATGCTACTGAACAAGTCCTCGAACACAGATTGAGCACCCAGAAACCTCTCTAAGCCCACTTCCGTCTTGACGCAAAGCAATGCGTATACTGTGCGCAATCTGGGCACACAGCAATTTCCTATTTCCTACGGTAATCCTCGTTGCCATGTTCATCGATCTGCAACCGAGCCACCAGATCCTCGGCCTGGCTTCGGGGAAAATCTGGGTATGATGAGAATTGCCGAATCCTGAGCTTATCCTCCACAGACCAAGGTATTGTTGACAAATATCGACAAATGGTTTCCACCAATTCGTGAAACTCGATCTAAGACGCAACTCGCAAAAGCTGCAGACTGGATTTGACGTCCTTGAAGTTTTTGCGGAGAGGGAAAAGCAATCTGTACATGCGGGAAAAGCAATCTGTGTAAGATGCCACTTGCAGCCCATGGATGAGCTCCAAATTGAATTCCATGGAAGGTGGTGATGGATTTGCATCTGAATGTGTCCATCTTTGACTTAAGCATGCTTGGAAGTACTTGTTGTGTTTCTTCAACCGATTGGAATGCACCTTCAGGACTGTCAAGGGCTCTCGGCTGTGAAGGTCGGTGACTTGGTGTTTCAGTTGGGTGATTTCGTTGGGGACCAGGCAAATGGAAACATCCTGATCTGCGTTTATTCCGCCCCACCACACTATCATCGGTGCTTGCTGCTTAGGATCCATTTGTCAGGCTTCCGGATGTAATCTGGATACATGAACCATCGTTACATGCGTTTGATCATTCGCAAGGATGAATTCTAATAAGTTTAATACATTAAGGACTCGCTATACATGTACGCTCAAAGGATGTGTTCAATAGTTGCATTATTTAGCCGAACTGAGATAACTGCCTTGAAACTGATATCAGCTAGCTGAGTGAATAATTACAAAACAGCATTGACGTCGTCTCCACATGAAGCCCCTCCCTTATCATCCTATTCAGTCAAAGTCTAACCTTTTAGAGAGTTGCAATTTTTTCACACACCTGCTTGGAGCCTAAATTTTAGAAGGCGACACAATTTTGCAATTAGCTTCGATCTATGCAACTGACTGACACAATTGAGAACATAATTTTGTCCGTTTGAAACCTAGACAGCAACACCCTGTTCTAGTGAATATGTAGGACCATGAACGGCTATCATCGATCAGCACATTGTCCGGACAAATATCTATCTCAACTGTACAGCGTGTTCCACTTTGTATTGCCTTCCCGACAGTCTTCTAGATTGAGCACAAAAAGAAGGAATAGTACGTACCACAAGGTAACAAACTTCTGTGATGCTGAGCCGGAGATCAAGAGCCGGAGATCAGCTCAAGAATCGATCGATGCGGCTAATTACCGAGGTAGACAGAGCCGAAGAGGGGTGAAGGGTGATCTCTTAACTGCAGAGAGACTTGCGACAGAGAACAACAGTGAGTGAAATGAAACAGATGAGAAGGGACCGACCGAGCTTCTGCTCTTATAGTCTGAAACTAATTACGTACCGAGGCAACAAGTGCTCTTCTAGTTTGAACTCTCAAGTGGATTACTACCGAGGCCCTAACAAGTGCTCTTATTGTATTGAGTAAATTACTCCCGAGGCAACAACGGTACTTTTTACAATATATTGGCAGACGAATTAGTCAAGTTTAGAAAACGACCTGGAAATTAGAAGTCGGATCACCCAACCTACTTACTTTGAGCTTCAAACTCGCAGTGATCATACGATTCAACCGGGAGATCCACCACACATAGACACAGGCTTCCACCGAGATGTATGCCCCAATTTGCAAATATATCTTAAGAATTTCTTTAATACAATTGAAGTCGATAGAAGGATCCATTTGCTTGGGAATGATGCAACTTGGATCTCTATAGCAGTTAATCATCGTTATGCTCCTATAGCTTGTGAGACTTCGAGTACATCACCCCATTACGACTCACTGCAACACTCAAAAACTTGAACAGATTTGCGACCAGTTTGAAGACAAATCAGAAAACGAATATAAGACATCGAGAAATAGAAATTTAAATGATTGAGGCAAACTACCTTGCGAAAGCTGAATACTGGAGTACTTCACTTGCAAATATAAAGCAAAATTCAGTGTAGCTGCCTTCTCATTGATTGGGGACCAGCTCCATCTCCGAATTGTGAATTGCCGATTTCTACACCCTTCACCACGAACTCTCAGTCTCTGAGATAGGAGCAGTAGTAACTCGCAACGATGTAAATTTCACATATCGTTCGTTTCACGAAATGAAAGGATTGCTCCACAACGACCAATTTATATAATTATGCTACTGCATCCTTGCAAAGGATGGCGAGTCGGATTGTAGCCAAGGCCTTGTATGCACTGTGACTTACCGTGATACTTGAGCTGCTTAGTGTCACCCAATCTGCTTCAGCGCTTAAGCTTGACTGAGTTTTTCAAAGCAAACGTCTAAAGATCATGAAACCCGAAATTGCTGGAGTGGGAATTTGCAAGGCGAACGTTTTCTAGACTACGATTGGAACCTCTTTGGCCGCCCGTTCCGCATGCAGACTTGCACAAAGAAGAAGACTTGTGCGAAGAAGAAGTCGGACTGACGTCTGACGGAATGCCTAGATTGATGACTATGGGTTGTGTACCTGGATTAAGACTGGCAAGTGTTGAAAGAAATTAATACAATTTGGCTGATCGAGATACCCATGATTGTACTACTATCTTGTACTGTACGAAATTGATGTGTGTCCAGAGCTTTTTGACAGCAAGTGAAGCCTTCGTTTAGGCTATATATATTTCAAGATCACATGAGAATGATAACTGAGGCCAATTGATCGACCATATTGCAGAACACTACGTAATTGAGGTCTCGATCTTTTCTTTTTCCATTTGTTGACAGAATGATCATACTGATACTAGCCGAGTGAATAATTAACAAATCAGTATCGATGTCTCTATTTCAAGCCCTTCCCTTATTATCCTATTCTTTCAAAAGTCTAACTTTCAAGAGAGTTGCAATTTTTTCACACACATGTCTAGCTGGAGCCTAAGTTTTAGAGGAGGCATGAGTTTTGCTACTAGCTCTGATCTTTGCAACTGACTGACACAATTGTGGACATAAATTTGGCCTTTTGAAACCCAGACAACCACACCCTGTTCTAATGAATGTGTAGGAGCATCATCGATCAGCACATGGCCCGGACAAATATCTATCACACCTATGCAGCATTTCCGAGTATGCACTTCCTTACCGATCGTCCTCTAGATCGAGCACAGAAAGAAGGAATAGTACGTACCACAAGGTAACAAACTTCTGTGATGCGCGCGGAGCCGGAGATCAGCTGAAGAATCGATGAGCCTAATTTCCGAGGGAGACAGAGCCGTGGAGGGGTGAGGCTAGGGGTGACTCCTAGTTGTAGAGAGACTTGCGACAGAGAACAACCGTGAGTAAAATGAAACGGATGAGAAGGAGTCGATCTAGCTTCTGGTCTTATAGTCTCTGAAGCTAATTACCAAGGCAACAAGTGCCATTAGAGTCTAGAGTGGATTACGACGGAGTCAACAAGTTCTCTTCCAATCTGAACTCTCCAGTGGATTACTGCCGAGGGAACAAGTGCTCTTATTGTATGGAATGGATTACTCTGAGGCAACAAGTGCTACTTTGACAATACTGGTAAACGGATTAGTCAAGTTTGGAAAATGATCTGGAAATCAGAAGCTTGCCGGATCACCCAACCTACTTCCTTCGAGCTTCAAAGTCTCAGTGATCAAGCGATTCAAATGGGAGATCCAACTCACATAGACACAAGCAACTGAGATGTATGCCCCAATTTGCAAAAATATCTTATGAATTTCTATTATACAAGGTTGACAGAAGGATCCATTTTGTTTGAGAAAAATGCAACTTGGATGTATAAATCAATCAATCATTGTTACTTAATGTATCTGGAGTAAGTGCTCTACCGTACTATGCCAGTTCATGCTTAATAAGCTGGAGTTCGATTTTAACTAACATATATGCTTTACGTGCAAGTGTGCTGAAGGTGTGTGGATTTGAAGGGATCTAAATCTTTTAATTCCTAAAGGACCAGGGATATTTTTGAAGAGAAATTGCATAATAAGACTAAAATTTCTAGTGCATTGCACAAAATTAAGAATAAAGACTTTTCTTTTAACTTCATTCATGCCAAAGAGTAGTAGACTACAGACTATGAAGTATGAGCGTGCATAGAAAAAATTTCAGTCCATTTGATTGCATGCATTGAGAGATTAGAACGTTTAAAGTAGGAATTTTTTTTTCATTCTTCCAAAATGGGGCCAATAAACTATGAGCCAATTTTAGAAGCAAATATAGAATTTAGCATTTTAGCTTACTCTAAATCACCTTGCTATGCAAAAAAAATTAAGAGAACTAGCAACATGTCCATTGGTCATTTTCTGATGATTATTTGTGCAATGAGAAATTTTCTTGATTTGAAATGCACATAGTGTAAATTTAGAGAAAAACATTGGAAATATATTGAAAAGTATTTTAAGAACTTTGACTTCATAAATTGCAAGATATTGGGCTTAAACTTAGAAGAAAATATTTCCTTTTTAAATTACATTGACAAGTTTAGGTAGGAATACAATTGGGTTGAGAGTCTATGATGTGTATGCCTACCTTGGTAAGAAATAAATACAACAAGGAAATGTATTTTGAACGTAAAGAACCTAGAAGTTTATTACACAAGTTGGTGACATACATGGCATACTATATTAATAATATATTGTTTCAATTGAAATTTTCTTGATAAGTCATACTTGCTATTGTGTGCCCATATTTAGGAATACATTGTAAACATGCCATTCTTTTAAAGATGTAGATATGAAATTTGAAAGATTGAGATGATGAAGTTAATGATTATAATTAGTCTTACCTATAAACTACAAAATGTCAAGCTAGTGGATGGAATCTAAGTTTTATTATCCAAAATCATGTTTTCAATCTTCAACCTATCTATGCCATCAAACAAATCTTTGAAGAGGTTTCCATCCATTAGATCCACCCACTCTATGCATGTCTCTCCACTTTCTTGAGGAAAAAGGAACATCATGCTACATGTTTGTAATACAAGAGTGTTCACCAAACCAATATCTATATGCAAGAGAATAATGACAATTTGTTGATGCATATTTGACGGATCATAAAGGTTGGCAAGTTCTACTACTAGTGTTTGGGCCTTCGCATCATACTGCCAAGGACTCCACTCTCCATAATGAAATCTTTGTCCCACCTCCATCTTGATTTTGAGTTGAAGTTCTATTGGCAAGGACTCCATCAATGAAGTGAGAAGTTGGCTTTCTTTGCCAATCAAACATTCAACTCTTGCAAATTCATTCTTGAAGTTGAAGATTTGTCGAATTTCTTCAAATGTCTTCTTGGTAATCATCCTTGCTAGGGTATGACATATCAACTCAAGCAAGCTCTCAATGTGCATGTAGTTGGCCGCCTAGTCATCCCACCCATTCTCATTGTTATTACAGTTATCATTGTTCAAAACTAACTAGGTTCATAACTAGTAAATGTAGATGGAAAACTCAAAGTGATGGAGTCTCTTTGAAGCACATATTTAGGAGCCAATTCCAAAATGGTGGTGCATTCCAAGAAGAATCTCATCTAGATGTCCATGTAAGAAACAAGAACTTGAAAACACTGTAGCAATACCATTCACCCACTAGATTGAACCACCTCCTCTAATGAAAGTATGTCAATACAACCAATTTCCGAAATGAACGAAGGGGAGTGAACATGTGAACAAAGAGAAAATTGGGAACAGCTCCTCCCAACCCAAGCCAAAGGTTGGTGCTGCAACACAGTCAAGCTCAATACATACCGTAATCAAGCCGTAGAGGTTCTCCATATCCACCAGCTTCACCTGTTTGGCATCGCCGGGCCATTCATTGAAGTCCGCCTCCAGAGCCTCCACCAAGTTCTCATTGAGCTTCATGTGATCGTTCTCTACGTAACACTTGCAGTAATCCAGGACCTGTCCCAAAGTGCGGGTCGACACATTGGGCAACGGAATGGGGCTCTCGACGCCCACATCCTGAATCACGTTCCTCACAAACTGGGACTGCGCTGCCACAGCCTCGTCCACGTCAAAGATCTCCCCAGTGGCGCTCCTCAGCTTCACAATGCGCTGCAGCTCGGCCATGGTCGATGGATTCAAAGCTCTCTCTCTCTGGAGCAAAGCAGTTACGGAGTCCTCTCGCTCTAGCTAGGCACTCACAGTTCTCAACAGTGGCAGGCCGGAGAAAGTGGGACCTCAATGTGAAAACTGTGAGTAGTGGGAAGGCAGATGGTTATTATATAGCCCTGATTCCATTGATCAAGCCTCGGAAGTGGGATATTTTTAATTGGACATGTAATTCAAAGTAGTACGTCTCGAAAGTCGGCTTTGTTACATTTTTGGTTCGTGGCATTTTGGGGGGTGAGAAGGTGCCGCAAAGCACTGGGAAAAAAATTCATTTGCCTTACAAATTATTTTCAGGACAAAAATGGCAAGAAATTGCATTAACATCGATCTAATATGAACATCCACATCTGTTATATGGCGCTTCAATCTGCGCTACGATCACTCCCGCACTTCGTCTCTTCTCCATTGCGGATCGCCTTTGCAGCTGACTATTCGTGATTTCGTGCAAGTTTAGGACGCAATTGACAAAAATTTGGTGAACATTTGATCCAATTTTAGTGCAGAAACTATGGCAGGCCTGTTTGAGCTTGAATGTCAGGGAAGACGGCGATCGTCACGGGCGGGTCTCAAAGCATCGGCCGCGACATTTCCACTCTCTTGTGGAAGCAAGGCGCGAACGGGTTGAGAATTACGTCAGCAACGAAGCGAAATCGAAGGAAGTCGTCGCAATAATTGAACGATTCGAAAGTGAAGGCGATTGCTGTCAAAGCGGACGTGAGCAAGGAGGTTGGCGTGAAAGCTCTTTTCGATCAATCTGAGGCTGCATTCGGGTACCTCACATTGTGGTGAACTGCGCAGGCACGATTCTCAGCCACCTCCCTAGCGTCGTCAACACCACTGAAGAGGAATAGGACAAAACTTACTCTGTCGATCAACACGAAACGCGCGTTCCTCGTTTCGAAAGAAGCGACGTTTCGGATTTCCGCTTACGAGTGGCGGAAGGATCGTCAACATTGCTACGTCAGTTGTGAGTACGTTACTGCCGAACTGCGCCGCGTATGTTTCAAGTAAAGTCGCGGTGGAAGCGTTTACACTAGTCTTGGCCAAGGAGCTTTGGGGGAAGCAGATTACGGCGAACTGCGTCTCCCCGGGTTCTGTGGCCACGGATTTTTCTTCAAGGGAAGATGGAGGCGAGATCGAAATGATGAAGAAGTCGGCGCCGCTGGAGAGTTTGGGAGCGTCTGAAGATACTGCTAGGGTTGCTGTGTTCGTGGTGAGCAGTGAAGGGGGTTGGATTAATGCGCAGGTCATTCGTGTTAACGGCTGCATTGCCTCTGCTCGCTAAATTGCTACAGCACTCTTCAGTATGGAAAGAAGGTACTGATTTCATCATTCACTCTTTCTTCTGAGTGTTATTCTGGAATGTCTTGTTCACTTAAATCTACACTCTTAAGCTCACTGACTATAGCAGACTTGTTGCATGTTCAAACTTTGACTTAGTTGTTAGTTTAGGATCTAGGGAGTTTGATTAAAGAGGGCGTCTGGGCGTGGTGTATTATGTAATTGAATATGTTGCGACAGTTACTTGTACATGTATGACTTCTTTAACATATAGTATGTTATTAATGAGAGAGTATTTTGTTTGGAATTGGAAATGTTGTATGCAAGGGATTCACCGTGTGTCTCTCTAAGTTTTGCTAACTTGATTTAATTTGACTAGAAGTTAATCCGTGGCTACCACTTGTTCAGTTGTTTCAAGCCTGTTGCTGTTGAGATTAGATGCTGGAGATGAGATTAATTGCTAGACTGGTCTTCTGCTGAATCGGTATCGATATTTTCTCTCTGATGCACCGAGAGCGCAGACACTGGTGTCAAGGAGGGCTCCGCTAGGAAGTGCAGGAGTAGAGCTGCTGAAGCGCAGCTTAATTTGAGATCTGCTTGTATATATTCTGTTGATCCTGGATCGTTCTTATATATGTAACGCTCAAACAGTTCATTTTCATATTGAAAAATGGATTATTTTCCATGTATTTGTATGACTTGTCATTGAGTTGGAATCCAACTCATATTACTCGTTTTTTGATTTTATAAGGGGCATTAATAGATTTATCTTAACAGTGATCTTCTTTTGTATAAAAATATATAGGAATTCAATGACAAGTAGATCGTGATAGATGACCTAAAATCGTGCTTAGATTTATCTTAACAGTGACTACTCCAGCACTAGTTTAGGTCTTCCATCGTCCAATTGTGAAATTCTGTCCATGGTCAGAGTTTTTTCTTTTTCTTTTTATGACGTTCACCACAGGATCGTGAGACCTTTGTTTACAAAGCTAGGCCGGGGAGTTTGCAACGATCTCTCTTGGGCACTTCCCAGCCCAAGGACAATGAGAATTTGGCAGTTGAGATGCCTTCTATATATATTTAGCAGGTTACAGTATTTTTGAGGTGGCTTGCAGGACATGGGCTCCAACTTTGCAATAAATTGCAGAGCGAATGCCTAAATTGGTGAAGTGTCCGTGATGCGTTTCTTCCCTTCCTCTGTCTTCCTAGTTGAAGTTTTGTTGTACTCTTACCCTTCAAGAGAGTGGTTGTGTGAAGCCATAGCAGCATGCCTAGACACAAAAGCCGGTTTGCACTTGCTTCGTCCACCACCAATTCCTTCATGGTGTCGGTTTGAGGTACGTAGGACACTCAGTGAGTCACTTGCTGTATATACGAAATGCAAGAAGTTTGATTAGTAGACTATATCATGGGGTGTCTCACTGAGTTATCTTCAGAGCCTTCCTAGGCTGAAAAATGACACGCACAATTGATGCAAGCCCTCCACATGTAAGGTTGCTATTCTACACATGGGTTACTAAGAGATTGGGATGGACAATAAGGAGGCCGGAAGGCTCTCAGATCGAATCCATGGCTTCTCTGCTGAAGTATCCAGAATAATCAGAGAACTAATTAATTCCTACAGTTGAACAGGAAGAGGAGACTCCACTTGCTACTTATTTTTGGGCTGTCGAACCGGCCAGATCATCCATAGACAGGAGTAGTCTCAGCACACACCGTCGTGGCAGAGTCGTGGAGTCACTGTGGAAATGGTGACGCCATACAATGGACAATTAAGCGCGGATGCAATAGAACTGGTTCTAACTAAGCACGCAAGAATGAGGGAGATGTGGATTGTGATAGTCATGTAGTGGAGGAACGTATCATCGACAAAGAAACGCATGAGTTCAGGTAATGTTCACAATGAATTCCCCCAAGTTCCGCTCGGGGTTTTCTTCCAAGAATATATACGGCTTCCTTTTCATCTTCACTTACGTTTCTAGCAGTCCATTTTCTTTGGATTTTGCACTTTCTGAGTTATATTTAGAAATTTATTTTGGGCTTGATATTCTTCGTAAATAATTTACTTCAATGTCTAAATGCTCTTACAGTCAGTTTTCTGCACTTGACTATCGTAACTTCAGTCTTTGAAATCTGCCATTTTCACAAATAGGACCATGTACATATATTCCTGTAACCAGTTCTTCAGCTGCCATTTGCAAAATTCAGGTCTTAGGGTTTGTAGTTTTCAGAATTACAGACTCTACAACCCATTGCTCTGCCTCAATATAACTGAAAATCCATGAAATTGTTGCACGAAGTCAAGAACCGACTGAAATTCAATGAAAAACTTGATCTCCTACTCTCATGCTCTCATGTTTCCATAGAATCTGAGTCAACCCCGTCAGCTTGCACCAACGCATCCTCATCAGTTGGCCAATTTCTTTTCATCCGAGCTACAAGCAAGCTTCTGCTGATAGAAGCGCTGAAGAAAAAACTGTCCTGTTGTAAGGCCAACAACTGCTCCTTTAATGGCAAAGTCAAAAACACACCTTCTAGAGCTTGTCCAAACCCCCCGGTCACAAGGATGTCATTCTGCTTGTCCAGATCATGAATACAATGCCAATCCTCGATCAGTAAAATTCGATCTGTAATTCCCAAAAGCAGACGTCCGGCTACCACCTCTTGAAAAATCAATATCACAAGCTTACAAAATCGTAGTGCAACGTTTTTTGAAGCTGGTTTTCCAGAGTCCATAACGTGGGCTGCAACAATAATTGGATAAAACAACTCCAATTCCAGCACGCACTCGATCACTTCTTCAGCCACTTGTGCCTTCAACAAGAGCTCCAGTGCCCAACAGAGTGCCTTGAGTTTTCCCTTAAAGCCAGGAACTCTCCCAGCGTCAATGACCACCGTAGGTTCAAAGAGACGGTTGAATAAGCTGGCATGCTGATGGCAGTCTTCATAGAAACTCACCAGCATTTCGTTCACCTTTTCGCTCACAATCGTGACCACGTCCTTCTCAAAAGCAGAATCGATTTCACTCTGGCCAATGCCACTGAACAAGTCCTCGAACAAAGATTGAGCACTGCGGAATCTCTCTCTATGCCCACTTCCATCTTGACGCAAAGCAATGCGTATGCTGTGCTCAATCTGGTCGCACAGCAATTTCCTACGGTAATCCTCGTTGCCGCGTTCGTCGATCTGCAACCGAGCCACCAGATCCTCGGCCTGGCTTCGCGGAAAATCTGGGAATGATGAGAATTGCCGAATCCTGAGCTCATCCTCCTCAGACCAAACAATGGTTGACAAATATCGACAAATGGTGTCCACCAATTCGTGAAACTCGATCTGAGACGCGACTCGCAAAAGCTGCAGACTGGATTTGACGTCCTTGAAATTTTTGCGGAGAGGCGTGTACATGCGGGAAAAGCAATCTGTGTAAGATGCCACTTGCAGCCCATGGCCGAGCTCCAGATTGAATTCCATGGAAGATGGTGATGGATTTGCATCTAGATGTGTCCATCTTTGACTTAAGCACGCTTGGAAGTACTTGCTGTGTTTCTTCAACCGAGTGGAATGCACCTTCAGGACTGCCAAGGGCTCTCGACTGCTAAGGTCAGTGACTTGGTGTTTCTGTTGGTTGATTCCGTTGGGGACCAGGCGAATGGAAACATCCTGATCTGCGTTTATGCCGCCGCACCACACTGTCATCGACGCTTGCTCCTCAGACCCCATTTATGAGGTTGCCGGATGTTTCCTGGATATATGTATTATGGTTAAATGCGTTTGATCATTTGCAAGGTTTATACAATGAACTTTAATAAGTTAAATACATTGAGGACTCGCTATATCTGTAAACTCAAAGTGTAAGTTCAATCGTTGGCCGAACTGAGATAACTGCCTTGAAACTAAACCGCAGATCGATCGTGCAGGTGGGCGTGCAGGTTTGCAGGACAGATACTAGCTAGTTGAGTCAATAATGAACAAAACAATATGGACTTCTCCACATGAAGCCCCTCCCTTATCATCCTGTTCTTTCAAAAGTCTAACCGTTTAGAGAGTTGCAATTTTTTCACACACCTGCCTGGAGCCTGCGTCCCAGAGGGAACACAATTCTGCAATTATCTGTGATCTAGCAACTATGCAACTGACTGACACAATTGAGGACATAATTCTGGCCCTTTGAATGGAGGCCACACCCTGTTTGGATGACTATGTAGGACCGCATGCGACCTACCATCGATCAGCACATGGCCGGGACAAATATCTAGTAGACCACAGTTGTGCAGTGTGTTCCATTTTGTACTTCCTTCCCGATCGTCTTCTAAATCTAGCACAAAAAGAAGGAATATTACGTACCACAAGGTAAGAAACTTCTGTGATGCTGAGTCAGAGAATCGATGCGTCTAAATACCGAAGGAGACAGAGCCGACGACGAGTGAGGGGTGACTCGATCTTACCTGCAAAGAGACTTGCGAGAGAGAACAACAACAGTGAGTGAACTGAAATGAATCGGATGAGGAGGGATCGATCGAGCTTCTGCTCTTACAGTGTGAAACTAATTACCGAGGCATCAAGTGCACTTCGAGTCTAAAGTGGACTACTGCCGAGGGAACAAGTGCTCAATAATAGAGTGGCTTACGACCGAGGCAACAAGTGCTCTTCTAGTCTGAACTCTCACGTGGGTTACTGCCGAGGCCCGCCAAGTGCTCTTATTGTATGGAGTGAATTACTCCCGAGGCAACAAGCGCTACTTTTGACAATTTATTGGTAAACAGATTAGTTAAGTTTGGAAAATGACCTCGAAAGCTTCAAAGGCTCAGTGATCAAATGATTCAAACGGGAGATCCGCCACACATAGACAGAGGTTGCCACTGAGATCTATGCCCCAATTTGCAAATATATCTTATGAATTTCTTTAATACAAAGTTGACAGATGCATCCATTCAATTGAAAATGAGGCAACCTGGATCTCAATATCACTCATACGTCGTTACTTGATCATCGGCTCTCCCATAGCGTATGAGACTTCGAGTACATCACTCCATTACGACTCACGGCAACACTCAAGATTTGAGCAGGTTTGAAACGATCACTTTGAAGGCAAATCATAAAACGAATACAAGACATCGAAGACCTCGAGAAATGGAATTAGGAACAATAAAGGCAAACCACCTGGCGCAGCTGAACACTGGAATACTCGACGTGCAAACGTGAAGCAAATTCAGTAGAGGTAACTTAGCAGTTATTGCTCAAGGACCAGCGGGCAGCTTCTGCTTACTGTGAACTTCAGATTTCTGCACCATTCACCACGAACTCTCAGTCTCTGAGATAGAAGCAGTAACCCGCAATGATCTAAATTTTACATATCTTTCGTTTCACTGAATGAAAGGATTGCTCCACAACGAACAATCCATATATGCTATTGCATCCTCGCAAAGGATGGCAAGTCGGATGGTAGCCATGGCCTTGTATCCACTGTGACTTACCGTGATACTGCGTTCTAATCCTTATACTTAAGCTGGAGAACTGTGTCACTCAAACTGCCTGATTGCCTGAACGCTACAGAAAGACTGAGTTCTTCAAAGCCAACGTTCGACTAAAGATCATGGAAACCCGAAATAGTTGGAGTGGGGATATGCAAGCTAGATGAACGTTTTATAGACTACGATTGGAACCTCTTAATTTGGCCGCCCGCTCTGCACAGACTTGTACGAAGAAGAAGTCTGACTGACGTCTGGATTGATGTCTACGGGTTGTGTACCTGGATTATGACTGGTAAGTGTTAAAAACAAATTAATATATTTTGGCTGATCGAGACCCCAATGATTGCACTACTGTCATGTACAGTTGTACTGCATGTATGAAATTGATATGTGGATTGTGGAGCTACTTACAGCAAGCAAAGCCTTAGTTTGGGCCATATTTATTTCAAAACCATATGAGAATGATAACTGAGGCCAATTGATCGACCATATTGGAGAAAAGTACGTAACTGAGGACTCTTTTCCTTTTTCATGTGCTGAAAGAATGATTATACTGATACTAGCTGACTGAATAATAAGAAAATTATGGATGTCTCCACTTCAAACCCCTCCCTATCATCCTATTCTTTCAAAAGTCTAATCTTCGAGAGAGTTGAAATTTTTTCCGACACCTGCCTGGAGCCTAGTCTTTAGAGGGGACACAATTTTTCAATTACCTTCGATCTATGCAACTGATTGACACAATTTTGGACATAATTTTGGCCTTTCGAATGGAAGCCCACACCCTGTTTTGACGAATACGTAGGAGCATGACCCTATCATCTATCAGCACATGGCCCGGACAAATATCTATCACAATTGTGCAGCGTGTTCGAGTTTGTACTCCCTTCCTGACCGTCTTCAAGATTGAGCACAAAAAGAAGGAATAGTACATACCACAAGGTAAAAAACTCCTGTGGTGCTGAGCCAAATATCAGCTGAAGAATCGATGCTGTTAAGTGCCAAGGAAGACAGAGCTGAGGAGGGGTGAGGGATGATCTCCTAGCAGAGAGACTTGTGGGCAAAAACTGCTACTTTGATAATATTGGCAAACGAATTAGTGAAGTTTAGAAAATGCCCTGAAATCTTGAATGTCCGAATCCCGATCACCCAACCTACTTTAAGCATAAAGTCTCAGTGAACAAACGATTCAAACGTGAGATCCAACATACATAGACACTAGCCACCAAGATGTATGCGCCAATTTGCAAATATATCTTACGAATTTCTTTAAAACAAGGCTAACAGAAGGCCGGATCCATTTGTTTGAGAATGATGCAACCCGGATCTCTATTGCAGTCAATCATCGGTCGTTACTTTATATACCTGGAGTGACGTGCTCTAGCAAACTATGCCAGTTTCATGCTCAACAAGCTAGGATTATTTAAAGATATTCGATTTTAACTTACATACATGTTTTACATGCAAGTGTGCTGAAGTTATGGATTTGAATTGGACCTATAAGTGAAGGATTTCTGCTATTAGTTGTCATTGGCTCTGGGGATCTCATGGACATGGACAGATGGATGGATCTGTAGCTCACACAACGAATGGTCAGTGTAGAGCAGAAACTGGTGAAGCCGCTACTAGCCAGCCTTCGGCCTTCTGCTCCTCTGGACTGGAGCTGAGAGCGGTCACCAGATCCGGAGTGACCGTCTTGTGACTTGTGATCAATTTCTTGTTATCTCAGCAGTCAGATATTGATTCCTGAAAGGAGTAAACTAGTTCCAGTATCGATACTCTACCAGAATTCAAATATAGTATAAGCTCTCTTGTATTCAATAATGCATACAATGCTGAGTTGTATAATTCTTTAGCAGTCATCGGAGCTCAGCATATATGATGACACATCCTTTCTTCTACTCTCCGACACTCTCTAACTGTAACAGCTAACTTAGTAACTTAACAGACGGGAATGCAAGACTAATAGTCTCACGAGCAAGCAGATAAACTCTAAGTAGAATGTGGATGGATTTCATCCACTAATCATTCCTCTTAACCCAAGCCCAGTTTCGATCGCCTATTTTTGAGCAGTATCACGAGCAGTTGTGGCGACTTTCTTGTGCTCTCTTTGAACGACATCTGTGTTATGCTGCAGCACATACCCTAGTTCACATCACAAAATAAATTAAACCCCATAACATGGACAAAGTGTTCCTAATGTGAAGTCGTTAGTGTGTACGTACTAGATTCACTATAGTCCTCTTATTGAGGTTATGCTAAGGTCAGCAAATGTAATGCCACTAGCCTGGAAATAGTGCGAACTCAACGTTGGTGTAATTTTATTGTCCTTGCCATTAACTGATGTCAACACTATTAAGGAATTTATGTAACATTTTCTAAATGAGACTGGTGAAAAGTGCAGAAATCCGCAATTCACTCTTAGCTTTTCAAAGCGAATGACTAAAGATCATGAAAAAACCGAAATTGCTGGAGTGGGGGATTTGCAAGACGGACCTGTTCTGGACTACGATTGGAACCTCTTCATTTGGCCGCTCGTGCCGCACAGACTTGGTACTCTAGTGTGACTGAAGTCTGACTGATTGTACGTCTAGTAAATTGATGTCAACGGGTTGTGTACCTCGATTAAGACTGGCAAGTGGAAACAAGTTAATAAATTTTGGCTGAGCCCCCCATGATTGTACTACTGTACTGTTGAAATTGATAGACAGAGCTTGTTGACAACATGTGAGGCATCCGGACTATATTTATGGACCATTTGAGAATGAAAACTGAGGCCAATTGATCGACCATATTGCAGAACAACAAGTGAGAGCTCTTTTCCTTTTGTTGACAGAATAATCATACTCTAGTATTAGTGTATTACTACCATTGCTTTGTAAACCAGGATTGGATCCATGTTCCACATTGTTGATTTACCATGTGCATATAAATTTCACTTTTACACTAGGTACGGAAATTATTGACAAAAAAAACTTATAGCTGCATCATGAGATAGTAATAGAGTTCAAGCTCCGGAACCATGAAATAATATAGAAAAGCGAGGAGATAGAGGCTTCATTGCTTCAGCTAAATTATGGAGGCACATGTGGCCATCATGCTAAATACACAATTATATAAATCCATGGAAACACAGTTGGAATCTCTAGGGGCGTTGAGTATGAACATGAGTACTACAATGGGGCAAGTGCACGATACGGGTTCCAAAAAGGACCATCTCCACAAAACACTATTATTTTTTGACTCATTCAATGTGTACTAGAAATTAGACATTTTTTATTTACATCCATTTGATGACAAATTCATAAGAAAGTCGTAATACTTCATCTACAACACCATTGAGCAAGAAAATTAAACAATTTTGATGTTCCTTTTCATTCCTTTGTTGTCATTTGTCAAATCCAAAACTGTCTCCATTCTAAACAAGGTTGACAAATCAGTATGTCCGCCCCAAAATAGAGTCCGTAACCCGGACGTCCAGACGTCCGGACGCCAGTTTCCGAAATTACAAATGGTATCATGAAAACTTTAGAAATGTAAATGCACAACTTACTATTTTTAAAATTATTAAATCAATGGTGATTAAAATATAAATTTAGACAATTTATTATAATTGAAAATTTTCTACAATCAAAAATTTTAAATTTTAAAATTTGACCATATTGTTAGCAAAACTTAGAACAATAGAACCCTCATGTTATAACAACACTCATCCTTCTATGAATGCAAATTATGTCACTTTGTGGCCTTATTATGTTCTTGTTGACCAACTTGACCCTTGGTATTACACTACTAACAATATTTAAAAAAGTATTTTTGAGAAAAAAAAACATTTCATTGTATACAACCTATAAACTCCAAGACATTTGTTTCTCTTAAAACCCACTCCAAATTACCATTATTTTCAATTGCAAAGTGCCAAAAACTTTAGAAATTGTTTATTTTGCATATTTAATTGTAGGATCTTGCACCATACATCTATACTAATATAAGAATGTGTGGAAGAAGTTTCAAAAACTCTAATTAACTACATGGATTGCAAGATATTGGTGTTTGAAGGGAAGAAATTCAATTTTTTTGCATTTTTTCAATCCAAATTTTAAGGCTTTGAATCTTCATAGCTTAAAACTTTTGCACTATACATTTAGAACTTATAGATTGTGATTTTGAAGAATAGAGTTGAAAGTTAGGTAAAAAAAAAAATTTTAATTGCACTTGATTTTCATTTTTTTTTAAATTAATAATTATAAATAAATAAGAGATTGAAGGAAAAACTTAATCATTCATAGCTATAAGATAGAATCAAAATACACTAATTCCAAAGCCGTGATTGATATTGCAAGCTCATGTGTTGTTTCAAATTCATTACAATACTACCCCTCTTAAGACCTAAAAAATATGGCAAATTTGAGAAATTGAGTATTATATAGCAAACAAATTTGAACCACATCAACATATAGATTGATTTTTGTACATTTAGATAATAAATGTATTATTCATCTCTAATATGAATTTTAAGTCTAATAAGCAAAATCCCCAAATGTTATGCTCAATTTTGTATTAGACATACTATGTACGCTAAAATCATACAAACAAGTGTTTTGTAGTTTTACCTTGCATAGAAAATCATCAATCTTCTATTTAGGATGTTCATTAGGTGATCAAAGTGGCTATTCAAGGTGATTCTACTTAACATCATTTTTTGTTTTTTCAAAATTCTACATACATGGATAGTTTTAAAGAAGTCATTGGCCAATTGCAAGAGCTTATAATGAGTTATTTTTGAAATTTTTAAATGTATTCTCCAAGGATTCCAAAATTTTGATTTTACTTACAACATCATCTCCTAAAAATTTTTAATAGAATATTTTTGATTGAACAAAATTTTCATGGCAAGACCATTAACATAAAAAATACTAAAATGCTTGAATTGACGATTTAAGTTATCACTACTATATTAGGCACTACAATTGCAATTTGAAGACCATACAATCTACCAATAATTAATTGTTCAAATTGCCAAAAATTTAAATAAAAATCCAAAAGTATACATATGATTAATGAAAAGTCTTTGAATCCTACCTTGATAAGAGTATGTGTAAAAAAAAAAACTAAATCTTTTGATAGGATAATTGCAAAAAATACTTGTGCTATTGTATCAAACTTTGTTAAACAATTTGATTTTTGGTCATAACTTTTGCATTATACCTCTAAAGGATCATAAACTCATATCCAAGGTACACAAGACTATATATTGTTTGCATTGGGTGTCTTTTTCAAATTTATAAAAAATGATTTGTTGATTCTAAATTACCTCCAATTGGATGTCATCTTAACCAATAGGGGGAATACTATATTGGGCATAAACAAACAAATTTGAAGCTAAAAATTGGTAATGGAGGTCACTTACAAGGAATACATGAATTGTTCAAATCATTTTTTTAAATCATATTTTTCCATCATGCATATGTATTCAAAAAGTGTTATCTTTGTCAAAGGCATCAATGTATGGATTGCGGAATTGAACCAATTGATTAGAAGACCCTTTAGGTTCAAAAATTGGCCATATTTTATTTAATTGTTTTGAAAATATCTTCTATTTAAAAAAAATGAAACTTGAAAATATTTATTATCTTCAAACTTTTAGTTTCTCTATTTTGTGCATAATTTTTAGAAGATATTTTTCTTAGGGATAAATCTTTGAGAAGATATTATTTTTAGTCTTTTACTAGTATTTCATATTTTTCTTAATTCAAGGGTATACTAGAAAAACATTTCTTGGATACTAAATAATACCACTATCCTAGATGGCAAGTGTGACATAAAATTAGGGGTTATTTTGGACAAGAAATCATTTTTGAAAATTGAAAAAAAATTAGTGATAAAATAGGCATAAAATATTTATAAATACCTGAATGGCGAATTTTGTTAAAATGGTGGTATTTTGTTAATTTGGCAGTTTTAATAGTTTAGACCATGCATTCTGAAGTGTTTTTTCTATACTAGAACCTACATAAGTTCTAGATTTTTGAAATCTATACCAATCCTAGATTTTCAAGATTGCTTGGTTTAATATCTATGTTTGTCTTAGATTTTTGAAATTACTATATTTGTAGGTAAGCTATTTTTCAAAAGGCTTCTAAGGATAGGTAATTATATGTTGGTAGAAGTCAAGTGAAGGCATGGGTCTTGTTCACCTTCCAAGGTTTGTGTGATTATGGCATGTAAAATTGACCAATGAACATTGTTTTGACTATATAGTCTAAAAGTAGTACTTAATAAGCTTTACTAATCAGGGTTGACAAATCAGTACGTCCGCCCCAAAATAGCGTCTATAACCCGGACGTCCGTGCTCACAGACGCCAGCGGACGCAACGTCCTTCCCGCCGTCGGAAGGCGGACGGGCGGCGCGGATGGCCCAAGGTGGACGCCAAGATCATGCGAACCACATCAGTCCGCGTGTCGATCGAACGGCCGTAACCGGGCGGACAGGGGGACAAGCGGACGGGGCGGTCCCGGCGGATGCTGCGTTCGCCGGGACCGCGAATGTCAACGGACGCTGCAGACACAGCGTCCACATCCGGACGTCCCGGACGTCCGGACGTCCTATCAACCCTATTACTAATTGTAGAGTGCATCCAATTCCAAGTATGCAACTTCTATTTTCATAAGACCTCACTTCAATCATATATAATGCATGCTAATGCAATAGCATTAGAAAAAAATTGAACCCTCAAAGAACACCTGAAGGATTGACATGCACAAAGCTATTCATTGAAGGCTAGGGATGATAGCTTAAATACATAATTATGTGCATAATTGTGTCACTACCTTGTATGTATTTCATTAAGTACCCTTGAACTTATTAAAATAAAAAATCTACTTGTAGTACCAAAGACTTGAATGACAAAAAGTACCCAATGTCTTATATTGAATAAGAGGCATTTTGAACATTGCGCAAACATCATGAGCAACAAAGACCCATGATCTTTCTTAACCCCTAAAGGACAAGACTACGTTCTTTGGCTATATAGAATTTTTGGGCAAATCGATGTGACCAAAAATTTACATATTCTAGGCTGAAATTTGAATAGAACGTGTGGATGAGGAATATCTTTCATATGCAACAAATTTCATGACATTTGGAAATAGGAGTAAAAAATTATGGCCCAATATGTTAATAGTTTCTCAACTCAGGCAATCTGGGCAGATTTGAAAAACTCACATTTTTCAAAAATAAAAATTTGAAATTGATTTTCTATATTTATGTATGTGTAGAAAGCTTTGAATCATTCCATTTCAATTAATGAGTCAAAAATTATGAGGAATTTTAGTTTGTGAGCAGTTATGGATTTTGTACACTAAAATAAACTTTGAAATTGTTTATTTCACTCAATTTTCAATATTTTTTGAAAAAAAAAATCATAGGATGTACATTGTTTATATGAACATTACAACCATTGGGATTGGCATTTTTCAATTCCATAATTAAATTCTTAACAATTTAGTATTTTGAATCATTCTCTATCTCTTTTTACTTACTATTTTTTTCCTATATGTTGTACAATTCCAAATGACTTGAAAATTTTCAAGCATGAAAACAAATTTAAAGAAGCACCACCATTTTGAACATTTTTGCATAAAAAAGTGAGCTTGTAAAGTGCAGCTGCCCAGTTTTTCACTAGGTTAAAAAAAAGATTTTTGTCAATTCAAATGCTAAAATCTTGCAATCCACAAGGTGGAAAGTTCTGAAATTTTTTCAAAATCTCTTAAAATCATTACTCTACAAGATCCTACAATTATATGTGTCAAAAAAAGTTTTTTACCAAAAATTTGGTACTTGTACTGAAAATGGCAGTTTTTGAGTGGTTTCAAAGAAAACAGAGTCATGGAACTTTAGGGGTTAAATAAAGAATTCATTTATAGCACAAAAGACTCAAATATATGACAAGAAATATCTATTGTTTTGTTGTCTAATAAGAAGCATTTCATTGTAGAAACATCATGAGCCATCAATACTGGATTGCATCAAATTTGTCTTTTTCTATATATAGAACATTCCTTCAATATCCTTGGGATTTGAATATAAGAAGTACCTTGTGTTCCATTGTTCAATAAAAGGCATGCAATTTTGTAAACATTATGATGTCAAAAATGGGTGGAAATAGTAGAAAAATATCATTGCTTCCTTGACAAGTATGCATTTAAATCTAATTAAAGTCTCCAATAAAGATCAATCTAGAGGTCACTTTGAGGGATCAAATTTCTTTGAATGAAAGTGTTATATTTCATTTTAATTTCATAAATTCTTTTAAAGTAGTTCACTTTTTATATCTATAACAAATCATGTCTAATTAATTTTTTGATCCCCTATTTATTTTTCAATAAACTATAACTTCAACCTATAATTTTGAAATTTTGTAATATTGACTAAAGTTCCAATTTTTCAAAATTCTTGACTCAAATAGAATTTGAAATAACTATTAGAATAGGTTGAAAAATGGATCAAAATGGCATGTTTGTCATTGATTCAATTATTTGTAGGGGAATAATACATTAGATGTCCATTTTATCAATATTCAAGAAAAAAAACTTTCAAAAAAGAGTTATCTTTGAAAAAGATTAAAAAAAATTTAGACAATTTAAAAAAAAATGTAGAAGGTAAAAGTGATTTTTAGCTTAATAGTATATATTTTTACTTCAATTTTTTCTTAATTAATTATTATAAATATATTTAAAATACCAAAAATTTAAAATGTGAAATTTCATAAAAAAAATTATTCAATTTTTATGTTTTTTTAATTAAAATTTTCTGATATCATAAAGGGGATTTAAAATTTGGATACTTGGTCACTAATAGACACTCTAAGTGACCTCTTTTAGAAACTTTTATGGCCTTTATAAAGAAGAATCTATAAAAATAGGTTTAAAAAAATGGAATATAAATAGATAGTAAAAATTGATTTGAGAGCAAAAATACAATTTTTTTAATATAGATATGATAGACAAACTACCTAAGTTACTTTGGAGGATTTATATTAAGTTTATGAAATTCTAATGAAAATCTTTAGGTCAAAAATGGTTTAGGCAATATTTAATATCTTATATATTTATATCTTTTTTGTATTGATGAATGTAGCTAGGATGCACTATGTAGGAATAGGCAAAACTAAAATTATGAAATGCACTCAAAAAATAAAGCCACAATTGAATCTCTAGTCAAAGCAATGGAACAAAAGCCATACTTTCTAAAAATAGTGACAAGGGAGCCATGATTATTCCATTAGATGATTTGTTGTGTGGCCTTTCATGTCTCTAAATAAATCTAGGGGTTCCTAAAATTGGCTAGATTAATATGTGAGCTACTCCCATTTTCAAAAAATTGCTTAATTACTATAGCTTCTACTAAATCCTTCTATGTATGAAAGAGTGGAAGTCAATAGTATACAAAGCAATGCATGCTGAAAAAAGGTGGTGAAATTGAAAATATTCCCCGATTTTTAAATTGCTTAAAAGCTTTTAGTTTGGATCATTTTTTGACCAATGTTGGTGCGGTGAAGTCTACTAATGTCCTTTGTATTCAATTATGATGATGTCTTGTGATTCACTTCTATGAAATTTCCAACAAAAAATTTGTTAGTAGTTTTTGTGTAGTTGTAGATTGAATTCATCACATTTAGTTGGTTGGAGGTTGTGTTTTGATTCCATTTGCATGGATCAAGTTGTTATATAGTCAAATCTAGAGTGTGGTATCTACAAATTATGTTGCTTCTAAGCGTTTAAACTAGCTTCATTTTTTGTTGATCAACTTGTAGAGAGACATTTCAAACTTAATTTGGGATAAGTATATTTGGAACTCTAGATTTATTTAGAGATAGAAAGGATACTATACAATTTTTTTGGCCATTTTTTGTGTTATCATTCATCTTGCACTAATGTTTATTTTTATAATATTATGCATATCTAAGTACTACATTTATATATACATTAATATTTATTATATATATTTAAAAAAATTCATGAAGAATTTTGAAGCTAAATATTTGAATAATATGTAGTATATATGTAGTATAAATTTATTTATTCTCTTTAATTTACAACACCAAGAGAATTAATCGAGTTCATTCACTAGGGAAGATTTATATTAGCTAAATTTGTATGTAGCTAAGGTCTAGAAATGTAGAGTAAATGATATTCTAATTACAAAATAGAATGTTAAAAATATTGTTTGTTCCTCGAGTATATTACACCAATTCCACACCAAAATAGGTAGGAGTCAAAACACATTCAAACTCCACATGGTTTTGGCTATAGCCACAATAATTCAATAATAATATTCAAATCACAACAAGGAAAAATAATCTATAAAAAGTATCACGCTTGCTTCACTTACTAGCGGGAGGTGGTAGACACTCTACTCTCCTGAAATAAATCTTGACTATTGGCTTTATCCTCTAGAGAATGTCCTATGGTTGCCAAAAGGTGCATTTTTAAATTGCCTTTTTAAATCACTTGGCTATAGTCTATTAAATTGATATTAGTAATCATCTAATTATTAGGCTATTTATCCTAATTTGGGTTTTATATCCTCAATCAAAGTTTATAGTGTATTCGAATACTTTTCTCATTACAATTAGAAAATGGCTACTAAGTCTGTAGCCTTTGCACTAAAATTATGAATATGCTACTTTGAATAAAAAAAATCTTGTTTACAATATAGTATATAAAATATTTGAATATTTATTTGTCTAATTTTTATATTTGAATAAATTTATAATTGAAATGTATTAAATTTAAATAGAGATTTTTTTTATTAGGCATTTTTTTTGGGGGGGGGGGGGAGATTTTTGGATTGGATTGTAGAATTTAGAAGAATTTCATACCTTTGTTGTAGTATAAGTTGTTAAATAGTAATTTTCTAGTGCTTGGCTTAATATTCACATTTTTCAAATCTACCTCATTCAATTTTATTCTATGGCAACCATGAGCCATGTACCATCTATGACTTGATACCATACAATGTGGTTGCTTTTTGAATTTGAGGCCCAACTAGATCCTCATGTATTAGGCTATTCACAATAATGTAGGCCATTCTATATTTTGTTTGAGACATTCAAAATTTACATTGTTTCTTTGATCAAGGAGCACGTGTAGAATTGTCCTAGTGATAGGAGGTTCACTCCACTTCCCTACTTCCCCCTAAAGCATCATCTTTTCGAAGTTTGAACCATATTTATGGCCAATTTCATTAAAATGACGATATTCTGTTAATTTGGCACTTTTAGCAATTCAAATCGCATAGTCTGAATTGTTTTTTTGAACTATAATTTATACCAGTATTAAAATTTTGAAATCTACATGTTTCTTAGATATTTAAAATCTATACCAATTCTAGATATTTCAAATTGCTTGGTTTAATATTTATGTTAATTTAAAATTTTTAAAATTTAAAATTGACCTAGATGTTAGCAATGTATACTTGTTGTAGATGTCAAGGTGTAAAAATGGCATATAGAATACCACCATTTTAATGAAATGCTCCATATTTCAATAATAAAATTAAAATTGAAATTTTAAGTAGGTCATTGCTCATAGAATGGAACCCTAGTATATTTTTTATGGCTACTTGAAAATGTTATTTATAGAATCACAACTAAAGTCATTCCTTTGAAGATATAGCCCAATGGGCCTAGCTTGCCATTTTACAGGGTTGACACGACGTCCGGACGCGGACGCTATGTTCGCAGCGTCCGCTGACATTCGCGTCCCGGCGGACGTAGCGTCCGCCTCGTCTGTCCGCCCGATTACGGCCGGCCGATCGACGCGCGGACTGATCTGGTCCGCACGATCTGGGCGTCCGCCCCGTCTATTCGCCCCGCCCGTCCGCCCTGCCCCGCTCGTCTGCTTTTCGACGGCGGTCGGGACGCTGCGTTTGCTAGTGTCCGTGCGTCCGGATGTTCGAAAAACGAATGCTATTTTGGGGCGAACGTTGACATTCGTCAACCTTGCCATTCGTCAACCTTGCCATTTTAAGGTCAACCTTGAAAGGTTAGATTCCATAACCACTTGGCTACGTAGTCACACTTTAAAATCTCCAACTTTTTTATGGTTAATTTTTCCACTATTTTTGAATGAAAGTTTTATTTTATTTTTTTAATTCCATGATCAATTTGTCATGTAGTCACACCTCAAAAGTCAAGAATCTCCAACTTTTTATTGTTCATTTTGCCACTATTTATGAATGGAATTTTTTTTTAAAATTTTAAGGAATGAAATTAGTTAAATAACATTCCTAATAAATGTCATAAAGTTTCCAAAATTTTCTTGTAGATTTCAAATTTTCATGAATTTTAGAGGAAAAAATGAAGAAAGTTCATATCAATTGCAAACGTGCTTAAAAAAATGAAGTTCTCATAATAGAAGTATAGTTTAGATTCATAGTATAGAAAGTTTTTATATCAATCTAAATTTAGAAAACTATTTGTAATTCCTCAACTATGAACTTCAATAAAATACTCATTTTTAGAAGTTTTCAAAATTCTCAATCGAACTAGAATCTGCACAGTGCACAGACTTCTAAAATCTAGTCCTGATCACGTACTATATATGGATTGAAATTTTAGACGGTGTGTCTGCAAGGTGCCAATTCAAAGTTTTGGAATTTTGCCAATTTATCGATATAATTGACTATATTAATTGAACCTACTCAACTATCCCAGCTAGCCACATCTTCAGGAAGCCCAGGCACTCATTTTCGCAGTTTCTTCCGGGGAATAGACTTAACAGCTCGGGAACATAATAGCACGGGCAAGGGCACCTTGACGAACGGCGACGAGTGGGAACAAAAATTCCAAGAACGGGGTGCAGCTTCACGTTCTGCTGCTGCGATGCAGTATTCGCCCCAGCAACATCCGAAACTTCTGAGCCTTGAGTCACACTTGGCATCGAATCCACTAGAGCAAAGGCTGAGCAATTGGAGCTCTGAATCTTCGTCACCAGAGGCCCCACTGGAGTCCTCAGTAGCGTACCCATAACACGTGTTTTAGTTCCCAGCGCTGCAGTTGCTGCAATGTTTCGCTTCATATTGCAGATGGGAGCTGGCGGCTCTTACTATATTATTTACGGAGAGGACCGTACCGAGAGGATTGATGTTTGTTGGTGGAACCTCTACCAGCTTAATTAGCTCGATCCCGATGAGATGAACTCAAGTCGATTTCAACGAACTGCAAGAGGAGAGTAAATGAACCTGTCAATGATTGAACATAATGGAATAAGAACATTTCATGAACTACGTTTCGCCATATTCGTAGATCATGGGAGGGTTTAGGCTAGGGTTTCGAGGAATTTTTTTGCATATTTTTTCGCAAGTCTGGAATGTCATAATCTGCACATACCAGGTTGACTCACGCACTGTCCAGGTGTTTAGAGCTTCGATTCAATTATGCAGTTCAATGTCCCGCCCTGCTTAATATTGTGTTCTGTAGATTGAATATGATATGCGAGACGAACCTGAAGTCTAATGCTTACGGTCCCACATTGGGCTCACAGTAGAATGTTAAATTAGGGTGTTTCAGCTAGAACTCCACAAGATTTGTGGTAAAATTGTGACATTCTGACATATGAGTACGTCAGTACGTGCATAGAGCTCTCAAAACTCGGACTAGTTTAGATCTGACTTTCTGAGCTCGAGGAGTCTGCACGAGCTAGCACATAATTATCTATATAAGTATATATCGACATGCTCTTTTAACGATTGGAAAAATTGTGAAAATTCTATGATGAGTATGATCTTGTGAATGTGACTGACTCACAATTACTTAATTTTAATTCACGATGGGAGAAACACCGCACATTGCTGCAAACAGAAAGAGGACCAGATTGATTGACAGACGTACCTCGAAGGAAACGGTGATGGCGTGCCTTTTCCGATTGAATGGTCCTCCACAGATCGTCTCCAGCTCTACACGCCTTCACGTACTGATTGCAAATTACTATCTGACTCCTGACAAGAAGCAAAGCACATGGAGATCTCAGAGCCCTACCCTCAAAGCAAAAAACTTAAAACTTAAGCCAAGGTTGGAATGAAAATGTGTCTCTACACTCTGCAGGGTCAATATTTATAGTCCGATTCATAAGCCTCGGTTGTAGTGTTTCAGCTCCTGCTTGATTAAAAGACTCGGTAGTATGTTATTCATAGTACCCACTCCCGAGAGGGGCAGAGTTATGTATTCTAATTATCACCTTGAAACTCTAGAATTCTACAGTCAGGAATTCTAGATTAATTCTAGCAGATATATTAGCATGCATGTGTGCCGAACTGCTGATCAAAAGCCATTTTCAATGAATTTTATTGAAGCGGGGAGCCATGAAAAATTGTGACCTACTTAAGAGGCCTACACAAATCTCTAAAAACTAAGACAGTTATAGATTAAAATTTCACATCGAGAGCGACAGAGCGTCTTGAAAATTGCCAGAGTAGTAGAATATTACCAATTTAAAAATAAACTAAGTTGCAACCACTATTTTCAAGGAACTTGTTTGATAGTTTTCTAGAAGTTTGTCTGGAATCTCCAGATGAGTGAAGATTTTTTGGATCACATATAAACATGTTTTAGCTCTTCTAGCTCTACGTACTTCACAACCCGGCACCCTCGACAATCGAATTAACCAGCTATTCCTACTTTTTTTTAATTATTGTCTATGCAGACACATACAATAAGTCCAATTCTGAGATTGAGTGGCAATTTGGCAGTTGATCATGAACTGCACTTTGAACTAATATTGGTCATGCTAAGCTAGCTGGATTACATAATGACATTGATGCAAGCCCATTTATACATGCACAACCAAATTGGAAGGCCGGATAGCAACTTGCATTGCAACGAAAAAACGAAAATGACTATCCAAAAATCCAATGAAGTTTGAAAAGCACTTTGTAGAAGGCTTCATTTATTGAAACTCAGTTTGAAATAATCGGTAGGAACTCTGTGCAATATGAAGTGTTTAAACTGCTACTTCAGCGCGCTGTGAGGCCGGAGTCCAAGAGACAAGTGAGAATATAAGCAGTATAATATACTGTATTAGTGACCTATTTGCTAAATAGAAGAGTTTGGATCTAGCTTTGGATCGATATCATTTGACAACTAACAAGCATCATGACCTAGCTTTGAGATAACGAGGAGACACATGCAGATGAGGGTCAAAGAATTTAATCAAATCTTGAGTGAAACGTATTGTCGGCAACCTTAGTTGAACAGACTCGGGGCTGTGAAGCTCATGACATGCTCCCATGGACTCAAGTAGAGTTACAATTGGTGATATTGCAAGGTCGTGAAGAATTGATTGGAAAGGGCCGGTACTGGAGCCAGATCTGATAAGTCCAAAATTTCGTGAAAACTCCATTTGTAGTAAGTTGCCCCAAAATATCTATGTTACCAAAAAACACAGTTTTGGCATTGAAGGGTTAAGTACCACTTCCGGCCAAGATCTAAGGTGCATGCTAACAACCTCTTCAGCCCCTCTTTCTGCTCCACACTCAGCTCCTTGGGAAACTCGACCTCAAATTTGACCCTGAGCCTCCCTTTCCTCCATGACTCTCCCACGACCAGCATCCCTTCTTCCACAATCCCATCTCAAACTCCACGGGAATATGTCACACTGTACCCCACGTCTACACTCAGCCTGGCTCCTCCCAACTAACGTCTTCACCAGAACACCATGCGAGCGCCTCCACCAACGTTATCTTCTTCAATCCTCATAATCAAGTCATTCCCTACTCGAAAGAAAAGTTTGATGTGGTCGCTCTTCCACTGTACGTGTAGACGACGTCCGAGGCTTGGTGACCGGGTTGGAGGATGCTGCCACGGTTGTGGAAGGTAATGGTGGTGCCGGCCATCCGGGTACGTGGAGATTGAGCACCACCAGTGAGTTTGCTAGAATAGCTTACCGTCCGTCAATTTCGTTAGATTGGCGGTATTTCAACAATTTGGCACATTTCGGGACACCTGCTTGGAAACATAAATCCACCGTATCCGTCCGAGATTTTGAACCTTTCTGTGCGAAAAAGTCACAATTTTTGGAGTTGGAAACGCTTCACTTTTCACGAAATGGACATTACTTCCGTATAACAATTGGTTGCATTTGATGGTACGTTTTATTCATGTCCGACTGGAAAGAGCTGGTTTAGGAACACTGGTCTTGATTCAATCTATCGTCGACTCGACTATTTTTTTTTATGTGGTTGATCAATTGGATTTGTCCCCCTCATAAAAGAACAAATGGATTAGAATAGCAGACATGTATATATGCGTACTGGATAGCTAGCGGTTCCAATATAAGCATGGAAGAAATGAAATGTCACAGAAACGAGGGCGTACGGTGCCAAGGCTAATAGTCATCAAGGTCAGCCCTTCAACCAAGCAACCCTAGCTGGAACAGAGATCCGTTGATGATAGTAAACAGGGTGATGGACAACCAGGCTTGCTTGCCAGATAGAAATGGCTTCCCCCTCAACCTGCAACGCAAAACCTCTCACAGTACGTCACGAAATCCAGCGCTTGATTTACCACAGAATTTCAAATTCTGAGCTAATGAAATCCAGTTAGAGCTTCTGACGTGCATGGGACTAGTATAGGAAGAGTGGAATTAATCTTGTGACAGTGTAGAGAACTGCATTGACATTAATTGCGAAGGCGAGAATCAAAGATCCAGCAGGAATTAGTCATTTGGACGCCACAAACATCATGATCACACCCGGCTTGGGCGTCACGGCTTCCATACCAGCATGTTAGTTCCCCAGAAGCAAAATGGGAGCCCCAGACAATGCGATCGATCCACAACTTCTCCATCTCCGCCTTGGCCCCCATCTTTACAAACTTACATTGGTTGAGTGGCTCTGGATCACCTCTCAAATTCTCAAATGGACATTATCTACAGTGACTGTATATCCAAAAAAAACAGCCTCATCAATCCAGCGAAGATCAAAAGTCGCATACGTACATCATCTTGGAAAACCATATTATTTTTTAAAATATTGTTCTTTGCTACGAAGCTATGATGCGGAATTTGAAATTACTCAACTATCTCAGCCGCTACTATTTATGAGATGAAATCAGTTAATAACATGCCTAATATATGTCAAAAATTTTCAAATTCTTATTTCAAGGATTTCAAATATCCAAGAATTTTAGAAGGAAAAATGAAGAAAATTTATATCAATTGCAAACATGCTTAAAAAAAAGAAATTTTCATAGTAGAAATACAAAGTATAGTAGTAGTAGATCTGTTGTATAGAACAATATAAATAGTATAGAATATTTATATCCATAAAAATTTAGAATAGCAATCCAAGATTTTCCACTTCAAATTTCAATAAAATACTCATTTCTAGGAGTTTTTCAAAATTCTCAAGTAGCATAGAATTTGCACTTTTAAAATCTTGTACTATGGATTTTTAGAAAGTGCGTCTTGCAAGGTGCCAAAGTATTGAAAAATGACCAATTCATCAATATAATTGACTGATATAACTAAAGATTCTAATCCATCTCTCTTCCTGTGAACACACTTGGTATAAACTTTTGCACTCTTTATTCTCAAAGGCAAATGGAGTTGCATTACAATTCTATAGTTGTCCTTAGAGCTAACTGTGCATTGCACACTCTTTCTCCTCCTCACAGATACTCTCTAAATGTAACAAGCGAACTAAAGCACCATTGACAGGAACTCCGACTAATAGTCATTCGACGGAAGAAGAAGGAGATGAAACCCCAAGAAGACTGTGCACGGATTTCATCCACCAATAATAATTGACCTATTCAACAACCCCAGCCACATCCTCACTAAGCCCAGGCACTAATTTTCACAGTTTCCTCCAGGGAACAGACTTAAGAGCTCAGGGACACGGCGACGAGTGGGAACAAACATTCCAAGAACGGGGTGCAGCTTCACATTCTGCTGCTGCAACAGTTGGGTAGTCGCCCCAGTGACATTTAAAAATTTTGAGACTGGAATCACAGTTGGCGTTGAATCTACTGCAACAAATGCTGAGCAATCAGAGCTCTGAATCTTCGTAATCTGAGTCCCCAGTGGAGTCCCCACTGGCGTATCCGCAGCAGCTGTATAGGTTCCAAGTGCTTGCACAACACCGAGGAGGTGCGAAGTAAGAACCCGACTCAACGCGAATGGGACCGGGCGACGCAGGCGTAGGCCTGTGCTGCCGCGGGGACCGGTGGCCACATTCACCCCAAGCACAACGTGTGACTTCAGCGACCGACATCTCGCAAGGTTACTGTCAACGACCCGAGTTCTCAAGCGTCTTGGAACTTCGACTGGGGGCCACTGTAATCCATCGCTGGAGAAAGACCTTGCTGTCGTAGGCTGCCGGGTGGGCTTTCTGTTTCTGTTTCTCCACGTGGGCAGATTCGACCGAGGGACTCGCTTCGCTGCAGTTGCTGCAACGTTTTGCTTCATTTTCGCAGGAGGGAGATGGCGCGTGGCTCTTACTAGATATCCGAGAGAACCGAGTAGAGGGATGTTTGTCGGTGTGGTGGAACTGCTCCCGGCGTCGTTAGTTTGATCCAGATGAGATGAAATCAAGTCGATTTCAACGAACTGCAGGAGGAGTGTAACTGTATGAACATAGTGAAATGAGAAAATTTCATGAACTATAATATGCTATCAATGATATAAGAACACAAGTTCCAATCAATGGATACATTTGCGAGAAAATTGAATTTGATACCTTGTTCTCTCTACGTACTTAGCTAGAAGATTGGAAAAATTGTGACGATTCTATCTTGCGAATGTGTCTGACTGGCAATGAGTTCTAATTCATGACGGGAGAAACACTGCACGTTGCTGCAAACAAGACGAGGACAATTAACATACGTACCTCGACGGAAACAATGATGGCGTGCCTTTCCCGAATAGTTAAGTATAGTCCGATACTACCCAAGATCGTCTCCGGCTCTACTCGCCTTCAGTGACTGCAAGTTACTATCTCCTGACAAGAAGCAAAGTACCTGAAGACCTCAGAGCCCTAGCCTAGCCTCAAAGCAAAACACTTAAACCAAAGCCAAGGTTGGAATGAAAGTGTGTCTCTGCAAGGCAAGTATTTATAGACCGATTCATCAGACTCGGTTGTGGAGTTTCAGCGGCTGCTTGACTGCAAGACTCGGTAGTTACTCACTTTACCCACTCCCGATAAGGGCCGAGTTATCTACTCTAATTATCACATAGAAACTCTAGAATTCTAGTCGGGAATTCCAGATTAATTCCAGCAGATACATTAGTTTGCATGAAACCTCGGTTGTTGGATCCTGCATGCATGTGGTACTGATCGAAGACTTTGTTGATCAAATTCAATCGTTGAGGTGGGAAGCCCCAAAGATTTTGACCTACGTGAGACATCTACACAAAGCTCTCAAAACTAGGACTAGTACAGATTTATATTTTGCATCGCCCGTCCTGAAATTTGCCAAAGTCGTGGAATGTCGCAAATTTAAAATAACAAACTAAGTAGCAACTCCAATATACCCATGTGTTTATAGATAAAAATCATTTTCCATCTAGTACAAACGTATATATTATTTCAGAATTTTCTTATTCAATTTTGATGTTTTCATCTATTTTAATATGATTATCACCCATCATTTCATTGTTGAAGTCAGTTTCTTGTTTTTATTTTGTTTGGTATGGACTGGGTTGTACGTCATCTTCATCTTCAGTTTACGTAATACTGAATTCATACTGCAAGCCAGGCTAGGCGAGGCGACATACCGTACTATACTGGATGCTTACTGCAAATTCGGTAGACTTGAAGATGTACAACGGATTCTGAAGTTCATCAAAAAGTCTGATCCAAACTTTGGTAAGGTGTTTTCTAGCAGAATCGCTGTTCGAGTCAACAAGTACGAGAAACGGTGACTGGTGTCTTTAATGTTAGACCCACTATATATAGGTCAATGTCTTTATATTCTCTTCTTGAACCCAATATTGAACCCATAACTTGCCCTCTTTGCCGTTAAACACTGCTTTTAGAATATTGAGCGTTTTCTACAAAAGCAGAAGACTCGAGATTCGAGATTCATTATTCTAGGATTGAGTCTTCAGTTGTGAAAATTTTGGCCGGGAAATATTACAAGAGCATTGATTCCTGGTTAAAAATTGCATAATTATGCACGAGGGCTCTCCACTCTCTGATCCAAGGTGAACTCAACCATGAGAGCATGACCTTGAGAATTTGGCAGAGTGCTGCATGTATACGTGAAGACACTCGTCTATTGCGAAGGCAATGAAGGCAAAATATAACTGGGAAGAACAATGCCTTTAAATGGTTTTGGGTGGATCGTTTTCCCATGGTAGAATTGAAATTGGATCTATTGTCTATGCCATGGAGTCTTGCTTTGATTTGAATTCTTGCTGAGATGGGTTTCGTAATCTTGGAAGTGTTAGAGGGATGATGTTAACCACAGCAGCTGCCAGGAAAAATATATATATTTCAGTAGTTGAGAACATGTATTCGATGCATCAGTTTCTAGTCTGTGAAGAAGACATGACAAATGATACACGGCCGTTGTCTCAGTCTCAAGTTACCAAAGTCCGGCCGGTACGTACTCTAATTATACAAGAGGATCTGATCCCCGAGGATCATAAAGAAGTTCGGAGATCGAAAACTGGAGATCGGAGAACAATGACAAATCTGGAGTTCGGCGAATGATAGACACTCAATTAATAGCTAGGTCTTTAATTAATTCGGAGAATTGTAAGCGATCGAGATTGCAAGAGAGTTGGGAGATGTATCGATCGAAGGGCCGTGGGAGGTTGAATTGAGAGAGAAGATCGATGCCAAATTATGAATTAGAGCTTGTGCTTCGTGGACCTTGAGTAATTAGTGAGGAAAAGAGCGGACCTGTCAATGCATGCTCAGGATCGCAAAAGTTAACAGTTTGCTGCTTTTACACCACTGAGGATTGTTTAGCGGTGGATTAGGGTTTTGTCCAGGGCAATCTGCAAGCCAACAATTAGTAAGTTTGTGCATGCAAGTAGTAGGCTTGATGGAGATCGATGAAAAGAATTCGAATTTCATGGGTAGCTTACACTAATGTATTTAAAATTTTTACAATAGCTACGTTATTGGGCTGCAATCCATCGAGATGAGCTCTGACTGATGGACTGAGCTTTCTCACCGTCCTTCCATAATACAATCCTGGAGTGACAAAACATCTAACTTAGTTCCAGTCTACAGGTCCTTCATCTTCACTACAGCGACTGAGAAGTGAGAAGGGATCGGAGAGGACACGAAACAGCGTTGTAGGATTTGTATTATTTTTCGCTGGACGATACTTAACTTACAGGAACTCATGAACAGAGTAACCACAGTGGTCATCGTTATATATGCCCGGTATATACGCTACGAACAGGGTTAAGACATTAGAAGAGTTTTGGGGGTTCAGAAGTCTGTTTCGAGCCTGTTCCCTGCATTCGCAGACTGTAATAACTCGTAGGCATTTGGAGGCCCCAAAAATCTTCTAATGTGACATGTCTTTGTTGGCCTTTCTTAAACTAGTTGATCAAACAATAAATTACATGAACACAAGCTCAATAACATAAGTAAATTGATGAGTTTTCGAAATTAGAAATGGAATCACAAAAATTTTACAAGTGTAAATGCACAATCAACTATTTTAAAAATTATTAAATGATCAATGGTGATTAAAACATAAATTTAGATAATTTCTTATAGTCAACAAATTTCTTGAGTAAGAAAATTTTAAATTTTAAAATTAGATGATAATTGTTAGCAAAATTTAGAAAAAAAGGACCCTCATGTTGCAACAACACTCATTCTTCTATCAATGCAAAATATATCATTTTGTGGCCTTGTTAAGTTTGAGTTGACTAACTTGACCCTTGGTATTATACTAATGACACTATTTAAAAAAATATTTTTAAGTAGAAAAACATGTCATTGTATTCAACCTATAAACCCGAAGACATTTGTTTCTTTTAAAGCTTCTTCCAAATTACCATTCTTATTGCAAAGTGCAAAACTTTAGAAATTATTGTTTTTGCATATGAAATTATAAGATCTTGCACCATAGGGTGAATGTAAGAAACACTGTCCATTTCTGTTGCATTGGCTGAGGGTTGACACGACGTCTGGATGCAGACGCTGTGTCCGTAGCGTCCGCTGACATTCACGTCCCGGCGGACGCAGCGTCCGCTTGTCCCCCATCCACCTGTCCGCCCGTTCGCCCGATTACGGCCGTCCGATCAACGAGTGGACTGATCTGGTCCGCATGATCTGGGCATCCACCCCGTCCGTCCGCCTTGCCCGTCCACCCCGCCCCGCTCGTCCGCTTTCCGACGGCGGTCGGGACGCTGCGTCCGCTAGCGTCCGGACGTCCGGAAAACGAACGCTATTTTGGGCCGGACGTTGACATTCGTCAACCTTGCATTGGCTATAGTAATCATGATTTTTTTAGTAGTACTATAAAATTTGAAAAATATGTTTAATGTATAAACTTTTAAAGACAAGGTATCCTGCAAAGGAAAAGTATAGAAAAAAATTTTAAGTAGGAGAACTAGAAAAGTGCAAAATCTCATGAAAATGAATACTTTGACATTTTCATTATAAAAAATAAAGAAGACAATTTTTTTTTAAACTAAAAATTGTCGATTTGAGAAGACTTCATGATGAATAGATTTCATTAAATAAATGATCTTGAAATCATTTTCAATGTTCAAAATTGCACGCGTAAAAGAACCATGTTTGCATGAATGTAGAAGACATAAAATAATGATTTTTTAAGTTGGTAAGCACATGCCTCTCTAGTGTAGGAATGGAGAACAAAAATTTTGAGCTCTAGATCATGGTTGTCATAGTGGACGGACGTCCGGTTCGCCCGTCTGTTAGAGGTCCTGCCCGTCCGATACAGTCAACACATAGTTGACTTTTTGATAACGGAAAAATAGGCCACGTGGATGCCATGTGGATTAAGGAACATGCTGGGCGCGAACAAGATCATTAGGGTGCAGACGAGGTGACGTGTCATTCCGCAAAATTGCACAAGTTACAAAATTAAAGCCGTCTGGACCGTCCATCCGTCCCGTCCGATGACCCTAACTCGCCCGTTATGACAACCATGTTCTAAATCATTAATTTTGAATAGTTCCTAGTACTAAAAAATAAAAAACCCTAAACCACAAAGTATAACAAATTAGCTAAATTAGAATTTAAATATAAAATGATTTTTGGAAATTTTTGAAAAATAATTTCTCTATTTACTGTCTAAATGCTTATCTTCACAAAAAAAAAATTCAAGTTTGTTGGCTTTAATCTACTAAGGATATAGCCAATTACAATTTAGAAATTGCAAGTGTAACACAAAATAGTATTAGTGTTTCTTGCATTCACCCTATATGTCTATAATCGTATAAAAATGTGAGGAAGAAATTTCAAAAACTTTAATTAACTACGTGGATTGCAAGATATTGGCATTTGGAAGGGAAGAAATTCAAGTTTTTTGCATTTTTTTGAACCAAATTTTAAGGCTTTGAATCTTCATAGCTTAAAACTTTTGCACTATATATTTAGAATTTGTAGATTTTTATTTTGAAGAATTGAGTTGAAATTTAGTTACAAATTTTTCTTAAGACTTTACTTGATTTCCATTTTTTTATAAATTATAAAATAAAAGTAGGTAAGAGATTGAAGTAAATTGTTAATTATAGCTTTGAGATAGAATTAAAATACACTAATTCCAAAGTTGTGATTGATATTGCAAGCTCATGCATTGTTTCAAACTTGTTATAATACTACCCTTTCTAAGACCTAAATAATATGGCAAATTTAGGAAATTGAGTATTATTTAGTAAAAAAATATTTGAATCACATCAACATATAGATTGACTTGGACATTTAGGTGATGTATTATTCACCTCTAATATAAATTTTAAGTATAATAAGAAAAATCCCTAAATATTATGCTCAATTTTGTATTAGATACAATCACAATGTGTTATACCAAAACAATACTAACAAATGTTTTGTACTTTCACTCTGCATATAAAATCATCAGTCTCCTATTTAGGATATTCATTAGGTGATCAGAGTGGCTATTTAAGGTGATTCTATTTAAACATCATTTTTTATTTGTTCAAGGTTCTACATGCATGGGTTATTTTCAAGTAAAGGAATCATTGACCAATTGCAAAAGCTTATAGTGAGTTGTTTTGAAAATTTTAAATGTATTCTCCAAAGAACCCAAAATTTTGATTTTACTTTCAACATCATCTTCAACAATTTGTTAATGCAATATTTTTGGTTGAAGAGAATTTCTATGGCAAGACTACTAACATAAAAAAAAACTAAAATGCTTATATGGATAATTTAAATTACTAGTACTTTATTAGATACGACCATTGCAATTTGAAGACCATAAAATCCACTAATAATTAATTCTTCAAATTGCCAAAAATTTTAATGAAAATCTAAAGGTATATGCATAATTGATGAAACTAAGGTCTTCAATTTTCTTTTCAATTTTCAAAAATGATTTCTTGTCCAAAATAATCTCCAATTTTATGTGTCACTTGCCAATTAGGGTGGTGGTATTATCTAGTATTTAAGAAATGTTCTTCTAGTATACATTTAGTATACATTTTGTACGGAAGCTATTTTTCAAAAGGCTCTTAAAAATAGATAATTATATATTGTGAGAAAGTCTAGAAAGTGAGCTTTTTTTTGTTTGCATTTCAAAACATAAAATTTTATTTTGGTGGGTTTTTTGGTAAATGACCATCTCTATAGAGCTCTCTCCAATAGAATTTTTTTTAATTTTTTTAATTTCATTTTTTTTCTATTTTTTCTTAATTAAAACATCAAAATATCTATTTTCTTCAGATTTGGCACTTATTAAGTTTTCCTATTTAGAGAACTTTTATGATTTCATTTTGATGGAACTTACTTTCATTTTAGAGATGTATACATTTGTCATAGTTTTTAAAATTAAATTTTTTTTTAAATTTTAAAATATTGGCAAAAAAATTTAGGAGCATTCAAATGCAATAAAATTAGTATGTGTTGCATTTCAGCCTTAAATAGAATTTTTCAAAGTTTTTATTCTCTAATACAAAGTGAAAGTGCAATAAATAGCATAAGTGTTTCTTGCAATAACTTGATAGTCAATTTCAATAAATTAGCTCAATTTAGGCACCAAAAAATGTGACACATGTATATTAAAAAGTTTTAAAACTATGATAGATGTGAATTTATGTTTCAAAATATGTACACATATTTTGAAAGTTTCCAAAGTAACGAAAAACTACCTCTATAATTAAAGAATTCAGGTTTCTCACAATCAACTTGTGCATGGATTCATTAGTAGGAACTTGGCTTATTTTTTAACATAGTAATGGCATGAAATACATGCACTATTTGTTGTGTTTTGGTCTAATAGAAGTGATTCTTTCTATAGTATATAAAAAAATAAAAAATAAAACTAATGTTTAGAGTGTTGAGGAGATCATATTGAAAAGGAGATCAAGTTCAAAAAAATATTCCAAGTAGGCAAGTAGGAGAATTAGAAAAGTACTAAATTAAAAAAAATAATGTTATAATGATATTAAAATTAATATTAAATAGAAAATCAAAAACAAAAATAAACTAAAAATAATCCATTTGTAAATTTACTTTAAAACATTTCAAAAAATAAATGGCAAATAAGTGTTTTTTTTGTAATGTCCACAATTGTGGAGGTAAAATAGAATATAGTTATATAGACATGTTTGTATCCTTGTGGTGGATGAGGCATTTTCTATTTTTAATTGTCTTTCTAAGTGTAGATACAATACTAGTGGAAAAATATGCTTTCAAATTCCTAGTCAGATTTATCAATTTCATTATTGAATAATACTAAAAACCTATAACACTTGAAGTGTGATAAATTAAAGAAATTGAGTAACAATTAGTAAATTATTAAAATAATTAATAATATAGATTATGGGATGAATGCAAGAAACACTAGTACTATTTTGTATCACACTTGCAATTTCTAAGTTGCGATTGGCCATATCTTTTATAGATTTAAGCCAATGTACTTGAATTTTTTGTGAAGATCAGTATTTAGACAATAATTAGAGAACTTATTTTTCTGAAATTTTCAAAAATCATTTTATATTTAAATTTTAGTTTTGCTAATTTATCACACCTTGTGGTTTAGGGGTTTTTAGTACTGGGGACTACCCAAAATTAATGATTTAGAGCTAAAATTTTTGTGTTCTATTCCTACACTAGAGAAGCATGTGCCCACCAAAAAAAACTTTAAAAAACATTATTTTATATCTTTTACATTCATGCAAACAAGGCTCCCTTGCATATCCAATCTAAACATTGAAAATGGTTTCAAGATCATTTACTTAATGAAATCTATTCATCATGAAGTCTTCTAAAATTACCAATTTTTTATTTCTTTGAAAATTATTTTTTCTATTTTTTACAAATTAAAATGTCAAAGTATCTATTTTCTTTAAACACTTTGTTTTTCTATTTTGTGAATAACTTTTGACCCAAATTTTTTTGAGATCTAAATTTTTGGTGACATAATATTTATAGTATTATTCTAATTATCCATATTTTTTTTAATTTTTAATTTTTTTTTTCCAAAAGGTCACTACTACTAGCTAGTACTAGGTGAATGCAACAAAAACGGAAGGTGTTTCTTGCATTCATCCTATGCTAGGCAATGTCAATATATATTGTACCTACAATATGAATTTCAAGTGAAACAAGTAAAAAACCCCAAAGTTATTGTCAATTTTTTTGTTTTGTATGCAACATGTGACTCCAAAACAATATTGATGAAGATGGGCACCTCCAAATGCACCAACTCAAGTAGGCATTCCATGTAACATTGACCCATAGCTTGCCATCTTTACTTTGGAGTATATCTCTAAAATTAATTATGTACCTAATAGGATTGTGGCAAAAAATACATCTCTAAAATTAATTATATACCTAATATATCTAGGATTGTCACAAAAAATACATCTCGAAAATTAATTATATACCTCATATATATAGGATTGTGGTAGAAATGGTTTTAGAACCAAACTTCATAACTTTTGCATATGGCATTAAAATTTCGCTTTAGACTTTGGTGCAATGAATCCTCCTTTCACTCACCAAGAAGAAAAAAATTGAAAATTTTACCACTGTAATAATAGTAACCCAAAGCAGGGTTGACATGACGTTCGGATGTGGACGTTCGAACTTCGAACGCGGACGCTGTGTCCACAACATCCGCTAACATTCGCATCCGCCTATCCGCCCGTTCGCCCGTCCGCCTAGTTACGACTGTCCGATCGACACGCGAACTGATGTGGTTCGCACGATCTGAGCATTCGCCTCCGGCCGTCTGCCCCGCCCGTTCACCTTCCGACGGTGGGAGGGATGCTGCGTCCGCTAGCGTCCGTGCGTTCAGACGTCCGGAAAACGAACGCTATTTTGGGGCGGATGTTGAGATTCGTCAACCCTGGCCCAAAGTGATGATTTTGGGGGTAGCACCTTAGTGTTTAATTTCCTGCCATCACCCAACACCCAACAAGCAACTTCTGTATACAGTGTATGCATGGCCTCGGTAGCCGAGAATTCTTTTTGCTAAGACCAGAAATCAAGCTTCAAGACTCGTCCGAGGGTGAATCAATTTTATATTAATGCATGGACTCGTCAGTAATGAAAAAATTGCAAAAGTATAAAAGCAAGCCCAGGAAGTGAAGATGGATCACTTTAGTCCAGACCTTGGGACCGATCGAGACATTAGTTGGGAGTCCTTAGTTTCAATACTTGGATCCTTCGCCTTAACAGGATTAATTACAGGAGCGTTCCCAATTAGCTTGCTCGCTCTTTCATTGCAATTCAAGTCTTCAGTTATAAACTTCGAGTGCAGCTTAGTACATGTCTATACTTGAGCAGCTAGTCCCAGCCGTTCCTGCGATACCTGAAATTTATTAACTTCTTGAAACTGCAGACAGTAGAAGTGTAGAACTTCATTTGGGATCATCTACTGATAGATTGATTCATTTGCACAATTTATTGATTGAATGGTGCTCCCGAGTGTGCTGAAGCAAGTGAGTGAAGACAGCGCCATCGACCTTTTGCATCGTGTGGGCGACGTTGGGACGACGAACGAGCCTTTGCTGAGGAGACTTCTGCCTCATTGCACGGCGGAGCATCTGGAGTTCATCGAAACGGAGACGGACAAGAATGTAATCAATCAATTGATGCGCTTAATTTGTAGTTTAATTTTATAGTTGAATATATTGAATCGGTTGTTGATTAATGTAATTAGCAACTTTTCTGTTTGCAAATGAATGCAATCAAGTGAATGCAATTGACGTTCATTATTTTTTCAATGTTTAGAAAGGAAAAATAATGATTTCTGTTGGCGCGTGGGGCTTGAACCGAACGACTGTATCGCTCTAGATTAAGCTTGTTCTTCAATTAATTTGTTAAATTCGTTTGGTTCGAGGGTTGCAGGGAAGAGATTTGAGTTCCATTACTAATGTGCTATGGCGGAAACATCATCGCCGACGAATGGAGAGGACAATGCTAATCTCGTTCACGAGCGGGTTGCCAAAGGTGGTCAGAGGTTCAAATGGAGTACATTATTCAAGGTATATAAGTATTGCAGATGCCATATTTCAATTTCCATGCATATGAGAAGAGACTCTCTGACTCTCATTGCATTCACTTGATTCACAGATTGCTCCATTGCAGACACTTGATTGTGTAGATCGGAAGCAGGTTTAGTTTGCAAATATATATTGATGTCAAATAAATGGCATTGTCGATCAGGCCAAAATGATAGAGCAAGAGAAATTGCAAGTTGAGGGTGTCAATCGTCTGAAGGAGCTCTTCCACCAGCAAAATGCAAGTAAGAACTAGCTGTTTAATAAATTAATCTCAAACTACTACACTTGTGCTAGCTAGGGTCGGAAATCAATCAAGTCGGTAGTCTGCATTTGTATGGAGCAGAAGATTCGATTCATAGCTTATATAATTAGTAGCTGGAGAGACCAGGTAGCTCGCTAGCTCAAAGTATCTAGTTGAGACATTATTGATTCAAATTTCGTGTGCTAAATTTCTTGGGCAACAGAGGAAGACAACAGGAAAATACAGACCGTAGACAAGATTCCCTTTGAAAGTCGCAAGCGGGCCAAGACGACCATCACTGCTCCAGTTCGTGCAGGCGATACTCCATTCATGTATCCAGTTCATGTTCTTCTTGTCAAATTGGAGAATTTTCAAGAAATTAATGTTCTCTCTTTCCAATGCTCGTTTGGATCCTTAGATCTACATAAACCACTCTTCGCAAGGGGATGAGCACTTGATTTTTCCAATTTTGGATCCTTGAAACTCAGTATATTAACGAATTCGACCACAAACTCAAACGAGGCGAAATCCCTGTCGAAACTCCGAAGGCTTTTTGAATTGAATTCACAAACAGCAGTTAAAGGCGCTTGCAGGTGGGTGGAGATTACCCTTATCGAGTCAAAAAGCCACGGGCTAGACGGATGTTTTTAACGACTAAGTACTTGAAAAGGACTTATGAATCTCACCAGCCCATCCAACATTCCACCCTATCCATTCCACAAACTCAGCAAACCAGGCACTGCCAACTATAAGTAGTGACACATGTTCACCACGTGGCATCGACCCAGTTGATGAAGCATCTTCTTCCGCCAATGTACTTTATTTCCCAAGAGTCCAGTCAGTTGTATCAACACCGCTTACAACTATGGAAATGTAAATCAGAAAAACAGCCATTTTCGAGTTTCACGTAACTGAACTGCAGTTATTATCACTTCTATCACGAATGTTCACGACTCTGAAGCAATACTCAAAATTATTTAAAATTCTTAAAAATTCAAATTAGAAAAATTCCATCAACACCTCCCAAGTGAAGTATTGAACCGCCTGAATTCATGACTCCGTCATTCGGTGGAGCTAGTCACTCACATTCTCCATGTGCCTGGAGATCCCAGAGCTAGCTGAGTGTGCCCAACTCACAAGAATTACAGTATTTCTGGAGCTTAGACTTTGGCGTCCATCGAAGGTTAACTTTGACATCGATCAACGAAGCTCGTACTAGAAGGGCTCTTCATCTCTCGGGGACGTTAGCAACGAGATTTTGCAGCAGCCCTCTATCCGATCTTTCTTTTTTCAAGAGGTAATAAGATTTAGTTGAGTTCGGCATTAGCTATGGTGACGGGATTTTTGCAGTCCGTTGGGCACACCATCTTCCGCATGGGAGGTGCGAGTGGCGATGGCGTCAGGAGTGAGGGTGAAGATGCAGGGCCTATGCGTTTGGGCCACAGTGGGGAGCCTCTGTACACCAATTTGGTTGGTCATCCTATCTCTGATGACAACCACAGGTATCAACTATGAATTCAGTCATGCTAACTATGGATCGTTTTTCATGCTTCAAGCAATTGCAAGTGATTTCACAGGTTTTGTGCAGATTGCTTGATTAGGCTTTTGTTTGGGTGCTGTCAGTCAGTGGGTGATTTTCAATTGGCTTGATGAAAGATTGCCTGGGTGTGGATTGATCAGTGTGACGATTGGGGAGAGCGGCATCGTGACATTCGAGGATCTTCATTTGTTCGAGAAGAATGCGCACTTCAACCGGGAGCGCATTCCGGAGCGTGTGGTGCATGCTAAAGGCGCAGGGGCTCACGGTTATTTCGAAGTCACCCAGTACGTAACAAACCATATATCCGTATTCGCATTAGATCCCATCATTCTATGAATTTGCAGCAACGTACACTCAAAGCTTTTGAATATTGCAACCAGGGTCCCAGCATAGTTTGAATTCATGACATAACTGTCACCGCTATTGTACACATGGGCTACTAAGATATTGGAATGGACAACTAGAAGGGCAGAAGGCTTTGAGATCGAATGGTTTTCATGCTCAAATATACAGAATTCTCAGAGAAGTAATGTATTCGTTTCCTAAAGTTGAACGGGATGAGGAGACTCCGCTTGCACTACAACAGGAAGTAGTGACTGCGACACAATAGCAAGGCGTTTGCAATGGTTTTGCAGGAACAATGTGTAACGGAACTTAGTTTGGGTTTATTTTTTACCTCGAAGAAGAAATAATGCATTGCAGAACCGTTGCAAAACCATTGCTAAGTTGTGAATAATTCAATATAAAAGTCTTGGACATTGAATCCATGCTATTATATTTCTAAACTGTTGAATTTATAAACCATTGCAAACATAGTGCAACACTTCATATTAGACCATTGCAAAGTCATTGAAACAAAATTTGTGGGCATTGCAAAACCATTGCAAAAAGTATTGCAAACTCTACATTCTCTTATAGTGTTGGTACTTCGATCTTTATGGACTGTCAAACTCTGAGATCATCCATATACAGGAATAGTCTCAGGAGACACCGTCGTGGCAGAGCAGCTGAGTTACCGTGGACTTGGTGACGCCATACAATGGACAATTAAGCGTAGATGCAACAGAATTGGATCTATGCACGCAAGAATGAGTTCTGGATACTGATGGTCACAATACCATCAATGTGGAGAAACGTTTCCTCGGCAAATATACATGAGCTACGGAGATGGTCACAATAAATTGCCCCTCCGCTATTGTTTGTCTTCCAAGAGTATATGCAGCTTCGTTTTCATCTACAATGATGTTCCCAACAGTCCATTTTCTTTAGATTTTGCACTTTCTGAGTTCCATTTAGAAATGTATCTTAGGTTTGATCATTTTAGTATATAATTTCTTTCAATATCTAATTGTTCTTACTGGACATCAGTTTTTTGCACTTGACTCGTAATTATAGTCTTTGAAATATTCATTTTCACATATAGGACCATGTACATGTATTCCTGTAACCAGTTCTTCACCTGCCATTTGCAAAATGCAGAATTTGATCTATCCTTTGTAATTGAATTACAGAGTCTTCAACCCATAACTGAAAATGCATGGAATTGTTGCATGAAGTCAAGAACCAACTGACATTCATTGAAAAACTCGGTCTCCTATTCTCATGCTCTCATGTTTCCATGATAGAATCGGATACACCCTCCTCCACTTCCAAGTCAGGTTGCAGCAATGCATCCTCAGATTCAGTAAGCCAGCTTCTTCTCTTTAGAGTAATGAGCGACTTTAAGCAGATGAATCTTCGGGAGAAAAGAGTGTTCCGCTGTAAGAGCTCCAACTGCTGCTGTAATGGCAAAGTCAGAAACACACCTTCGACAGCTTTTCCAAACTCCCCCGTAACAAGGATATCAATATCGGGAATGCAGTCGATCCATTGCCAAGTCTCGATCAGTAAAACTCGATCTGGAATTCCCAACAGCAGACTTCCGGCGACCACCTCTTGGAAAATCAATATCACAAGCTTACAAAATCGCAGTGCAAGGTTTTTTGAAGCTGGTTTTCCAGAGTCCACAACATGGACTGCAACAATTATTTTAAAAAACAACTCCAAACGCAGCAAGCATTCGGTCACTTCTTCAGCCACTTCTGCCTTCAACAAGAGCTCCAGTGCCCAACAGAGTGCCTTGAGTTTTCGTTTAAAGCTAGAAATTGTCTCCACCTTAAACCTCACCATAGTTTCTCCGCCAAGGTCGGGAACGATAGTATGCTTACGGCAATCCTCATGGAAACTCTCCAGCATTTCCTTCACCTCCTTGCTGACAATCGCGACCATCTCGTTCTCAAAAGCAGATTCGATTTCGCATTCTAGAATGCTACTGAACAAGTCGTCAAACAAAGATTGAGCACTAAGGACGCTCTCTTTATCCCAACTTCCGTCTTGACACATCGCAATGAGTATGCTGTGCGCAATCTGGTCGCACAGCAATTTCCTACTGTCATCCTCGTTGCCATGTTCACCGATCTGCAACCGAGCCACCAGATCCTCGGCCTGACTTCGAGGAAAATCTGGGCATGATGAGAATTGCCGAATCCTGAGCTCATCCTCCTCAGACCAAAGTATGGTTGACAAATATCGACAAATCGTGTCCACCAACTCAGGAAACTCGATCTGAGACGCGACTCGCAAAAGCTGCAGACTGGATTTGACGTCCTTGAAGTTTTTGCGGAGAGGCGTGTACATACGGGAAAAGCAATCTGTGTAAGATGCCACTTGCAGCCCATGGCCGAGCTCCAGATTGAATTCCATGGAAGGTGGTGATGGATTTGCATCTAGATGTGTCCATCTTTGACTTAAGCACGCTTGGAAGTACTTGCTGTGTTTCTTCAACCGAGTGGAATGCACCTTCAGGACTGCCAAGGGCTCTCGACCGCGAAGGTCGGTGATTTCGTGTTTAGACTGTTGGTTGATTCCGTTGGGGACCAGGCGAATGGAAAAATCCTGATCTGCGCTTATGCCGCCGCACCACACTGTCATCGACGCTTGCTCCTCAGACCCCATTTGTGAGGTTTCCGGATGTAACCTGGATACATGTACCGTCATCACATGCGTTTGATCATTTGCAAGATTTTTACGATGAACTCTAATAAGTTTAATACATAAAGGAACCGCAATATGTTTAAACTCAAAGTGTCTGTTCAATATTTGGCCGAACTGAGAAAACTACCTTGAAACTTAAGCACAGATCGATCGTGCAGGGGGGCGCGCAGGTTTGCAGGACCCTGTCCGGGCAGATACTAACAAGTTAAGTCAATAATTAACAAAACAATATCGATGTATCTACTGGAAGTCCCTCCCTCAGCATCCTTTCTAGTTAAAAGTCTAACCTTTTAGAGAGTTGCAATTTTTTCACACAGCTGCCGGGAGCCTCAGTCTCAGAGGGGACACAATTCTGCAATTATCTAAGATCTATGCAACTGACTGACACAATTGAGGACATAATTCTGGCCCTTTGAATGGAGGCCCACACCCGGTTATGATGATTATGTAGGACCGCATGCGACCCTACCATCGATCAGCACATGGCCCGGAAAAATATCTACCACAGTTGTGCAGTGGGTTCCAGTTTGTACTTCCTTCCCGATCGACCTTCTAGATTGATCACAAAAAGAAGGAATAATACGTACCACAAGGTTAGAAACTTCTATGATGCTGAGCGAGAGATTAGCTGAACAATCGATGCGTCTAAATACTGAAGGAGACAGAGTCGAGGACGAGTGAGGGGTGACTCGATCTTACCTGTAAAGAGACTTGCGAGAGAGAACAACAACAGTGAGTGAAATGAAACGGATGAGGAGGAATTGAAGCAATCTGGATCTCTATTGCACTCTATCATCGTTACCTGATCATCGGCTCTCGTGCAGCTTGTGAGACTTCGAGTACATTACTCCATTACGACTCACGGCAACACTCAAGATTTGAGCAGGTTTGAAGACAAATCTGGAAACGAATACAAGACTTCGAGAAATGGAAAATAGAAACGATAAAGGAAGCAAACTACCTGGCGACGGGTGAACAAGTGCTGGAGTACTCAACGTGCGAATGTGAATCAAATCTCAGGTGCCTTCTCCGAATTGTGAATTGCAGACATCTACACCATTCACCACGAACTCTCTGAGTCTCTGAGTTAGAAGCAGTAACCCGCAACGACATAAATTTCACATATCTTTCGTTTCTCTAAATGCTTCACAACGAACAATCCATATATGCTACTGCATCCTCGCTAAGGATGGCGGGTAGGATTATAGCCATGGCCATGTATCCTCTGTGACTTACCGTGATACTCCTTTCTAATCCGAGTACTTAAGCTAGTTAACTGTGTCACCCAATCTACTTTTCGCTAAGGCAAGACTGAGTTTTAAAAGCGAACGCTCGACTAAAGATCATGGACACCCGAAATTGTTGGAGTGGGGATTTGCAAGCTAGATGAACGTTTTATAGACTAAGATTGAATTCTCTTAATGTGGCCGCCCATTGCGCACAGACTTGTACGACGAAGAAGTCTGACTGACGTATGACTGATTGCCAGGATTGTTGTCTACGAGTTGTGTACCTGGAATAAGACTCGCAAGTGTTAAAAACAAATTAACATATTATGGCAGATCGAGACCCCAATGATTGTACTAGTGTCCTCTATTGTATGAAACTGATATGTGAAACTTTTTGACAGCAACCGAAGCCTTAGTTTGGGCTATATTTATTTCAAGACCGTATGAGAATGATAACTGAGGCCAGTTGATCAACCATATTCCAGAAATGTAATTGAGGGAGCCCTCTTTTCCATTTTCATTTGCTGGCAGAATGATCGAACTATAACTAGCTCAGTGACTAATTAACAAAACAGTATCGACGTCTCCACTTCAAGTCCGGGCTCCCTGATCATCCTATTCAGTCAAAAGTCTAATCTTCGAGAAATCGGGAGAGTTGCAATTTTTCAGACACCTATTTGGAGCCTAATTTTTAGAGAGGACGTAATTTTTGGGACTAGCTCTGATCTATGCAACGACTGACACAACCGAGGACGTAAATTTGGCCCTTTGAAACCCAGACAGTCACACCCTGTTTTGATGAATATGTAGGAACATGACCCTATCATCGATCAGTACATGTCCCGGACTAAGTACTCCCTTCGGACCGACCATCTTTTAGCTAGATCGAGCACGTTCGTACTTTGTACCTCGAGATAACAAGCTTCAATACGTGATGCTGAGCCAAATATTAGCTGAAGAATTGATGCGATTAAGTGCCGAGGAATACAGAGCTGAGGAGGCGGTGAGGGATGATCTCCTAGCAGCTCCTTTCAGAGGCCAGCTTCGCCTATTTTCTTTTGTCCTCTGTTTCGCCTCCATCAAGAGACCACCCTCACAGGGAAGGAGTTCGGCCCTGATCATCGGCTCTCCGACAGCCTGGGAGGCTTCGAGAACATGATCACCCCATTACGACTCACGGCAATATTCAAAATTTCAGTAGGTTTGAGATGACCAGTTTGAAGACAAATCCGGAAATGAATGGAAACAATGGAGGCAAACCATCTGGCGACAGCTCTGAGATAGAAGCAGTAACCCTCAACGAATAAAAATTCATTTCGCATATCTTTCGTTTCACTAAATGAAAAGATTGCTCCACAACAAACAATCCGCGCCAGAATTATATGCTATTGCATCCTCGCAAAGGATGGTGAGTACGATTGTAGCCATGGCCTTGTATTTACTGTGACTTACCGTGATATTCTCTTGTAATCCTTGTACTTTAGCTGGTTAGGGTCACTCAATCTACTTCAAGTCTTCATCGCTAAAGCAAGACTGAGTTTTTCAAAGCGAATGACTAAAGATCATGAATATCCGAAATTGCTAGAGTGGAGATTTGCAAGACGGACGTGTTCTAGACTGCGATTGCAACTTCTTTGGCTGCCCGTTCCGCACAGACTTGGTACGAATTAAGAAGCAGTTTGACTGAAGTGTGACTGATTGCCTGGATTGATGTCAATGGGTAGCGTACCTGGATTAAGACTGGCAAGTGTTGAAACAAACTAATATATTTTGGTTGAACCCCCCATAATTGTCCTACAGTCCTGTACTATTTGAAATTGATAGGCAGAACTTGTTGACAAAAAGTGAGCAATATTCATTGACCATATGAGAATGATAACTGAGGCCAATTGATCGATCATATTGCAGGACAGTAATCAAGGGCCCCGGGCGGTCTTTTCCTTCTGTTTGAAAGAATGAGCTTACTCCAATACCCTACGCTCGGGTCAGACTCGTTAAAAAACAAAATAAAAATAAATGAATATGACCTATGATGAAATTTTTAGAAACTCTAGCATGACATATTTGAAAAGTGTAGAAAATATTGATGAAAATAATTTGAATCTTAGAAAAAGATCCCTATGAAATTTAAAAATTTTAAAGTTTAAAATTAAGAAAAAAATGAAGATGGGGCTCCCAAAGAGCTCGTCCAAGGCAAGGCTCTTATGGGCCATTGAGGCGGGGGGCTCCCAAATATTATGTAAAAGTAGCTGTAACTGTCAATAAAGCCTCCTTAACTGCACTAATGCTCAAGTCCCAAGACAAAATTGGAAGATCCAACTACTATACATGTCTATATGACTATAAGGCTAGCTAGAGGTCCCTACCTATAAAGTGAACGAAATATTCTTTTTGCTTCATAACAAATTTTTAGAAATTCTAAAAGCTACTAATGAAAGGGATTTTTGTGAAAAATAAATGATTTCGAATTGACTATGATGAACCTGACCTCAAGGTACGATACTACTGTCACTGCTCTATAAACATGGTTGTCATAACGGGCGAGTTAGGGTCATCGGATGGGACGGACGGACGGTCCAGACGGCTTTAATTTTGTAACTTGTGCAATTTTGCGGAATGACACGTCACCTCGAAATGCAAAATCCATGGCGCGGACGAGATCATCCGTGCCCAGCATGTTCCTTAATCCACATGGCATCCACGTGGCCTATTTTTCTGTTATCAGAAAGTCAACTATGTGTTGACTATGTTGGACGGGCAGGACCTCTAACAGACGGGCAAATCGGATGGACGAGCGAACCGGACGTCCGTCCACTATGACAACCATGTCTATAAACTAAGATTGAATTCATGAACATTCCATATTGTTGATTTATCATGCATTCAAATTTTACTTTTATACTAAGAAGGAAAATTATCATACATTGAAAAATGAAATTAGGTTGTCCCTTCACTCACTAATTTCTTAACATTTTACCCTACATAAATATTTACTATTACTGTAGAGGAATGCACTACTTTTGAATTAGGTATCATTTTAATTGCAACTCATGAATCTCCATGTGTTACAAACCTGAGCGCCATTGCATTACCAAGGCATCAAGCTCAAAAACAATTGAGCTGCATCATGAGATAGTAGTGAAGTTCAAGTTCCAGAACAGTGAATTGAGTATAGAAAAGCAAGGAGACAAAGGCTTCATTGCTAAATACATTGAAACATATATGCTATGTACAAATAGAAATCTATCATGGGAAGCATAGGGGTCGTTACAAGAAATACTGAGAGTTTTGCAAGCATAACTCCCATATTCACAATTATTTTATGCTTAGAAATGAACTCTTGCACTATCTCAAATTCATTTATGTGCAGTCAAAAAAATCCAACATTCTCAATTATTTTCTTTGGGTTAGCAAAGTACTCCTACACTCCTGGAAATTTATGTTGGTTGGGACAAGAACTCCCACACTACCAATTTTTTCCTCAGAGTTAGCAATCAGCACTCCCAATGTCTTATAAACACTCACTGACCCAACAATGCAAAGCAAAATATAACTGCAACAAGCAATGTTACACTTATATTGGTTTTGGGTGGATGGTTTTCACCAGGGCTTTTATTTTTGGCGAAATTTCACCAGACTGAGAAATCTGACCTCTTTGGCTTCATCCCTCCAAAAACTGGCCTCTGGAGTGAAACCAGCAACGGGGACACTGTTCCAAAAAAAAAGCCCTGGTTTTCACATGATCTATGCCAGCCCTTGGAATCTTGCTTTGATTTGAATTCTTGCTGGGATGGGTTTTGTAATCTCGGAAGCGTTAGGAAGATGATGGTAACGACAGCAGCTGTGAAAGCCAAAAAGGCTGGGCGAGGGCTCAAGGCCCCCTAAATTGAAAAACAAAACAGGATTACAGAAATGAAGGGGGGGTGCCTTGAAAATGCCAAGTCCCTCCTGGAGTATTGCAAAAAAGTGGGCACCACTCTCCCTGAAAGCGATTTTGGACTAATATAATTTTTTCTCTACTTGTAATTTGAGTCCTAGTCTGAAGCCAGATCACCATTTCAGCATGAATGGTGGATAACCATGTAGAGCTGCTGACCTTTTTAATGCTGAAATCAATCTGACTATACTTACTGCTGCACCTGTTTACCCAGATTTGTTGAACTAGAAATGAGTGTAACGACAGCAGCTGCTAGCAACAATTTCTGTATTTCAGAAGTTGAGAAAATGTATTTAATGCAAGAGTTCCTAGTCTGTGAAGAAGGCATGACAAGTGTTAATAACATGGACATTGTCAATCTCAGTCTCGAGTTCTTCCACTAAACCATCTTTGTGGACCACGGCTTGTATACTATCCAAGTGCAATCTCTGATACTTGGCACCATGATGGTCTCCTTCTCATGGACGAAATCACTCATCTAAGCTAGCCAACCCATTTCCACGTATTTGGAGCACAGGTTTTTTGAGTGGAGAAATTTTCCTGTGTGCAGAAATAGAGGGATTTCATAATTTTATATGTCTCGAAACATAATTACTATGAATTTTTTAGTCAAAGATTTTGTTTGACCTATATTGGTCATATAGGTTTTCCTATTTCCAACGACAAGCTGGTTGGAAAATCAACTAAGGTCTGGTTGTCATATTCAAAGTCTTGCAACCAATCATAATACATCACAATTGCACTAAAAACTTTGCCATAATTAATCACTATTCATTTCTATTTGATCAGAAAGAGAAGAGCCTATATAACCAAAATAGAAGGTGATCAAAATTCAGAAATGGAACAGCTATTATAAAAAGATGATGACATGAACTTGACAGAAAAATTGGCAAGCACACTACAATAATAGAGCACCCTTGAGAAAGTCTTACAAGTTATTTAGAAAGCACGACCATTCTTAATTTAGCCTTAGGCTTCTATCTTTAATCCTTTAAAGGCAAAGGATTCATGATTTAGAAATGACCATATTGATTGGTCTTATTGTAGAAGGTATACTCTAAATGGAGAAAATCCTTGTAGAATTGTTGCAAGAAACACCTTTCCTGTTTTTTATCATTCCCCTTAGTCTTAGACAAGTGGTTTTGGGCTCATAACTTTTGCATCATATATTTGTTTTTTATAAAAATTTGAAGGATAGGTACATGTAGTAGTTTGAGACATTCAATAATTTTATCTAATTTCTTAAAATTTATATATTATTTTTAAACTGCCCCCAATTGGATGTCTACCTTTGGCCTTTGCCATTTTAAGGGGGCTTAGTACTAAATTTCTAACCCAAAAATACAAATTTGAAAGTCTAAATTGAAACACAAAGAGTTGCACTAAAGTTATACAAATATATAAGAAATTTTCTAAAAATAGAAAATTGTCCACCTTCCACATGTGCTCAAAGTGCACTACCTAAGTACACATGTAGAGAGTACAATTTTTATTTGTTGAAGATGAAAAATGGTTGAAAAAGAGCACCTTCAAGTGAAGTAAATGTTTTGTTTTGTTTTTAATTATTTGATTTATTTTTCTTATTTTTTTAAAATCAAATTCAAAAGTATCTATTTTCTTACATTTTTCATCACTCTTTTGTTGTGCATAACTTTTAGAGATAAATTTTCTAGGCTTGAATTTTCTCTAAAATACTATTTTGAATGCTTTGTAAATTATCCATATTTATTTTAATTGAAAAAAATTATTCCAAAAGTCACAGTATTCCAATATTGAGATTGTTTTGAGCCCAAAACTACAAGTGTTTCTTGCGATTACCCTATAATATTTGATTGAAAGAAGGTTTAATATTCTTAACCAATTATACAAGTGGCCCTCTTAATCTAAAGTGAATTGAGATATCTTGAATAGAATAAGGTGATGTGGTCTTTCTTTTGTGACACAAAAAGATCAATTCTTTTCTATCAACTTTTATTCATAAGGGATTAATTATTTTTTAGGTTGCTTCATCCCTATTTAAAAAAAATTATGGAATAGTATATGTGTTGGTACCAAATAAAGTATTTGAAGAAATAAAAATTGTCATATAAACTATTCAAACTTATTCACTAGAATTGACAAGCAAAGAAACATCATTATAAAGTATTATTTAGAAGAATATTTTGGAAAAGATATGTGAATGAAAGTTGTAGGATTTGAGTTTTAGATTCCATCTATACGATTAGATTCACCAATACTATACAATGAAACTTGCTTGCCACCCCAGTTTCCCATTAGTTCCCTCCCTCCTCTCTCAAAAAATTTGTGAGCCGTTGATTTTTTTGAAAAAAAATGCTTACCTTCAAAATTGACGTTGATTTCTCAAAAAATCACAAGATGTTGATCTTGTGAAATTTAATCTGAGCTGTTCAAATATAAAATACAAATACTGAATATGAATACGAATACGGGTACAAATATTGGATATGAGTACTAAATATGTGTACTGAATATGGATATTGAATACGGGTACTGAATATGGGTACTGGATATGCATACTAAATACATGTACTAAATACGTATATTGACTACGTGTACTAAATATGTGTACTAAATACGAATACAATATTGGATACGGAATCAATTGCCCCGTATTGTTTGTCAAGAACTTTGATTCTAAAGATTACAAGAGGGGGTGGGGGTGAGGGGGGGGTGAGATAAAAAAATTTAAATCAAATTCTAAATGATAGGTGGGGGTGGTAAAATAAAAAAATTTAAATAAAAATTGAGGGGGGGAGTGCATAGTGACACAAAGTGTCACTATACACCTTGAGTGCCTAATAACTATTATAATTACTTAAACTGTATTATTTTTTTTGAAAGAGTACTTTCAAAATTTCTTCTACATTTGATTACAATTAAAATATTATCATTTTTCAAGAAAAATTTGTTAGAATGGATTTAGAATTTTTGTATTATTTGATTTTAAGACTTCATTTTTGCAATCTAGTTTTCAACTAGAGTCAATTGCAATTTTGGCTTGGTCAAGTAGTCAACCACTTGGCATACTATTGCATTTGTAACTTTAAGTGAATTATATATTCTCTCAAAATAATAAATCCAACCATCAGATAGGACAAAGAGTTTATAAAATATTTCTTTGAACTAGGATGACTTTCATCCAAGTAGAAAATAATGAGAAAGAAATGTCAATTTCAGTCTAGTCATCATCCAAAAACTAGATGCTAGAGTGCTAAAGGTATGTTCTTACTTAGTGTTAAAGAATGTAGTTATTGAGGGTCTTGGGAATAAATTTAGATGTGCTTTTAAACCATGTTCACATTACAAAGATCACTCCTAACACTAAGTGTGAACCTATTTTAAGGAGTGAACAACCATATGATAAGTCTTATCATCTTTAATCTTCGAGCATTGTGACATATAATTTCTAGACATCAAACAAACTAAGTATCAATTTTTTTTTTCAATACTACTTGGATGAAAGTCATCAAATTTGTGAAGATACTTTATCAAGTTGTTGTCCTATCCAATGGTTGGATTTGGTGTTTCTCGAGTGTATATTTTTCTAAAATTACAAATGTGAAAGTGTATCAAGCTAAAAATTGCATTGACTTTAGTTCAAAATTCAATTTGCAAAAATGAAATCTTAGATTTAAAAAATATAAAATTTCAAAAAATCACCATATTAAGAGAACCTCATTTCAAATCCATTCCAACAAGTTTTACTTAAAAATTGATAATATTTTATTTATAATTGAGTTTAGAAGGAATTTAGAAATTTCCCTTTTAAAATTTGTAAAAAATATTGATGATAGCACTAATAAATCTAATTGTATCAATGGAATCTAAAACTCAAAATCTACAACTTCTATTTGTTTATCAATTCCAAAACATTCTTCCAAATATGACTTTTTAACAATTTTTCCCAAATTGTCAATTTTGGAAAAGGATCTGGACGTTTTATAGGTTAAATAAGTAAAACTTGATGTTTTGAAAGACTTACTTGAAAAGAATTTTTTTAAGAATCCCTCCAAAACAAACCAAACCAAACTGTACCGCCCTTCCAGCATTCCAGCCTATCCATTCCACGTGCTCAGCGCCCCAGGCACTGCCAAGTGTAAGTGATGACACGTATTCGACACGTGGCATCAACCCAGTTGATGAAGCATCTTCTCCCGCCAATGTACTTTACTTCTCAAGAATCCAGCCAGTTGTATCAACATCGCTTTACGAATATGGAATTGAAAATCACCCTTTCCTAAAGTCACTGAACTGAACTGCAGTATCACTGCTGTCACAAATGTTCATTAACTTACTCTGAAATAACACTCAAAATTGTTAAAAATTGTTAAAAATTCAGATTAGAAAAATTACACCAACCAAACACAAGTCACCTCCCAAGTGAACTCACTGAATTCATGCCTCTATCATTCGGTGGAGCTAGTCACTCACATTCTCCACGTGCCTGGAGATCCCAGAGTTAGCTTTAGACTTTGGCGTCCATCGAAGGTTAACTTTGACATCGATCAACGAAGCTCGTACTAGAAGGGCTCTTCATCTCTCTGGGACGTTAGCAACGAGAATTTGCAGCAGCCCTCTGTCCGATCTTTCTTTTTTCAAGAGGTATTAAGATTTAGTTGAGTTCGGCATTAGCTATGGTGACGGGATTTTTACAGTCCGTTGGGCACACCATCTTCCGCATGGGAGGTGCGAGTGGCGATGGCGTCAAGAGTGAGGGTGAAGATGCAGGGCCTATGCGTTTGGGCCACAGTGGGGAGCCTCTGTACACCAATTTGGTTGGTCATCCTGTCTCTGATGACAACCACAGGTATCAACTATGAATTCAGTCATGCTAACTATGGATCGTTTTTCATGCTTCAAGCAATTGCAAGTGATTTCACAGGTTTTGTGCAGATTGCTTGATTAGGCTTTTGTTTGGGTGCTGTCAGTCAGTGGGTGATTTTCAATTGGCTTGATGAAAGATTGCCTGGGTGTGGATTGATCAGTGTGACGATTGGGGAGAGCGGCATCGTGACATTCGAGGATCTTCATTTGTTCGAGAAGAATGCGCACTTCAACCGGGAGCGCATTCCGGAGCGTGTGGTGCATGCTAAAGGCGCAGGGGCTCACGGTTACTTCGAAGTCACCCAGTACGTAACAAACCATATATCCGTATTCGCATTAGATCCCATCATTCTATGAATTTGCAGCAACGTACACTCAAAGTTTTTGAATCTTGCAACCAGGGTCCCAGCATAGTTTGAATTCGTGGCATCTACTACTGTGAGTGATAGGGTGGCAAGTGTGAGGGATATTCTAGAATGCTATTCTTGAGGTGGTTATGATTCAGAGGTTTGAGTGTGCAAGCATTCCGATTCTGCTCAAATTCACTATTTTGGCAACGTTTTCAGAAATTTATTACAATTTACAGATGCCGTTCTGGAACCTCAGATCTGCAGTATTCGTAGTTTTCATAGCGTGAGTCACAATTTGGAGCTTTGATTATCGATGCTGTGCTTTTGACTCCAGGGACGTGACTGACCTTTGCAAGGCAGGCCTCTTCAGCCAAGTCGGAAAGAAAACCCCCGTCTTCGCCCGATTCTCCACCGTCACAGGCGAATCCGGGTTCCCAGATACCGCCAGGGATCCTCGCGGCTTCTCGCTGAAATTTTACACGGAGGAAGGCAACTGGGACATGGTGGGCAACAACACGCCTGTCTTCTTCGTTCGCGACGCGTTGAAGTTCCCCGACCTCATCCACTCCCAGAAGCGCAACCCGCAGACGCACAGGAAGGATCCCAACGCGTTTTGGGACTTTCTCAGCTTGGTCCCGGAGTCGCTCCACCAGGTTTGGTGACCGTTATCTTGATCTTCACCATATACTAATGAAAAACAGGTTTTAGATCCTTTTGGAATGAGAATAATGCATTTTACTGTAAAGGCTTGCAATGCTGAATGTGGAAACTCTACATGTCTACATGGCATGCGCTGAAGTGCCGTTTAACATTGAATCCGTTTCCCATTGAGATTGTATTGAAATGTTTGTTTCTGAATTCTCTTGCTTGAACGATCATTGGCTACTCCTCTTGATATTCACCACTCGGGGTGCAAAGTTTCTCTGTCGCTGAATGTTGCGATTGACCTCTCACGATTATTTTGAGATTCAAATGAAATTTTTTTTTGTGTCCGTTCCTCGAGGTTTGAAGACTAACGGTTCACTTTCACGTTTCAGGTTTTGATCACGTTTTCCCCGCGTGGAGTGCCCGACGGCCATCGCCACATGCACGGCTACGGCTCCCACACGTTCAAGTGGGTGAACAAGGAAGGCAAAGCGCACTGGGTGAAGTTCCACTTCCTCAGCGACCAAGGGATCAAGAACCTCACGCACGAGCGCGCGGTGGAGCTCGCGGGCATCAACCCCGACTACTCCACTGAGGATCTGTTCGATAACATTGAGAGCGGGAATGGCCCTTCATGGACGTTCAAAGTGCAGGTCAGTGGCGATTCTTCATAAGTACCCCAATCACTTACTTGTCAATTTCTGTATCATTTCAAACTGCTACAATCACAACATCATTTCCAAGCGTCATCAATCAAGAGCTGAACCAAGAACGAATTGAAAGGGCTGGTATCCTACTGCAAAATCCAGAGTTTAAGGGGTGGTGATACATTACAAGATTGTAGGGGACACTATGAATGGCAACAATGCCTTGAACTTTCTTCCACTGACTCTTTGACTTAATATGCCCAGTTTTTGAGATTCTCCAATTTTTTTCCTTTCATTTGCGGATTTTGACCAGACCTCTCCGTACAAATTTTTCTGGTGCAGGTGATGCCACTGGATGATGCGCCCTCATACCGGTTCGATCCATTCGATTTGACGAAAGTGTGGCCGCACTCGGATTACCCTCTCCGTGAAGTCGGGAAGCTGAAGCTTGACAGGAATCCAACGAATTACTTCGCAGAGGTTGAGCAAGCTTCCTTTTCTCCCGCGCATATGGTTCCCGGTATCGAAGCTTCCCCCGACCGCGTCCTCCAGGCTCGTCTCTTCGCCTACGACGACGCAGGGCGGTACCGCCTGGGCGCGAATCACTTGCAAATCCCAATCAACCAGTGCCCGTTTGCGAAGGTGCAAAGCTACTCTCGCGATGGGCACATGACTGTGACGGAGAATGGGGGGAGCAAGCCGAACTACTACCCGAACTCCTTCGAAGACTTGCCGCGGCCGGACGCTTCACAACGGGATGTGCATCCCTACAAGCATGAAGGGGGCGTCGTCTCGAGATCTCCGCCCCGGAAGTGGTCGGAGCAAGACGACTACGAGCAGCCGCGGGCGCTTTGGCTAGGGATGTCGAAGGAAGATCAAGAGCAAACGGCGAAGAACATCGCGGGGCACATCCAAGGAGCGAAAGATTTCATCATTCAGAGGCAAATTTTGGTGTTCAAACGCTGTGACGCGACGCTGGCGCAGAAAGTGGAGGAGATGTTGGCGGAGAAGAAGAAAAACTCGCAGGAGCCTTATACCATGGTAGCTTAACTTGAATTCAAATGCGATGCTTCAGGACTGTGTCTTCGATCACTCATTCAGGAGTGTTTTGACTCTACTTCTGTACATTTGTTTATGAAACATGTAGGATGGGCTGCGCAGGCGCTTGCTTTGCAGATTTAGGGTTTAGTTGCAGTCGCCTAGGCTTTTGCGTCGAAGCCCTTCGGTGGATTTTGCAAAGAAATTGAGAATTTAGTTTACAGGAGTCGTGACACCATGGTAGTCTACCTTGAATTCGAATGTAGAGCTTCAGGCCTTATTAGTCTTCAATCACTCAGTTAGGAGTATTTTGACTCTACTTCTGTATACCGTACTCGTGTACATTTGTTATGAAACATATAGGATGTACTGCGCGGTTTTTTGCTTTGTAGATTTAGGTGTAGTGGCAGTCGCCTTCGTTTTGAATCGAAGCCCTTCGGTGGGATTTTACAAAGAAATTGAGAATTTGTTATTTTCATTTTACTAAGATTGGTATTGTTGCCACTTTCAGTCGCTGGACGTGAGTTTCTCTAAATTTTTTACTTGTCAGTGTTTGATGGGATTAGGTTTTCGGTCGCCCCTAATTATGGTGAGGGTTGCTTAGCTAGCTACTAGAAAGCACCTCCAGTAGTGTTTTAGAAAATCTAGCCACAGTAAACCTTGCCATTGGTGAAACCATATAGGAAATTATTTTTTGACATAAACTCTGCCAACTGTAATGGGGCCAGCTCGGCTTTTAAGAATACATATCACGGGGTGGGTCTTCTGTTGAAACTTTGCATCGATGCTTGTGAACTGAAGGCATTTTCTGATGATTCAGATTTTGAGATTGCACAGAGATTGCTGTCCAGAATCATCTACACTTGACACATTATTGTCACGCTTGACTGATCAATCTCAGTCAGTGTATTGTACTGTACATAAATTGGGACTCGTTTGTCATGCACATTTGCACAGTCCAAATTAAAGATTGACCAACTGTTTATTCAGAGGGCAGCAGCAGCTGAAGGACGCATTAAGTTAACTAGTCTGCGCAGGCACTTCCAGGAAGTGTCATGCTCGTGCTGTCATGAGCATTGGAGAATGGACGAATGGACGTGCTTGTGTTGTTCTCGTGACGGGCTGTCCAGGTGATGTGAATGGTGGACTTTGCATATAACTTACTTTTAGTCTTCTTTCAGTCCAGAGTAGTGGTCCCACTCTAAACCCTAAAACCCTGAACCCTGAGCCCTAAACCCTTAGCAAATGAATATTCAGTTAGCTTTCTTTCATTATTGTAACGTGTCCACACGCGTTTCGGGTTTCGCCGCTTCAATCTTTGTTTCTATCACTATCACCTTCGATGTGAAGCTGAGTGATTGTGTAGGTTTGCACTGTCTTGCAGTTGGGCAGCTTATGCAAACACGTCTTCGGTGCTCCAAATTTGTGGATGTGCTATCTGTTGTAACATCTAGACCCCTGAGAGTTTTCAGTCACGTTACTGGCAGTGACAGAGGCACATCATAGTACATATATGATCATACCCGGAGACTATGTGACACATTTGATTTGAGAGGCATGTTCACATTGGACAGTAAATTGAACTACTGTGTAACTTGTCTGATCACGGACCGAGAACGACGTTCTTGAGCCTGCCGACATTGATTGAGCTCCTAAGTAACTCTCCTGCTTGAGTAAAGAACAGTAACCTACATATTCGTGATGATTGTGGATTTAAGAATACGTAGATTAATGAACCCAACCAGTTTAAGGTTTCATAAATCACCATATTAGAGCAGAAAGTTCATAGATTAGTAATGTAAACAGCTGAGTCCGTTGACACAGGTACTTCGAAAGTTTGGACGTCATTCAAGGATACATACATATCAGTGGATGCCGATTTCTTCATATAGAACGCTCGTGAATCTTCGACATGCAGATCCAAGGATCCTCAACAATGGATACACATGGAGGAGCCCAGAAGTATCCACACACGAGCTTCTGTTCGTTGCTGCTTCTATGGTTCCCGCTATGGTCGCAGCTGGTTTCACAAGCAGTTGTTGCTCAGAGCTCCACGAATTACCTGGTGGGAACGGGGAGCTATGACATTACTGGACCTGCAGCAGACGTGAACATGATGGGTTATGGAAACACGAGGCAGAATGCGGCTGGGGTTCACATCCGACTGTATGCGCGCGTGTTCATTGTGGGAGAACCAGTTTCTGCAACAAGGGTGGTGCTTGTCAACCTCGATGCGTGCATGGCGTCCATAGCCGTCACACTGCGTGTTCTTTCCCGACTCAAAGAGCGGTAAAATTACAATGAAAATAATGTTCAATTTCTGTTAATCTCTCCGTATTCTTTCTTTGTATCTTTCTTTCAATCTCTGCATATTTTTCTGTCTGTCAATCTTTGCATTTTCCATTCAATCTCTGCATGAATATTAGTCGTCCAGTCAGGAGTTTAATGGTAATGTAGATCAGTCTATTGAGAAATCATTTTAGGAGATCAGAATAGAGTTCACTGGGGAGAGCAGTTCGGGTTCAAGAGCAAAAGTCTCTTGAGCCCAATTTTTATGAGTTTCTTACAGAATCGTTCAAAATGCCGTAGGTTTAGTAAGATGACTGTTGTACGGATAGTAGACTTGAAATTCCAATTCCATTTAAAGATTCAGTGGTCATGTGCACACATTTTACCAAGTCCTACACGCAACTTTGCTAATTGAAGGCCACTGAGTGTGTTGGAACATTTGGCAAAGATGAGTTGCTGTTGTCAGTGGAGGAGACCAGATCCAGTCCCTAACTGTTTTAAAGTATCCTCTACTTCAGTTTCCAGTTACAAAACTTGTAATTATGGTTTGGTGCCGGTTGATCAGATATGGTGAGCTTTACACAGCGAAGAACGTTGCAATTTCCGGCACGCACACACATTCTGGGCCGGGGGGTTACTTGCAGTATGTGCTCTACCTTGTGACTTCCCTTGGTTTTGTGCGCCAGTCCTTTGAAGCGCTTGCTGACGGTATTGAGCTGGCCATTGTTGAAGCCCACGAGAATCTCCGACGTGGTTCTGTATTTTTCAACAAAGGTGAGCTACATCCCATTGAATTTCGCGACTTCTGCTTACACTAGCTAGCTAGAAATCCCACCCCCAAGAGGTATTTCTAGAAAGCTGAGGTACGTTTCTGTTAAAACTGTCTTAAATGGCACCGCTAAATTAACCTAGTGAGGCTTCTGGTGTAGTGATTGAAAGGTTAGATAGGAGTTCACCTTATGTTTTTCAAAAGATTTCACCTCTTGATAATGCGGGTGCCAATAACAGGGGACGTTTTGGGAGCAAATATCAACAGGAGCCCAAGTGCATATCTCCAAAACCCAGCCGAAGAGCGAGCCGCCTACAACTACGACGTGGACAAGGAAATGTCATTGCTGAAGTTCGTAAATGCGGAGATGGAGCCACTGGGAGCCTTCAGCTGGTTTCCTGTGCATGGAACCTCCATGAACCGAACCAACCAACTGATCAGTGGGGACAACAAGGGCGCAGCTTCACGCTTCATGGAGGATTGGTTAAGCAACAACAGGAAGACCAACAACAGAAGCTTTGGGGAAGCTGAAATGGGGACTTCCGGAGGACAACCGACTTCCAGGATTTCAAGTGTGATGCACAAAGTGAGGCGCAAAGGTTCAGTGGGTCCCCACTTTGTGGCAGCGTTCTGTCAGAGCAATGTCGGTGATACGACTCCGAATACATTGGGACCATTCTGCGTGGATTCAGGACTGCCTTGTGACTTTCAGAAGAGTACTTGCAACGGGAAGAGTCAACAGTGTGTCGGTCGAGGCCCTGCGTAAGTGAATGTCGCTTCTCTTTCTTGGAATACTTGAAACGTGGTTACAATTAGATGGTTTCAAGAACTTCTAGATAACGTCTTCTAGAGAGTCTATAATTGAAGTATTAAATTCAGATAGGTCTCGAGATTGTTCCCAAGAGTAGAAGGAAAGAGGGAGGATATATCGCCTCTGTTTTAGGTTTAAAACTTATCATCCTAGTTCCGAGGCTTGAGAATGGTTAAGGAATGTAGGAAGACGGATGGTGGGTTGCATGGTGATGTGATTCATTTCACATCAACAAAATTAATTGAAAGCCTTAAATGACTCTCAGACATATCCATGGCTCATTGCTGAATAATGTCACGCTATAATCAAGTTGATCATTCATAGGTCTCCTTCCATAACATGGCAAAGATTCTCTTTATGGTATTGTCTCAATGTTCACGAAGCGATCTAATTTAAATGTGAAGACATTACTTTTTTTCTGAAAGGAAAGATGCTACGCAATGATCAAGAAGCTCCAGACTCTGTTTTAATTTTTGATGTGAGACCTAAGGTCGACTTACGAAATTTGGTGTTAATTCACGTGGCATATATGATGGCGAATCGGAGATGTTTGAAAAATGGGGTTTCTATGATCAGATTTCCGAGGGATCACTTCGAGAGCACAAGGCTTATTGGGGAGAAGCAGGCTGGAGGTGCAATCAAATTGTTCCAAGAAGCGAAGATTCAAGTACTTGGCAAGATCTCCTACAAACAGACGTACATCAACATGACAAGCCTTTCAGTGAATCTTCCATCTGGAGAAGTGGTTTCAACATGTCCCGCCGCGGTGGGGTTCAGCTTCGCTGGTGGAACCACCGATGGACCCGGAGCTTTTGATTTCACCCAAGGGGACATCAAGGTACACGCAACCCTCTCAAATGAAACTCTGTACTGTCTCAATAATTCCCTGTATAATTATCCTCAGAATCTGGCATGTTGTGTACACATCTGATTGAGCTACTTTGTCGTATATTTGTCGTATGCGTACATCAAAAGGGCAGAATTTCAAGAAAATGGCAGTTTTTAAGGCAATCATGCGTAGCTTCTTGTTAATAATAGCTCTTGTTCTTCGCACTCCGTGCACTTCAATGTCAATTTTGGCTCTTAATGTCATGCAGGGAAACCTTTTCTGGAGGTTCGTAGGTGGAGCACTACATAAGCCGAGCATGGAGCAGATTAATTGCCACAAGCCAAAGCCCATTCTTTTGGACACGGGCGAGATATCTAGACCTTACGCATGGACGGTATATCTGCTGACTTTCCACACTCCGAACATAGTGCCTTTTGTGCGATGTCTAGTTTCAATAAGTTTGTGATCTCAGTCTTTTTCGAATAGACTAGGTAATTTCCGGTGCATGCCTGACCAGATCTTCTCAGCTTCTATCAAATATAGTGCTTGATATCGTAAAAATCGGTACCTCAGGGTCAGTTTAGATTGCACAGGTTGAAGGAATAAATTTGAGAAAACATTCAAGCTTAGAATTTGAACCAATGCCATGTCCAACTGGAGGCGAGATAGCAATCTTAAAACAAATTATTATTTGAATATACGACACCTTATGGCGCATTGGAGGTAGCAAGTGTCCAATCCGTCTCAAAGAGAAAGCTTGAAACATTTTCTATCTCAAAATGTTTTCAGCCATGTCACATGGGAGCCAGGAATGTGCAACTACGTCTCTCATTCTGCTTGAGGAATACAAGAGAAAAGGATAACATATGTTTTTTGCGCCAACCAAGTATAGGATGTCTTCTTATCTCAAGCTAAGTTGTTCGATCTGTGCAGTCTTAAGTGTCCCTCAACCTTCTTCAAAATCTATGCGACCATGCACGGATCGATCTCCCAGTTAAAATGAAATGAATGTAAGTGTGTTGTCAAATATCGGCAGGGCTCATCTGTCCTGATTATTATCGCCCGACTGATATTGTTTTTGTTTTTCTGCAGTCATCAGTGTTGCCAATCCAGATACTTCAAATTGGGCAATTCATCATCCTGTCGGTACCTGGAGGTAAGGAATAGTCGTCAGTCACCATTTCCATTGAATCTCTCCATTTGAAATTCCAGAGAGACTACGTGCCTGTAAATTCTACACATAGTACGCTTCCCTTTCATAAGAATCCTGCCCGGAATCCTCGTACTTGTGTCCAGAGATGACGACAATGGCTGGTCGACGATTGCGAGCTGCGGTGAAGGCGACCCTGGTGGAAAAAGGACGTGGCCAATTTGATTCCAACACCCACGTTGTCATTGCTGGTCTGGCGGGTGACTACTCTCAGTACATTGCAACCTTTGAGGAATATCAAGTTCAAAGATATGAGGTCAGTTCTTTTGAAGTATTCCAGAAAGCCACTCATATATCTATACTGCTCCTACTTTTTAGAGCTCTCTGCACTTTGAATGTTGCAACATTTTGGTGCTCTGCAACAAGTCATTTAACGAACATGATCATATATATTCAACCATGTTGCCTGCCCACCCTTTCAGTGTAGGCCTGTGCTTTGTGGTTGACAGTAACTACCCTTGCTTGTAATAGTTGGCTGAACCCAAAATGTGAACTAACGAATTTATGAATGCCAAGGAAAGATGTCTGAGAACTAGAGTATCCTGTATCCCACGATTCTTCCTTGAACTAGCACTTGCCTCAGCGTGTTTGCAGCTCCTTTCAAGAACGTGAACGTCAGTTTCGATAAATTGGCAGAATTCCACAACTGCGGCACTTCTCAGGAACGCAGTCTGAAACATAAATGTACTCTGGTCCTATCTTTTAGAGCTTTGTGCAAACCTACACCAGCCCTCGTTCTTAGAGCTTTGTGCAGATGAATATTTGGGCACCCAGAATAGCGCTAATGAAACGAAATTGACGATTGTGATGTAAAACAACCAGAGTACCAAGAGATGATGTCGTTTTGCTTTACTCAACCATTCCTTTTTGATGACTTGCAGGGAGCATCCACGCTTTTTGGTCCCCACACACTCCAGGGCTACATCCAGGAATTTCAGAAGCTAGCCGCAGCGCTAGCCCAAGAAGAAGACCTGCCACCAGGGCCACCACCACCAAACCTCCTCGACCAACAAATCGAGTTTCTTCCAGGCGTGGTGGTCGACAAAACACCTACAGGAGTCACATTCGGCGACCTCAAACAAGACGTGCCACTGAATGCTGCCTTTCGAATGGGGGAGACTGTGGCGGTGGTGTTCCACACCGCCAATCCTCGCAACGATTTGCTCACCGAGGGAACGTTTGCCGTGGTTGAAATCCTTCGTGCCACTGCAACATGGGAGCCCGTGTACGACGACGATGACTGGAGTTTGAAGTTTCTGTGGAGTCGGTCCTCCAGGTTGAGTGCTGCTAGCCTTGGTCGCATTGAATGGACCGTGCCAAACACTGCTGCTCTTGGTGTTTATAGAATTCGTCACTTTGGTGCTTGGAAACCCTTTCTTCGTGAAGTCAAGTATTTCACTGGTGCTTCCAGTGGGTTCCGAGTAACAGCTTAGAAACAAGCAGGTAGACTTCAAGAGGCTCTGGCCCTGTAGCATTGGTTCGAGTAAGGAGCAGCTCAACTTCCGCAGAGTAGCTTTTGTCGATGCAAAATCCTCCTCCCATTTCGGTTCAGAGCCAATAATTACGATGGTTCATGTAGATAGTGTTTCTAAATTTTTTTCGGAATATCAAATGTAGGTCGATTACAACTTTTGCAGATTACAGTCAAGAATGTTCTCACGAAATTGAGAAAGGCATGGTGCACCTTTGACAGGAGAAACATTGTTTTACAGAAGATCTAGAGTACAGATTCTGGGATTATTTGGGAAGTACTATGTGAAAATTCTAAAATATGAGACCCTGAGGGTATAATTGTGAGATGGAAAGAGATGGAAAATTTAGCAACCTGAATATTCCAGGCAAACTTGGCATCGCCATTAACGTTGGCTGAGGTATGATATGTTAAAATTTTCACACAATTCAACAATTAAATAATACGATCCCAGAGGTATTTGCTTGCACAATTTCCATTTCACGTGTGCAGTGAATATTACAATTTGGCCTTTCACCCTTTGTACACTAAGACTAAGCTACAGCCATGTCCTTGAGACATGGCTAGTTGAACTACCCCTAAAGACTCTTTATTCACGATGGTCCAATTTTCATGTTCAGACCAGGTCACGTATTCCCAGTTCAGACGCGTTGCTACAGTTATCAATTCTATTTTGAGGACGGGTTATTTCGTACCTAATCTCTCGGTAAGTGCACATGGTTGGTGTTGGATGATCGCTAAAGGCACTCCTTGTTGCTGCACGGCACGTAAAAACGACATGTTAGCTGTCACTGTGGGTGCTTGCAGGAAGTCGCCGCTGCCGAAGACAAGCTTATGACGACGCTTGATTTTTCCGGTTTCAGGGAGTGCTTCCACTCGAGTGGCTGTCAAGTTTGGCACCACCCTGCATAATTAAAATCACTGTATGTTAGTCAAACATTCATTTCGAGTCCTAAAATTGAAAGAAAACCACCTAATGAGCCAAATTATCCAGTACAAGAGAGAAATAATTGCTTACTTCAGTTGACTCAGCAGTATTTGTGCTCGCTGCTTTTCACGAGGTCCTCCATTTGTAAGAATGATGGACGTGAACTCGTCGTATACATACTCACAGATCACAGGTAGCTTACCAATTAACATTTCTTCAAAATGAGGAAGAAAGGGTTCATCGAGCTCTACCAGTGCCTGCCATCGCAAAAAAGGTCAGCCTGATTATACTTACTGCCAGAGGTAACAACACAAAAGAGTTGGAAGGATGGTGACCCACACCTGCTCGTACACAAACTTAGCCATTCCTGGAAACCGCTTCTCCCTTTCCTCTGTAGTCATTCTAAGCAAGTGCACGGCACCACCATTAGTCAGCTCTGATACAACGGCAACCAAAGCAGTAGTGTCCAAATTGAGAATCTTCCTGTCTTGTTGGAGTTGATCAAATTCTCCATGTCTTGCTCGAAGGTTCTTGATGGCTGCCCAACATGGAGATGAACCAGTAGCAACAGAGCATTCACCTTTAATATTCTCTTCTTGAAAACTGTCTGCTGCAAGAACATATTTCGAAGCAAGATTCTCTGTACAGTATTCGCTACACAGTTGTGTCGCAGGAGTGATCCGAATCCAATAGCTCGTCCAGCGTTTAATATTACGTGTTGGCAAGTGAATATCTACCCATTCTCCATCTTCAACCTCTTGAAAATTGCAGGTCGAGCTTGACAAAAGATCTTCATCCCCGAAACCACTATCGGACAATTTCATGGCCTGAAACTCTTCTAGTAATTTCTGCTCTATCTTGCTCTCAAATTTATCACGCACAAGCAGCACAACTGCCGACGGTCGTGCCGCTGAGACGAAAGATGCAACATGCAATAACGAAGACACCCGAGTATGGAGACCCTTCTTCTTCTTCTTATCAAACCATAGCCTGTTCTGCGCGCTGCTACTGATCACAACCACCCATACGGGCTCTCCAAGAAGAGCACAGACAAGATCAACGTGGGCTACAATCCCCACAGAATTATCAACTGCACTTGCGAAACGGCAAACAGAAGATACCTCATCCTTCCCTTCATACGCTTGATCCTCCTCTGATGACAAACTTGGGGAGGATATCTGGAAAGATTTCAAAGCAGCAGTAGCACCAGTAACGTGCCAACTTTCTTTTTGAAGAACAAACACAATTCCTTCCAGATGTCCAAAATTTGAGCTGCATTCAAATCGAGTCGGTTTGATTAATGGTCTAATCTGTTTGAACAAAGACATGAGAATTTTCACTATAGGGATTGTCAAAATGCGATACTTGCCTTCGGCAATAGGAGGCAATTCTCCAACAATACTATGTGAGGGTTAGTATTTTTGGCGAGGGTTTGGGGCTCAAAATCACACAGGGCTAAAAAGAGTTTAAAATGGAAAGGAAGAAGAGAATCTTGAAGATGAAGTCGTCAATGAAGTCGAACACCCCCTTTATCAGACCTCAGAATTTTAATTCCCAATGTCATATGAACCTCATTCTCTAGTATAAAAGCCCGATTTTGAAAGAGCTACAAAGATCCAAAGTAGGCTGGTACATAATAGTCACTATGTCAATCGATTAGAACGAATTCCACGTCAATTGTATTGAAATTTCCACTCTATCATTAATTGCCCGATACTTTCCAATTTCAAACTCCACAATCTCAAAGAAAAAATTGCCACATGGAACACTCTTCCATAAAATTCAGGACAGCACCGACCTGCTCAGATGCGCGTCAGCGATGGCAGTTCTGTCTTGAGCAGCCAACCGATCCACAAAGTTGCGCTCAGCTTGCACGGCCTTGAGCAAACGCGCCCGGCAGTCCGAGTTGAGGACGTGCGAGGGCAGTCGGCTTAAGTTGGTCCACAACGAAGTTCCCGTTTGCTGCAGCTCCTGAAGTGCCGTGTCCGCAGAAGCGTCCACCATAGCCACCGCCTTCTCCGCAACCAAAACTTCAGCAGGTTCACTTGTGTAACTTCAGCAGTAATAGATGACCTAAACAAACAAGCAAAAGCACACCTCCCATTAGGGTTTGACATTCGCCAGAATAATGCGATCCATCAGAACTCACCCCAACAGCAATTCGACCAACTAGGCATTCCCTTCTTGAAATTAGACCAGTGCGACCCCAATTCGACCCAATTTAACATCAATTCGAAATCAATTCGACATCAATTCGGCACCAATTCGACAACTACTGCATGAAATTCCAGCTGCAATGTGGGCCGAGTGAGTCCGAAACCAAGGATCCCCAATCGAGTTGAACCTTTACCTCTCCAAAATCACCTGCGAAAAAGTGGAATGAAACGTTCCTTGCAGGACTAGAGTTGAATTACGAGTGCGATGGACCTTGAATCCTCTCCAGCAATGGCACCTTCCGCCCTCAACGACCACGAATTCTTCAACCGTATGCCAGAAAACAAATGGGTCCGGAACGATCAACAAGCTCAAGAAGCTCCAAAGAAGATTAAAAAAATATGTCAATAAAAACATTATTACTTTCTCAGAATAGTAGTTTTAAAATACTGACAGACCATTGGTGTTTCTTGTTTCTTTCTTCTTTGTAAAAAAAATTTGGAAGAAGCAATCTTCTTTTTTTTCTTTTTCTTTTTACATATGACCTTCGAGGGCCACAGTAACGACAGACCAGACACCACCGTGGTAGACCAAAACCGGCCCTTTAAGGACTTCAGCATATTTGGAGGCATTTTTTCTATAAAATAATATTTTTGTAGTGTTAACGAGTGAAAATCATGAATATTAAAAAAAAAATTCATATGTGCTGTGTAATTCCTATGATTTTTCAAAGTTGTCAGTCTCTAGAGTAGTGGATCTATCCTGTAGATGCACACAAATGTGAACCCTGCAAAAATCAACTCTTAACAAATCAAAATATATAATGTGTCTTTCAAATGCATCAGCCAATAAGAAGCAAACATTTGGAAGACACATTCATATAAATCTAGGGACACTTTAATGGCACTCTATGGACAAGGACAAGGTTTAGGAACAATTTTGGGTGTTTCTACCTTAATCCCCATCAGAACAAGTGGAGGGACCATTAAATGTTTTTTAGGGGTTTAGGAGGGCCGTTTTAGGCCCATTCTTTATATTGTTCCCCCAATAGTTAATCCCTTAACACCTCAATCCTTTTTCAATTTTTTGCACATTTTGGCTTATATCTTTTTAGAGATATCATTTAATGCAATTTCATGAATTTGGTCATTAAGGAAGGTTGGCTTTTCAATATTCAAATATTACATTGGATGAATGAAAAGTTTGTTGGACTACACAACTCCTGGAAGCACTATGTTCATCGTTGAGAATATAGACATTGACGTGCTTCAAGGTTAAAGAAAGGTCAGTGTCAAAAAATTTGAAAAAATATTTTTTTAAGTAAAATATTGTTAAAAATAATTATATTATGTGGCAGTCTCTTTGCCACGTCAAGCAGCTACTGTGGCATAGTTTTAGAGTTTTGAAACCTTGGGAAACTTGCGGCCTTCTACAAGGGCTAAGAAACATCTAATGCAACAACAACTCCTTGTGCTCATGAACAAAGAGCCCCCATTTGAGCAATGTCAACATAGGGAGTTGAATTAAGAATTCAACGGTGCCAATATGTGAGCAAGAAAATGCAAGCATGTGAAGTTTAAGCATATATATAAGTAAATAATTATATTACAATCATTCAAGGTATTTACAATATAAACACTTATAATATAAATATCTATATTATAATTACATTGTCTATAATGATGAAAGGTTTTTATAATAGAAACACCTATAATATAGGTTTATAGTCTTCTAGGCTCAATTATGTGCTCATGCTTGTAAGCTCACATAATAGCAACCTTCCCAGAAGTCTTGTGGATTCCATTGAAGGTCTCTACTATTTGTCTATATTTGGAGTAGTCTGAAGTCATTATGAACTAAAGAAGCAATCTTAATTTGCAAAAAACTATACAAAGACAATTTTTTAGATTTGTGAAAAAATTATTTTTATTTACTTGAAAAAACCTACTTAGAGTCAAACATCAATATGAAATAGGGGGTTTATAAAGTGCAAGGCTTTCAAATCACCCACCTCTTGAAATGTAAACTCTTTGTACATGTTGCATTTAAAAAGATGAGCAATATAGACCCCACTATATGCCAACTTCAAAAATTCATAACTAATTCTATAAAGCTTCAAAAAGTATAAAACAATTTTTTTAAGATGCCAACTCTATATGTTTTTCAAGAAGTTTCACCTACTAAAAATCAATTTAAAATTTAAAATGGACTCTTAATGGACCTTCTACCTTAGATCTTACTAATCGGGCAATTAATCCCTAAAAGAGTTGCCATACGGTAGGTGGATGATGAATATTTTCAAGATTATATTGTAGATATATGAAATTATGATGAAAAAACAACTTGTGTGTATTTTTCAATAATGTAACCAGTTTGGTAGTTCAATGCTTCATGATTTTTGTGTAAAAATTAAAACATATAAAAATGAAGATTTTGTATTTGAATTATCATTTATCAAAACTAATTTAGTCAATTCATATCTCAAAAAACTACAAGTTGTATTGCTAGTAGTTTAGTAACAATTAAAAGTTAGAAATTAAGACTATTTTCATTCAATAATTGAAATTTTAAATCAAAATTTTAATATTTTTTATTAATCAATTACTTCATTTAATAATGAATTAACAAATTAATCAATGAATTTATTTTGAAAATTTTGAAAATCATTATGTATTATGAAATCTTGAAATTTTGAAAACAAACTTCAACTTACTTTTTAAATTCTTACAATATGAATTGTACATTTAGAAGTTTAACAAATTGAAAATCTTAAGATTGAAAATTTTTGAGATTGAAAATTCACATATTTATAAAATTTGTAGATTCAAAATCTTGAGGTTTAAAATATAATGATTTAAAATTTTCAACATTTTAAAATCTTATAATCTTATAATTCACAATTGTTAGCAAGGAGGGTAATGGAACCACTAATGTAAATTATGAATTTTCAAACTATAAGTTTTTTAATCTATAAATTTATATGCTAACTCCTAATGAATCAAGCATTCAAATTTTGAACAATGAATGAATATAACAATTACTAAGCACATAAAAATTTATTTTTTCATCCATCAACTTTTAAAAAAATCTTGTATTGAACCATTTAACATTTGTATGTAATAGATTGTAAAGACTTTGCTATGCAAATATTCTATAATTCTAAAGACATGGATAGTTCTAATCTCAAAAAATAATTTTTTCACTTTAAAAAAATGATCCTCCAAAAATGACTTGAATTAAAAAAATAAAAATAAAAACCTTCAAAAATTGCTATAATTAAGATTTAACATTTTGAACTTAGAAGGAAATAATTCTTGTAAAAATCACAAGAAATCAATTAAAAGAAGTGTTTTGTAATCTACAATCAATTTTAAAAGAAAATTTAAATTTGTGGCTTCAAATATTATTGAAAAAATATTGATTAACTTTGAGTACTAGTTGATCTAACTATTTGGATATCATCTACTGAGTCATAATTTACAACTTTTGTTTCAGAATCATCATTAAACTATTCTTCTCTTAGTTGCACAAATAAACCTCAACCGCTACTTTTTTTTTATCTCTTAGTTGCGAACTTTTGTTGTGGTCAATAACAAAATTCCAAGTTAAATTTTGCCTTTTGGAATCTTTCAAAGTGAAGTGATGTAGTGTAGTTTATAGCTCATTTTTTTTTTTTTTTTTTTTTTTTTTGGGTGTGTGTGTGTGTGTTGGTTTGGGCATGGAATAAAAAATTAGCCAACCAAAGTGATTCTTGCCCACTTCAAAAATGTTAGATTGAAGGAGTTCAAGGAGAAGATAAGTGTCCCATTCCTTTTTTTTTTACAAATATTAGTCTCAAGTTCAATGACCACTGTGCATTGCAAGCTCCACTATGAATTAAAAAATACTTGTATTGTTGTGAAATTTAACGTGTACATTTTCAACTCTCTTAGCTTTCATTAAGCACAAAAAACATCATTTCAAAATACTCTCACAAAGATATGTCCTAGTGCACTACCCTCTATTTTCATTGACCCAAATAAAATTTCAAATTTAAATATCTCTTAAACTGTGTAGTCAAATAATTTGAAATTATTTGAGGTGCTTACTTTCAATGTGTAAATCAAAATCCTTTAGTTATATATTATTTATCTCAAGAAAAAATGAGCTAACAAAATGTTCAAGTTCTTGGTAGTTTTTGCCCATTTTGAATGTATACATACTTCCTTTGGGTCATTAGGGGTTAAAAAAGGATTCTAAAGGTGTCATGCACCACTTGATAGGCGTGAAGCTTCAAGTAATATAATGAAATTGTTCGTGATTCCTCTTCGAAAGATGAATATTTTCCCTGTATAAATACTCTAAGAGAACAATCACAATAAATGGTTCAAGATCAAAAAAATTGATGTGTGGTGTTTTAAATTTGGAAATACACTATTCAAATGCAACATTTTAGGTCATAACAAATTCCTTGCTCAATATAGCATATTTTGATTTTATATTGATCCTTAGTCCTCTTGCAACAAAACTTATTAAAGCAATGATTACTCTTAATTGAATACTTGTTCAATGAAGAGTTGCTTGATTCTACAAAGAATTTTAATAGCTTTTGTAGAAGTGATTCTAAGATAGTGGATTAACATCACTTATTTAGGCAAGATTAGGGCACTCAACCTTTCAAGACACACACCATAATTCTTCCTTACTACAAAACCTCAATATTGGATAATTTCTTGAGTTAGTTTAAACGCTTGCATTGATGATATACAAGGTAGGATTAAAAGCATTATCCATGAGGGATCTAGATTTATGATACTTTTAAGAGTCTTTTTATGATGTCCTAACCAATACATTTCCCAAAAATGCACAATTATTGACTCAACCAAGCCATTGACTTGAGTCTCAAGCTCAATATTCTATAATGATTCAAACAAATCTTCCACATGGTCTAAAAGGCATTAATTCTATAAGGAAACAGAGGTTGAAAAGTGTTTAATGGATGACAAAGAATACTTTTACTTAAAATAGAAGTACATATCTTCGTCCTTAGAATTTTGTGCAAATAAGGGAAGTCTTGCACAATAGTTTGATGGATTGCTGATACCCTTAAGAACACCAGCACAAACCCTCGGATACAAAATGGATACTCTCCGGGTATAAAGCAACATAGGTGGTTCTTTCATCCTTCGTGTTTTGGAAGCGCATTCGTTTCTCGGTTTTGTAGTTTCGAAGCTGGACAATGGCGGCCTACCGAGCTTTGGCCGCGGCACTGCTGCGGTCTACGGCGAGATCGTCGTCGATAGGGTTGCGTTCTGCGTCGTTATCTTCTTCGAACGTCAGTTCTGGTTTAGGATCGGCTCCTTCCCGGGGGTTCACGAATGCTCTGTTCACAGCGTCTGCTCCGCATGAGGAGTTGAGGAATCTGGCTAGAGCACCAGTTCTCGCGCCGGTTCTTCTGGGGAGCGTTCGTCATTACGCAAAGAGAGCGAAAAAATGGCAAGGGGGTAGGTGTGGCCTTTCCCTGCCGGGAATTACTGTGTTCAGTTTATGATAAACCCTAAACCCTAATAGTTCCATTGGTGGTCAATATGATTGAGGTCGTTCTCGTCAGCTTGAAGAACTTGTTTTGGCTTTGGAATGCAGCTCCCTATGCGATGCTGCCTATACCTCCCGAAGGAGAAGAGATTCCTGACTCACGACCTAATAAGGGGAGCGTTAAGAATCGAAATCACCAGAAGCGTATGGCACAGCGCATGGAATTTGCCAAGGTACGCTTGCAATTGGGATTGCCGAACATTAAAAATTGTGTTTCTTCTGAATTGTCTTTCAGTAGGGAAAGCTGGGGGATCGTCCATGGTTCCATCTCAAAAGGATTCCCCTACTAAATTCACATATTTGTCAATCGGTCAGTAGTTTGATTCCATCAGATCATTATTAAGATAATATTACATTAATTCCTTGTGCTTGTTGACTTCACGTTAGCTTAATAGTACAACGTCAAGTTAATGGCAAGGACAGTAAGATCACACCAACATTGAGTTATCACTATTTGGCTATTGGCATTACATTTACGTTAACATAGCTTTAACTCAACATGAATATGAATCTATTACCTATTAACTCAACATTGAGAACACTTTATCAATCCTATGGGTGTTCTTTTGTGATGTTGTTTTGAACTCGGGTTTTTGCTGCAATTTCAAACACAGATGCAGGCACACGTTCGACGGGAGCAGAAGAAAGTCGCCATAACTGCTCGTGATACAGCTCGAAGAAAGAGATGGAAAGAAGGTGCGGAAAGAGCAAAAGCATGGGCCCAAGTCTGTGCGGAGCGGGCTGCCAAAGAGGTTCCAATCGTAGTCTAGAACACGTCAGTGATGCAAATCTCTACTCCAGCAATTTTTAATTTTTATGATCTTTCGAAAGCTCTAGCTTTCGGGGAATCTGTGCTGAAACAGATTGGGTGACCCTAACCAGCTTCATTACAAGGATTAAAAGGGAGGATCTCAGAGATCCCCAGTGGTCATGGCTACAAACCTGCTGGCCATCGTTTGCAAGGATGTTGAATTAGCATGGATTGTTGGTTGCAGACCAATCTTTGATTTAGTGAAACGAAAGATGATTGTATGGAGTTTGAATTTTACAGCCTCTATCTCAGTGTCTGAGAGTAGGTGAAAATTAAAGAAACCGCATTATTTCTTGGCAGCAGATGATTCGCAGGTCAAGGGATGCCCCGTTGGTCATCAATCAATGAGAAATGGCGTGCACTTTTGCATCAATCACGTTTTCGTGTTATGTATTCCAGTGTTCAGTTGTCACAAGATGGTTTGGCGCATTTATAATTCTACTTTTAATTTCTCTATGTCTTGTCTTAGAGCTGCTTGTCTCGAATTCCTCAAATCTTGTGTATATGTTGCCATGAGTGGATATGGGCTGATGTATTCAAAGCATCCCAGGCTAATGAGAGAGCCGATGTTGAGATCCAAACTCTTCCCTGTGAGACCGGTCCCTCGACACAGCTAGAGGTTAAAATGAAGTAGGAGTGACGCTGGCATCTGAAAGAAGCTCATTTTACTCTGATTAGCCCAAAAAAATGCGTGTTGGGAACAAATGGAATGCGTGGTTGCTGAGAGAACCTGGAATTGATCACGAACGGTCACTCTGGATCTCTCGGCGTCAATCCAGAGGAGCACAACGCAGAAGGCCAGCTACTAGCGGCTTAAACAGTTGTTCTCTACACTAAACTTACCATTCGTTATGTGTGTTGAAGAACTGCTGTGGGTATGACGTCTACGGTGCCGTCCGTCTGTCCATGAGATCCCCAGAGCTCAGTTGATTAATCAAGTGTATATTTCCGTTTCCCAAGTGAGGTAGATTGAAAACACCAAAGTTCCTTTACAGTTACTCCTCGAGTCTCACACGAGTTTGCTGTACTTTAATACTGGAGGAGCCTGGATATTAAGTAACTGCTCACAGAATTTGACCTAGCTTGCATAGTCCCGACAAGATGAAGTCTAGATCTTGGCAAGCTAGAAGGGAGTGAGAAAGCTCTTCGCATTGTGGTGGTGAAATCTGTTTATACCGTTAACGTCAATCAATTTCATTAAATTCTAAGCGTGATGGTGTCCAAACTTATAACATGCATCATTCTGCTCAATCAAGTTGTGTGCCGTGAAATTCCCTCAATTTCACAAAACCCTGTCAATCCTGTGGGTGCAAGAACTGAAACAGATGCAGCACAAGAAAAAATTTGGAGGCATGGTAAGAGTAATCCCCATTCAGTTCACCCTCAAGTGAGGGTGGGGTTGCATGACTGTGCTGTAGCAAGCTACCGCTGTGAAGCCTACGACGAGGGCTCAATGTGTGACATCTCTTTGCCGCTAGGTAGGCCTCATCACCGGGTCGTCCCTTTCGGGATGGCATCTCTGCCTAGAATTGCTCGGGGAATTTCACACTGGAACTATTAAGGTGAACCACCCCATCACCTTCCTCATCTCAAATCCACCCTCATATTACCCAAGGGGTACATTTCACAACAGATATGTACACCAGGTGTATATACGATAGTGGTATTGAAATTTGGAAAGCAATAGGTTGATTCCCCTTATGCCCAGAAGCACCCCTTTACCATGCCTCTAATTATAAAAGTAGAGTAAAGTGGTTTATATAGAGAGTAGCTTCTTGTTATGCAATCAATATGGTTTAATGAAATTGTGGTGTTCAAAAATAGACAAAAAGTTATTTTTAGATAATTTTATTGATGTTTGAAAGTAAAAGAAATGTTATTTTAGGGAGTTTTTACTAGGGTATCCAAAATAAAGAAATGGTAATTAAAAAAATTTGAAAAGATAATAGTAAAAGAACTCATCAAAAGTAAAAGACATGTTGGTTGAAGAATATTTTTGATGATATAGCCAAGTCTAGATAAGTTAACTCAATTATTGCATTTCACACTAATTATGCTCATAAGGTAGCATTAATTCCAAAATCATGCAAATCATGCAAATCATGCAAATGTGTTCTACTACATTATTTCATAATATTTTAGATAAATTTGATATAGCGTAGTTTACATTATTTTTGTACTATCTCAAATACTATGATTTTTATCCAACTTTCATTCGATTGTTGTCTTTATTTTATCCAACAAATTTAGATTATGGAAATCACATTCATCCAAGATGATTCATCTTAAATGTAACCAAGTAATGTTGTTGTAGGATACTTTGCTTTGAATTAACTTGATTCATAGCTTAATTACAAACTGAAAGATAATATTATACATTAAACTCCATCAAGTGATCAAAGAAATACGGACTAATAGTTAATTTGGGTGACTCAATTGACTTTGCAACAAGGCTTTGGTTTGAATTCCTTTGCTTCAAATTGTTACATTATTACTTATTTACTTTGAATAATTCAACATGCCTTTGTTATAGAACACAATTTTGCTTGATATTAAAGTAGTTTGTTTTTATTTCCTGGGCATTTAAATTCTTGAGTTCTCTACAATTGACAATTAGAAAAAAATCTTTGTAAAGTAATATTTGAAAGAATATTTTGGAATTGATATACAACTAAAAGTTGTAGATTTTGAGTTTTAGGTTCCATCCATATAGTTAGATTCACCAAAATTAATGAATGCTATGACCAACATTTTTTTATAAATCTTGGAAGGAAAATTTCAAAATTTCTTCAAAATTCAATTACAAGCAAAATATTATCATTTTGAGTAAAATTTGTTGGAATGGATTTGAAATGAAATTATCTTGATATGGTGATTTTTCTAAAATTTTGTATTCCTTAAATCTATGACCACATTATTGCAAATTCAGTTTTGAACTAAAGTCAATGCAATTTTGGCTTGACACACTCACACACTTCTACATTTGTAATTTTAGAAAAATTTAAACTCTAGTAACACCAAATCCAACTACTAGCTATATAGGACAACAACTTGATAAGGTATCTCCACAAATTATATGACTTTCATCCAAGTGATAAGAAAGAGGGTTGACGAAACGGTATGTTCAAAGAAATTTATGTCAAGAAATTAGTCTTCCAAACATTTAAGCACAATGGACATAGCATCCCAAAAGCTATTGGAAAGCAAATGGGATAGATGGCGGGTGGACACTCAATTGTTTGCCACATTTAGGCCATCCCATCAAGTGGATGTGGTTTTTGATTTTCAATATGTTTATCATTTCCCTTTTGGATGTTAAAGCACTTCATGGTAAAAGTGACTATTTTATTTGAGTTGATTGCTTTTGGGGAGAAGTAAAACTTCTTGAAAGTTAAAATAATTTTTAGTAAACTTTTTAGAAAAAAGAATAGAATCAAAGGCATCTAATCCAACTACAGTCATTTTATATTTTTGGGACTTTCATGGAATCAATTATGAATTTTTGAATTTAAAACACAATGGCCTTATGGCTTCTAAAAGCAACCACTCCTCAAATGTACATTTTTGGTACATTGAAAAAAGCAAAGTGTATCTTAGTGTCATGATTACTTTTAGAACATAGGTACTTTTAGAGCAGACTATTGTAAGTCATTTAGCAAGGTAGCTATAATTGGATACCAATAATCAATAATACTAATAGTAGGAATCCTTAACTTGTATTAGAGGGTGTGCCCTATGTTGTTGCCACACTATAATAAAATATACAAATAAAAGTAATCTTCTAAAAATTTAATTCATAAAAGCTTCAAAACTTAATTTGTTTGTGCTGATGCAACTTATGTTGACTTAGTTAACTGTGAGATGGGTATCAAACATAGTATCATCCATTGGAAGAAATGTTATTCGTTGGTCCTAATGTTTCAGACAAGAGGGAGTCAATTGGTCGGACTAGGAGGAAAATCGGGATAGAGGACCTACTCTTAAGCCGAGGGCAATCGGAGTATTCCATTTTGCAGGATTTGGGTTCACAAACAGCTAACATAACAGTTGGGCAGTTGGTTGCCAGATGTCCGTCCTTGCGCCGTGAGCTGCGTCAAGGAATCAACGCTTGACGCAGACGCCCAATGGCAGAAGTTCATGTCACGGATAAATCCAGAGGAGATTCCAAATCACCACAGGTGAAAGCAATAGTGAACGGGCATCAGATAGCTGGGTGTTTAATTGATGAGGGAAGTGCAGTTAACGTGATGGCCAGTTGGTTCATGCAAGAAGCTAGTCTCAAGCTAGATAAGTCATCGACTTTGCGATTAAAAGTGGCAGATCAGCGGTGTGTTCGATCTCTCGGTATGATTCGTCAGCTATCCATCATGGTGAACGGAGTCATGGTTAAGGTGGATTTTCATGTTCTTGACATTTCAACGGGGAGGGGTGGGTATCCTCTCATCCTTTGTAGGCCTTGGTTGCGACAAGTCGGGCCGTGAATTACTAAAAGAAGGGCCGCATGAAGATCGGTTTCGCATTCAATAGGGTGAGCATACAAGTGGTACCTGAGGCAGTCACAAGTTCTTCAGGTTGCACCTCGGAAGGGGAGGACATTGAAACTGGAGAGTCCGAGTGGAGTATTGACCCGTCCACTGATTCTAGTGACGACAATGATTCTGAGGCTGAGTTATACGCGATAGATGTCCTTCCTTAGATGGTTAGTAAGTCAATGCCACATTTGGAAGATCTAGATGTTGTTCCGACTAGGAAGGAGGAGCTCTTGCGGTTGGTGAAATTTGGTCCCGCACTGTCTGAGCAGGAGTGTGAGTTGATGGAGAAGCTGGTAATTGAGTATGTTGATCTTTTCGTGAGCAGGCATATCGATTTGCCTGCTATTACTCTCGATGAACATCGAATTGAGCTGGTTCCTAGAGCTAAGCTAGTTCGAGCTAAGCAAAGGCGTATAGCTCCGGAAAGGATGGCTGTGCTGCGAGCGGAATTGGACAGATTATTGGAAGGAGGTTTCGTAACTGAGGTGAAGAACACTGAGTGGGTGTCGCCCGTCGTCATAGTGTTGAAGAAGGGAGGAAAGTGGAGGGTTTGTGTTAATTACAGGGCTCTGAATCGTTTCACGAAGAAAGATCGACAACCCTTGCCGCACATAGACGAGCTTCTCGATGAGGTTACAAGGCACGAGTTATATTCGTTTTGTAATGGATATGCAGGTTATCATCAAGTGAGGGTCCATCCCGATAGCATGCTTTATACAACTTTCACAACTCCTTGGGGCACGTTCGCTTATCTCAGGATGCCATTCGGGCTTTGTAATGCAGGCGGCACGTTCCAGAGACTCCAACTCAAAATTTTTGGCCCGTACATCGGTAAATTTATTCGAGTATACTTGGATGATTTTGCCGTTTATGGGAAACGAAGTGAGCACGTGAACAATTTACATGCTACTTTTCAGCAATTACGGGAGTACGGATGCTCGTTGAGCCCCGAGAAATGCAAATTGGGATTTGAAGAGGGCCACTTGCTGGGTCATGTAGTCTCATGTCAAGGGATCAAAGTAGATCCTGACAAAGTTCAAAGGATTGTCGAGATGAAGTCTCTTGTTTCACGAGAACAAGTATCCCGGTTATGGGGCATGACAATTTATCACAATAGGTTTATTCCAAATTTGGCCGGAATTGGAAGACCGATAAGTGCTCTAATCAGTAAGTCGAAGGGTTTTGATTGGGGGGAGCAGTAGGAGCGTGCCTTCAGTTATATAAAGGACCATCTTTCTAGATATCCTATTGTGAAAGGCCCTGACTGGTCACGGTGATTCATCATAAATTCTTCCTCTAGTGAACATGCGGTGGCAGCCGTGTTAGTTCAAAATGACGGCTCAGGAAGGGCGCATCCAATTTACTATGCGAGCAGACTTCTTACAACTAGTGAGCAGAAATATTCGTCGTCACTCGTCAGAGAGGCAAGCTGTAGCATTGCTATACGCATGTACCAAATTCAAACATTACCTTTTGGCGAGTTCATTCTCAACATTGGTGCAGAGTGAGACCGATTGTTTGAAGCAGATAGTACAACAGACCAACTCGGAGGGGCGAGCAGCGCGATTGATGGTAGCCTTGTAGGCTTTTGATCTGGACTTTAAGACAGAGAGAGGAACTCGCGCAAAATACGCTAGTACACTGGTAGAGCTTGGCGACCATTTTCATGAGGAGATTGGGGTGTTATCTGAAGATTCAGAGTGCTTTGCGGTACTGCGGTAGGCATAGCGTCAGATGTGCAGGATTTCGGTTACGGGGAGGTGATTTTTTATCTGAATGAATTTAAATTGCTGGAGCAAAGTAGTACACAGCAGCGGCGAAATATTCGGCGAAGGAGTATCCCCTACACTTTGATTGGCAGAGAGTTATACCATGCGGGCAAAGATGGTGTTCTCAAGAGAGCAGTAGCAACAGAGGAGTCACGGGAAATTCTGCGATAATCACATGAGGGAGTTTGTGGTGGGCATTTTGCCACTGACATTACCGCTAGGAAAGTTCTTCAAGCAGGGTATTATTGGCCCACTTTGTTCGCAGACTGTAACATGTATTGTCGTAGTTGTTCACAGTGCCAAGCTTATGGAAAGAGGCAAAAGCCCTACACCGAATTACACCCAATTTTCCCTACGGGTGCATTTGAGAAATGGGGTGTGGATTTCGTTGGGCCCCTACCTTTAACAGCGAGGTGCAAAGAGTATCTCATTGTGGCAACTGACTACCTAACTAAGTAGGCTGAGGCTGCGACAGTTAAGAAATGTAATCAAAAAGCTACTATTGAATTTATGTTTAATCAAATCATATGCAGATATGGTTGTCCATTGGAGATCGTGACTGATTAGGGAACTCATTTCGTAAATGAGTTGGTCACTAAGCTGTTGAAGACAGGGTTGACGAATCTCTACGTCCGCCCCAAAATAGCGTCCGTTTTCCGGACGCACGGACGCTAGCGGACGCAGCGTCCCTCCCGCCGTCGGAAGGCGGACGGGCGGGGTGGACAGGTGGGGCGGACAGGCGGGGCGGACGGACGGGGCGGCTTAGAAAACCTGTTTTGGGTTTTTTGTTTTGATTGTTTTCACCAATGAGAGATTGAGAGTGAAGTCATTTTGATTTTGATTTTTCTTATATTGCAATTGCGATTCAATAGAGTTGTATATCACTATTTATGTAAAAGCTAAAATATGAAATATATTTTTAATTTTTTTTGTTGAATTTCATTTTGATTTAGAAACAAAATCACTTTAAAATCCAGCGAGATGTATATCATCAATAAACAAACAATTTTATAATAAAATGATTGAAGAAACCATTGTCATTTGTCAACATGAGCTCCATATATCATGAGCAACTAAACAATCAAACATCTAAATTCACATCTCCACAATTCCTATGGACGCCAATCCACATCTCCTCTAACCTCAGCCCCACTACTCTCTCCTACAGCTCTCCGTTCAAAATCTTCATTATCGGAGTCATCTTCATTGTCGGAGTCATCTTCATTGTTGAAATCAAGTATCGTTGTCTCCTTCAAGTCTTCTCTCGAAGTAGGTTTACTCCCTTCTTTCGAATTTAATTTTTCTTTTTTTACTTTGACAGAACGATTAAAGGCTTTTTAAATAGGAACCTTTCTTTTCTTTCTATTTGACAAAGTAACAACATTTTCATCAAGAGGGGTCCTATTCTTCACTGGAGAGATAGCAAAAGGTTGCATTTCTCTTTTCGCTTTCACGTTACTCGATTCTTGAACCATCAATCTCGATGTAGGGTCGACATGTCCATGAACGGTTATCTCCACTTTGGCTTTCTTTTGAAGTAATAGAGTGCCGTTTGTTGATTTGATGGATTCTTGCGCCATTCCTTTTCTTAAAATACGAGCACGCAAAGATGCCAATGGCATCCGATCACTATCCGTATCACTTAGGCTTGTAGGTGATGACGCTACTTTCCGTAAATTACCGCCTGTAGAAATTTCTTTGCAAATGTTCATTAGGCGTTTTCCATATCCAAAGCTCTGAGAATCATTCAATCGTGTGCTAACAGACTTCAACGGTATTGGTGGAAGAGCACTAGATCTCGGTACTTCAAAAATTGACTTCATTGGCTCTTTTCCTTTATCACTCTTCACAATTGCCAAATTTGTGACTGCCATCCCAAGTGAATCATTATTTTTTTGTACCGCAATATTTGGTTCCCCCTCATCACCACTATTGTTGCCTACATCTTTTGGAACGTTCACCTCCATGACTGCATCTTCTCTTTTGTCGTTTCCTTGCACTACATTTAATGCCACAGATGGAGATTGAGAAATTAAAACTTCTTCATTTCTCCCATCATCACCAATAGCATTCTCATTGATTTTCACCTCTTTGGCAATAGCGTTTGTTTTTTCCGATAGAATGTTTTCGCTATTCAAGTATCCCGTTCTATTGCAATATGCAGCTAAAGAAGGTAGATTCTCCTTTCCCCCTACATTGTCCTCGTCTTCACAAAAGGTATATGCATCGTTTGCATTGTCGGGAACGACATCCTTGCGGTTTAGATGATAATCATGCGTATCATTCACCAAATCGGGAAAGTCTTGCATAACGTCTTCATCTCCCCATGCTGTCGCACGATTGAAATCATCTCCGCCATCTACAGCTGAAAGGGCCCTTTCCAAATCCTCGTCATCATCGTTTTCTAACGTCGGCCTCTCTGAATCTTCTGATTCCATCGGATCCACATTATCATTATACCATTTTTTTTCATCTTTTTCCTTCGATGCGTTTAATACTTTGGAATTGGTATACACGTACACCAAATCCGCTGCTCTCTCCGGCTTCAATTTATTTCGAGATTTGTTGTGAACAAAAGAATAGTTGCTCCAATTTCGTTCACATGAAGATGATGACACCGGTTGAGCCAATATCCTCTTCGCTAATGGAGCTATAAACTTGCCACATGCACCTTTAAAATCCCACCAAGTATGTGTGGACAACATTTGATCTCCCGGATTCAACATATTGTGGAATGGAGGTTCCTTGTGTCGAAAAGCTATAAATTCCTTCACCACTGCTGCATATTCATCCGGTTTACATATTCTCTCCAAAACTTTTTTATATCCTAACATTGCATCTGCGTCATCCGCTAGTTCTTTGTCATGAAGAAGGTATGGATTCAAAAGAGCTGCGGCTGATTGGAGATCGTTGTCCACCATTCTTCTTCGGGCATAAAAAGACTGTACCAATGGAATTGCAAGTTCTTCTAGCAAACAAAATGGTAGACTTTGTAATTCGTTCACGTGCTTCTCTAACTTCCTCATGATATGCAACACCTTCCCCATGCATGGTGATTTTGAATCCAAATCGCGGAGTGCACATATGATTGGTTCAACCATCTCCACATAATTGATGGACCGATTCCAAAAATGGTCATCAAGAACAATTTTTTTCACCGCTAAGGCCAAGTCTTTTGGTTGGACTTTAGCTCCACGTTTCTTCTTGAGAGTATGTACATACTCAACCCATTGCGGATCTACTACCGTTTGTTCCAATGCTCCTCTCAATTTTGTCAAACGCTCCATCATGATAAATTTAGAGGCGAACCTTGTATTCCCAGGCATCAAGAGACCAAGATTTGGCGAATACTTTCGCAATAGAGCTAGCAGCATATGTCTCTTCTTGATAAATTTAGCTACAAGAACTCCTTTATCCAATTTGGAAGCAATCCATTTCTGTGCAGCCTAATCCTTCAACAACAAATTCAATGCATGTACCACGCACCTTTGGTAAAAAATATGAGGATATTTTGCAGATATTACATCCTATGCGGACAGATTCACGGGAGCATTATCCGTAGTTATTAACACGACGTTCTTGGACTCCACTTGTTCAATGAACTTTTCTAACACAACTGCCAAGTACTCCGCATTTTTTTCACAACCACTTGTATCCACAGATCTAAGAAATTCTTCACTTGCGGATGATACAAGCATGGCATTGATGAGAGGTCGATTAGTCACCGAGCTCCATCCATCAATGGACAATGTTGCTCCAAATTTTCGAATGCTATCTTCAATCCGTGCATTCAACTGTGTCTGAATGTTGGTCTTCGCCTCATTCAACAATTTGTATCGAAGGTCGTGGTATGAGGGAGGAATGTATGGCCTACCAAACGCAGCCGTTTTCTTCACTGCTTCTTTAAAAGCTAGATTTTGAGCCACAGAAAATAGTATGTTCGCCGAATAAAAAAAATTTGCCCACACTGAATGTAATTTGCGTCTATGACCTTCTTCAAACCCATTCACTAAGCTGCCTTGCCTTTGAGGCCTAGAACTTGATGCCCTCGGGGTTTCACGTTCACTAGAAGCTTCCGTACTCAAAGTCATTTCAGTTGTAGCACATACCATTGATACCAATTCTTTGGACGCTGGACAAGAATCTTCGTAGTCAGAATGAGACACAGCCTTTCCGGCCGAAAACTCTTGGACATCTGAAGGGCCAGGGTTGCCATCCACATTGTCCATTACAACGCGTTTTGGAAAAACTCCTTCGCAATGCCGAAATAAATCTCGAACTGCCATTAGTAATCGTGAACAAAGGCTCACCCCTTTATCACGTACACCTTCAGGCCCAGAATAGCCTAAGTGGCTGAACATACGGTTGAGCTTCCTTGACATGCTCGCTTTGCAAAGCCTACATTTTACTTTACCACCCTCTTGCACACTAAACCAAGGAGAAAAATCCCCCGTCGGTTTGGCCACCATATTGACAAGTGTATGTTTTACCTCAATTTCAAAAGAAACCAATAGAATGTTTTTAATTTGAAACCCACAACATGACAATGTATACAATATCAATGAAATTAGTCACACAAAGCTTTGAAAATCAAAGCCCCCCCCGTCCACCAAACTATGCATTACCAAGCAAGAGACTCAATAAATTGAAGCTCATAGCCCTTGAAAATCTTAGTGTTCGGTTTTTCGAGAGTGAATACTAAAGCTTCTCTTCTAACATTTATAGTCCCCTCCAGAAAATTAAAGGTTCATTTTTAGGGTTTCCATTCAAAAACAAGAAACGGCCCGGACGGGGCTGAAGCGGACGGGGCGAACTGGTTGGACGGGTCAGACAGGGCGGTCGGACGGGGCGGGCGGGCGAACAGGCCAGACAGGTCGGACGGGCGGTCGGACGGGACTGTCCGCACTGTCCGCCTTCCGACGCCGTCCGCGCTTTGGACACGCCGACTGCCCCACTTAAACACTGACCGCCGACGGCGTCCGCCCAGCTGTCCATTGGAGCATCCTAAGAGGTCGATATTATTCAAAAAGAGCGGTAACATTTCAAAAAAAAACAGCCTAATAATCACTGCTAAATGAGAATCAATGTAATTGATTTATCATTTTATTTAAAAAATATATATAAACCCTAAACCCTATACCCTAATTACCCTAAACCTTTTCTTTTCTCCCCTAAATTGTTTTACGAATGAGGGGAATGTGGTTAAGTTAAATATGTTTGGATTATTTACTCGTATTATCCTTCTAAATAGGTTTTGAGAAGATCTGAAGATGGTGGGGATTTTTTTAAAGTTCATTAGGAAATCAAATGTTTTGCAGAAATAATCAATTCCTTTTTCATCATAAGCAAATGAAAATTTAAAAAAAGGCCCCAATACATAATTAGAATAACAGTTTAATGGATTTCAACCTCATGATATTTAATGAAAGGTTGTGTTTTCTAATTAGAAGTGCATCACGATCTTCAAATGAACATCGAGTCTTTCATATTTTTTAATGAAATTTTGATTAGATTTGAAAACAAAGAAAAAGAATCAATGTTTTAACTTTCAAATCATATATGGCTATATTTTTCCTTAAAAACATAGAAAAATTCGTTACTTGAGTTGATTGAGTAGAATACATTATACACTTATACATGTGCTATATTTATTTTGAAGGGTAATTCCAATATTCTTATTTCAAATGTTTTTAAATATTAATTTAAAAAAAAAGAGGGTTCATTGTTTAAAGATCTAAAAAATTGACAAACATAATTTCTATTATAAATAGGAATTGAATTCGGAATTCGAATTTTGAAATGATTCAAATGAACAAGATATTGATTATAAAATATTTCTTTGTTTGAGTTTTCAAAATGAATTCACGAAACAATTGCAAACTTTTGAACTTAGGTATATGATATTGTTTTCGGTTTGTACTTTGTAGAGTATAATACTTCCATTTTAATCCTAAATAAATGAAAAAATTCCACATGAATGAAATGTTTCTATGTATTGCACAAAGATTTCTACCAATTACTATGATAATTAAATACATTGTTACATTTCATAAAATATTCTACATAGAAAGAAAAAATCATTTCAGTTTTCAATCATGATAAACGATGTCTTCTACTCTTTCTGTTATATGTTCGTTTTGTATAATGTGTACATTGTACAATCTTTGAGAGCAGGGGAGTTCATTTTTGACTCTCATTGAAATAGAAAATATATTTGTGTTTGGATTTTGAAATCATTATCACATTATGTATTATACGGTCTTGCAAAAATGCATCTTGCTCCTTCCTTTGAATCCTTTTGATATTTTTTTTTTTTCCTTTGCTTTCTCGTAGGGCTCTTATTCTCTTGTTCTCTTCATTTGACCAGCCTATTTGGCTTGGCTCTTAGTTTGTTTGTTTTTTAATGCAATGGTTTATGCATATGTTATAAAAAATATATATTATTTATTTAAAATTAATATATTGATGAACAAACGCATAAAGGCATTGAATGCTTTCACATTTAAAGTTATAAATCTATCATAAATCACTCTTGCAAATTTGAATGATTGAATTGAAAATTTGAAAATGTAATTACAAGAGCTTTCAATTCAATCAATTGCATAAATTATAAATGTTGAAATGCAACTCGTATGAGTTTAGCATCTATGAAGATTAATTCATGCCATCCACATGCAATTTTCCAATTTAATAAAATGCAATTGAGTACTTCAATTTCTTTCCCTTCAATTCTCCAAGTAACATTCACTTCATATCTTTCTTTATTTGTTTATTTAATTTTTGGGAACAAATGGAGAAACCATCTTTGTCTATATTTGCACATGCACTCTTATTTGATTGATGAAGAATAGATCTATGAAATATATAATCATTGATTTGTTCATGTTGATTTATCTAATATATTTTATATATGTATATATATTTATATATATATATCATTAAAGGAGTATGGAAGACAAGATTGATAGATTGTGTTCAAATGTTGTTGATTTTGAAATGATTTAGTACTATATCATTTATAAGAATATTATAATAGTATTATGTTATAATATTCCTAAAACAATTGCAACAAATATTAAAATACATGCTAAGTTAGGTTTGTTAGCCTACCAATTGTTCATTAATAGACATAATTGAGTAGCCCCCTTAAATGAAACACTCAATATCTAATATCTTACAATCCAAATGGTGGATTTGTCTAAAATTTTTTTCACATCTTTTCCAACTAATTTACTACAAGATCCTACGGTTACATATGCCCAAAAGTATTTTTCTTCCAAGACTTGGTATTTGCACTACTACTGGCAGTTTTGAAGTGTTTTTAGTGAAAAGAACTTTAGGGGTTAAACATCTATACCATGAGATTTTGAAAAAAGAACAATTTGCTTCATTGGGGATAACTATAAGTCCATGCTTTTTTTCGATAGCCAAAACACACTTGCAAGGACTTGGACATTTAGCGGTTTACTAAGTGATTAGACGTCAACTAATTCAATTTCATAGTAGAATTTTTATTCAACTACCTTCTTACAATTGCTTTATACACAATGCAACGTGAATATTTGGATACATATATTAAACGTCGCAATCTTTTCGTGAATTTTTGCACATTTTAGCTCATATCTTTGTACAAAAATATCATTTACCAAGAATTCATAAATTTGGTCATAAAGGAAGGCTACCTTTTTTAATTTCAAATTTTACATTGAATGAATGAAAAGTTAGTTGAACTATACAGTGCCATGAAGACCTTTGTTTATCGTGCAAAATATGGGTTTAGGGTCGCTTTAGAGTCAAACCGCCCCGTCCGCCCCGATACCCGTCCGACCCATTACGGCGATGCGTCTGCCCCCCCGGACCGTCCGATCGGGCGGACGGGGCTCTAGGGTTTCGGGGAGGCGGACGCCCGATCCGTCCGCCACCCCCGGCCCGTCCGCATTGTCACTTTTGCTTTGCCCCTCGTGAATGCAAGGTGGAGCGGAGAGCTTGGTGGTTCATCCTCCATTGGCTCCTTTCCGAGGCAAGACAAGAGTGGTTTGTTGGGGCCCCCTTGTTGCCAATTTTTTGAACACTTGCGCGTGAATTCAATTTCAAATTAAAAAATTTGATCTATATCAATTTCATTTGTCACGATGCCGAACGGGAAGAAGAAGGTTGCGAAGCTTAAACATGGAGAGGGACCATCAAACTTGGAGGTAGCTCGCCAAAGTCCTTCGGAAGAATGCAAGAAATTCATGATCGAGCGCATCGTTCAATTTTATGAATCGGAAACAACATTGTCTTTAAACAATAAATACATCAGATATCAAGAGGAGTGCGTGTCTAAATTCAAGGTAGACATGACACAGATGTTGTCGGATGCATTGAATGTGGCGAAGTGGCATGACGAAATGCATAAAACGTACTTCACCAAATGTTTGGAGAACAAGGTTCATGACGCTTTGTGGAATTCCAAAGTCATTTTGGTTAAATATGGCAAGGAATATCGACCCAATGACGCCCAATTTAAAGAAGTGATTCTGAAAGCGGACTTATTTAGGGGGCGATGTGCTCCATTCGCCAAAACGCACAATCGAGTTGGTTCAATTGGTTGGTGGAAAAGCAATGATGGAGTTGCTGAAGCGGAAAGGACCAAATGGCACCTCATAGCACTTCCAGATACAGCACGCGTGATTGCTGTTGATGGTAGAACGATGAGAGGTGGATATGCAATGATTCGAAAGGTTCGTATTGAAGGATGTTCAGGAATACTTCCTCATTGGGAGTTTGCAACAAAGAAATCCATTCACCACCAAACTCGACCCGATCTTGCAAAGCTAAAACATCAAAACGAATCAATGGCTGTTCGAATTCCACACGCGGGTGTGATACGGTTTGCTGCGGTGCACGGAACGACGTGTGAAGGTTATGCGTATTGGTGGAATGGTGGAACTCTTCGACAAATGTTGAATATGGATAAGGACTTTCCAAATAACATTCAAATCCGTTTGATGTATACAAATCCAACCGAAGAGGAGGTTGTAAAAGCTCACCATTTAGGACGATATCGGAAGAAGCGCACAGAGTTGATATGGGCGTTTATGTATATAATGTATGCAGTGCATGTTGCTGGACATTTGCACAATGATCTTTCTCCGGACAACATCTTGTTGCATTTTGCAGAGGATGAGTCACGTGTGTACATTGGAGTTTGCGATTGGGGCATGACCACCTTAGCTTCTCAGCCAATAAAGTCTTTGTACACATTTACATCAGCAAATGAGATGAAACAGACTTTGCAGAGGAGATGGTGGGTGGATCCACGTATTGCATATTTGCATAAAGCAGGTGCAGATGTGGAAGTCATTCCGATGTATTCACGTAAGTCGGAAGAGTATGCCATTCGAAAAATTGCTCGGCGGATGAATGGAAACAACATGTCAGAGGCGTATTACAACGTGCTACGAAAAACACCTAGTGCGACACAATTTGCCTTTCATGACTTTGCAAAAGTGTTTTATGCTTACTTGAAGCGCATTTTTTCGAAGACTGACGATGAAAATACTAGTTTGGCCCATGTGATTACGCGATTTTCTAATACATATCGTTGGCCGATGCCAGATGAACATTTCCACCATTTATATTAGATTGGTAGTGCAGAAGTAATAGTTGAATAGGTTATATAGGCATTAAAAATTAGTTTAGAAATATAGAGTTGGAATGAAAAAAATTATATGTGCAATTAGCCAAATGTGCACAATGTATGGTATTCTACATTAAATTGAATACATTTTGCTCATATTGATTATGTTTGTATTTGTGTTGATCTTGATTTTTTAAATAGTATATATATATATTTGAAGTCACAAACTTTTTTAGTTTGCCTTCTGAAAATGAATTGGAATTTTTTCATAGTTTCAAGACTATCATGGACTCATGGTCAAACTTTATAATCTTTTAAATTGTTTAAAGATTAAGGGAGTGACCGCGGGGCAGTTTGGGTAGGGCGGTCGGGGGAAATAGGGCCGTCAAAGCAGACGGGGCAAACGGGCGGGGCGGATAGGCAGGGCGGACAGGATGGGGCGGACGGGGTAACAAGCGGACGGGGCGGTCCCGGCGGACGCTACGTCCGTGGGGACCGCGAATGTCAGCGGACGCTACGGACACAGCGTCCGCGTCTGGACGTCGTGTCAACCCTGGTTGAAGAAGATGTCCGTAAAGCATCGGAGGTCCAACCCTTATTATCCGCAGGCCAACGGGCTGGTTGAGAAGACAAATGGTGTGTTGACTGGAATTCTAGGGAAGGTGATAGCAGACAATCGGAGAGAGTGGGATTTACATGTAGGGGAAGCTCTTTGGGCCTATCGAACCGCGCATAAGACAGCAACCGGGTTCACCCCTTTTCAGTTGACTTTTGGCTTTGAAGCCGCGGTGCCCATCGAACTGGAACTCCTTTCTCTACGAATGGTAATGCAACACAATTTGGGCGATGTTGAGTCTCTACAGAGTCGAATTCTGTTGCTTGAGAGGTTAGATGAAGAGAGACGAAGAGCTCTATAGAACTATGAAATTTTGCAACGACGGAGGAAGGCAAAACATGACTCAGCTAGGAGGATTGTGCGGTTTTACCGTGGTGACCTAGTGATGTTAATGGATCAGTGGCTGATCAAGCAGCATGGGCAGAAATTTTGTCCAAAGTGGCAGGGACCTTTTGCTATCTACCAAGCTAGAGACAATGGTACGTACATGCTCAGCACTCTTGATGGAGTCATTTTACGCAAATGGTATAGTGGATCAAAGCTGAAGATATATCGATGTCGAAGTGATCAGACTCAGTTTGCCATAGCCGCTCCTGAGCCTGGGGAGGAAATGATGCAACTTATGTTGACTTAGTTAACCGTGAGATGGGTATCAAACATAGTATCATCCATTGGAAGAAATGTTATTCGTTGGTCCTAATGTTTCAGTTAAATTATCATTCTCAGGGTTGCGGTTACTAGATAGCGGTTAGTAGGCAAAGGATAAGAGGGTCCAGGATCATGAGAGGAGGACACACACAAAAAAAGAGAAAAGAGAGACTAGGACTAGGAGAAGGAATGTATGTTTCAATGGAGGAAATCAATAAATAAAGAAAATTTATGCTTGCGGATCTGTGCATGTTTGTTTGGAGTCTGGAAAATAATTCACGTATTAGTGCCATGAGTTGTTATGCCATAAAACAAAGTTTGTACACTTGGGTCACTTCCTCCAAATAGAGAGCTTTTTGACGGTATGAAGAATATGAAGAAGGATGCATGGTTCCAAAAACCTCACTATAACAAAAAAATAAACAATACAAAATAAAGAAACAAATAAGACTTCATTTAACCATTAATGGACCAAGACCTTTTTCTACCAAAAAACACTTAAATCAAATTTTTTTATAGAAATAAGTAAAAATTTTGAAATTGTTTTTTTTGCACATCTAACATTCTAAACATAGGAGCTTAAACCTAACTAGTATGAATTAAAATGTGTGGAAAAAATTTCAGAAATTTTGACCACATAGATTGCAAGATACTTGATTTAAAGTTAAGTGAAAAAAACAAGTTTTTAAGAATTTCAGCACATTGTAGAACTAGAATATTTGACTTTGAATAGTTTGCAGCTTCTTAGCTTTAATTTTTTTACACTATAAATTTTTGAGATTTAAATCTTTATGGTGGAGAATTGTGTTGAGAATCTAAGAACAAAAAATTCAAAAAACTTCATTTTTCATATTTAAAAAATAGTTAAATAGAAATAGGTATGAGATAGAAGAAAAATCTAAATTATTAATATCTCTTAAATGGACTTAAATTTCACTAATTCCAATGGTGAGATTATTCTAGCATGAAAATTAAACCATGTGGAACCTTTTTTTTTTAAATAATAAAAATTGCATTCAAAAATGAAACCTACAAGTTTTTTTTTCAAGAAGATGCTCTAATTGCCCAAAAGATAAGATTATCCATAACATTCTCATAACAAATCCAAATGCAAAATAAATCAAATTTTTTCATATAGACAAAATATAATCTATGAAAAAAAAAAATTTATTTCAAAATTTATTTTGCTACTCTCTCCTCCTCCCCTCCCGGTCTCCCTCCTTTCGTCACTATTTTAAGCATAACTTTGGTTCTTACAGGGTTGACAGGACGGTCAGACGTTCGGGACGTCCGGACACGGACGCTGTGTCCGTAGCATCCACTGACATTTGCAAGTCTAGCGAACGCAGCGTCCGCCTAGACCATCCACCTCGACTGTCCGCCTCGACCGCTTGACTGCTCTGACCGCTCACCATCTCCCCCATCCGCTTCCCCGACCGCCCTATTCCAATCATCCCGCGGTCGCCCGTCTGCCCATCCCGTCCGCTCATCCCGTCCGCCGCGGCTGAGGCATCCGCTTTCCGACGGCGGAAAGGACGCTGCGTCCGTATAGACGGACGTCCGGGTTACGGACACCTTTTTCGGGCGGACGTAGAGATTCGTCAACCCTGGGTTCTTAGGCACTAATTGATAAAAAAATTATTTTCCCACAAGCTAATCTGAAAAAAAAAATCACGATAGAAAATGAAACCAAAGGTATGTATGTGTTTGAAATCCCACTTGTCCTTCAAAAGGATAAATGGTCCTTTAGGGGTTCATGTATGTATATACTATTGTGCCTTGTGTTATTGCCATTACCAAAATAAAAGTAAAAATAATCTTACATAATTTTATATAATCCATAAAAACTTTAAAATTCAATAACTTTCACACTATGAATCAAAATCCTACAAAACAAAGCCCATGCACCTATCTTCCTAGAGAATTTTTTGATGGTACCAACTAGAATGCAATCGGACGATGCACAAATGAGGCGATCTCACTACAACAAACAAACAAAACAAATAGTCTAGCTTAAAGTATAGATGGATAGCGTGCCTTGCACCATTTCTATAGTCAAAATAAAAGTAAAAGAAATTTTCAAATTTTTTAGTTCAATAAAACTGTGAAATTCAATAACCTTCACACCACAAGTTCAAATGTCACGAACCAAAACCCTTACAACCTTTTGCAATGAGGCCTTTCCAATGGTACCAAGAACATGACCAATGGATGCACGGTTCTATATATCTCAAAGTAACCCAAAAAACAAAATATTTAGCCTACTTTAATTAATCCTTGAACAATTGATTGGTCATTGTGAAAATCATTTGTTTTGGCATTGTGTGAGTTTTTAGATTAAAAAAATGGAAAAGCACTTACTGGAAGTCAACTAATCAAGCTATTGTAGAAGACATTATTTCCCTTTTCACACAATTTTGGAGGATGAATAGTTGCACTTTTGTCTTGCATGTAGAGATTCTTTGTCAATCATTAGCCAAAAAGTGTCCACGGGGTCATTTATGGGTTTAGGTACAAATGTCCAATTCAATTCCCCATTTTCAGCACACTTGAATGCACAACATTCATGTTAGTTAAAATTGAACAGCTTTAGCCCCGGCTTGTTAAGCATGAAATTCGTATATAGTACTTTGGCCTTAGTGGAGCACTTCACTCCAGATATACTAACGATGATTGACTGATATATACATCCAGGTTGCATCATTCTGAAACCAATGAATTCTTCTTCAGGTCAACCTTGTAAGAATGCAATTCATGGGATATATTTGCAAATTGGCGTATACGTACATCTCGGTGGATGGTATCTATGTATGATGGATCTCCGGTTTGAATTGTTTGATGACCAAGACTTTGAAGCTAGCTTGGGTGCTCCAGCTTCTGCATCCAGGGCATTTTCCAAACTTGACTAATTCTCAAAGTAGCACTTGCTGCCTCGGCAGTAATCCACTTCAGATAAATTAGAAGACAATAAACCTCTTCAATTCAAACTCGAAGAGCACTTGTTACAGTCTCGTAAGTAATCCTTTTGTGACTGTAAGAGCGCTTGTTGCCTCGGTAGTAATCCACTTCAGACTCAAAGGACACTTGTTGCCTCGGTAGTAAGGACAGTAATCCACTTGAGACTATGACTAAGAGCAGAAGCTCGATCGCTCCCTCCTCATCCATTTCATTTCACTGACGTTCTGTTGTTGTTCTCTCTGGCAAGTCTCTCTAGTACGTTCCTAGGAGATCACCCCACCTCAGCTCTCTGACTCTCTTTCTCTCCTTCGGTACTTAGACGCGTCGATCCTTCAGTTGATCTTTGACCGATTGGACTCCGGAAGCTCACCACCACAGAAACTTGTTACCTCGTGGTTCGCACTTTTCCTGCTTTTTGTGATCGATTTAGAAGACACTCAGTCGGGAACACGCTGTTCAGTACATGTGTGACAGGTATTATTTAGTCCAGGTCTGATCATGATATGTTCTTCTGGTGTATTCGTGTTCATATATCTTCATCAAAACAGGGTGTCGGTTTGAAAGGTCCAAAATTGTGTCCTCGATTACACAGATTAGAGCTAGCTGCAAAAACCATGACCCAGACTAGAAATTTAGGCTCCCAGATAGGCGTCTGAATAATTTGCAAATCCCTCGAAGGTTAGCTAGTCTTTTGAATGAATAGGACGACAAGGTAGGTGCTTGAAGTACAGAAGTCGATACTTTTTCGTTAAGCCTTCAAGGATATTCATTTGCAGGCCCCATGAGCATTTTGAAACTCAAAACCTGATTTTTCACATAGTTCTTCATTTTTAAGCTTAACTAAGAAAATGCAACTATGTAGCCCCAATATAAAATGTAGCTCCAACATAAAACTTGTGATTACATCCATGTGTTAATGGGACATGTATCCAGGTTACGTTCAGAACCCTCACAAATGGAGCCTGAGCAGCAAGCGCCGATGACAGTGTGGTGTGGCGGCATAAACGCAGATCAGGATGTTTCCATTCGCTTAGTTCCCAACGGAATCAACCAACAGCAAGTCACCGACCTTAGCAGCCGAGAGCCCTTGGCAGTACTGAAGGTGCATTCTAATCGGTTGAAGAAACACAGCAAGTACTTCCAAGCGTGCTTAAGCACAAGATGGACACATCCAGATGCACCCCCTTCCATGGAATTCAATCTGGAGCTCATCCAGGGACTGCAAGTGGCATCCTACACAGATTGCTTTTCCCGCATGTACACGCCTCTCCGCAAAAACTTCCGCAAAAACTTCGAAGACGCCAAATCCAGTCTGGAGCTTCTGCGAGTCGCTTCTCAGATCGAGTTTCTCGAGTTGATAAACTCCACTTGTCGATATTTGTCAACCATACTTTGGTCTGAGCAAGATGAGCTCAGGATTCGACAATTTTCATCATCCCCAGATTTTCCCCGAAGCCATGCCGATGATCTGGTGGCTCGGTTGCAGATCGGCGAACATGGCAACGAGGATTATCGTAAGAAATTGTTAAGCTGCCAGATTACGCACAGCATACGTATTGCTTTGTGTCCCCAAAACGGAAGTGTAGATAGAGAGAGTTTCCTCAGTGCTCAATCTTTGTTCGAGGACTTGTTCAGTAGCATTGGACAAAGACAAATCAATTCTGCTTTTGAGAACGACGTGGTCACGATTGTCAGCAAGGAGGTGAAGGAAATGCTGGAGAGTTTCCATGAGGATTGCCGCAAGCATGCCATATTTCATAACCTCTCGCCGGGAAGGAGGTGGGCGCACATTAATGTTGAGAGAGTTTCTGGCTTTGAAGTAAAACTGAAGGCACTCTGTTGGGCACTGGAGCTGTTACTGAAGACTCAGGTGGCTGAAGAAGTAATCGAGTGCTTGCTACATTTGGAGTGTTTTTTTTCAATGATTCTTGCAGCCCAGGTTGTGGATTCCATAAAACCAGTTTCAGAAAGGGTTACAGTACGATTTGCTAAACTTGTGATATCGATTTTCCGAGAGGTGGTCACTGGACGTCTGCTGTTGAGACTTCAAGATCGAGTGTTACTATTCGAGAGTTGGAAGTATTTCTACCTTTATCATGAGCCCAGCACGCAGAACGACATCCTTGTGACTTGGGGATTTGGACAAGCTGTTGAAGATATGTTTCTAACTTTGCCATTAGAGCAGCAGATGGAGACCTTGCAACAGAACAGATTTAGCTTCCACGGATTGACGTGCAGAAGCTCGCTTATAACTCTGATGAAAAGAAACTGGCCGGCCAGCTGAAGAGGATGCATTGCTACACATAGCTGACATGGAAACAGACGTGCAGGCTGAAGTGCAATTAAGCTGAAGAGGGTGTGGATAGGGTCACCAGGGGGTATCCAATTCTGTGGCTCCAGATATGTGCCCCCCCAAGGACCTTCTTCAATGAATTTGGTTCATGAGTTCATGTAATTTGGTTTAACCCCTAAATGCCCGAGACACCAAAATCTGGTGTTTTCAAAACTTTGAAGTTAAATAAAATCTAACTAAGTTGCTATTTATAGTAGTTTATATTTTTGAAAAATTCTTCTTGAAGTCTAGCTTTAGCATCAAAATCTGATCTTGAAAACAAATGATTACAATTTTTCTATTCAAGATTTTATGCAAGGATACCCATTGCAATCTTGACTTTCTCTGGTGTTGAAGGCTCTTAGAAATGAGCCTCAAATACTCTAGGACTTAGAGGAAAAATCACATTAGAAACTCATTTAAAAAAATTGTAGAGTAGATTTTGAAAAGCCATAAATTGATTGGGGTTATGCATGTTAGGCCCTTTAGCCTCATATTTTTTTTGGGACCAACTTTTTAGAATTGATATACAAAAAGTGAATTGAAAAATTTTCATAGTTTTAATACCCTCATGGTCAAATGTTATAATCTTTCAATTTATAAGTGATATTGTTTTGTTTTTTCCTATGTAATCTCTTATATGTTTAGTTTAAATTTGTATAGTTATAATTAAAAAAAATTGATACAACTTATCAAAATGTTGGCTTTTTGTTCAATTTAGAACAAATTTCTAAAGGCTCAAAACAAACCTTGGGCATTTAGGGCATTTAGGAGTTAAGTTTTATTCAAACTGAGCAATGGGTGGCTTGTAGAGTTTGTGATTCAATTACAAAGCTTAAGGATATTTAAAAATTTGCAATAAAAAAGTGAGGAATTGGTTTTAGAAACACATATGGTCATATATACATATTTGTGAAAATGGCACATTATTTCTAAAGATCTACCAAGGCCGGTTCACAAAACTAAATCTCATAACTAAGATTAATATATAGGATAGATAGAAGGCAAATAAACCCTTTTATATTGTATCTTCATTGACTATTTGAATATAAATTATGTTCAAGACTATGATAAGTCATGCAATCATCATTGCATATTGATAACTCAACAATTAGCATCTTTCATTTGGATATTATAAACAAATATAAACCTTCAATCATGGTCAAATTCAACATTGTGTACTTGTAGAAAGTTTGATCATTTTGTTACTTTTAAGAAATAAATGGATAGCCATGGATGTGGAGTGGTGGAGTAGATCATGAGTAGCTTGAGTACTTTGAATGGTTGGTACATTGATAGAATCAAGTAGTTCCCATTCAATTCACATTACTCAAGTAATTACTACCAAATTTGTCAGTCAAACTTGGCAAAAAATATTTAAAAAAATAGAAAACAAAGCTATTAGAAAAATATTTTTTTTAACTTTGTGAATTTTGTGAATTATTTTATTTTTAAGCATCTACCAAACCATTTTTTTAGTTTTAATTAATTATTAGACAAGAAATGTTAATTCTCTTTACTAGATACATTAAAAATTGATTGTGGGATTTAATGTGAGTAGGTCTTTAAGCTACACCAATCTAAATAAGAAAGTACAGACTATAGTGGTACTATAAACCATTAATTAATTTTTTAATAACTTAAATTTTTATGAAAAAGGCCCCCAGTTAGATAGCTTTACACATACTATATGTAATAAAAAAAATTCCATAATTTGAATTTAATGCTATTATTATCTTTTAATGTTTATATTTATTGGAAATTTAATTAAAATGGCAATATTCCACTACTGTTTTTCTATTCATTTCTTTCTTTCAATGTCAATTTTGTTAAATAGGCATATTTCCTCAAACATTGCACTTTTACAATTGAAGATTGTGCATTCTAAAATCTACATAGGTCCTAGTCTCCTAGACTTTAGAACTTTTTGTAGATGAAATACAAGTTATGGCACTCTAAATAATGCTAATTTTAAAAAACTGTCCATTTTTAGGGGGTTTTATCCTTTTCTTTCTTCTCCATTTGAATGAAAATTTGGTTAATTACATTTTGAAATTACTTATTAAAAGGGCTACAACTCCTATAAGAATTTCTACATTAAAACAAATTATACCCAGGCTTGAAATTGAACTAAAATGCAATATAAGTGAATGATTGTAACAAGGGCCATATATAATATATTATGGAAGCTGTGTACCCGGGATTGCAACTGGTGGCCTTCTAGAAATGTAAAGGTATAGAAATCTTGGGTACTTCATTTCTCCAGCTTGAATGACAAAAATTTGGTGCTCTGCATCACGTTAAATAAACAGATTAGACTGCAATAAATAAAATGACTATAATTGTGAATGGCTGATAGATCGATGGAACGGATATTTCATTAAAATGGCGATATTCCACAAATTTGACATTTTTAGGTTCAGAATGTGTGGTCTAAATTGTATACCTGGCCTAGATTTCAGGGTTTCAGGGTCTGAAATCTATACCAGTCTTACAAAATTAGTGAAAAAATGGCAGAAAAATGAAGCCATTTTAACGAAATATCTGTTATGATATGGGCAGTTGAAAGGCACCCGATTAGGAGCCGCAGTCCATGATTCTTCTTGGGGCAATCTGCGTGCAAAACATAACAAATCCAAAAGAATGAACAGAGGGAACTGATATGCAGCTGTATGCACCTGATCATTCCATCTGCAGTCATTTGAAATCTTGGAAAAGTATGTCTGATTCTTGTTTCAGAACGGGTGTTCTCAAAAGTGCCAAAGTGTCGGAACACCGCCCATTCAACGAAATTGTCGTTGCAGGTAGCTGAAAGAAGGATAGATCTCCGCTATCAGAACGTTACTAGAAAATAAATTTATTAATTGACCTAATAACGAATTGAATACTTTCAGTTGAAAGATTACATTCTAATACAGGCGGTCGCCTCCGACTGAGCAAATTCATCAATCACAATAGAATCCGGTTGAATGCCGAGTTCGTATGCCTCGGGGGCAGCGTTCACACAGTTTGATCCAATTAACTTGTTAAACGGCCTCAAAGTTCCGTTCGCAAGGTAAATTGCAACCAGATGACATTTGAGAGAAGATCCTTTCTTGAGTGTCCTGTTTTGATAATTGAAGGTTTCAGGTCAACATTGCCTCTCAGCCGGTGATCTCAATTTCCACCAGTATGTTCTCAAAACCGGGGATTGGAACATTTTTGCAAACAGCAGAGGATTTAGCATGGGAGCTCAAGTTGGTTTAATTCAATTCAGTGGAAGACGATTGAAGAGGTCAGGTAAGAACAAGAATAGAGAGGGACCTAGAGACCTCTGAACGACTCTTATTTCCTGACCCCTATGCCTGGTGATTTGGAGTTTGATCGACGACTCTGCTGGGGAACCTAGCTTGAGGAGTTGTTGTCGACATCTACCATAAGTATTTTTTAATTAATAGCAATATCAGAAGTAGATCATGATGCACTTGCAATACATCGATCGAATATGATGAATAATTCTTTTATTCTTTGTTGTGAAATTCCAGGGTGCAGGCATGTGGTGCGACCACCACCACCAAAAAATCTCTGAATGAGCCTCGCAAGGACTTTCGCTTGGTCGCTATCACCGACAACCGAGGACTCAATAGCTCCAAATTCCCACAACCGAGGTTTAAAGGCAATTGCCGGCAGTTGGTCCTGAATTCATGTGGTCCGCTGGCTCTACAAAGGACCGTGACTGTGGTGCGTGAGATTCATTTCTACTTCGTCTGCTGGGCTTTCAGGCAGTCCGAATTTTCAGGTGGTTGCATGTGCGCTCGCCATTATTACAGCTAGAGAGTGAGTTTTGTTTAGGCTGAGCTTCAGATCGCCCAACGGGAGTGAATATTTTGAAGGATTCGGAGCACATGCAGGAGTGTGTACCTTGCCAGCAGGAACTTACAGGCCCGCACGTACTGTGTGCTGTGTGCGCTCTTGAGCTCGCTGAGGTTTGCGGCCATCACAGGATCATGGAGTTCTGGAGCTTCGTTTGTGACCAGTTGTCGGAGGTACAGTTCGAGGCGTGCAATCTGTGTTCGCTGGAACCCCCGATCAATCCCGTGGTGACGGCTTGCGACCATTGTTTCTGCTGGCCCTGCATGCAGCAATTCCTGCAAGTCCAGGCCAAGACATGCCCCGTGTGCTCCACCATGTTGAGCAGCGACTCCAACGTGGTTCCAACGTTCGACACCCAAGGAGCGTTGGTGCTTCACTTGCCAACAGCGGACGAGGTGGAACACAGTTGGGATGATGACATGCTAGAGTGGTCCAACACTGCGGCATTCGCACCGGCAGTTCCACGTTTCGGAGGAGGAGCTCAGTGCGAGGAGAGATCTTGACATGCCTGCTTGAGTTGTGTTCAATGAGGAAACCAAAATGAATGGCCATGGAATCTATGTCTGAATTCAAGGATTGAAAAGGCCTAGAATGATCTTCTTACGTCTCCGGACTACTTCAGTCGCGATACATACTCACCTCTCGACTCACCCTTAGCCGCTTTAGTACCGCCTCAGGCGTGATACATACTTAATTTGTATTCCCATGTATGCTTTTGAAATGGAATTCACTCAAATTTTTATCTCTACCATATGTACATGATATAAGATCTTCCGCACCCTTTGATGCAATCCATCATTATTAAAAGGATAGTTAACAAGTCGAAAAACAATTCCATTTCGTTTCAAGGATGAGTCAAGAGTGATCATGACAGGACGTTGCGAAGTCATGCTAATCAAATGACATCCGGGTGTCTGAATAGATGACTTCCTCTTGGTAATAGGTAGTAAAGGTAGACTTCAACACAGAAGATGGGATCAATCCCTTTCGGATCTTCCCCTTCAATCTTGAATGTCCTTCAATTAATTGGCTTGCTTGCACAGTCTAATGCTGATGGAGCTGCCCAAGAGAAAGCCCGTGAGGCAGCAGGAAGATTAAGGCTGGGTTGTGAATATCATTCTCTTCTTATACACATTGTCAAATTTTGATTTTAGTAAAGCACATTTTCTGAAGACTTCTTGTTCTGGAGATGGTTGATCATTTTGACACGCTTCATTTTGAAGTTGTATTAGCATGTAGGCCGGGCAGGTGGTTACCGAGCATGTGCAACTTTGCATAGAAAGAATTTACAGTGGCTTACAAGTCCGGCTTACATCGTGGACTGCTGAGAATCTGAACGTGGAGAATCAATTTTGGCACAAGAGTGCCGAATCAGACCTTCTTCACATACAGTATTCTTAAAAATGGACTTTTTCGGCAATATTCTTCATCTGGTTAGATGCAGAATTTCAATTTTAAGGGCTGAGTGACTCGTTTATGAACCTTTCTAGCAGCAGTGGTGCAAACATCAATCTCACTGAAACAAGGCGATTTTGATAAACCACTCTATTACCGCATTCTTAAACTTTCTAGTGAAGGGAATATTTTCTAATAAGATCTATCACCAAATAAGTTACTTTGCCAAAAATGATTGGATTTTTGGGTCAGTAGGTGCAATATTCCTTGTTCCTACATTAATAACTTGCTATCATTACAAAGCACTCTGAAAGGAGGGGTGCATGAAAGAGGGGTGAACAAACATAGACTTTGTTTTGGGGCATTTGGATTGGACATACTGTGTGAAAGTTATGAATTTTAAAATTATTTTAAAATCCAAAAATAAAATGAAATTATTTTTTATTTTAGAAAAATTAATGGTTGATAACTTTCACATTGCATAGATCTTCAAACACTACAAAACAAATCCCTTGCACTTCTCTGTGCACAACGCTTTTAATTTGTATTAAGAAAGCAACTTCTCGCTCTACAACAAACTAGACAGGTGCATGGACTTTGTTTTATGCCATTTCAACTCACATTAAAAAAAATATTGACCTTTGAATATTTTATGAATTAAAAAATTAGATCTCAAATTGAATTTATATTATATTATAGGGTGATTGCAAGAAAGACCTCCTAGTTTTTGAAGAGTTTTGCCAAGATTGCAAATTTTGAGTTCAATATTACATGTACTAGGAGTATTATGATTTATGAAATAGAATAATCTCAACCGTAACCTAAGAAATCGACGACTAAAAGTACGGTTTCAAGCACTATCAATACTTGCATGTACTAAAATAGTATTGTTTGAAAAAAAAGATAGATTGTCATAGAAGATAGATACAACAAGGTCTAAATTAACAATAACAGAAAATTATGATCAACAAAAAACCAAAAATTGGCAATTGTGAGGATTTGATGATGATGAGATTCGGGGTTGACGAATCTCTACGTCCGCCCCAAAATAGCGTCCGTAACCCGAACGTCCGGACGCACGGACGCCAGCGGACGCAACGTCCCTCCTGCCGTCGGAAGGCGGACGGGTGAACGGGGGCGAACGGGGCCAGACAGGGGCGGACGGATGAGGCGGACGGATGGGGCGAACGAAGTGATGGACGGGATGGACGGGGCGGACGGAGTGACGGACAGGGCGAACGGGCAGGGGCGGATGGGGGTGGATAGGGGCGGACGGATGGGGCGGATAGGGCGGGACCAGGGTTGACACGACGTCCGGACGCGGACGTTGTGTCCGCAGCGTCCGCTGACTTCCCCGGTCCCCGCGGACGTAGCGTCCGCCGGGACCGCCCCGTTCGTCTGTCACCCCGTCCGCCCCATCCGCTTTGACGGCCCTATTTCCCCCGACCGCCCTACCCAAACTGCCCCGCGGTCACTCCCTTAATCTTTAAACAATTTAAAAGATTATAAAGTTTGACCATGAGTCCATGATAGTCTTGAAACTATGAAAAAATTCCAATTCATTTTCAGAAGGCAAACTAAAAAAGTTTGTGACTTCAAATATATATATATACTATTTAAAAAATCAAGATCAACACAAATACAAACATAATCAATATGAGCAAAATGTATTCAATTTAATGTAGAATACCATACATTGTGCACATTTGGCTAATTGCACATATAATTTTTTTCATTCCAACTCTATATTTCTAAACTAATTTTTAATGCCTATATAACCTATTCAACTATTACTTCTGCACTACCAATCTAATATAAATGGCGGAAATGTTCATCTGGCATCGGCCAACGATATGTATTAGAAAATCGCGTAATCACATGGGCCAAACTAGTATTTTCATCGTCAGTCTTCGAAAAAATGCGCTTCAAGTAAGCATAAAACACTTTTGCAAAGTCATGAAAGGCAAATTGTGTCGCACTAGGTGTTTTTCGTAGCACGTTGTAATACGCCTCTGACATGTTGTTTCCATTCATCCGCCGAGCAATTTTTCGAATGGCATACTCTTCCGACTTACGTGAATACATCGGAATGACTTCCACATCTGCACCTGCTTTATGCAAATATGCAATACGTGGATCCACCCACCATCTCCTCTGCAAAGTCTGTTTCATCTCATTTGCTGATGTAAATGTGTACAAAGACTTTATTGGCTGAGAAGCTAAGGTGGTCATGCCCCAATCGCAAACTCCAATGTACACACGTGACTCATCCTCTGCAAAATGCAACAAGATGTTGTCCGGAGAAAGATCATTGTGCAAATGTCCAGCAACATGCACTGCATACATTATATACATAAACGCCCATATCAACTCTGTGCGCTTCTTCCGATATCGTCCTAAATGGTGAGCTTTTACAACCTCCTCTTCGGTTGGATTTGTATACATCAAACGGATTTGAATGTTATTTGGAAAGTCCTTATCCATATTCAACATTTGTCGAAGAGTTCCACCATTCCACCAATACGCATAACCTTCACACGTCGTTCCGTGCACCGCAGCAAACCGTATCACACCCGCGTGTGGAATTCGAACAGCCATTGATTCGTTTTGATGTTTTAGCTTTGCAAGATCGGGTCGAGTTTGGTGGTGAATGGATTTCTTTGTTGCAAACTCCCAATGAGGAAGTATTCCTGAACATCCTTCAATACGAACCTTTCGAATCATTGCATATCCACCTCTCATCGTTCTACCATCAACAGCAATCACGCGTGCTGTATCTGGAAGTGCTATGAGGTGCCATTTGGTCCTTTCCGCTTCAGCAACTCCATCATTGCTTTTCCACCAACCAATTGAACCAACTCGATTGTGCGTTTTGGCGAATGGAGCACATCGCCCCCTAAATAAGTCCGCTTTCAGAATCACTTCTTTAAATTGGGCGTCATTGGGTCGATATTCCTTGCCATATTTAACCAAAATGACTTTGGAATTCCACAAAGCGTCATGAACCTTGTTCTCCAAACATTTGGTGAAGTACGTTTTATGCATTTCGTCATGCCACTTCGCCACATTCAATGCATCCGACAACATCTGTGTCATGTCTACCTTGAATTTAGACACGCACTCCTCTTGATATCTGATGTATTTATTGTTTAAAGACAATGTTGTTTCCGATTCATAAAATTGAACGATGCGCTCGATCATGAATTTCTTGCATTCTTCCGAAGGACTTTGGCGAGCTACCTCCAAGTTTGATGGTCCCTCTCCATGTTTAAGCTTCGCAACCTTCTTCTTCCCGTTCGGCATCGTGACAAATGAAATTGATATAGATCAAATTTTTTAATTTGAAATTGAATTCACGCGCAAGTGTTCAAAAAATTGGCAACAAGGGGGCCCCAACAAACCACTCTTGTCTTGCCTCGGAAAGGAGCCAATGGAGGATGAACCACCAAGCTCTCCGCTCCACCTTGCATTCACGAGGGGCAAAGCAAAAGTGACAATGCGGACGGGCCGGGGGTGGCGGACGGATCGGGCGTCCGCCTCCCCGAAACCCTAGAGCCCCGTCCGCCCGATCGGACGGTCCGGGGGGGCAGACGCATCGCCGTAATGGGTCGGACGGGTATCGGGGCGGACGGGGCGGTTTGACTCTAAAGCGACCCTAAACCCATATTTTGCACGATAAACAAAGGTCTTCATGGCACTGTATAGTTCAACTAACTTTTCATTCATTCAATGTAAAATTTGAAATTAAAAAAGGTAGCCTTCCTTTATGACCAAATTTATGAATTCTTGGTAAATGATATTTTTGTACAAAGATATGAGCTAAAATGTGCAAAAATTCACGAAAAGATTGCGACGTTTAATATATGTATCCAAATATTCACGTTGCATTGTGTATAAAGCAATTGTAAGAAGGTAGTTGAATAAAAATTCTACTATGAAATTGAATTAGTTGACGTCTAATCACTTAGTAAACCGCTAAATGTCCAAGTCCTTGCAAGTGTGTTTTGGCTATCGAAAAAAAGCATGGACTTATAGTTATCCCCAATGAAGCAAATTGTTCTTTTTTCAAAATCTCATGGTATAGATGTTTAACCCCTAAAGTTCTTTTCACTAAAAACACTTCAAAACTGCCAGTAGTAGTGCAAATACCAAGTCTTGGAAGAAAAATACTTTTGGGCATATGTAACCGTAGGATCTTGTAGTAAATTAGTTGGAAAAGATGTGAAAAAAATTTTAGACAAATCCACCATTTGGATTGTAAGATATTAGATATTGAGTGTTTCATTTAAGGGGGCTACTCAATTATGTCTATTAATGAACAATTGGTAGGCTAACAAACCTAACTTAGCATGTATTTTAATATTTGTTGCAATTGTTTTAGGAATATTATAACATAATACTATTATAATATTCTTATAAATGATATAGTACTAAATCATTTCAAAATCAACAACATTTGAACACAATCTATCAATCTTGTCTTCCATACTCCTTTAATGATATATATATATAAATATATATACATATATAAAATATATTAGATAAATCAACATGAACAAATCAATGATTATATATTTCATAGATCTATTCTTCATCAATCAAATAAGAGTGCATGTGCAAATATAGACAAAGATGGTTTCTCCATTTGTTCCCAAAAATTAAATAAACAAATAAAGAAAGATATGAAGTGAATGTTACTTGGAGAATTGAAGGGAAAGAAATTGAAGTACTCAATTGCATTTTATTAAATTGGAAAATTGCATGTGGATGGCATGAATTAATCTTCATAGATGCTAAACTCATACGAGTTGCATTTCAACATTTATAATTTATGCAATTGATTGAATTGAAAGCTCTTGTAATTACATTTTCAAATTTTCAATTCAATCATTCAAATTTGCAAGAGTGATTTATGATAGATTTATAACTTTAAATGTGAAAGCATTCAATGCCTTTATGCGTTTGTTCATCAATATATTAATTTTAAATAAATAATATATATTTTTTATAACATATGCATAAACCATTGCATTAAAAAACAAACAAACTAAGAGCCAAGCCAAATAGGCTGGTCAAATGAAGAGAACAAGAGAATAAGAGCCCTACGAGAAAGCAAAGGAAAAAAAAAAAATATCAAAAGGATTCAAAGGAAGGAGCAAGATGCATTTTTGCAAGACCGTATAATACATAATGTGATAATGATTTCAAAATCCAAACACAAATATATTTTCTATTTCAATGAGAGTCAAAAATGAACTCCCCTGCTCTCAAAGATTGTACAATGTACACATTATACAAAACGAACATATAACAGAAAGAGTAGAAGACATCGTTTATCATGATTGAAAACTGAAATGATTTTTTCTTTCTATGTAGAATATTTTATGAAATGTAACAATGTATTTAATTATCATAGTAATTGGTAGAAATCTTTGTGCAATACATAGAAACATTTCATTCATGTGGAATTTTTTCATTTATTTAGGATTAAAATGGAAGTATTATACTCTACAAAGTACAAACCGAAAACAATATCATATACCTAAGTTCAAAAGTTTGCAATTGTTTCGTGAATTCATTTTGAAAACTCAAACAAAGAAATATTTTATAATCAATATCTTGTTCATTTGAATCATTTCAAAATTCGAATTCCGAATTCAATTCCTATTTATAATAGAAATTATGTTTGTCAATTTTTTAGATCTTTAAACAATGAACCCTCTTTTTTTTTAAATTAATATTTAAAAACATTTGAAATAAGAATATTGGAATTACCCTTCAAAATAAATATAGCACATGTATAAGTGTATAATGTATTCTACTCAATCAACTCAAGTAACGAATTTTTCTATGTTTTTAAGGAAAAATATAGCCATATATGATTTGAAAGTTAAAACATTGATTCTTTTTCTTTGTTTTCAAATCTAATCAAAATTTCATTAAAAAATATGAAAGACTCGATGTTCATTTGAAGATCGTGATGCACTTCTAATTAGAAAACACAACCTTTCATTAAATATCATGAGGTTGAAATCCATTAAACTGTTATTCTAATTATGTATTGGGGCCTTTTTTTAAATTTTCATTTGCTTATGATGAAAAAGGAATTGATTATTTCTGCAAAACATTTGATTTCCTAATGAACTTTAAAAAAATCCCCACCATCTTCAGATCTTCTCAAAACCTATTTAGAAGGATAATACGAGTAAATAATCCAAACATATTTAACTTAACCACATTCCCCTCATTCGTAAAACAATTTAGGGGAGAAAAGAAAAGGTTTAGGGTAATTAGGGTATAGGGTTTAGGGTTTATATATATTTTTTAAATAAAATGATAAATCAATTACATTGATTCTCATTTAGCAGTGATTATTAGGCTGTTTTTTTTTGAAATGTTATCGCTCTTTTTGAATAATATCGACCTCTTAGGATGCTCCAATGGACAGCTGGGCGGACGCCGTCGGCGGTCAGTGTTTAAGTGGGGCAGTCGGCGTGTCCAAAGCGCGGACGGCGTCGGAAGGCGGACAGTGCGGACAGTCCCGTCCGACCGCCCGTCCGACCTGTCTGGCCTGTCCACCCGCCCGCCTCGTCCGACCGCCCTGCCCGCCCCGTCCAACCAGTCCGCCCGCCCGCCCTGTTCGCCCCGTCCGCTTCAGCCCCGTCCGGGCCGTTTCTTGTTTTTGAATGGAAACCCTAAAAATGAACCTTTAATTTTCTGGAGGGGACTATAAATGTTAGAAGAGAAGCTTTAGTATTCACTCTCGAAAAACCGAACACTAAGATTTTCAAGGGCTATGAGCTTCAATTTATTGAGTCTCTTGCTTGGTAATGCATAGTTTGGTGGACGGGGGGGGCTTTGATTTTCAAAGCTTTGTGTGACTAATTTCATTGATATTGTATACATTGTCATGTTGTGGGTTTCAAATTAAAAACATTCTATTGGTTTCTTTTGAAATTGAGGTAAAACATACACTTGTCAATATGGTGGCCAAACCGACGGGGGATTTTTCTCCTTGGTTTAGTGTGCAAGAGGGTGGTAAAGTAAAATGTAGGCTTTGCAAAGCGAGCATGTCAAGGAAGCTCAACCGTATGTTCAGCCACTTAGGCTATTCTGGGCCTGAAGGTGTACGTGATAAAGGGGTGAGCCTTTGTTCACGATTACTAATGGCAGTTCGAGATTTATTTCGGCATTGCGAAGGAGTTTTTCCAAAACGCGTTGTAATGGACAATGTGGATGGCAACCCTGGCCCTTCAGATGTCCAAGAGTTTTCGGCCGGAAAGGCTGTGTCTCATTCTGACTACGAAGATTCTTGTCCAGCGTCCAAAGAATTGGTATCAATGGTATGTGCTACAACTGAAATGACTTTGAGTACGGAAGCTTCTAGTGAACGTGAAACCCCGAGGGCATCAAGTTCTAGGCCTCAAAGGCAAGGCAGCTTAGTGAATGGGTTTGAAGAAGGTCATAGACGCAAATTACATTCAGTGTGGGCAAATTTTTTTTATTCGGCGAACATACTATTTTCTGTGGCTCAAAATCTAGCTTTTAAAGAAGCAGTGAAGAAAACGGCTGCGTTTGGTAGGCCATACATTCCTCCCTCATACCACGACCTTCGATACAAATTGTTGAATGAGGCGAAGACCAACATTCAGACACAGTTGAATGCACGGATTGAAGATAGCATTCGAAAATTTGGAGCAACATTGTCCATTGATGGATGGAGCTCGGTGACTAATCGACCTCTCATCAATGCCATGCTTGTATCATCCGCAAGTGAAGAATTTCTTAGATCTGTGGATACAAGTGGTTGTGAAAAAAATGCGGAGTACTTGGCAGTTGTGTTAGAAAAGTTCATTGAACAAGTGGAGTCCAAGAACGTCGTGTTAATAACTACGGATAATGCTCCCGTGAATCTGTCCGCATAGGATGTAATATCTGCAAAATATCCTCATATTTTTTACCAAAGGTGCGTGGTACATGCATTGAATTTGTTGTTGAAGGATTAGGCTGCACAGAAATGGATTGCTTCCAAATTGGATAAAGGAGTTCTTGTAGCTAAATTTATCAAGAAGAGACATATGCTGCTAGCTCTATTGCGAAAGTATTCGCCAAATCTTGGTCTCTTGATGCCTGGGAATACAAGGTTCGCCTCTAAATTTATCATGATGGAGCGTTTGACAAAATTGAGAGGAGCATTGGAACAAACGGTAGTAGATCCGCAATGGGTTGAGTATGTACATACTCTCAAGAAGAAACGTGGAGCTAAAGTCCAACCAAAAGACTTGGCCTTAGCGGTGAAAAAAATTGTTCTTGATGACCATTTTTGGAATCGGTCCATCAATTATGTGGAGATGGTTGAACCAATCATATGTGCACTCCGCGATTTGGATTCAAAATCACCATGCATGGGGAAGGTGTTGCATATCATGAGGAAGTTAGAGAAGCACGTGAACGTATTACAAAGTCTACCATTTTGTTTGCTAGAAGAACTTGCAATTCCATTGGTACAGTCTTTTTATGCCCGAAGAAGAATGGTGGACAACGATCTCCAATCAGCCGCAGCTCTTTTGAATCCATACCTTCTTCATGACAAAGAACTAGCGGATGACGCAGATGCAATGTTAGGATATAAAAAAGTTTTGGAGAGAATATGTAAACCGGATGAATATGCAGCAGTGGTGAAGGAATTTGTAGCTTTTCGACACAAGGAACCTCCATTCCACAATATGTTGAATCCGGGAGATCAAATGCTGTCCGCACATACTTGGTGGGATTTTAAAGGTGCATGTGGCAAGTTTATAGCTCCATTAGCGAAGAGGATATTGGCTCAACCGGTGTCATCATCTTCATGTGAACGAAATTGGAGCAACTATTCTTTTGTTCACAACAAATCTCGAAATAAATTGAAGCCGGAGAGAGCAGCGGATTTGGTGTACGTGTATACCAATTCCAAAGTATTAAACGCATCGAAGGAAAAAGATGAAAAAAAATGGTATAATGATAATGTGGATCCGATGGAATCAGAAGATTCAGAGAGGCCGACGTTAGAAAACGATGATGACGAGGATTTGGAAAGGGCCCTTTCAGCTGTAGATGGCGGAGATGATTTCAATCGTGCGACAGCATGGGGAGATGAAGACGTTATGCAAGACTTTCCCGATTTGGTGAATGATACGCATGATTATCATCTAAACCGCAAGGATGTCGTTCCCGACAATGCAAACGATGCATATACCTTTTGTGAAGACGAGGACAATGTAGGGGGAAAGGAGAATCTACCTTCTTTAGCTGCATATTGCAATAGAACGGGATACTTGAATAGCGAAAACATTCTATCGGAAAAAACAAACGCTATTGCCAAAGAGGTGAAAATCAATGAGAATGCTATTGGTGATGATGGGAGAAATGAAGAAGTTTTAATTTCTCAATCTCCATCTGTGGCATTAAATGTAGTGCAAGGAAACGACAAAAGAGAAGATGCAGTCATGGAGGTGAACGTTCCAAAAGATGTAGGCAACAATAGTGGTGATGAGGGGGAACCAAATATTGCGGTACAAAAAAATAATGATTCACTTGGGATGGCAGTCACAAATTTGGCAATTGTGAAGAGTGATAAAGGAAAAGAGCCAATGAAGTCAATTTTTGAAGTACCGAGATCTAGTGCTCTTCCACCAATACCGTTGAAGTCTGTTAGCACACGATTGAATGATTCTCAGAGCTTTGGATATGGAAAACGCCTAATGAACATTTGCAAAGAAATTTCTACAGGCGGTAATCTACGGAAAGTAGCGTCATCACCTACAAGCCTAAGTGATACGGATAGTGATCGGATGCCATTGGCATCTTTGCGTGCTCGTATTTTAAGAAAAGGAATGGCGCAAGAATCCATCAAATCAACAAACGGCACTCTATTACTTCAAAAGAAAGCCAAAGTGGAGATAACCGTTCATGGACATGTCGACCCTACATCGAGATTGATGGTTCAAGAATCGAGTAACGTGAAAGCGAAAAGAGAAATGCAACCTTTTGCTATCTCTCCAGTGAAGAATAGGACCCCTCTTGATGAAAATGTTGTTACTTTGTCAAATAGAAAGAAAAGAAAGGTTCCTATTTAAAAAGCCTTTAATCGTTCTGTCAAAGTAAAAAAAGAAAAATTAAATTCGAAAGAAGGGAGTAAACCTACTTCGAGAGAAGACTTGAAGGAGACAACGATACTTGATTCCAACAATGAAGATGACTCCGACAATGAAGATGACTCCGATAATGAAGATTTTGAACGGAGAGCTGTAGGAGAGAGTAGTGGGGCTGAGGTTAGAGGAGATGTGGATTGGCGTCCATAGGAATTGTGGAGATGTGAATTTAGATGTTTGATTGTTTAGTTGCTCATGATATATGGAGCTCATGTTGACAAATGACAATGGTTTCTTCAATCATTTTATTATAAAATTGTTTGTTTATTGATGATATACATCTCGCTGGATTTTAAAGTGATTTTGTTTCTAAATCAAAATGAAATTCAACAAAAAAAATTAAAAATATATTTCATATTTTAGCTTTTACATAAATAGTGATATACAACTCTATTGAATCGCAATTGCAATATAAGAAAAATCAAAATCAAAATGACTTCACTCTCAATCTCTCATTGGTGAAAACAATCAAAACAAAAAACCCAAAACAGGTTTTCTAAGCCGCCCCGTCCGTCCGCCCCGCCTGTCCGCCCCACCTGTCCGCCCCGCCCGTCCGCCTTCCGACGGCGGGAGGGACGCTGCGTCCGCTAGCGTCCGTGCGTCCGGAAAACGGACGCTATTTTGGGGCGGACGTAGAGATTCGTCAACCCTGGGCGGGACGGGCGAACGGGCAGACAGGCGAACGGACGAGGTGAATGGGGCGGACGGCGTTCGCAAATGTCAGCAAACGCTGCGAACACAGCGTCCGTGTCCGGACGTCCCAAACGTCCAACCATTCTGTCAACCCTGATGAGATTTCACTAAAGAAATGATGTCAATACCATCTTCAATGTTTAGAAGTGTATGCACAAGGGAGCCCTATTTGTACAAATATAGAAGCTATGGAATAATGTATTTTTAGATTCTCTTTGGTAGTCACATATCTAAATGTCTCCCCACTAGAGGAATAGATTACAAAATTTTTTACTTTAGATCATTAATTTTGGATACTCCATAGTGCTAAAAATCCCTAAACTTCAAAGAGTAACAACAAAAAAACTGACTTTAAATATAGAATGATTGTTTTTTTAATTTCTAAAAAGTAAAAGATATGATTACAATCAAGTTAGCCATTTGACCATCTCCAATAAAAATTTCAATTTCATTGGCTCTAACTTCAATAGTTCTAGTAGAAAACAACTCCACTACTCTCAATGGGATGTAAAAAAAGATAGGTCTTTTTTGCAATCACCTTATAATCTAGCATTGCCACAAAGCACATTGATACACCTTTAAAATGAAGGTAATCAACACTAAAGTAAAAGTATTGAACAATTCTTTCAAATTTAAAAGAACTAGATTATATAGTGCAAGATCTCAAAAAAAAAGATACTTCAATGTTTTCATTATTTTAAAATATAACATAATGTAAAATAAAAATAAGCCATTAGTAGCAATTCTATAGAGATAGTCATTTACCAAATGAACTACCAAAATAGTAATTTACATGTTTTGAAATGCCAGTTGAAAGAAGCTTAATATTTTATAAACTTTCACAACATATAAAACTAATTAATTTAAAAAAAGCTACAAGTCTACTAGAAGATCACCTCCTCCAAAAAAATTCTCCAACTTTGTCTTTTGGGGGTTAAACAATTCTAAAAAATCCCAAATTTGCAAGAGTGATATAAAATTCGGAAATACTCTTTGATAGAAAAGCATTTTTAAAAATTACCAAAAAAAAATTGCAAGTTGTATAATAGTCATGAATATCTCATTAGAATAGTTTTGGGGGGTCCAGAAGCTTATTTCGGGCCTGTTCCCTCGCAGGTGTTCCCTGCAGCGAGGGAATCAGCCCGCTATCAGAATTTTTTTTTCATAAAAATAAAATTAAAAAAGAATAAAAAATAAAAAATATAATCTCCAAATGCAAAAGAAAAAAATTTTAAAAAAAATTGTCAATGAGGTGGCAGGGTCTCGGCTACATCAGACCACTGCGCAAAACCTATTTCTTGCGTTCGCAGGCTGTAATAACTTGCAAGCATCCAAAGGCCCCAAAAATCTTCTAATGTGATTATAAAGTTTGAGTCATTTGGCACCAAATTGCAAATATTATGACTAAAAAACAAATTAGCACACAAGGTGAGATGCAAAATGGTACAATTGTTTTTAGTGATTACACATTAGCAAATGTGACAAATATTGAGGACTGTTTTTTGAGAATGAAATATTTTTGAAATACCCCAAAAAATTAGCCAAGGTGTATAATATTAATGATTACCTTGCCTATAAATCATAAGTCATTTAGAGCCAAAATGCAAAAGCTATGTCCAAAAAACAAATCCACATATAGGATGTGACAAAAAACAATACAAATGTTTCTTGCAATCATCCAAAGAACAAATTTGACATGGCCAAGATCTCCATTTTGTCTAATCCCATGAGGATAGAACAAGGTTGCATGATAGTACTCTAATAAACTATTGTTGTAAAGTGTTGGATGATTATAAGCTATTGTTATAAAGCCCACCATGAAGGCTTCATCAAGTATGTTTTTCTTTGGAGATTTCATCTTTGCTTAGAATTGTTTGGAAAATTTCACTCCAAAATTATTAAGATAGACTACCTCATTGCCTTTCTCAAAATGGAAATATATGCCACAATATCACATGTATATATGATAATGGTATTGAAATTTGGATAGTAATTGATTGGCTCCCCTTAACCCCTAAAGTTCGTTGACTATGACTTCAACAAAAATACTCAAAAACTATCATTTTTAAGACATATATCAAAAGAAAATTTTTAACATTTTTAACACATCCAACTATAGGATCTTGTATTATGATAATTTGAAAAGATGTGGAAAAAATTTCAGAAATTTCTATTTTGTAGATTGCAAGATATTAGCGTTTCAATTGACAAAAAGCCTTTTTTTGGCCCTGCGAAAAACTAGGCAACAGTACTTTACAAGGTCGCATTTGTATGAAAAAATTTTCAAAATGGTTGCAACTCTTTGGATTCATTCTTCAAGGTAAGTTGGCTAAATGCTTGAAAATTTTCAAATCATTTGAAATTGTACAACATATAGGAAAAAAATAGTGAATAGAAAGAAATAGAGAATGAATCAAAATACTAAATTATTAATAATTTAGTTATGGAATTGAAAAATGACAATTCCAATAGTTGTAATGTTTTAATAAACGATTTTCACCTAATATTTTTATTTTCTTCCAAAAATAGTGAAAATTGAGTTTAGTAAAGGACTTCAAAGTTTATTTTGGAGTAGGGGATCCATGACCACCTGCAAACTAAAACACCTCATTACTTTTGACTCATTGATCAAAATGGAATGATTCAAAGCTATCTATGTATACAGAAATCTGAAGAATTAATTTCAAATTTTTATTTTTGCAAAAAGTGATTTTTTTAGATCTGCCCGAACTACCCTAGTTGAGAAACAAACTATATATTAGGCCATAACTTTTGACTCATATTTCTGAATGTCTTGAAATTTGTGCACATAAAAGATATTCCTTGTTCACACCTTCTATTAAAATTTGGGCCAAAAATATGAAAATCTCTGCTCACATGCACCTACCCTAAAAAGTTATGTTGCCAAAAAACGCACCTTAGTCCTTTAGGGATTACCTTGAAGCACCCCTATACGATGCCTTTAGATTTATAAGTGGATTGAAAGTATTTATTACATATAGTCAAAGAACGACTTATTATGTTGCAATCAATATAGTTGAATCAATCACAGTGCTTTAAAATAAACTGAAGGCTATTTTGAAATTTTATTACAGATGTATAAAAGTTGAAGGGATTATATTTGAAAAAGTTGTTTTAGTACTAGGTATCTAAATAAAAAGGAATCTTAGTAGAGAAACTTTAAAAAAGAATAGTATAAAAATCCATTAAGACTTTTGTAAGAATGATTGGTCATATTTGTTCCACTCTAGCATTTTTCATGTTTTTTAGAAGAAGTATTAGAAAATTAGAGAAAAACTTAAGATAAAAAATATAGCCAATATATACACATGTGAAAAGAAGGTAATTACTCCCAAGTGGAAAAGTGTAGAAAATTTTTCTAAGTAAGAAAACTAGAAAAGTGTAAAATTTCAAGATAATAGGTATATTGACATTTTAATTTGTAAAAAATAGGTAAAAAATTTTACAAGGAAATTGAAAGGCTATTTGTGAAGATTTCACAGTGAAGAAATTTTACCCAAATAATGAGTTTGAAACCATCTTCAATATCTAGAAAAACATTAGCAAAGGAGCCTTATTTTTACAAATAAAAGAGGATATACAATAATATATTTTTAGAATGATGCCCTCTGATACATAGGAATATTCTCATCTATTGTTGAAATTGACTAGAGAAATTTGAATTAAAAAAAATTAGCTTTGATATTCAATAGTACCCAAAATTTATAAATCAATCTCAAAATATAACCAATTAGCAAAAGGTTGATTGGGCCATTGCAAGAAATACCAGTCCTATTTTTAATCACAATTGGAGTGACGTTGTTGTCTTTTAGTATAACTTTTAAATTCCAAGCCCTAAGAACTTTAAATTTCTATTAGAGATGTATAATTTGATGGTTATTACATCCTTTATTTTTAAGAAATTAAGAAAACCATTTACATTTATATTTCAATTTTATTAACTTGTAACATTTTGAGATTTAGGGATTTTCACTTCGATCAAAGTGCCGGCCATATTGAATGATTTAAGGTTGAAATTTTGGTGATCTATTTCCACACTAAGTAGGTGTATCCCTACTATGGGGCATGATCCATAAAAATATTGTTTTATGCCCTCTAGGTTCATGCAAATAGGGCTTTATTGCACAAGTATTTTTGAACATTGAAGATGGTGTCAACTTCACTTTTTTGGTGAAATTTGATTACCATCAAGTCCTCTCAAATGTCAAAACTTTTTTTTTTGTTCATGGTTTTCTATTTATTCTTAATTTATACCTTATTGTTTCTATTTTGTATGACAATCTATCTCTTTTTTCCCATTGTATTCTTTTAGTACTTGCAAGTTGTCAATAGTACTTGCAATTATGGTACTTTTAGACAAGAATTTTTTCAATCAATGGCTAAGATTGTTCCACTACATATTACTGATAGTTCCAATTGTACTCTTCTACAAGAAATGCATAATATTTCTTGCAATTAAACAATTGCAAGAAACACTTGCTGATTTTATTGCAATTTTTGAGTATTCAATCAAGATTAGTTTTCTAGAGTACTTTAAAAGTAGAAAAAAATTAAATTTTTGAAAATATAGCTAGTTGATGTATACACCTTTGAAATGAAGGTAAGTACTAAAGGAAAAGTTTAGAAAAATTCTCTACATATGAAATTTGAAATAGTGCTACATCTAAAGAAAATAGAACTTTGATTATTTGATTTGTAAGATATAGAAAAGTAGATAAATTTTTTAAAAAGTATTGTCCATTTGTAAAAATTCTATCGAAATAATCATTTACCAAAAAAATCTACCAAAATCATATTTTTCATGTTTTTCATGTAAGCAAAAAGAAACTCACTTTGTGTACTTCTATACAACATACAGTTGACTATTTTGAGAATTCCTTTGAATCTAATCTACAACTCTTCTAGATGATCACCCACTCTAAATTAGCTTCAAATTTATTTTGGGCCACTAAATAGTACTAAAGAGTCTTCAAATAGAGAAGTGTGATAAAAATTTGGACAAAGGAATATTTTTTTTAAATGTAAAAAAATAGCCAAGGTAAATAGTATTTACGACTGACTACCTCACTTATCTATCTTGAGTCATTAGGGGTCAATACACAAAAGCTATAGCCAATTTTTAACAAATTATCATGCAAATTGAATATAGTGTAAGCATTTATTGCAACCACCGAGAATTGACTTTTAAATGTTAATTGATTTTTCAATTTTTTGACATTTAATTTTTTTTTAATATTTTTTGTTAATTAATTTAAATTTATCATTTCTAAAGATAGAGATCATAGGCCTAGACTAGATGGCAATCAGTTTACTAACTTTGCTTACAATGTCCCCAAAAGATGTCATTGTTGTCAATGATAATGATGATGCTATTACAAGTCCTCAATAGTCAACAAAGATTGGTCATTGAGGTGGTGCATTATACAAAGTTGCTCTTATATTCATTCTAGTGTGTTATAGTGACCAAGATGAGCTCAATAATTTTGTAGTGTGATTTTTATGTTATTACCAATGAAGAAATTTTCATGTCTCATTTAATATGTGCATTGCAATTTAGGGAAATAAAAATAATTTATGGTCAGTGATAGTGTGCCATGTGAGCAAAATTAATTTTTTGACTACCCTACTATTGCATTTGCAAATGGTTTTACACTATCACCTCAATGTCTACACACTAATAATTTCCTTCAATTCCAATCAATTTGTGGCTTCTCAAAATCTACTCTACAATTCTTTTCAATGAATTTTTTTGAGATCTAGTGTATTTGAGGCTCATTTCTAAGAGCCTTGAACACTACTAAAACTCAGAAATTCAAAGTCAAGATTGCAATGGACACAATTACACAAAATCTTTGATAAGAAAATCATAATCAATTATTTTCAAAATTGCATTTTTGATGCTAAAATTAGACTTCAAAAAGAATTTTTCAAAAGTATTAAATATTAAAAATAAAAACCTTGTTAGGTTTTAGTTAACTTCATAATATTGTGGACACCAAAATTTGGTGCCTTGGGTATTTCGGGATTAACCTCTAACTAAAGGACCAAATTGAATTTTTTGGCTATATAGAAATTTTGGGTAGGTGTATGTGACTAGAAATTTCCATATTCTTGGCCCAATTTTAATAGAAGGTGGGGTACAAAGAATGTGACATTTGGAAATACAAATCAAAAGGTATAGCCTAATATGTTACTTTTTTTTGTAACTAGGTAGTTTGGGCAAACAAGAAAAAATCACATTTTACAAAAACAAAAAGTTGAAATTGGTTATTTGGAGCCATATATATGTATCTGTGTGTGTATGTACACATGGAAAGCTTCTCTATTCTAAAATGAACTTTGAAATCCTTTATCTTATCCAATTTTCAATATTTTTGAAAAAATATTAAAATCACAAGAGGTAGATTTTTTATTACAACATTCCAACTATTGAAATTGGAATTTTTCAATTCCAATTTGTAATTTATAATAATTTAATATTTTGAATCATTCTCTACTACTACCTACTTATGATTTTTTTCCTATATGTTCTATAATCCAAATTGTTTAAAAATTTTCAAGCATGCACACCACTTGCTTAGAAAAAATAATCCAAAGAAGCACCACCATTTTGGTCATTTTTTCATACAAAAATGAGCTTGTAAAGTGTAGTTGCCCTATTTTTTGCAGGGCCTAAAAAATGATTTCAATGAATTTAAATGCTACTATCTTACAACCCACACAGTGGATATTTTTGAAATTTTTATGACATATTCTCAAATCAGCATACTACAAGATACTATCATCCTATGGTTATTTGTGTAAAAAAAATTCAAAAACTTTATACTTGTACTAAAAATGACGGTTACAAAGTGTTTTGGGTGAAAACATAGTCATGGAATTTTAGGAGTTAACTTCTATATCCAATTCAAATCCACATCATTCTTCAAGACACTTGAATGTATAGCCTACATGTTAGTTAAAATTGAACACCTTTAATCATTAGGAGCAGAAGGAGGTCTACAGAAGGCCGCTTCCTCTTTAGAGAATGATAGTGACAAGACTGGATATGGGCAAACCGAAAATACAATGGACAACTATGATTATTTGGTTTGGTGCCCATCCACCGGTGGACATGAAAAGTTCAAATGTTCTACCCAATCAGTAATGACTGCACAATTGTTTAGCTTCTTGATTTGGCACCATTGTTAGTAGTTGATTGCAATGGTTGCCAATTCAAAAATGCAAAGAGCAATGTCTTTTACCTCGGACTTTTGTATTGCAAAGATTTTTCTTTTGATGAATTAATTAAGTTTCAAACACTTTGGATTTTGCAAACTGATTTTGGATTTAACAAGTGAGCTCAAGCTCGGAAAAGATTTAGCAATATTTTGTAGATCACAAGAGGGCTTGATAAATTTTAAATGGTGGCTCAAACACAATTTGGTTAATATAATCACCACAACTGGTTCACGAATATCTACTTTAAGACAGATACGCTAGTATGATAGCTAAGTTTCCATCTAGGGAGTTCTCTATGCAACGATTTTAGTTGAATTAGATTCTATCAATGCTGAGCTTTTGAATATCAGTACAAATGATAATGACTTCTAACAACAAACCATGAAGCTACGAACAAAACTTCTCATTCAACCACAATGTGAGTTGATCCTCAAATCATTTGATATATCACTAGGTGAATAAGCAAAATAAGATATTTCCACAAACAACATAACATCTTCTTCACTTCAAGTTGCAATCATTTAGTTTTGATCATTAGAATAATAAATTTCTAGGAAGCTTGCTATAAAGTTGAAGGTTGCACTCGTTTTAATTATAGATTCTGGAAAAAGTGGATTTTAATTTTTGTTTAAATTTGTGCACTATCTTAATTGAAGGAACTTATCCATCATCTTCTTCCTGCATCATGCACACATTTGGAGGGAGGTTCTAAAACAAACAATGGGATCGATCAAAGATTTGCACCAATTGACAAAATTAATTAAACCGATTTCGCCTAAAATCGACTGTTACAGATTTTTGCCTCTAGAAAGTACCAATGTCGTGGAATGAGGTGGGGAGGCGAATTAATTAGTAACTGATATTAAACTAACAACAGCATTTATAAATAATAACCTTAATCTACAAGAAAATGCCTTGATCATCAACCGAACAAATCATACTTGCAACACATCTCGTGGGAATGCGTTTGCTATTTGCAATACTAATAAGGTGGTATCGATTCTTCGATCACTACCTCACTCTAGAAATAATCAAATGCATGACGAAAGGACAATTGGACTTAAAATTACAATGTGAATCTTTACTAATTCATTCATCTCTACTACACTCGGTAAGGGTGTTTAAAGGTGTTTAAGGGTATCAAGTGTACTAATGGTGTAAGGTTTAGGGTGAATATCCATTCCTCAATACCCTTCTTCACTGCCATGGTCATTGGCAGCAATAGTTAGTTGTGTATGGACATTATGCTGTAGAGAGATGACAAGAAACTCTTAGAATCCTATTAGAACTCTTTCTGACACATTGAAATCTATGCCTAACTTGTACAACTTGTAAGATTTGAATTCTTGAAAGGTTCTAGTAGCCCAGCTTATGCATGTGATTGAAGGGCATGCATGGCACATCTCTGATTGAAATATTTAAATATTCAGTTGTCAAATTCCTTGCTCGTGTGTAAAATTTTCAAGAACAATACAGTTGGTCTAGAATTCCATTTCAGGCTGAAATATTTACTGATGAGAATCTCACATGTTCAAAATTTTTGCTCTTGATCGATCTTTTTGGAGGGATCTTCACGACAATGGTTTCTCTAGCAAAATTTCAGACTTCAAGAATTTCACGAATGTGAACCTAACGGGCAATCAATTTAGTAGCAGTGGTACCTTTCCACTTCATACAATGCGCAGGAAAGACCTTGTCCAAACAGTCAACCTTGCCAGCAACAACCTTCACGGACTGATACCTAAAGATGCCTTTCAGAATTTAATCCAACTCGTGTCTTGACCCAATTCTTCATTAGGAATTTTTCATCAGAATTTCACACGAAGCTAGATTGAAGATTGACTTGAATCTCTTTGTTTCGTGATCATTTTGCAGATTCAATTTTTGCAACTGAGTTCAAGTTTGCAAAGTTTGCTGCAAGTTCCTGTCCAGACACGTCACACGTGGCAGATCATTGTACACATAGCATGGTCCTCTCTCTCACACGGACATCTAGAGATGTTCATTGGGCAGCATTTTTTCTGAGCACCAATATCGAGGCCCTTAGGAGGCCTCATTCTGCCCCTAATGCATAGTTTGTCGACCTGGGTGGAGCCATTCACTCCATAATTATACCAACGATGATTGACTGATAATTATATACAGTTTGTACATCCCTGCTGCATCATTCTCAAATAAATGGATCCTTCTATCAGCCTTGTATGAAAACAATTCGTGAGATACATCTGCATCTATCTCGGTGGCTGGTGTTTAAGTATGCACGTTTGATCCCTGGTTTGAAATTCTGAATCATTGGGACTTTGAAGCTCAAAGTAGTTTGGGTGCCCTGGCTTACGACATCCAGGGCATTTTTCAAACTGGATTAATTCAATTACCAATACTCTCAAAGTAGCAATTGTTGCCTCGGTAGTAATGCACTGTAGACAATAAATTTAAAGCACTTGTTGCCTTGGCAGTAATCCACAGTTTCAGATTACAAGACGAAGGTCCTCTTCAATTCAAAGTTTCAAACCCTAAGCGCACTTGTTGTCTCGTTAGTAATCCTTTTCAATCCTTTTCACACTGTGAGAGCACTTGTTGCCTCGGTAGTAAGGAAAGTAATCCACTTGAGACTATAACTAAGAGCCGAAGCTCGATCGCTCCCTCCTCATCCATTTCATTTCACTCACGTTCTGTTGCTGTTCTCTCTAGCAAGTCTCTCTAGTACGTTACTAGGAGATCACCCCACCTCAACCCTGTGACTCTCTCTCTCCCTCGGTACTTGGGCGCGTCGATCCTTCAGTTGACCTTTCGCCGATTGGACTCAGGAAGCTCAGCACCACAGAAGCTTGTTACCTCGTGGTACGTACTTTTTCTTTTCGTGCTCGATTTAGAAGATAGTCGGGAAGGTAGTACAAACTACAACAAGCTGTACAGGTGTGAGGGATATAATTTAGTCCATGCCTGATCAATGATATGCCGCAAGGTTCTTCTGGTGTACTCGCAGTCATCTATATTCATGAAAACAGGGAGTGGGTTTCCAAGGGCCAGAATTGTGTCCTTGACTGCACAGATTAGAGCTAGCTGCGAAAACTATGACTCCTATCAATCAAGGTTCCATACAAGCGTCTGAAAAACTGCAGACGGCTCTAAGATTTCAAAAGATCTTAGAGGCGTGTGAATATGCCGATAAGGTAGGTGCTTGAAGTACAGCCGTCCATACTTTTTCGTTAACCCTTAAAGGACATTGTAAAATTTTAAAACTTTTCAATATTTTAATTTTTCAACTTTTCAATTTTTCATACAGTTCTTCATTTCAAATATTTTAAAGTTTATTTAAGAAGCCTAATCACGAAAATAAGCTCCAATATTCTACTTTTTACTCCATCTTATTTTTTTTCTAAAAATATTCAAATGGTAATTTTTGTGACACTTTAAACATAGCATCTTGAAAGTTAAAAAATGCACAGTCCACTTTTGAATTTTATCTATTGAATTCCCCTTGGTGTGAGCTCAAATTCACTCAATTAATTGTATCGGTCCTGCAAAACTGTAATAGTTGAATGATCGACATGTCTAGCTGTGGATCAGTTTAAAGGCGGCAATTTTGAGGCTTCCTCAGTTCGGCCAAAGAATGTAACGATTGAACACACACTTTGAGCTTACACATATAGCAAGGAACGGGTTAAACTAATTAGAGTCAATTATATGAAACTGGTGATCCCACACATGTGTCAATTGGTACATGTATCCAGGAAGACTCGCAAATGGAGCCTGAGCGGCAAGCGCCGATGACAGTGTGGTGTGGCGGCACTAACGCGGATCAAGATGTTTCCATTCGCCTTGTCCCAAACGGAATCAACCAACAGCAACAGCAAGTCACCGACCTTCGCATCCGAGAGCCCTTGGCAGTCCTGAAGGTGCATTCCAATCGGCTGGAGAAACACAGCAAGTACTTCCAAGCGTGCTCAAGCACAAGATGGACACATCCAGATGCACCCCCTTCCATGGAATTCAATCTGGAGCTCATCCACGGGCTGCAAGTAGCATCCTACACAGATTGCTTTTCCCGCATGTACACGCCTCTCCGCAAAAACTTCAAAGACGTCAAATCTAGTCTGGAGCTTCTACGAGTCGCGTCTCGGATCGAGTTTCTCGAATTGGTGAACTCCATTTGTCGGTATTTGTCAACCATACCTTGGTCTGAGGAGGATGAGCTCAGGATTCGACAATTCTCATCATATTCACATTATCCCTGTAGCCATGCCGATGATCTGGTGGCTCGGTTGCGGATCGGCCAACATGGCAACGAGGATTATCGTAAAAAATTGTTAAGCCGCCAGATTGCGCACAGCATACGCATTGCTTTGTGTCCCCCAATTATAAGTTTAGAAAGAGAGCGCTCTCTGAGTGCTCAATCTTTGTTTGAGGACTTGTTCAGTAGCATTGGACAAAGCAAAATCGATTCTGCTTTTGAGAACGATGTGGTCAAGATTGTCAGCAAGGAGGTGAAGGAAATGCTGGACAGTTTCCATGCAGACTGTCGTAGGCAATGTACCGAATTTCATAACCTCTTGCCGGGAAAGAAGTGGGCAGACATTGACGTTGAGAGCGTTTCTGGCTTTAAAGGAAAACTGATGGCACTTTGTTGGGCACTGGAGCTTTTACTGAAGGCACAAGTGGCTGAAGAAGTGATCGAGTGCCTGGTGCATTTAGAGTTGCTTTTTGCAATGATTCATGCAGCCCACGATGTGGAGATCGATTACATAAGACCAGTTTCAGGAAGCGTTACAGTACGATTTACTAAGCTTGTGGTATTCATTTTCCGAGAGGTAGTCGGTGGACGTCTGCTGTTGAGAATTCAAGATCGAGGGTTGATTTTCGAGGGTTTGAAATATCTCTACAGGTTTTATCATGAGCCCAGCACGCAGAATGAAGAGGATGAGGATGCACTGCTAGAAGCAGGCAGACATGCAGGGTGAAGTGTAATTAAGCTGAAAAGGATGTAGATGGGCTCATCAGGGTATGCAATTCTGTGGCCTCAGATATGTGGCCAAGGATGTTCTTTAATGAATTTGGTTCATGAGTTCATGTAATTTGCTTTAAGTTTTATTCAGGTTGATCGAGCAATGGGTGGGTAAGTGGGTTGCAAAGTTTGTGATTCAGTCACAAAGCTCAACGATACTTAGAATTTTGCAACGAGAAAGTGAGGAACTGGTTTTCGGAACACATATGGTCATACACTCATATTTGTGAAAATGGTGGATAATTTTCAAAGGTCTACCAAAGTTATGACAGTCAAGTCTACAAAACTGAAGTCCTCTCAGAGGATATATGTAGGATAAATAAACTCTTAAAGGAATAAAGGCCTGGATGGAGCTTTATATATTATAAGTATTATCATACTTTATGTGACTCCTCAAATACAAATTCTATAAAAAAAACTATGGTATGGCCTATATCATTGGATTTGATAATTCAACAACTAGCATCTGTCATTTCGATATCTTATTAAGAATTATTAAGAAACACTTGTCCAATTTGATGCAATCCGGGACTGGAGACTTCCTTGCGGGGCATAGGCATAGGCATTGGTCAGTGGAAAATATGTCGGCATCCATTTTGGCAAGCAGTGTCACTGGCTTGCTTAAGCTTGCCTTGCGTTCTCATCGCTGTAAGTGTCCGGAACGTAAAATTCCTTAAATTGGCGACATTTTATAAGCCCAAAATTGTTCACAACGGTCAGACGACAAATTAGGACACGTATAGATTTTGGTTTCACGCCGTGCAGTCTTATCCGAGCTAAGGTAATAGAATATCGTCGTCAATTTAAGGAAATTGACGGTTGACAGACAAATCAGGCGCAAGGTTTTTAATTTTTCTGTAGTTGTGATGCATCATCTCATGGATGGTGGTGGTTCAAGATTTCCAAGTGAATGAAATCATTTTATCTACACTTGCAAAATTTGATTGAAAAGTGCAGTGCAAATTTTAGTGATAATATCCAATGATACGAAATAAGCGTTTGAGTTTTAGCAGTCAGAACTCACAAGTTCAGAACTTACTGGGTAACTTCAAAAATGTCAAGCAGACTTTCTCTCGTGGGTATCAACTGGATCTCTTATGATAATTCCAGGAGGGTTTTACATTTTACTCAATAGTTCATTCAAATGGCACTTTTTTGTGAATGCCCGTTCTGAAACATGAGTCCAGTCCTAAGTTCCAAGATTTGAAACGTTGATGTACGGTACACATGGGTCATAATTTTGGACGCCGGAGTCACGATGCCAATTTCATGAAATTGACCACCTGCTGCTAATGATACGAGGTAATGGAGATGACTGTGCAGATCGAAAGATCAGGTGCATATATCGGCTCCCTGACCTGTTCACTCTTCTGAATTTTTTATGTTGTTCAAGCACATTCGCAAGAAGAATCGTGGGCTGAGTCGGGTGCCAGCTTGGAGTTGGTATTCAACTGCCTGTCCTTCGATCCATCATTCACAACAACAATTATTTTACTTAATGCAGTCAAATCTGTTTATTTGGCATGATCCAGAGCACCAAATTGGTAACATTCAAGCTTGAAAAATGAAGTAGCGAGGACGTGTAAGCTTCTACGTTTCCAGAATGGCTACTACAATATAATGGTCATTTCTTTATTCTTTTGCTACTCACGAGCCTTATTTATCGACAAGGTTTGCCTATTCCAAAATTTGTTCATGTAAGAAAAAGAAAAAGAGACACAGATTTAGCGAACATATATAGACCTGTAACTGTTCGAAAGGGTGTTCAGTGGGAGAACTTTAGACCATTTTAGCTCATACGTGACAATTTCGACTGTACATGTTTCATGTATATTCTTGTAATTCGTGACTCGTGCAGTAGCTCTCTCTCTAAATCATGCTGATCTCAAAAACATGAACATTGATCACTGATTCAAGCTTGCATTACCAGCAATTAGAAATCAACAAAACCCATAAACATGACACTCACCAAAGAATCCAGTATAAAGATTGGACAAATACACTAATTGTGTCCATGGAACAGGAAATGGGTCCAAATTTCATTGAATTTCAAGGTTTGACCACAAGGTTTCTTAATGTACCTTATTCTACAGTATCAACGCTAGATCCCAAAGCAATGCATCCGAAGACTATTCTCATCCTAAAGGTCACAAAATAGTAAAGTCTCAATAGTTACCTTATTGCTGAGCTAGCAGTAGTGAAGAGGCGCACATGAGTTTGTATTGTGACTAAACAGCTAAAGTGGGTTTCCAAATTAAAAAGATCATTCTAGAAGTCTTGAACCCTTGAATTCAGACACAAGCTCCATTGCCTTTGAATTTGGTTTCCTCATCAAACAAACCAACAGCCATGTCTCCATCTCTCCTCGCAATAGGCTCCCCTTCCCAACCCGCTGTTGCTGTTGCAGATGGCGCAGTGCCGGACCAATCCAGCATGTCATCATCCAAAGTCGGCTCTACGTCCTCCGCTATTAACATGTGAAGCACCAACACTCCGTTGGGGTCGAAAGTCGGAGCCACCTTCACTTCGCTGCTCAACTTGGTGGAGCAATTGGTCGGGGGGTCGAGCGTGCACAAATTGCACGCCTCCACCAGCACCAGCACCCCCGACAACTGATCACAACACAAACTTGGACCAAACTCCATGATGATAGGATCGATGATCAAGCTTCACTGCAAGTCTCCGCTAGCTGAAGCTAGACCGCACACAGTACGTGCGAGCCCGTATGCACGTACTAGCAAGGTGCAAAGTCCTACTTGTGCTCCGGCCCCTTCAATATAATCACCGCTGCTGGCGCTCTGAAGCTCTAAACAAAACTAACATTTTAGGTGTACGTAACAATGGCCAGCGCACATGCAGCCACCTGAAAACCTTGACGACCTGATCCAAAGCCCAGCAAATAAAGTGGAAAATGAATCTCTGGCACTACGGCCACAGTCTTTTGTGGAGTCATTGTGCCTCATGAATTCAAGTCCAACTATCCATAATTACTGGTCTTCAAGCCTCGGTTGTGGAAATTTGGAGTTATTGAATCCTCGGTAGTCGGTTATAGCGACGAAGGCGAAGATCCTACTTGCGAGGCTCGTTCAGAGATTTTGGTGTTGGTGGTGCAACGTACGTGGTTGCTTTCACAACAAGAAGCAAACTATTCATCACAAACGATCGATTTATTGCATTATGATCTACTAGCTTCTGTGATTGCTATCAATTACAATTACGATGATTGGCGACAGCATCTCGATCCTCAAGGTTCACAAGCGGAGTCATCAAACACAATTTGTGACATTCACATCAGACTGCAATAAATAGAATGGTTGTTATTATGAATGATGGATTAAGGGACCTTGAATACAAACTTCAAGCTAACACCCGATTCGAAGCCTCAGTCCGTGATTTTCTTGGCAATCGCGCAGAACATAACCAATTCAAAAGAGTGAACAGACGGATCGCAGAGGCGATAATTATACAGCTGTATGTTTATATGCACCTGATCATTCAATCTTTAGTCATCCCCATCACCCCGTATCATGCACAGCCCATGGTCAATTTTGTTAAATTGTGACATTTATGTATTGTACATCAAGGTTTGAAGTCTTGGAAAAGTATAGCTGATTCTTACAAGTTTCAGAACGAGTGCTCTCAAAAGTGCCAAATTGTCGGAACACCGCCCATGTAACAAAACTGTTGTCGTAGGTAGCTGAAAGAAGGATCTCCGCTATCAGAACGTTATCGGGAATCAAATTTATCGCCCTAAGAACGAATCAAATACTTTTAAGGTGGACATTTTAATATGGCTGGTCGCCTCTGTCTGAGCAAATCAATCACAATCGAATCCGCTTGTAATGCCGAGTTCGTATGCCTCGGGGGCACCGATCATGCATATTCGATTCAATTAACTTGTTGACCGGCCTCAAAGCTCCGTTTGCAAGGTAAATTGCAACCAGATGCGAGAAGATCCTTTCTTGAGTGTCTTGTTTTGATAATTGCCTTCAGATTTCATGTCAACATTGCCTCACAGCAGATGAAATCGCAATTTCCACCATGAAGTTCTCAATGCCAGGGATTAAAACATTTTAGCAAACAGCAAGGGAGCCCAAGTTCATTTGATTCGATTCAGTGGTTCCAGGCGATTGATCGAAGAGGTCAGGTGAGATCCAAAACAGAGCGGAACCTAGAGACGTTTGAACGACTCATCACTTTCCTGACCGTCATGCCTAGTGATTTGGAGTTTGATCGACGACTCTGCTAGTGAACCTAGCTTAAGGAGTTGTCGACATTCACCATTAGTATTCATTTTTTAATTAATAGCAATATCAGATGTAAACCATGATGCAATTGCAATACTATAATTGCTCGTTTGTGATGAATAATTCATTCATTTTCTGTTGTGAAATTCCAGGGTGCAGGCATGTGGTGCGACCACCACCACCAAAAAATCTCTAAATGAGCCTCGCAAGAACCTTCGCTTAGTCGCTAGCCATTGCCGACTACCGAGGATTCCATAGCTCGAAATTCCCACAACCGAGGCTTCAAGGCAATTGCCGGCAGTTAGTCCTGAATTCATGTGGTCCGTTGGCTCGACAGAGGACCGTGACCGTGGTGCGTGAGATTCATTTTCACTTCGTCTGCTGGGCTTCCAGGCCGTCAGAATTTCCAGGTGGTTGCATGTGCGCTCGCCATTGTAACAGCTAGAGAGTGAGTTCTGTTTAGACTGAGCTTCAGATCACCCAAAGGGAGTGAACGTTTTTCAGGGGTGGAGCACAGGCCGGATTGTGTACTTTGCCAGCAGGCTCGCACGTACTAGCTGTGCGCGCTCTTGAGCCAGCTGATCGAGGTTTGCGGCCATCACAGGATCATGGAGTTCTGGAGCTTCGTTTGTGATCAGTTGTCGGAGGTGCAGTTCGAGGCGTGCAATCTGTGTTCGCTGGAACCCCCGACCAAACCCGTGGTAACAGCCTGCGACCATTGTTTCTGCTGGTCGTACCGATCCAGGCCAAGTCCTGCCCCCGTGTGCTCCACCGAGTTGAGCAGCGACGCCAACGTGGTTCCAACGTTCGACACTCAGGGAGCGTTGGTGCTTCACTTGCCAATAGCGGACGAGGTGGAATACAGCTGGGATGATGACATGCTGGAGTGGTCCGACACTGCGGCATTTGCACCGGCAGCTCCACGTTCGGAGGAGCCCAATGCAAGGAGATCTAGACATGCCGTGATACGTCGTGTTCGAATAGGAAACCATGTACAATCAATGGCCATGGAATCTGTATCTGGATTCAAGGATTGAAGAGGCCTCGAATTTAATGATCTTGAAAATTCGCCGAACCACTTCAGCCGTGATACGTACTCACGTGCAGCTTACAAAATACAATACATTAGAATACTCGGGCAAACACTAGAAGGGTTGTTGCAAGAAATTTTGTCCTATATCTTGTCCCTTTGAATTGGTCTCAGATAGGTGGTTTTGGGTTCATAACTTTTGCGTCCTATGTCTATTTTCTATGAATTTTAAGAAAAGTTACATGTATTACTTTAAAACATTCAATAATTTTTTCAACCTTTTAAAATTCATGAACTATTTTAAATTGCTTCCAATTAGATGTCTATCTTGATCATTTTAGGGGTACGAAATATTTTTGACCCAAAAATACAAATTTAAAAGTCAAAATTGGGATACAAGTTATACTACAATTATACAAATCTACAAGAGATTTTTTTTAAATAGTAAATTGTCCACCTTCTATATGTATATAAAGTGTACTACCTAGATACACAACTACTATGTAGTGAACACAATTTTTATTTGTCAAAGATGAAAAATGGTTGAAAAGAAGCCTCTTCAACTCTTCAAGATAGAAAAAGAAGATTATTTTTTTATATTATTTGAATTTTTTAACTATTTTCTTAAAATCAAATTCAAAAGTATTTATTTTCTTGCATTTTTCTAGGCTTCTTTTGTTATACATGTAGCTTTTGAAGATAAATTCTTCTAGGCCTCAATTTTTACATAAATAATATTTTGAATGATTTACAAATTATCCATATTTTATTTTATTTTAAAAAAAATTATTCCAAAAATCATAGTATTCTAGTATTGAAGCTATTTAAGATTAAACAAAAAACAATAGATGTTACTTGCAACTACCTAGAAATGGAATTATTTTAGAACAAGAGGTCATTTGTCCAATTTCCATATTGAATTTTCTTGTAAATTTTAAGGTAAAATTTAGCCTATGATGGTCAAAATTAGGAGTTTGGTTTCATTCTATTGTTGGGTAGTTGCAAGAAACACTTGCCAGTTTGGCTTAAAATGGCCTTATTACTAGAGTTTCATAAATTTTGGAATAAATTTTTTTTAAATAAAATAAAATATGGATAATTTGTAAAGCATTAAAAATAGTACATGTATAAAAATTCAAGCCTAAAAAAATTTATCTCTAAAGATTATGCCCAATAAAAGAGGCCTAGAAAAATGTAAGAAAATAGATATTTTTTGAATTTGATTTTTAGAAAATAGTAAATAAATTGAAATAAGTAAATAAATAAATCCATTTTTCTAATCTTTTCTCTAGTCCCATGTGAACAAAAAATTCATTGTAAAATTTTTTCCCTCTTCATAGTGCTTGCACAAACAATATCCACTTTCAACCCATGTGTAGCCCTTACACCGGATTCTTTGCCAAAAATTTCAACAGATGTCTTTAGAATGTTACCTCACCTATGACAAGTTAAAACCTTGGCTTTAGAATCGCATTTCTAGTCCCCAAATAGGACTAAGAACCCCCAAAACAGCCAAGGTAGATACCTAATTGGAGCCATCTTAAAAATAGTAAATTATTATTTTTTAAATTGAAGAAATTACTGAATGTCTAGATCAACAACATGCACCTCTCCTCTAAATTTTAGATAAAACAGACTCAAACCGCAAAAGTTATGAGGAAAAACACCTCCATGGAAACTAAGGGGACACAAAAAATGACAAGTGTTTCTCACAATCACCGTGTTGAAGTTTTTCAATTTTTTTTTCTACTACATATATACAAGTTTAAGAAATAACTAGAACAATTGAAATTAAATGTTTTTGACAAAATATGAATTTGCTATCAATTTTTGAAATGTTCAGACAATGAATCATGGCCCAAAAGAATCTATAGACTACCCAAAAACCAACAATCATGGCCCAAAAGACTAAAAAGAGTTTTATAGACTACCCAGGAATCAACAAAATTTGAATCTATAATGCTCATCTTACCAAAAGGATTCAATTTTTTCCCCACATGAAGACAAGTGTACAATACAATGTTACAATGAGAGCAATTGAAATTAAATGTTTCTAACAAAGTATGAATTTGCTATCAATTTTTGAAGTGTTCAATGCATCACAACCCTAATGAGTTTGTAGACTATTCATGAACCAACAAAATCTGAGTCTATAATGCTCATTTTACTCATTGAAAGCAATCAGAATATGTTAATACTTTCTAATATGGAAAGCCTAAAAAGTCAATTTTTATAAAGAATTCACACCAAAAAATTAAGGGTTTCTAATGAGGTCACTAATCACTCTACTACTATAATGTAAAACATTGATTGTGGCTCAAATCTTACATACTAAGAAAAACCATAATGCAATCATTTCCTAAGTGTCCAATATGGTGCCATCTAACCATCATGGGTTGATTTGCCTTTTGCTTGTCAACCTCTTTATTGAAAATATCATGATTGTCAATCTCCTTATTATTGGTTCTATTAGGCATAAATCAGTGTTCAATTAATTTCCTACTTTTGAAACTAGCATATTTTGAAGAAAATGAATTAATCCACAAGGTACAAATTACTTACGATAAACTTTCAAGTCAATACGACTTAAATGACAACATGATGTTTGTATTTGAATTCCTACTAAGTTCATTTCTACTATATTGACAACCTTTAACAAGTCTAGAGTGATTTTGCAAACACCATAGAGTTAGCTGGACTACTTGTGCAAGAGTACTTTTCTAATGAAGGAGAGATCGAGAATGTACTTGAAGGGCCTAAAGACATTCCAAAGTATGAGGGTATTCCTCGAAGACTTTGGAGCACTTAAGTTGTTGCACTTCACAATGCCACAGGATTACTTGTGGCGGAGGATATAGTTCATAGTATAAACTCCAACCTCATTCTTGGTTTTGATGGCCCACTTGGAGGTTCTCTTGTTGCAATGCAAATCTCTAAGTCACTAGATGTGAAAGTTCTAGACTATCATGTTGGAGGGGCAACCAAAACATCTTCTTGAAAAGATGATTTGTAGAATTTAATTTAGACTTCAATTTCTACAATCCACAATAAATTTCTACAATATCAAAAGGTATAGATCTATTGCTAGAATAATCTCACCTTTCAAAATTAGTGTGTTTCAAATCAATGTTAAAGCTATTGATGGTTTAGATTTCCTTCCTATTTTAAACCTATTTCAACTTAAAACATTCACCCCTTTACATACAAAGTATAGGATTGGTTTTAAAAAACACTTGGAACTAGTAAAGAACACCTGAGAAATTTTATTTACTCAAACCATGTCTGAAAAACATATAAATTATAACTATACTAAGAGAATCTCAAATCCCTATCAAGAAGATTTAATTTAAAAGAAGACAATTTACTAGTAGGAATTGTGCTCAAAAGCTAAAGCAATTGCTTTTAAGTGTATTTCCATTAACTATTGTCCAAAGATTCATTTATGTTTCCTTGATAACAATGATAGTGTGCACCTTTAAAATACAAGCAAGTCCAATAATTTCTCTCATCCAATAATTCATGACTTTTGTAACAAGCATTAGAGCATTTAAAAGGTGGTAGGTGCTAAACAAGAACGGTGTGACCATGTGGTTTGGTTCACTCCAATCAAACCCTCATAGAGTTGTGTGGTGTGAATGAGGTTGTAGATAGGATTTGAAAACTCTAATCTAAAATGCGAGAATCAATGTCATCCATTTAGGCTTTTTTTGTCTTGTTTTATTATAGTGAGATTTCCTAGAATGGACCTTATGACCTCCAATTACATACTTGGTACCTTCAAGAAGTTCTCTATAAGGAAGGGTGCATAGGATTTGTTTTCTAATGTTGAGACCTATAGTGTGAAAGATATTGAATTTCAAAGTTCTTACGAATTTAAAATTTTAAAAATTATTTTTACTTTTGTTGTATATTGTGGCAACTAGACATAGCACACTACAATAGTGCGGATTAAGCATCTAGTTTATTTGGCAAAGGAAATTGATGGATGTATAGGTCACACTAGCTATTTAACCCTAGTCAAAGAGGATTGACCACTATATTGCCCTATTTTTTTTATTCTTGTAGAAAACACTAAATTTTTTTATTTACCACATGATAAAATTTGCAAATTCTAAATTCATATTTGCAATCAAAGGCCCCAAATTAGTTAGGAAGTATGAAGAAATACAATATTTAAGTAGCACAATATAGGGGGCAATTTTTACATTTGTCCTTTGATGAGGGGGCAATATATAGGGCCACAGAGGATTGACCCTTCTATTGCCCCATTACAAGGTAAATGTAAAAATTGCCCTCTATTTTGTGCCACTCAAATTTTACATTCATCACATACCATAGGTAATTAGGGGTCGCTGATTGCAAATGTAAATTCAGAATTTGCAAATTATATCAGATGTGTCAAATTAAAAATTCCAGTGTTTTCTAAAGGGGCAATAAGCTTAGAAGGATAAATCTTCCCTAGCCATTAACCCCTTATTTAACTTACATAAGTTACATTAACTGTCGCTTAGAATCTGGAGACCCGTTTACTCGTTTAGGCTAAAAGAAAGGAATTTAAGTCCAACTGTGGAGGACCAAAAACAGTATTTACTGTATCATGCTGAATTCATTCAGCTCACCCATCATGATAGCCACCCAATCGTCCATTAACTTACTGGAGGAGTTTTTCTCATTTTGGGACGGAGGAAGTAATAAATAGTAAATCATGAAAAAAAACTAAAAATTGGTCATTTGAGAGAACTTGATGGTGATCAAATTTCACCAAAAAAAAATGAAGTTAATACCATATTCAATATTCAAAATTGTTCATGCAAGGGAACCCTATTTGTATGGATCTATAGGACATAAAATAATATATTTATAAATGTCCCATAATAGGTTTATGTCCACCTAGTGTGGAAATAGACCACAACAATTTTAACCTTAAAATCATTCAATTTGGGTACTCATAACATAGTGAAATTCTTTGAATCTTGAAGTGTGACAACTTAACAAAATTGAATTTTAAATATAAAATGATTTTTTCTATTTCTAAAAAACAAGAGATTTGATTACCATCAAGGTAGATATGTCCAATAGAAATTTCAAGTTTTAAAAACTTGTGATTCAAAATTTATACTAGAAGATAACGATATCACTCCAAGTGGAACAAAAAATAGGACTACTATTTCTTGCAATGACCCTTAGGTACCTCAAGTTGTTTTATAATTTTTGAAGCTCTATAGAATTAGTTACGAGTGTTTGAAGATGAAATACAATGGTTACTTAACTCATAAAGTCCCAAGGCCATTCTTTTTATCAAAATTTATTCAAAATTGTCAAGTTCAAGATCCTATGGTTAGATTCTAATTTATTTTTTTGTATTCTTGGGTGAATTTAGTAGAATTGAAATCATATGGTGAAAATTTAATGAATTTTGATCCTTCAAATTGGAAAATTTTAGCATTCAAAGTTGGAAGAAAAAGTTCTTTGGAATGTTGACCTACAATTTCAAATGATTTTGACTACCTTTGTGGAGATCTTTTGCACTACAAACTTTGAACTAAAAAAAAATGTATTGAAAAATCAAAATGAAAGTTGAAGATGAATTTTTTTCTTAAAAATCACTTGATTTTCTTTCTTTAAAAAATTATGAAGTAGAAGTTGGTCAAAGATGAAATAAAAAACTAAATTGTGAATAACTCTAAGATGGGATTGAAATACTATTATTCCAATGGTGAGATTGTTTTAGCAAAAAAACTATGCCCCTTTTCATAATTTTTTCTTGAAAAGTTGTAAAAAATTGCATTCAAAAATGAATTCTATTAGTTATTTTTTCAAGAAGAAGATGTTTAGATAGTCTAAGAAACAAGATTGTCCTTAATATTATTATTATTATTAGTCCATATAGAATGAATGAAAAATTCACATGTAAAAAAGAATACAAAATTTTTTAGAAGGAAAAAAATCTAAAAATTTCATTTGACTTTTTTTAATTATTTTGTACTACCTATCAAGTTTGGTTCTAGACTTTTTGCAATAACTAAAACTTTTTCTCCTAGCCACCAATTCAAAATAAATATTACACTCCCACATAGCTATTCAATTTTTCTATATTATGAGAAAGTCTCCAAAAATTCACCAAAAATTGAGGTCATTGGAATGTGCTCAAAATCCATGTTACCACTCATAGGACAATGGGACTTCAAGAGTTACAGTGTCCACCTCTTGAAGGTGGACTATTTACACTAATGCAATGAGAAAATGTAAACCACTCTCAAGAAATTCCTCATTCATTTCCTAGGAGGCTTCTGCAATGTAATGTCTGATTGCGCGAGTTTTCTTGTGTAATTGGGCATTACAAATTACTTATCCAACTTCGATTTCCCATCCTTGATTTCTCATCCTTCTGCTTGAGATTTATATCATGCAATGGCTCTTTGTTGTCGGTCATTTTGGGATATAATAGGCTTCTTCGTTAGGCTTTGCCCTCCTTGTCAGTCTGTTATTTCCCAAAATACCCTCCTCCTCGGGCATTGTCCTATACAAAATGTACAAATAAGTGTACATTTTTGGAAGTGGATGCTTTAAGAGACCAAGAGCTTTACAAACCTCCTACATTTATGTAATTTGCAAAACTTGAAGGTTCAATGTGACTAAATGTTACAAATTATTCTTCTTTCTCTAGAATATACTCTATAAAACACTGTGATACATTAATCAAATTGACACATCTTCACTAACCCCTAAATGTTTACATCCTTCTCCAAAGTTGATGATTTGGAAAAAATCATTATAAAGTAATATTTGGAAGAATGTTTTGGAATTGATATAGAAATAAAATTATAGATTTTGAATTTTAGACTCCATCCATATGGATAGATTTACTAATGCTATCAATGATATTCTTTTATAAATTTTAAAAGAGAAATTTCAAAATTCCTCCTAAATTCAATTACAAGCAAAAAAATTATCATTTTTTGAGTAAAATTTGTTGGAATGGATTTAAAATGAGGTTTTCTTGATATGGTGTTTTTTTGAGTTTTTTTTGTATGTTCTTTAAATCTATGACCTCATTTTTGCAAATCTAGTTTTGAACTAAAGTCAATGCAATTTATGGCTTGACACACTTTTATATTTGTAATTTTAGAAAAATGTGAACTTTAGTAACACCAAATCTAGCCATTAGATAGGACAACTTCCTAAAGTATCTTCACAAATTAGATGACTTTTGTCCAAGCACTAATGAAAAAGAAAATTGAATTTCAATTTGTTCATCATTCAAAAATTGGGCATTTGAGCGCTTAAGGGTTAAACCCTAAATGCCCAAATTGTGTTTTTTGGCAACATAGAAATTTTGGGCAACTCACTACAAATGGAGTTTTTATTTATTTTCTTTGAAATTTTAATGCAGCATGTGCCAAAAGAGTAGCTATAAGGCCCAACAATTTTCATAACTTTTGACTACATGGTTAAAAGGTTATTGTATAATATGTACTTTTCATTGCTTAAGGGACAACTTGGGTAGCAAAAAATAATTCTTTAAAAACCATTTTTTTTTAAAATTAAAATTTGAAATTGGTTCTCTAGATTTATATATACTTGGAAAGCTTTAAATCATTCCATTTTAATCAATGAGTAAAAAGTTATGAAGAGTTTTAGTTTGTGGGAGTTTGCGGGTTGTTATTGAATCTCTACTTTAAGACAAACTTTGAAGTCCTTTATTTAAATCAATTTTCAATATTTTTGGAAAAAAATAAAAACATTGGATGTAAATTGATTATTACAAAATTTCAACCATTGGAATTGGCATTTTAAAATTCGAGAAATAAATTTTTAACAATTTAGTATTTTGAATCATTCTCTATATTTTTCCTACTTACAATTTTTTCCTATATGTTTTATGATTCCAAATGATCTGAAATTTTTCAAGCATGTAGCCAATTTGATTTGAAAAATGAATTCAAAAGGTAATCACCATTTTGAACACTTTTTCATACAAATGTGGCCTTCTAAAGTGTAGCTACTTGGATTTTTGCAGGGCTAATAAAAAGAAATTTGTCACTTCAAATGCTAATATCTTGCAATCTACATGATGGAAATTTTTGAAATTTCTTCCAAATGTTTTCAAATAAGCTTACTACAAAATTCTATAGTTACATGTGCTCTAAAATTTTCCAACCAAACCTTTGATCTAAACCTTTAAGTAGTATTGCAAAATCCAAGCTACTGGGCCTTGCTACAATATTGAAAAAAAAATCTGGCAACGATGTTGGACAAACCACCAACATTGCATCCATCCACGTCTGAAATCCTCACTCCATCCATCCCAATTTCAAAGAATCATCCACAAATGGGGAAAATCATTCATCTACCCCCAAAGACATCCATCCATACTTTTCATTCACTCATCCAAATAGGTCCCTCATCTTAGTGAGGAGGTTCATGAAATCCTAAGGCAATGAGTTTTACGAAGGGCCATTGGAGGCATCGAACTCTGTAGTTGCCGCAATGGTGACCCACGCAACCAAGCTTCTAGTGTTGTTCTTGTAAATGGATCTTGTGGTTGTGTAGCTCCACGCTTCCAACCCTGGTCTCTTCTCAGCCGTACTCCTCAAGTTAGCATTCTCTCTTGAAAATGCATCGATCAGTGACTTCCTTTTGCTTAGGGTCTGGAGTCGGTGATAGTAGAGAGTAGATTGTTGATGAAGGGGCGCACAATGCAATTTGGTTCCGTAGCACGAGATTTTGGGGAGGTCCTGGATTTGGCAATTGTTAGTCGTGATTTTAGGATTGGAGGCTAGATCGTTGGCTACACATCTTAGTAGAATGTTTGGAGCATCGTTACTGTGATTTTAGGGTTGGAGGCCAAATTTCAAGCATCGTTGGTATAGTAGATTTGTAGACCTTGCCAACATTACTAACTCGATTTGTAGACATTGTAATTGAGTGTTTTTGAGCATTGTAGGATAGTGCACACCTTGCAAACTCTATACACACTCTAATAGAGTGTTTCAAGCATCGTCACGGATCACAAACTCTGTAGACAGTAAGAGTGGCGTGGGTTTAATTCACACTTGTGTACGTCCTTCAAGTAGTCCTTTAGAGAAATATAAAAGCAACAAAATTCACTCAATATTAGAAAAAAATGGAATATACAGAGTGATGGTTGAGTGTTTAGGGTCACAAAGGGGTACTTGAATAAGATTGGACTGAATACTAACAAAGCAACGTGTCACAAATTTTCATTGCTAATAGGCATCAAGTTTACTTTGGTAGAGAGAGCCTTCATCAAAATTATCTTTTTCTTTTACCTTTTTTCTTTTCCTTTTGCTTTTATCTTTTCCGTTTGGAACACAAATTGATGTCTACATTATATAAGTAAGAGTTTTTCTTTACATTTTATAGAATCTGGAACACTATATAAGTAAAAATTGTTTCTTGACATTTGGAGGAACCTAGAGCATTTGCAAATAGAGTTATCAAGATGTTGGAGTATGATTCTCTAAGAGTTCAAAGGTCAATAACTCCCTCACCTCTACGTACAACTCTAGTTCATTCTAAGAAGGAGCTAAGTGACTTATATTCAAGCAATCCTCCTCGTTTCCTATTGGATGCCCTTGATGAAGTTTCTAATATATGTATCCCTAGTGAACTACCGAAGCATTTCTTATGTGACTTTTCATTTCGGGTGGTTGATGGATGTTCACATCCCACATCTACTCAAATGTCAAAAATTATACCTTATTTTCCAGGATGTATAGGTGAAGTTTATGCACCACCATATTTGGTGGTTAAATTGCCAAAAGAACAAGTAAAACCTTGGCCTTTGATAGTAGGTGGCTTGCCTCTTTACTATGCCATACTAGATCATCCATTTCCACCTACTTATGCAAAAATAGGGAGGTCTGTATAGATTATGAGGGGGGTTGATGAGTAATTGAAGCCTTGGGAGTCTCCTTCCAACAGTTTTATTGAAAAGATTGCAAGGATGTTGGTGGAGAAAGGCATTGGTTTAAAGTTATTTGGATGGTGTGGGGTAAAGTGGTATGCAGAGGTGATTTTAGTTGCAGATGGTTTGAATATGCCAAGTACTATATGCAAGCTCCTTGTAACATGGAAAGTTTTTTCAGGTTTTGAAGAATTAGCACAAAGATCCATTATACCGAGGGAACATGTTATTGACAACACATCGTATAAGCTGACACTTAGGCTAGGGGTTCTCCTTTTGGAGTCTCATTGAAAGGACCAACTTATTGTTGCTTGTCATGGTTTTTTCAAATCGCATGGTGACCAAGAGGTGCATCATCCATCATGTATGGGTAGAGCCACCTTGACTGGCCATGTGCAAAATGATGGTACATTTCTTGGTCAAATATTGGGTTGACTAAACTAAAGATAAAATGACTTATTCAATAGTATCTTTTGACAAATTCTGTAGACAATAAGAGAATTCACACTTGTTGTATACGTCCTTCAAGTAGTCCTTTAGAGAAATATAAAAGCAATAAAATTCACTCAATATTAAAAAAAAAATGGAATATACAGGGTGACGATTGAGTGTTTAGGGTCACAAAGGGGTACTTGAATAAGATTGGAGTGAATACTAACAAAGCAATGTGTCACAAATTTTCATCACTAGTAGGCATCACGTTTACTTTGGTAGACAAAGCCTCCATCAAAATTATCTTTTTGTTTTACCTTTTTCGTTTCTCTATTGCTTTTATCTTTTCCGTTTAGGACACAAATTGATGTCTATATTATATAAGTAAGAGTTTCTCTTTAGATTTTATAGACCCTAGAACACTACATAAGTAAGAATTGTTTCTTAATATTTTGTAGAACCTGAAACATTTGCAAATAGAGTCATCAAAATGTTTGAGTATGTTCTCCAAGGGTTCAAAGGTTGATAACTCCCTCACCTCTACACACTTCTACGTACAACTCTAGTTCACTCTAGGAAGGAGCTAAGTAACCTATATTCAAGCAATCCTCCTTGTTTCCTATTAGATGCCTTTGATGAAGTTTCCGATACATTTATCCCTAGCGAACTACCGAAGTATTTCTTACTTGATTTCCATTCTAGGTGGTTGATGGAGTTTAGATCCCACATCTACTTAGATGTTAGAAATTATACCTTATTTTCCGAGATGTATAGGTCACTATAAGAAACCTATGTTATAGATGATGAATTTTAGTTTACATTTAATGCAACAACCTCTGTTTTATGTCAAAAACAATGTCCGCCATAACATTTTGACATTATGGTAGACATTATTATTGACATAATAAAATGGGTTGTTGCATTGAATGTCACCTAAAATCCATCACCTAAAACATAGGTTTTTTATAGTGGGTGTAGCGTATGCACCACCATATTTGGTGGTTAAATGGTCAAAAGAACAAGTGAAACCTTGGCCTTTGACAATAGGTGGTTTGACTCTTTACTAAGCCACATGAGATCATCGATTTCCACCTACTTATGCAAAAATAGGGAGGTCTGTACAAATTATGAGAGGAGTTGATGAGCAATTGAAGCCTTGAAAGTCTCCTTTTAACAGTTTTATTGAAAATATTGCAAGGACATTGGTGGAGAAAAGCATTGGTTTAAAGTTATTTGGTTGGTGTAAGGTAAGGTGGTATGCAAAGGTGATTTTAGTTGAAGATGGCATGAATATGCCAAGTACTATTTGCGGGCTCCTTGTGACATGGAAAGTCTTTTCAGGTTTTGAAGAATCAACACATAGATTCATTATACCGAGAGAGCATGTTATTGACAACACATCGTATAAGCCAGTACTTAGGCTAGGGATTCTCCTTGGAGTTGGTACTACTTCTAGAGTCCCATTGAAAGGACTTGACGGTAAGCAGTTTTTTATTGTTGCTCATCATGGTTTTTTCAAATTGCATGGTGACCAAAAGGTGCACCATCCATCATGTATGAGTGGAGCCACCTTGATTGACCATGTGCAAAATGATGATACATTTCCTAGGTCAGTTGTTGGGTTGACTAAACTAGAAGATGGTATGATTTATTCAATAGTATCTTTTGATAGTGAGGAGATGGATGGCACTAATTTGAAGGGCTTTGTTAGCTCTAAAAATTTGAGTATCGGTGAGATTCTCTTCATGGAAAGTCCTTACAATGGATGATATGAAGGCTTATTGATATGGAGGGGGGTTGATGTAGTTGATCCTGAGTATCCCTAGTTCATTTATGTGCACATGAACATGATCTTTTTCGGTAACATGATGAATGATATCATACCCAAGTTATGTAGTAGTGCCATTTGGAACAGGGTTGACAGGACGTCCGAACGTTCGGGACGTCTGGACGCGGACGCTGTGTCCGCAGCGTCCGCTGACATTTGCGGTCCCGGCGGACGCAGCGTCCGCTTGTCCCCTGTCCGCCTGTCCGTCCGCCCGATTACGGCCGTCCGATCGACGCGTGAACTGATTTGGTTCGCACAATCTGGGCGTCCGCCTCGGGCGGTTGCGCCGTCCGCCCCGTCCATCTGCCCCACCCGTCCGCTTTCCGACGGCGATCGGGACGCTGCGTCCGCTAGCGTCCGTGCGTCCGGACGTCCGGAAAACGGACGCTATTTTGGGGCGGACGTTGAGATTCGTCAACCCTGATTTGGAATGATAAAAACGAGGTTGCAACTTTTTTCTTATAGTATGATCTAGTTAACACAGTAGCATATGCTCCAAGTGTCGATGTGCTCATTGAGGTTGGGTATATTCTTGAGGCAATCCCATTAGGATAGGGTTAGTTGTTTGAGGAAAATAATTGGAAACTCATTACTTGTAGTAAATTCACTCTTCTATGTGAATTGGACTTTTGGATGTGCTTGGGATTTACGTTGAGGAAGACTAGACATGTACCTTTTGAATTTACATGCTTGCAAGACATATTTCTCTAAGATGTATTTCCGTAGTTGTGTATTGCTTTTCTATTAGGATTGTGCAAGTTTATGGGTTACTTTGGTGCTTTGGTGCTTTCATGGGATTAGTTTTCTTGTAGGATCATGTGTTCAACAAGAGCTGTAGTTTGTGTTTTTTGAGCTCTGACCCTTTTTAACCTATGGAAGCAAATTTGTTACATTCTTTTGCTCTCATGAAATTTGCACAAAGCAACTGCTCAATTCGAATTGATTAAGAAGCCAATAGCTTTCGATCAAGTGTTGTTCTTTAGTTCCCAAGAAGTTGTCGAGGTATATATTGTATAAATGGAGGCCCCCTGTCGATTGAGTTGGTGGAATCATAGGCAATGATGCAGGAAGTAGTGTGAACTTAGCGAGTGTATCGATGGAGCCAGTTGTGAATTGGAATGAGACTGGAGTGCAAGTGCAGCCCATTTATATGAATCAAAGGAGACATAAGGTTTGAGACAGGCCAAGTGTAAAGTAACACGGTAAGCTTACGTGAATCCTAGCCTCCGAGTTGACCTATAAAGTCCCATTTTCAAAGGCAATGACAATTTTCTTGTTCAAGGTCAAATATTCCCTTTACAAGTAGATGAAATCCCTTAAAGTGCTACAAAATAATGAGATAAGTATCACTGTTCCTGAGATAACTGCAAACACTTCTAGATGAGCAATTGAGTTTTCATCCCTTTTCGCATGTTACATCCATGACCCTGGATGAAAATAGCTTCTTTGGATAAAAATAGCTTCGTCACTCCCAAAGATTTTCGCTTTCAGCACTTTCACCCAAAATAAACGAAACAAACTTCATTGGAATCCTCACGTCAAGATTGTCGTTACCATCTAGATCCTTTGACCAAATGAATCGCAAGCTCTGCAGTAAACATCACATGCACGCATAAAGGAAGCATCAATTGATAGAATCAAGTAGTCCCTGTCATTCCGTTGTTTCCTTGCATTGCAAGTTCTCCCCTGCTTTGCAACCCACCTCCCGAGTCTACGATCGCCATGGCCTCCGCTCCGAATGCAATTCAAGTTCTTGATCCCAAAACAAGTTCTCCGACTTCGTTTCTGCCGTGCTTTGTGAAGTTGATGGACCAGTACTTGCCGGCGATTTATCAGGACTCAATTGGCTTTACACGTCCCGGACATTGCTACTGCTTTGGATTTCACGGTAGGAGAGATGAAGCCTTGAAACGAAAGTGATTTTGTAGCGCGGTTTTATATATTGAGAAGGCAATTGGTTTCAATTCATTTCTAGGAGTAGAATTAAATTAGCAGTGATGGCGCCTACTCCTCCAAGGCAATTGGTTCCTGCGGCAGTTGAAGAGCAGAAGAATTACCCAGGGTCCACAACGCTGTATGTCATCCTCGCATGTATTCTGGCGGCATCTGGGGGTTTATTGTTCGGCTACGACATCGGCATATCTGGTAAGCTTCAATCCGTTGTTGAGAATCTCTAAAAGGATATAATCTGAGATAGGCTACTACATCGTTTCTTTTCTGCAGAAGCATCGCCAAATGAATGAGATTTTTTTTCGAATTCTAAGGTAACTTATTCGTCGTTTTATGGTACACCGATCATTGGAAAATTATCGCCGATTTAACGTGTTTGTGTTTTTCTAAAGTAGTACAGGCTACAAGATCATTCATTGCAAAGCATCGTCAATTCAACTTGATGGTGTTTTCTAATAGTAGTATTCGGTACAGGTATTACTGGGAAAACTTTGGCAGTGATTAATTGTGTCGATCTTCTGGTGCAGGAGGAGTGGAAGCAATGGAAGATTTCCAAAGCAAGTTTTTCCCTGACATCGCACGAAAAGCGCACAGCTTCACCAAGGAGACCGACTATTGCAAGTATAATAATCGCTGGCTGCAGACTGCGACGGCGGTGCTCTACCTTGCTGCGCTGGTGTCGACCTTTGTGGCGTCCTGGGTGACGGACAAGTATGGGCGAAAGCTCACCATGTTGCTCGCTGGAATTGTTTCGGTTGTGGGGGCTGGTCATACCGCAGGGGCGAAGAACCTGGCAATGCTCGTCGTTGGGCGGGCCCTGATGGGCTGGGGTATTGGCTTCGCTAATCAGGTCAGCCGGATGAGTGCTCTTTTCTAAACTCCTTTTTGCAATTGAAGTGATTTCTTTGACACTTTCTTGTGCAAGAAAACTAAGTAGACCTTTTTGCGATTTGGTCCTTTGTCCGGCTCAAGGCAAGCAGGGTGTACACAATAGCAGAACTTGTTTTAAACAGAGTGATCCAGACTTCACATACAAGCTATCGTCCTGAAAAGAAGCTCTCAAACGATTCGTAGAGATTCAGGGAAGGCTTCACGGGAGATGTACAGTAAACACGTTATGTCTTTCAATTTAGTGATATGACAATAGATTCTCTTTAGAATCAGACGCTTGGGAGCTCTGGTTATTTTTAGGTGTTTGCTATTCGGTGTAGGAAATCGAGTAGTACAACGACTGCAGAGATATATCTGGCAGCAGAACCTCTAACTGCGAAAATTTAAATTCAGTAATTGGAGTCCCCGCCTTTACTTTGGGCAGGGTTTAGCAGGGTTTAACATATAGTATTTGTATTCTAATGTGCAGGTTTTAGGTTAAATCGTTCACGTTTAATGATATGACACTAGGGTCCTTGTGGAATCCGAAGCTTTGAAGCTTGGGTTATAACTACGTGTCCATGATTGGGTTTACGTAGATAGCAAGCATACTCAAAGAGATCGTACCACAGGTCTAGCAAGGGGTCCCAACTTTTTCGAACCTAGTTCGACTGTGTGACAAGCGAGCAGGACATGTTATAGAGAAGGTCAAACAGAAACAGGTTTTGAGTGTAGCCCGAAGACTCCAGGGATCTGGCAGCAGCAGAAACGCTTGCCAACATGTCCAACCAGCGCCAGCGACCCCCTGCCTGCTTTTTCGACTGGGCAATCAGGGTTTAAGCAGGGTTTATGCAAGGTTTAATTAAGGTTAAAGCAGGGTTTAAGAAGTATTTAATGAATCCTATGGTTGACAATAAATATACATACATGCTGATCGAGGATAAACAAGTCTTGTGATCATGCACGTGCAGGTGGTGCCCTTGTATTCGTCCGAAATGGCCCCTGCGAGATGGCGAGGAGGCCTCAACATCCTGTTCCAGCAGGGTATCACGATCGGCATCTTCCTAGCCAACATAGTCAATTACATCGCCAACCGATTCATGCACCGCAATGGCTGGCGCGTCTCCTTCGCAGGGGCTGCTCTTCCTGCCCTGCTGCTGGCCACAGGCGGATGGATGCTTCCCGACACGCCGCTCAGCTTGATCCGAAGGGGATGCCCCAATGAGGCCCTCACGGTGCTCCAGAGGTATTTATGATGACTCACGTCCATTGAATTGGCAGACTTTCGTTATTAAAGCAAACTACTGGTCAAGTTAAGGTGCTAAAATTAAACCCATTGAGACTTGTTGTAGTTATCAAAGAAAAATTTGCTTGCACATCTTAAGATGTTTGGTTCAAGTTCAAGGCAATTATCACTCTTTGTCTCATCAGGAACGATTCACAAGAGGGATAGAATCTGTAATTCCTCTACTCGTTTTGAGTCATCCAGCCAACAAATCTGAAGGTTGCTGATTCATGGAGAAAACTTGACATTCTGTATGTCCCATAACTTAACTTGTTCGCTGCCCCATACTAAGCTTGTTTCGTATCCTATAATGTTCTCCAGCTTGTAACTTCCATTACACAACCCAATGTAGCTGAAAAGGAGAGTGTTTTAGAGTCATAACCCCACTAACGTCAATTTCGTTAAATTGACAGATTCTACAGCTTTGGCATTTTCATACCAAAAGCGTGACTTGAAACTCAATTCTCCACCTGTCCTAGTTCTTAGAGCTAAGTGTAGATTCGGGTCACAGTGTTTGCCACCGGAATCGCACCAATTTAACGAAATTGAGGATGGCATCCTACTCACATTTTCATAGATCTCCAAGAATTGATGATCTTCATTTTAGCTTGGAAGAACGTTCTCTCCCCAGAATTATGTCCGATAACCGACTCAGACGTAAATGACCCTCATCCAGTTCTGGACTCTACGAATTGTTCGCAAAATGCTAATACGGTCAATTTAATGAATTGAGGATTGTGCAAGCAGGATCCGCGGCACAAAAGAAGTGCTGGAGGAGTTCGAGGACACCCAGGAGGCCATCCACCAAGCGGAATCCGTGTCCCACCCGTTCCAGAACATTCTGGAGCGACACAACCGCCCTCAGCTGGTGATCTCTGTGGCGATCATGTTTTTCCAGCAGTTCACGGGGATCAACGCCGTCATGTTCTACGCTCCCGTGCTGTTCCACACCTTGGGGTACGGCGAGCAGGCAGCGCTCTACTCCGCGGTCATCACTGGGGCGGTGAACCTGGTGGCCACTGTGGTGTCCATGGTGGCTGTTGATAAATTGGGAAGACGGTTTTTCCTCTTGGCTGGAGGGTTGCAAATGTTCTTGTGTCAGGTTTGAATCAATCGAGATGCTTCATTATAAAGGCTCGTTGCTTTGCTTGCATAGCCCTTTACTTAACTGTTAGATCATACCGATCTTGAGGTTTTGTATATGCACTAGCTTGATAACCAGACAAGTTTCGTAGCAACGAGTCAGTTATTGAACATAATTGTAACCCTCTCCTTCTTCCAAAGTAGATCAAGCCAGTTCAATCTGGTACTAGCTGACACTGGTGAATGTTTTATGTATTCAGATGGGCATGGGCATCTTCCTAAGCACCGCAGTGAAAGTAAACCGCGACCAGAATATGTCGCCCATGCAGTCGCATCCACTGGCCGTGGTGGTGGTGATCATCATCTGTCTGTACGTGGCAGCGTTCGCATGGTCATGGGGCCCCCTGGCATGGCTGATTCCCAGCGAAATCCTGACCTCCGACACCAGGTCGGCAGGCCAAAGCATAGCCGTGTCCGTGAACATGTTCTTCACGTTCCTCGTTGCCCAGTTTTTCCTGTCCAGCTTGTGTGCGATGAAGTGGGGCATTTTTCTCTTCTTTGGAGGCTGGGTGGCCATCATGCAAGTCTTTGTGCTGTTGTTTATACCGGAAACCAAAGGCATGCACATCGCATTCATGGACCTTGTTTGGAAGCAGCATTGGTACTGGAAGAGGTTCATGCGCCCTGGGAAATCCAAACCTGATACCGTGAATTCAGTTTGATCTGGGTTGTTTGCAATAAAGCGGAGTCATGGTAGATTTCTATGCATTCCCTTGAATTTCATCCCTAATCTCTTCGAGAAAAAAATAGAAAAGGTGATGAGCTCTAATGTGAACTTAGACTTATTTGTCTCCCATGATTGATGAATTGGGATCTTTCATGTTCTTTGAAAGTGCAAACTGGAGGAATCTGAGGAGGTCCGTTGCCAGTTGGAAAGGGCGAGTGCACGACCCTATTAATAACATTCCATCCAAGGGGATGGTGTACAACTGAAACAAAACAAAAAGGCTGATGGATGTTTGTCATGATTGACCTTCATTTCTTGTTTTGCAGAAACGAATCAAGACTCTTGATTCCGTCGAAATTTATTAAATGCTGAGGAACCACTTCGGTGGTGTAGTTGCAAGCAGAAGCTTCACACGGTTATAAACTCATACGAACTGTAGTTAGTTAGAATCAGTTTTAGACGTTTAAGAGCATGACTTACTTTCCGGATCGATTGAAAACATTTTTGAAAAACTCATTCGCAGACTTCTGCCTGGTCGTGATGTTTCATTGACTTCAGAGTTTATGTACAATACATTACTGCGGCCATTGTCCATTAACTGCACTAATTTATAAGGGGCCAAAAGAAAACCACAACATGAAAACGGAAGCTAGACTTCAAAAGTATTAGTGATACATGTTTTAGAATGTAAAAACTCTCTGAATTATGGGGAACAGACCCCACAAAATTAATTCCATCTTAACAATGAGAACCACTCAAAACAGTTGCAACGAGTTCCCTTGTAAAATAACAGAGTGCATGACATCTACTCAAACGCTGCACTTCTCACTGATCAGTTCAACTGAACAACCCTAAAACTTTCACTCTTCTCTGCAATGGACTTTACAATCCTCCTTTCGCATCCAAAATGAAACACACAAAAGTGTCCTGAACTCTCATCTACGCTTTCTACTTTGCGGCACGCCATTGGAATTACGCCAACGATCGAGGTTGTCTCACGGTGACGACGAGCATCTTCTCCAACTTATGCTACAATTTTCTAATTCGTGGTACAATTCTCTAACTCATTCTTCAGCTATAATTTGTGCTCTTCAGCTACAATTCTACCTCCCCCGGGACGCTCCTATCGAATGTCTCCATGAGAGAGAGGTCAGCTCTAATCCAAGTGTCCTGAGCATTCGATTTGTCTCCAAGAGAATTGAGCGACAAGGGCATGAGCATGGCGAGAGTGGTAATAACACCCTATGACCGTCCCGACTGTAGCAAGCTTCAGCTGCGAGGGTCCCATTGCAATATGTCTTCAGTCACCCTTGCGGGACGGCATCTTGACCTGAAAGTGCTCCAGGAACACCACTCAGGGTCCCCCGGTATATACCAAATGAACCGCACACGCCATAGCTGGCAGTTTATCAACAAATGCAGAGAGCTCGAAACAATAGGACACTGTTGGCAAATTCCAGAGAGATCATCCACCCAATAGGCCCGCATGCAGCATTGAACGAGGCTTCAGGCCATGACCTCAACTCATTTAATCGGCAACTCTGAGGCAGTCTTTTGCTAAGTGTTTTGGAGACCATCGCAGTGGTTCTTTTGATTTTATGCTGATTACTTCGTGTGGGCCGGCCATTGTTTTCTTACGCCAAAATGGCATTGACATTCACACGATATCCTGTGCTCGATCGCAGTTCGATAAGAAGATCACATACCAGGTTGCTTCCTTCTGATGATATGATCAGCTTATATGATCGTTCCGAATTTGGTGTGTGCTTTGTTCATGAACGTCAACGGTCTTGTGGCGTCCATTTCTCAAGTTCGAAACTGACTAATTGATTGCTAAATCTTGACATTGGACATGAGATATCACTTCAGATGTGAGTAAAACTTGCAAAATGTTGGCGCGGCATGGCGAGAGAATAATCCCCATTCTGTTCACCCCCATGCGAGGGCGCGGGGTAGGCATGACTGCTGTAGCAAGCGAAGGCTGCGAAACCTGCCACGAGGGCTCAACAACGTCCACTTCCTTCACCACAGGGTAGGTTTCGTCAAGGGTGTCTTCCCTCCCGGGACGGCATCTCTGCCAGCAAAATGCTCGGGGGATTTCACGAGGACCCAACTGGGTAGGGGTCTAAGCACCGAGCTTCTACGCTACGGGGCTCCCTGTCCCAGGGGCCAGTAGAAGCTCCCCTTCACCACACCTGTACTACGTGGTCGTGCTGAGTGGTTTACAAATAGAGCGTCTTCCAACCGGACAATCGATATGGTATAACTGGACGCAGTCAGACGACAAAAACTACAATCCGTGAATTTCGGTGGAGTTTTAGGGTTCAGCAAACTGAAGGATGGCTGGCAAGTTTTGGTAAAAGCCAGGGGATCAAATGTCATGAATGCGAAAATGACAAGAACATCTATGAATACAACTACCAAGATGGAAAAATACTACGAATTCTACATTGTGAGTCTTCGCAGACTTTTCCACAATTCAGGGGCACGGAATAAATCACTGTCTTTACTCACTGGCTACCACAGATCTCCCATTTGGGCTGGATGGGACACCATATACGCATATAAAACAGCATGCACTGACAGAAATTAGCAGTCTACAAAGAGGTAATTCAAATGCACATCATGATCCGCTTCACGTATCTTAATACTGTGACCTGCGTCGACCAGACTGAATGAATGCCTCAGACTGTATGTTCTAAGCAAAACAATCGCCTAAGTACATTGGTAAGACAGAATCAAATAAATCCATTTGCATACACATCATGTGCGATTCGACAGAGGCAACACAATCAGGCAAAACCTCTACAGAAATTCGAACACTTCAGATGTGAGTAAAACCTGCAAAACGTTGGTTTATTGAGTAATCTTTACGAGGTCCACAGTCCAAGCTTTCGCAGGTTAGTTCTGTTCTCGCAACCATTCATTGACGACCATTACCAGCTTGCCTTCAAATTCTTTCATTACCTTCACATCCATATAACCGTACTAAACATAAGGCGCTTCCAAACCCTAATTGCAATCTTCAGGGACTGCACTCTTCAAATCTCTACAGAAATTAGAGACAATTCAGATGTGAGAAAAATCTGCAAATCGTTGGTTTATTGAGTGCTCTCTACGAGGTCTACAGTCCAAGTTTTCACAGGTTACTTCTATCCTCTGAACCAAGCATGATAACCAATTATTCGCTTGCCTTCAGATTTTCCATTCCCTTTACATGCACTTGACGGTGCTACACATTGAGTTTATCCAAACCCTAACAGCACGCATCAAAGAAGCAAACCGCTTCAGCAGCTGAAATTTTGGGAGAATTCAATCTTATAAAGAAGCAACGTCTCCCCTACCTCAATTCTGTAAAGGGCTGAAATCCACGGTCCCTAAACCCTAAAATCTCAATAATTTCGGCATTCCACGGCCCTCTTCACTTTGGCAACTTCATTTTCTCCCGCAGCTTCTCCAATTCCAAGTAGGCCGTGCCGTAGGGCAAAAACTCCTGGGAGTGTTCTTGCGCGAGCTCCCGCAATTCACTTGCCAGGGTCGGAATGGCGAGAATCTCATCGTGCGTGAGCACTCTAACGAACCTCGCCGGATTCCCAGCCCAAAGCTCCCCTGCGGGGACGCGCCGTCCAGGCGGCAACACCGACCCCGACCCGAGCATGGAGTTCATCTCCACAAGGGAGCCTTCCAACAACACACACCTCTGTCCGACGACGGCTTCGTCCTCCACCGTGCACGACCGCAAGGTACTGTAAGATCCAATGGTGGAGTACTTACCGATGAGAGTCTCCGCGGACAAGCCCGTGGGCGCCGTGGTTGCGGCGTGCAGCACGCATTTATCCCCGATGCTGGACGAGAACCCGACCACGATGCGGTTCAAGTCGCCGCGGAGGACGGAACCGTACCAGACTGTGGCGCGGTCCTGGATGTCCACGGCGCCAGCGAGTACCACATTCGGAGCAACGAATGCGTCCACGGCCACTACCGGCACGCGGTGACCTACAGGCACGATCTGGCGTTGGCCGCGGTAATCCCATTCTACGTGCGCCGCGGCGGCATAGCTGCGTACGAATCCTTGCTGTGGGAGCGCTTGGTTTGCGATCGATTGATGGCGCTGCAGCAGAGTTCGCGCAAAGGAGCGGAGCGCCATCGCCACGGCCCTTGCTGCAATGCTCGTGCAAAATCACCCGTTGCCCTAAGAGAATGCCAGGTTCTCTTTTCGCCGAACTCCACAGATTCATCACACAGTTCCATTGCGCGTGTGTGCCCACACCCGTCAAGGTCTATACCCGGGAAGCTCCATTTACCCGGGAAACACATATACCCATGAAACACATAGGCCTGGAGAGCACCTAAGCTTATACCGGGGATGATTAAGGTAGGTACCCCAAAACTACCACTAATTGCTAATGTGTCTAATTCCTTATTTCTATTATTAAATTGTTCAAATGTTTATATTGTCTTCTCAGCAAGTGAAAGGAGGTTCCAATGCACCAAAGAACATGACATTTGGATAATGTATGCAAAAGTTACGAAGAAATAAAGTTTGCTTCTAAAAGCATTTCTTCCTCATAGATACATAATCAATTTTGGAGATGTACACAGAGTGAAGATGGAAATTTAGGGTCAGTAGTGCATTTTTGGGTGCCCACCATACATACTTAGGACTAAAAAATTAACCCCCCTTAACTTCAAAGTGCAAAAACCTTTCTAAACATATCTCTCCTATGAAAAAAAAAAAAGAGCATGGGCTTCTAGTTATCTCTAGTGAAGCAAATTTATATTTTTCCAAAATTTAACTATATAATTGTTTAAAAAACTTATTTATTTGTATGCATGCAAATTTTGTGAGCAAAATTGCATAGAAGTTGTGAGATTATTAAACTAAAGAGAAATGTACATAACCTATTTTAGTATTTTTCCCCTCCCCATAACGTTTGAGATAATTACATACCGAAGTACCTCTTCAAATTCAGCAAAAATTAATTGTTTTTAAAAATATCGTAATTTCAGAAAATTATAATGATAATTGCCAAAAATCTTGAAAATTTACATTGCTGATTGCCAAAATCAATGGAAATATGTGACTATCTACAATTTAGTAATCTTGCCAAAATCATACAAGATTTAATGATTTGGTTGTTTAAAAAAAAAAAAAACATTATTAGTAAGAAGGTATTTTATAGAGTGCGATCATCATCAACCATGTGTACAACAGATCATCAATCATCAAGAGATTTGATGATGGAAATATCATGGAATTTCTTCATTGAAAATACGTGGGTGGAAAAGATGGAGAGGTTGTTTTTATAATAAAATTCATTCTCTCTAATGAACCCTCAAAGGATATGGGGTAACTTGAAGATGATAGCTTGACCTCTCATTGTTAAAAAATAGTACTTGTATTCAAAGTAGACTTTTAGATCTTTTCAAAAAAACTTTAGATCAAAGTAGACTTTTAAACTTTTCAAAAAAACTTTGATCTAAGAAAAGTTGAGAAATAAATCTAACTTTCATTTTCAAAGATCCTTTTGTAATTATGAGTGTCCAAACAAAAGTTATAGACAAAATTCAAAGGGGATGTTCAAAAATGTTAAAAGAAAATGTTTCTTCCAACTCCTCTTTGAAATTTGTCCATAACTTTTGATTGAAGGATCAAAATGTCAAAAAAATTTATGGAGATGAAAGCTAGCTTCATTTTCCACAATAACTTAATTCAAAATCTTTTGAAAAAAGGTGTTCTACTATGCTTAAATGAGGTTTGAACTTCTACATTGAACACATTTCTTATGTTTGACTTAACTATGAGTGGTTGAGCTTTTACTAATCCTAACTATTTACATATCTCACATGAGTTGTTTTACCTCTTATCACATAATTTGTATAAAGATCTTGTCTATAGACACATGACTCTTGTTGATAAGTTGCTTATTGAAGCTACATGCCAAATTTTATACTAATTCAGTGTCTAGCTTGATGAAAATTACACTAATTCATATTTTTCTGCTGAAATTAAAAAGTCAAATTTTATTAAATATATGGCAAAGAGTGCTGAAATTGAAGAGGTACTACGGTATAAGAGTTTTTTGGAATTGGAGGTGACATAAACAACAAAAACTTGTATAAGCACAAAAAATGTAGTTTCAAAAACCTTAAGTTCAAATGAAAAGCTATCAAATTCATTATACAATCCAATTTACAATTGTTGGAATGCAATTTTTCATAATGAGTAGAAATTGCTAATAACTCCAAATCAGCAATTAAATGTTGAAAATTTCAATGATGAAAATCATGAAAACACTTTATTCTTTCAATTGAGACCATTTTCAAAGAAAATAGATTAATACATTTTCTTTTAGATTGCAATTCAAGTGAAATCGACAAGCTTTATTTGCATATTAAGTTGAGAAATCAAGTAAAATTTGTAAATTTTATTCTTCCACCAATGGTACATTTATGTCTTTGAGGACCTCTCAAAAATCAAAGATTTACCTTCTGAGTGAAAAATATAAATTTTCAATAGTTAACCTTCAATACTACCTATTAAAAAGATTTAACCAATTAAAGGAATTTAATTGCCTATACCAAAATAAGCTCAAAGTTTTGGATTGAGCATATATGGTGAATTGTGCAATAAAAGATTAACACATAGTCCCTATAGCCATGGTAGCTATTAAAAAATTATCTAATTTTAGTATGAATAAGTGTATATTTTATTTCAACAAAGATCTTGAATGTAGCCTTCCTTAGACACTTTTAGTCCCAAATACTAACCCTAAAAAATCAAGGAACCCACTTTAGGCTTTTTGAGAACTCAAGCAAGTTCTATTGGCTTCATAATTTAAAATTTTTGCATGAATTTTTTGAAGATGGATGATGCTCATCATAATCTATATGTGAAGCTTTGTTTTGTGTCATTCTAATAAATATTGCAAAAGTTAGAAGGGTTTTTTCAGTTTCAATGTCAAAATGGGCAACAAAAAATATATTTCAAAAAATATTCATTATTTTTTGTGATTGAATATATTGGTACCTGGGTGAATGCAAGAAACACTAGTACTATTTTGTGCCTCATTTGCAGTTTCTAAGTTGTAATTGGCCATATCTTTTGCAAACTGAAGTCAATGTACATGAATTTTTTGTGAAGATCAACATTCAGACAATAATTAGAGAATTTATTTTTCAAAAATTTCAAAAATCATTTTATATTTAAATTTAAATTTAGCTAATTTGTTATACTTTGCAATTTAGGGGTTTTTTGTACTAAGGATTATCTAAAATTAATAATCTAGAGCTGAAATTTTTGGGCTTTATTTCTACACTAGAGAGGCATGTGCCCACCAAAAAAAACTTAAAAAAACATTATTTAATGTTCTCTACATTCATACAAACAAAGCTCCCTTGAGCGCACAATTCTAAACAATGAAAATGGTTTCAAGGTCATTGATATAGTAAAATATATTCATCATAAAGTCTTCTCAAATTTCCAATTTTTAGTTTCTTTAAAAAATTTCTTCCCTATTTTTTACAAATTAAAACATCAAAATACCTATTTTCATGAGATTTTGCACTTTTTTAGTTCTCCTACTTAAAAAAAATTTCTATGCTTTTCCTTTGTAGGGTACCTTTTCTTTAAAGGTTTATACATGAAACATATTTTTCTAATTTTTTTCTAATTTTCTAGTACTATTGATAAATCATGAGTATTGTGGCTAATGCAACAAAATCAGAAGGTGTTTATTGCATTCACCCACCTATTCAAAAACATTTGAATCATTCAAAATTTCAAATATTGAGGTAAAAGTATTGAGGAGTTTTATTTTTGAAAGCAATGAACATAGATAAATCATATGAAGCCGTCTTTTGCTCTCAATTTTGAAAATTTTCAAACAAAAATAAAGAATATTCATTTTTTATTGGAACATTCTTACCATTGCAATTAACAATTCTCAAATTTCTTCCAAAAGTTATTATCATATTGGTTTTATTTCTCATTTAGTAACACCTTCCATTTTACAATTTTTTTAAAATGAAAATGAAATTTTTTTGGTTAAATTTTTTCATACATATTCTTAATCTATTTTCTAACTTATCGACAAAAATGAACAAGTTATAGGAAATACAATTTTTTTCTAAAAATGTTGAAAGACAAAACTTCAACTTTAGGTAGGGCTAAAAAATTCTACATTTTTAAGGTCAATCATGTTTTTAACTTCTAATTGTTGGGGATATTGACTTAAAAATTTTAACCCCTAAAATTCCTTGACTATGTTTTCACCCAAATTGCTCCAAAACTGCCATTCTTAGGACACATATCAAAAAAAATGTTAAAACATTTTTGACACATCCAACCGTAGGATCTTGTGTTATGATAATTTCAAAAGATATGGAAAAGTTTTCAAAAATTTCCACCATGTACATTGCAAGATATTAGCATTTCAATTGACAAAAAGTCATTTTTTGGCCTTGCAAAAAATCGGTAGTTGTACTTTACAAGGTCACATTTGTATGAAAAAATGTCCAAAATGGTTGCAACTCATTGGATTCTTGATTCAAGGTAGGTTGGCTAAATGCTTGAAAATGTTTAGATCATTTGGAATTGTACAACATATAGGAAAAAAAATAGTAAGTGGAAAGAAGTAGAGAATGAATCAAAATACTAAATTATTAAGAATTTAGTTATGGAATTGAAAAATGCCAATCCCAATGGTTGTAATGTTGTAATAAAAAATCTTCACTTGATGTATTTATTTTTTTCCAAAAATATTCAAAATTGAGTTCAATAAAAGATTTCCAAGTTTATTTTGGAGTAGAGAATCCATAACTACCTGCAATCTAAAACACCTCATAATTTTTAACTCATTGATCAAAATGGAATGATTCAAAGCTTTATATATATATATATATATAAATCTAGAAAATTAATTTCAATTTTTTTTTTTTGAAAAAAGTGATTTTTTCAGATCTGCCCGGAGTGCCTAAGTTGAGAAACCATATATTGGACCATCACTTTTGACTCCTATTTCCAAATGTCTTGAAATTTAGTGCACATGGAAGATATTCCTCATCCACACCTTCTATTAAAATTTAGGTCAAAAATATGAAAATCTCCACTCACATGCATCTACCCATAAAAGTTATGTTGCCAATAAACGCACCTTGGTCCTTTAGGGGTTAAGACAAAGTTAACCAAAGGATCCTTCAACTAGATTTGTTAAAAAATAAATATAGATGAAGATTTGACCTTGTTTGAACAAGTAGTTTGGACCACTAAACATGAAAGAATTCTAGAGTTTAATTTGACTAAATATTTGGATTACAATCATATTACATGTTCAATAGTTTGAATGTAAAATATGTGTCATACTTGCCATTATAGCACGGTAAGTATTTAGGATCAATATTCCATTGTGTTATTGACAAATGAATTAAGGTTAAGGGAATAGGTTATTTTTCCAAGCTTGCAAAGATGTATTACAAAATGCAATTTAGAAGAAGAATTTAAAAAAGACTTTCATAAAAAGTTGAAAAAAAACATGATCCATAGATAAGATGCATGCACTTAGATCCACTACAAAATTAACCTTTAAACGACCAATCTACTATTTTTAGTGACATAGCAATTTTGGGTAGATACTTGTAACTAGAAATTTGCACACTTTAGGCTAAAATTTCAAGAGAAGGTGTGGACAAGGAACATCTTTCATGTGCACTAAATTTCATGACATTTAGAAATATGAGTCAAAAGTTATTGCATAATATATTGTTTGTTTCTCAACTCGGGCAGTCTGGATACATAAGATCAGAAAAAATCACCTTTTACATGAACAAAAATTTGAAATTGATTTTTTAGATTTATATATACATGGAAAGCTTTGAATCATTCCATTTCAATCAATGAATCAGAAGTTATGAGGAGTTTTATTTTATAAGCAATCATGGATTTTCTACTCTTAAAGTAACTTTGAAGTCCTTTATTTAACACAATTTTTAATGTTTTTCAAAAAAATAAAATCATAGGATGTAGATTGTTTATTGCAACATTACAACCGTGGAGATTGACATTTTTCAATTCCATAATTAAATTCTTAATAATTTAATATTTTTAATCATTCTACTTAGTATTTTTTTCTATATGTTGTTCAATTCCAAATGATTTGAAAATATTTAAGCATGTGTCTAATTTGTCTAGGAAAAATAATCAAAAGAAGCACCACCATTTGGAACATTTTTTTAGAAAAAAGTGAGCTTGTGAAGTCAGTAGCTGCCCTACCCTTTTTGAAGGGCCACAAAAATGATTTTAGTGAAATTTAAAGCTTATATCTTGTAATCCACAAGGTGGAAATTTTTGAAATTTTTACCACATGTTTTCAAGTCAACATACTACAAGATCCTATGGTTACATGTATCAAAAAAGTTTTTTTCAAAAACTTAGCGCTTCTACTAGAATTGGCAGTTTTCAAGCATTTTGAAGGAAAATATAGTCAAATTTCAAGGAAAACATAGTCAGGAACTTAAGGGATTAACCAATGTATTTCAATAAAATTGGAAACAAGAAATTAAAAAATCTTTGAAACTTGATTATACATTGAATATTTATAATTTTTGTAATTTTTTTCTATGACATGTAAATGTTAAGTTCTAATTAGATTGATTTTTTGGAATTTTTATTTATTTATTTATTCAAGTTGTTTTTTAGGAATCTTTTTGAACTAAAAGAGTTAGTTTTTGAAGTCAAGTATACTTCTAGAATATTTGCAAAAAAAACTTCTAAAAATCTATATTGCACAAATGTTAGAAAACTATTATAAGAATTTACAAATATTTAGATGGATGAAAAAATGGAGATTCCTTAAGCTCTAAACATGTAACTTTGCATTCTTTCATTTTTCCAAAAAAAATTTAAAGTTTAATTTTTTTTAAATTCATTTGTTTATTCCTCTAAGAATTAAGTGGTTAGGCATTGTAACATAAAAAAACTAAATTTAGTTGCAAACCTACATCTTATAGGGGGGATAGAAAGTCTTCTTGGGGGTTTAGGAATTATTTCCTTTTATGCACTTTAATTCATGCATCTTCTATGTTAAATACAAAAAACAAACATATTACATTCAGATTTCAATGGCCCAAATTGGTTAGCCCCTAAAAGACCATGCATTCAAATTTTGAACAATAAATGAACACAAATACATCTTGACTATATAGAAATGCATTTTTTCATCTACTATTTTTTTTCAGATTTGTATCTTAGTGCTTTAACATTTTTATGGTTGAGATTCTAAAGAGTTTCCTTTGCAAATATTACACTTTTCAATAGGTATTAGTAGGCTTGGAATAAAAAAATAACCTTTTGAGTTCTAAAAATGATCCTTAAAAAATGGCTTGAATAAAAAATAAAATAAAAATCTCCAAAAATTACTTTAATTAAAACTTAACAATTTGAATTTCAAGGAAAAACATTCTTGTAAAAATAAAAAATATTTAATTTATAATCGATTTTAAGATTTTTTAATTTCTAACTTCAACTTTAATTGAAAAAATATTTGGTTTGCTAATCTAGCCACATGGATATAATCTACTAATCATATTATACAACTATTGTTTGAGAGTCATCATTAAATTATTATTCTAAGTTGCATTTTACAATACATCTTCACAATTATAGAAATTTGGACTATTCTTTGGTCCCTAAGGGATTAGAGCTATAATATTAGAAGGTATAATAACTCAATTCCAAGCATATTTTCAAAAAAGAGGCCTACAATGTATATAATATCTATATGCTTATTGCATGATGTTCAAAGTGGATATAGGAATAATAATACACTTTTAAGAAATCCACCAATTCAAATTTGTTCTCTTGTAACTTTTGTATTTTATGTTCAAATATAATTCTTAGATTTCATGCCTCTTTGTTTGCAATTTGTCTTCATATACTTAAAAAATGAAAGCTCTCGTCACACATTAATAGTTATCAGAAAAATTTGTTTAAATTAAGGTGATCCTACATTAAATAGAGCTTCTATATTGTGTCAATATCAAAAAATAATTTTTGTGTTTTCTAAAGTTGAAATTGCCTTAGCCAAGATTCATAATGCTTTCACTTCTATGTGAGTAGGGAGAAATTATTGTGTTAATGTGAAAGACACTACCTCTTTTAAGCACATTATAACAAAGTGCTCAAATTTTTTTTATTCAATTTACCTCCTATTCCACCCTTTAAAAATGATTAATTTCAATTCAATTCAATTTGTTCTATTATTTCCCATCCCAACCCTATTTATAGTTTTTGGGTGGCATTTTGTGTAGCTTTTGATGTTGGATATATAACAAATGACATATATGTATTCATATCTCAATTCTATATCCATATCCCAAGTTCATCTTCTTAGTCTGTATCCATATAAATACAATATTTTTAATCCGTATTTGTATCCTATATCCCATATCGTATTCCAATTTTTTTTTGAAGATCAACAACATTGGAAGGCGGAGGGCGCATTTTTTCTAAACAAAAATCAACAACCCTGCATTTTACAAAACTAAGAGAGTGTGGTTAATTGGAAAACCAAGATAGTTTGCCTCTTTTTGATACATCGTAAGTAGGGAGAGATTACATTTAAGGAATACTTTTGCCTTGTTGTCAAACTTAAAGCCACCCAAAAATTCAAGTCAAATCTTAGAAAGTAGTTTTTTGAAATGTTAGAAACTATCTTCCTAGCTTTTCACAAACTCCCTACAAAATTTGTCAACTAACAATTTTACTTTGCTATTTGCAACTAGTTTACATTTCCATATCATTCCATAGGATTTTTTTTAGAAATATTTAGCTCAAAAGTTATAGAATTTTTTTGGGGAAAACATTAGACATTACATTTCTCATTTTCAATGGATGAAATCATTGATTTGCTATATATTCTAAGGACAATAATGCTCCTTTTTGGACAATTGTATATTATTTTGAATAAATTATTTAAATTTCATTTGCATTTTGTATATTTCATCCATTTATGTTGATATAATCAATTGCATCATTCCAACAAGAATGGCTTTTGATATTACCAAAGAATAATTGAAAAACAAATCCCTATTCCAAGCAAGATTCCCAAAAGAAATTCCATCTTTTTTATGGCTAATTCCGGTGCATGGAAACTCGCCCAAAGATATCCTATTGATGTCCACCACTTCTCGTTACTGCCCCTGTACGTATGTTGAGACCCGCGACATACCCGTCAAACCCGTACAAGCAGATTCCAACGGGTTGAAACTTGAAAGAATGTTGCCCGAGAATCGGTCGTCGTCACCACCGCGGAGCTCCCCGCCTCGCCGGCGCTTCTGGGAATCCCAAGCGAAAACCTCAAACTCTGCTTACCGCCCGCCATCCCCGCGACTCCTTCCCCGCAACAGCCGTCAGTGATCAGTCAACCCGCTGCTCCACCATTCAAACATGCCAAATTTGCCGCAAATCACCCATAAATTTCCTCAAACAAGGCTCCCTGACGTGAGCGCACGCACAATCCCGGGCACCAAATGCTCACATGGCGCTAGTTTCCGGTAACAGTGGCAGTAGATGACGCTCGCAGCGCGCCGCCTACTTACTCTCAACGGAGCTTGGGACCCTTGTCTTCCCGCGTGCCTACCCACCCACTCAATTTCCTCACCCTCCCCTGTAGCTCAGCTTAGCTTAGCTCTTTTCCCACCTTTCATCATTTGTCACAATCGGAGAGTTCGTGGGGATGCGGATGAGGATGACGTGCATCTAGCTTAGTTTGCTTTGGGTGGTGGTCGTCTCGTCACACTCTCTTTACCATTTGGGCATTGCTTCCCTTTTGGATTTTGTGTTTCGAGAAGGGAAGGGGAAGGAGAGTTTTTGTTGGGTTTTTGTTGGGACTTCGATTTGGGGTTGGGAGGATGGAGGTTAGGATTGGGGAGGACGAGTACGAGGAGCTTGGGGAGGAGCAGAAAGTGGCCATTGGGAGATGGTTCTTGATGAATGCGCCGCCTGGGCAAGTCCTGCAAGTTGCCAAAGGTATAAACAATCTTTTTGTCTTGGCCTTTTGGTAAGCAGGAGCTTGGATGTGGTCTCGGTTTAATTTAGGCTCCGACGGGATCGCCGTGGAATTGAAGAGCTCGAGGATACTTTCCGGTTTCTTTACTGGCAATTGCGGAGGTTCGTGGAGAAAGGGTTCATGTTTGTGTTTAGCTTATCTAAGCAAAAGCCACTTTGTAAGGTAGAGAAGAGCAATTGTTGATCTCTGCGGTGTGCCCTAAAATGTATGACGACAAGGGCTCGGTTTTTTTCTTTGGGTTGGAATGGGGTTGAGCTTGATAGTTTGAGATAATGTCTTTGCAATCTTGTTGTCTCTGCCTGGAACTTAGGTCGACACCACTTGCTCTTACCGTTTGGGATACGTGGAGTTTCTTCAACTTCGGTTTAGAGAATGTCGAAAACTCGCATGCCGAGAAGTATGCCATTACGCATACTAGAGTGAAGCTCTCAGTCCTTATCGGAGTTCTCGGTTACTTGCACTTGCCAATATGCAATTTAGCGGAATTCGTTTTTTTAATGTAGACCTATTACACTAAATGCTTTCTAATGACACCCTCTGCAATTGCATATTCATTATATATCCTGAGAATTTGTCATATTGTCCACTCTTCTGATTGGACAACTTCGACCTGCCACGTTGTGAACATGCATGAGAGTGGTAATAGAGGCGCATTTGTTTCCTGAGACATTGACATTACAGAGGGTTGATTCTCTGAGGAAAGTCTTCATATTGAAACGTCGTGACCTCTGTGGATAATGTGCACTGTGTATGGTGGGCACTTCATTTGCATCAGTTGCTTATTCTGCGTGAGAAATTGGTGCAGATGTTCGAGAAGTGCTAATGGATGAAGCTCTTTACAACAAAGCGGCCTCGGAAGCGTTTCCAGACTACAATGTGAAAAACATGATATCTCTAGAGATGCCGGACGGCAGTGGTCAGGTACGGATTTCGCAATCTTCATTTTGTGTCGTGACCCTTGGACCTTAACATCTCTGGCGGTGACTTTTCGAAAATGTAGTGGCATTTCATGAGCCACAGTTCCATCTGCAGCGCAGTCTCACGTAGTGTTTGCCTAGTGTTTTAAACGGCCGAGATTTTAGGGTAAGGAGATTTTTCCCTGGTTTTGAACCGTTCCGTTAATAGAATGGAATTTGTTAATTTGGTTTAGGTCTTGTTCCCATTTTCCTGAGGATTCCAATGCCACTTGAGAATCTGTTCTTTGGATATCTTATAAGGTATGAGTTGTTGAAGCCGTAGAGTATGCAAAAGGGGTTCCCTATCTTGTACAGGGGGGAAATGGTGTAAAGCTCTGAGAATGGTTGTGCTGATTGGCAGGCACAATGGGCATGTGGTGACAGGTGCTCTTGACAAAATTCGGGGAACTCGATAGGTCGCACTACCTGGTCCCTCGCACGGCTAGTGTCGCAGTTGTGGATCACGTGAAGCAGGTATTCAGAAGGGTTTCACACATAACTATTTTATTCATTTTGTCTTGAATTGTTGTAGCATTATTCAATTTCTAGGAACTACTTTGCAGAGATAATGATTTTGTGCTTCTTGACGAGCAGATATGTACAGAGGTGTGTCCGGCAGATGATGATGTGCTCCCTTCTGCATACGTTGAATCTTTCCGGTAAAGATCCTGTTCTGGAATTTCGTTCTGATCATATCCTTCGCTCCGAAGTCACAGTCCTGCAGTTGCGCCTTTAACAAACTTAAGTTAGATTAGGTGTGAAGTACTTTTCCTTCGCAAGTTTGTATGCCTAGAGGTTGTAAGTCTAGTATGACACTGTCCTGTGAAAGTCAAGACCATAAACTCTTTAAGGCCTATGATGAGACATTTCTTTAGTAAAAGCAATCCACGTGTAGTTGCTTGGACCTTTTAGGGTTAAGCTTTGCTCCGTACCCTTTACAGTTTTGCCCGTGCATCTCCTTGTTTAATACTTCTAACGGTGGGTTGATTGAACAGATTCTCTGTAGATACAGCACTTATGAAGTACGTGGACGATGCTTTTCAAGGAGGTGAATGTTCAGTGTACTGCACCAAAGGAAAAGATATTGAAAAGCCTGGAAGTGAAGTAGAGCTCACAGTCGTCATTACCAACTCAAATTTCAGCCCGAAAAACTTCCGGTAAGCTAGTCAAATATGTAATTGTTGGAACACTCTAGTAAGGAACAAATGCTTGGGATTGCACACAGTCAATTGCAAAGTGCATGACAGCCTTTCCTTTTATTGTTCTGCTTGTCTGTTATGTATTTATGCTTTCCTACAGTCAGTTTTGTTTTCGCACAGGTAAAGAGTCTTTTTTATGTATATGACTCAGCTAGAAGTACTCTCTTTCCATGTATTGATTAAGAGTCTATGTACATCAAATAGGGGTGTTAGATTTTTACAGTCTAATTCTTGCAATCTGTGGACTGCAAAGAATTTTGCGTGTAGAGTGGAGCAAGCGATCTGACTTTTGTTTTTTCACCCGCGTTTGCAGGGGAGGATGTTGGCAATCTATATGGATAGTCTTAATTAATGAGGATTCGCTCTCTGCGTCACTAAATGGGACAATAAGTGTGAGTGATCCATCTTCCCAAGGGACCTTGGGAACTTCTACCAAACCTTGTTAGTTTCCTCTTTTATGAGATCAGGTCAATGTCGTCTTTCACTTTGTAGGCCGTGTGTGTGTTTTAGCGCCATGGAGTCTGAAGTCTGAAGTTAGTCTGGAGTCTGAAGTTAGTCTGAAGTTGTGACCGACTCTTCTCAATCACCCTGCTTTGGATATTAGGTGAATGCTCATTATTTTGAGGAAGGCAATGTGCAATTGCAAAGTAGCTGTAAAGTTGAGGACACTGTCATGATACAGGTATCACTTATCTCTACTTACTATGTTGAACGTTAGCCCATCCTAATGCAGGAGTCTTGGCTTTTTCTGAATGAGCTACTGCTGTTCGTTTCTCTACATGTGAAGAATGCAACGCCGCTATTTTGTAGACATAAGCAAATTACTGTGCAATTGTCTGAACCGTTTTGGAACATAAGCAATCTCAAACAGGTTAATGTGTGGTTTGCTTTTGTTACAGGAAGGAAAGGATGCTGGTACTGCAATTGTCTATGTTATTGAGCAGCTTGAATCAGTGTTCTTGTTGAACCTGGAGGTAGGTTGTAATGAGCTTGTTTCACCTACAGTAGGTGTTCTGGTTGTTTCTGATTGGAAGCGTATCACTGCTGACTTTGATTGAACTCCCTCTCTGATAGCATCTCCTTTTGTGACTCGTTTTTACAGGAACAATATTCAAATCTCTCTGACAGAACATTCAAGGTATGTAATAAGTCGTCTTCACCGTTACACTTCTGCTTTAAGATTTCATATTACGTGGAAAGCAGGGTTTCCACACCGCTAGTTCTGTTTGATCTTTGGCAAGTTTATGAGGATTTGGCTCTGGAAACTGTATCCAAGACATTAAAGATGATCGATGTCCTCATTTGGAAGTGGTTCTTTTTAGTCGTCGCTTGATTGTGTGCTTGAGATAGACTTTAGGACTTTAATCACTTGCAATTACTTTAGCAGTTTTAGTGAGAAAGGGTCTCTTGCAGAGTTTAAAACTGGTGCTGACATAATCTTTGGGATTGTGCTTCAGGAGTTACGGAGGAAATTACCCATTACGCGCACACTTTTCGCTTGGGACAAGGCAATGCAATTGAGCTTAACCCGGGAAATCACCAGGGAATTCTCAAATATGAGATAGCCATTGTACAGAGTCCACCTGACAGTCTTCTCTGGAACGCGTCAGTACCTGTGAGCAAATTTACATGAACGAACCTTTTACTGCTATCTGATCACTTAGCGGTAGTAGTGTTTGGCCATTAAATATCCTTCAGTTTCCTTCACCATCAGATGCCGTGATGCTAGTTCTAGAGGTGAAGGACTTCACTGATGATATACGGCCTCCATTCTAGTTTTGTCTTGTGAATTTGGCTTTTGTACATTTCGTTTTGCATGAAATATCAAAGCTCCAGTTTTCCAAAGTGTTCGACCTACATTTTATGATACAGTTCAGGCGAACTGACTACACTTATTCTCAGCACTTGGAAATTCATAGTTTATTCATACCATGTCCAAGAAATGCATTTTCAGAGAACTTGGAATCCCCTTCGATTGCAAACAAGACCCGGCAAAAACGTACCAACAAAGCAATAGGTAAAGTACCAACAGCTAAACCTCTTTTCAAGTCCCCAGCCACTCCTGAATTGCTCCTTCGAGTTCATTGTTCTCTACACTAGTACTGTAGAAAGCTGGTCCTCGAGCACTGTGAGCACCAAAGCTTGATGCTTGAGGCCCGTACAAATTGTGCTCCAGGACAAAGCTTTCTACTAGTGGTATGAGCTAGAGTTTGTTGTACGAGAGCTGGAGGTGACGTAATGGGCGTTATGTATGCTCAAGATCTTCAATCATTGGTGTTTATTATTGTATGTGCTCAGGAGCACATCCAGTCTGTTTTTATATAAAATTGTGTGGAATAAATCTCAGAATACTTAATTGTTTAGATTGCAAGACAGTTGTGTAAGTGCAGCAAACGTTTTTTCTTGCACCTTGTCTAACTAGTTAATAAGACTTTGGATCTACTTAACCCTTAACCTCTAAAGGACCAACTTGTTGATTTAGGCAACATAGCAATTTAGGGCACGTTTTTGTGATTGTTGATTAGCATATATTTGGCCCAAATTTTGATAAAAGGTGTGTAGATTGTTTATTTTTTGTGGGGGCAAAATTTTATGACACTTGAATACAACAGTCTAAAGTTATGGCCTGAAATATTCCATTTTTTTGTAAAAGGGCATTTTGAGTAGATTAAAAAAAATCACTTTTTTCCAAAACAAAAATTTGAAATTGGTTTTTTAGAGTTACATATATGTGAAAAGCTTAGAATCATTCCATTTTGGTCAATAAATCAAAAGTTATGAAGATTTTTTGTTTGTGGCTAGTTATGGATTCTCATTCTAAAATAAACTTTGAAGTCCTTTCATCTTATTCAATATTCAATATTTTTGAAAAAAATAAAATCATAGGATGTATATAGTTTATTACAAGTTTGCAACCGTTGGGGATTATCATTTTTTAATTCTATAATTAAATTTTTAACAATTTATTATTTTGAATCAATCTCTATTATTGTCTACTTACTATTTTTTTTCTATATATTGTACAAATCCAAATGATTTGAAAATTTTCAAGCATGTGACAAACTTAACTAGAAAAAAGAATTCAAAGAAGCACCACCATTTTGGTCATTCTTTTATGCTAAAGTGAGCTTGTGAAGTGCAATAACCTTGTTTTACACAAGGCCAAAAAAACAATTTTTGTAAATTAAAATACTAATATGCACCAATCCACACAATGGAATTCTCTGAGATTTTTGCCATGTCTTCTTAAATCATTCTACTACAAGATGCCAACAATTACATGTGTCAAAAAAAAGTTTTAAATTTTTTTTACCCTAAACCCTAGAAATGGTAATTTGGGGGCATTTTTTGTTAAAACATATGTAAAAAATTTAGGGATTAAAGGACAAAGGGATTTCCGTAGAAATCATTAGTTTCTATTACTATGTGAATTTTTGGCTTAAAGAATTGCAAAATGTAGATAACCTTTCCTTTTGACAACAAAATTATGCAGATGAATAATTGAACTTCTATCCTATTCTAAGATTTCTTTGTCATCCATTGGATGACAAATGTCCTTAGATGTTGACATTTAAGGATTAATCCCCTATAGATTGGTGCCAGTAGAAATCATCCTTTTGGATACTGTGGAAATCATTTGCTTTAAAAAAATACAAAAGCTCTCATTAGAAGTCAAACTATTGTAGAAGACCTCCCCTTTTCACAACAAAATTTAGAGGATGAATAGTTGTTTTTTTGTCCTACACATAAGGATTCTTTGTCATTTGTTGGACATACATCTGTTATGTTGTTTATGGATGAACTTAAATTCTTTGCAATGCAAATTTTGAATTTAAGTTTTTTGTATTGGAGAATTTAATTGTACCTAGAGAAAAAATTCAAAGAACAACTTCATTTCCATCTTTAAGAAATTGTTAAGCAAAAGTGGGTACAAAAGAGAAGGAAAAACTAAATTTGTTTATATATGCATACCCTTCTACAACTATCCTTTATAAGATAGCTAAACCACCAATGTTCAAAGTGTGCATGGTGACCTAATATCAACAAATTTGTTTATTTCAATCAATACTAATTTCTAGTAGTAACCAATGAGAGATGAAAAGCACTTTGAGACAACTAATGAGAATTAAAGCATTTTCAATTTCAAGGATGTTTGATTAACCCCTAAAGAATCAAGGTGCCTTTTTTGGCAACATAACTTTTGGGGGCAAGTGCATATAAGCGGAGATTTCCATATTTTTAGCCCAAATTTTAGTAGAAGGTGTGGACAAGGAATATCTTCATGTGCACTAAATTTTAGGACATTTGGAAATATGAGTCAAAAGTTATGGCCTTATATGTAGTTTGTTCCTTAACTTGGGTAGTTTGGGCAGATCTGAAAAAATCACTTTTTCCAAAAATAAAAATTTGAAATTAATTTTCTAGATTTATATATACATATAAAGTTTTGAATAATTCCATTTTGATCAATGAATCAAAAGTTATGAGATGTTTTAGTTTGTGGGCAGTTATGGATTCTCTACTCCAAAATAAACTTTGAAGTTCTTTATTAAATTCAATTTTCAATATTTTTGAAAAAAAATAAAAAGATTAGGTGAAGATTGCTTATTACAACAGTACAACCATTGGGATTGGTATTTTTCAATTCCATAACTAAATTATTAACAATTTAGTATTTTAATTCTTTCTCTACTTCTTTCTACATAATATTTTTTCCTATATATTGTACAATTCCAAATGATCTGAAATTTTTCAAGCATATAGCCAACTTGCCTTGAAGAATGAATCCAAAGAGTTGCAACCATTTTGGACATTTTTTCATACAAATGTGACCTTGTGAAGTGCAGCTGCTCAGTTTTTTGCAGGGTCAAAAAAAGGCTTTTTGTCAATTGAAACGCTAATATTTTGCAATTTAGATCGTGAAAATTTCTGAAGTTTTTTCCACATCTTCTAAAATTATCATACTATGATTGAATGTGTCCAAAAATATTTTTTTTTTAAATTTGATACTTGTCCTAAAAATGGCAGTTTTAGAGCATTTTTTGTGAAAACACAATCAAGGAACTTTAGGGGTTATAGGTAGTTTGGTATCAATAGTAGGTGTTCCTTTGACCTTCACTTTGAAATTTTTTAGACTATTCACATTGGCAATCTTGGAAAATTTTCAAACCAAATGCATTCACTTTCACTTTTATTTGCTAATATCTTGGTATGATTTTTTTTCCAAATTGATGTTTAAAGATGTTAGATCTCAAAAAAAGGGGTTTATTTTAGATGAAGATACCTTAATAGTTCTAAGATAGAATTGCAAGACACTAATTTTGATGGTGAGGTTGATTTAGCAAGTAAACTAATCCATGTAGAAATAATTATTTCTGAAAAATTGTGAAAATTGAGTTAAAAAATAAATTCAATAAATTTGATTTTTCAAAAATTGTTCTATTTGTCCATGAAACAAGATGCTCCATAATTTTCTCTCATTACCAATCCAAATGGAATAAATTGTATCTTTCAATGGAGACTAAAACATTTTCTTTGAAAAAGAATTATAGAAAAAATTGTTTAGAGTTTTGTGATTTTTTGTTTACCCAAAAAGGAGCATTTTTAACTTAGTGTAGCATAATTTTTTGTCCCAAATATCAATTAGAATATTAAGTATATTCTTAAAAAGATAATATATTATACTTTCTTTGAAAATAGTTTGATAAAACTATGTCAAAAATTGAAAGCTTAGAAATCTACCAAAACTTTCATTTGGGACAAAAGATTCTTTAAAATTAAATTAAGGTTCATAATGAAGAGCTTAGAATATAAAGAAATGATGTAGCAATAATTTGATATTGCTTACATAAGTCTTTTAATGAAGGTTTATAACATCATTTATCCCCTAATCTCGAGATCCATTGCAAAATGGACAAACATCAAATATGTACTGAATTTAGTCGGCTTTTCAATTGTGTTTAACTACTAAAAGATCAAACTGCATTTTTTGACAACATAGCAATTTTGGGCAACTCATTATGAATGGAGTTTTTCTTTGAAATTTTCACACAACATATGCCCAAGGAGTAACTTTAAGGCCCAACAATTTTTATAACTTTTACCTATGTGGATAAAAAGTTATTGTATGATATATTATTTTCAATGCTCGATGGGCAACCCAAAAATTTCTTAAAATATTATTTTTTTCAAAAATAAAAATTTGAAATTGGTTTCCTTGATTTATAAACATGTGAAAAGCTTTTAATCATTCTATTTTGATTTATGAGATGAAAGTTATGAAGCATTCTAGTTTGCGGGAAGTTATGGATTTCTTGCTCTAAAATCAAAACTTATGAGTCCTTTATTCAACTCAATTTTTAATATTTTTTGAAAAAAATAAAAACATATGATGTAGATTTTTTATTACTACATTACAACCATTGGAACTGGCATTTTTTAATCCAATAATTAAACTCTTAACATTTTAGTGTTTGAATCATTCTCTACTTTCTACTTACTATATTTTTTCTATATGATATACAATTCTAAATGACTTGAATTTTTCAAGCATGTAATCAACTTGCTTTGAAAAATAAATCCAAAGAAGCACCACCATTTTGGACATTTTTTCATGCAAATGTAACCTTGTAAAGTGCAGTTGCCCAATTTTTCGTAGGACAAAAAAAATGATTTTTTTGGTCACTTCAAATGCTAATATCATGCAATCTATAAGGTGGAAATTTGAAATTTCTAAGAAAATTCCACATCTTCTCAAACTAAATTACTACAAGATTCTACAATTACATGTCTCTAAAATTTTTTTTTTCTAAAATTTGGTACTTGCACTAAAAATGGTAGTTTTGGAGCGTTTTTGGTGAAAACATAGTCCAAAACATTTAAGGGTTAAATGTCAAGTTTTTATTTTAAGCAAGTGATATTATGAATTGTCTATCATTATTACAAGAAGGAAGACAATTTCATTTTTCTTCTGAATTTGTAAATGAAAAATATAATTTTGTTATTTAAGTTAAAAAAGAACATCTAAAATTCTATAAAGAAGAAAAGACAAATAAATTACAAAAAATATTGAGTAATTTGGATTCTAACACAGAGTTTCCAATTGCAATAATTTTTTCAATCTTTGGAATTTTCATGATTTTAAAATGTTATTGAAATAAAACTTAGCACGCTTTATCTTTTAATTTAAATCAGATTTGTTTTTTTGAATATTACAATCAAGGTTGACTAAGGCACATCTACTTTTTGAATGCACAAACCTTTACTAGTTAAGATGGGCCCCTCTAACTATGCCACTAATCCCAAACCACCACCATGATCACTCTATGTACATCTCCATAATCAATACAATGTACCTACATGGAAGAAACAATTTTAAAACCCCTACCAAAAAAAACTTTAACCCTTTATAAATTTTGCATACATTATTCAAATGTTGTGTTCTTTAGTGCAGTAGAATCTCCTTCCACTTGCCAACAAGAAAATATGAAATTTTGATGAGTCTGATGATAGTAATTGGGGCTAGTAACAAAGAGTAGTGTTTTGGGGGGTGCCTACCTCATGTAAGGAAGACGTTAGATTGCCCATACATGTGAGCTTGCATTTGTGCAAAGTGTGAAAATCCTTAATCTATTGGTGTTTAATTTTTTTAATACAAAAGATGAAGTAGTGCGAAATTTAAGATGGTGCACGTTCCTAGATTGTTGAAGGAAATGGTCCAGAAGTCACCCATACGGTGAATGGAACGTCTCCCTACCTTTACTGCATGATGAATGCAAACTTTCCATTAATAAATAGAAAAAATAGAAAAAAACTGAAGCTTTTTAATTAATTTATGAACTGGAAATCATCCAGTGGGTGAATCCATTGTAAAGCCCACATAAATAAGACTAGAATTAGAGGAATGAAACCACTTACTGAGTAGCTTGTTCAGTCTCTAGAACTGTAAACTATGTCAAGTTTGACCACCTGGTGAAGTCCACGTGTAAAGCACCCAAAATACTGTTTTTCCCTACCATGACCGTTTTTAGTTATGCACATTGACTGAGGATTATCTTATTTGATATCATATCAGCCGATGAGATTGTTTCTGTCAAGTCGAAATTATTCAAGTCAAGACAAATTGCTGAAACACTTTGGAATATCAATCACCTGTGACGGAGGTTATTGATGTTAAAAAAAAATTGCATTTGAAGGTAATCCAAAAGGAATGGTGTACCAGTTTCCAACTTGGAATTGGAATTGGAGCACTTGACCACCGGTAGCACCGGAAACAGTAACATTGTTAGCTCTCTCCTTCCTTCATTTGTTAATTGATTTTTATTCAACAGTTTCTTCTCAAGCGTTGGCCTCTTAAGTCTACCAGCATGGAATTTTTTGGCCTATACAACGACACCCCTTTTTTCAGGCTCCGGTTTCAAATTCTTTCCGCTGAAAATGGTGCATTTACAGGTCATATAATTCCAAGTCAAATTGAGATCGTAGAAGAAACTGTTGGTTGGTACCTTCAATTCAAAGCAAGCAAAATTCACAAGCGCTGTTCCAGCTTCTTTGGATTGCTGAGAAACGCGTCCCAGAACTAGTTACCGGTATTCCCGTAACTGACTCGATTACACTTTCCTCTTTTGAAATTGCTTCACTCTCGATCACACGCATTCCCTGATGAATAAATGTGGTTTGACAGATGCTTTAAAACAGAATAATTTTGGGGTTTTTTAATACAAATTCGAAAAAATTCAAAAAACATACTCCCACAAATTTACGGCATCTATTTTTAGAATTATTTTCTCTTAACCCTGACCACCAGGTATGATACTACTAACAGACGTTTTACTCGTCTGTGAGTCTCCTGTATGTATGATGTTGTCCAACCGTAGGTGTTCAAGCTTACGGACCTCTACCGATGTTGTAGAAATATTTCTGTTGAGTTGGTTGTGGGTGAGTGTCTCATTCGTTAAATTGTGACATTGGCTCAAATTGCTCGGAACAGAGCCCGTGCGTGATTGCATTGATGTCCTTGCGGGTTTCGGAGATTATATAATTCACCCAAGGTTGCAGGAACGCTTCCATTCAATTGATTGTTTCTAAAATTCAAGCATCAAGATTTTGACATTGACTCCAACAGGAAGGAATGACTCCCGAGACGTCTGAATCTCGAATCCACGTTCGATCTCTCAAACTTGGACTATCAGAGAATCTGTAATACGACCAAGGAATTCAAGTTCCGAAGGTACATTCCCATGCAGTGAATTGAAGTCCAAATCCAGAGCAATGAGGTTCAAACACTTAGTACCGAACTCTGCTGGAATTATCCCCTCGAGTTATTCCCACTTCAGTTCGGATAAATTAAATGAACTAAGTCACAAATATTAGGGGTGATGGTTTCATTCAGTCCGAATTAAAATAAGGTAAATTAGTCCATATCACTCCACACCCATTCATGTGCTGCAAGAAAGACGAGTTTTATTTTCCAGAGTTCAATTTGCCAGCGCCCCGTGGGGTTGGTTTGAATTGCATTTCATTTAAGGCAAAGAGTGCGTTTACCGCCGTTGTCGATGTGGAGCAAAAGTCAGTCCTGAGCTTTGTAAAATTGGGACACTTCCGCCAGTCATGAAGACCTTAAGAGCAGACTGAACCAGTGAATCATATATTAAGCTTAGATCTAAGAGCCTGTTTCCATGTAAGTCCGTCCCTGCATTTTTGCAATGACAGGGTCAAGCACATGTTCACTTTTATTTCAAAAAAATGCGGGATTCTCTAGAATATGGCAAGTTCTTCCAACTTCACAGGTTCTTTTCTTCAAGAAGCTTCTTCTTTGAAAAGTTCCTGAAATTTAGAGAATCTTGAGACAAATTTTGTTTTTACTTGGTCTTTGGTGAGCAATGAGCACATAGATCCACCAACTATTCCCAAGACTGTTCGTTTGGACGGGTCTTGACTGGAAGATACAGGGAAAAATACGAGACGGGGCTCAAACGTAGTGACGCCCTACGTCATGCTCAACCTCCAACCCATTTGGCCTAGCGGTGTATGTTCGGGTGCCAAAATACCACCTGCGTTGAACAATCATGGCTACAGCCATGAAGAAAAGCTGCACTGATTGCACCATTGAGTGTCCACCGCATCACCCAACAAGACCAAATAAAAAACAAATTTCAGCGATAGAATATTTGGCCAATATCGGTGGTGATTGCAACACCAACGGCAACACTGATATTGGCCAAATATTCTATAGCTATGCCGGCATATGGCTCATACAGAAACAGCTTAACGGAAAAAAAAATGCTATTCTGGCTCAAAGCTCGCTGCGGAGTCTTGAAGAAATGATTCTGGGCTGAGAACTGCAGAGCCAAGTGACAAACATTTTGCATATATGCAGAAATTCCCTTGAGACTTTTACAAGTCTAATATTTTAACGCAATCATATGAAAATTCTACGACGCCATGCATGAAAACTACATAGAATTCTAAGTCAACAGGTGAACATTCCATCGACAAACACTCAAACAGAATAGACGAGCACAAAAAGTGAATCAAAATGCCCGCAATGGAGCTTTGTTATGATCGGCAGTATTGAAGAGAAACAGAGTAAAATTCTGAGAGGTAATATCATCGCTGATACTAAAAGAATAGGTGTCTAAATTACAGTGTGGGAATACAGTAGATACGAAGAGAGGGTACCAGGCAATGGCTCTGGCCTCTCTCGCATCTACCGTCTCCCATCAGGTGACGCAGTATTATACTCCCAAGGCGGGAACCCTATAAGGTTTTTGCTGTAAAAATGCTAAGAGACGTGCAGCTCCCATTCTCTCTACTTGAAAGTCACCTTCCCAACGAAACTACTCTATAAGTTGGAGACTAATTTGTCTAAACTCTTCCTTTGCAGTTTCAATGGATGTGCACTGTCATCCCTTACTCGTACCACTCTCGGCGAACCAAGCTTCCTGTGCCGGAAGCCGAGCACGTCCAAAATCTGGTTATCAGCAAATGTGAAGGCTCTCTCCATCTGCTTGAAGCATACATCCACAGGGTAGTCACCGCCATTTTTCGAGCAAGGCTTGCAACCAACGAAGTGCGTGATGAATGGCCATCTGTCATCTCCAAATCCTGGATGGCTTTTGGCCATGTTCTCCTCGTACTTCCCGACCAAATCAACCCAGTAGCCATGGAGATAGTAGGAATTCTCGAGAAGCACCTTGGTCGTCCATTCCTGTCTTTGCGTGATGAGCAGGTAGACCAGGGCAGATTGATCGTCAGCCTCAAAATTGCCTCTTCCAGTCAAGCTCTTGGACAGCATTTCTCCTGAAAGATGAATCACAAACTCATTTTAGGATGACGCAGCTACCACGGGGAAAAAAAGAGCACAGATATGCAAGCACAACTCAAATCTGCAGCACATAAAGAGAAGATAGACACAGTAACACTAAGATAGCCCAACATCGAACCTCCACAGTTAAGAAAAGGGAGTAGGATAGCTTAAACACCTGCTTTGTTCCGGATGACGCCTTTGGGTCCCATGGGCGCCCATGCGTCCAAAAGATCGAGAGACCATTGACAGTTGCGGATGAGAAAACTCCCAGTGTTCAAACCGGTCCACATCTTCTTCTTGTACACATTGTCGTCAAAACCGTGCATCACAAGATTGTAGTTCTCGTACTTCTCAAGAGGTACCTCGAAAGACATGTCTGTGAACAATGCGTCGCTGTCCATCCACCATATCCACTCCACATCCGGATTCGTCAACATAAGCTTGCGAAGAAGGGGTAGCTTCGCCCAAAACCCTGCCATCTCTTGGTCCAAGTGCGCCATGTTGTAAAAGATTTCGATGTTGTGCAACCGTGCGTAATCAAGCTTGTTCTTGATAGACTTCAACAACAAGTGATCACCTTCGGAGTTCTCGCAGCTTGACGGCTGGGATCCAGAGACGAGCAGCGTTCGGGGCTTCCCTTTTAAGTTGGAAGTAGTCCGACCTTTCTCAGACAGCCATTGCTCTCTCTGTCTATTCCAGTCACTGATTTTCGGGCCAAGACTATACGGTTTCTCCGGATCACTCAAAACCTCCTCAGGTTCATCATCATTGCCGGAATATGAACCATCGGCTAAATTCTTGTCCTCAATTTGGCTCAGGACACGAGTAGCTCGGTACTCCCGCACAGCAGACCTAATGTGCACCCGTATTTCTTCAAAATCTTGAGCGGGAGTGCCGAAAGAACCAGCTCCAATTGTTCCGCGCAGCACTAAAATGGTCATCAGACCACACAAAACTGTAATCTTCATGTGGTTAATGTTTCTTTGTAACCGCCGTCCTTTCGGCGTAGACAGTGATCTTTGAAGCATAGTTTTCGGCGCAGACAAAGATCTCTGAAGTATCTCTTTAGTCTTCATGATAATAAAACGTTCTAAACGCTTCGAGGGAAAACAATTCCGCTCACTCCTCTTTTACAGGTACAGACTGATGTTTGAGGCGGAAATCGATGTGGCAACTTCTACCAAATGAACTATGCGCTTGGCCTGAAACGCTTTCGAACGTGCAAATTCACATAATTTCCAACAATGGACGAACCGATTGGAATACGTCCCTCCAATTTGTGGCTTCTATTTCCACAAAATACAGCAAGGATAAGACGTACAGACTGAAGGAAAACTTCAGAAGGACCCGAGCCAATGTATTAAACGCAAAGAGCGCGTTCAATCGAAGTACATGTCACGATATCACAGCGATGGGACATAGGCAAGGATAGAATAGATTTTGATACCCAAATTCAACCAAGAACGATACTTCCCGCAACTACAACGCGCCTTAGGTTGTCAAACAGAACTGAAAAATGCAAGCAAGAGTGCAAGAAGAGTACGTAGCAGCCCCCAGGTTACACGCACCACTCTGCACTGCTTTCAAGAAGAGGAAGCTGGACATGCAACCAACACACCATGCATGACGCCTGCAGCAGCTCTCGTCACCATTTACACCACCTCAAATCTATCAACAGCTTCTTGCTCACTAGCGACCACTCACTTCCAATGCAGATACAGAGTAAGCTAAACTCGTCTGTCTCCAAAATCTCTTTCCACGCCAATCCTTACCACAAATTGAAAGAGGCGAAAAGGTTCAACCACTACAAACCAAAATCCATTTGTGTCAACAACACCTATTGTAGCTCGAATAGCCTAGAATAGGAAAGAGCCAACCGAGGGGGGCCAACCCGACAAATGCTAACGCCCCCTGGATTGATAACATAGATCGTCAGCGAGAAACACTCTCGTGAGTCTCGTCTCTTGATGAAGCGCATGCACAAGGACCGTGGGCTCGACCGACAGAGGTCAGGACGCACACTGCAGCTGGGCAGTTCCAGTATTCCACCTCTCCAAGAAAAGAGAGCTCTGACAGCCAGCTCACAACGAGACAGAAGCAGCAGCCAGGTGATCATGCAGCAACTGACGATCGATTGTGACGAAGCTAGCTAAGGCAGAAAAAAGGATTTTAACGAAGCTGGACGAAGTTTGCCTGACGATCGACGGAGCATGCAAAGGGTTTATTACCACGATCGTAACAGACTATAAAAACGCGTTATATGCGGCCTACTGTCAGTCAGTGGCACTGTACCACCATCGCCAGCCGATCTCCCTCATCAATGCAACCCAACGGATGCTTCACTACAGTAGAGAGCTCACCACTCCAGTCGACAAACAAGACGAAGACGCCGACGACCTAAGACCGTGCTCAACGGAAACGCGCCTGAGAGCGACGTGACTGTCTTCCGTCGACCGCGGGGGAATTGGACTTGGAGCCCGCGCGACCGCGCATTTTTTCTTAAGTCTATGGGAATAGGGTTTAAAGCCTACGACCGTGATCAGTGGCCAATCGGAGTCTCTGAGATTTCGACCCACGACGTAGAACCGCCCCGCCCCGCCTGATCAGCCTCGTGCTGGGACGGCGACAAGTCGTGGACGACGTGGGCTTCTGGCCCGATCGCACGGGAATAGGATGTGTGTCTGCGACCGTGGTGGGGACCAGTCGACCGAAGGGTACGACCGTGGGAAAGGACGATCCCTCGCCTGTGGATCATTCCTGGAAGCTGAGGGGGGAAGCATGGGCTGGGCTGGCATCCAACTGGGGGTGAGCTGGGTTATTAAATTCGAAAAAAAATAGAAATAATTATAAAAATTCCATTCTTTTAATAAAACCCATTCAGGCACCACCTCAGTGGGCCAACATTTATTGGGGGAGCCACCTTTTTTTCATGGGTTTCCAACGGTCGTCGTTAGTCTTCAGGTGCATGTCTGTTGTCAGCTAGCCTCTGTCTAAAGTGTTAACTTAGTGTTTTTTTACAACCCCTGATCATTTTGATGCAGGGCAGGTCCCCCAATCATAGGCCACGAAATCATTTACCTCACTGTGTTTCACAAGAAAAAAAGAAGAAATCATTTACCTTACTGGCCCAAATCATTTCTGCCCCTTTTGCCCTTTCCATTCCTATCCAGTTAAATAAGTTAAGGCCAAAAGCAATGAACACACCCGCACTCAGTTCTATTGATGGTGACCACAGACAGACTGAAGACTATTCTATTATTTTAGGGCTGGGTTCCACTTTCGGAGGAATGAGGAATTCCCTTCCCTTCCCTTGCTGGAGATCCTGCACCCTGGTTTTCCATAACTTAAAAAAATTTCCCTCCCTTTGTTTTTCATGCTCAGCCAATGGGGCCACGACGGGCGGAAGTTGTTGATTGATTCCAATAATATTAGCCCGAAGGACAGCTTGTCACTTATTGCAAATAGCAAATGAATGGTTTCTTTGTTTCTTTGGCATTTATGCTATTGCCCACTTTTTATAATAGGGAGTACCAATGAGGTAGTGTGCCTACCTGTCCTGACCTCCTGCCTACCTGAACTCTCGTTGCCCAGTGCCAGGTTTCCAGAACGACAGGATCACAGGATTCTTTTACTTTTTGTAAGCTTCTAAATAATAGAATTTAGGGTTACGCCTAGTTTTAGGGTAAGCTACCCATTCCCGAGTGGAGATCAAATGGGAGGAAGCCCATTGTGGGCTAAATTATATTAGTGGTGTAAAAGGTCTGTAGATGGCAGAATCCATGACGTGGATTGACGGACGAAGTATCTCAAGTCAGCAACTAATAACGTTGCTTTTGCTGCGGACACAATTTATCTTACCGTCCGTTTGGGAATTACGTTAACTTTAGTTGGTTTGCTCGTTCGATCAAACGTCTGTTTATTTTCTTTCATTCAGTTCTTTGGTTGGGACAAAGTGATATTGTAATTTCATTGCTAAAGTTCCGTTTCATTTTTTTCAAAAAAATAATAATAATAGTTGTAATTTATTGCTAGATGTACAGTTAGGTTCGAAGACCAATAAAATGAAACTATCAGTACAATGATCAATGAACTACATTCCACTGAGCCTACCGAGGGCAGGTGGGTACCCCCCAAAACCGGCACTTTGGGGTCTGTGCCTCGTTACTATTATTGGAATTTGGGGTATTGTACCTCGTTACTATTATTGGATTGGTCAAATTTTCATATCTTTCTTTTGTTGGCAAGTGAAAGGAGCTTACAACACACCAAAGAACATAATATTTGGATATTGTATGCAAATGTTATGAAGGAATAAAGGTTTTTGGGTAGAGGTTTAAAATCAGTCATATCTTCCACATAGGTACATATTGAATTTGGGAGATGCACATTGAGTGATGATGGTGATTTTGGATTGATGATGTATTTTGGGTGCATACCTTAGTATATATTCTTAAACCAATTGGAAGTCCATCCGTTTGGAAGAAACTTTGTCCAAGTTTATATAGAGCATTTTATTAAAATCAAATGGATATTATAGTTGTAGGGTAAGTTTGATGGAAAATCATTTTTAAAAGAGATGCCAAAATTTTAGGATTTTTTTTTTTTTTTAAATGTGCATGGTGAAAAAGACATTAGAAAAGAACTATTCTTGGCATCATATAAAACTTAGTTTGGAGGGAAAATAAGTATTTGGTAGAAGTGTGTCAACTCTTGCCTTTCTTCATGGTAGTAAAGTAAATTAACATAAGTCATGAAGGCATTTCTACCAATTGCACAAATATGATGCGAGGTAAAGTGAATTAAATTTATATTTGGTAGGCCTACCCTTTAAGGTATTGGATATAGACCTTATAGAATGTTGAAAGGAATTTGTAGTACTTTTCATTCATTTTGCCCTTATTTCAAACCGTCTTGGTATTGAATTGCAAATACTCTCTCACCAACTATTAGATTGCCATCAAATTTAAAGTGTTATACACTAATTTTCAACTGCATTGTAAAGAAAGGATTTATAAACTTGTTTTAAATATCTTAACATATACACATCTTGACATACAATAAAAGTTATCTAATCAAATTTATATGATTTGAAATTTACTTGATACCAATGTATACAAAGAAGTTGCAATCATTCAATGTATTTTTAGAAAGTATTGAGTGTAAAAATTTCACTTAAGCTAAAAAAAATACATCACTTCAAAATTCCCATACATAATATTTGATGCATACTTACAAAATACGTTACATCTAAACTTCTTAAATCTTTTTGACAATTTGGGGATATAGAATGTACAATGTATACAAAAGTACAATGTATTATAAAATACAAGATTTACAACTTTTGAAGTTTATGTCAAAAAAAAAACATCTCAAACATGAACTTCTAAAGTGCCATGACTATGTTTTCATCGAAAATACTTGAAAATTGTCATTTTTAGTACAAGTACCAAATTTTTGAAAAAAAAATTTGACACATGAAACCATAGGATCTTTTGTTATATAGTATCAAAAATATATGGTAAAAATTTCAGAAATTCACACCTCGTGGATTGCATCTCAAGATATAAGCATTCAAATTCACAAAAATCATTTTTTTGCCTTGCAAGAAGTAAGGCAACTCCACTTCATAAGCTCACTTTTCAATGAAAAAATGACCAAAATGTTGGTGCTTCTTTGGATTGTTTTTTGTAGATAAGTTGGCCACATGCTTGAAAAATTTCAAATCATTTGGAATTGTACAACATATAGGGAAAAAAATAACAAGTAGGTAGTAATAGAGAATGATTTAAAATACTAAATTATTAAGAATTTAAGTATGGAATTGAAAATGACAATCCCAATTGTTGAAATGTTGTAATAAACAATCTATAGCCTATGATTTTTTTTCCCCAAAAGTATTGAAAATTGGATAAGATAAAGGATTTCAAAGTTTATTTTAAAGTAGAGAATCTATAACTATCCGCAAACAAAAAATCCTCATAACTTTTGATTCATTGATCAAAATGGAATGATTCAAAGCTTTCCATGTATATATAATGCTAGAAAACCAATTTCAAATTTTTGTTTTTGAAAAAGGTGATTCTTTCTAATTTTTCCAAACTACCCATTTATGAAAAAAAGTAACATATTAGGCTATAATTTTTTACTCATATTTCCAAATGCCATAAAATTTAGTGCATATAAAAGATATTCTTTGTCTTCACCTTTATTAAAATTTCAGCCAAAAATATAGAAATCTCTAGTCACACACACTTGTTCAAAATTTCTATATAATCAAAAAAATGCAACTTGGTCATGTAGGAATTAAGATTAGTAACAAATTAGACAATAAAAATTTGAAAAATACTTATAGTTTTATTTGAATTCAATTTTGAAGGCTTACTTATAAAAAATAATCCAAATGTAGGTTTTATTTTCAACATTTGGAACTTATCATAATTTTTCAATATTGCAATTTGATTTGATAAAAATATAATTTCAAGATGAAAACATGAAAATTTTTTCCTAAGAGTAAATTTTTCCTAATACTAAATAAATATTAAATACTTTATATATTTTACTTTATGGAAAAAAATTACATGTTGTGATTTTGTTGGAATATAAATATATAAAGATAAGGTTCCAAATTTACTTTTTATACGAGCCAAAAAATTGAGTTATTTTGCTAAAAGTATTTGTATAAAATTAGGCAATGAATGGGCCTTAGAAGATTAGCATAACATCCTTTCATGGTCTCATCAAACCCTAGAAAAGCAACAAAGCCAAATTTATGCTTATTTTGTACTTTCATTGTGTTATGTTACAAAAGAATTTGGTGAGCGTAAGAAAATTTGTACTCAATACACTACTTTTATGGCTCTCATGACTTCAACACTTCCTTAATTCCTAAAGATTCTTTGCATTCCAAAATTAGATACGTGTTGGCCAAACTTGAATATAACTTTTAAAATATTCATTTTGGGTTATTTATTCAAAGTAAAAAAAACAAGCCTAACAAATTTATTTTTGTGCCATTTAATATTTTTGGATTAATTTAGTGAAAAATTTATTTTTAATTACAAGCTCTATATGTTAGAATTTGAATCAAACAATGTTATTTTTCATTAGTATTTTCTTCCTAAAATAGCTTCTATAATCAACTACAAAATACTGAATCCTCATTCTAAACTTTATTTTTGTTAAAAATCTAAAAATTTCAAATTTATATTATTAGTGATAAATTTTAATCCGATTTTCAATTTAAAACCCTAAATCTGACAGAGGCCTATTTTACATCAAAAAAACACTAAAAATTGCCATGACTAGTGTGAAGAAAAAATTTTAAAATGTAGTTTTTACATATTTAGCCAGATGATCTTGGAGTTGACTAATGCAAACATGTATTTAAAAAATTTCACACTTTGACTTTGCAAGACAAATGTGGTTAAAGTGAAGAAATCATGTTTTTTATACCATGGCAAATTAGTTTATAAGACTTTGATTTTCCTTAATTAAAAAATTTTGCACTCTAGATTTTGATTAAAAAAAATTATCATGAAAAAATGAAGTGAAAATATAGGAATACTAACAATTTTTTAAATAGTATGATTTTGATTCTTAAAAAAAATGTTAAGTAGAATAAGGTATGTCATAGCTAGAGGGAAAAACTAAATCATGAATAGCTCTAAGATGGAATTAAAACATACTAATTCCAATGGTGAGATTGTTTTAATAATCAAAGTTAAACGTGTGGAACTTTGGTTGTGAAAAAATGTAAAGATTGAGCTAAAAAATGAATCTAATATGTTATTTATTCAAGAAAATGCTTAGACTAGCTGCAAAACAAGATGCTCTATAACTTTCACATCATAAATCTAAATGGAATGAATCAAAGCTTTTCATGTAGACAAATACACAATTTATGAGAAAAAATGATTATTAATTCAAATTTTTGTAGATATTTCACTATCCACCAAGTTCAATTATTGACTTATTATAGTATACCTTTTACTTTTCAATACCAATTGAAATAAAAAGATAATCAATTTTTCTATCTTATGAGAAGGTTTAAAAAAGTTTCACCAAAAATTAAGCTCAAAGAAACTTGCCAAAAATCTATTGTGTTTTCCAAGGGAACAATGGTCCTTCGGGGATTCAAATAATAACAATAATTGATTTATCCATCAAAAAATTTCAAATATCATCATTTATAAAAAAATTAGTAGATATGAGTTTATCAATGTTTTTGTCAATTAATTACTAAGAAAATTGAATTCACATTCATAGTCATAAGTGACTTGAAGGTCATTGCCAAACATATTTTGGGTGTCAAAAATAAAATAATTATTTGAAAAATGTTAAAACTATTTTTCATTAATACTTGTAATTCATGAAGGAATCTCAATTTAAATGGATTGATTTGTTATATTCATTAATTTATTTTTCAACTCTTACTATATAAATCATAACAAATAACAAATTTTAATGAAATTAATGGAGATTCTTATATTAGTAGACATCTTTCATGTAATAAAAATACAAGATTAAAATTGAATATAATGTAAGAGGTTAAATTAAATTCAACAATTATATTTGACTATGAGGCAATTAAACTAGTCTATGAGGATGTAATGTCACTTTTACTTTCTACATACAAAAAAAATATTAAAATGTAACATTGTTCACATACATACAATCATATGCACTTTGAAATCCTAGGCTATAGCATTAAATAAGAAAAAAAGTTGCATACAACCAACCTATTGCAATAGTAAAATATCATTGCTTTAGTCTTAGGGCTTATAGAAAACATAATCATGATCAAATTTCAACTAAACTTATAGATGAAAATAGAATTGTTAATAGAGTGATTGGAATGTAAAATAAAGCAAATTATAGCCTTCATATTATAACCAATAAAATTCTAGTTATAATGGCTACAATGTAGAATTATCTAAACCATTAAAGGACCAATCAATGTTTTTTTGACAACATAGCAATTTTGGGCGACTCACTACAAATGAAAATATTCACTATACTTTTGGAATTTTGGGGGGGATGTGAAGACAAAGAGTACCTTGTTGCTCTACCCCAAAAATTCACAATTGGATGTGCCTATGAGGAGTTATCTAGAAAATGTCAACTTTCGTGGATAGGAAGTAGTATGGACAAGGTTATTTATATTGAAACAAAATTTGCATTGCATTGCAGTGCCCTAAGGAGCTTGGGCAACCTCTCGCCCTAGACTTCAACCGAGATACTTCTTTGACATTTTTTGGACTCATAAATTTGTCACAATGTATAAAGAGGTGGTGGTAGAGAGGTGGTTGCTTTTTGGTTATCCTTGGCCTAATAAGGGCAGTTAATCCTAATTGCCACACTTGAACTTAGGAAATTCAAATGCCCAAAGAATCCATTGAACCAAATATAAATTTGTCATTTGGCAATCTACCATCCAAGAAAAATTTGGTTGGCAAAATGAAGGAATGACTTCAATGACATTGATGGGAATGATGGGTGGAGAGGTCAATTTTACAATGAATCCATTTGAAGTCATGAATTCTAAAAAGGTCTCAAATAATTTGAACATGATTGTTTGACCACTGATATGTGAAGCTACTCTTCTTATCTACATACACACAAAAAAGCTTATCTTCTTATCTACGTACAAAAAAAATGAGAGATATGTGTAAAATAGTTGCCATTTTTTTAAAATTTCTTTGAATTTTAATGCAAATTTTCTAAAATTATATTTCATGGAATTGAAAACATGTTCAAAATTTAAGGAAAGGGAAACATCTTCAAAATCAATGAGAACGGGCTCTATTGTCAATGATTCATGATCAATTAGACTTAATAAATCAAGACACGGCCTCCTCCTATGCCAAGTCCAATATGTCCAACTACCCTTTACTTTAGCCTAGATATAGATTGATTAAACTTACTAAAGCTTGAAATTTGGGGCACTTTTTCCCCCTCTTTTAGGACTATCTAAAATCTAAAACTCCACCATTCACATATGTGTGCAAGCTATAAATTATTGAAAAAAGAAATTTGTATGAAACTATTCTTGTAGCTAGTTCTCTATTGGATTTTTTTGTTACATGTTTATCAATTAAAAATTTTATGAACATGTGTCAAAAATTTTCACAAAAATAAAGCATAAAAACTTCAAGCAAAAAAATAAAATTCACTTGTGCAAAAACCTCCTCAAATTAGAGTTGCTTGGAATTTGGATGCCTCCCAAAAACATTTTTTCAACTTCAAATACTAGAATCTCACAATTTATTGGGTCAAAACCTCCCATTTTTTTACTATAATATAATGAAGTAGTCTACCACTAAATCTTATAGTAAGATAAAACAAGATTTCATTCATCATTTGGGGGAGGCTTTTACCATCAAAGTAGCCCATTTTGAGTGTTTTTTGGTGAAACATAGTGAAAGAATTTTAGAGAGTAATATAGAGTTTACATGTGTAAATTAGATTTGAGAATATATTAGAGATCTTGAAATATAAAGATCATAGCATCTTTCCAATATAATAAGGTATGTTTTTAATCCTACGTATTATCAATGAATATTGATCAAATTTTAAAAATGAGATTTTCACTAAAAGAAAAACATGTTCAGCACAATCAACTACTATGCAAGTAGTGTCCTATTCAACTATCATGTGACTATGATCCTCTTTGTTAGCACCAAATCTAATGTAATTGTTTTATGTTGTACATTGATACATTGTTTAGTTGCAAAGTAGTCATTCTATAGTTGCAAAAAATGACTAGGAAACAACTAGAAAAAGATTGAAACTGTAAAATGATCATAGTTGTTTCCTAGCTAGTTGTTTTCTAGTCATACACTAGTTGTTTCCTAGTTACTTTCAAAGTTCATTTCCATTTGTCTTATATCAATTGTCCCATATCAATTGTAAAGAGTACCATTAGATTGAACGTATAAGACTCGTAAGTTGTTGCAATCTTCTACAATGAATTTTTTTGGATAGAATTCTAAGATTTCTACAATCTATAGAAATAAAAAAATAATTAAAATTTAAGAAATCTATGAAATTGAATTTTTGAAATCTAAAAAAAGATAGATTTGAAATTCAAAAATATAAAAATAGGTAGTTCTAAAATCTATAAAGAAGGTAGATATGAAATTTTGAAATTTGCAAATCATTGAGATTGATATTTTAAAATCTACAAGTTGCAAATGAGTCACATATGAGTTATTACTTTTGCAATTGTTGCACCTTTTCTCTAGATTGTAGGGTGTCTATTGCAACTAAAGTCTCCAAATTATCACCAGTTGCAAACTAGTCGCAAGTGTCTTATGCAACTAAAAAACCAATTGCATAGTGCAGTCACAAAATCCCTCATTTTCTTCTAGTGTTTAGCCCTAAAAAGCATCCCAAAATTTGTAAAAAGGTCCAAGCATCTCTCCTAATTCTTTATTTTTTTCATATGGTAAATAGTTAAAGTTCTTTATAATATGTACTATAGCAAGGGAAATTTCTAACATTTAATAAAACCTAAAAATCTTCATTAAATAAAACTATTTGTCTATAAATCCTAAAGATTGTCTCAAGAGCTTTTTAGCAAGTCTATACTTTTTTTTAAGTTCCCATGTTGAAAATGGCTAGTTAAAAATTAGATTGGTGTTGTATATTGTTGAAAAATCCTAAAGTCTAATTGTTTACAACCTTTTTATACTTGCTAACTTTGTACTACCATAGACTAATGCAACTTCATGTTAGATTATTAAAAACAATAGTAATGGAATAGATAGAGTTTTTAATTAAGGATGTTTGTATTCAACAATCATGTTAAAATAAAAAAATTGTCATACTAGAATCTAAAAAGTTTGGATTGACAAATATTTCTTTCCTTCTTGAAATCCACCTTGTTCTTCATTCATTACAATTCAATGTGTTTTGAAGGATATTTTTTTATTTTTGTTCTTAATTTTTAACTTTTTGACTTTTTGACTTAAAAATATTTGTTTTTTAATTGTGTCATGCATTTTTACTACATAATATCTGGAATTTGTTTTTATTTTTGCATCTCTAAAATTTAGTTACTACTCTTCTAGAGTGTTTCATGTAAGTTTTTGCTAAATAGGAGAGTGTTTTCATAGAGACCACGCAAAGTGATCGCTACAATTCTTCAAGCTTCAATAGTTCAAGAAAGAGACACTTGTCTAAATTGAATTTGCGTTGTGGCCTAGGTCCATATGTGTTATTTTCCAATGACAAGAAGACAACAACAAAATTTTGGAAAATTTTCTTAGCATGACCACAAGATACATACTTATATTAAAAAAATTTGAATAAACTAAAGGCTTAGCTAAAATTGGCAATTGAATTTGATTGCAATAGAAAGTCACCACTATTTTGCAATCCATTATATTTAACCTCTAAAAATCCTAGCATCCACAAAACAATTATGAATGGTGCCACATGAAATAGATGAAGTTTGTTGAAGAAACAAATTTTGTCTACTCTCAACTATTGTATATGATTAAAATAGTCTTGTGTTGCTTCATGATTTTTGTAGAAGATTCTAAATGAATTCATATAGGAATGGAAGAAAAGGAAAACTTACATGAATGAAAAGGAAAATATGGTATTTAGAATTCTCTTAAGCAATCGTTTATTCTAGCCTAAAAAGCTCTAAATCTACATTTTCCTTGTTGCTAGGGACTCTTAGGGATTTAAACTAAAAATTGCAATTTGGCTCTAAATTATTATAATCTTTTCAACAATATATCATATGCCAAATTTGCATAAAAATATGATTTTACACAAAGCAATTCATTCACCTCTTTTTTCTATGGAATAGATCAATGAAACTTTCATTTGCCAGTATGGGAAACACTTTGCCAATTCCAATAATCATCTTTTACCCTCACCTATTTAGCCAACACAACATTGCCATTCCATAAAAAGCTTGCCCTAACATGCAAAGACACTCTATAGGTAGGAGGTCCATAAACCAACCATTTAAGAGCTAGAACTGATTTTGGAGGAGGTGAAACTTCAAATATTTTTCAATAAAATTTCTGTAAAAGATAGGTGGAATCAACATCTAATCAAAGTTGTTTCATATTTTTTGGAGCTCTGTGGAACTAGATATGAAATTCTGAAGTTGATAAGGCAAAGTGCTCTAAAAGCATCCACCTCCTAAAATGTACACAATTTGCACATTGTTGAAGGCTACTAGTAAGCAACATGTACATATAATGTACATTTGTGGAGGTGGATGCTTTCAGAGCCTCTACACTTTTCAAACCTCCTACCATAGATAAATGATCTAATTTGATCTAATTTAAGACCCACACTTGATCTAATTTGTCATAAAATGTTTCTACAGTATTTGTATGATAGTGCAAATACTGCAAACTAACCCATAGTGCTGTAAAATTTTAAGACCCACACTTGGACTAATTCATCATACAATGTTTCTCTTTATAAGAGAGACAGACTAACCCACAGTGGTGCACTGTACTGATTTGCAAGCCTCATACACTACTGACATAGGACAGCTGGGTCTACAGTAAGCTTAAGTACGAATGCCCCAAGTGCACCCAACCTTCACTTGAGGCGTGACTGACTTGGAAACGTCGTACTCAAGAATATTAGGCTGTCATAAGGTAATGTGGCACTGCACATCCAGAAACAGCAGACGAAGCCAAAGCCTGCAACTTCGGCTTAAAGTCTTTTGACCGGCTCTTGTAGCTGAGTAAATGATTGCAGTCTAAGCCACTCCAAGCCAGTCACTTCATGTGGGTAACGCAGACCACGAGCCACTCCAAGCCAAGTTTCAAGTATGTTATTCCGTTTTTAGCTTTATTTCACCTGCAGCAAGGGACGTGAGCTTCAAGAGAACAAGCTCGGACAAGCGTTTGCAGACATTCACAACATAAAATAGTACGCTGCGCAACACGATTCGCCATTTGTTTAGGATTATCACCTTACAGCATCTCCACCACATTGCAGTAAGAGCACACCACTACAATAACGTGCTGTGACGCATTAAAGTACGACGATACAACAACAAGAACGTGGAACTGTTCCCTGCAATACAGTAGACTCCCTAAGAATTCTCCACCCGCATTTCTTAGCACAGCCTGCAGCAAAGGTTCTACGTCTAATAAGAATCTGAGCATGGTTCTAGGAGTGTTAGATTGTCTTAGTTTTTGTTGGGGCTCGTTAACAGATGAAAGAAGTTTCTAGATTCTCTTAGCATATGTTTTTTTCAGTAACACATTGCAAGGGCTGGGCCGGATGAAATTTTTTGTCCTTGCTAGATAAATGTAAGAATCTGCCCCCGGGTAACCCTTACCGTAGCAAGATGCACATGCTCTTATACACGGCTCCCGGCTTCATGGGTGTTCAGGTCCTCCGAGTTTTCAGAGTGGACAAGTGTGCTTGTATGCACACTGAATGAACAACAACAAATGAAATGTCCATGCAACTGCACTGAATGAACAACAAATGAAATGTCCATGCAACTGCACAGAATGGACAACAGCAAATGGTTTAATTTCTGAATCGAGTGGAAATCTGGGCACTCAAGAGAGTGTCAGAAGCTGTGAAATCGGATACAAAAGCCTGCTATGAAAGATATGTAAGATAGTGAAACCTTTCTCGTCGGAGACCTTTCGGTGCGGGTTGGTCATGGATAGACCATAACTGGAGTAATTTTACTGACAAGTACATGTTTGGAATCTAGTGAACATGACAATGTACGACAACTGAAGAGTCAAAGCTTACTCGTGGTTTTACTCACCTTGAAAATTCAGAACTTATTCACACATCTAAACAATAATGATTTTTTAGTGTTTGAAATCATCTCGAAAAAGAGCACAAGAAACGCATCAAAAGATTTCATTCTAATACGAGAACCACTGAAAGCCACGGGAATGAATTCCCTACCTTAAGTGCTTCCACACACTGAGGTTCGACAGAGCTCCGGTGCACTGTTAAAAGATAGGTCCCAGCAGAGGCCCTCGGTCAATTCACTCGCCCACGAATCCACTCCTGCACATAAATTCTTGAAAGGAGCAGTAGTGATGGGTATCATAACTCAGTACGGGAAGCTTGTTTAAGAACGGTGTTATTTACGCTTCATCTCTTAATGATCATGACTCTAAACATGAGAGCAGGAAGCCACAAATTTTCAGTCACTTGCAGCGAATACACACTGCTTTGAGAGAGCCACAGTCGAAAAGGAACCGCCTTGAAATCCTCCACGTTGCGAAACCTGTGTGGCACTATTAGTATCTGAATCTTCAAAATGAAAAGAGGAGTCGATTCCTCTTTCTACCAATTTGGACCCAGGCTGGTCCGAGGCAAATTCTGCTGCAAGTCAGTCCAAGGAACTCCTCTACCTGGGTCAAGTCGTCAATAGGTTCGGTGGATTCAGTCACTCGAGATCCATGCGTAGATAACCCCATAAATCTGAAGCCTTCTAAGAAGCTATATCGCTGCCAACTAGTAAAGCTCACTCTCGCAATTTGACATGAGACCATTACTGTAATTGCATTACTGTAATCTCATCTATTTCGGAAGATATGAGCTGTTCAATCGATTGTCAGCTGTTTCCACTGAAATAATGTTTGGTGACATGATTGAACGAAGCGCCCTTCCCACTCTGAAATGTTAACTGCCATGTTCAGTGGTCACTAAGTGCATTGTGCCGTTTAGCTTCAGTCTCTACTTCAAGCGTGAAATCAACCAAAGGGGGGCATATCTGAAGTGGATAGCGCTAAAAATCTCTGCTTGAAAGGCCGAGTATGCTGGTGAAACTTAATAGATTTTGGAGATTATCCAGGATTACTGCGGGGGTGTCACTGTGACTAGCCTCACGCAAATCCTTTTGGGTGAAGATCCCTGTGCACACGCCAATTGCCAAAGCTCCTCCAAATTCCGCAGCCCGAATGTCATTTGGCTGTAGATAATTACAAAGTCATCAATGTCAGTCAAAGACCAACATCACTGGAAATAAGAGGTGAAGGCAACATCACTATATTGAGCAAGTCAATGCAAGAGGAATTTCTTTGATGGCCCACCACGCCAAATTTAGACTCAAGCTGAACAATGAGCAAAGAAACAAAGCCGCAATATTCGATCACAAAATTATTATTTCCAGCACTGTCATAACATATTTGAAGTACTCCTCCACCATTGTCGAGTATAAACCACATGGAATAGCTGATTTCGGAACATCCATATTAACGACGCAACATCAGTCAGCAGAACCAAGTCAATGGCAAGAACATGTGAGCACGCGAGGTTGAATTACCGTGTCTCCAACATGAGCACGCAATCGAAATCCTCCCGGGAACAATTGCTCGGCACGGGCTGCAGCAATCCTCACCAGTTCTCCTCTTTCAATATGATCACTTCCAAACCTACAAAAATTGAACTTGGCTCAAGTCACAGGAGAGAAGATCAATTGAATCCTCGACTCTATGCAAGTGAGCATACATTGTGTACAGGTAAAATATTCAAAATCTCCGGCTTCAACATTTCTATTTTCCTCCAAACTGAACCGATTGTCTCCTTTATGACAGCCAGCCCTCTTCCTGGGTTCCCCAGAACTCTAAACGGTGCAAGGATATTTTGAAGGTCACAAAATATGCATATCAGACTCAAAATGAAGCCAGAAGAGTTGATTACCCTCCAAAATTGGGAAGTGAAAAGTACTGACGAATACCAAGACCTTCCATTTTGAGCCAGGCAATATCCTCCAAGTTGCCCGTCACCTGCAATGCAAAAGCTCAACCATAGTGAATGATTGGAAAATTTGGCAACCACCAACGTGAGCATGTCGCTTCTCACCACCGGAAGTGTATGATCTCACCTATCATGTGAATACAATGGAAATGAATGAAAGAACGTAGAGAGTCGTACCAATCCAATAACCACGTCGGGCTGCCTCGAAAGAAATTCCAGCAGATTTCGCACACCTGGAAGAACCTCCAGGCCCTCGCCTACCTCACTAGCATGCTGTATCGCATAGTCAACCATCTTGGCCTTCAGCTCTTCCAGCTTTGGAGCGGCTGTCTGCCACGGTCATAAAACCACACCAAGCCAGTCAGAAAGTGAGGAATCAGTTTTTTTTGTTGCACAATAGGTTACTATATGCACAGCATATATTTAACATTACCAAGCACATTCAGAAGCGGAAAAATCAAATGGGAGTTTGAAGACTCAAACTTCAAATCAAGGGATGATTGGTGCTCAGGTGACACCACACCAGATGGTGCACTCCCAAGGTACATTCTCTCCATAGAACATACACTGGGTGCCACCTGAGCAGCACTCTACCGCAAACGAACCTCGACTTTTTTCAATTTCAGAACTCAATGACACGGACCAGCTATGAAGAAATCGGCAAGAACTTTACAGACATGGTCTAACCTTCGTTATCAGCATAGGAAAATACCTCTTGTGGAATGCCATAGTGTTCGAGGGTGTTGAGGATGACCATCGGGTCCGTACTCCCATGATGCTGCACCCGAAAGAAAAAAAAAATTGAAACTCCCTACAAATTCAGCATAGTCACGACACATACAATCTATCGAAAATGTTAAACGAAAACCCTAGTCGCTTGACCGCCGTCACTAGAGATAATCGAAAAGTCAGCTTCCACTCGTGTAGAAAATTTTAGAAATACATAGAACAACACTTCTTTCACAGTAACCACAAATTCTTTCAAAACTCCAACAGCAAAAAATGCGCAACACAGCTAAAACCGCACCAAAGACACCAATTCAACAGAATTAGGGTATGGAACATGGCCAGTCTGTCAGTACGTTCTCCGAGGTCAAAATCGAGCTTGATCAAACCCGCAATAGAAAGTCCAGTAAACCCTAGAAATCATGTCCTCCATCTCCCTTCCTCAATCACAACCCAACTATCAGCTCTCTCTGATGCACCCTCGACTCCAACCTGTTCCTTAATTTGTCTCCCTGCGGAGGAAAATTCACAAATGCGGGTGCCAAACGAGCGGGAGCTGATACCTTGATAGCGTCGATGGTGCCTTCCACCCCGAACACTTGCAGAAAGGCATGGGAAAACGCTTTTTTGTGCAGCAGATTGGCCTGCAAGCCTGAGCTCTGCATCAGAGTGCCGTCCACATCGAAGGTTATCAGCACGTTCTCCGACATCCCCGAAGGTCTGCACGACAAAGAAGTAAGGGTGGATGCTTCGTCGAATCGAGCAGGGATCTTGCTCGGGAAATAACAACACGCAAACGTAAATTCAGCGCGCGCGTGTGTGAGCGTGTTGGTGTCTGCAGCCTTTGCTTGTTCGGAGGCAACGAGCAAAAGCTTGGGAGTTTCAAATGTGTACTGCCAAGCTTGCGCTGGTATATGCACGGGGATTTTGATACCCGGAGAGACAAGGTATTTCATCCGGGTATGGGGGTCGAGGGATATGCCCTGGAGCATGGCAGGAAGCCCTACGCTCTTTCGTGTGGCAGGCCCCAGTCTGATCGAGCCTCTGCCACGGACCAACTCAGGAAGCGCCATAGCTCCCCACCCAATTTAAAATTCCGCTCACCCCACCCTTTTTAACAACCACTGAAACCTTTGCTCAAACCCAAACCCCGACCCTTTGCTCAAACCCAAACAACAACGACAAATCTCAAGATCAAACAGCACATGATCCCCAGTTCATCATCAACAAAGCATTGTGAAACCAAATCACAAGTCCAAAGACAGCCAATAAATGCCTTAATAAATGTTTCAGTAACTGTTTACAGATGTTTCAATAACTGTATGTCGACTAAACCTGTTTGGAATCGCTAAACAATGCAAAATAAAATACATCTACACACAATGACCCGCTTCGGGTCGATCGCTGTCTTCACCGCTGTCTTCACTGCCGACGATGTAAAAATGCATTCCATTTCGCATGGCTCTTCTCCATCTCCTGTGCGGTCTGCAGTTCGAGCTGCTGATTACGTTGTCCAGTATAGGCGAGAGTTTTCGCATCGATGCACTGCTCCATATTGGCCGCCGCCAGGGTAATTTATGTCCTGTCTCCATCCTCCATCCTCTCCATCCTGACGAAGCATATCTTCACAGATTTGACGGATTACAGGAATACCAGCTTCAGGAATAAGACCTAAATTTAAACTCAAGATGATAGGAGTTGTATACTGGGGATTCGAGATCCCTGGTTATCGGAAAAACAACATGACCAATAACTTCGGAGAGGAGCATATTCGTCGTTAGCCAATAGCTCAATCATTTGAGATTCCCAAGACGGTCAAGCACCTAAGCATTCTACAAACTCTTCGTATCTCACGAAATCTTCTTTCGAGAGAATCCTTCTTGCAAGGAGGTACTGGGCAATGTCCCGGATGGCACTTAAATTACACAAGGCCTGGCTAACTCCTGCACTCCCCTCGGGCAGTCCCTTCATCTCCTCGGGACCTGATTCAGATTCAGGGTCAATGAGCTGGTTGGGCAGATTCTTTGTCTCTTCGGGCTCTGACTTGTGGTCAGGCAGGTTTTGCTCGTGGTGATCTTCCTTCCTTGCCTCGGTAGTGTCATTGTCAACATTCCCCATTGCAACCACCGAAACCTACTAAACAAACACAAAACATGAAGAATATTAAATCAATTATTAAACTGAATAAAAAAGAAGAACAACAACAAAGCAGGCAGTCCTCAGTGGGGGTAGCCACCTCCATAATGCACACAAGGTACCTGGGAAAAGCCGCACCAACAGACTCAGCCCTTGTTTTCAGGGTAAATAGAAAAATTTAGTTACATCAAATTGAAAAGGTTAAGTTGCACTTGGAAACGACTGTTCATAATGTTGAAATAGGGTAGGAGCTTCAAAGATTCATTACCTCAGCTTTGTGTACGAGACCGACACTTCATAGCAGGAAGCAAACTCAAAAAGTAACCTAAGCCAAGTGCCTTCCAACCGCGCTGGACTCTCATGGCCACTTCCAAGACGATGTCGTCAGCTTTGGTCTCTCCCACTGGGCCCCACTGCATCAAGACCCACGTTGAAGGAGTGAATGGAGGTGCCAAATGAAGATATGTATGAACGCAAGTAACAAGTAAGAAACAACAGTTCCAGAGTAACAGAGACACGATCTAAAGAAGGATTTAGTGCAAAATCTCTCAAAAATATTGTGTTGCTTTAGCAGGAAAGTATGATTGGTATAGGCTGGGCACTTGGAAACATTCTGAGTAAGGAGAATTTTAACCTTAGCAGAGTCAACTTCACCACATGTTACAGTAACTGAGAAAGAGCTGCACTTTGCCCACACATTCATGCTCTGGCTCACAGTAAATGTTATCACAACGTACTCGGTCACTCTGCACAACACCGCAACAGGTAAACATCTCATTTGATATACACAATGAAAGCCAAGTACCATGATTGTTATATTGCAGTATAATTGCCCAAAACATATTAAAAAGCATGACAATATCCATGCTTGATGTCCAAGATCCACGTTCACCAAGATTCATGATTCGAAAATTACCAACTCGATAAATAATACTACAAGAATAATATTTCAAAGGGATCAAACGTTATATTAACAGGAAAATAGTGAAGAGCACTGCATGCGTTGGTCAAAGAAAAATAAAACTGGACACAAAAGAGAGTCCCCATGTGACCTGCTCAAAACAGCTAAAGAAACAAGAGAACTAAATTGGTCCTGTTAAAAGGGTGAAGTACTTACAGGATCATCGCTAACACGGTTTCAGCATCCTCTACCTGTTGTGTTAGGTTTTGTACACGCATTGGCATGGAAGCTGTTGCAGTCCACCGCTGGCGGAAGACTTGAACCTCGACCTCTTTCTTAGCAGGACGGTACTCCGTTTTCTACATGCCCCCACCAAACTACTGTCAATCTCCAATTTTCAACCCCATGCAAACACCATCACTGACTACTTATTGCAAAGCTTTCCATTCGCAATATTTTTAATTAAATTTTCATCCCAAAGCCAAAGCCATCACTGCATTGTGGACGGATCCATTCAATTCCACACTCAAAGCTTTCAATCATGAGGTTGTCTAAAATGGCATTACATCCTTCACACTTGCCACGCTATCTTTGATGTAGCACATATCGAAACTACTGCAAAGTGGAAAGGTTCCAGGTGGTGAGATGAAAGAGGATTGTAAGGGGAAGAGAAAACTCACGACAGGTTGATAGCCTTCAACCTTGGGGTACCCGACGGCAGCTTGCACCTTCACAACCGGGGCTCGCCTCTGTGGCTGCCGCTGCTGCTCCTCCTCCGAATCCTCCTCCGTGTAAGCGTATCATCTGAAAGCTCTGCTGCAGATGACGAATGCTGATCCTCCCGAGGAGAATGATACTTTGCAACATCAACAACATGAGCAGGGCGTCCATAATCAGGATCAAACCTTCTACTTCCAGTGTACGCACAATGCCGCTCCAGCGTCCCCTCTTACCGGCCATAGTAAGGATCAAACCTGCCGGTGCCAGCATACGCCCCGTCACGCATATCAAAGCTGTTTTTCCTGCTCAGGCCCGAACCCACATTGCGCCCGTCACGCATGTCGAAGCTGTTTTTCCTGCTTGGGCCAGAATCCAAATGGCGCCCGCCCAAGCTCACGTTGTTGACGTCTTTGCCTCCCGAGCTGTCGCGTCGCCCTGACACGTCTCACTTGAGACTGGAGCTGTCTTTAGAGCTGCCTTTGCGAGAGAACGGCCCTCCGTAGTAGTCCTCCACTTCCGCATGGGCGGGGATGAGCGGCTTGGTGACGACGACGAGAGCGCTGGCACCCGAAGGCGAGGTATCGGAGGGGGAGTACAAGCCCGACTCTTGCTCGTCGCCGGAGTCGTCATAGTCGTCGTAGCGGTGATGGTCGCCGTAGACGGAGCCCACGCTCTCATCCAGGTCACCGTCCACTGCGAAAGGTGGACAAAGCGCGTGCGAGTGCAAATGCACGTTGGAGAGCCGCGGGGGGATGGGGGGTAGGTGGGGTGGGGTGGGGGATAAGCCGCGCGTCTTGGTAGGTCTCGGGTAATCGGACCTGGTCTGGGCTACATTTGCCCGACGCCGAGGTGGTGCACGTCCGCGGCGTGTTCCCTGTTCGCGCAGCTTGTTCCTGCATAAGCGCAAACGCTCACGTTCACAGCCAAACTCTTTCGGTCCGTCCTTCCTAGACCCAGACTCTTTCGGCCTGTCACGCGATGAATGCAATTGGAGGCCAAACGACAGAGCTCCTGAATTCGGAGAAGAAGGAAGCCCTTTCTAAATAGGTGTTCGAGCATTGCGTAACGGAGAAGAACATCGACGCAGAAATAGAACAATGTGTGCAAATAGAGATGATACGGAGACTGGAGACACATGTACAACTACTGTAAGCCCTTCCCACTGGATACCGCCTCGCAGCTTGCACTCTCAAGTAGATTCAAGCTGTGCTCTTCGGAGATGATGTTTCTCTAATTTCCATAATTTCTTCGCACATTGACGTCGCCATTGGGAGCGGGTGCCCACGCAACGAAAAGAAGGGGACAATTTCAAAGTAAAGTTTCTGCACACTGAGGAAGAGCTTCTACACAGAAACAGAGCAATGCGAGTAGCAATTTGTGGAAGTAAAGTGTACCTTGCGGACCCACTACAGGGCCGACGTATCAAGCCCGTCGGTAAACATCTTGCGCACCGCGTCGTGTCGCATCCCCTGCGCCTCCTCGCTCACGATCACTCCACGAAAATCATCCACCAAGTCTTTTCACTCCGCTCACTTCATAGCATCATCGCCACCAGCTCGCTCCACTCGCACTCATCCACAACCCGGCCACCCCATGCCTCTCCTCAGCTCTCACAAACCCAAATGCAGCACCTTTGGGTAGCCCAACAGCTCGATGCGGCGCCTGCACACTGCTGACTGTCCTCGATCGCAAGGAGAACACTGATCCGAGGGAGAAGAGCTCTGAGCGCGAGCAGGACAATTGCTTGCGTCTTTGCCTGGTTCCCTGCTTGTAATTTTCAATCGGCTGCGAGGAGTTGTAATGTAGTCTAAGGGGAGTCTGAAAGCTTAGAGAAGGACGCGTGAGAGATTAGATGCAGGGGACGAGGATGGCCAGCAGGCAGGGCAAGTGCGAGAGCAGGGGAGGGGAGGGACTGACGCAGGACGTTAAATCATGCCCAGGAAATGGGCCCAAGAGGCTGATTTACCCCAGGGGAAAATGCAGGAATTTTTTATTTTTCACACAATTTTTTTTTTGCAAATTCTGAATTCATATTTGCGCAGAGACCCCAGATTAGCTAGGAAGTGTCTACAACATAGCCTAGACATGGCTCAAAATAGTTTTTTTTTTTACTTTTACCCCATTAAACCCCCAAATTACCCTGCTGGGCCATTTCCTGGGCATGATTTAATGTCCTGCGGGACTGATCGTTTGGAAGTCACTAAGTTAATGATAGCTCTCTATATCCACCAAACAAACCTTTTGCTCACATGGTGAGAAAGACTTTAATTTCCTTTGAGAGTTGTTAGAAGCCATCCTCCATCCTTCAGCAAACTTTATTGACGGAGATGAAAAACGTGAGAGGTAAGTTAGGTGGCACCAAAACAAGAGAAAAAAAACAAGTGTGCATTCTTTTGTAGAGGAACATGATATTCAAGTAAACACACCACAAATAACAACCAGCATTGGGTATAAGCTTATCTAAGGATTTATGGTACAATAATCATCTTGTAGTGAATACTCAAGTTTGGGTCCGAATGTCCCAAGCTTGGGTTCCAAGGGCCTCAAGTTTAGGTCCCAATAGTCTCAAGTTTGGGTCTAAGTTTTTTATTTTACGTGTCTTAAAAATGAATTTTAAAATTATTTTATTTTATTTTATATAACTTTAAAAAAATGAAATAAACTTTTTTTCTTCAAGTTGAAGATTGAGTTTTACTTGAAATTAGCTTGTGTATGTATGTAAATATAGATATGTATAAATGTATAGGTAATTCCAAATATTATTGTGCATTGATATTTAATTTTATGTTATTAAAATATATATGTGGGCCTCAAGTTTGGGTCCCAATAGTCTCAAGTTTGAGTCCCAATGTTTCAAGTTTGGATCTAAGTTTTTTTATTTTAAGTGTCTTAAAAACAAATTTTTAAATAATTTTCTCTTCTTTTATATAATTTAAAAAATTCTATATGAACTTTTTTTTTCTTCAACTTGAAGGTCAAGTTTTACTTTAAGTTAGCTTGTGTGTATATGTAAATTTAGATGTATATAAAATAAAATATAAAATATAAAATATATTAAAATATATATATATATATATATATATATATATATATATATATATATATATATATATATATATATTTATAGTTCTTATTTCAATTTTTAAGTTGTATTATTTAATTCTACATATTATCTATATTATTTATGTGTTTGATTTTTAAAATTTGCACTGTAGCAATGGATTTGGAAAGAAAAAAACCTAGGAAACAAAGGCAACAAGTCATAAGAGTTCAATACTTATCTTCAAAAAATGTAATTGAATTAACATTTGATGAAGGTTTAGGTGTAAGATGTAGAAATGAAAGCTATGTCAATGTAAGATTTGAAAAATTATATGTTTTACCTTGTTCTAAGACTTTAAAATCTGATTATTTCTTAAAATTTTTTGATGAAAATCCTTCCTATGAGAATGAAATAGAAGCTAGTAAAAGCAACAATATTTTGTAGCTGGATGCCATAAAGTTTGCCATAGTTGCATACATAGCCAAAATCTTGTGTTTAGCCATTGATACTTGTTGGACTTGGTCATTCCTCTAGCCTCACAGCTTGCCATCATGTGATTGCATGTTTTTGGCCGAGCTAGGCTCTTGCCTTGTCTTGTTGTTATCTCCATCAACTCACATTCCCTTGATTTAGGTTGTTGCCTCTTCATTTAGTTTCTCAAGGCTTTACTTGTTGTTTCCCACAACACTCCAAAATCTACTCTAAACCTATGAGTCCACATCTTTCACAATCTTCTCATTCAAGTATCCCATGATCCTTCAAGCCTAACTTCCAAGAACAACCAATAATTTTTATGAATCTCACCAAATCAACCTTCAATTTGATTTTTTTAAACTTTCCATCTTTCACCCAATTGCTCTCACAACAAGTGAACGTACTCAATAAATTGTCCTACATCTAACCTAATTCATTGCATTCACTTTCTCAGTATTTTTTTGTTTCATTTTTTCTACAATTTTTCAAAAACTCTCCCAACACACCATGTACACAAAATTCAAAAAAGAAGAGGCTTCAAATTCTAATTTTTCATATAATCAAAGTTCCTAATGGATTAATTTATCTAACAACATTTAAATAACCCTAATTTATTGTAAAATATGGCAAATTAGTGAAAATTGCACTAATTTAGTAAGGGTTGCAATGTTATAGTGTAAAATCCTTTAAAATCCTATTTAAAAAAACAATTTTAGTTTTTTTCACCCATTTTAGTAGTTCCATTACTATTCAAGTGTTCCAATACTAGTGGTTTTAAAGTTATTGGCTTTTTTGTGGGTTTTCATATTTATTATTGTGTGGTTTTCAATAAATTCTTTGTTCCATTTTGTAGTTGTAGTATTTTTTTAATCTTTTATTTGATTTCTATTTTTTTTTCATTTTTATACTCTATTTTGTTTTCTATTTTTTTGGTTTTTACTTTGTGCTTTTTATATTTTCTATTTTTCACTAATGGCATTTTTTCTTTATAGAATTTTATTTTTATTTTTTCACCATTTTATTGTTTGCCTAATTTGGTTAGTTTACCAAATCTTGCTTAGAGTCCCTTTAGTTTTAAGCCCCTATTTTTCTTTAGAATTTTCTTTTTGATTTCTTCTAATTGCACTTTCTAGACTTTTGTTCTAAACTCCTAAAGCCCTATCACCATCTAACAAAAACTGCCCTCATTCATAGTTATGGTTTAATTCAAAGCACTAACACTTTTAGACTTACAAAATCAAGCACATTGTTTATATGTTCCATTGATAAAAAGTGACCCAATATGGTGGTTCATACATTACAAAGTTATTCAATATGATACAATACGCATTGTAAAACCATTGCAAATACAATGCAACACTCAAAATTAAAACCATTGCAAAATTATGCAAACTAAAAATGTAGGCTTTGCAAAACCATTGTAGGTTCTACAATGCAACAATTTATTTAACCCCTAAAGTTCCAAAGCCATTTTTTTGGCCAAAAACCATTCAAAACTGCCATTTTTACTACATTCATTTAAGAAAACAAAAAAAATTATTTTCTTAGAATTTAACCATAAGATCTTGTACTTCACTTGTCGTAGCTAATGCAATAAAAATTTCATGAAGTTTGATTGTATAGATTGGAAGATATTAGCATTCAAAGTTGAAAAAGAAAAAAAGAAATTGGCCTGCAATTTCATATGACTTTGACCACCATTTGTGGAAAAAAATTTATGTTGAAAAATTGGGTTGAAAGTCTAGAAAAAAAAATTAGAAAAAAAAACAAAAAAAAACTTGACTTTCATTCTTTAAGAAAATTGTTAAGTAGAAGTAGGTCCAAGATTGAAAAAAATAAATAAATCATTAATAGCTCCAAGATGAGATTGAAAGACAATAATCCCAACGGTGAGATTGTTTTAGTAAGCAAACACTAGTGGAAAACGCAATAATTCTAACAAAATTTTGTTGATTTGGACGCGTTGTCTTGGTCACTATTTTGTCGATTTCAACAAAAATCTATGGATTTTAACAAATTTCTGTTTGAAACAAACGCATGTCAGGACCGTGGGACAGGCAGCAGTTAAGACGGTTGGCCTCGCAGTCTTGCACGCTGCCCATCACCACCACGAAGACGAAGACGAAAACGAAGATCTCGACGTCGTCGAACTCCCAATTGCTGCCATTTCTCGACCGCACCTCATCACCGTCCTGATTTTCGACGCCATGGGCCGCCGTAAGTGCAAAGGAGATTCTTCCGCTTGGTTCAATTGTATGCGAATATTCGTCAAAATGGCGTGTTTCAGAGCGCCAACATAATTACAGTGACATTCAACTGCACAGAACCGTAATTGCGCCAATTGCGCCATTTCCGAAATTGCGCCATTCCTGGAATGTCTGAAACACAGAAGTTGACGATGCGTATGCCTGTCAGTTCCCACCCAGGCCGCCCGAAATGGAGAGCACAGTTCCTCACTGTCTCCTACTGTATCCGAATATTTGACAAAATGTCCTGTTTCAGAGCGCCAAACTTCTGTGATTCTCAACTGCACAGAACCCTAATTGCGCCAATTTCTGAAGCTTCGCCATTCCTGAAATTCCTGAAACTTCTGAAATGCAGTAGCTGACGATACTTTTGCATGTCAATAGCCCAGAGAGCCCCGAAATTAAGAGTACAGTTCCGCACCACTGTTTCCTTTTGTATGCGAATATTCGGACAACATGGCCTTGTTTCTGAGCGCCAACATTTCTGTGACACTCATCTTCCACTGGGTCAATTTCTGAAATTTCTGAAAGCTCGAAGCTGACTATGTTATGCGTGTGTACCTGTCAATTGTTACCCAAATCGCCTGAAATGGAGAGCACAGTTTGCAATCTGATTGGATTCATGGTTATGCAGGTCCGGCCCGTTGCTACCGCCAGATCAAGAACAAACCCTACCCGAAGTCGCGTTTCTGCCGCGGCGTCCCCGACCCGAAGCTCCGCATCTACGACGTGGGCATGAAGAAGAAAGGCGTGGACGAGTTCCCTTCCTGCGTGCACCTGGTGAGCTGGGAGAAGGAGAACGTGTCCAGTGAGGCTCTTGAAGCTGCTCGGATCGCGTGCAACAAGTACATGACGAAGTTCGCGGGGAAGGACTCGTTCCACCTGCGCGTGCGGGTGCACCCGTACCATGTGCTGCGCATCAACAAGATGCTGTCGTGCGCAGGGGCCGATCGCCTGCAGACGGGCATGCGGGGCGCATTTGGAAAGCCCCTAGGGGTGTGCGCGAGGGTGAATATCGGCCAAGTGCTGCTGTCTGTGAGGTGTAAGGATGCCAACAACGTGCACGCGCAAGAAGCGCTCCGTCGCGCGAAGTTCAAGTTTCCGGGGCGACAGAAGATCATTGTGAGCCGGAAGTGGTACGCCATACCCTAATTCTTTCCTTCACATTTATCGTCTCCGTGAACCCTTGCAGGCATCTCTGAATGCAAATGCTTCCCACTTTAAAACTGCTTCAGAAATGCGTGCTTAGCGATAAAAATTACGTCTCAACAAACTGTATTTACAGCCAACGTGATCTCTCTGCACCTCAGCTCTACAGAGCTCCCATAATCTGAACGTGAGCCGAAAGTGGTACGCCATACCCGACTTTGATCCCTCACATTCATCGCTTCCTTGAACCCTTGCACTCATCTTTGAATGCAAATACCTCCACTTTAAAATTGCTCAAGAAATGCATGCCTAATGACAAAAATTTGGTCTCAACGTAGTGTATTTGTAAGCAACGTGATCTCTGCACCACAACTCTATAGAGCTCCCGTAATCTCAATGCAGGCAAGTTTCGTTGCAGTGGTAAGTTGTGATTGGCAAAGAGTCGAGACTAAACTGATAATGGACAAGAGTTTGAAAAATGGGTTGTGACTATGAGGTCAACAGCAGTAAGTACACACATAGTCGCAGAGAGTTGTATGGAGTTGCAGTTGTTTTTTTTGAAATATTTTGAAATCTCCAGGCATACAAACAGCTTGAACTTGCATGCATTGAGATTATGTTTGGTAATGATAAAGTAGGCTAGGTCATGAAAATAACCAAAGGGTGGTACTTCTTTAGCCTTGATATTAGGTACTTCATTAGGTAATTTGCTTTGCCATTACTTGGTCCAAAATAAGTGAGGCAAATCATACATCTATTGAAATGTTTGAAGTGACACAAGTAGACCATATTTGAGCACTGTATGTTGCTTCCTTCCTATTCAAAGGAAAGAAGATATGCTATTGATGTTGTGACTTGTATTCAGGGGGTTTACAAAATTTGCAAGGTCAAATTATCTCAAGTGGAAAGAAGAGAACCGAATTGTTAATGATGGGGTCAATGCCAAGGTACTATACAATGTTGTCTATAAATCAACATATACAAAATAAGTGTACACTACAACCATGTTTGTATTGATTGATATACAAGGCTTGAGACAACCTACTTTATTCCACTACAGACATCAAATTGAAAGAATATTTATCAAAAGGTCCCAATCATTTTGTAAGAATCTATTTTAATTGGTTGGCCTATAAATACCTTAAAAAAAATTCTACATAAATCTTATCAATGAATCCATAACTTTACAACTTAAAGACTGAACTCAAGGTTGTACTAAAAAGGATTTTGGATTCTTTTTTTCAATTAATATTAAAGGTGGTATTTAGGCTAGCTACAAAAGGATGTTTTTAATTGCATTTGTTTGTAGAGAATTGTAATAATGATGCTAACTATTGAAGATTTGCAAAATAATGTATAGGTTCTTGGTTGCCATGGACCTTTAAAAAAGAGAACTCCAGGTAGAGCCTTTACAAACTCCCCTATCTCTGCTCCATTTTCTCAAAACCCAAGGTTGCACAAGGTTGAAGCTCACATTATGTGACATAGAAAAGAGATCAATGAAAAGAAGCAAAAGGATGTGCTAGAGTGGACAACAAATATTACTAGAACTTTGTACACATATACAAAATCCCACAAAGTAGATCTAAATAAGATAATATAAAAATGACAAATTAAATAGGTGATGCCTTTTATAGAAAAAATAAACCTATATGATAACATCTACACAAGCTCCTTTTAATAGAGGGTAGGCATGTCAATATTAAAAGATTCATCTTCAAATTCAAGACTTTGAATTCCAAAAGAAGAAAAAAACACATTGAGTCACATACACTTACCTTTTAGGTTTTGTTGATAAGAGCTAGGAAGACTAAGCAATCTAACAAAAGTTGCCATGATATGAAAAGACTCGCAACAAAAATTCTATAGACCTAGACCCAAATAAATTCCTTGAGGTGAAGGTAAACTTCCTTTGCAATTTACTTAATACCAATGCAAGATTTCAAGGCAATTGTGACAGTCTCAATGGTTGAGACTGTCACCCTTATCACTCATTAAAGAATCCAATTTTACAAGATGTGTAACTGATGAGATTCAAATGCACTAACTTATCCTCAAGGTCAAAGTTCAATGCTGAATTCTGAAGTCTAAACCTTCTGACTTACACCATCAGTATCAATGGCTGAAGGATGTAGCATCAGGGACATATACTGCAGGCGTTCCGGATTCTCAATTCTTATCAAATACATCCTTCACGGCTTGCACGGCTCATCATGTCCACTTTCCACAACCAGGCTCTAAATTTGATTTGTCAATAACGTCCAACGTTTCAAAGTAGGCAATTGGATTTATACTCGCACAAACGTATGGCAATGGAGCAGACAAGCAACCTCTTCAATTGGGCAGACAGGTAACATTACTTCTTCAAACTTGGATAGCAAAATTTAATGCAAATTTTCTGACAAAAAATAACACTCCCAAGATTTATCGGCAGAGCTTCAGACTCTTAAAAAAAGAGGCAACCTCACTCTTACGGTAGGGTCTGGTAGCAAGACACGTAGGAAAATTCTCCGGTTGCTCTATCCATAGCTTGTGCGCCACCCCACCAGCCTCCAGCTTCTGAGCCAGGTTACGCAACTGCGTTTCGCCCTTCACTTCCAACGTCACCTGCAAACAAGACGCATCCCTAATCACTGTCCAGATGCCAATCCCAAAGACGGCGGTTCATTTATTAGCTAAATATCGTCAGATTTCAACAACTTCTTCACTCTACCTAAAACCTCACGGGAATTCAAGAAGGGAAATCTGTTTTCTAGCCAAAATTCAATGAAAATTTGTTGGAAAATGCCAGAAATCGTGTTGTGGCAGCCAAAAAACCAAGAACATTACACAATTTGGCACCCTCAACCAAATTCTCGGAGCCAGCCCAGCGAAAATTGAAAATACAGAGCCCAAAGAGAAAAAGCAGAGTTCAAACCCTAATCCAAAAATGCGATTACCGTGTGCATATTATCGAGATTTTCATCCCCGCAATACTCCGCTGTGCTAGGGTTATCCTTGTGAAGGATGATGGCCGCGACGGCCGCATGACACCCCTGCGAAATCACACTCCCAAGTGGCCACTTGAGCGTCTCCACCAAATCCTTCCGAAGCACAATGTACTGCACAATGGGATCGGCTTTCGTCACCTCAGCTGCCACCGCTGCTGTTTCCATGGAGCTTCTCCCAGCTACTGAAAATCGAGACGAGAATGAAGGAACCCCAGTCTCATCAACTCTGTTAAAACACGAACTTCTGCTCCTAGAGTAGAGACCTGACCCGTCGGCGTGCTTGGAAGCTCGAATCTCAAACCCTAAGACTCGAATGACATGCAGATCATTTGAGTAGCAGCGCAGCAAAGTGGTAATACGAGGGGAAGTAGGCAACAATGAGAGACGCAGACAGAGGTGGGCAGTCGAAGAAAGACAAGAATTCTGAAGCACATGGGAGGTGATCATGGTATCCTGAGCATGCACTGCAAAACCCTAAGAAAATTCTTGAGCTCATCACCGACTCGAAGCGCTGTACGAATCCTTCACAACGTTGAAAGACATTTCAGAAGATTGCAAATTTGAAACAGAGAACCAAATGAGACCCCGTTCCTACGAATCCCTGAAGCCCGGATTACGACGACAACCTGTAAGGGGTTTTGTAGACATGGTACCAGTATCTGAATTTTTCCTTGGACTGGGTCAGGTTATCAATCTCATACTGCTGTGCTCATACCCGACTTGCACTGTTCTGTAGAGGAATTAGCGTCACCTTAGAAAATTAGTATCACCTCAAAATTTCAAGTTTGAGGAAACTGGCAGAATGCAGTAATATTTCAACCTCCACTATTTACAAATAGTGAATTTGGTAAACAAGTCTCACATGCACTTTTGGGAAAAATCATCATAAGCAAGTAATTCAATTGTTGTGTCCAAAATTAACATCACTAACTTGAATGCACTAATTCTAAAATTATTTGCATTTGCAAGGGGCACTAATATGGTTCCCAATATTTTTTTTTAATTTTAGTATAGAATGGTCCACACTATTTGCATAATATTTTTAATATTATGATTTGGAATTCAACTTTTATCCAACTCTCATATGATTTCATCCAATAGCTCATACTACTTAGATCACTTTCATCAAAAACTATCCAAATTTGTGCAAGAAGGGTCTAGCTCAATTCAAACTCTTGCACTAATTGAATTAATTTGACTACTTCTTTTCCCTGCATTTACTATGGGAAAATGAAGTTCTAATAGGTTTATTTTATTTTGAGTTACAAGTTTGAATTAAAAATATTATTTAAAAATATTTAATACATAATAGATTAGTATAAACTTATAAAAACCTCATGATTTCAATCCATAGGCCTAAAGAATCAAATGTTGATTAATTTGAATGTCTTTTATTACAAAAAAAATAAATGAGATAAGACATATAATTTATAATTAAAAGGTGAGTTATATCATTGATGTCAAATGTTATATTATGTAAGTATTTTTCTTAACCCCTAAATGATTTTGACTATGTTTTCACCAAAACCGCTTCCAAAGTGCCATTTCTAGTACATGTACCAAAATTTAGAAAAAAAACATTTTTGTACACATCCAACTATATGATCTTCTATTAAGCTTGTTTGAAAACATGTGGAAAAAATTACAGAAATTTCCACTTTGTAGATTGCAAGATATAAGCAATTGAAGTGATAATTTTCCTTTTTTTACCTTGTGAAAATCCAGGCAGTTGTACTTCAAAAGGTCACATTCGTATGAAAAAATGTCCAAAATGGTTGCAACTCTTTGGATTCATTTTTCAAGTCAATTTGGCTATATGCTTGAAAAATTTCAGATCATTTGGAATAATACAACATATAGGAAAAAAAATAGTAAGTAGAAAGGAGTAGAGAATGATTCAAAATACGAAATTGTTAACAATTTATTTATAGAATTGAAAAAAACCAATCCCAATGGTTGTAATGTTGTAATAAACAATCACACCCAAAGTTTTTATTTTTTTCCAAAAATATTGAAATTGTGTTAAATAAAGGACTTTGAAGTTTGTCTTAGAGTAGAGATTCAATAACTACTAGCAAACTCCCACAATCTAAAACTCCTCATGACTTTTGACTCATTGATCAAAATGGAATGAATCAAAGCTTTTCAAATATATACAAATCTAAAGAATCAATTTCAAATTTTAATTTCTATAAAAATGATTTTTAAAGAAGTTCTTTTTGTTGCCTAGGTTGCTTGTTGAGCAATGGAAAGTACATATCATACAATAATTTTTTAACCATGCGGTCAAAAGTTATGAAAATTGTTGAGCCTTAAAGCTACTCCTCGAGCACATGTTGTGTTAAAATTTCAAAAAATAAAAATAAAAACTCCATTCATAGTGAGCTATTCAAAATTTCTATGTTGCCAAAAAAATGCAATTTGAGCATTTAGGGCTAATGTCACTTCTTAAACACTTTGTAATAAAATATTAGATATTATGCAACTCAAGGTTTTTTAATTTTAGACTCATAATTTGGTATTTCTTGCATATAGGTAACCTATGGTAATGCTTTGAGGTAAATTGAAAATGTACCATATACTAATAAACTACATTTAGTATTGTAAATTTTTCAAATATAATGTCAACCCATTAATAAATTGCAATTCTTATAATCTATAGGGAAAAAGATTTCATTCTACAATAAACTAAAACATCCACTGACTCTTTGTTGATAAAACAAAGTGTAGAATTTGGAGAAAATCGACATGAATGGACTATTGCAAGAAACACTTGTACTATTTTGCATCATATATTGTGGGCTAATTGGGTTTAAGTATATAACTTGTCAAGTTTTATTTGGATTGCCATGAAAAATTTATCAAGAGTGCGTAGAAAAAATATAGTTCTACCATATTTTTTGGGGGTATTTTTTATAAATAATATAATTGTAGAATAATACTCTACACTTCGTAAATATTTATGTAGGTGGAAGGTATATCACAATTGGCAATTGGAGTTTGTAATGACTTTTGAATACTTAGTTACAACCTAAAATTTTGATAGCTTTATCTCATGACTCCACTCTTTCATATAGAAAGGTTTCAAAAATAGCATTGCAAATGCTTTAAATTCTTGCTTGAAGTAGTCTCCAATCCAAGGATTTCAATCGTTCATGAATGACTAAAAATGAATCTTTTCTTTGTCATATGCCTTCCTAGAAAATTTTATAATAGTTTCTACATTTTTTTTTCGTAAGTAGTAGCCACATTTTTTTCAAAATTTTAATCAATCATGGCATAATGATTATACACCTTTTTCATAATAAGTGAATCTATGAGCAAAATTCAAGCAATAATTGCCTCTTTTGAGCTCATCTTCATTGTAACAAACTTGTCATAGTGAACTCAAAAAAGAAGAAGATTAAATTGAATTTTTTTCATCCCTATAGAAAGCTCAAATTTTTTTTAATTAAATTAAAATTTTATACAAATCCCTTCTCCGATCCCCACCCCTTTGAAATTGTTAGATGAAGGTGGGGTGGCATTTGATATGCAATATATCCCTTAGTTGTATCCATATCATGTACATGTACTTGTATCTATACCATTTCTATATCCATATTTTTTTTTAAATAAAAAACTTTTCATTCCTTAGGTCGGGGGGGTGGGGGGGTGGGGGTGGGGGTGGTGAGGAAATAGAAGAATAGGATGGTTTGCCTAAGTTGTTTTTCAAGATGAACGGCATCTTAGCATCTAGGGGAGGAGGATTTTTTTTAAATCAATGACTCTCAATTTGGAGGGGAGGGAGAGGGAGGAAATGGAGGAACAAGAAGGTTTACCTCTTTTCAATACATTGTGAATCTATGAGCAAAAGTCAATAAAGCACTATATTGGTTTCAAAGTGCATACATTCTAAGAAATTGCTACATCTCTTTATATACCTCTAATCTTTGTCCTTGTAGTCTCACCTTGCATTAGATGAAGTTGGAGTTAAATTAATATGACATCAAATGACTATGTATAAACTCTTTAAAGTAGTTATCAATTCTAAGATGTGTATGACAACTTATTAGATGTCATGCCTAGCATTAGTACTACAAAACTTACTAGGTTTGTTTCTTTTAGGATCCCATTTCTAGAAGCACATCCCTTCTTATGATATTTGGTGGAAGATTCTCTTTGATCTATAATGGTGATATAGATCTTTTTATTTTTGACCACAAGTTGATTGCAATATTGTGAGTTATGCAACCAATAGTAATGCGTCACAATTGCTTTGGAAATTGTGCCATAATTAATTGTTGTTCATATTCTACTGATCAAAAAGAGAATAGTCTATATCATGAAAAGGGAGATGATCAGAAATGGGTCGACTACCAAAGTAGGTACTTCCAAACTTGCCACTTTTTGCCAATGAACCTATTTGCTATTTTCAGATTGGTCAGATTTTTATATGTTCTTGTTGACAAGTGAAAGGAGATTCCAACACATTAGAGAACATGACATTTGGATGTTATATGCAAAATGATTAAGGAACAAAGTTTGATACTAAAAGTGTTTCTTCCGCATAGGTACAAAACTGACTTTGGAGATGTACACATAGTATAGATGGCGGTTTAAGATTAGTGGTACATTTGGGTGTACCTACCTTATAACCAAGTTAAAAACATGACCATGATAAAATGCAAGATCACCACAGTCAAAGAGTGAAGGGATCCTCTGTTTTTTTCAGTTAAAGAATTTATGTTACGGTCCGGGTGACAGAAGGGAAGCAGCTGGTGTACCAGGAGAACAGACACTCACCTCAATCTGCTATCAAAATCATTTGTCATGTGACAGCCAACAAACGTCCCTACACTTTGCTTGCTTTGGATATTCAACTTTTTTTTTTTTTCTTCTTGCTCACAAACTTTGGACTTTGTTCATTGTCATTGTGCGTGTCCAACCACTCTTGGTTCTCCATCATCACAAAATCATCATTCCAATCATTTTCAATCACCAATAGCGCCAAAGATTGGTCTCCTTTGCACACACTAATTGTGGAGTTCAATGGCAAAAGCAGACTGAGCAAACTTTGTCTTTCCAATGCTGAGACATGAATGTATGAATATTGTAGCTTTCATTTCCCATAAGAAGAAAATTGGGGGGGCAGGAGCTCTTGGAATGAACTCCAAAGATTGGAGTACTGGAAATGGATGATGAGTTCAAATTGCAAAATGACGACATCAATGCAAGGCAGGTTTGGGTGGTGGTCCACCATATTTGGAATTAGGAAAGTATGGTATCTATCATACCATACTTGCAGAGGATAAATGTCAAAAAATTTCCCCCTATTTTGTGCCACTTAAATTTTGTATTTCATCATGTCCTTAGGTAATTAGTAGTCTTTGGTTACAAATATGTATTCAGAATTTACAAATTTTATCATTTGTGGCAAATAAAAAATTTCAGGATTTTCTACAAGGGTAAAACACAGGGCAATAGAGGGGTTAATCCTCACTGGCCAGTATGGTATGATAGTGTCCCTCCCTGGCATGGTTTCACTTGGATGTGAACCAACAAACATGGGTTTTTATGGAATCTGCAGCCAAGAAATCAGCAGCAAGAATATGACTAAATTGAACAGGTTACGTAACCCTTTAATGTCTGTGGTCAATTCTGGGGGTGGAGTTGGATTTTTTTTCCATGTTTAGAAATTTAGCACAGGCAAGCTAAATTTAGCACAGAAATTTACTGTGGAGATTGCAAGTATGGCAGTTTTGGTTGTTCTAATGTAAAGTACTTGGTAATAGGTAATTTTGGCACCTCCTTTATATTGTTTTCTCCATTTATTGTGTTTTTGTTAGTCTCATGAGTTGACATGTAGCCCCCATTTTAACATATAAATCGACTCAAAGTTTTGCATGCTAGTTCAGAATGAATCCATTTTCGTCCCATCTGAAGACAAACAAAAATTTTCACATCCATTCATTGGACACCCAAACTAAATATGTTCTCCATCCATCTCATTAGAAGATTTTTTAGGGCATTGGAAGCCTGTAAGTTCCCTAGCTATGAAAATGTTGGGAACACAACCAACAATGTAACTCAATGTGGCTAAGATTGTACCACTTCATTTCTCAAAAAAAAATTAATTGATTTTTTTTCAAATTTTTCAAATTAAATTTAAAGATTTGTTTTAAGAAAAATTCTGATAACTAGTTGTTCCTTTTGTTGCGGGCCATTATAGCCCCTAATGTTATGAAAAAAAATACTCTGAATTTGACCAGAAAATGGTCGACTGTGCTTTAAAAGGGTTAAAGTGAATCACACAGTTTGCATTTCCATAATCCATACCATGGAAGTTAGATGTGTACTTGTCTTTTGAATGCATAGTCATCACAAGTGACAATTCCATTAACATGTGACAATTTAAATGTACCTGTACATTTGGCATTTAGTGATAGAATATTTTTTAAATTCCCAAACCAAACCACACAGACACCCTATTTGTAATTTCAGATTGCAACTTCAAATGCAATTGATATGGAAGATTTTGTCGTATATGTATCCATATTTTATATAGATATCTTTATATCTATTATATACATCCATATACATCCTCTATATGTGTATCCATATTCATTTCTCATAACAACAACCATTGATTTTTGGCAAATCAATGCATGGTGTGGGATTTTTGGCAAATGAACAGCATTGTTGATACTTTTATTTAGTTATTTTTGGCAAATCAGACAGCTAGGGATTTTTACGACGACATATGTGTGTATGTTTAGCATGGGTGCTTGCATCTTTTCAGGAGATAGTTAGATGAGACTCTTTGCATTGAGTGTTCCAACTTCCAACTTAGTGCATTTTCTTCCCTGTTCCAGTACCTAAAAGAAACTGATGCATAATTTCTTAGTAGTTACCCAAAACTTGCAAGAAACTCGATGACAAAAAAAACTTCCAACCTAACTTAGCTCCTGATTGTAGTCAACAACCTATCAGAGAACCATGAAACCATGAGACTGCCATTTTTGTTGTGTGCAGAGGAAACAGTAGTCTTGTGGGGTTTTTTGGTGTTGAGATGGGTGAAAAATAGAAAATTATGTATAGTTTCTTTCGGGTACTATATATACAGAAAGGATTGTAGTGCCAAGAAATCAATGTTACCAAAAGATGTTTCCTAAAATATATAATAGAATTTGTAGGATAATATTTTGTCAATAAAGATTGACTATTTTCTAACTACTTGTCAAATTGATCACAATTGTCAAATTTACATAATTATTTGGCAAGAAATGCCAATTGTGATTGTTGAATATGATATTGTAAATATGAAACTTTCAAGAGTTACCCAAGGATAAAAAAAGATATAAGATATGAGGTGGGCACCTCAAATTGATCACTGATCCTAAACCTCCATCTTCATTCTATGAACATCTCCAAAATCAATTATGTACCTATGTGGAAGATACTTCTTTAGAATCCAACTTTGCTCTTTTATAACATTTGCAAACAATATCCATATGTTGCATTCTTTGGTACATTGGAACCTCCTTTCACTTGTCAATAGGAAAATAGGAACAATTGAATAATAATAATTAGGCACACAAGCAGAAAGAGGAATTGTGAGATATCCACCTTACAATAATGCAAAATTGTTCTCTTGAATTGAGAATATCCAAGTGTCTTTTTTTCTATTCGTAGGTTGAGAGACTTGGTGTACTTGGACAAGGCAGGGTGAGGTATCGCTTTGGAATTGACTATTGAGGGGCTTAAAGTGTTTGGATAGGGTGGAGGCAAGTAGAGCTTTAGAGTTGGCTATTGAAGATTTTGGAAGGGCCGAGGCAGGTATAGCTTTAAAGTTAGTTGTTTTGAAGGCCAGTTGGGGAACTCCCTATTCTGGAGATTTTGATAAGGCAAGGGAATTGGCCCCCTTGCTTGGCCCCTCCAAGTCATTCTAAGTGACTGCAATTAAAAAAAGCCCCCTATTTTGTGCTAGAATAATTTACCTAGAGCACCTCTCCCAGTTAAGTAGGGGTCTCTGATTGCAAATATGAATTCAAAATTTGCAAATTTTATCATACTTGAAAAGAAAAAAAATTCAGTATTTTCCCAAGGAACCGAGCGAGGGGGTTTGGCTGAGAGCAGACCATGGCACATGATCATGCCACGAATTCATACAAAAAGGCCAAACAACACGTTCAGCAGGGTAAACCACCCTCACGGGAATTCAGGCCAACCAACAATAATCCCAGAGTTGGCGTGTGTACAAAATTCTTGCCATTCTTGCCTTCCACGTTCACTTTCAGAGAGTACAATTTGGCAATAAATTGGAGTTAAAGTTTGTAGTGCTCGACCAGATTCTGTCCATTTTCAGAGGGCTCCCTTCTCCCTTCCTCAAGTTTTTGAACAAAAGTATCACAATTTTTTTGTTTTTCCTCTTTTTGATACAGCTGGACTGCATTCCCAATTTCATTAAAACTTGAAATAAGTTACGCCTAATTTACCTGCCAGTGGTCTGGCCAAACCAAACACAGGGGCAGTGTTTTGGAAATAATAGAGTTAACCCCTAGAGCTTTTTTTACTATGTTTTCACCAAAAGCACTCCAAAACTGTCATTTCTAATTTAAGTATCAAATTTTAGAAAAAAAAACACATTTTTGGACACATGTAACTATAGGATCTTGTAGTATAGTGGTTTGAAAAGATGTAGAAAAATTTTCAAAATTTTCTAGTGTGTAGATTGCAAGATATTAGCGTTTTAATTGACAAAGATCCTTATTTTGCCCCTACATAATCCCAAGCAATTGCACTTCACGAGGTTACATTTGTATGAAATTTTCCAAAACGGTGGTTACTCTTTGGATTCATTCATTAAAACAAGTTGGCTACATGGGTGAAAATTTTCAGATCATCTGGAATTGTACAGGACAACATATAGGGAAAAAATAGTAAATAGACAATAGCAAAGAATGATTCAAAATACAAAACTTTTAATAATTTAATTATGAAATTGAAAAATGTCAATTCCAATGGTTGCAGTGTGTGTTGTAATAATCAATATACATCCTTGATTTTATTTTTTCCAAAATATTGAAAATTAAGTAAGATTAAGAACTTCAAAGTTTATTTCAGAGTGGAGAATCCATAATTGCACACAAACAAAAGGTCCTCATAATTTTTGACTCATTGTTCAAAATAGAATGATTCAAAGCTTTCCACATATATATAACTTTAGAAAACCAATTTCAAATTTTTGTTTCTAAAAAAGGTGAGTTTTTTATCGGTCCAAAATGCCCATTTACAAAAAAAAAAAATATATTAAACCATGAATTCTTACTTGTATTTCCAAATGTCATGAAATTTAGTGCATATGAAAGATATTCCTTATCTTCACCTTCTATTAAAATTTGGGCCAAAAATATGGAAAACTTCCAATCACACATAATTGCCCAAAATTGTTGTATGGTCAAAAAATATGTGTTGGTCCTATAGGGGTTAATTGTAAGGAAACCCCAATTTGAAAAAAGGGGTGTCAAAGGAAGATATAACTAAGAGTAGTACAAAAGAAATACAACACCAAACTCCATTGGACCTCAATTTTGGTTTTCCTAGGAATTTGGTCTTGTATTTTTTCCAAAGTTTAGCACTTGGCCCACATTGTGCACACTTTCTGATTAACTCTAATATTAGTTTGTTTGTCACATGTGTCTAACATTCTACTTAGACTTTTAACAAATCCCTAACCTATGATCATGGAATCAATTTCAATACTAATCACTTTGAATGCTTTGTTTTGTCACTAAAATTGAGTTGAATTTATTTTCTTTCATTTTCCCAAATGAACTCATTAATAGTCTTCTATAAGATTTTTAAAAATTTATAATTCTTTGTGAAAATTTGAAACTATTATATATTGAATTTTGAAAAATAAAAGTGGAGAAAATTCATATTAGATACAAAATATGCTTAAAAAATAGGAAAATTATATTATGAGTTTAATTTCTAAAGTCCCAAAACTTTTTTTTCCATCAAAAGCCACTCAAAATTGCCATTTCTATTGCAAAGAGTAAAAAACTTCGAAATTTTTCTTTTTAGCATATCTAACCACAAGACCTTGTACTAGATTAGTGTCAAAATGTGTTGAAGAAATTTTGAAAACTTTAACCTTGAAAGATTGCAAGATATTTATATTTCAAGTGAAGAAAATAATTTTTTTGTATCTTGCTTGACTAGAATTTTTGGCTTTGTATCTTCTCAACTTAAAAAATTGAGTTGAGTCTAAAGAAGTTCAAGAAAGAAGGGAAAACTAAACCAATAATTGTTCTAAAATAGAATTGAAACACATTAATCTCAACAATGAGATTGTTTTAGCAAGAGATTTGAACCTTGTGAAACTTTTTTTTGAAAAGTTGTGAAAATTGAATTCAAAAATAAATCTTGCAAGTTATTTTTTCAAAAAAATGCTTTGATTGATCAAAAAACAAGATTTTCCATAATTTTCACATAACAAATCTAAATGGAATGAATCAAAGCTTTTTTATGTGGATGAAAATACAATTTATGATAATCAATTTATATATATATATATATATATATATATATATATATATATATATATATATATATTAGGTTTCATTGGTCTTTTTTTGCTTGCCCAACTAAAACTTGGGCTTATTGTGTCATAACTTTTTGCTTCCCGAGCACAAGTTGAAATATTAATTATATTCTCAGAAGTTAATGTGTTATATTAATTTGGGCTTATTGTGTCATAAATTTTTGCTTCTTGAGCACGAGTTGAAATATTAATTATAATCTTAGAAAGTTAATATATTTTTTATTTTCAAAAAATGTTTTAAAAAATTACCAAAAATATTGAGACCATAGGAGATTGCCCAAAGCTCATTTTATCCCTTGAAGGGACAATGGAACTTCATGAGTGAAATTACAAAGTAATTTAATATTTGTGTAAACCAACTTTTATTTCATTCTATTAATATAACTCTAACCATTGTGATTATACGACCAAAGTTCAAATTGCAATATATTTAAGAATTTTAGGGTTTTTTCAATTTTTCAAACTAGAGTAGCTACTTCACTTGATAAACCTCATTATATATTTTTGATACTTAAAAAAAATGTCATTTGTATGACTCAAATCCAGATAAAAAATAAGAGTTGTAAATTACATACATATTCTAAAAAGGCGTCTTTGTGATTTGTCCTTTTTTAGCATCTTTTTTTTATAGAAGTACAAACTTTAATCTCTTAAAGAAATTACCATTATTATCCTCTAAAAATACATTTGTATACTTAAGAAACTCTCTCAAAGAATAATTGAGTGAAAATAGTGGATCTTAAATCAATATTATCATTACAAATTATCCAAGTATCACCTTGTAGCTTTGTAGGCAATTAAAGGTATGAGCACTTATTATAAATCTTGTTGATATGCAAACACCTAAGCTATGAGCTTGAATCATGGTAAAATCAAATAAGACAAACCATTATTAATGAAAGCCATTGTGGAAAGTCATTCAACAAGTGCCAAATATGTGACTAAATTGACTATTTGGGTGCTCATTAGTCAATGGACTTTGTGTTGTTCACAATGAACGAGAAAGGTGGATTAGAATGCAATTGGTCAAATCAAACCACATTCATAGGCTTGAAATAGATTAATTAGAGAAAAAAATACAAATCAACACAAAGTCATATAATGTAAGGTGGTTATCCCCATAAGTGCCATTTGTCCAAAAGTGCCATTATCACTTAGAACATTTCCAAACACAACATATACCTCTATTGAAGAAACCTCTTTTAGAAAACCCTTAACTTTTCATTATTCTTGCATATGGTTTTCAAATGTAGCATTCACTGGTGCATTGAAACCTCCTTTCATTTGCCAATAAGAAAATATAAAAACTTGACCAATTTAATTAATGATAAGTAACGCACAACATCCAAAAGTGGTGCTTAGGGGGGGCTATTCTATGTGTATACAATATGCTATGAAGTCTAAATTGAAACCTTTGGTAGGAATAACCACCCTATTCCCCAATAGTGAAGCTAATCCCAAATGCTCCAAATGGGTTTGGTTTGCACTTCTATTGGCTTCATTGGTGGTGGTGGGGATGGCGGTTTTTCGGGCTCCCAATTCTCCCATGGCTTGGCCTTTAGTAGACTTGGTGCCTAGCTTCTCACCTTAGGGACATAGAAGTACTTCTTGGAAGGTGGTTTGGTAGGCTCTACATCCTCTTTCTTTGGCATGTGGTTTTGCCTCTTGGAAAGCTTAGACTTGATACCAACATGATCTTTCTTTTACCTCTTTGTGATTGATATACGACTCTCATCCTTCAACCCAACACTCTTCTTTTTCAAAGGAAGGTTTGGATATCCACACCCACTTGGATTCAAATGCAAAGATTTAGGAACTACTTGAGCCATTGGAGATTCAAAGAATAGCAAGAAAGAAAACAAAGCAATGGAGGAGGAATGCAACACAACTTGAAAAAAATGAACTTGTGATTAGGGAAGCCAAACAAAGGTGTACTTATAGAAAGATTGGTCTTGGTGATTGGATCCATGAGTCTCGGTACTTGAATCCATTGTTCTCCGCTATTCAACCCATTAGTTTCAATGGCCCAAAGCATTAGTTTCTTTAGTCCAACCCGTTGGTCTTGGTAGTCCACCCAACTTTTTTTTTAACTTTCCGAATAATAGAAATAATAACTATGATCATTATTATGATAAATTATTTGAAATTTGATATTTCTATAATAGTATAGTTTTTTTTATTGCAACAACCCACTCCATGTTCAATTTCAAGATTGAGTTGATTATACATTATTTGTAGTTTTTACTAATAATGAATTTTTAACTTTCTTTATTGACCTTTTAATATGTTAAAGGTTCAAAAAACAAAACCTAGATTATTGTCTATGATTTCCATGATCTCTATGATTTTTTCAAAATTCTAAAGTTTATTATAAAAAAATGAAAAATTATGTATTTTTTTAAATTGTATTGATAATTGTATTTTATCTACTATTTTCAATAATTTTCAATTTCTTCATTTCTATAATTTCTATGATTTTTGTCAACTTTAAAGGAAGATTTAAACTATCAATGTTTTTGGCAAAGATTTGATAAATTTGAAGATATTCTTTAAGACTCTACTAGGTTAAGATGGCTTTAACTAGCATGTCTAACCAATGTTTCTTTATAGGATCATCCGAAGGATTTCAAAGATCTATCTGGTATTTTAGGTGACAAAAAAATTCTTTTATAATTCAATATTTTTTGCTATGGAAACGAAATGGTATGAAATTTGCTATGTCCAAATTCCATTTTGAAGACTTTTCAAGGGCATATAGCACACTTTTTCCTTGGCTTAAAGGTTGTAGAGATCTCAACCACCATAAATATTAAAAATTAAAATATTTTTTACACAAACTTTTTTTTAACAAATGGAACAAACCATTGCATTAAAAAAAGAGTTTAGAACAAACTTCCATGTAATGTTAGAATTGAAAATAGGAATTTTTTCAATTTTCAAGAATTGGAAATGCCTTCATTAAGTTTCATGATGCTTCTACTCTTATGTCAAAAGGAAGAAATCTCATTTTGAAAATACTTTAGTATTGTTGAATTATTATCAAACTAGAATAAACCAAAATGTTTTAAGTCCATAATTAATTGTGTTTTTTTTTAAATTGACAAGTTTCTTGATTTACTTCTTTTATTTGTGTGATTGAATTGATTATTTGAATGCCGTACTTATAGTGTATACTTTCAATGAATCCTTAATGGACAAGACCCCCCATGACTAGGTAGTCACCAAAACTACTTCAATTATTGAACCTATAAATACATTTTAAATTTTGTTTGAAAATAAACAATGAAGTCATTCATCAACCCCTTTTTGACCTCTACATCCTTTAAAAGGTTAAATGAACTTGAAAGTGAATGTTTATTTATTCTGAACCAAAGTTTTTAAGAAAAAAAGTACACCTATAATCATTTCTACTTACAATTGAACATCATAAGTATTAATAAATATAAATTATTTTTATAACATCTTATTAGCATTTGAAAGGAAATTTCAACAAAATTTAAAATACATTATTTGTGACTTAATTACTATACCATGCATTATTAGATATTTAAAAATCTATAAAATGATTTAAAAATCTAAAATATCTCCATTAGTGTACAGTACCCACCAATAAGTTTACGTTCAAATTTTCAAACTCCAAGTGCCAATGAATAAAAAGTGCAACTTTGAAAAATCATATCTTCCAATTTACAACTCCAAACTTCACAAAATTGCTACATGTTTGTTTATAAACAAGTTAACTACACTCTAGGTGTCATTAGTATGCAAATTTGAGCCATGTATCTAAAAAAATCAGATTGTATTAATTGCACTCTAAATTGTGTTTGTATCTCCTACACTGTGAAGACAACATCCATCTTTCTTGAGCCAACACACTCCAAATTTTTGAGAGTTTGAGCTTCATATATGGATCTCCGGCAAACTTTCAACAAAAAAACATACTTCGTTCATGCAATGTGGTAGCTTGTGGATACATTGTGTGAGTGTTCTGGGTGAGTAGTTGCAATTCTAGTGACTTTGTTTCTTGAGCATGGAACTTTGCACAAATAATAGAATTGGAAGGATTCATTGCTTCTTTAGGATTTTGGTGGGCATTACATCAACTATAAGAAAATAATTCACTCAAATTTGTAAGTGCAGACTCTCTTGACTTAAATTCCATTGAAAACCTATGGAAGACTGTAAAAGATACTATTCAAAAGGAAGAGCTACCACAAAACAAAGAAGAAGTAGTCAACACCATTCAAAGGGCATGAGAAGAGGCATCTTTAGACATGATTGAAGTTCTCCTTACTAGCATGCCTCACCATATGAAGGCTGTAATAAAAGCTAATGGTGGTAGTACTAGATGGTAGATAGTTTGTCAAAAAATGCTATATTTACATATAAATCTAAAAGTTTTTTTTATAACTTCCTAATATATTAGTAAAGTAAATTTCATTATCTCTCCAATGCACTTTACAGTTTGTAATTTGGATCATTTTTTAGCAAATGGTGGTAATTTGAAATTGGAGATATGTGCCTTGTTTTTGCAGAATGACTATTGTGAACGTAAACTTGTTGGTGGGTACTATACATAAAAGAAAAGAATATCATGTTGTGAACAAAATTTCTATATAATTCTATAATTAAAATATTGGGAGACTATATAAATTGGTCCAAAGTTCAAATTCTAATAAACTTCAATTTTAAGACTTTCAAATTCCTAAATTAGAATATTCTATAAACTCTATTTATTAATTGAGCTCATATTAAAAAGAAACATTTCTATATCTAAAATTTAGACGAAGAAAAAGAGCCAAAAATTGCCAAAATACTCTATAAGGATCAACTTTCTCTATTTCCATTCTATACAATTCTTTGAACTCATCCAATTGACATAAAAAATCTTTTGTAGCCTTGTAGGATTAATATTCCTTTAAATTTTGATCATCTATAAGAATTCAAAATATCATTTTTTTAACATTATTAGAAAAATATTCAAAATTACCTTCCATTTATTGTAATCTGGCCATGAAGGACCATATGATGTTTTTTGGGCAACATAACAATTTTGGGTAGCTTACTACAAGTGGAAATTTTTGTTTTTTCTTTGAAATTTCACACATGTGCCCAAGGAGTAGCTTTCAGAGTCAAAAATTTCTTACCTTTTGACTACATGGTTAAAAAAATATTGTATGATATGTAATTTGAAATGAACTACATGCAACCTAGGCAGCTTAGAAAAAATTCTTTAAAAATCACTTTTTTGAGAAAAAAATTTGAGATTGCTATTCTAGATTTATACATACATAGAAAGCTTTGAATCATTCCATTTTGATTAATGAGATGAAAGTTATGAGGAGATTTAGTTTGTTGGTAGTTATGGAATCTCTACTTTAAAATAAACTTTGAAGTCCTTTAGGGTAGTTGCAAGAAAGGGTGGTCTTATTTTTTGTCATACTTTGAGTTGTAGAATTTGTTTGGCCATAACATTTGGAGAATGAAGCCAATGTACTTGAATTTTTTTTTAATTCAAAAATCACTAGCTTGTTTATAAAGAGAATTCTTATTTTTCAGAAAATTTCCAAAAAAAATTCATAATTAAATTCAATTAAGCTAATTTGTCACACTTTGCAATTTAGGGTTTTTTAGTATTGTGGAGTATCCATAATTAATGATGTAGAGCTTAAATTTTAGTGGGACATTTCCACACTAGAGAGGCATGTTTCTACCAAAAAAAACTTAAAAAAACATTATTTTATGTTATCTGCATGTACGTGAACAAGGATCCCTTGCATACACACTTCTGAATAGTGAAGATGGTTTTGGCTTCATTTTTTTGATGAAATTTGATTACTATCAAGTCTTCACAAATGCATAATTTTTAGATTTTTTTTGTTCATGATTTTTTATTTTTTATTAATTTATACCTCATTGTACCTATTTTCTGTGGCAATCTATTTTTTTTTCAAACAATAATATTTTAGTACTAGAAGTACTCATAGTTTTCAAAATGGTACTCTTAACTGTTGATTTTTTTTATCAACGGTCGAGATTGTTCTATTTTGTAGTATTCATAGTTCTTGTGGTATTAAGCACAAAATCTATAGTTTTGGCAAAACACTACCCAAAACAAACATTTTTTTTCTGCAACTAACCTTTATTAGACTTGATTTTCAATATTTTTGAAAAAAAAATGAAAACATAGGATGTAGATTATTTATTACAAAATTACAACCATTGGGATTGGCATTTTTTAATTCCACAATGAAATTTTTAACAATTTAGTGTTTTTAGACATTTTCTACTTCTTTCTACTTACTACTTTTTTCCTATATGTTGTACACCAAGTGATCCAAATTTTTTAAGCATGCAACCAAGTTGATTTAAAAAAATTAATTTGAAAAAGCACCACCATTTTGGACATTTTTTCATACAAATGTGACCTTGAGAAGTGCAACTATTTGGTTTTCCATAGGGCCAAAAAATGATTTTTGTCAATTCTAACACTAATACCTTGCCATCTACATGGTGGAAATTTTTGAAATTTTTTCCACATCTTTTGGAACCAGTATACTACAAGATCCTATGGTTCCACGTGTCCAAAAATAGTTTTTTTTTCTCTAAAATTTGGTACTTGTAGTAGAATGGCAATTTTGGATAGTTTTTGGTGAAAACATGGTGAAAAATGTTTAGGGTTTACTAAACCATATTGGTTGCATGATAAAAAGATGTTTTTAGTGATCCTTCTTATTCTATTTACAAAAATAGAGGCATGGTTTAAAATGAAACAAATCATTACTACCCAAATTCCAATATCAGTGACATTCTCATTATGAAATGCACCCCTTCACATAACATGGATTCAAGGGTTGAGATGAGAAAGGTGATGTGCTAGTTTACTTTAATAATTCTAGCCAATGGAATTTCGCGAGCAATTTTAGGTAGAAATGCCATCTTGAAAGTGAGGACCCCTTCATGAGGCTTGACCTTTGGCATAGAGATATGTCATTGAGCCCTCATGGTAGGCTTTGCAATAGTAGTTTGTTATGACACAATCATGCAACACCACCTTTACAAGAGGTGAACAAGAACAAAGATTTTTCTTGCTATGCCTCATTTTTTTGTCTATATGTTTTTACGTGCCACCATCAATGCCATAGGATTTGGAGGGAACATCAATTTTGTTAAATTGGACACATTCATAATTGCACCAATTTTAATTCACCCAATTTCATTAAATTGGTAGATTTGTACAACCAAGATACTTTTTAGAGGGTATTGTCTACAATATAAATATATATTGATTGTATTTTTTAGAACTTTGAGCAGATGAATGATATAATTATTGAAAACCATAATTATACCAATATAATAAAATTGACAATTAAGGTAAAAAATTTCACCAATTTAATGCCAAAAGCTTTTGATTATTCTTCTTGCTTGCTAAGATCAAGACTCCAACCTTTGCAATCTTATTGAAACTACAAGCAAGGTCAAATTTTGTGAGCATTGCTTATCCAAGTTCTTCTAGATTCATGGACAGATAGATTCTATTTGTAAGGTTCATGCATTCATAATCAAAACTAATGGCAACTAAATATACAAAATATTATTAAATAAAATGAATTTTATTGGATCTCATTAGCAAGTGAAAGTGGATTACGGAACATTTAAGTATGCATTATTTAGACACCATATAAAAAAGTTATGAATTTTCAAAGTGCAGTCTCTTAAATTGTCAAAAATCAATAGAAGAAGTTGACAATTATCGGACATTTATATTGGGGATTTTGAAAAGAGCATATTTTGATATTAGACTACTACTATTTTGACATTTATTATATAGAGTAGTTTGGTGAGTGGCTTGTTTTTTGGTGTAAGTGGTTGAGATTACTAGACATAGAAGACAAATTGTGTTGAATTGCTTATTTGGTTGGTTTTAGGTGAGGTTGCCTTCGTTGCCCATGGGGGTTTGTGTCACTCGGTGAGTGGGTGCCAAAGTCTCTACATAGGTATAATATATGTATTCTGATGGTTTATTATTTGAAAACCAATCTGTTTATATAGTTAGGGATTTTAGGAGGATGAGTGAGGTAGTGTTTGATTTTTTCCAAGGTGCATGTTAACCGATAAAGTAGATCAAACAATGTTTTTTGGGGTAATATAGCAATTAGGGGTAGCTCATTGCAACTAGGAAAATTTACTATATTTTTTCAATTTTTCTTGGGGTAATGAGATAAAGAGCAAGGTAGGAACACCCATAACTATCAATTTAAGCAATTCAGCATAGTTAGAGGCAACTTTTCCTTTAAATTTTTTTTTCTTTTCAATATTAGTAGTTGAAATTCAAGAATTTTTGGATAAGGCATCTAATTTTTAGAAATTTTCAAAGTAAAACTCCATAGGACACCCAAAACCACACTCTACTACATCTGCCTCAATTTTAGCAACAAATTTTGAAAAAACTAGAACTCAACAACCACAATTAAGTATGAAAATGATTTGAAGGTACTTTGGACACAATTTCAAGGTACTATTGGAAACACTTTATGATAACTCTACTCTCAAAGTATGGGTACACTAATGGTTATGGATGTTCCTACCCTACCTTGCTACTCCACCAATTTTTTTTACAATCAAATGTGCCTATAAAGAGTTATAGGAAAAAATGTTGTTTGTCATGGACAAGGGGTAGCATGGGTAGGATAATTTAGGCTATTAGTTGGAGAGGTCTTTTTTATAATCAAATCTATTGTCTATCATGAATCCTCAAAGGGTATGGGATAATTTGAAGATGCTACCTTAATTGTTCATTGTCAAAATATAGGAATTATGTTCAAAATAGAATTTCAAACCTTATTCTGGCATAGTAAAATAACTTGTTCCAAAAAATTTTGAACTAAAAAAGTTGGGATATCAAACTAAATTTTATCTTGAAAAACCCACTTGTGATTTTGAGCCTTCAAAAAAATTCATAGAAAAAATTTAGAGAAGATGTTTGAAAATGTCAATGAAAATGTCCCTTCCATTCTCTCTAAAATTTGTTTATAACTTTTAATTGAAGACCTGAATTCTCAAAAGGATTTTTGTAAATGAAATTTATCTTGATATTCTAAATTTTTTTAGTTATTTTCTAACTTTTTTTAGTTATTCTACTATGCCAACCGAGGTTTGAAATTCTAATTTGAACACAATTCCTTCTTTTCACTTAATTGTGAGCAATTGACCTCCTAGTAATTCTAATTTATATATCCCACATGTATTGTTTTACCTACTACCACCCCACTTTTGTATAGATTATTTCTTTTCAATTTGAAACATGTAATGTATATGGCTAAATAAGTATTAGAAGATCATTGCGTTATGTTTTGATATAGTTGAAATTTCATGTTGAATATTTGATCTAAAATTGTAGTTTATCAAGCAAGAAACATCTTCAAAATCAAGGTAGAGGAAAACATCTTTGAAATTGTAGTGAACATGTTCTAGTGTTAGTAATAAGCTAGGCTTTGCTAACCCTAATCCAACCTCCTCCTATGCTAGGCCCAATATGCCCAATTGCCCATCATGTCAACTTGGATGCAAATTGATTAAGCTTGCCAAAGCTTGATATTTTGGGCAATTTTTTATTTTTATTTTTTCCTCTTCTAAAGCTAGTTGAAACCTAAAACTTAACTGTTTTTTTATTTTGAAGAAATTACTGTATATGCAAACCATGAATTATTGAAAAAAGGGGTTAAAGGGCTTTATATGAGACTTTTCTTGAAGCAAGTTCTTTATTGGAACTTTTTGGTATATGTTCATTAATTTAAAATGTTATGAATTTTTTTTAACATGTAGCCAACTTTATCAAATTAAAAAAATTAAAAAAATTGAAGAACAAAAGTAAAATTAACTTGTGTGAAAGCCTCCCAAAAATTTGAATGCCCCCCCCCAAAAAAAACATATTTTTCAACTTCAAATGCTATAATCTCACAATCTATACTATCAAAATCCATTTTTATTACAATATAATAAATTATTCTACTACTAGATCTTATGATTAGATGGAACAAAATTTCATTTTTCATTTTTTGAGGGCTTCTGTCATCAAAATGGCTCATTTCAAGTGTTTTGGTGAAATATAGTCAAAGAACTTTAGAGATTAATAAAAAATATGTATTTTGTGATTTGTTAATCTACTGTCTACACAACTTCTAGCTCATTTGAAAACCTTGATTGCTAGTGTGATTTCGAAACTTCAAAACTTGATCATGCGTGACAAATAAAAAGGTCTTTTGTTTTCCCAAGGATAAAATTGAGGATGAGTGAAGGGGTTAGTTCACCCAAAATTGTGACTTGCAATGTATATATACCAAACATTAATTACAATTGGTGATTCTAGGATTGTGTACGCTTCGTGCATTGTAGAGATCACTTCAAACTTGTAGTACAATATAATGCCCATTTATTTCATTTGATTGATGAATATTGAATTTGAAAATTTTTACATTATCACTAGAGAGTTATATGAATTCAAAGGAGGGTTATTATTATGTGAACTGAGGAGCACGAGCCCATGAATTTAGGAGACTATACATTTATTTATGGGTGTTTAAATTATAGAAAAATTCCATTATTATTGTTAACAATGTTATAAATATTTTTATTATAGGTGTTTACGCTATAAGTACTTTCAATGGTTGGAAGACATCTACTTATATATATGCTCAAGATTCATATGCTTACATTTTTATGCTTACACACTAGCATTGTTGAAACTTAAAGTAGCTATCCAAAATGAACCACTAATCCAAAACTACCATCACCACTCTATATACATCTCCAAAATCAATATGTACCTATGTAGAAGAAACAATTCAAGAATTTATACCAAAAAAAACTTTGACCTCTCATAACTTTTATGTACAATATCTAGATGTTGCATTATTTGGTGTATTGAAACTTCTTTTCACTTGTCAACAAGAAAATCAATGAAAATTTGACTAGTATGATAATAGTATAGCAATAACTTGATTAGTATAATAATAGTATCAATGAAAATTTGACTAGTATAACAATAGCCAAAAGTAGTGGTTTGGAAGGTGCCTACTTTATAATTTCATAGAGGGTTTGCTTTTTCAAGACTATCTATATTTGTGTTGACTTTGAGGATATTGAGATAGCATATCTAAAATTTATAATCATAAGGTAGGATGTCCATAAACCATTTCTTTAAACCTACCTACCTCATCAATAGTAGTAATAGATATTTCAAGGAACATGTCATTCATTCCTAGATAGAAGACGCATTCTGAACCTGGTCACAATATGTAAACCTCCCACCTTCATTTGAGCTACTTTTTGTACCCGATTTCATAATTAACAACACTTGTCAAAGATTCATGAGAAATGTGGCATGGTACAATATTTGGTGCATTTTTTTTGTTGAACAAGAACCCACTCTGAAAGCAATACAACATGTTTTTGAAGGAATATTAAAACAACTCCAATTCTCCCAAGCTATCTTTGTGAATGGAATTGCCAAATTGCTAATGAAGCAATAGATGTTATTGCTATTTTTTGGATGAACACACACTTTTGATGAACAAATCAGAATTTTTACCCATATTTTTCATGTTTCATCCATGTCAATGAATGCAAATAGTTTAATTATTATTTTTTTAAATTCTTTATCAAGATGTGGACAATTTCCAATTTCCATGGAAAAGGGAAACAGTACAGCAAACCAGAGGCAAAGCCGTGACAACCTTCTTTACATAATTTTTCAGAGGGATGCAAATAGTTTCATCATGCAAGTGAAGAGCAATTGCTTTCTACACTGCCCAAACTAGTGGTGCTGTTTGAAAATAATCTTCCTCACTATGGTGTACTATCGAGTACTAATAAGAATTTGTAGTACTCCCAAGTACTTGCAAACTTTGTGGTGTATAAGTTACAAAAAACAAGACAAAACACTTTAAATTTTGTCCCCACCCCATCATTCAGTTGGGATGGACTGAGGCTCTGTAATGTAACTTACTTAATTTTCTGCCTTTGAGTGAAGACTTGTTCAGTGTGTGCTCAAGGAAATGAGAACAAGACAAACAATTGAAACCCATCTGTGGCACAGTGACATGGATCAGCGTAATACACGTCAGTCACCCAATTTCGACATCTACTCGATTCTGCCATTTGTGTCAATTACGTACCCATTTCGATATCTACTCGATCCTCCCATTTGCGTCAATCATGCAAAGTGTATAACTCAATTTTTTTTTGGGCAAGTAGTTGGGTGCTATTATCAAAGAATGATATTAGGTTTGTATCTATTTAGGAACGATTTAAAGCTGGTAAAGATGTGTTTCATTAAATGTTGGTTCAAGTAGGCTTAATTGTTGTGAACGAAAGCTTGTCAGAACAAGTGGTAGCTTCAAACAATAGAATAGGTGCTTTTACAATGTTAAACTTGCGTGCTTCCAAAACACTCATCAAACAAGATGAGGGGCACAGGTCATAGATCTTCGGAACCTTTTTTTTAAAATGGCCATGACCCCAGTCACCTCCGGATGGTTTTATATTTTAATTTGCACCAAACGTGTTTGAAAATTCATATTAATTTCAGTTTAATCTTATCAGATTAATATGATTCCACTTGTATTTCAGTCCACTCAACTAATTCTTTCTCTGAAAGATACAATACAAACAATAATAAATACACTGCCCAAGATACTGAGATTGGAAATCTGGCTAGTTGTAGGCCGATCACATACAACTACCAATAGGTGTGTTTGCACTTGATGATGTTAGGGGTGGTGTTTGCAATGTGAATCTGAAGTAGGTGTTTATCCAAATTAGGTCTCAATTTTGTTCTTAAGACCGTCAATAACCACACTCTCTAACTTAAAACTTAACACCAAGTGCCAACATACCTTACGAAGTAAGCAAGCGCACAACGCCTTTGGTACCAACTGAGAATAATAGATGCTGACTCGATCAGAGTTGACAAACTGGCAAGGAGCCAACGTCCAAGAAACCTCACTCACTCACTGCCAAGGTGGGTCAGTACCCCACTCATTTCCGGCCAGCACCTTGTCCGTGGACGCTCCCCTCTGAAACTTGGATTTCAGCTTTGGAAGATCGATGGCTTCTCAATTCCGCTACCACCGATGTATCATGAGAGACGGTTGGCGTATGCTCTGTCGATCAGTGCGCGCGGGCGGGCGGGCGGGGCAGGGGAAATCTCACATTTCGGCTATCATTCAGATAGTTATCCATCCTCGCTGACTCCGGAGATTTTAATCAACTGCACTTTGTGCATAATTTCTATTATTCAAACTAGTCTGATCGATTTTAGAAATGATCTCTTGTTGACAAATAAACTGAGAGGATTCCAACGCTGCAAAGAATGGCATTAATTCATTCAATAGCGAAAGCAACCAACAGTTTTCACGGTAAGTTCATGGGTTTTCTTGTTGGTGGACGATAAGAAAAAGCCTACACAAGTTTTGACAGTGGCGTGCTATACATTCTCAAAAGTGATTCGTACTCATTGTATATGCAAGGTTTGGAGTGTCGCATTTAGGTAGGTTTCATTGCAAAAGCCGTGCGGTGCGGTTTCTTTAGCTTACATTAGAGACTCATGTCTGACACTTCGATTGAGCTACTGTGACATTATTAGAAGAAGAGGCCTAGGAATGTCTCTTTTTCAAAAAAGAGATTTCAGGCGAAGCCAGTTGAATTGATTATATGTCTTTGAAGGGCTAATTGCCGAGTTATTTAATCCAGGAATGGTTTGAAAGATCGGCCCGGCTTCCAAGTTTAGGGTAGTTGGTCGGTCTACGTTTTCTCTGTCCTGTAAATGGTAGTTAGTTTCGTGGTATCCATGTCCATGTCGAAAGCGTACTGTACCACCATAGAGACGTGGTCCAGGAACTTTTTCTGATAAATTTCACCGTGCATGAATTTTCAGTGTCTCCAAAATTTGTTGCAAAAATGTATTCAATTCAGTTCACGCAAACTCATACTCTGAGTTACTCCCAGTATGGTCAAATTCGCTAAGTTGGTGTGTTTCAAAGTGCTCCAAAACGTGCACCGGTGAAGATTGCAGAAAATTTTGTCATTTTAACAGAACATTACAAATAATAGGTTTGAAATGTTTCAATACATCATAATGCTTCTTGATCCCAAGAGGAAAAAGTAAAGAGGAATAAAATTCCGCCTCAGTCTATGACAGACAATACAACAAACAAATCCCAACACTAGAAGAATGGCGTCGCTTCTCACTCAACGCTATTTTAGCCAAAAGGTCTAATGTCGTGGGGAGGTGCCAAAGGCACAGATACGTGCCAAAGGTAGTACTTGAGCGTGGTCATATAATCCAAAAATCCCCACTCTTTTCACTAGCCCATTGCAAGGACTGAGAAACTGCCTGTTGTAGTTTCCGAATCATCAAACTAAGTTGGAAGCAGAGATGGAAGCTGCAAGTCACCTGCCGCTTCCGTGCTACTCTGATACATGCCATATCATCAAAATGAACTACCAGTCTTTTAAACGCACCCTTAGCTCACAACCAAATAATAATTTTGTTTGAATACCGTCAATGATCTGCGGTAGAAAACATCTAGTTTTTTTATATATTCATCTTTTGCAGATTGGGACACAAATTTAACGCATTCGAGGTCGTCCGCAGTCCGCACCCTTCAATAAACGAGACACACCCAAGAACCACGCGTGTACCTCGGATTGGTGAACAATCATATGCTCGCACAATGCAATGCCAACCGTACCAACTGCTGTTGAGCGATCGAAAACAAAACTGTCTATGATCATTGACTCCGCCTCGCCTGCAGTTGACCCAAGAAAATAAAAGGGAGGAAGGAATTCGATCAGGACTAGGCTACAGTAGGCCAGCTTTGGTGGGTTCCCCAGAAATTTCAAAAAGGTTTGGAAACGCACTCGCCACCCGGATGAGAGCAACGGAGTGATGCTTGCCCGTGGGCCAGCCAGCCAGGAATTATTTGGCAAAAGAATTCGGGTCATGGGAAAGTGAGGAGTGATCACGACCTTTGCAATCGGCGGACGTGCCTGGCAATAATAAGAAGGGAACCAACTGAACGAGGCTATTTGGGGGAAGAGACAAAGAGTGTGCCAAAGCTAGTCCCATCTGAGAGCACGACACGTTGCATCAGCAGGGAAGAAAGTGCCGGCGGGGTTCATAGTCAGTGCAACCCACTGATGATTCATTTCCGGATTGGACATATTGATGGAAATCGAAAAAAATGACCGACAATTGTACTTGATAATTTGATTTCATGCTTACCCACATTGTGTTTCCACATTTTTTACTTCCTAGAATGAATTCAGGGTTTTAGAGTGTTGAAAATTCTGAGTGTTGCTTCGTCAGTGAAAGAAAGCCCTTCTGACTTGATTAATTGTCAAACTTCGACCAAGTAGCTCGGAAGGGACATTGGAACTTGAGATAATACCTGCATGTGTTGAGGGAGGGTGGAAGATGAAAGATCAGTTTACCCATTTAAAAAAAAGTTGCCCAGCAGCCCGTAGTGGAAGCAATTAACGGACTACACAAATTATAGCCTTGCAAACAAAGGTACACTCCACCTCCACTTCAACTCAAAGATTGGAAGTTTTCACAGTCACACAATTAATCATGCGTATGGGTCACTACTGCATGATGTTTACTTACCTGTGAGGATTAATTCTCAAACAACGTACCTGATGCGATTGATAGCTACTGAATGATGTATGTTTACTTTCCTGGCCTGAATGTGAGGATTGTTTCTCAAACAAGCTGATGCGAAAGAGTGACAGTAAGCCAATGATGTAATGGAAACACATGGATCCATCCCTGTGAAGTGAGAAAGGAATGGAAAAAAAAAAAAAAAAAAGTGGCAAAAAATCAACTGCATGAACCGAATCTCGAAGGCCAACAACCTCGTGGCTAGCACCCTTTCGAAAGGCGAAGGTTCGTGGTTCCCAATTCCCAGGGAAAGCTCTCGAATCGACTGGTGCATGTATATAATTCGCCCAACTACTGGAGAAAATTACAGCATTCCGTCTGACCACCTTGAAGTCTCAAGGGGCCACGGACTGCTCGTCTTGATTCATTCAGGGCTGTGAGTTTTGAGTGTGCAGCAGCTGAATTTCGGAGGAATTCTCGATCGAGAATTGAAGTAACGATGGACGTCCTCATCCGTTGCCAAGCTCTGGCGTTGTCAGTGCTGTTGCTGCTGTCAGTGGCGCTCGCTGCACGAGATACTACTGTCAATGACAAGGCAAGTCGTCCTCTGTCTCTGCAACTCGCACATGGATTGCACCCCAGAAATCTTGCTGCATGTTAGTGGTGTCAGACGATATACAGTATTTCTGCGAGAAGCTTCTGTTGGGTCGATGTTTTCCGAATCCGATTGTGTACAACTTTTGTATGCAAGAATCGATCTCGTCGCAAAGTACTCGGCACACCTAAAATTGAATCGCGTTTCTGAAAGCGCTTAAGGGAAATTATCGCTCAGGGCTTTCATACACGTTATCAATTGAGCTCACATGCCTGACCAATATATCAGCGCTTTCAGAAACGCGATTCAATTTTGAGGTTGTCATGAATGTGATTAATTGAGCTCACATGCGTGACTCCAGGTAGCGAGTGTATGTGAGGACAATATTTGGTTTTGGAGGTGTTGCAGGCGTTCAGAGTCTGCAATTGAGCGGCCATACATTCATGACTGCCGGCAGCGAATGTATGTGAGGTTAACGTTTGGTTTTGGAGGCGGGGTTGCAGGTGTTGCAAGTCTCCGAAATTGAGCTCACATTCATGACTGCAGGTGGCGAATATATGTGAGGTTATCGTTTAATTTTGGAACTTTTGGGGTTAACATTTGGTTTTGGACGTGTCACAGGTGTTGCGCCTGGAGCTGATTCACAGAGACCACCCCTCCTCCCCCCTTCGCTCCTCCACTCTCAAATCCACGAGCGAGATTTTCATCGCGGCTATCCAGCGCGGCCACGAGCGCCGCACCCGTCTCTCCCACCATCTTCTCGCCGGTGGCCAGCTCTTCACCACCCCAGTCGCCTCCGGCAATGGTGAGTATCTCGTGGACATCGCCTTCGGCTCCCCTCCCCAAAAATCCACCGCGATCGTCGACACGGGCAGCGACTTGAACTGGGTGCAGTGCCTCCCCTGCGAAGCTTGCTTCGCCTCCAAAAGCGGCAAATTCGACCCCTCCAAGTCGGGCACCTACAAAACCTTGGGTTGCGCCACCAACTTCTGCAACGACTTGCCATACAAATCCTGCACCACCAGTTGCCAGTACGACTACCTCTATGGCGACGGATCCTCCACGAGCGGCGCTTTGTCCAGTGACACAGTCACGATCGGCACGGGGAATATACCGAATGTGGCGTTCGGGTGCGGGCATAGCAATTTGGGGAGCTTTGCCGGGGCGGGTGGTTTGGTGGGGCTGGGGCAAGGCCCGTTGTCGCTAATCTCGCAGCTGGGGGCTGTGACGGCGAAGAAATTCTCGTATTGCTTGGTGCCGTTGGGAAGCACAAGGACGAGTCCGATGTACATTGGAGATTCGGCGGTGACGGGAGGGGTGGTGTACACGCCCATGCTCACGAATAAAGTGAACCCGACATTCTACTACGCGGGGGTGACGGGGATTACTGTTGCGGGGAAGGCGGTGAATTATCCGGCGGGGACGTTTAATCTTGGCGCGGGGGGGCAAGGGGGCTTCATTTGGGACTCGGGCACCACGCTGACGTACCTCGAAGCGGCCGCGTTCGCGCCCGTCCTCGAGGTGTGAAATTCCGCTCTTTCAATTCGTGACGAAATTCTGTGTTAATTGATGTTGCCAACATTACTTCACTCCTCTTCAATTCGTTGCGACATTCCTTTGTTAATGTTGCAAACTTCACTCTCCTTTTCAATTCGTTGCTATATTCCTTTCTTAATGTTGCAAACTTCAATCCCCTTCAATTATTGAGAAATTCAACTCCTCTTCAATTTTGTGAATCCCTTCGTTGATTTTGCGAATTCCTCCTTACTGTTGGCACCAGCGCCTACAAATGCACGCCAAATGTGAACTTTCCTTGATTTTTTGGTGATGTTGGTGTGTCCCGAGCAGGCGTTCAAAGCCGCGGTTCCCTACCCTGCAGCGGATGGGTCCTTCTACGGGCTAGAGTTTTGTTTCACCACCGCGGGCGTAGCGAATCCGACGTACCCGAACATGGTGTTTCACTTCGGCGGTGGGGCAGATTTCGCGCTCGCGCCCGCCAACATCTTCGTGGCGCTCGACCTGGACGGCACCACCTGCTTGGCTATGGCAGCCAGCAACGGGTTCAGTATCTTCGGCAACATCCAGCAGCAAAGCCACTTGGTGGTGCACGACCTCGTGAACAAACGCGTCGGTTTCCGTACCGCAAACTGCGAGACCATTTAGGGGAGATAAAAAATCCTCGCGCACTCGTCGGCCATAGCTCGCCATGGCCGACCTCTCCCCTGTTGTCTGAAGCTATAAATTTCGTCAACAACGAAGCTTGGAAACTCCCCTTCCAAGTGGCTAGCTACTTGGGTCACTAATCATGCACAGTTTTAGTGACTCGGGTCTGTACGGTATATATTGTATAAGTTAGACATTGTGCTTAGAGATAAGGAACCCCGAGCCTGATGAGTTGCGTCAGCCAATGCAATTGTGTCATTCTTTCATGGGCTGGTTACCTTAGAGGAAGGTTGTAACAGTATATAAGTTAGCAATTTGTGCCTAGAGATAATGTCCAATCGAAGTTTCCAAAGGCAGTTGTGTCATTCTTTCATTGGCGGGTTAATTAGGAGAAGGTAGTAGCAGTGTAATTTAGCAATTGTACTTCGAGATCCGTCATGATGTCCAATCTCAAGGCAATTGTGTCATTCTTCCATTGGTTAGGTAGAAGAAGCTTCCGTCGCGAGTCTTTTGCCGTTGACAGAAGTGGGAAGCACATGCTCACCATGTTGACGCGTCGCAGTTCAGCAGAACCACCGTCAACAAACTGGCCTGGTTTCTTCTTCTTCCTTAGCCTTTGATCAATTAAAAAGTTGACAGATCTAGGTGTTGACGTTCAATGAAAGTGTAGAGATTCAATGGGAGGACTTAACTTGGCAGTATGATTTGTATCCTTCTTGAGCCTCTCCAGCTCTCTTGAAAGGTTATAGATTGTCCACAAGCCCTGGCATCAGCTTTCTATTTGTGATGACCAGGGAAGTCAAGCATAATGATCCGGCAAGAAGCAATGATGTACGAGCTGGTTGGGAGCTTGTAGATTATTTGCGACTTGGGATCAGCTCTGTATATAACTGTACACATAATTCCATCCAATGCAAGTGAAAAGGAAATGAGAGGACCTCTGTGTAAATGACTTCCAGGTCGTTTCGTTTCTATGTTGAATGTTAGTTCCGTTCCGAGATGTGGAAACTGACTTTGTTCGAAGCGGCTCAGTAATGTTGAATCCATGAATCCAGAAGAACCTCTCTAAAGCATTACTCCATAATGCTCTCTCAAGTAATAACCTCTCTATATCACATGAGGGAGGTTCATTTGCATTAATCATGTTTGTATGCAACCCAAGCCTGAACCAAATAATCAATATTACCTTAACCTACATACGAACACAAGAAACCTTTATTTAATGAAGAAGCATTAATTGGATTGGTTCAGCAAAAATTGAGTTATTAAAAGTTATCAAGTGTTCACATATGCAAAACTAGTATAAGCTAGCCTTCACAAAGGTTGCCTTTTTGTCTGTAGAGTGTTCATCTACACAATTCATCTAAAAATCATGGATAATTAAGGTATCTGTCAATGTTTAAGTCCATCTATTATAACAATAACTAGATGGCAAAGTGGAAGAATAGCTTCATTGATACTTGTGATATTGTCTTTGAGACACAAGTGTCTCATTTGAATTCATTGTGAGAAACTATCACAATGAGCTCAAGACTTGGTTTCTTTTTTTAAATTTTGTTTCCATAATTTACTTCCCCCAATTAGAGATAATATAAATTAAATTTTATTCAGTCACCCCCACCTCACATCTCCCAATTAAAAATAATTTAAATTAAATTTTATTCAATTCACCCCCACCTCCTTCCCCTCCCCCCGCTTTATAATTTGACAAGTCAAGAAAACTTGACAATGAATATGGGATATATATCCCAGTATTCCAACAAGTATCTCAATATGTATAAATATACATATATCTATATCTATATATTTGTATATCCATATTTTTGGAGATCAACAGTTGGGAGGAGGAGGGGGTTTCATAATTTTTATAAAAAATAAAATAAAGGCTCTCATTTTTTGGGACTGATGGAGGTTGGTTAATTAATTGCCCATGTTCTAAAGTGAACAAAAAGCCAACATTTTGATAAGTTTTATCAGTTTTTTTTAATTGTAACCATACAGATTGAAACCAAACATGTTTAGTGTTTAATGGAAAAGGAAAAGTTAACAATATGACTTATAAATTGAAAAATTGGAATGTTTGATCATGAGGGTCTTAAAACTATGAAACTAATTTGAAGTCTTTCAATCTTCTTTTCACATGTCAAATCTAAAAAATTGGTCACCACAAATACACGAGGATTGAGGGACAAAACTTGCATAATCCTAGAATCAAATTATGGCTTCTCTAAATCTATTCTTTAATTTATTTATTTTTAATTTTCATGTGATTTTTTCTTTAAGATCTTGTACACTTGAGAGCATTGAACACTAGAAAATCAAGATTAGCAATGGCTCCCTTACACGAAATAGAAAATAGAAAATATCCAATCATTCCTTTTCGAAATTAGATTTTTGATGCTACAACTAGACTTTCAAAATAATTTCAAATACAAAAATATTATAAATAATAACTTGAGTATGTTTATTGAACTTTAAAGTTTTTTCAACAAGAGAATTTGGTACTTCAAGCATTTAAAGGATTAAGGCAAGTACACCCAAAATTGCCACTTCTTACAACTCTACCTAGTTACTAGAAATTATTAGATAAGCCAAATTTTCATATTTTGTTCTCGGCAAGTGAAAGGAGTTTCCAACACACAACAAAATGCAACATTTCAATATTATATGCAAAAGTCACAATGAGTCAATGCTTTTTTTGATAGAAGTTATAAAATTGTTTCTTCCACTTAGGTAGGTACTCATTGATTTTGAAGATGTACACTAAGTGATGGTAGTTTTGGATTAGTGGCGCGTATAGGATATATCTTGTGTATAGTTGCATTGCACAACGAGAAAAGAAATGGAAGAACACACACATCTAGGACACCTCATATGATTTAGGTGCTATAAACTTATCATAAGTTTATCATGAATTTATTTAGCAATATATTTGAATCATTATTTTCATTTTCATATTGGAACCACGCTAGATTCAAAAAGTATTTAGTGTCATCCATATAGAACTACATACTGAAGTCTATAATTTTCTATGGAAGATGAATATTTTTACCAAGAATGTAGATATCAATACTATTCAAAGAAGAAGATTCCTATGTACATAGTTGGCAAAAGTATTTGTCATTTTTGAAAATAGAGAGATACATTATAGGAAGATCATAGTAAAAACATATAACTTCCCATTGTGTTCCATAAGAGGGACTATTCTTGTCTTTGGAGAATCTAATGTACCTCTTATTTCTTTATATGGTTCCAATGGAATCTAGAAGCAATCCTTCACAGAATGAAACAATGAACAAGCCTTTTGCTATGTGTAGTGTGCTTATTGCATTCATGAAGTGGTGACTTTCTAATCCAACTCTAAAACTTTGAATCTCAATTGCACAATCAATTCAATTAAAACTACATTAGAATACAACAAAATTGAATTTATAAATTGGTTCATAAATCAAATCATTTTTGACAGAGTACCTTGGTAATATGATTTTTTTTTCTATGATTAAAGATATCAAATAAGTGCACTTTGTGAATGAAATGATAAATTGAATTGCACTTCTTGTTGCACAAAGTCTAAGAACATGTTCTTCCGAATCCTTCTGTGAATTTTGTTCCTAAATTTGGATTAGAGGTTTTGAATCTCAAACAAATTTTTGAAGATAAAAGTTAGCTTGATTTACCAACTTTTTTTAGTTCAAAGTTTCTCAAAAAAAGGTATTTTACTATGGCTACATGAAGTCTAAAGTTCTACATTAAACATAATTTCTTCGTTTGACTTCATTAGGTATAAGTGGTTGAGCTCCTACTAATCTTAATTCAAATATCCCACATGATTTGCTTTACCTCCCATCACCCCACTTGTATATATAGATTGCCTACAAACTCTTCTGAAATACATTTGAATTAGTATGAAGTGATGGCCATATAGATCTAATGTACTGTAATTTTTTTCTAGTTGAATCCCCTAATTTTTGCTTCGGGTAGCCACCATTCTTATGTAATGGTCCCTTGACCATATCACATTGATAAGAACGGCCAGTAGTTGCTAAAATCTTTGTTTTTTGAAGTTTTCCAAGTTACTATTACAGAGTACTTCCGTTGTGGTGGACCAACGATATCGAAGTGATTAATGGATTTAAGAGCATTCTTTTGACAATGCCACCTTGGCCACTATGTAGGTTTGGCAGATAAGCTATCAATTAGGTGGGAACGCACAACAATTTACAGTTGAGTTAATGCCACCTTATTAACAAGTGGGAACGGTCCTATAGTCAGTCAATCCTGGCCATATTACTTTCAAAAAGTTATACCATATAAGGGTCACAAAACATTCATTGTATTAGAAGTATAATAGAAGCATTCCTAGGATGATTCCTCTCCCATTTGTGTCCCCTACGATGATCCCTCACTCATTTGTGTCTCCTACGATGATCCTTCTGCCATTTGTGTCCCCTATTTACATTTGTTCAACATTTCAATATACAATGCTTAGAGAGGTGTAGTAGATAGGGGCCTATGATTATATAATTAAACTTTAATTATTAGATAATTTAGCCTCTTAACCCTTAAAGGGATGGAGCCTATCACTATATAATTAAACTTAAAGTCCCTCATTTTATATCCTCCATTACTTCTCTATTTATGAGTGAAATTCTTCTTTTTTTTTTGGGGGGGGGGGAGGTTCACAAATGAAATTACATGTTTAATATTTGTCCTAATTTTTCAAATTTTTTTGATGAAAATTTCAAATTACCTTCCATTCTTGAAGAAAAATTAAAAAAATTCATATCAAACACAAATTATATTTAAAAAATCTTAAATTCTCAAAATAACAATACAATATAGTGTAGAATGTTATTGTACAATCAAAAGAACTTTTTGTGTCACTCCATATTTAGAAATGTGGTTATAGATCTTGAACTTCAAACCTCACTAAAATACTTATTCAAGGAATTTTTCAAAATTTCTAAGTGGAGAAAAAATGTACTTTAGAAACCTCATTCTTTGAGTTTTCCTCAAAAGCAAAAAAATCATCTAGAATGTCAAAATCAAGATTTAAGGGGAAAAACTCAAAGTATAGAAATACACTATACAATATACCATTCTTTTTTATAAACGGTCACATATAAATTTAAAAACAACTAAAAAATCTTAAATTCAACTCAATGTTGTGAATGTAGCATCAATGGAATTGTGCACAAAAAATTGGATGGAAAGCATCCATTCTTCAATATGCACAAATTCTGGTTGACCATCCAAAGAATTAAAAACATCCATAGTGTCATGTGAAGGTTACTTAATGTCCTGAGAGGGTTAATTTTTAGGTTTGCAAACCTACAAGTTAAAAGTTCATATTGATGACTTTAATGTTAACTATAGAAACAAATAATACACCTATTGGTCTAATAATTGGAGTATTTTTTTTACTACCTTACTCATGGAGCATAGTTGCTATTATATGCACCTAGAATCATGAGCACATGAGTATAGAAGCCTATATGCATTCATCCAAAGTTTTATTTCTTGGTTGGTCAAACTTGATTATAATACTCAAAATACTCATGTTTAGTTGTTTTTAAACCAAAAAAATGAAGCCTACCGTAATAAGTTGCATTTTATTTTTATTTAGAAAAAATTTAAAATTTTCATGAATTATTATAATTGCATGTTTTGTTTGTTAGAATTCAATCAAGTGTGTGAACACAATATTGTGCTGTTTTTGCTTGTATTTTTTCTCTCTAAAAGTGATTTTTTAAATTTAAACTTATATAGATTGTTTCTTATTATGATATTCATTTTTGGTAAAGTATCCACATTATTATAATATGAACTATAATTAATATGATTTTTAAATTTATAATAATTAGATATTATCAATTATTATTTTTCAAAAGAAACTAGTGGAACAATCTAATTATTGTAAATTTATATATTTCACTTTTAAAATTTACAATAATTAGTTTGTTCCACTAGTTTCTTTTGAAAAAGTCAATATGTACATGAAGAGTATTTTTACATAATATTTTATCAATCAATTATTTAAATAAAAATTAACATAACAATGGTAAGTTGACTTGAACTCTTGAAGGCCACTGGTACTAAGTTAGTATTTCACTTGTAAAAAACAAAGTAATCACTATAGAAATTTTTACACTATTATTGTTTTAAACAAGTTTGGCTAAAAATAATTATAAAATTAGATGCCAAAATTTTAAGAAAATTCTTTTTCAAGAAAAAAAACATGCAAGTTATATAAATTTAGGGCAACTAAAAAAGAATTTTCTACTTTAGTTGATTTTTTAAGCTACTTTTCATATTATTCTACTTCTAGTTTTATGCAAAGTAACCAAGAAGTATCTTACAAAATTACCTTCTAATGTAATGGTTTTGAATAACACCTAAACTTCCCAAAAGTTATATATATATATAATTTATTTATTTAATTTTAGATTCACCATTTTTAGGCCTATATTATTGCAATAGCCCCAAAAGACACAACTAATATTTTTCTCAACACTTCATCTTGCTTGTTGAACAATACTACAAATGCCACAATATATTTGCAAAGAATTGGAATTTTCATAAATAATTTTAATTCCTTTTTAAATACAATTCTCAATGCATCTATATATGACATCATAAGGTTTTTCAAATTCTAAGTCCAAAAATTCAAGAAATTCAAACATACTCGAAAAAATATATTTCTTTTGGAGCTGGTTTTTGAATTTTATTCACCATAAATTTACAAGTGAAAAATAACCTTACAAGTGGATTTTTTTAATCTATTTATGTACATCACAGTACAAAATTAATGATTCTAGATAGTTTTACTTGAGGTTCTATAAATCCTTACTAGAAGAATTTGTGTCTCTTTTCACCACAAATTATAGTAACAAAATACCAAATGCATTAGAGAGGCACCCAAAATAGTGAATCTTTTCACAATTTAATCAAAAATTCCTTACAATTCTTCTTGGTGAAAAGTGACTTTTTGGTCCCAAGTACCATCATATTCTCAGTCAAATTAGGAACCTCCCATTTGACTTAGAGAAAAAACTCAATATTGAGGAAAGAATCCAAGTGTCTAGTAAGAATGCTCAATGAAAAAGATGAAGTGGCTATACTTTCTAGAATCACATTAGAAATTATTTCTTCTTCAAACTTGTATTTTTTAAGTTCTTACTTTGTATTCCACATTTCCATGATTTATAGATTTAACACCTAATGTTCTTTCATGTTGAATGATCCAAAGCTATTTCAAAATATTAGTTTCCAAAGCAAGGCTAAAATCTTCATCTATATTTATTTTTAAACAAATCCAATTGTAGGATCTTTTGATTAACTTGTTAGCACTACAAGAGAAAAGGGGTGTTTCAAGTGAGTTTTTAAATTTAGTCCTAGACATAAGATTATAAGCAATGACCTTTAAAGAGATTTTTAGCAAAAAATTACTAATAATACATGTATTTCTAGTAAAATTTTGTTAAAAATCTCCTTAAAGGTCATTACTTATAATCTTATATGTAGGACTATACTTTAAAATTCACTTAAAACATCCCTTTCTCTTGTAGTGTAGAATACACCCTCCTAAAATTTTAGAATAAGATTAGAATAAGATCCCCTACCAATTCCATGATCATGATGCTTGAATTCTAAAGAAAAGTGTTTTCAACTCTTTCCAAATGGTTTCCTTTTTTCAAACTTTTCACCTAAAATGTGTAGATTCCTACAACTTGAATCTCTCTACAATATGTTGAAGAAATAAATTGGAAATACCTATAAAATTTTCAATAAAAAATATTTTGTAATCATGCCTAAAAAAATAGTAAGTAGAAAGAAGTAAAAAATGATTTAAAATAGGAAATTGTTAAGAATTTAGTTATGGAGCTAAGAAATGCCAATCCCTATGTACATAATGTTGTAATAACCAATCTACATCCTATGACTTTACTTTTCCAAAAATATTGAAAATTGAGTGAAATAAAGGACTTCAAAAATTAGTTTAGAGTAAAGAATCCATAACTATCCGCAAACTAAAACTCCTTGTAACTTTCATCTCATTCATCTAAATGGAATAATTCAAAGCTTCCCATGGATTCATAAATTCAGAGAACCAATTTCAAATTATTTTTTTAAAAGAGATTTTTAAAGAATTTTTTTGAGTTGATTATGTTGTACACATCATGCAATAACTTTTTCAATGTGTAGTAAAAAGTTATGAAAATTAGTGGGCCTTAAAGATATTCCTTGGGCACATGTTGTGTGAAAATTTCAGAAAAAGAATAAAATTTTTATCCATAGTGAGCTACCCAAAATTGCTCTATTGCCAAAAAAACACAATTTTTACATTTAGGGATGAAAGTTTGAATTCCATAACTAAACGCAAACTAGAACTCTTCATTACAATAATCTCATTAATCAAAGTGGAATGATTCAAAACTTTTTGTGTGCATATAAATCTAAAAAACCAATTTCAAATTTTTATTTTATAGAAAAATATTTTTTTTAGGCTACCTAGTAACCCAAATTGCCCAAACTTGAAAAGAAACTATATATCATATAATAACTTTGTAGTCAAAAGTTATGAAAAGCTAAAAAGCTTAAGTTGTGCCTTAATCCCTCAAGGACTAAGGGGACACAATGTATCCTCTTCAAATTTTCAATGGCAAATTTTTGGTAAGGTGAAACAAATCTCAATAGTTTGTAAACTATAGACTTGTAGAGTAACAAGTTGACATACTTGTTGCATTCTTTGATTTTCAAAATTTCAATGAGGAAAGTATTTAAATTTTTATTTCGGAAATGTAGTCTAATAGAAAAAAGGAGCAAGCATAATTTGTTTACAATGAAAGAAATAGTAGGGATGGAAGAAAATATTTTCTTGGATGTTTTTAGTTGTTATTGTGCAAAAGAAAACTATGTTAGAAGGAAAAAAATTCAAATTTAGATTTTTAGCAATTTAAATAATACAAAATTCAATCTAGTGTGATTTAGAATACAAAAATAATTAGAATGATTCCAAATTTTTTGAAGATGTTCCAAACAATATGCTAATCATAATTATTGTTAAATTTCAAAAATTGATGCATATATAAATTTTTTTAATTTTGTAGGATCAAATTTGGTCATTTTTTTGGCTTTCTACTCCTTTTGTTTGAAAATGTCTACAAATTTGGGAGAGTTTTTTATTTCTCAAATTTTTTAAATAAAAAAATACTACATTTGCCTTAGATTATAATACAATTTTTTTGGAGGACAAAAAATAATTATTCATCTTTTTATAATTTTTCTTCTCTAAAAATTGCATTTTTTGCCTAAAGAGTTGATCATCCAAAATTATTATATTCTAAAAATCCAACGGTCAATATTTTCCACAATTAATTCCATGCATACTTGACAAAGTATTCTTCACTTTTATATGGTTAAAATTAAAAATATCAAGCACATCCATGTGCAAAAAAATATCAAAGTTAGGCAATTCATTAAAAACCTCCATTGTGAAAACCTCGTCACATCTTGAGGAGTTAAAAGCTATTCCTCAAACAAATGTTGTGTAAAAATTTCAAAGACAAAAAAATAAAAATTCGTTTTATAAATAGATGACCAAAAATTTAATGTTGCAAAAAAATGCTACTTGGTCTTTTAGAGATTATTTAGAATCTGGAAGGTTTTTTGTATTTGGAGCATCTTTAAAATTTAGCAACAATCTCAATTCTCTCCATTTTGAAGACAAAATTGGGTTTTCATTGTCTTGTCAACATATTTTTTTTAATTATTTTTACATATCAATCATATGGGAATCAATGCCAAGATGAAAATGTCTATTTTTGCTACTTTTATCTATATTGATTCATTTGAATGGCATACAAAGTAATTTATTACAACAATAAAAATTTGGCAAATTTTTCACCAAAATAACTAAAAGATGCCTCCTAAATCACATATTTCCTACAACCTTATTGGTGATCTTTGGACCATATTGGTTATTGGCAACAAATCACTAAAACCATTTAGATTGTCTTTTATTGAAATCTAAACTCTACACTAGAAGAAAAACTTGTTTTAGGTGATAGATTGATATAAAAAGGAACGGATTTTAGGTAACATCTAAGATGACATTAAAAAAACAAACCCATGTTTCTATGTCAACAATGATGACCATTGATATTGTATTGAACATCATTGTTGGCATAAAAACCTGGGTTTTTTTTTTTCGATGTCATCTAAAATTTGTTTCTTTTGAAATCAATAAACTTTGGTTTGTTATAATGCTACATCCCTTAATGTTTTGATTGTGCAATGTCCTTTAAAGATTGTTTACATATCCTTATAAATGAGTCAATTTGGGACAATATTGATCAATTAAATTCAATATTCCACGTTTTCCATATTCACAATGAGAAATTTGAGTAAGTCACAAGCAAAGCTATAATAGTGAGTTTACCAAATGGATTCTAGGAGTTTCTAACAATATCTTTTGAAGAATACTATATTGTATAGAATATTACTATTGTATAATCCAAGTCACATGTTTATGCTAGGCAAATTCAAAATACAATTTAGAAATACTTTTGTGAGTATGTGAAAATGAAAAGTCATTGATTGACATAAGATGGATGCTAATCCCTTCACTTGCTCTTGCGTATCAATAAATATATATATAATTTTTTTTTTACAATTTAATCTTTTAATTTTTTCAGCAATTTGTTGCCTAAAACCAAATACATGTAGTTTTCATATTAGGTACATGAGTATAGGATCTTTTCAAGAGTATTTTTTGTGAAGCATTACTTTACCAATTCTATCCAAACAATGGTGGAGGAGAGCCAAATTTTATTATTATTATTGTAAATCATATAATCCAAATGGAAATAATTAAATTTGAAAATATTATAAAATAGCGTATTGTAAATAAGTGTTTCCATCTTACATTTGATTGCCACATTGGCAATCTTTGAAAATCTAAAAAATTAACCCTTAAATGCCCCGAAGGACCAAAAGTGTCTTCACATAGTCTAAAAGTCCAACTCAAAGTGCTATAACTTTTGCATCCAATGTCTAAATTCAACAAAATATATTTAATAATTGGAATTCTCTCTTTTGGTTTGTATGGTAAAATTTTCAAATCAATCAAGGATCTATTGTTTTATTGATAGTCATTTGAAGTTTACAAGTTCAATTTGAGTTCACCAAACTGCATTTTGATGGTTGCAACTTTGGAGGCTTATATCTTTGCCTTCATCTAATGTTTGTTTTCAATAAAATTTGTTGAATTAGTTCCCTTCAAAGTCTAGTTATTGTGGTAAATTGTTCATGTCAATCCAAGTAGCTTTGAATGTATGAGAGCAACTCAAATTTCAAAATCCAGACATTATTTGGAATATGGTGAACTTCAATGGTTTGTTTCTTCTTCATACAATGTCTATTCTCAATCATTTTGGAGGGAAAGTTGTATATACTAGTTAGGTTTTTGTGGTTAATTCCATATCAATCCAAGAAGTTATGAGTGAATGAGAATTATTGTAGTCAGAGGAGGTTCACCTTCATATTTTTTTTTTGCAACCTCTTTTTTTTTTTTTTTTTTGCATCTAAAAAACATTTTGCAAACACAATGAAAACTAAGTCTATTGAATGATATTTTCCTTCATTAATGTGTACGTATGTGTTTTGAAGTGCTTTTTAGTTTAAAGTCTTTTCATCTTAGTAGGTTTAGAAATCAAATTTCACCTCCATATGAGTTGCTAGGAAAATTTCAACATCTTTTTTCAACACTAAAATCTAAAACATTGCAATTTTGCAATCTTTGTTGCCAAATGACTCCAATTTTGACTCACATCATTTACAACACATACACTACAAGATAGTAACTATGGTTGAGATTTCTATAGCTTGGTGACATTAAGACCTAAACACTTCAAAAGCAATGATGTTTTGAAATCCAAAAAGTCCTGGGCATTTTGGAGTGAAGTTGTTGAGCACGTGTAAATGAGCCTTCATTTTAGAAAGAGCGCATGCCAACACAATTCCCTAGTGGAAAATACTTGCAAACCACAAGCACTAACGGCATCAACACTGCACCGTAGCACACCTGAGTTGCAATGAGCCCCGCCACACAATTTGTGTGTGGTGCCTGTACTCTACAAATGTTGGCTCCTATCGATTTGTCCAATAAGTCATTAAACTCCCTCTTGCTTGTCACTTGAATTTGTGTTTCAAGACATTGGATTATTCTAAAATGTATCAAAGTTTGAAATACCAACTATTAACCAAATTGGCATTCAAACATGAATTTCATTCTTTGTTCCTTATGGAGTCCTGAAGAATTCTCTACAAGAATTAATACCAAAGTTTTAAAATTTTTGTAATTTTTGTAAAATTGACTTCTCATAGAACTATCTCTCTTTAGCATTCTTACTCTAATCTCTCTCTTATACAACTGGTTTTGCACATTTAGCATGTTGGTATTAATATTACACAAAAATAAAGGTAGAGGATCCAGATACCAGCTAGTATGGTCCCAGTTGATCATGTGGTCTACACAAACTTTATTACAAGGCTACACCTCATCTAAATTTTGCTAGACTAATTGTTAATGTTTTGTAAGTAGTACAATCAATAGATTTTCATGATACAAAAAATAAGTCACATTCCCATTTTTCATTTCAAAGATCACTTTGAACCCTATATTAATTGATAAATTTGATGGAGAGCATCCTTCTCCAATAGAATAGGTCTGCATGCACAACAACAAACAATATAGGAAGAGGTCAATGAGATGATGAAAATAAGTTCACCTCCATTTTTGTTTTGTGCCTCCTCTTGCCCTTAGAAATGAGTGTAAGTTAATTGATTGTAGCTAGGTAACACAACAATTCATAGAATTGATTGTAAGCAAGACACTTGCAATTCTATTGTCAGATTCATTGAATCTTCAATCCATTGAAACTAAGTATTGGAAGTTGCACAACATGAGAAGAATACAAAGAATTAGAATACAAAATTGAATATGAAACACAATTCACAATGCAACCTTGATATGGAGTGCATGCCAATTCTCTAATTGAATGTCAATGTCCACATATTGAGATTCAAGTGAAAATGGGTCTCACTAGTGGCCTACTATCAGTGGCTAATATATTTGTATCAAATTCTAGTTTGATTTGTCCACCTAGTGAGCTACCTACCTTGCCCTACAAGTGGTTCCTTCTTGCAAATTTTCAGCACCTGCAAATTGTACATGGGAGTCTTTGGTATGAAGAGCTAGGCCAACCTTCATGAGAACAATAGTCCGTTGAAAATTAAACAAATTAGTTAAAAGTTTATTATATTTGGCTATAGAAGATGAGTAGTTTGACAAGTCAAGCAACCGATTTGGATCACCACAAAACTCTAAACTTAGCAAAATTCCACTCCCAACCACCAAGGCAAACAATCCAACATTTCCATCTAATGAACTCACCTCAAGACCGAGATGCACAATATTAACTAATTTGATCCATCCAATGAGCTCATCTCACGATCGAGATGCACAAAATTTATTAATTTAAGGGTCCAAGTCAGTTCACCCACTGACGAGACTTTCATCAAAGACTATATAAGACAAATGGTTTCACCCAAATGTTCACTTGTTCATTTGTTCTTGTGGTGTTGATAGGTGTCTTCTAGGTAGAGTGTCAAGAAGATTAAGGGACATTGTAAGGTCATTGTACTCTTTGCTATCTTCCTCTTCAAAGATTCTAGTTAGAGTGTGAAATTAACGTAGGAACATTGTTAGGTCATTGTATTTTTCATTGTCTTTCCATCCTCTAAATTAGAATTACAACAACTAGGGAACATTGTAAGGTCATTACATTTTTTCATTGTTGTGTTCCTCTTCCAAGGTTTCCATTTATTAAAAAACAATAGTAAACAAAGTATCAATATTGAGTGTAGAAAGAGAAACTCTTTTGAAGCCATGGCATCACGACAACAATTCTATGTGGAATTAAGGGAGGATGAAACCACAATCGTTTCATGGAAGAAGTTGGTGTTGAGTGCCAAAAGAAAGTTGGAGTCAAAAATGCCTGTTGCAAATGTTTTAGCAAACTCTATCGGCTTTGCATTAGAAGCCCCTACAGTTGTTATGGACCCTATTCATCTAGTTTCCAATCGATTGACCACTGTGATTGAGAAGATTGAGCGTTTATTCAAGGGAGTAGATAGTGACAATGAAGAGGAAAATGTAGATGATGCTCCAAATGAAGATGAAGAGTGGTATGACACTGATGATTCTTTTATTGATGATGAAGAATTAGATAATTATTTTGTGAAGGAAAAATTCAGGACCAAATATTCAAGTTTCTTTATCAACAGAGGAGCACTTGAGAGGCTGACTGTGATTGAAGTTGTGCAAACTTCTAAAAAGAAGCGTGCAAAATCAAAAGAAAACATGGCAATTGACCCTTTGTTGCTTGAAATTGTTGTACCTAAGCAAGTGAAGTGCAAAGAATGTAAAATGAGGAAGAAAAGGGAATGAAATGGAAGCAGAAAAGACCTCCTGCAAGAACAAGACCAAGGGCCATATCAAAACCTAGAAATTGAAGTCGTGGAGAGTAAGAAAAAGAAACGCAAAGTTCCAACAGGAATGTTGAAGGAATTCAAGGGAAACAACAAAAATCTAGCACAAGAACAATCCCAAGAACTACACCAAAATTAGAAAATTGAAATTAGTTAGGAGATAGAATTAGAATCTTCATTTTGTTAGAGAGTGCTAATTCCCTAAATAAATGTAAATTAATTCATTAATGATGGATTGGGGTCAATCTTCAATTTCATTCTTTATTTCAATTAGATCATAAATAAATGACATGCCGCATTTCATTTTGGGGGGAGTCAAAGCTATGTATTTTGTAATTTGCATATCGTATTTTTTCAATTCTTTTGAAAGGAAGTTGAAATTGTTGTGACTTGTTCAAAGTTTAGGGTCAAATTTTTATATCAATTATAAAATTTGCTAGGCAATTTCAAAATCTCACAATTTAATAGTACAAAATTTTACTATATATCTTGGCCACAATATAAAAGTGTTACTAATTCATGGTGAACCTTCCCTTCATGGTTTTTCTTGACAGTTCTTTTAATGCATCAAGTATTCATTTACTACAAAAAAAAGATACTTTAATCTCTAAAGGACAATAAACTCCCAACACAAGTTGAAAACTATATTGAAAGAAATGATATTTGAGTGACATTTGTATTTTTTGTGACACCAAAATATCAAAAACAAAAACATAAATGACTCTCAAATATTGCTTCTTTCAACTAATTATATACCCTAACTTGAAGTTTTTAAAAGGCTTGGATAGATTCATAGAAAGTCATTTTTGAATGGATGAAAGTAAAATCTTTATTACCATAGATGCACAAGTATGATATTTGTAACAATATCATTTTTTTCCAGTCAAATGCCAAAATTAAGAGATATGAAGCTTCAAAGTTTAGAAGTAGATTGGATAGAGTGCTAATAGAGAGGGCAAGCAATCAAGCAAGATGCAAATTTTTTTCATTAAATTTGAATACTTATATTTCACTAACTTTAAACACTTATATTTCACTTGAGGGCAAATGGGTTGAAATTCTTTCCTCACATTCTGACAATAGAGACGGGCAATGACATATTGACAATAGAAAATTAACTCCTAAAGCCTTAAAGCATAATTTCAAGCCATCTTTCATTTTTAGGCAATACCCTTTCTAATGTGATATTTTTTGGTTTCTTGTGAATTTTTTATCAAAGATGTATTTCACAAATCGCTTGATGCCTAATTTTTTGTAACAATTCCAATTTTAATTAAAAATTTATGCCTCAAAACAATGTTTTTTTATAAATAGGGGCAATTTGGGGCAATCATCATAGATAGGTCCAATTGGTCGGAAATGTCTTATACACACTCTCAACAAGCTTATTAACATAATTCTATAATAAAATAGGCATACAAACATATGCCGTTTTGACTTATAAGCTTTTGAAATGCATAATGAAGGACTTCTACATAACTTCCTCTAAACTTTGTCCATAACTTTTGATTAGAGGCTCCAAATCACAAATGGATTTTTGAATCTTGAAATTATATTTTATTTTTCACATTTTATTAGTCTTACAAGTTTTGAAAAGATTCATTTTATGATGCTTAAATGAAGTCTAAAGTGCAATTGACTATGCATCTATGCATTTATGCATTTGACTTGACAATGAAAGGTTGCACACTTTCAAGTCCTAATTTTTATATTTCACATATATTGTTTTACCTCCTATCTCTCCACTTCTATAATTGACTTGCCTTGTCTCCTATGAAGTAATATCAATAGCTTCTACAAATAAGTTCTATGAGGTTCACATGGACACTATGACTTATTGAGTTTTTAAATTACTTGAATTAGAAATGTCAAAATTTTAATAAATAATTTTTTTTCAAATCCATGTTCTCAATTTAAGAAAGAGGTGTTGAACATGCAATCTTTCAATAATATGCAATTGGGCCTTAAAGGTTTGAGTAGGTGCCTACAATTTCAATTTTGGGCAAGATTTTTTGAAACATTTTTTCAAGATAGGAAAACTAATTAGCTCTCTAGAAATATAGGTTTTATTTCAATCATACTTAGCTAATACTTGGTAGCAAAAATTATATCACCGTATAAGTCCAAAATGGGCAAAAGCACATGAAACCAAACAAAAAATTTGAAATAATTATATATATGTATATATCAATATCAATATATCTATATTTTTAAATTTTTTTTAAAAGTTATATATTTTTTATTTGGAAACATTTTATTCATTCTATTGGGATAAGTGATGTGAAAGTTATGAAGCTTCTTGTTTTCAAGCAATCTTAAGCCAATTCTTGAAAAGTAATATATTTGATGCATTTATGAATTCAATTTTAACAATATTTCCAAAGGAAAAGTTGCATATGGTCTAGTTTGCTTTTTAGAATTATCTCACCATTGGAATTAGTGTGATCAACAATATAATTTTTCCTTCTATCTTGTATCTACTTGGACTTAACCATTTTTTTAAGAATGAAAATCACAAGGGATTTTCTTGAATTTTTTTCTTATTTTCTAGACTGAATTTTTTTTAGCATAAATTTTTTTTAATTCACAATCTTTTCTACAAAGATTTTAATTTAAGAGGATTCAAAGTATTATAATCTATTCAAGCTTGGAGTAAAAAAAACTAGTTTTCTTCACTTTAAATAGTTATAAGATATAAGATATAACTCACTATTTTTTGACCATTTAATCAATATTTTTTACCATATTGATTAAATGGTCAAAAATTTGAAATTTCTTCTAGAAATTTTCAAACTTGTAAAGTGAAAGATTCCATAGTTGTTTATGAAAATGAAAAATGTTTGAAATTTTTTTGTATAAATTGAAAATGGCATTTTTAACTTTTAAGTGCTTTTTGACAAAAGAATGGCTTTGGAATGTTAGGGGTTAAAGACAAAACTCCAAACATATTAGTATAGATGTTCAATCCCTTAAGGACTTACTAAAATGGATTAATTTTTATTTCTAAAATTTTGATGATGAGTTCAAAAGTGAAATAGTTTAGTGATGAATCTTAATCAATTATAAATATAGATTTTAGATAATTTTTTATAATTTGATCAATTGCTGCACTAACCAATATTTTTCAATCAAATTTGAAATCAGTAATTAAAAAGTTCTGAAATTGCAAGTTGAACGATTGTAATGTTTACAAGATTTTTTTTTTCTTTGAGTTTAATATGTTAAGTTCAAATTATGATTTTTTAGATTTATTTATTAGTTTTCAAAAAATCAATTTTGGAATCAAAAAAGTGATTTTTGAGAGTAAAAAATAGTTGTATTAATTACTTGAACTACACAATATATATTTGCATAGAAAAGTTTTGAAAATTTAAATATCACACAAATGTAAGAGAACTAACACAAAAATCTAGAAAAGTTTTGATGGATGAAAAAAATAAGATTTTATGTGCTTAGGATATGTTTGCAACTTTGCATTCATTAGTTGTTCAAAATTTGAATGCTTGGGCATCAAGGGGCTAATCTTTTTTTTTAATTTTGAACAAGCTAATTGTCCAATTTTGTTAAGAATACTCTCCTTTTAGTACTTGGGTGATTCCAAAGAAAAATTGTATATGCCATTTGTTGTATTCACTTCAATATTTAAGATTGTTTTTATGTACTTTAAAATTAATTTAAAATATAAAGAATTTATAGACCTTGAATAAGATTTTACCCTATAAAGATCAAGTATCTTACAATTTCCAAGAGTAGAACTAAATATCAAGAAATTTGATAATTTGAATTTTTAATTTGGAAAAAAAAATATAATTATAACTCTAAAATAAAAATCATGATTTGTAACAACTCTATAGTAATGTCCATTCACCATAAGAGCACTAAAGAAAAATTCTATATTTCAAAAGGCACAAAGAAAGAAACTAAACTTGTAGGTTTCTTTATAACATTGATAAAATTAACTATTTAAAAATTATAACCTTGTAAGTGATGAACGATACATTAGCCTCCCTTGAAAAGATTGGTCGATAAATCATGTCATAGTTCTCATTATATAAATCATTCAAATTCACATTTGAATTTATAAAATTTAAATAATATATATTGAATATACTTTCATTAAATTTTACTATGAAACTAATGTAAAGGTATAAGTTTCAAAATCATGTGTCTCCACACAATTTTGAAATATCGGATTTTGTTGGAATGATACAAATATAATTATAAACAATCACTACAAAATTTGTTTGAAGTGCAAGCATGAAAAGAATTCAACTTGTTCTCACTTTAAGAGTACTAAACAACTAAGACAAGGTGCTACTCAAAACTAAGAATTTTACTTTTATAATGTAATTGTATAAACAACACCAATTTTCTTACTATGCCTTCATCATCATTAATCTTTTTTCCTATGCTTCAACATCATTAATTTATTTTCAATTCCTAAATTTTGATGTCATTTCAAGGTTTTGTAGTTCTTCAAAAGTAGGTTTAAATGTTTGAATGTGTTCAAATGTAATTTTTTCTATGAAAACAATATAGTTTTATGAAAATCAACCCTACAAAATTTTTTATGGTAACAATAGTAAATTGAAAGAAATTCTATTTTTAGCATTTGTTGAACTTTATTTTTGAAAAAAATTAAAAATTCATAAGAGATGTACCAAACTTGACCTACACTCATGGAATTATTCATTTCTAATTGAATATTTAGAAGAAATTTCATATTAATTGAATTTTTTTATTATGTTTACAATATTTTTTACATTTTACAATTTTTACAATAAACTTATACCATTGATATTTTTTCCAAGAAACTAGTAGAGATTCTTGACATTGATAAAGAAAATATAATCTTATATAATAAAAATATAAGATTAAAACTTGAATATAATTAACCTTTAAAGCACAATTGTCTATTGAAGGAACAATGAAATGTTTGGATAGGTTCTTATGAAGGCAATTTTGAAAAATGTTTTTGAAATTTTGACACAATGTACATGCATGAAAACCTTCACAAGAAGAAAAATAATTGATACAATGTCAAGATAAAAATTTAAATTGCCAAAAAAAATTTGGTAGTTTGGGCAATTTGAATAGTATGTTTGCTAAGATTCTAATCTTTATTTGAAATTTGGCCTACATATAAGTAATATGATATAATACACAATTATAAAAAAAATCTAATTGTATTCAAAAATCACACTTCAAAAGGTATCAACCTTATTCATTTTGTTAGAAATTTTTGATAAACATTTTTTTCTACCTTCATAATCTTGCAATTTGTGTTGTCAAAGATTTTGAAATTTTTTCCACATGTTCTAATACTTGACTATATATATATATATATATATATATATATTCATTGTTTAGATTTCAAAAACAAAAATTCCTCAGTGCACTAGAAATCATCAAAATATGGCTAGTATATTGATAGCTTATTTACCTTTCTCTCATATAGGGAGGTGATTTAGAATTAGGATGATTTTTTATTTCCTTCAAGAATTTCGTAGAAATATACCTACCTAACATGATTAACTAGTAGATGTTGTAAATCCTCATTTTTTATAGAGAATAAATTTTAAGCCAAGAAGGTTTATAGTTTGTTGTCCTTGTCTACTAGAGTCAATTTTTTTATTTTTCTTAAAATTCAAATGTTATAATGTTATAATGTTGTTATAATGTTGCAATAATCACATATTCAAATGGGGTGAACTTTTTGTGCATAATTTCCTAATAGTTTAATACATTTTATACAATTGGACTTAAAAAAATGGTTTAAATTTAAAAATTTCTCAATGTACCAAAAAATAACAATTTTTGATGGTTTCACTTGATGAGTAACAAAATACTTTGTCCTTTGGAGGTTAAAGAGGTTAAATTGAATTTTAAAATTATATTTGATAATTGTACAAATGGAACTACGCTAATTTGTCCTATTAGTGCATGTTACAATTTGAATTTATATACAATTACAACTTTTTACAAGTGAGGAATATTTTATCCATTGTTTGAATAGTAGTGCTATTCATATTGAACATTCTTTACAAATATCATTGATAAAAAATATTCTCCCTTTGAAAAAAATTATGATAATTTATAAATTCATTTTCTAACACACATTTATAAGATGAATTAATGTCCCATGTTAGGATTTTATAATAAGAACTATGTCTAATGCTTATTTAAATAGTTCTTTTGAGTAAGATAGAACAACCTATTACCACCTATATTTGCAACCTTAATATCTTGTGCTATATATTGATTGTTGCCTATATTTTACAGAGAAAGAATTAGTTGAATTGACTAAAATACAAGTTTAATCATATTAATCTAATAAAAACTTAAATTGATATGAATTTTTAAATCCAATATATGAAACTACTTGTAGGTGGAGTTATGACCATCTTTAAAAGGTTCAAAATCAGTGACGTACCACTTCAATTCCATTGGATGAGTGTTTTAAAAACACAAGTTCAACAATCTAAAAGCACTTACATTATTGGCCAAACTGCCGAAGTAATAATTTATTTTTACAAATATTTATTTACAATTAAACTCATCTAATTCAACGTTTATTGAACCACATCTTTATCAACCTTAAACCATCTTTAAATAGATGTGAATTTGGTGTCATTATGTCACAATAACACCCAATTATTTACCCATAGTACAAGATTTATACACTTTATAAAAATAGGCGAGAAACTAGTGCAATAATGGAACAAATCTAAATAGATCATGGAATTGGATGAATGATGCAATTGGGTTATTTAACCATAGTTACCTTATCAACTATGGACTATAGGCCTTGTATGAAGGATTCAAATTTTAAAATGTATCATCATTAAAGTATTATGGCAAAAGACCAAATAAATTAAACAACAAATTTGAATTAATGATACAAAAATTAGAACATGATAGCACTTTCATTGGAATCACATCAAAAATTTACATTAAAGAAAACAAGGAAATTTGAATTTTGGACTTTGGATGACCAAAGTAGACCCCATTAAAAACAAGCTAAAAAAAATTTATAAACATCTTGGAAAATCATGAAAATGGTACAAAAAATCTTGTAAGGTTATATATATGTATACAATGTTGAGGTTTTTAGTAATTTGAGATTCAAAAACTTCCACAAGCCTGACCTAAAGTTGTAATGGCAGTCCTCACTTACACTATTAGTAGTAGTTATTCATTAGTGTTGTATTTCAAAGATGAAATTTTTTGTAGTGGTGAATTAATAAAAATCAATCTCTTTGGAGGAGGCACCATGGGGAAAATTGCATTGTTTTAAAATAAATTTTGATTTTTGTTAAGCAAAAGTAGTCTTTTTTAATGCCCTCAAAATCCATTTCTATCTAAAATGTGTATAAAGTCATCAATATTGGATGAAAGAGTGTATGAGTGTAATTGAAATTTTTTTATTGGTCCAAAAGATGAATGGATGTAGAAATATCATTAGAGGAGTTTTCCACCTTCGAGAGGGCTATGAGTTCCCAAACCACGGGAACTGCCCTATAGAGGACCGCAGTAGCTTGTTGATGTGGCATAACGATTGTCACGTCTGAAATTTTTTTTTTTAAAATAGTGAATTAAAAAAAAATTCTTCATTTTAAGATTAATTTTTTTTTTCAAATTTTTTTTGGAACAACCGTTCCCCAGAACTACAAGGGAAGAAGTTTGCGATGCACTAGTTTGAAACGGCCCTCCTAACCCCCTAGAAATCCTCTAATGAGTGCTTGACCAAATTTTAAGTGATCACCACCTTGAGACTTTCTCAAAAATAAAAAAAAAGGCATAATAAAGATCAAGGAATAAGATAATCTATTTTTTTTAGCGTTTGAATGGAGAACACCTATTTGGTAACAATTAAGGTAGAAGGTCTATAAAATGCTTTGGCTCTGTAAGTGTTTTCTGATACAAAAGTACAATTTGAATAGTGTACATTTAAGGAGGTGGGCGCTTTTAGTGATTAGTGCATTTCAACTTCAAAAATTCATAACTAATTCCAAAAAGCTCCAAAGAATATGAAATGGCTTGGATTATATGGAATTCCATTTGGCTTTCAAAGAAAATCTACTAAAAACATATACAAGAAGTCTCACTTCTCCAAAAAAATTATGAGCTTTTAATTAGGCACTTTGTGGATGTCCAACCTTAGAACATTTGCAATGCAAAGTTTGCTAAAGGGATAGGAAATTGGCAAAAGAGCTTTGTTGCCATAGCTGGGTTGCAATTTAAGGGAGGAATTGAGCATATCTTGAGTACAAGTAGGTTGAGTGGAAAAAAGTTTCCATTTGCAAAAATAGATTTCAAGAAGATTCTATATTATTCATAATTTTATTTTCCCAAACAAAATTACCATGAATTTTTTAGGTGAAGATTATGTTTGTCCCACATTAGTCATATAGGTCATCCATTTTTTTACCAAGGGCTCGTTGCAAAATCAAGAGTCTAGTAACCCAATGATAATGTGCCATTCATGATTACTTATTCATCTCATACATGCACCAAAATAAACCTCCCTACATTGCCAAAGTGTGTATGTGATTAGGAATGGATTGACTCCCATACCATATATGCCCCTAACGCATCATTGGGAGGTGGAACGATAAAAGGAGTGACAAGTTTTTTTTTAATTATATAAGAATTACAGAAAGGAAGAGAAGAAAAGATTCTACATTAAAAAATGACCTTCATGCAAAAAGAAAAGGTCCTATTTATAGGCACACATAACAAAGCATGAAAGGTCTAACAAATCAATTATGACTTTTCCTAGTACCGGTACAAGCCCACTTGCAAATTCTTCATATTTTCCCAAATTGTCGACCCAAGGATGGAAACGGCACGCCTAAGAATAAAGAGAGACCAACACTTGATTGCATGGGGGACATATTTTTCAGTGGTCCCTAAAGCATGGGCAAACAAATCATGCAAATAGTAAATAACTCTAGTACAATTTTTACTTTATGCTATGCTATATCATAACATTGCATAAGATAAACATGCAATGGTCCTCCTCTGCTTAGTTGAAAGATATTATGCCTCCCTAGATTCTTAGAAGAGACATATCAATTTTTTCAAGGATTGGGGTTGGCTGAGGAGCCATATAGTAAGCCCATTTTGTTCAGTGTGGACTCCCGGCTCTTCAAGGATGCCAAAGAGTGCCCTGCCTCATTGGTAAACAATGTTATGGACACCTTGCGTATCTCGCAAGGAAGAATCCTTACCATACCCAATGTCTCTGGCTACAGTCCTGCAAAAATCAGGTACGGTACTTGTGCTGTCTACAGAACAGAGCGGGCATCCGTCATTACAAATGGGTGTGGGCCTGTTCTGTCTGCCTTCACAAAAGCTCAGAGTAAAATAACAAGAAACTTACATAGTTGATAGCTGAAAGTTGAAAGTTTCATCAGTTACTGTTACTGTGTGTAGCTAAGCTCCAAGTTTCTTAAACTCTCTATCGATCAAGCGCATGAGTGTCGGAGTGAGTATCATGAGCAGAATTTTTTATTTCATTTGTTTATTTCATTTGGGTAAGCAATGCCAAAGGCGATCTTCACTGTGTCACTCATGAAACTGAAATTCTCTAGCTTACACCCGTAGGCATGGATACAAACACATACAATCTGGATCATTTTCTCACTGAATCATCCGTCATCCCAACGTATATACCTTCGTCCAAAACGAAACACAACCGAAAGAAACGTATTCTTTTTCTGTTTCGAAACAATTCAACGTTTTCATCCATTGCAAAAGGAGAGATACAGTGTAAAGTATCGCCAAATATTCCGTCGACGGAGCTCGAAAACATAGATATTCTGGTTCCTTGTACTGTTTCCTCTCCTCTATCAATGGAAATTCCTTGTCCATGTGTTTCTAAAAAACAAAAACATATTCTGTTGCGCTTCAGCGAGACAGGTAGATCGCCCGCTTCCCCCAAAGTTCCTGATACAGTATTCGATTCGTGAGCTAGCATCCTACCTTTTTCATTGGAGAATCCTAGTGGTCCATATGCACCACGTACATCCGTCCGATCGATTACTCCAGCTTGCAAGTAACCTAACCTACAAAGCAGCAAACTACCCCAAACAAACCCTTCACAATATGTGCAGTTGTGACTAAAAAAGATTCAATCTCGAACCGATTCAACTTGCATCAGGCTTCTGAATTGCAAGGTTCGTCCCACCGCAACAGACTCTGTCAACTGTTCCAGCAATTGATTAGACAGGATAAGTTACTGTAGATGTCCCGGCCACTCAAACCTTTGGGAAGTTGTGATGAATCTCGACACCAACTTGCAGTAGGGCCGGCACCAGGCGCGACGGAGGTCCCACCGCAAGCAGTGAGACTCTGTCAACTGTTCCAGCATTTCAAGACAGGACAGGACGGATCGATAGAGGTCCCGGACACTTTTCAGTTGTGGAGAAGCACTAGATTTGTGGAGAACAGTTGGAAAGAGATTCGAAGATACCTCAGGACAGGGATTTCCTAATGACTTTTCTGCCATCACTAAGTTATTGGACAGCTGGCCAGGGAGGATTGACCCCTCTTTTACCCCGTGTTTCACCCTTGTAGAAAACACTGAAATTTTTCTATTTGCTGCAAATGAAAAAATTTGCAAATTCTGAATTCATATTTGCAATCAGAGACTCCTAGTAATTTGAGGGATACAATGAAATATAAAATTCAAGCGGCACAAAATAGGAGGCAATTTTGACATTTATCCTATGGTGGGGCAATAAAGGGGTTAATCCTCCATGATTATCGGAGCTTGGGTCAATTAAGGATTTTCGTTTTTCTATTTCTACTTTTCTTCTTGTTTGGGGTAAGTATAAGTATAGTAGCTGACCCATTTCCAAGCACTCAACCCATAAATGATGTTGTGGACATTTTTGGTCAATGAATGATAAAGAATCTTGTTTTGTAGGACAAAAGTGCAACTATTCATCCTCTAAATTTTGTGGGAAGAAGGAAGGTCTTCTATAGTGACTTGACTTTTGGACAACAAGTGCTTTTTCATTTTTTTTAAATCCAAAAATGCACACAATATCAAAACAAATGATTACTATAGAGACCAAGGGTGGTGTTCAAGGGTTAAGCAATTATGCATATTTAGAGCACAATTTTTTGGAATACATATTTTTTTTCCATGTATAAAAATAGAACTTAGAAGGATTGCATATTTTTTCCATAATTTTATTATATGAAATGTAATTACTATGAATTTTTTAGTGGAAGATTTTCTATAGCCTATAATGGTGATATAGATTTGTATATATATTTTCTATTTGTAACCATAGGCTAATTGCAAAATCAACTAAGACCAAAATAAATAGGCAAACTTTACAATCATTTTTTTTATAAAAAAAATACCAAAATCTTAAACAGAGTATTGTTTTGATGAATTTAGATGAGATTTGATCATATGCCATAGCTAAGAAGAAAGGAAGTGAGCAATCAATGCATGTGTTTAGTTGGATAAAAAACATATGATCTAATGCAATTAAGTGTAACAATGCCTCTTTCTAGAAGTAGATCCTATAATAACCAACAACCATGAGCAAAGTCAAAACAAGAGTCAATAATTATTAAGAGCATCCTCTATAGTCCTTTTAATTTTGGCCCTCTAAATTGATAAAAAGTGGTTTTTTCTACTAATTAGAATTTGAAGCATATGTGAAAACCTCCATGGTATAGTTCAAGGCTAAGACACTTCATTCTACAATAGGAAGAGGAGCAAAAAAATTTACAATAGAAAAGAATCAACACGTAATCATGACAATATTTTGCCTTGTCTTTTCTTTTTGAAGGGTTCCCCAAAGAGAGACCACATGGCACATCACTCATTAGAATTTAGTGAATCCATGGTAGTAGCGGGTCTGTTCGTGAAAGGTATGTTCTAAAACGTGTTGTTCCTTCAAATTGGTGCTTTTGTTAGCCATTTGAAGGACCAAAAGGGATTCTAACCAATGCTTAATAATTTTAAGTGATTGATAAGTGATTAGCATGCCAATCATAATCTTCTCACACAAAGTGGGCCTAGTAGGTTGGATTTACCATAGGGGAAAATGAAAAAAAAAAAAATTATTTAAAAAAAATTATTTTCTCAAATTTTGAATTCATATTTGCAATCAGAGACACCAAATTATCTATGAGAAGTCTGGAACAAACCCTAGACACAACTCAAAATAGGGGTCATTTTTTACTTTTACCCCCTGGAGAACCCCGAAATTACCCTGCTGGGCCCACTTCGTGGGCAGTCATGTTACCACAGGAATAGGGCGAGGGTTGACGTGGCGTGATAAGTCAGGTTCGGCGCAGCTTCGGTTACCCGACGTCCGTTGCTACAGCTTCGGGGACATCCGGCTTCGGTGTCAACAGTCAGCAGTTGTGTGCGACGACGAGGACAACCGGCAACCCTGCCCTTACGGCCTGCACTCCCGCTTGCCTGTAGCCCCCACGCCATGGATTTGCAGCACCTGGCCCTGCTTACAACAGAATCATTCCCTAACCATCCGCTCCCCTTCCCATTTATAAATGCCTGCCTCTGCAATTTCAGCTTTGCAACTCAACATTAGTTTCGCAGCTCATTGTCGTAGTGTTTGTCGCAGATAAGTAACAAGCTGCAGAGTCGCTTCCTGACTTACGGAAAAGGCAGCCATTAGCATTTGCTCATCATCCTCTGATTAGGACTTCCTCTTGCGGGGCCTGGTGGAGATTAGGATATTTGATGTGCCGGCGTCTTTAGGATCTCGGTCATCGCTGGTCTTGGGAAGGGGCGAGTGAGAAGCGGTCCTGGTTCTTGGCTGCTGGTGGGGACTCTGTCTTTCTGTGGACAAAGATTCGTTACCTTTGGTGATTGTGTATGGACGGTGGAGAGAAATGCTTTTGATTTAGGAGCGGATGGACTTTTTTCTTTTCGTAATATTTTGTGAGATAGATCTGTGCATGTTAAAACTGTTTTGGTGTAATGATAAATTAAGGGGAGGCCGGCAGTTGTGTGAGAGCCAATTTTTTGGTCCTCGGAGTGAGAGTTCTTGAGAAGATTCGAGCAGCTTTAGTGCAACGTGAGGATTTGAGCTTGAATTGTGAGCGGCGAGTGATGTTGGAGGAATTGCGCGTTTTGTTTGCGAGTGGAGTTTTTTTATAAGCGTCGTCAAGAAGAGAGTGATGAGGATGTAGAGTTCTTGGTGCTGTGAAAATTTGTTAAGAAGCATGTATAAGCTTTAGTGTGAAATTTGGTTTATGTGTAATGAAAGGCCTGGATTCTTGTTCGAGTGCTCGTGTTTTGAATGTAATCACATGAGAAATTTATGCGGTGGTTGTGTTTGCTAGTGCGATTTTTTTTTGCATGTGCGTATTATTTCTCTTTCGAGTATGAATATCTGTGTTTGCTGGTAATGGTTGGTTGTTTCTGTGCTAAATGTTTGTGGAAATCATTTTCGCCATTCTTGAGGACTAGTTCGATTTTGCAAGGCTCTGTTTCCTGCATCTACTTATTTTTTTCCTAGTAGTTGTGTTCTAAGCCTGTAGATAGAAGGTTTTAGAAGTATACGAGTTTTAGGCAGCGTATAGCACAGCGCAGGCATGGAGACGTCACTTTGGGATAGGTTTCCGACAGATATGCAGTATCACATATTGTCCAAGCTGCCCCTGCGAGCATTGATGAGGCTTCAGTGCGTGAGCAAACCTTGGAAATCCATCATCGCTAATCCCGGGACTCTGACTCTTTCGCGATCATTGAAGACACCTCTGATGGCAGAGCCTATGCTGGCGGTGGGGTACGACGGCAAGGAATCGTTGGAGTGGACGACGTACAGCTTCGAATCAAATCGGTGGTCGATTATGTCGTCGTTCCCCGAATTGGTTCAAAAGGCTGCCTCGTCAGGAGAGAAAGTGGATTACTATTCGGCAGGGGGATTGCTGTTTTTCTTGCTGTCTAGCTATAGCAACTACGGGGAAACGAGGTGCCTGGTGTACAACCCGTTGACGAGAGCCGCGAGGGAGTTGCCTCTGTTTGCGAGAGACTGGTTGTGTGGAGCGTTCGCAATCCCTATTGCGGACACCGAGGCCAACTCGTACAAATTCATGATGGGAGACCAGGAACACTGGGCTCGTTACACATCTTCAACTGATTCGTGGGATGAAGGAAGCATCACATCTGTCGGGTGCCTCGCCAGTGGTACCAATGGTGTTCAATGCAATGACCTTTTGTTCTTTGTGGTTCCTACCATGCGAGGGCATAGTGATCTGGCTACTTACAACTCGGAGAAGAATGTCTGGCTTGACACCTTCGATTACGAGCAAATGGCAGAGGTCGGGTATCATCTTAACAACCGCGGATACTGGGAGAACAACCGAATCTTCGAGTGGGACGGGTCGCTGTTTTTGATGACAACGCAGGATGGCTGCATCTTCGAGCTGGATCTGAACACCAAGACGTGGACCAAGAGGTTTGAATTGCCAAGCACATTGTTAGCAGAATTTGAAAAGATTCAAAATTGCATTGCAAAAGGCAACAGGTTATGTGTCGTTGGCAGTGCCAAGACACCCAGATATTCCTCTTTATTTGTAGTTTATTTAAAGCAGCAAGACTCGTGGAAGAAGCTTGAGCCCTGTCCGTATGAGAGGTCGGATGGTCAATCGTTTCTCTTCCAGCCGAGTTTGCTGTCTGTGTAAATTTGTAATCTTTTTGTCATATATATACATTATATGTTAATAGGTTATCAATGTTGTGCAGGCTCGACCGGGTAGGATGCTTAGAACTTATGCTTGACTTGGATTGTTGATACAGTGGCTTCAAGTTTTGCGCTTCTACCCGAACACCATCCTTTGCCGACTCAGGTGCACCGATCCCGACCTTTTTGGGTCACTTTTTGACTACCGGCAATACCCTCGAGTCTTGTTGCAAACTTGCTAGTATGTTTTTTTTTCAAATGCAAATTCTCACTACCATAGTTGTCATGCAATTTTCATGTTTTCATGCGATTCTTTGGAGTCTTTGCTATTTGTTTTGATGTGATTGTTTGCAAGCAGCTATGCTCTTGGAACATAATTCGGACTGAAGTGTTCAGCCTTGATACAGAAGTTGATTCGAGAGATTATGGCTGATGTAGTTGTGAGCTGCAGAGGATGCTTACAGCTGTCGTATGCTGTTGATGGTACTTGTTGACCCATAGAAGGCTGGGAGGTGAGAGTACCGATGGTTAGGTTACAAGTTGCAGTAGAGGATTGTGGACTTGGTCTATACTTGGCTGCCTTGGAATGAAGTTGCTGAGGTTTAACTTTGTAATCCTAGGGTTTGCTTGAAAAGTTTCACTAAGGATATGATGCACATTTGGTATTGCATAGACCAGATTAGGAATTATCCTTCAAAGACCTGGAAAGCCTTGTATACAACAGATTTTTCTGAGCCTGTATTTGAAATTATCTCCCTTCGTAGTGATTGCGTAATTACCTCTCTATGAGTTGATGGAGTTCGAGGTTGCTATTGCAATGCAATCTTCTTTTCTTTGCGTGGCAAACGGCGTCTTACTCATCTCCTTTGTTACCTCCCTGACCTGCAGTGGAACTGTAATTTCCTCCATCTGCTTGATGTTGCTGCGAATGACAACTTACCTATGTCCGGTATGGGCAATCTTTTCTAAAAGTTTTCCTGTGATTGGATGCATGTTATTTGGAAGATGAGGTTTCAATGAGTTCGAGATGTTTCCCTTCTATACAAAACACGCTTCTTATGCATGCCCATGAAGGTGGCCTTTTTCAGCTATTGATGTAACAGTCCGCTTTGGCGGACCGTGAAGCATTTGATCCCGTCATGGGTGTGTTGTTTTCCTCTTTCCACTTGACCTCGTTGGGGAGTTGCGGTCTCACTCCGCAATTTCGCTTATTGTTTCGTACCTTCTCTCTGTTTTTAGTTGGTTTCATTCATAACACCATTCAACAGTAGAGGCGGGCTGTCATTTCTATACCTATCCATGCAAAGGAGATATTCCCACTATTCCTCTTTTGTCTTGACAGCATGGCTCCTTTTCACCCATTGATGGTGTCCCGTCAGTAGCAGAGACCAAGAAAACAATCCGTGACGGAATACCCACATGGCAACGGAGACCACTTGTGGGTCTTCTCATGGGTTGTTTTCCTAGTCTCACAGCACTTGATTCTACAGGAAATTCCACTAAGATAGAATAGCCCATTAAGGCAGAGTGCTCTAAGAGCAATCCTAAGAGCAATCCTATTGTAAAAGTGTTCACTAATTTAAAGGTACGTATTATTTTCTTCATTGAACCAACAATGTACATTTCAAGAGGGGGTTGCTTTTTAGTGACCATTCTGTTTCAACTTCATAAATTCATAACTAATTCCACAAAGGTCTAAAAAGTATGAAACAACTTGTGTTAGATGCCAATTCCATTTTTCTTCCTATAAAATTTTATTGAAAATTGTCTCAAAGAATTTAGTTTTTCCCAAAATGCAATCAACTCTTTAAAAGTTGCTTTAAGAGCAAACCACCTATTGAACAAAAGATTCATTCTAAACACTTAGGGAATGACCATTATAGTCCTTTTCAATAAATGAGATTTGGACTACATTGGATTGAGTTAATGGTTATAATCAATGTCTCAATAGGTGACAGTAATAGAATGATTAGTAACCACAATAGGAACTTCCATTTTTTGAGTATAAATTTATTGTAGGAAGTGATTCTTTTAGGCCTTTATGTTTTGCTTTAGGTGAGTAAGATGACCATCATGGGTACGTTTTTTGTTGGTTTGGAGGTACCAATACTTTAGAAATTGTTTAGACTATGATAGGCAATATACTTTAAAAATTTATAACAAATTCAAACTTTATTGAAAAAAATGTAATTTCAATTGCTCTCTTTATTTCTCACTGACTTGTCTAATTGTCTTTATGTGGAGAAAAAAATTAAAAATTTAGGCAATGGCATAGGGCACTCCTAATTTTGCCTACATTGGATTATTCTACTTTAGTGATTTATTTCTTCTTAGTTATAACAACTTATCAATATTGGTTTCACCTACATCCTAAACCTTAATTTCTAGTTCCTATTGGAGTTGACCCAGTGAATGTATAACAATGTTTGAATAATGTTATGTTGAATATGCCTCCACTCTCATATTCATTTCCAATTTAACTCTTAGTGTAATTTTCTTATACCCAAGTGATTGGTAGTAGCGCTACATGTATTTACTGACATCTCTTCTCCTCTTTTTCAACCCTATCCAAGTGCCACAAAATCTTATATTCATGCACTTATAATCATGTCATCTTTAAAACCTATTCTATTGAAATAGCTTTAGTGCAACATACATGCAAAATCTCTCTTATTGCATGGTGCCAAGGACTATGCACTAAGAGAGGTTTATGCAGTTTAAAAGTTCATAGGAACATGTGTCTTTCCTAAAGGCACCAAAAGAACACATGTTTCTCCATTTTGATTGAATGCACAAGATCACCTACTACTTTTGCTAATGCTTTTATTGCACAATGTGTAGTATAAGCTATTGTAATAAAAGAAGTTCTAACTATACAGGCAAACAAAATATTATATGTATGCACCATTTCATCTATAATTATAATATAAATTATTACATTATCTCCATCAATTAGAAAGATTAGCTTTTTATTAATTGTGTGAGGTCCTAAATTATTGAGTACTCACTATATCTATTTTATAAAGACTACAAAATTCTTATTTTTTGGCACTCAATAGGCCAAAAAAATTCCAAGGATAATATAAGTGTCATCACCTTGTAACAAATTTTTAAATAGATTAATTCAAATTAACTTTGTAAATACCTACCTAAATTCGTGAGTATTTTAAATCAATTGTAAATTGCATATCAATCATTTTATTATAATATATTTTTTATGATTGTCTATATTTATAGTCTATATGCACATGATAATTTTCAAAATTTGATATTATTCATTTTTAAATATTTAAAAAACATTTATTAATTTTCAAAATTTTGAAACAAAATGAACTTGCATTCTTCTAATAATAAACATTTGAAAAAAGAATTTTCAAAATCCATACCATATAAATATTAATAAACTAATATGAAAATATGAAAGAATTTGAAAGGGTGAAATTGAATGTTTGTATAAAAAGACACAATGTTAGCTTTAGGGATTTTGAAGAATATCCATTTTTAAGATAAATACATCAATTTCTTGGTTTCTACTCAAATTAATTCAATTATTGCAAGATACATTAATCTTTTAAACTTGCGTTGCATTTTTCTACTAAACATATTTATATTCATTTATTTTTAACTAACTATTGATATAATAATGAAATATTTTTCTTAGACATGAGTGATTCAAATTCTAGAAATGAATTCTTTTCTAGTTGAAAAATGAATTAAAAAAAAACGAAATCCTTTGATTTGTACCAATTGAATAAATTTTGGCTTTTGACTTTTGTTTCATGTTTAATCCTTAATCCCCAAATACCTAGACTATCTCCTAAAATGGGACATATACAAATCTTGTCAATCAATTAATCCTTAAGTGTTTGGAAGTTCAATTTTTAGATAACAAACAAACTTGTATTCATGTTTGTTTTTCATTATTGCTTGGATGATAGTCATCCTAATTTGTGGAGATACTTTATCAAGTTCTTCTCCTATCTAATGGTTGGATTTGGTGTTTCTAGAATACATGTTTTTGCTGAAATTACAAATGTGAAAATATGTCAAGTGGTTGACCAAGCCAAAATTGCATTGACTCTAGTTCCAAACTAAATTTGCAAAAATGAGATCATAGATTTAAAGAATACAAAAATTTCAAAAAATTACTATGTCAAGAGAACCTCATTTCAAATTTATTTCAACAAGTTTCACTAAAAAAAATGATAAGATTTTGCTTGTAATTGAATTTAGAGGGATTTTTTAAATTTATAATTTTCCTTTCAAAATTTATAAAAACTATTAATGATAGCATTGGTGAATTTAATCATATGGATAGAATTTAAAATTCAAAATCTACAATTTTATTTGTATATCAATTCCAAAATATTCTTCTAAATAATATTTTATGATGGTTTTTAAAATAATAAATTTTTATTCTAAATAATAAATTGCTAACTTTGGAGAAGGATCTAGATGCTTAGGGGTTAACCATCACCGCAAATAAAATTAGAATAAAATAAGATACTTAATTTGACTCCTCCCTTCAAACAAAGAAGAACTTTGATTTGGATATAATAGATAGAATACATACATAATACGCATAGATATGATATAGGAATATGATATTATATATAGAATACTAATATGATATGACATATAAATATATGTACAAATATAGTATATAAGATACAATTTGTTAATCCTATATTAATTGTAATCTAGCATATTCAAAAAATATATTCTTACAGGGAGTAATGAAAACTTTATATATTATAATTCATTCATTTATTAAGTGAGGGGGTAAGTGAAGTGAATTCACTCACTATTGCCTCAAAAGGGACACTCTTGCAATTTGCAAACTATACTATCAAATTGAACTTTATATGCACTCAAATTTTGCACAATATATTTACATAACAATTTAATCTTGTATTTTAAGCAAATGAAAGTATATATCTAATATAAACTATAAATTTTTTTGAAAAATAGAATTCTCTATCATTTTTTGAGAAGATTGTTAAAAAAATTTAGACCAATTTATAAAATATATGAGCCCTTCTAAAGTCCCAAAAGTCCCCTTGAGGGACTCTTGAAGGTTTGGATAGGTTTGTCTGATCTCAATTTTTTAATTGATTTAAATTTATTTTTTTCAAAATAGAAAAATTGATTGCCTTTCTAAAAATATATATTTTTTTAATTTATTTCAATTGGTTTTGAGGAGCAAAAGTTTTGCCATCTAAACCAAAAAACAAACAAGAGTAGTTAGAATTTTTTTTTTAAATGACTCTCATAGATTAAATTTTGTCTTTGTTAAAAAATGAGATTCATGCTATTTAGATAAGTGAGGTGAAAATTATAGAGCATCTTGTTTTGTGGGCAATTTTAGCAAAATTCTTATAAAAATAACATATTTGATTTGTATTATAATTTAATTTTTACAATTTAAGGAAAAAGGGTTCTACATGGTTTAATTTGCTTACTAGAACAATCTCATTGTTTGGATAGGTGTGATTCAATTCCATCATAAAACAATAAACAATTTAGTTTTTCCTTCTATCTCATACTTGCTTCTACTAAACAATTATTTAAAGAATGAAAACTAAGTTTATTTTATTGAATTTTTTTCCGAGATTCTCAACTCAATTCTTCAATATAAAAATTACAAAATCAAAATCCAAAATTCAAAATTTTTTAGTTAAGAAGACTCAAAGACTTATAATCTAATCATACAAGGTAAAAAAACATTGTTTTCTTTACTTTAAATGCAAATATCTTGCAATCTACGTGGTCAAATAACTTGAAATTTGTTCCACACATTTTGGTACTAGTAAAGTGCAATACATTACAATTAGATATTAGAGAAAAATATTTAGATCTCTTTTTGCTGTTTGTAATAGAAATGACAATTGTGTGATGAGAAAGTGGCCTTACTATTTTAGGGTTTTATTTTTAATTTTTACCATGAGTATATTTTACAATGAAATATATCATTGTTGATCAAAATCATTTATATCACTCAAATTAGTAAAAATCACTACTTCTAGTAATAGGTAATAAACTTGTAATACCCTAAAACACTTGATTTTGAGAATTTATGAAGTCATTGAACAACCAATTGAATATTTGGATAGCCATTCTTAAAAAGTTGATTTTGAATGGATCTTTTTGAAATTCTGACACAAGGCATTGACATATATTGCCTTCTTAGTAATATAATTTTTTGAGCAAGATGGGCAACTTTAAGCAATATGTGCAAATTTCCTCTTCTACCTCTAAGTCCTTAGCACTTGACGTCAAGGAACAAAAATTCCCTTTAAAGGAGGTAATTTACTTATAGTACATGCTAATCTGTTACTTAAACACTTTGTAGTTTGTTTGAATTTATTGTGGATGTTGGAGAAGGTGCTAAAAATTGTTTGTTATTAATGATTGATTTGCAATCCTATATGAATTATTTTGGAATGACTAAAATTTTTTTATTGGTATTTATATTTTATATTTGCAAAGTACATTATATTTTAATTTTGTAATATTTTTTTGCAAATAAATATGAAGACTAGCAAAAGAAATTGTATGTTGGAATTGTGATCAAGAATTGCAAAAATTGCATTTTTTTTCTACCTAAAAATAATATGATGAAAAATCATGATTTAAGTACCATTGGTCTTCTTGTTCTTGTCAAAGGTTGCCATTGGTCGTCAAGGTGGATGCTTAGTGAACAATTGGACATTTGCCCAGGATGCCATTGGTTCCTTTGTGTCTACCAAGCCTAGCCATTGGTTGTCAAAGTAGAAGGTTGGGTGTTTGCCTTATGGCATCAAATGTGAATTTTTATTTATTAAGTTATTTTATTATTAACTCTCCTAAACAATCTTGGACAATTTTCCTTCAAGTGGAACTTGCTTTTGGATGACACTCTTGCACTTCCTAGAGATAGACGTTTACATGTCAACTCCCACTTTAATGAAGGTCTTGACTTCTTTGACTTGATTGGTCCACATGGTCCAACATGCAATTGCAAAGAACAAGATTTTGATAATGTGGAGATTTCTATTGGTACCTATTTGCTATAACAACCTCTAACAAAGTCTGATACATCATATATCCTTTGGAATGGAATTGTACAAAGTCAAATACCAAAGTTGTAATTGTTGTTGATCTTAACTTCTAAATTTGACTAAATAAGGCTCTTGCTCTCAATTTACATCCATATTGTAGTTCACATGAGACAAATGAATGATGCATGATTAACCCCTAAAGCCTTGAATATGTCATTTTGAAAACATAGCATTTTTTAGCAGCTTACCAAAAATTTTACTTATTTTTCTTTGGAATATTCACACATGTGACCAAAGAGTATCTTTAAGACCCAACAATTTTCATAACTTTTGACTACATGCTTACATATGTAATTTTCAGTGAAGTGTGGGCAATCTAAGCAGTGCTCCAAAAAAATTCTTAAAAAATCACTTTTTTAATAAACAAAAATTTGAAATTGGTTTCTTTTATATATATATATATATATAAAGCCTTTAATCATTCCAATTTGATTCATGAAATGAAAGTTATGAAGAGTTTTAGTTTGTGGGTAGTCATGGAATCTCTACTCTAAAATAAACTTTGAAGTCCTATATTTAACTCAATTTTCAACATTTTGGAAAAAAAAACATAGAGGATAAAGATTGTATATTACAACATTACTATCTTCTCCAAGTGAAAAAACCTAAGACCACCCTTTGTTGTTGTGTAATGTGAATTAAAAAAATGTCTTTTGAACATTGTATCTTTTGAACTAATTGAATTTAAATTGAATTAATTACATGCAACCTGGTCCTATCCCCCCTTGAAAAATCAATTGCCATATAATTTGAAAAGAAAACAATAATTCCTTTTGAAAAATTAAAAGAAAGTGTGATTTTGAAAAGAAAGTAATATCCTTGAGTGCCATGCGATTTGACTTGAAAAGCCGTTAGTACAAGTGGGATATGCTTCTTCTTTGGTTGCAACGAAATGTCATCATTGTTGATTGTAGTGTCAAGGCTCCTATTTAATAGCATAGTTTGAGAATATAATGTTTAGAATGCTCATGATTGATTTTACAATGTTGTATATAAATTGAAGCTAGCTAATGTCAATTGACTTCATCAATTACTCATAAGGTTGCTTATTGTGTTTTACTCTTGCTTAGTGTTGATGTTGGTTGTTCTCTCAATGCCTTTGTATTCTTGATTGTAATAAATTCTTGAATATTTTTTGAATTAATTGTATTATAGGCACAAGAATATGTTGCTTACCAAGTGATTTTGGCATCTAACAAAGACATTTTGTCACAAAGATAGGAAATGACCATTATTGTATTCTCCACCAACATTGTTGTAACAAATTTCATGGTATGTGCAATTCTTTCTTTTCGAAGTGAATTGCAATATGCACAAGTGTTTCAACTACATTAAAAAAACTAATAGCATAGTTCAAAAAACTAATGCTTAGAGCACTTATGATGTTTACAATGTTGTACCTAAATTAATTGAAACAAGTTGATGTTAGTTAACTCGATTACTTATGAGGTTGCTTGTTATGTTTCCATTTGCTTAGTATTGATGCTAATTGTTTTCTCCATGTCTATGTGCTCTTAATTTTGAAATACATCGTCTAAAGCCAAAAGTTCAATTCTATAAACAATTCCAATAACATGAAGGAGACAAAGAAAGAGTAGACATGAGACTAAAAAAAATGTTGAAGACATTAGGGCTTAAGATTGAATGTAAAAGTTTCACATGAAATGGAAAAATGAAGAATTGATTTTATTAATGTAAATTCGGGTTTATTGTGCAAAGAAAGCAATTGAAGAAGAAAGAAGTAAATTTGGAAATTTCAAATTTCAAATGTAGGGAATTGGAAATGATTTTTGTTCAATGGCTACATGTCAAATGTTCAAAAATTATTCCCTAACTATCTTACTATTAGGCTTGCACATGGTTTTATACTATTACTATCACCTCAAAAGAGGGAGTAATTGCATGTACAACATTACAACCATTGGGATTGGCATTTTTCAATTCCATAATTAAATTCTTAATAAATTAGTATTTTGAATCATTCTCTACTTCTTTCTACTTACTATTTTCTTCCTATATGGCTACATATTATACAATTTCAAATGATATGAAAATTTTCAAGAATGTAGTCAACTTGCCTTAAAAAATAAATCCAAAGAGCAATCACCATTTTAAACATTTTTTCATACAAATGTGACCTTGTAGAATGCAACATCTTGTGTAAACACTAATAACTTACAATTTTAACTTTCTAAAATTTGATACTTGAACTAGAAATGGCACATTAGAAGATTTAGGGGGCCTTTGGATGCTTGCAAGTTATCACAGCATGCGAACGTAAGAAACAAGTTCGGCGTAGTGGTCTGACGTGGCCAAGACCTTGCCATATCATTGACCAATTTTTTTTTATTTTATTATTTTATATATTTTCTTTTTTGCATTTGGAGATTAAAATTTTCTTCTTTTTTTTTTATGAAAAAAAAAATTCTGACAATGGACCATTCTCCTTGCTGAGGGGAACAGCTACGGAGGAACAAGCCCGAAATAGGCTTCTGGACCTCTAAAAACTCTTCTAATGGTTTTGGAGCTTTTTTGGTGAAAATATAGTCAAAAAAATTTAGGGATTAAATTGATCATCTTTTATTATAATTCGACTAAAGTGGTAGTAGTTGTAGTGAAATAAGAACATGACAACCTTATCATTGAGTGGTAATGGATGTGTATGCTAAATTTCTTTTAAATTTTAAAATAAATAAATAAATAAATAAAAATAATAATTATATATATATATATATATATATATATATATATAATCTAACCGAATAATAAATTACTAGTAAAGGTGTTTGCTCTTTGCAATGTCTTTTTTGAAGAATTTTTGAACAATAGTTAAATTTGTTATCAACTCCCACATACATTCAATAATGTGATAGCCTAGCCAATAAATTAAAGATAAAGTACACATTTTAAACTTTAGAATCTAATATTTCTTCAACTTCAACTTTTTTTCACTATTGATTGGGATATGAAGTAATGATGGTTGAATTCCTTAGGATACTAGGTTTGTAATAAAGATTTTAAGAAGAGACATTGAATACATGATGTAACTTTTCAAATGTTTGTTGAGAAAGTTTGAAAAGTTTAAACTTAAATGTAATTGAATTAGTTTTTTGATAATAATAAACAACCCCAATCATTTACAATCTAAGTTGTTTGAATGTCATAGGGATTGAATGTGGCATTGAATAAACCATACTTTATTTCTAGTTTTAGAAGACATTGATTCTTTTCATTGTTCATCAATATTGTTTTTATGATTTTTCTAAATTTTTTCAAGATTAAAAGTATATTCTTCATGAAGAATTTGAAAAGCCTTCAATAGATGGATTGTATACATCATTTTTAATTCTAGAACGTTGTCGTACTGTAAATTTGTACATATCATAAATTTGTACTAATTTACTATTATGATAAGATTTTATTATTCGAAAGAAAGAAATTTCTTAATGATGCTTCAAGTGGCTTCAAGATGACGCTTGTAATTGACGAAGCTAATAAAAAAATACTCAATTCTAGAAAAGCTTCATCAATTTGAAGTAATCTTCTCGATTCTATAGAGTTTATATTTTGGTGTAAAGTTTGACTTTTCAATGTCAAATTGGAGGGTTTTTTCTGAGTCTTAAGATGAGGAACCTCAACCGGATTTTGAATTTGAGTTTTCCTTATCTCAATTGCCGGATCAGCCTCTTTTGCTATCAACTCTTAAACCGTTTTATGAATGATTGCAAGATAAGGCCGGTTCTTCTCGACCACCCAAACAACCACATTTAAAGTAGTGATGGTATGGGAATCTCTAGCAAGACCCTCACGGATAAGTGATTTTGTTACAAATTGAATGTGTTGAGCTAGGTAGTCGGGAAGTGACATTCGAAGGAAGTTTTGAAGGACTAAATGAGGACCAATATTAATACATAGTCATGGTCATTAAGGGAAGTCACGGTCATCAACGATGGTTAGAAAGGCTAGTTAACCCTTTAACTAAAGTTGATCATGCGGATTATGTTGCCACCACTATCAGACGCATCCTCAAATTCTTACAGATGGAATGATCTTCTTATTGAAACTATAGGTTTTTACCTCTAGTGGATATGTGCTTAAGTATTAAACTTTGTTTTGTGTATAGAAGTACTTTTAGAAATCGTTTGGTGTGTTTGAAAGAAAAAGGAATAGATTCAAATTGCCCTTTTATGAATTAAAGAGACATTTGTACTTTAGATGCCCTTTTATTGATCGAAAGGACATTTTGGCTTAGATGAAGAGGTAGATAGGGTTTTAAAGAGGTCAAATAGAATGGTCAATTAGAAAAAAGAGGTTCATATGGCTTAGCTATAGGCTGATGTGGCCTTGAAATTGAAGAGGGTTCGAAGGTTTTCTTTGTGAGAGATAGATAGTTTTGTTGAGAGAGTACCGAGACTTTAAGAAAAAAGAAATTTTGATGTATATGAGATTTTACAATAAAATTCAGAATATTGATTTTTCAAGTTTTTGTACTTTCAAAGAGACTAAGTTTGCTTGATTTGAATTTGTGAGTGAAAAGTTATGAGTATGAGACTGAGTAAGGGTATGCTGCCACCTAAATGAAGAGAGACAGAGATTTGAGCAAACACTATGATTTGTAGAATTTACTTCTATTTTTGAAATTTGAAAGTATAAAAGAAATCTTTTATATCTTGCTATGAGTTTAGATTTCAAAACATTTGGATCATTTTAGTGAAAGTTACGAGAGTTTGAATGAATGAAGGTCTGTAACCTTCTCAGTTAGAGAGTTTGGGTGAAGTTTGCAGGTGGATGCATTTAGTGCATCCTTTCTCCTTTCAAAATTCTACTTAAGTGTTGTTTGGGGAAGAGGATCTAATGTGGATTTCTTGGATTTTATCTTGGTATTTTCTTCTGTAGCGGACTTTGTCCTATTTTGTATTCGTGGTTAGACGCTTTCAATTTTTAGCTATATTATGGTGGTGAGGTCGGATTAATGACAAGTGAGACCATTGAATGTGCACCAAGTGGACGGTGCTAGTTTCCCCTTGTGGTGAAGCTGAAGTGATGACCAATAGACCATAAGGTTTGGTGGTAACCTAGATGCATATGCAGATTGCCCTTACCCTATAGAGAGTTGTAGGTACTCAAGTAGTTATTAAAACTACTTGAAGGTGTTTGCATTTAAGGCTTTGGGCTAGCAGTAGATACCAACGAGGTTTTTAAACCTAATCAATATTGAACACTACTAAATGCCTCGGGTCCTGAATTCAAATAGGTTCGGTAGTTGAAGACAATCTATGTTTTAAACACTAGATTGGACCAAGAGAAATATACTTTTCTTCCACATCTTTTAGTTCCAAGTCATTTTCAGTTGTAGCCATATACCTTGCCTATTCTCAAAGCAGAACATTTTTACCCCGACAACGTCTAGAATTTAGATATTGAATAGGGTTGATTAGCCATAGTAGAGAGAGAAAGATGGAATTTCATTCATCAATTGTTTTAGAAGTTCAAGGATGAATTCTATATTTGTCATTGTTGATTGTGAATGGTTTAGTAAGAGGAATTGGAAAAGAAAAATAATTACTATGGAAAATGTAGTTGTGGGCAAAATTTGGGAATACCCGAGTTGATGGAAGAGCTAAAACGATATTTATCATTCCCAATTTTCACATAAAGGTAGTACATTTTGGGCTTTCTCTTGTGCTTTTGGTTCGTTAAAAAAAATTAGTGAAGCTAATTAGAATGAAGTAGAGGAGAATAGTAAAGACTGTCTAGGAGATTATGAACAATAATGAAAACACCCAATAGAATGGCAAGTGTCATAGACACAAAGAATCATATTATTCTAATAGAATAACTGAAGTAGCGGTTGGGCAATTCAAACTTCAAATGGCAAGCACAATTGAAATCTATAGACGAAGATGCTTCAAGCTTTATTAGAAACAACTTGATTCTTTGAAAAAGAAATTTTTGTGGACAATGCTATTATGGCATGTATATTATAATAATTTCCATTACTTAGTCCCATATGGTGGTCAATTTGGGCAAGCACCCAAAGCGCCCACTTTTTCGTCATTGGGCACTATGTACCACAAGTGGTCTACTCACTGCAAATAAAACTTTTTTTCTATATATTCCAAGACATTAGATTTACAAGCTCTGCATTCTCAATTAGCTTGCAATATGCTGTCGGAGAATTCATAGTGTTCTTCTTCTTGTTGTCTTCTGCACACTACTATTTTTCATGAAATTTTTTGAGCATCCTCACATGTGTTGATGTGATTTGTAAAGAAAGCATGACCTGATTGTGAAGGTCAACACCCTCTTTCTCATACTCTAACCTCTTGATCTTAACATGAAATATCTTAAAATACAATCAAACTTCACTTATCGGCAATTTCATTGCTAAATTTACAGATCCTACGATTACTTCAAGCATGCACAATTGCAATAGTCCAAAATCGCTTTTGCAAAGTCCTGCACTTCTTAGACCTCTTTTCGCTCTTCCAGTGAGTCTAGTCATTCCAGAGTTAATGTTAAAAGTATCAAACTTAGAATGTCATCCAAAATTTGCAAAGAATGTTGTATGATGTATTGAAGCATGTTAGGTAGTGTTCTAAGTAAAATTTGCAATTAGGAATACTTCAATATAATCTTCTTGATGGTAATTGGTGGTGCAATGCAAATGTTGCTCTACTACTTGATTTTTTTTTTCCCTTTGACCATCAAAATTTGGATGAAAAGTAGGAAATGAATTTATTTTTACAAAAGTTATTTTAAATAATTTCTACTAAGGTTTATAGATGAATCAAAAATGAGGTCTCTTTTATTTGAAGTAATACCATTTGGAAGGTTATGGTAACAATAGATATTATTTATAAAAGTTTTTGTAGTTTTTTCGAATATGGAATGAAATGTGTCACCTTAAGTTTGTTAATCTATGAACCATGCAATAAGAATTGAATCAAAATACAGTATGTGAAGGTCCAATTCAACATTTGAGTGCCAAAATACTTTCTTTTTCGGGAGCAAAGGGGTTTGGCAACTAAAACTATTGGTTTTGAGATTTCGGCACTCCAACATCCAAATTTATTTGTATTCCACAACTTCCAACTTTTGTTGTTTTGGGAACCTATCTTATGGAACTTAAGACGTGATTTAGGTTTTCAAAAATATTCAAAATTAGGCAATATGGACGAAATTTTTTTGCAACATTTCAAACATTTTACTTGTAATATTTTAAACATTCAGGCATTCTAAAGAATATTTAATGTATGTTTGAATGTGACCTCCAAGTAGGATAGTTAGATATTGGTAAATCAATAATTAAATCCAATGATATTGAAGTCCATGATGATCATGGCATACTAAGGAATTTTTTATGAACTATATGTATTGTATGATTGAATGCATTATTTTACCAATTTTTGCATTTGAAACCACCAAAAATCATAAGAAATAAGTTCTATAGTTTTATTGAAGCCAAAATGATCAATAGATGGTAAATCATGTCTTACTTCAAGAACTTGAAGACAAAAGGGGAGTCTTGAAATATAAAACAAATCTTTAAAATACTACAATCCATTTTTGAATTGAAAATTATTTAAATTATATTCCAAGGCAAATGTTTTATATTCATTTAATTGTTGTTGCACGTCATGACTAAAAGAATCTTGTAGCATAGTAGTTACAAATTTGTCGAATAAGTGGTAAATTTATTACATGCATCATTGTAAATGCGCAAATTTGAAGATGACTAGACTTTCATATTATCGTTTTTTTTTATTGATTATAGAAATCATCTCTAGGTTTGGACATAAAGTAGGTCGTCTAAATAATGTATCTAGTTTACCGTGTAGATTATTTGGATGGTAAATAATAACAAATTAAAATGAGATAGCAATAAATTCCATCAAGCTTGACAACAATTTAAGTACATGCTTCTATAAAATATTTTGAATTTTTATGGTCTGAATAAATTCTAACAAGATGTGCCTAAACCAAGATAAAACACTATGTGATAAAAAATAAAAAAGTATCTATAGGGACAACTTGAGATATTTGGATAGAAAATCTATAAGGTTTCATTCTAATAAACAATCTCATTTGGTTTGCAAATCTATAGAATTTTGATCTTGTTCCATCAAATTTCTCTAGCATACGTATTTTTTTATATTAAAAGAGTGACTCAAATTCCAATTTTTGTTCAAAAATTCATTCTAAGAAAAATATGATTCATCATACAATATCAAATTCTCTTGAAGGACTTGCTCTTGTCTTAAGGTATTGTTTGTTAAAGCTTTATGCAATGCATCCAAATTTTGGGTGGATAGTATTATTGAGGTTCCACCCAAAAGATACCACTGAAATATAAATTTAGGATTTTAATATTTTAAAATTTTGATTTTTGCCCCCACTCCCCTTTTCTTGTATTTTCCAGACTCCAACTTGCTTGACAATGAATATTGGACAGTTCATTCCCTATTCATATCCAATACAGTATTTGTATCCAAAATTATATCCGTATTTGGTATCTATATTCAATATTTGTATAAGTTATTGTATTCATATCCTATACGATATCCGAATTTGGTATCCACATTCAATATTTGTATAAGGTGTTGTATTTGTATCCAATACTATATCCATATTTGGTATCCATATTTAATATTTGTATAAGGTATTGTATAAGTATCCAATACTATATTCATGTTTGGTATCCATATTTAGTATTTGTATAAGGTATTGTATACGTATCCAATATTCATTTTGTATTTCATATTTGGATGACTCAAATTAAATCTCACAAGATCAACAACTTGTAATTTTTTGAGAAATCAATGGCAATTTTGAAGGTAAGCATTTTTTCTTAAAAAAAATCAATGGCTTGTAAGTTTTTTTGAAAGAGGGGGGGGGAAGGGGGGGGGAACTAATGCAAACTAGGGTGGGAGCTATTTTTTGAGAGGATAGTAATGCAATCATTTTTGCAATCAAGTCCTTAAAATGAGCGTCATTAGTTGTGTCTATGTTGTGATATATAGAATAAATATATAATTGGTTTTAGTATTAATAAGTTGTTACAAACAAATTAAAAAGACATATTAAACCATCAAATAATTTCAATAAGTTTTTTATTGCAATCCACAATTTGAGTTGCTAATACAAATATTTCATTGAAGATTCCTTCAATGTACACTATATTTCTTTGTAACCTAACCAAATATTGAATTAATACTAGTAATGGTGACATTAACTTGAGACCTTTGATGAAACAAAGTAAAGTAAAAGTTTGAGACATTCTCAAAGTTGATCCATGATGTTTGTCGATGACATTGCTTGGTGATTCATGTGTTGGATGTGACTTGAGGCACTATTGGAATTGTAATACTAACTATTTTCAAAATTGACCTAGCTGGACTTTTTACCTCACTACTATTCACCTTCACAAAAAAAACCTTGCACAATTCCTACTCTTCTTTAAAAATTTCCTCCTCCATTGCCATGACCATCTACTCTCCCCTTAAGGCTTCCACCTCCATTTCCAAGGCCTCTTACTCTCCCCTTAGAAAAGTACATGTGAGTATAAAGATTTGTTATTGTGTATGAAAACTACTTTACACATGTGTGAATTCAAGAATTTTTTTGCTATAGGAAGCATGGGCTTACAAAATCTATTAGGATGTTACATTTGTTGTAAGTCCATATGAAAAATATTGTTTTGATGTTGCAATGGGTCCCAAACTATTTTTAGAAGACAATAAGTGAAGAACCAAACATTTTAGCAATTTTGAAGTCATATTTGGTTGCTAAGTTCTAAAATGATTGTGAAAAGTTAGTAGTCTTAGGATTTAGTCTTGGACTACTAGTAGTATTCTACTGGTGGAGGAAGTCCCAAAAAACACTACATGAAGAAGATTTCAACTTTTTCTTGAGAACTCAATTTTTTGAAAGAATCAAAATTCTAATATTCAATATGAATCTTTCTTTCTCTAAATCAAGTAAAAAGTAGAAAAAAGAAGAAAATTCGAATGAATTTTAAAATAAAATTTGAACTGATGGTTCAAAAGTTGTTCTAGAATTGCCATTTTTAGTGCATTGAGTGAAAATTGAAAATCTTAATTTTAATTTTCAACCACACATTATTTCCCTATACCACTATGAGAATGGGTAGAAAAAAATTCACATTCATCCATTCGAAAAATGATTTCACATGAACCTATCCCATTCTTCAAAAAGCTTTGCTTAGGAGTTAAAAAACTAGGTCCATTCTTATAGAGGGAGGAAAATTATTACAGGATTTTCTTAATAGTCATAATATGTTCATATTTGATGGAAATCCCTTTGTCTTTAGAGGCAAGCAAGTGCCTTATGAGCATTTTATTTCCACCCTTGAGATAAAACAAATACAACTATGTTCTTTGTATTTTCAATGTTAAATTCTTAAGGTAGGTCTTTAAATGTTATCCATTGTGTCTTCTAAGAAATGGACAAGAATTTTTTTTATAATTTGTAATAAGTATTCCAAATCTAAAAAGAAAAGGGTTGATGGTGAAAAAGTTAATAAGTTGGGTGGTTTTAGTCAAACTAGGCCCAAAACTTTGGTCCTTAATTTTTAAGTTGAAAAAAATAAATTTTCGGCCATCTCAAGCTATAGAACATGTTTTGCGCATTCCAAAATGGTAAAAAACTTCAAAATTAGACACTCTTTGCAAAAATTATGAGCGGATAAAGTTCTACCTTTAAATTGTCCTATCAAACTTCATCCATCAAATTCTACTAACCTATTGATCCATATTCATTTTTTCATTTGGTGTTTAGTTTAAAGTAGTTCTAATTTCTAAGAATTTTTAAGGTTTCATTTACTTAATTTGGACAATTGATTACTACTTTCATCCAAATCTAAACTTATTTTAGACTAAACTTCATTCTATGTTATCTTTTTCAATTTTACTTTATTTTCAAAGTGTACATTAGTCTTAGCACCCTCTTAGGATTTCCTAAATGATTCTAAGTTCAAATTGTTTCTGAATTGTGATTAAAAGATTCTAATTGACCATTTACTCAATAAATACTATTTTGAACTTTTAATTTTGAATTTGTGTTTTTAGATTTTGAATATTTTTTATTTGTAAAGTATAAAATTAACTAGCCAAAATGTTCAAACACTTAAATTTCGGATTTTCCTATCAAATGTTATTAATGGATGAAGTTTGTCTACTAATTGTCACCCTAAAATTTCATCCAATATTTTGTGTGGATCTATATTTTCAAATTGATTAATTCTATTTAGTTTTGACCTCAAAATTTATCTAAAATCTAATATTCTTTTTTGAACCGTCTTGGACGATTTCTAATGTTCTTCATCCAAATCTAAACCTTTTATGATCTAAACTTCATCCTATTCTAATTTCTTTAGTTTTTATACAAATTAAATGTATAAATTAGTTCTAAAAAAATCTTGAGATATTCTACTACTATCAAAATTCAAAGTTTGGATTACTATACTTCTAAATATCTAAACTTATGGCCTTCTATTAGTAGTTTGTTCTATAAACTTCTCTATTTAAGTTGTTGGTTTAAGAGTTTTAATGGTTTCATGTTGTACAAAACTAAAATGTCTTTTCATAATGGTAAAGCATTTAAGAATTGGACTTTTCTATCAAAAGTTATGGATAGATGAAGTTTGGCCATTAATTGGCACTTTAAAACTTCATTAACATGCACTCATGCTTTTAACAAGATTTTTCTTAGAAGCAAAGTATACTTTTCAAAACATTCATCTTCCATCTTGAGGATAGTTCAATATGTGGATGTTAAGTTCAAATAAAATTATTTATTTTTTAATCAAATACAAAGTATTATTTCTATAAAAAATAGATCACCTATGATTTGCAGTTTAGCACTTTTGAATTTTGATTAGTTTATTATTATTTTGACTTTATCCTACAAGCGGATTGAAGTGCTTATAATCTCCTTATTTTAATTGTAATATATTATTATTTTGTCCTATGCATGCAAACACATTTAATACTATTTGCTATTGTTTAATACATGACCAAACTAGAAAATTGAAAAAACTAATACATATTAATTACTCAACTCTTAATCCCTAAAGGACCAGCTTGCATTTTTTGGTTGTATAGAAATTTTGGGCAGGTCATTGGGACCAGAAATTTGCATATTTTAGGCTGAAATTTTAATAGAAGGTGTGGACGAGGAATATCTTTCATATTCAACAAATTTCATGACATTTGGAAATAGGAGTAAAAAGGAATAGCCTAATACATTATTATTTTTTTGTAACTAGGCAATTTGGGCAGATTAGAAAAAATCATTTTTTGCATAAATCAAAATTTGAAATTGGTTTTCTGAGCTTATATGTACTAGGAAAGCTTTGAATCATTCCATTTTGATCAATGAGTCAAAAGTTATGAGGATTTTTTGTTTGCGGATAGTTATGGATTCCCTACTCTAAAATAAACTTTGAAGTCTTTTATCTTATCCAATTTTCAATATTAAAAATAAAAAATAAAAAATTCAATGTAAATTGTTTATTACAACATTCCAACCATTAGGATTGTCATTTTTCAATTCCATATTTTAGTTCTTAATAATTTAGTATTTTGAATCATTGTCTACTACTACCTACTTACTATTTTTTTCCTATATGTTGTACAATTCCAAATTATGTGAAATTTTTCAAACATGTGGATAACATGTTTAGGAAAAAGAATCCAAAGAAGCACCATCATTTTGGTCATTTTTTCATAGAAAAGTGAGCTTGTGAAGTGCAACTACCGTGCTTTCTACAAGGCAAAAAAAATGATTTTATTGAATTTGAATGCTTATATCTTGCAATCCACCAGGTGGAAATGTCTGAAAGTTTTACTACATGTTTTTATCCTATAGTTACATACGTCAAAAAAAGGTTTTTTTCGAAAATTTGCTACTTGTACTAAAAATGACAGTTTTTGCCCATTTTCAGTGAAAACGTAGTTATAGAACTTTAGGGGTTAAGGCCTTTATTTGGTTAAAATCCACTCAAAATTGCAATTCCTAATGTGCAAAGAGCAAAAGAATTTAGAATGATATTTTTGCATATCTAACTATAGGATCTTGCAATAGATTGAACACTTATCTACTCCAGTTAAGTGCTGGAACTGAATGGAGTGAAGCTAAGCTAAATTAGTGCCTATAACTCATTGCAATTTACCTTACAAGTCTTTGTCCAAATATAAGCCTTTGGCGGTTGGGGTGAACTAGCCCGCTCACTCGTCCCCTCTGAGCCATTTTAGGGGTACAAGTAAAAAAGAAGCCTCTTTTTTTGTAATTGATTAATTTTCATAGTAATCTCCACCTAACTAATTTGGGGTCTCTGATTGCAAATATGAATTCAGAATTTGCAAATTTTAGTGTTTTCTACAAGGGTAAAACACGGGGCAATAGAGGGGTCAATCTTCCCTGGCCGGCCTGCATCAGAAGACTGTTCCAAAATCTCCGTAAAAGCTTATTAGAAAACTCACTGCCCACCCCACCCCCGCCACTCAATGCCAGAGTGAGGACAAGGTTTTTGTTGCCAGGGGACTGTTGGAGGGCTAAAATAAGGAACCGGATTGGATTCATTCAGAGTGCTGAGTAAGCTTAGATCAGATTCTTGGCCCAGTGAGGACGTGGCCAACATCAACTCAGTAAGCTTATTCCTGTAGAAACTTAAGTTAATCAAGTTTTAGGCTTTTTAAGCTTTTTTTTTAAGCTTTTTTTTAAAGGATATCAGCCACCATCATGCTTCTCCATGCTTCCGCAGCATTCCTGCGGGTGCAATCCATCACGCAAATCAACCCTTCAACCAGTCTTTCAGCTCCTCAAAATTCTAGGCGTGCTAGGCACGATGCAATGTACCGAAAAGAGGCAAAATGAGGTTTTGCCATTAATCAACAGCCCCCCTCCCTCCTAAGAAACGAGAGCTGTTGATTTTTTTTTAAAAAGAAATTACAAATCACCTCCACAACCATTGATCTCAAAAAAAACTTTGATACATATATGCTGATACGGATACAATACGATGATATGCATACATATATGCTGATATGAATATAGATATAGATACATACATATGTATATAGATACATATGCAGTTATGCACTGGGATATGTACTTGGGAAAAACAGATATCCCATATTGATTGTGAGATTACTTGATTCTGAAAATTACAAAGAGGGAGGAGAGGGAGGAGGTTCTGGAAAAAAAATTATTCTAAGATGTTTTCTAAATTATTTTGGGGGTGGGGGTAAATAAGAATAAAATTCATTAATGTGCTCATTGTGATAGTTTGTCACAATGAGCTCAAAAGAGACACTTGCGGCATGATACATGGTTTCCATTCACATGCAAAATGACCCACATGAGCAATTAGACTAATTCAAGGTCTTCTCAACATCATTTCCTCAATCTATGGTTTGTCTTTTGAGTGGATAGTGAGAACAATATGTTTTTAGACAATTAATTCAATGGATTTTTTATTTTATTACCCTCCAACCCCTACTACAACATAATTTTTTTTTAAATTCCTAACCCCAACTCCAATCCAACCCCGCACCAAACCAAACCTATATCTAAATCCAGCCACCCACCCTATTTGTAATTTCAGAATGAAAATGGAATTTGCAATCGATATGGGATTTCTATTTACATGTATCAATATTCGTATATTGTATCATTGTACGTCCTCCATATTTGTATTCATATCCCATATTTGTATTTGTACCCCATATCCATATTTTAAATTGATGGCTTAGAGATTGGTTTCAATTTTTTTTCTATGAGCAGATCAATGGTTTGTGATTTTCAAAAATTGAAAGTTGGAGGGATTATTCAAAAACATGTTATTTGCATCTTTTCATTGGATAGTCTATACATGTTGCAACTCACTTGCACTGTAGCATAATTTTATTTTACTAATGGGTCATAGTTACTTTAAAAAATAAAAATAAGACTTTGTTTTACCAATGATGCATGAGTCCCTTTTGCATCCCTCCTTAGAAACAGGCTTCTTACAAAGAACAAAATTGTTTTGTATAACTCCTCAACTATAATACCTCCTCAACATAAGGAGGAATTTCACTCACAACCAATATTCACCAATGTGACTATGTACTTTTACCAAAGTTCCTATTAAATACATTACTGCTGCAAAAATACTGAATTAGAAATTTTAGCACAAGTTAGGTAGTGGCACCTTTAATCATGAATATAAGAATTTTAATGTCTTTTATGTAGGTGTATTCGAAGATTTTGCTCAACTAGACTAACAAATTGTAGTAAAAGATGTCGCAAGTAGAATTTGATTTTTTTTGCTATGTGGAGAACATATTACAAATTTTCAAAAGCAACATAACATAAGCTCTTGCAATAGGTCCTTTACAAGAAATTTCAAGCCATGACTGGATTGTTTGATTACATAAAAATGTGTAAATATAGAAAATATCAACTGAACCTCTTTTAAAGAAAAACTATTAGTAAAAGTCAAATTGTGTGGCTACTCGGATTTGTATTAAAAAATTATTATTTTTGACCCCTAAAGTTCCTTGACTATATTTTCACCAAAAACTCTCCAAAACTACCATTTCTAGGACAAGTACCAATTTTATTTATTTATTTATTTATTATTTTATTTTATTTTATTTTTTAAATTTGGACACCTCTAAGTAAAGGATCTTGTAGTACATTGGTTTGAGAATATGTGGAAAAAATTTCAGAAATTTCCACCATGTAGATGGCAAGATATTAGCATTTGAATTGACAAAAATCCTTCTTTTGGCTCTACAAAATCCTAGGCAGCCACACTTCTCAAAGTCACATTTGTATGAAAAAACATACAAAATGGTTGCAACCATTTGGGTTCATTCTTCATGTCGAATTGGTTGTATGCTTGAAAAAATTTAGATCAATTGAAATTGTACAACATATAAGAAAAAAAGAGTAAGTAGAAAGAAGTAGAGAATGATTCAAAATACTAAATTGTTAAGAATTTAGTCATAGAATAGCAAAATGCCAATTCCAATGGTTAAAATGTAGTAATAAACAATCTACATCCTATGGTTTTATTTTTATCAAAAAAATATTGAAAATTGAGTTAAATAAAGGACTTCAAAGTTTATTTTAGAATAAAAAATTTAGAACTACAAGCAAACTAAAACTCTTCATAACTTCCATTCATTGATCAAAACCAAATGATTTAAAGCTTTCTATGTATATATTAATCTAGAAAACCAATTTCAAATTTTTGTTTATGAAAAAAGTACTTTTTTTTTATCTACCAAGACTACCCAACCAAAAAAAAACCCTACATATCATACAATAACATTTTAATTGTATGGTCAAAAGGTATGAAAATTGGTGGGCCTAAAAGAAAAACCTTGTCCCCATGTTGTATGAAAATTTTAGTGAAAAAAATAGAAACTTGCCTAAAATCGCTATGTTGCCAAAAAAACACAACTTGGTCCTTTAGGGATTAGTAGAAAAATATATATTTAAAAAATAATTAAAAAAATTGTTGTATATACACATCCACCAAAAGTCAAATAGCTCTCCATATGGCCCAAACTTTTTGTGATGATAGATTTAGTAGAAAACAAGACATTGGGAACCTTGAAGCAATATAGAATGATGCATGAATAGTGACACCTTTGAATAGTCATTTTGGTCATCTACTTAAGTTCTAAATAGGAAACATACATTTTCATTTGGAGATTTAGAATTATTGCATGAAAAAAATAGGATTTTGTTTCATATACATGGTTGTTAAAGGTGCCACTAATTTAGTAGTGTTTATAGCAACTTAAGCTACTTAAGAAAATCACATTTGAAACCACTACTCACAACTCCAATAACACATCATTTTGTATCATGGTTGTCATAGTGGATGGACGTCTGGTTCGCCCGTCCGTTAGAGGTCCCGCCCGTCCGATACAGTCAACATATAGTTGACTTTCTGATAACGGAAAAATAGGCCACGTGGATGCCATGCGGATTAAGGAACATGCTAGGCACGGACGAGATCGTCAGGGCACGGACGAGATTGAACATGCTGGATGCGGACGAGATGGTCAAGATCGTCAAGGCGCAGACGAGATCGTCAGGTTACAAAATTAAAGCCGTCCGGACCGTCCGTCCGTCCTATCCGATGACCCTAAGTCGCCCGTTATGACAACCATGTTTTGTATGGTAATTGCACCTAATTGAGTGTCATCCCTTTCTAAAATTGCCCTTTGCAAATTCTTGTTTAAAATATATTGTTTTCATGAGAACTAAGAAATGCCTTGGGAAATACCTACTTTTTCCACTTTTTTCAATTAATAATTTATTCATAGGATGTCCAAAAATTACATAAAAAGAAGAGAATCTAAAATCCTCTTTTGACTTCCTACAAGATTTAATACCAACAAAATTAGACAATGCAATAAGAACATCCAATGTGCCACTCACCTTAAGCCACCATTTATACTATGTGCACATTTCTAAAGTCAATTCTGTACCTATGTGGAAGAAACGTAGAATTGAAACACAATAACACAATCTTTTTCTTTAACACAATCCCCATCTTTTTTTTGTCATTTCATTTTATAGACATCTCTGGCTGAACCCGGCTCAAACGAATCTACAATATCTTCTTAAATATTTGAAAAATTTATAGTCCTTTGTCTCAAGGTGTGTTAGAGACTCACTTTTAAAACCAAACTTTGTTTCTTAATAACTTTTGCATACAATATCCAAATGCCATGTTCTCTGATGTGTTGAAGCCTCCTTTCACTTGCCAATAAGAACATATGAAAATCTGACCAGTCTAATAATACCAAATAGGCTCAGTAGCAAAAAGTGGCGGTTTGGGGAGTACCTACCTTAATAGGATCTAAGTTATGCTCTATTGTTTACTCCGATGCAATTATCAGAAGTGTAACCTAATTAACTTAATAATAGGCCCGAAACTTGTGAACTCCGTCGCTCTCCGTCCGTTTCCCGGCAAGTGGGGTCCAACATCTGAACGTCAGTTGCAAAGTTTCGAGAGCCCTGACAGAGTGAATCAAATATAGAGAAAGAATCGGCCTCTCGACGATCGTTTGGTCGCAAGCGCAGGCACGCTATGGCACTTTCTGCGCTTCTGTGCTTTTGCAAATTGCCAGATTCGCAACTGACAGTGTACTGTAAAAGCAGATGCCAACACTCACAGACTCAAACACAGAGAGAGACGCAGACACAGAGACACACAGAGAGACACAAGCACAGATCGATAGAGAAAGAGGCACACAGACACAAACTGATATATAGCTAGTGAGAAGAGCTTTAATTTACTGAGGAAGATCAGAATAGAAGCTTTAGAAGCTGTAATTCAAATGAGACGGCAAGTAAGTTAAGTTACTAGAAGCTTGGGAAGCATGTGACTGTATCATTCCTGTAGCACTTGATTGAGGTACCAAACTAAGTTTAAGTTACCAGCTGTGGAGTGTTGGCACCCCATCTGGCAGCCTGGACTTGCTTAACTGTACTCCAGCACGCCTTCCCAGTCAGGAAACCCGGCAGGGATGTCCGAGGTACAATTGAAAAAGTCCCCCAAGTCCAGATGCTGCGCATTTATGGGCCTTTACTTTAAGTTCCGGTTCTGAGGCTTGTTGACGCTGCCTTGGCCGGCAGGAGCTTCGTTTCTGATTGTCGGGGCCAGTCTGTGTGTACAAGGGGCTCACATCGATGGTGTGCATTCGCCAAGGGACGGTTCGTACTAGCAACTCCATTGTCACCCTCTTGAGTACTGGTGTCACGTTGCTTGGGATTGTTTGTAAATTAAGTACTCATCTTTGAGTGTTTTGTTGGGTGGCATGCAGTTCGAGGATTTGTTAGCCATTCAGAACATCAACGCTGTTTGCTTACCCGAGAATTACCGGCTGAATGTAGGTCTCCCATTTCCCTGACTGCTCCTACTTTCGGAATGTCGATTCTTGGGTTGTAGGCAACTGGGTATGTATGGTTTGTGGGTGTTGTATGGAAAGAGTGTAACAGAGGTGAGCATGCATTTCGTTCCAATTGGGGAGCGAGCTTTTGTTTGAGACTGGCATGCAATGATTTGACGATGAGTGTGTGTGCGTGTGGTGTGTGTGCTTGGGTGTAGTTCTACATAAACCATATTCTTTCGTGGCCGCAACTCCTTCATGTCGCGGAAGACTGCAGCAATAAAAGAATCGTAGGCTACGTGTTGGGAAGCTTGTAAGTCAGCTTCTTGTACAGCTAGCTGCTGTTTTGTTTCTCGTTCTGTAGGATGTGAGTACCGCAATGCTCATCTCTGACTGAGGTTTGCACATATGAAAAATGATCATTTTCTTGTTAGGGGGACACAATTTAGGGACAAAATTCATAAGTGGGAAAACCCACTCTTTCATCTTTGCCATACATGAATTTTGGCCTTTTTTATGTGTCACATTCTAGTTGTGTACTCGATAGGGTTGGGATCATGCATACCGGACTTGGGTTTGCAGGGACGAAGAATTGAGCTACTGTCACGGTCAGATCGCGTCCTTGGCGGTACTTCGAACGCACCGCAAGCTCGGGTGTGCCACCAGGCTCATGAGGGCTGCAGGTTTGCAAAGCTCACATTCTCTCGTTTAGGTCATGCTTGGAGTTCAGTAGCTTATCTTTGTGTTAGGAGTGAGGTAAATTAGGGTTTCCTTGTTTGCCCAGCCAATTAGTCAGACAGTCAGACAGGACATCTAGTACCTTCAACACTACGTATTACAGACCTCTAATCTTTCAGACAAGCATACTCTTAGAAGAACATTTTCGAAATACTCTACAATATTTGTATGTGGTCTCTAGAGGACAGAGAGACAGAGATCAGACATTCGACATGCAACACGGCGTAAGGAGACTTAGGCTGTGTACTAAATAAGACAAGGTTCCATGAGCTAAAGTGGATGTGATTGACATGCCAGAGCGAGCAATGCAAGATGTGTACGGTGCTGGAAGTGTGTCTCTCCATGTGCGCACCATGAACTACGCGGCGTTTTGTCTCTATGAAAAGACGCTGGGCTACAAGTATGGACTGTACACACACGGCTTGCTTCCACTCGCTGTACCTAAGAACTGGGCTGTGAATTCTTTGCAGTGAGGGTTCAGTCAGTCTTTTATAACTAACCGTGTGCCTTGTTTTGGACCAGAGTGAAGATTTTTGAAACTGCGTATTACCGTGATGGCGCAGATGCCTACGAGATGATCAAACTTTTTGGAGACAGTGAGCGGCAAGTGATCTCTCCTTGTAAGACAGTCTTCTCGCGGGACTCTCATTGCAATTGACTTTTTGGATATGATAGTATATAACCTTTGTAAGTAAATGCTTGGCTTGAAAACATTTCAAAGATCATTAGTGTTAGCAAGTCCGTGTATCATTTAAGGCGACCTGAGCTAGTGAAAATGTTTCCGATTTTAATTCCCAACAATTTCTACCATCGAGCTAAGAATTCTGATATAACATGTAAATGACAACTTGAAGCATCCTTGAATTGATTTAAGTCAAGTGTACCAAATTGCAAACCTGACCTAGGTGCATCACTATCTTGATCCCATTTTCATTTCAAAGCCTAAATTTGGAGTTGTCATTCTTCTCTTATTCATGTGGTACAAATCTTCTAAGACAAGATTGACTATCCTAGATGTAAGTTTTGAAATAAAGAATGTGTGTAGATAGTGATCCAACTAGGTAGGGATTGCAATTCAATACACTTACCTTATCTGGTACAATGATTTGTAATAAAGATTTTCTATTCCAAATTTCAAAGTTAGAAATAAGTAGGAGGTTCATAAAGCGCTCACACTCAAAAATCATCCTCTAACATAGAGATACATTTTTGCTTTCCCATTGCATTAGCGATGTACAAATAGTGTACATTTTAGGAAGTGGAAGCTATAGTGACCACTACATTTCAACTTCAAAAATTCATAACTAATTCCACAAAACCCCCAAAACTATGAAACAACTTGGATTAGATGCCAATTCCATGTGTATTTCAGGAAAAATTTACTGAAAAATGATTTCAAGAAGTCTAACCTCCCCAGATTTATTTCCATCTCTTAAATAGGTGTTTTGTGCACCTCCTACCTTGTAAGTTATAATCATAAGAATCTTATATACCTACACCTAAAAGTGATAAAATTGTTAATGTTTGGAAAGCGTTTGTGAAGGTACAAAGGTTTAAGGCTCGCAACTATCTGATGCTTTGCAATTTCTGTGGTTGCAGCAGCAGGCGTGCAGAACATGACCCTGGAGTGGAGTGAAGGCCAAAAGCAAGCACCTCTGTTGGCTCAAGAAGCTTTCGGGTGATTTGTTGAAAGCAGATCCAAGTTATTGCGGGAAGTAGAGCGCCTGCAATTGCACCAACTGCCTTCCTACCGCCTACCGCTCTGTGACATTACGTAATCATGGTAAATCCCCTCTGAGGTCTAATTTATGCCTAATTTATACGGATAATTAAGGTTCTTTTAACCCTAGAAGGACAATATTAGTGTCTAATGGATGATAGAGAATCTTTCTATGTAGGACAGAAGTGCAAATGTTCATTTTTGAAATTTTGGGTGAAAAGGCCAAGAGGTCTTGCATAGTAGTTTGACCGTCCTCTAGTGAGTGCTTGAGTTTGTTTAATCCCTAATGATCCCAACGACCATTTTTTGGTTGTTGTCCCTCAGTCTTTTTTGAGTTGTGCATTCTTAAATTTCAAAGTTTTTTTAAAATAAAAAATTATTTATAGAAAGTAGATTTTGAGTTGAACTCTACCTTGTTGATTTTTTCAAAAGAGGTGTTTGAAAAGTTGAGTAGTATGTAGGTCGTTTTGGGTGGGTGGGTGGGAGATTGGATTGGTTGTAGACTAACAAAGTCAACTAACCAATGTGATTGTTCCACACTTCAAAAAGGTGAGGTTCACCTCGAAAAGGGGTTTATTTAAGGAGTTCAAGGAGAAGACAAGTGTCCCATTCTTATTTTTCTTATAAATACTACTCCTTTAGTAACCATGGTACATTGCAAGCTCCACCATGAGTTGAAAAATACTCAAAATGTTGTGAAACACAATTAGTTGAGCATTTTCAACCTTCTTTTCTTTTATTGAGCATAAAATGTCATCATTTTGAAATATCCATATCTTAAGTTGTATTGTTTTGTTTTGTTTGTTTAATACTTCAAAATCTGACAAACCATGAGGCGCTTGGCAACTTTCTTGGTATTGATGGAAAGCTCTTGGTAAGAAAGTCCGTGCATGGACTTTATTTTGTGGTGTTTGAACCTATTGTATAAAAGTTATTGAATTTTAAAGTTTTTATGAATAAATAAAATTGAATTAAAATATCTTTTATTTTGAAAAATTCATAGCATTGACAATGTATGGTCAAACACAATGAAACAAAGTCCTTGCACTCTTTTTGTAGGAAGGAGGGTTGAAATTATGAGAGCTTAAGAGTGTGAGGACATGAATTTAAAAGACTATATATCTATGTTATAGGTGTTTATATTATAGAAACCTTCCATGATTATAGTGTAACAACTACATGAATAAGATTTCAACTTTTTTTTTTTAAACTCATTTTTTTAGAAGATGTAAAATTATAACATTAAAGATCATAAAAAGATCATAAAATTGAAATTAGAAAAAACAAAATTTTAGACCCTAGACATCAAGGTCAATATAGTTTGATTCCACCTCATAGACAAGGAAGCATTAGCCAACTTTGGAATTCTCACTATTGTATTGGTAGTTATCCTAGTTACTTGCATGTCATTTTTTAAAGATAATTGAGGTGTCTAACAGACTCCAAATCATTTTGCTTTAAGAAGATGTCAAGCTAAAAGCAACTACATGAGGAAGATTTCAACTTATTTTTTAGAATTCATTCTTTTAGAATATTTAAAATTTCAACAATCAACACAAGTCACTCTTTCTTTAAATCAATACCCTTCTAAAGGTCTAAAAAGAAAAATCTCACGAATTTACATTAGAATTTGAACAAATGGTTCTATAATTGTTCTATAATTGTTCTAAGATTTCAATTTTAAGTGCATTGAGTGAAAATTGAATCTTTAAATTTTTGTATTATTCTATTTTTCAACAACACATTATTGCCCTATATTGTTGCAAAAATATATGGAAAAAATTTCAGCCCATTTGCCTATGAATAAAATGCTTACCCAATACCCAAGCTACCTCTAAATTAAACTTTCAAACCTTATAAGGTTTGATTTGGACATCTGTTTGGAAAAATTTGATATTGTCATAAATCTGATACTTATGCTCCTATGAAAATAAAAATTCACTTTCATCTATTCAAAAATAACTTTGTATGAACCTATCTTAGCCCTCTTAAAAACTTCAAGAAATAGTAGAAAATTTGTTGAAGGAAACAATATTTGGATGTCATTTGTATTTATGACATTTTGGTGTTACAAAAATTTGAATGTCATTCAAATATCATTTCTCCCAACATAGTTTTTTCTTAGTGATGGGAATTTATTGTCTTTTAGGAATTGATGTGTTTTTTTTCCATAGAAAATCAAGAAATGATGTAATGAAAAATGAAGGGAAGGTTGACCATAAGTTAATAAAGCTTTCACACTATGGCTAAGATATAGTACAATTTTGTACTATTTTGTAAAATTTTGAAATTGCTTGGCACATTCTATAATTGATATAAAAACTTCAATCCCAAGCCTTGAACTATTTACAAAATTTTTAGCTTCTTTTCAAAAGAATTGAAAAAACATAATATACAAATTACGAAACATATAGCTTTTCAACACTCCAAAAAAATTGAAATGTGGCATATCACTTATTTATGATCCTAATCTATCGTTAATGAAGTTGAAATTGAAGATTGGCCCCCAATCTATGAATATTTAATGGATTATTTACATGAGAGGATTGACATTCTCTACTAAAATGAAGTTTCTAATTCTATTTCTTTAGTTTCCAAATTTTAGCATGGCTCTTGTACTTGTTCTTGTATTGAATTTGTTTGTTTCTATTTGATTGCTTCAACAACATTCCTAAGATAGGAACACCCATAACTATAAGTATACCCATACTTTGAGAGTCGAGTTACTTTAAAGTATTTTCAAGAGTACCTTGAAATTGTATCCAAAGTACCATCAAATCATCTCTATGCTTAATTGTAGTTGGTGGGCTTTGATTTTTTAGACTTTGGTGCTAAAATCGTGGTAGATTTGGTAAAGTGCGGTTTTAAGTGCCCTATGGATTTCTACTTTGAAAATTTGTAGAAATTACATGCCTTGTTCAAAAATTCTAATTTTCTTGAAAATCATGAATTTCAATTGCCAATATTGAAGAAAAAAAAATTTGAGAAAAAGTCTCCCCTAACTACGCTCAATTGTTTAAAATGACGGTTATAGGTGTTCCTACCTTATAATTGGAACTTTGTATTTCCTTTTCTTAGTCTCCACATCTTCAACAATTCTCAAGTTTAGATGTGGCCCTTTGCCTTGTACTTGCTCTGTAAGATTTTTCTTGCTCCCATTTGGTTCCCTTTTCTTCCTCAACATTCTAGATTCCTTGTGCTTCCTTGGCAATTTCAGTACAACAACTAAGTCAAGTGATGTTGAAGTTTGCCTTGTTTTTCTTCAATTTTGCATGCTTCTTTTTGGTGGTGAATTGCCTTGTAACTTCAATTAGAGATAGTTGTTTAGTAATCTTCTCTAGTGCTCCCTTGTTGATAAAAAGAACCCTGAATGTTTTGTTTTGATGTTGTCCTTTACAAATAGTTATCTAATTCATCATCATCAATAAAAAAAATCATCAATGTTATACCAATCTTTAGCTGGAGCATCATTAGCATTTCCATTGTCATCATTATTGTCTTCTCCTCTGAATAAATACTTGATCTTCTCAATCAAAATTGTCAATTGATTGGGAATTGGATGAACATGATTCATGACAGGAGCCTATATCTGCAGAGGCTTCTAATGTAGAGCGGGTGGAGTTTGCTAAACATTTGAAACATTTGCAATATGCATTCTCAATTCCAACTCTCTTTTGGCACTTGAAACCAACTTCTTCCATGAAACAATTGTAGTTTCACCCTCTGTTAATTCTTCATAGGCAATTTTGTTAAAATGGAGGTATTTTGGTGAAATAGCATTCCATTAAAATGGCATTCTTTTGGTGGGCCCCACTACACAACCGCTCTTCAAAGCTTGCATACAACACCAAAAAACCACCTCAACATTCCTTCCTGTACAAATGGCGGTATTTGCCTATTTGGAATACTGCCATTGTACAAATGGCATTTTGGAATTTATCGCCATCCTACAAATGGCATCCAGAATACCACCATTTTAACGAAACAGAATTGTTGCTATGATGAAATAACTTCAAAAGAGTTTCTCTTTCTACCCTCAATGATAGTACTTTGTTTATCATTGTCGTCTACTAAGAACCTTGGAAGAAGAACACAATAATAAAAAAATGTAATGACCTAAATTCAATTCATGATTCTTTAGTTGTTGTAATTCTAATTCCTAGGATGGGAAGACAATGAAGAGTGCAATGACCTAGCAATGTTTCTAAGTTGTCTTAACATTCATACTAGAATCTTTGATGTGGCTCTTGGAAGAGGAAGATCATTAGGGGAGATTTAAAGGCAATAAGAGCCCATTTTAGACCTATTCTCCCGCAACAATGGAAATGACCATGTGTTAGAAAAATTTAAAAATTTAAAAATAAAAATAAAAATTTAATTCTTAAACTGCAAAAAGGTGTAAAATTTTATTTTGAAAATTGAAAATTGGCATGGCATGGTCTCAGCCATGTTAGATTGCATTGTTGGCTGCATTTCCAATATTTTTAGGATCGAGGAATTGGCACGCTTCTAATGCCTTCAAAAATCTTCTAATGAGTAAAGAGGACAATGACTTTACAATGCTCCTTAGTCTTCTCAAGAGTCAAGACTCTACCTAGGAACCTACATGTTGCCAAAGATAAGAATTTGCAAGTACTTTAAATACAATTAACTAGCATGAGTACCATTTTGATTGTCACCTAACATACGTAAATCCAAAATAAACCACTTATGCTAACACCTATCAATACCACAAGAACAAATGAACAAGTGAACATTTAGGTGAAATCAAATGTTTTATATAGCCAATGACAAAAGTCTTGGTAGGTGGATGAAGCCACATGGACCTTCAAATTAATAAACATTGTTTTTATAGGTTGTGAGGTAGAATCATTGAATGGAAGTGTTCACCTCAATAGTCAAGAATTGGATTTTACTAAATTTTGCTAAGTCCCATGATGCACCTCAAATGTCTCTTTGAATGATGCAATCAATTTTTTCTAAAAGTCTTGTTCATTAATAAGTAGTTCAATGCATTGAGCTATAAGGCTATAAGTGAATGATCAATGATTTAATTTAATCATATACCCCTTATCCAATTTACCATCTTATGGTGTTTCTAAGGATTTGCCTATACAAAATCCCCTCTATTATTCCTTTAACACAACCCAACCAATGTCCAATGTTGGTTTTAGCATTAAAAAAATCTAAATGATTTAAGAAAAGTAAAAGTGCATTTGTTTGATATATATATTTTCAAGAAATTTAAATACTATTTAGTTCAAGTAATACAACTAGATTCAATCCTCCCAAACCACTTTTTGATTCCAAAATTGATATTTTATATATTAAAAAATAGATAAAATTTAATCTAAATTTGAGCTAAACATTTTGAACTCAAAAAAAGGAAATCTTGTAAATATTACAAGCATTCAATTTGCAATTAAAGAATTCCTTATTATTAGTTTCAAATTTGATTCAAAAATATAGATTAGTAGTGCAATGTATCTAATTGTAAGAAAATAATATTAGTAGACTATATTTTATAACTTTTGTCTGAAATTCGTTTTAAATTTATTTCACTTTTGAATTCATCATCAAATTTTTAAGAAAACTAGATTAATCTATGGTCCTTAAGGAATTGAACATATATAACTTTAGGTTTGCAATTTTTCTTTTTTCTCCTAAAATCCCAAGGCCATTAATTTGTCAAAAAAGTACTTAAAATTGTCTTTTTTAATGCAAACAAACAAAGCTTTAAACATTTTTTATTTTTGTATAAAATTGTGGAATTGCACTAGACTAGTATGAGAATTTCTAGAAGAGATTTAAAAAATTTTGACCATTTTGATTATGAGATATATTCGTTCAAAGTGATAAAAATTATATTTTTTGTTCCTAGCTTGATTACATTATAAAGCTTTGAATCTTCTTAAATTAAAATTTATGTACAATAGATTGTAAATTGAAATTTTTTATGCTTAAAAAATTTGAGTTGAGAGTTTAAGAAAAAGAATTCAATGAATTTCCATGTGATTTTCATTCTTTAAAAAATTCTTAAGTCAAAGTAGATACAAAATAGAAAGAAAAAAAAAATTATTAGTCACACTAATTCCAATAGTGAGATTGTTCTAGAAAGCAAACTAGACCTTGTGCAACTTTTCTTTTTTGAAAAATTGTTAAAATTGAGTTCATGAATGAATCTAATAAATGACTTTTTCAAAAAAAATTTAAAATATAATTTCAAGTCTTTTTTCTTTTTTTCTACCGCCTTTGCTTGTTTGGGACTTATTGTCATATGACATTTGCTACCAAGTTCAATTGAAATAAAACATATATTTCTAGAAATCCAATCAATTTTCCTATCTTTAAAAAAATTCTACGAAAAAACTTTTATGAATTGTTACTGAATGCAGTTTTCACATTTATTCTACAAAAATTGTTTGAAAAGGTTAAGTTTTCTTGATAGAAACATCTCACCATTGAAATTATTGTATTTCAATCCTATCTCAGAGGTATGAACAACTTAGTTTTTCTTTCAATCTTGGACCTTCTTCTACTTAATAATTTTTTAAAGAATGAAAATCAATTTTTTTTATTGACTTTCAAATCAATTATTCTTCACAAAAAAATTTTAATTCAAAGTTCATAGTGCAAAAAGTTTCCACAAATGTCGATGAAAGTCATCTGAAATTGCAAGACAATATTCAAAAAACCTATTTTTTCCAACTTTGAATGCTTATATCTTTTAATTTGTGTAGTCAAAATTCATGAAATTGGTAATTGCGCATCTTTTGGTACTCTTGAACTCCCGCTTAATCAATTGTAGGAAAGTACTTACAAGGAGCTGGATGATATACATTGATCGATTCTAGACTCTAGAGTATCTAGAATTTTGGATTGTCCTTTGCAGTCCAAACGGTAGGAGCCCAAGGAGGTTTGTTCGTCGGCCAGGAGCAAAGTTATTACCTTACCTCCAAGGAGACGCCTTGAAGTTTGGGGACTAGAGTTAGCTTCTTTAAAAACCGAGCCAGTGCTCCAAGGGCACCACGGGGGAGAGAAGTTGGTTGGAGCACCACATTATTCGGATCTAAGGACCACTGCTCAGTTGCTAGGCAATTATGATTTTTATGAATGAAGAATACCTTGATCTGGAGCTGTAGGGTGTGTATTTCAACAATGGTCCACTTGCTGAAGGCTCTTTGAATTTATTCTCAAGCGGTACCAATCTATCTGTTGAAGGCTCATCGATCTTATCCTCAACTGATACCAGTTGATCATAAAGAGGGCTTCACTGAATCCAGATTAATCGACTGCTTAGGCTGCATGAGGGGTTTGTTCTTCGATTCTTGAGGTTTCTCTTCTGTTCCATTATTATTACAAAAAGATTGAGTTCCTATGTTATTATAGGAGATTGTGATGGGTAGGTGTAAGGAAGACTCGACGAAACAATGGTCTTCCTATCTTATTCATAGCTGTAGCTTGTTGATCCACTTTGCTTGGTTTGAACTTGCCATCATTAGAGTCAATCATGATCAGCCCACTGGTTTGTTTTATTGGATTCAAATTTGCTGGAGCAAAATCGATAAGTTGTCATAGGAGTTGAGTAAGGTTGGTTTGTTGGAGTATACAAGGCACCTACTAGATTGGGGTAAAGGAGTTGGAGATGGCTCAAGCTTTTTGGCCAATGCATGTGCCGAGCCTGAATTCTTCGTCGAATTGACTAAAACCTGCCAATCTCATAATAAGGGCTGCTGTCCAGGCTGATCTGTGAATGCCAAGGGTGTCTGGGTGGTCATTTTCATCGAACGACTCAGATATGCATTGATAGCCTACAACCCTTGTTCCCATATCAATTACCTTTTTTTGTTCATTTGATCTGTCCAAATTTTATACATAGTTTAGTAAGTTTTACTTGCACGATGGGTTCATATAGAGATGCTGTGCAATATGGCCCTTGATATTTTGCAGATGAGTTCTTGTATTTGCATCGCTATCATGCTAGGCATTTCAATTCACGCCAACAGTACCCAGTGGAGGCTCACTGAGTTGACGTATTATCGAGCAAAGGGATTTGGACGAGCGGCCTAGCAACCTTCGATATCCACCCCATTATGGTGATGAGCGATGTGGTTTCTGGCGTGGCGCAGTTGACCTCCACCAAAACCCCAAGAATTTCCAACAACGGGCTGCAATGTTAGAGGAGTGGAATGGTCACCCATAGTCCTTGCAAATTGCACTGCCAATGATGTTGCCAAAGCATCTCAATATGGATAAGCAAGGACCAACTGATCTTGCGCTTTCAGCTCCACTTCTTCATCCATTCACTAAATCAGAAGATGAATCGCTCCCACCCACTCTAATTCACAATTGGGTAGGTATGACCCTACTAGTTGTCACTTAGAAATTTCTTTTTTTTTTGCTTTTGCTCATTTCTTATAGCCTTTTTGGATCTAAAAGGCTTGAAAATTGTATTAACATTGTAAGTGATAGAAGTCCCTACAATTGTGGTGTGTTAATTCCCAAAAGGTTTGAAAGTGCTTTAAGCACTTCCATTTACCAATTACAGAGTCTAGATAAGTATTTAGTATGTCGATTGGGAGTTTGAGATAGATTTGAGCCCTAGGAATTACAAAAGACCCTTATTTTAGATTATTACCGAATTTGATCCAAATCCACCAATTCTTGAGGACATGCACCAAAGGTTAGAGAAAGGTGTTTAGAGCATAAAAATATGCCAAGAGCTCAACGGCAAAGTTGGTTTGTGAAGATTCCCTTGTATGGGAATGATTCCTCCTCAGAAGAATTAAATCAAGAGGTAAAGAATTTAGACCTCTCCACATTTGATGCAAGTAAACATGTGAACTTGCAATTAACATTTGGAAGCTCCTGGAGGTTGCTCAAGAAGTTTCATAATTTTTTGGATTGCAGAAGATGACTCCATGGGAAGTCAACCACGTTTACCAATGACTAAAAATTCATAGAAATTATCCAGGTAGTAGTAAAATCCCACTAAAAATTAAGATAGTTTAATTTAGCTTAAATAAGCGCCTAGCCAAATTTCAAGACATTCTGACACTGACAAGTACAAGAATTGGCGGTAGCAACAAATTTTAACGATTTTTAAGAACATTTGACGAGTTGACTAGCGTACGAGGCTCATACGGTGTTTGAATGAAGTAAGCTTGAACTCTTTTCTTACTATCTTGGACCTTCTAGACAACCTAGGCTAATCAAAACCATGAGAAAAGACAAACTCCAATAGTTGGATTTTCTACTTTTTCATTAGCTAGCAATTTGTTGGCTTTTGCTTGCGAAATAGTTTGAAAGTAGAGGGTTGGGGTCCCTTAGCTTAATTTGGGCCTTCTAAAGACAATGGTGCAATTGGTTTGGCGTTTGGAGCTTTTCTCCAAAATTTAAAGCGACCACAACAGTGGTGTAGAATTTTTAATAAAGTTAATTTAAACTTACATAGGAGTAGAAGTAGGTAATTGGAGAGGGGTTGGGGGCCTTGGAAAAGTATAAAAGGCCCTCACCTCCTCTCTCTTTGTGCCCCTTTTTTATTTCGTAATTGGCCACATGCAACCACATTGTTGAAATTTTTGGCGTTTGTCAAAACCTTCTTGTTTTTCGTTATTGTGAGCATTTTGCTTGTGCTTTTCAAGCTTCCATTTGTGTTTCATGCCTACTTCAAAGGACATTGGGGTCCTTTAGAGTACCGCTATCTTTTGTTTACATTTCCAAGTCGTTTAGTCCCTTGGATTATTGGCTATTGTGTCAAAGTTTACTAATTAATTCTTCTTGGGGGTTTTCGGAGAGAGATTTCACTCGTAGTTGTTGCAAATCTCCCCTTGGCATCTCACACAGGAATTCGTGGTCTATTGTGAGTCATCAAGTCATTTGGGAGGTGGTGTTTGTTGCAATCCTCTAAAGTCCCGCAATTTGTGGTTTTTGAGTGTTATTGTCTCGTACTAACCGGAGCTTAATTGTTTACAACTAACCTACTTGTGTTTGGGTTTAGAAAGAGGTGATATACTCTTAAATGGCAAAGCTATTGCCTTATAGTAACCCCTATATTATCAATTAGTAGTTTATGCTAAAAGTCCTAGTACCAAACCCTCCTAAGGCAATAGAGCCTTGACTTTAGTTATAGATTCTTTTAAAAATAATTTTCTTGTGTTTCTAAAATTCGGCTTAACAAACCGAACGGCAAAGCTTTGATCCCTCTAGGATTTTCCTATTTAGTTTTAACTTGAAAGGGGTCCCCATTTAGAAACCCAAAGATTTGGTGAACAACAACCATATTAAAATTTGGGCAAGGACCCAAAAGAAGACAGGCAGCACCACCTTCTGGAAAGAAACTCTTGTTGCTAATTTTAAAGCCAGAATTTAGAAAGGTGGTCGAAATTGGTTGGCAGGGTGTGTTGGAAAATTGCCAGACACTCCAAAATTTGATAAGACCAGAAAGTCAGATTTGGGAGGCTGATTTGGCCAAGCACAGGGGCTGAAATCACAAGATCAGATCAATTGGAGACATCAGAGTGCTGAAGATACCAACCAGGGAGCAACCATATTAAACTCAAGTGTAGCTCCTGCAGCTTCTCCAGCAGCCTTGAACCTAATTCAAACTCCAAATTCTCAAGTCTAGAGCTTGCAAGAATCCACCTGCTACAACAAAAAAAATTGAACATTGCAATCACCATCTCAAGCTCTCCGTACACACAACTCAAGGTTGTGAAACAATGTATTAGAGTGGGTATTAGTCTTTGGTATTAGAGAGACACAAGAGGGTTTTTGTTGCATGTGCACTATTCATTAGAGAATATTAGAGAAATTGGATTTTGCTAAAAAGACAAGAAGAAAAAACAAATGGGAAGAATCATTGATTTAGATTATTCTAGGATTTGGTTATTAGTTGGAAAAAGTTAGGAAAGTCATCTTAAGCTTTCGTTTGATTCCTAAACCAAATTAGCAAGGGATTTAGGAATTGATTTGATTTGATTTGGGTTGGATTCTTCCAAAATATCTCATAAGAAAAGGAAAACATGAAAAAGAAATAGATTAGAAAGAAAAGGAGAAGGAAGTGCAAGAAGAAGCTAGTGTATTTCCGTTATTGAGGAACTTCACAAAAAACAACATTCAAATACAAAGATTCAACATGGAAGTGAAGGGAGCACACCACAAATGACAAGTCATCATCAATACCAATGGAATTATCAACATCACGGAATCCAAGGTTAGCCACCGAAATTACCACCCTTATTTCTTTCAATTCCATAAGAAGCCATTAGAAGGGAAAACCAACATTTAGAGTAAAACTCAAAAATAGAATTAGACCATAAGAGCAAAAGAATACTAAAGTAGACTTAGAAGTAGTTAAAATTTAACATCGTCATTAAAAAATATTTAACTCACAAAGTAGTTAGCATTTACCCAAAAAATTACCATAGGAGAAAAGTATTGGTAAAAGTGGATGAAAAAGTAGTAAATCATCCAAAGGAATATATTAGGAAATCTTTAAGGAATTTAGCATCTCTAGTAAAAGTAAAAGTCAAAAGGATAAAAGATAAAGAATTTACTAATCCAAGGATAAAATTGAAGGGTAAATTTTGGTGCACCAGTTAACAGTCAAAATTTACCATTAAATCATTTTTACTGTGAGAGTAAAAATAAGAAGATTTTACTTTGGTAGGAAGGTATAATTAGACCCCTAAAGATAAATTACTTAGTCCTAGAAGTTAGGAAAAAATCAAAATTTGAAGTAAAAGTAAAAACTATTAGAGTTTTTATCACTTAAGTCAAAAAATACTTAAAGAAAAATTTGAAGGAAGGATCTCAAAGGGAATATTTTTGGGATTCCAAAACCACCTTAACTTCATAAATTGAAAAAAAAAAAAAACCCAAAGTCGCTAGAGTAGGATGAATTTTAAAGCCAAATTAGAGTAGAATTGGATGAAAGTCAACTAGAGTTGACCAAATCCATCCAATTTTGGAATTTATGTAGGAATTTAAAGATAGAAGATAACCCAAAAATTCAAAGTGAATTTCAATAGTTAGATTGCTAGAAATCAACAAATGAAGTTTTAGAAGTTAGTTTTAGTATCAAACTTCATCTGTGCATATCTCCTAGAGAGTTAGGTCAAATTAGAAGTTCTTTAACAATTTGGAAAGGGAAATTCAGCCCTACAACTTAGGCTACCCAAACTTTCTACTTGACTAACTCTCATTGGCCCTAGCTTTGGCCGTCGTAGCCAAAATTGGCCCTTTCTACTAACTCTTTGAATTTGGTTAGCAATCATTTAAGGGAAGTGTAGGTAGGACAAATAACAAAAGATCCATTGCTTGGAAGGCACAATTGGTTTATATGTTGTTAAACATCCATTAGGATTTCCACTACGGCAAAAGAAACTAGAACCTAGTTGTGTACGCTATATTTCAAGGGTGGGAATAAAACACCTGCAATGGGGCTCCTTATTCAACCTAGGAAGGTACTTCCATCCAATGCTCTTGATCCAGCTATATTCTTTTAGGAAACCTTGTACCTTAAGGAATATATTGCCATTGCAAGCTTTATGGGGGGGCCAATTGGTGACCATACTAGGAAGGCTTGGCTCTAGGACCTAGACTGTCTTATTTATCCAAACTACATGGTTCTTCATAAACCGGCAAGGGGAAGGTTTTACTATGTCAAGTTCAATTGTAAGCAAGTAGTGGATAAAACTTTAGCTCTCCTTTTGCATAAGTTCCTAGGTAGGGAAGCCACTTATCATAAATGGCAACCATCATTTGACCCCAATTCCCCCAGTGGTCTAATGGTCCCATGCTGGTTATTGCTCCCAAATCTTCCATTAGAATTCATTTTATGCTTAGAATCCACTGTTCAAATCCTTGGCCATACTGTTGCTGGAGACATCCCTGACCTAGCCATTAGCATACACTGGTACTGTGTTGCACTTGATCTTTCACATGGATGGACTCCCATAATCCAAATTACAAATCCATCACATGGATTGATCAAACTCCATATTTTGTATGAGAAATGATCTCTCCAATGCCTTTGTTGCCTTGTTACATCCCATCCATTAAATCAATGTCCAACCCATAGTCTCAAACCATTGACTAATCTGACTTAATTCACCATGAATCAGTCCCACAACCTCAGACTCATCGTCCATTTCCAAACTCAGCTAAATCATACACTTGAGTCCTACAAACTAGTAGAGCCAACTTGAAGAAATCCTCTTCCAAGCGCTTCAATCATCATAGCAATAGTAAGAATCCCCCTACTAGAAGTGAACTAGTTCCTGATAAGGATGATTTTACTACTATTTTGCCCTGTCGACAAGGGTGCATAATGAAATCTCCTACCCCAGCTAGTTCTAGTAATTATTAGGCTTGATGGATATCTATGGAAGGGAGAAGGGATGATCCCAATCATCCTGACCAACCTCTAGTGTTCCACCAAGTTCCATCTCGCTCATGTCCCTCTTACGATGACCATCAAAAAATTGATATTGATCACCCTTCCTTGAGTCATAGTGCCACTATCTCTATAAAGGAGACTCACAACCATCTCCAATATTCTCTCGCTCTTCCCCCACCACTTAAGGCACATCACAATCCTTTCCATATTACTGATTTTTCTGATCATACCAATTTACTATCTTAGATAGAACAAATAGTCCCAAACTATCTCCATTACTACCTTTTCTTCCTAGTTCCTCAAACTCTCACCATGTCACAAAGTCCAATCCCATCATATCCCCTCCAATCAACCATTTTCCAAACTCAAACAACAATCTCCCTATTCTCAGTCTTCCTCCCCCAAAACTTATAGTACCTCCATCCCCTCAAGTAACTCGTAGCCAAATTAGATCCCAAAGATCCCAAAAGGCTTCTCCCTCTTCTAGTAAAGGACACCCTAGTTTATTAGTCATAGTTATTCTTGAGACACCCAGTAGTCCACTAGTTGGAAATGTTAGTGACATCCATAACTCCTTGCTAAATGATTCCCAAACTAATAATATAGAAAACAATATCCTAGAATTTAGTGATCTTTCTAGTCTTTCTTCACCTTCACCAACTATTGGAACAACTTTAGCCTTTCAAGTAATCAACCATATAATGGGTTCTCTCCCATAGTGGGCAACGATTGATCCATCTCTTATTGAAGTCCTATCTAGAATTAAAGTTTCTGCCCTTGTGAGTGTTTTGATCTCCACCTAAGAAACCAAACAAGTACAAACAGGTTCTAAGTTAATTAAGTAAATTATATGGGTGATTGGCTATAGTAAACAAGTTGCCTTCCAAACAATGAAGCTTTTTTTTACTAAAATCCTACTTTTATTATAAATTCAAACTATTCCTAACTATCAAATGGATGGAGGTTTTGGAATAGACTTTGAAAAGTTGGCTTAATGGTTTGGGTCAAATTAAGTTGACTATCATGAGGAAAGGATTTTTTCCTATAATTGATTTGTTTTAGATGTCTATAAGATTTTAATGATATTTCTAAAAGGTTCTACTCTCAAATATTCTTTAAGTTCCCTTAATAAATTTGATTCTAATTTTTGATAAAAGGCTATGCGATTCTAATATTTTAAGCTAATAATTACTAGACTCTATTGATTCTCGGTTAATTCCTACTGCTTGGGTATTTTATTCCAAATCCTAACAATTTTTTCCTTACTTTTAAGCTAGCTTACATGCAATTAATCCTAACTCTAAGGTTTATGTTTTTACATTTGTTTTATATTTTATATTTATTTTATATTTTATATTTATTTTATATTTTATATTTATTTTATATTTTATATATTTTATATATTTTATATTTATTTTATATTTTATATTTATTTTATATTTTATATTTATTTTATATTTTATATTTATTTTATATTTTATATTTATTTTATATTTTATATTTATTTTATATTTTATATTTATTTTATATTTTATATTTATTTTATATTTTATATTTATTTTATATTTTATATTTATTTTATATTTTATATTTATTTTATATTTTATATTTATTTTATATTTTATATTTATTTTATATTTTATATTTATTTTATATTTTATATTTATTTTATATTTTATATTTATTTTATATTTTATATTTATTTTATATTTTATATTTATTTTATATTTTATATTTATTTTATATTTTATATTTATTTTATATTTTATATTTATTTTATATTTTATATTTATTTTATATTTTATATTTATTTTATATTTTATATTTATTTTATATTTTATATTTATTTTATATTTTATATTTATTTTATATTTTATATTTATTTTATATTTTATATTTATTTTATATTTTATTTTTATTTTATATTTATTTTATTTTTTATGTTGTTACTATGGGAACTTCTTGGTTACTTAGTTAGATTTTGTCTACTTATGGTTTTCACTGCCCATGTTCTACTTTTATCTCATCAATCAATTGAGATTTATCTTGGTAAATTATTAGTTTATTGTATGAAGGTAAAAATATAAATTCACTTTTATTTCTTGGTGAATGTTATTTATGAACAATATTTTACTGATAACCGGTTTTCCAAACCTATAAGTAATTCTTGTTTACTGTTCTAAATTAAAAGTTGCTTATATTTTTGACCTTTTGACCTTTACTCTTATCTTAGGGGGAAATTCTATTCTAGATTTTGAGATTCTACCAAATATTCTTTTGAATGAATATTTATGATTTCATCCAGTTATGATGTTGATTTAATTCCTTCACAACTTCTTTAATAACTATCGAAATTTAATGGGTAATGTATATTTGGGAAGCTAATAAAATTGTCTATTTGTTCCTCATTCCAAAGTTTGGATATGCATAGACTCTAAAATCTAATGTAGCAATGACTTCCTAATGATATGGTTCTAATTGAAAATGAAAAGAAAATGTTAAGTGAGGATTTTATGCTTAAAAACTAACCTCAATGGTTGCAAGCTCCATGATGGTTGATTCCACGTCTTTGTGATGCACCAATTCCTTTTCCATGTAATTTTTGTGGGTTTTGGTTGTTTTTCGGCTTGAATATTTTTCCTCTTTTTCCTTCAAGACTTTTCTTTTCTTTCTATTTTTTATGCTTCTTTTTCTTTAATATCTTTTCTAAAGTCAAATGCTAGGGAATCTAGGCAACAATCTAATTTTCCACTAATATACGCTAATGCTTGGAAGTCAAGCAAAACTCTTAAGAAGCTTGCTTCCCTACAATTAACTAACATCCAAATTAAATATTTTTTTTTTCGTCTTTTCCTTTCATTTTTTATTGATTGACTTTGCGTTCAAACTAAACTATGGCAAATAAGTCAACGTTCTACTTCCTCTTAGGCTCCCTACTCTTCTCTCTCAACTACTAATAAACATCTTGATCTCCTCATGCTTTTTTTCTTGTTTTGATTTGGAATCAACGTGTGTTTCCTCCAAACTATGTTCCAATTTTGCAAGGAAATCTCGTGATCAGTTGAGCTGAGGTACTCTGGAGCACCTTGGAGAACTCTGGAGCTTGCTGGGGGTCTGGTCAACTCAGTTTGACCATATCTTACTGAACCCCACTTCTCCTCTCCAGCTTGTCTCTAGTTCCACACAAGCAATCGTTAAGTAACTGAGTTGATTCTATCAACTGGCTCTTCCTAATGGTAAGGTTTCAAAACTGATTCTCCTTTTTTTTTAAATCTGATTTTTTAGCTGTGGATCCTTCTTTGACTTGAGTTCTCTGAACTGGAGTTCTTTCTCTCAAAATTTGAATTTTTTGGATCATACAGGCCTTCTCTAACTCTGGGTTCTTCTTTGGCAGATGCCTTCTTCTCAAATCTGAATTTTTAAGGAGGAATGAGTCTTCCTTAATCTGATTACTCTCTGGCTTGGACTTTGATCTCAAAATCTGAATTTTTATAAGAGTTGAGCCCCCTTTGACCCTGGCTTCCTTTTGACTTAAGCCCTTCTCTTAAATCTGAATTTTAATGAGGACTAAACCTTCCTTGATCTGATTACTCTCTTTTGATCTCAAAATCTGAATTTTTTTGAAGGACTGAACCCTCCTCGAGGTTAGGCTTCCCTCTGGCTCAAGCCTTTCTCTCAAAATCTGAATTTTTTAAGGACTCAACCCTTCTTGACTTTGAGCTTTGTTTTGACTTAAACCTTCCCTTGAAATCAGAAATTTTTGGTATATAAGACCCTTCCTTCGTACTTCTCTTTTCTTCTAAATTTGTTGGAAAAATGAGAAAAGAATTATATAAAGGTTTGGGGCCTGTAGGCATCATCCAATGAAGTATGGTATGTGACTGAACCTGTGCTTGAATGCACTGTGCCATATTAGGGCGGCCAGATGGCCTAGCTGATGGTTGGCTGGTACTAGATGGCCAGTATGAGTTCGTTGGTACTGGATGCCAGCTTGGTAGCCAATTTGGCTACGACTGCTAAGATGGCTTTTTGAATGTAATTCCTTTGGGGAATTTTTGGCTGTTGCTCGTCACAAATTTGGGTCCTTTATTGAGGACCCTTAACTCAAAACTAAATTGGAATTTAGCGGTGAGGTTTTTTCCTCTAAACTTCTAGAGTAAAACTTACAACAATAATTTTTATAATGAATAAGAATTAAATACTAGAGCAAAGCTTTGCCATATGGGACTCTTATGCCCCACAAAATGACAAGATCAACGTATGGATGACGTAATACAGGACTTGGAACCTTGGAACTCACCCAAGTGTTCCTAGATAAACAAAGAAGCAATACTTGGACTACAAATTCTTCCACGAGCAATTCCACGAGGGATGTCTATAACAATATTGTGAGATCCTTCACTAAGATTTTAGGGAGAATGGTTAGTGATTCAAACAACTAACACTTTGGAATTTGTATAAAACTTTAACAATAGCTTAAAACATAAACGTTTAACAAGTGTTTCAAAGGGACCCTCATGTCCTTTGAAATGGCTCAATATACAAAAGAAGTTTCAATTTGCAAAGAAAGGCAAAGAATTTGGATGATCACCAAACTTCCTTGATAACGTGGCCTTGTATGGCCTATAACAAAATGCAAAAGAATGCTTTGTGTTGGTGGGTCTCAAACCATCGGAGAGATTTGGTCTTCAAGTGACCAAGGACACAAAACAAACAAAGGGGTGCAAAAGGAGTTAGTGGGTGCCCTTTTATATGTTTTGGGGGCTCCCATTTACCTCCTTTTACACTAAAACTACCTAAGTAAACTTAAAATTCACTAAAATTCATACTTATTACGCCTAATTCTTTCCTATTGATGAATGTCCTATAACTTTTGGAAAAAAATTCCAAATGAGAAATGAAATGCACCATTAGCTTTAGAAGATCCTTTTTACCCTAAACCCTATCACTCAACTTCCAAGTCAAAATTCTCACAAGAGATAGCATTTCCCAACTTAGTGAAAAAGGTGAAAAAGCTAATTTTTGGAGTTTGTGTTTTTTGCTAACTTTGACTAACTAGGGTTTTCTATAAGATCTAAGAATATGAGGAAAGAGTCTAAGATAACCCAATTTGGCTTCTATATGATTGTGGTTTGTTGGTCAAGTGCAGAATGTTTTTGGAATTCCGTTAAAATTTGTTAGCACTGCCAATTTGGGTAGTTACCGATGTCGGAATGTCATGAAATTTGATGAGGCTCTTATGTAAACTAAAATATACTATCCTAATTTTTAGTGGGACTTTACCATTACTAGATGAATTTCTATGAATTTTTCCAGTTTCAATGATTTCGGTTGACTTCCCATGGAATCATGTTTCATAATTCAAAAAATTACAAAACTTTTTGGGTAACTTTGAGGAAGTTCTTAATTACTTTGTGCAAATTTCTGGGTCCAACTTGCACTTTTCCTGGGAGAAAGAATTTATTCTCCTTGATTTTAATTTCTCCGGGGAAGAATCATTCTTGTACTAAAGAATCATTCTTATACTAAAGAATCATTCTTGTACTAAGGAATCTTGACGATTTGGCTTCACCATTATACTCATGGCATGTTTCTAAGCTAGAAACACCTTTATCCTTGTAGTGATCGCCTACTTGTAGCTTCCATGCACTTTGAGTTATAAAATCATACATAATGGCTATTCCCTACTTTTCACTTTTAATCGTGATTTCCACCTAGTCTTTTATTGTGGGCTTCTAAGTTACTAGAAAAGTTAGAGTGACTCCAACTCTATTGATTTTAGCCAATTTTCATCACATGCGCCATCAATTGTCAAAACTCCATGTAGCCTCTAATTGAGTGTTTTGTCTTGTGTGTTGTTTAGAATTGGGATTGCTTTCAATCCATAATCTGACACCTAAACATCTTCTTTAATTACTTAGAACTCACAAAGAGCATGTTTGAGGCATTTCCAGTGCTCTCGGTGTGTTAACCCTATCACTTATGGTTTTATCTCAATTTCTAGTAAAGTCTCTTAAATGGTCGTTTTGACCACAATTTATTCATAGAAATGAGTGAAAGATGGGAAAAAATAGACCTTGAGTCCTAGGTGACATCCTCAAGGCTCACATCCCACCATTTAAAAAACTCAACAAGACCATCTCAAATTCCTCAAGTTAAAGTTGAAGTAGTAGTCATTGACCCTAATCTTGACTCTTGGGGCCTTAGGCATATCCACCCTAGAGATTGTGAAAGAAGTGCTCGGCAATCTATTCATCTACGGGGCTTATGAAATTAAAATTCCTTTTCCAAAATGTTCAAGGATTTAAAGATCCTAGTGTAGTTGATAACTTGAAAAACTACATTTGTAGAGATTTGGTAGACATTTTGTTCTTACAAGAACACAAACATAGAGGCTCTAATACTTTCAACATTGGTAAAACATTATGGAAATAGGCAACTACATTCTTTACAGACGTCGAACAAGGTTATAATATTCATGGTGGTTCAGTTGGCAATGGGGGATTTGCAACTCTGGTTGCCCCTAGATGGTCCAACTTGATTTCTCAATCACGTTCTATACTTGGTGGCAAAGCCCAATGGATCATCTTATCTAAAATTCAAGAAGAGATCTTGGATTTCTAAATATCTATGCCCCTTGTGAGTCCTTATCTCGTCACATATTATGGGAGACTATAAGAAATAAATGGGGAATGTTGGAAAGCAAGTGTGGAGTAGTGAGTGGTGAGTGGGGAACAAAAATATAACAATGAAAAAAAAAAAAGGTTTAAAAGAATGAATGGAAAAAGTGATAAAAGTTCAGGAAAAAATGGATGAAATTGCACAAGAAAGTTCTAGAAATTGGTTAACAAAATGAAAGAAAATGATTGGAAGAAATTGATAATAGAAATTGAAAGAAATAGATGAAAAATATGGATGAATGTATGAAAATATCAATGGAAGTGGATGAAAAAATTGGATGAAAGTGGATGAAAACTTTGGGAGACAATGGATGAAAGTGGTTCATGGATTTGGATGTTTGTGAATGAAATATATGCATGAAAGTGTATAAAAATTGTAGATGATAAAGTTGGTTAAAAAATAGATGAAACTCGATTGAGGTGATGACAAAACAATATGACAGAGTTCTAACAAAATGGATTCAATATGGTCGAAAAACTTGTATTTAGCATGGTCAAATGTGTTCGCCCCCATTACAAGCAAGGTAGCACAAGGAGGATGGACCCTCCACTATAGGCACTCGTTGAAATTAGCAATGTCCAAGAAAAAACAAACCCTAATTGGCAATGGTGACAAGTACTCTTTGCTTTAGAAGTGGACACACTACCATAGTTGGGAATGGTGACAAGTATTCAAACTTCAAATCTATTAGGTGTAGTACAAGTACAACAACTCAAAATAGAAATTTAGTAGAAGATTTTATACATATGTAGTGAAATCCAGAGCACCAAGACTATAGAGTTCTGAATTCCTAGCAATGTTGGCAAAACAAAATCCCAAAATATCCTACTTGCAATGAGCACTGTTGCTTATGCCTAGTTTTGGACTAAAAATTATGCACATGACCTGTCACTTACTCTTTCCTAAATCTGTTCAAAACATACTACTAGATTGGCACTAAATTCCTATTATCCAGGACTATTATAATCGGATTCATCATCTCGGGGCCCTACTTGATTTGTAGTTGAATTGTTCAGCTCTAATTGATTTAATGATGAATCAAAGTTCTGTTCTATAGGTGGCATTTCATTGCCACCTATAGTTGGGTCTTGATACATGGGGAAAAAATATGCATGAGGAAAAAATATGTTGTCCAGTGTTTAGAAGTGGGGTTGGGCTCTAGCCAATCTTCATGCTTTGTTAAGTTATAGAAAATCCAATCTCCCACTTGAGCTTCATGCTTGCCTTCCCAAGGCCTATTGTAGGACATTGCTTTAAAATCAAGCCCTGTACATATTTCCATTTGGTGGAATTCAAAATTTGCCTCCTTTGTCCACTCCACATTCTCCTCGCCACCTCGACTTAGAAGCTCCCTAATTGCCTCAGTATCAAAGAATGGAAGCTTGCCTTTACCCCACTCTACTTCTTGATCAACCTGATCAAGGTATTCTATGACTTTAGACTTCAACTTAGGAAGGTAAGACATGGTCAAAGAATTATGAATAAGCGCAAAAGACAATAAGTGAGACCGTAATGAAAAACAACAAGTTCAAAAGGTTAGAAGAGAATGAGAAACCCAAATAGCTCCTCCCTTCATAGCCTCCATTCTAGCATGGATCACCAAGTGAATGATGACCCTCCTAGCATTCAATGGGATTAGACAGCTTGAACTTTACTCCATAATTTCCAAACGTAAAACATCAAATCAAGAAACTTAATGAGAATGGTTCTTACACAGACATCAAATTCTAGGCATCATCACATTTGAGTGTATTGATTCATCTATGTGAGCATATCATGTAAAAATGTCAAACATTGCATGACTTTATATATCTGCCACTCCTATACAACTATCCATACAAGTTTAAATCTATGACCATGAAATGAATTGCATAGTGAAACAAGGAATGAATGTAATAAAAAAAAATAGACATGAAGATGAAGCACAAACACATAGTGGACATTGAGTTTTAGATATCGTGCCCTTTAAATGTATTATGCTCAAATTGAACTACCTTCACTATCCTAAGTTTAAAAATCTAGTAAAAAGAGCCTACTCTTCGGCAACATGAAATCGAAGTTGCACTCTAAATACCATGGGCATGCCTATAGATGGGGAGTGGTCCACAAATGCAGTTTTGTTGTAGAGAATATGTAGTCTAGTGACGTTCAGTTCAATGATGTAGTAAGAAATGGCGGTAAATCCGCCTTCTGTATAGCCTTCTGTGTATATAACTCAAACTTGAAATACCTAAAAGCAACAAGCACAATAGACATATCTCAGTTAGAAAATGAAATACTCAATACAATAAAAACTGTATGCATAAGAATTCCTACCATGAAGGCTACTAAGGTTTAGACTGCCCATTGGTGACCACTACAACTCAAGATTTAATAGGACCAATAGGGACCAAATAAAAAATTCAAATAGCATAATAGTCGTAGAATCCATTGACTTAGTGCAAAAAGAAGGCCTCTCTATATAGATCACTTGGTACTAAGAGGGCTTGCATCCCTGCCTATGACTTAAGACACTGTAATTGTAGGTTCATATAAGATATTTCAGAAACGTTTTAATCATTGAGAATTCTTGACCTTGTATAAGAGGTGGTGTCCATATGGAGCCCTCTCAGGACCAAGAGGCCAATCCCATTGAGAATAGTCTTGCTCAAAGTTTTATGTAAATCACATAAGAATGCACTATAGAGATTATAGAAATACATGTATAGCAATCTCTGCACTACAAGGTTGGTTCCTCTGAAATCTTTAAATGAATCAAATTTCTTGAATGAATTTGGCCCCTTGAATATGCCGGTGTATACCATATCCCATATCTTCATTCCACAATTCTCAAGGTACTCTACCAATGTTTGCGGCTCCGTGGAAACATCCATATTGATTGGAATGCTTAGGTTCTTGTAGACATTGTCAAACATTGAAACAACTGACTCCTCAAGCTGTATAAATATATGTGTATTAAACTTAGTTAGAAGTAGTACGTGTAAATCGCCAAACATAAGGTGAAGTGTGTCTATCAAAATTTAGAATTTTGATAACAGTACTTACCCTAATATACCAAGTCACCCTCGCAAGAAAAAGGGTCAACTTTTCTTTGTTAACAGGCCAAGGTGGAAATCTCCAAGTTTTTCTAGTTAGACTAGATGTGTTCATCCACTTCAACCATATCACTTTATGTTTAGGAGGAGAAATTGTAGAGGATATCATTTGTAGCTTCTCTAAAGATAACTCGGGGACAATAAAAAGACTTCAATGCCTCTCAATTTGTAGCAAAAGAATTTGATAGTTAGCCAAAATGCCAAAAATTCTGGCCCTCAATGGATTCAAAGATAGGCATGTAAAGCAAAAGGTTACCTCATGTAGGAAATCGAATCCCAAAAAAGGATCTACCATGGACACAATCTTTGATAGCTTCTAACAATATAGAACTTCTACTTCCTTAATTGACCTTTTCCTTGTTGCAGGAACTCCATGTGACATTACCTCCTCCTTCAGAGTTTTCTTGTAATATTTTCGAGTAGCAAGATCCGAGGCTGTTGAAATCTCTCTTTGGTACAATCAAAATATGAGTTCCACAAAAGTTTCCCATTCTTGAGATAAAACTTGAAACTTCAACAGAGCCTATTCTATCCTAACATAAGTAATATACCATAAAAATAACCGACATGAACACCTCAAAAGGCATAGAGTACCAAGACTTACAAGTGTACTATTGGCAACTCATGAGTTCCTTCGAGGTCAGAAACTCTTGGTACTTCTCAATGTCCATAATACCATACTTTTGCACATGGTATAATGTGTGCACCAAGTTGGTCTTCATTTAAGAATTTGTTGCCTACTTAAATCCCAAATACCAGAAATAAGTCAAAGTGTAGAAGAAATGACACAATATCACGAAGCACTCATGATTCAAAATAGGACACCCCTAATTAGAAATGTTGAGTACGCTTACTGATTGATGTTGTGCATAACCTACAGAACTGTGCTAATTTGCCTTCTTGTGTTTAGAATGATCAAATCAACATCAAAGTGCCAATCAATGTCAATAAAATGCTTGCGCTTAATATGGTTCATCTAAGCTATTTGGTGATGATTGCCGTCACATATAAAGAACTTGTGGTCTACCAAATGCTTTAGCGCAGTTTGAGATTGTAGTTGAGCATCAAACTTGTTGTTTACTTCATTCCACAATGGATCCCAGTCCTCCTTCTCCTTTGTTGTAAATATTCCCATTTTCTTGGATTCATCTGCAATGGACAAATAGAATACTCTTGCACCTTCCTCATATCCTTAAGTGAACTGGTTCTTGAGTCGCATAAGGTCCCACTGTAGTGTTGGATGAACTATGGGCATAGGAATCATCTGATACACTGGCACGCGCATCCTTGACATATTAGACTTGATGACTTTGAAACCTGAAATAGTAGACTCAATGTCCAACTTTTGGGTCTTTCTAATGTCGTCCTCCATCAAGGTACGACAAATGTTAGGAATTTTGGCCTCTTCTACCATAGCTACATTCTCCACTTGTTTAGGTTGTTTATGAAGTGGACATACAAAAATGGATGTTGGAGTTTATAAATAAAGTGTATCTGTATCTTGTTGTAGAAGAATCATGAAAGCAACGATTCACTTAGTATAAAGAATGATAAAATTGTAAAAGAACTCTACAAGAATATAATGAATATATATATATAATAGATGATGCTTCACAATAATGAACCTCCAATATAGGAGATCTTTAGGCACTCTATGGCTCATCCACATTACTAACAAAGAATCAAGTTACTACCTACAAGTGCACCTCTATAAGAGGCATATAATGACTACAATAGTAGATTTGGATGTCATCATCCTTGCTTAGATCAAAGAAATCCTTACCACCATGTTCTTGACATGTGTAGTAATCTATACTAAGAGATGAAGATGAATTCATTTTCTTTGCAAGATTCTCTCCGATAAAAGTACCAATAGAGTGATTATAGAAATTGGATTAGGAGCCCTTACTAATATCAACAACCTTCCCTGGGGTTTTCAATGATCTCGAGATACTTAGAACTTCATCCATGTCCTCATCGGTAGCCAAATAAGCTGCCAAAGAACCTTGAAGGCTATCATCCTCATAAAAGTCAATCTCCATTGAGCATGCAATTGCAATAAATCCATTAGAGTTTACCGCTAGCATCAATAACATTGGATCAATACTCACCATTGAAACAACTTCATGTCCAACTAGAACATTTTCTCCTTGAACAGGGTTATGGCTCCACACACCCTAATTATCATGACTATTAGATATTTAGCATCTGAAGATATCAATATTAATGAACGGTTGGTTCAGTGTATTCCAATGGATGGTTAGTACTTTTTTGAAGGCTAGTTTAACCCTTAAACGCACTAGCACCCGAAAAAAGGATGTGCCTTGATCAATCCTAATCACAACTCTTAAAATAACTATTTTTGGAATTCAATTTCAACTTATCAAGGCAAAGCTTCATTGCTCTCGTTCCTATTCCAGTTCAAAACTTAGAAAAATGTCATAAATTGAAGGAGTTGGTGCAATTGAAAGATCCGGGTTCCCTACTCCAAAGGACACAGTGCGGTGTCCTTTCCATTCATATTTTAAAAAAAAAAATGGGCTCAGGGTTTAAATCACAAAATTATGTTCAAGGTTTCCACCCTCCGTCCATGCAAAAAAATATAGATTGTTCTATTACATATTGTAATTGTTGTCATTTTATTTACACCTTTGCCTTTCAAAAATCACAATAACCCTATTTTTACTTCAAAATTATTGGACAAATACAATGTAAATGTATAGATTTTCTTGTGCAAAATGAATCGTCATATTGCGAACCCTAAACAACCATACTCTAGCTCAATTGAGTCGATTATGCCCCAATCATACGACCCTATGCAAAGAGTGAATCCTTCCTTCGTGATCGAAACTACCCAGATGGATTGCCACCATCCTCCCTTGTAGGCCGAGGGGGGCGCACCGCCTTTTGTTTGACACGCCTCTGTACACACAAAGCCACCCATGAGCACAAAAGTGGTGGTTGTGCATCACACCCTGAACCCTCAACCCTCAACATGGAATAATTACCCTAAACCCTGAACTGACTAGATCGAACATGGCCATGTTAGTGAAGACTTTATTTCAAACATTCACTAGGAACATCATTTGGCATTTGGGTAGAGCTAGACCTGCCGGAACCCGGAAAATAAGAACGAGCTCCCCTCATGGTTTCCCTCACCTTGGCAGGTACCCCGACCTCCTGCCGAAGTGCTAGCACTTGCACACTCGGCGGACGGTGGAGCCATTGGCTCGGTGATCCGTAGTCCACACTTTGTACATATTTTATCAGGGGCGATTTCTCTTGATGCAGGCTCCTCTGTCGACTTCGGGAGTGGTGGGCTTTCCACTTGTCGACGGGCCACCAGCTCCTCAATAGACCTACTCACAAAAAAAACTCGACTTCAGACGACAACCTCGCCATTACAAGACCCTGAACTCTAGACAGTCTACGAGACATCCAATCCTTCCTCCATTGTGGGAGCAAATATGATGTCTTGAACTAACATTGCAAAGAACTATTGAGGGGAGACGGGTCGAAAGCCTAAGCTGCAAGCGAACTCACATCTTCTGGGCTGCCAAGTCCTTTACCATCGCCTCATTCTTGTCTTTCAGCAAATCCCGCTCGTTCAAGCAGCACTTCATATTGTACAGGGGATTATGACAACCGTGAGTCCTAGTACTGAAACCAAAGTTCTTTGAAGAAATATACTACGATCCTGATGCTAACTTTCCGTTGCCTCATTACCTCGAGTGTGGTGAATATGTACCTCCTTGATCCTTGTGATGGATAGCCTGCACCCATCCAATTCGTCTTCAGCAACCGCGGATGCTGCCAAAATTGTATCCGCCCTTCGCAAGTTCACTACAACCTGCGAGAGGCATGAAAATACAAATGACAATCTAGCGTTAGCATTCTCTTGTGTACACACCGATGCGCTGTACGTCCTGATAGTCACATCGCAACTCCTTCACACGAATAGGACCCAAGATACGACACGTTACTAATGGGAGCCCGGTGTATGAAAGGTCGTCATGAAAAGATGATTGATGGGTCCAATGATCAGTCGGAAGTGGATCACCTGAAAATCGAGCTCCTCGATTAGTGCGGCCGCGCCAGTCAACTTTTTCTTGGCTGTTGTGAGCTGTTTAAAATTCCCAGAGATTGTCAAGCAAGAACGTTGACGATTCTGAACACCTACGAATTGATTTCCCATGCCAACTTAAACCACCGGTTGTCAACCATGGATGCAACAGTGGTCACGCACACCTGTTCGTTGTATTCCACGTCCGTCATAGATGGTGAGACTTGTGCTTGTGAAAATTTCTTGTTGGAGGCTGTGAAGAAGAGGCGGTGGACGTCACGTGCGATGCAAGATCCTTTGCACATGGGATAGGTGGGGTTTCCGATGGATGGACAACGTTCCATCCATCATTGCAAGCTGTTCCAAGCAAACACAAACATGTCCAAAACAAATTTACACAATGGAGGACTGCCGAAATTCATTTCCAACTCACTGAAACCACAAAAAGGCTTGTACCCAAGAGGGCACCACAAGTCAACAGTCGTTGCAAAAATGAAGAAGATTTTAACAAAAACGTACCAGTGACCATGGAAAACGTGACCACAAGTGAAGATGCATTGTAGAAAATCATGGATGGGCACCACGTCCTCGAAGCAGATGGAACATGCGGCCATACTAAACATGATGCTCCCTTGTTCGAGATCCAAAAAGTGGGAGAGTAAAATTTCACGGCTTCACTATAAGGATAGTGGATAGGGTAGCTGCGCAGTTGACATCCAATGAACTGAAGTTTAGGACGGTACTAGATTTTGTTGCCAGGATTGCGGTTTAGCAATCAACGAGTAGTTGACTCCGTTTGATAAGCAGTTGCAAATGGCTTGACAAGTAGTCACCTTTCTTTTCTGTTGGAAGTGGCAGTTTCCATTGTGGGTCTCCTAAGCCGCATCCGATATGTCCGGCATGGGGCACTGCAGTAGTAGGATTGCGAAGCAACCAACAAGTAGTTGACTCCCTGTGACAAGCAGTCGCCTTTCTTTTTCTGCTGGAAGTGGTAGTTTTCATTGCAAACCTTGCCCGATCTATGAGTTGTCACTGTTTGACAAGTGGTTGTGTTTCTTTTCCATATGGAAGGGGAAGTGGGAGTGGAAGTTCATATAATGTAATTAATTGATAAAATAATGTAATAAAAAATACCGAAAATATTAAAATAAAAAATAATACTTAAATAAAACAAAATGACATCAAAATATTCACGAAAATAACATTTTTTGGTGGGTGGTAGGATGTGGAGCTGGTGGTACATTAGATTCCGAATTTTACCAATTTGAAAAATTTCCGCAAATTAATGTTCCCAGTGCCCCTATAGGCATATGAAAAATTATTTCGACGAGTTCTGTGCCGTTGTCCCGGCCCTTCCAACCACAGGGTTTAGGAACAAATTACCACTTTATTTTATTTTCATATTTTTGGGCCACCATTCCCAACGTCGTGCAAACTCATGGTCTCTTTGAGGGCTCTTTTCGAAACCTGGTGAGTACTTTTGTTCACTTTGTTTCTTTCATTTCTATGTGGCCTTTTTTTTTGGAACGATGCCCCTCTACCTTGATTTTTGTTGTCACTTTTAGACTGGTGGAAATGCAAATAAATCATATAGTTCTAGCCTACCGGATGATAATTTAAAAATATATCTACGTTTCTTTTCGCCAAAATTATTGTGAATTCATAAACAATGACAATAAGATTAATCCCTGTGAACTTGCGTTCCGGTCTTTTCCACCTCCACAAGCCCAAAAACAACGATGGAATGCACGAATCTTTGAACGGCTCAGGGAATTCCCTTCATGCTCAGGTTGGTAATGGATTGGTGATTGGTTCGAGCATATTCATCTAGGCACTACACTGGAGCTAAATTGACTCCTCCCAAGGTGAATTCTTTTTTGAATTATATTCATGACCCTAAAATATTTACATCAAAAAATATTTACTATTCTAATATATGTTGTGATTGACACGATTTTATTTTCGCCCCGGGCTAAAACCCTAAAACCACAATAAGGGTTCCCATATCCTTCAATAAGGGTCATTGGGAGTTTGAAAATGACAATAATAGCAAAGTAAAGCCTAAACTTCAAATTATGCTAAAAATGTGTTGATGAAACTTCAAATTAAGAGATGTGACAAAAGATGATCATAAAGGAAGTCATACTATAAATACCCATAATTTTACATCTTTTGGTCTAATTTGGTATTTAAAAGGCAAATAACATTTCATTGAGTTTTTGTATCCATGACATTATTAGGTATAAGGTATCCCCATGTCTTTGGTTTCTCATACCCTAATCTAGACCCTAAACTTCTTGTTAGTGGATATTTCAGGCATGTTTGTTTAGGAAGCTCTGCATATGTTCAACATCCATGAACTCTGAAAATCATCCAAAATTTTGTAGGACACATGAATAAGTTTGTATCATTTCAAAGCTATCAAGTGCACCATCCATAGTTGAACAAGTTCACCTTTAAATTTGAAATGTTTCCTTCACACCGGTACCTTACTGAATCAAAGCACATCAAAAGCTCTTGTTTTTGCCATTTGAAATATGCACTTCACAAACATTATAATCCACTTTTGAGCAGATTATTCTACTTTTGCATCCACAATTGACTTCTACAACAAACCAATGGTGAAGATTCTCTCCAAAAACTCTTGTAGAGAAGGCTATATGATTGATTTGCTTGTATGGTCAAGTGCAGAGGGTTGCACTGTGGATGCTCTGTGATAATGAAATTGCTTTTGTGGCGTTGATTGAGAACATTGTGACCCAGTGGTCAACAATCCAAGATTCCCACGTTGAAAAACAACTCATTCACATCGTCAAATTTGCTAAATTGACATGATTTAGAGAGCCCAAAGTGTAACTGATTTCAATGCCCTGAGCTTCAAGTTACACCAACATTTTTCAGTTTTGGGTACCTGATATGAGGACAATCTTTAGTTCCTTTTTGCCCATGCATGCAATGTTCTTCACTGGTTTTAGCTATTCAATCATGATTTGCCCCCCATCTACATTACATTCTTCACACCATGACGCATCCAAATTGGTCATTTTAAAACCGTGAATCCTTGTGTGCGGAGAAGTTGATTTTACCTGTCTTCGAAAGAGATCAGACTTCGCCTTCCTGCAGGGGATGACGATTCAAATTCTATCCTCTTCAGAGACCCGATACCGTTGAGAGCTCCGACTGATTCTCGCAAACAAGTTCTCCACGTAATTTGCGGACAGGAATCTCCAAACAAACATCTCTGTGACAGAGTTATCCTTCGATGATCACACAATGACGATTACAACAGTCTCCGAATCAGCACCTTTTGCGAGAAATTGACGAGTCCAGATTGACAATTTGGGGCTGATCTGGTGTTTTTAGTCAATCTGGATGCGTTGATTCGAACGTTTTTTCGATGAGAGAATTGATTGCCACAAGAATGCTCTCAACTCCGAAGCTCGTATTCTCGTCAGCGAAGGTCAGGGAATCAGTTATAAATCCTGCTGTTCAGAAGCCAAAAACCTCAGACAGTAGATAATGTCCTCCAAAAATGTTCGAGAGCACCATCACGTGTGTGATGGAAATCTCTTGTGCGTCGTGCCGAATGCTTGCAAGTCTCGTAACATCCATGCCCGTGAAATCTTCGCTCTCAAAATACGCTATGAATTCATCCCATGCAATGCTTGCAGCCTACCGTAAAGGAAATCTTCCTGCTGATTGCAGATTGTGCATACAAGTGCCCTGGACAAGTTCTTCAAGGACCTCACATTCCGAGTTAAAATGGCTTATTGGTGCAGTTTCAATTGCTGAACTGAAACTTCCGATCTACCCCAAACGTCAATTTCGCTTAATTCGCAACATTCCTTTACTTCAGCACTTTCAGGGCACGCAGCCTTGAACATAAATCGATACCCGTCCTAGTTCTTAGTTTTTAGATCTTTGTATAGATTTGTGTCGCAATTTTTCACGCTGGAATTGAGCCAATTTAACGAAATTGACGATACTAGTCCTGATTGTTAGGCCTTTGATCATGTGAAAGCCATAGTTTTCAAAGTTCTGGGCACTTGAACAAGTTACAATTTTGGTGATGAGGAACTCCATTCTAACGAAAACGACCTTGAAGCTGAATTCAACGCTTGTAGCGGTACCTGCAACCCCAATATATAACCGTACCACAGCTGGAGAATGTTTGGCTGCGTTTAACACGCCACCAAGTTCAACCTAGTTTGTCCCATATTGTTCATATCTTGCTTGAATTTTGCAATCAGGACGGGTACTTCTTGGCGAGAGAATGCAAATTGAATATATCAGGGACAATATGCTGTAACTGATGATAATAACAATAATAATCGTGTTTGTTCTGTCGGCACAAGTCCAAAAATTGAAGCATTCAGATCAGATGTAAGTCACAGATGACGAAGGACTCTCCTCTGGAGAAATTTGCGACACCCATCTGAAATCGACCTCACCAAGTTTTAAAAGTTTTGAGGTTAGCCTTCGATCTCTCATTTGAAATCTCAGATCTACATTTTTGTATGCTAGATATAGAGCTGTAAGATTTTCAATTCGGTAACTTCAAAGCCCATTTGAGCGCTTGATCGTCTCACTTTGGCACACTGAATTTTGCTGAAAATGACAAAATATGAGGTTGATACCGGTTGTCTAGGATCGATCAGCCTTGTGTTAAAAACAGCTACTAACACAGCATTGCGGGTGCTTCACAAAACATACCAAGGTCGATTACATATCCAAGTATCATGACCCTCCTAAATTGCCTTCTCACTTGGCAGCGAAATTCATGTCTAGTGTTACGAGAAAAATGAATAAAGCCATTCATTCAAGTCCATTATTTATCTGATTTTTAGTTCGGTGTTAATTTGATCTTTTTCTGAAGCTTTTCAATCACTGAGTTTGTGCTTGAGAACAGACTCTTCGAATATAGATTGAAAAAAAGAAAAAAGAATAAGGTTTAGGCAATCAAACCAACACGCAATTAATGAAGGAGTGAAGGAAAATTTTGCACCCAATACTGACTGAAGAAGCATTTGAACTTGGTTTCCATCGTTAAATCGTCTAAATTATTGTTGAATCTTGTTGGGAGTTGGAAAGAAATTCCAGATTTTCTTTTACATGCCTTCTTTTGGACACCATATAAATAGTAAATGACTTTTCAAAGTGCTCAAAATAGGACAATGGGTATGTACTAAGAATCAACCGTAGGTTCTAATGTTCATGAAATTTGGGTTTTAGGCAAGAATGCAATACATGACCCTAAACCTATAGTTCATTCACAATCTTGGATCATATGATTAATGACTTTTTGAATTTTATTGTGCAGATTAGCATCTCACTTCAAGATTTTGATGCAAAATGTACAAATCACATATCAAATCTTTGAGAATACTTCCATGAACAAAAATTGGCCTAATTTGGCCAAGAAAAGATAAAAGATTTTTCATAATTCTACATGGAAGTGAACAATATTTGCAGGAGGAGAATTAGAATTGTTGGCAAAGAAAATTTCAGGGAGAGGCTTGTGAAAAAGAAGGGAAAAAACCTTTCAACTTTTAGACAAACTAATTTTGACATCGGACTTGAACTTTGTCATTGCTTTTAGTTTGACAATAAGAAAAAGTTATAGTTTCTTCCTACTCACATGAACATCATGTGAAACCTGACAAAAACAATTTCAATTCTAAAAAATTTGAAAATTGTTTAATGTTTCCAACAAAACATAGAAATCTTCCTTTAGTCATCCACAACAATAGAAATATTTTTCTATTGAATGACTATAAGAAACCCAAAAAACAGAAGGAAATGTGTATACAAAACTAGAAATAACTCAGTATGTGAGTCACACTTGGGCAAACAGCAAGCCCAATTTTCAATAAAATCCTGGATGAAACCCTGAAGCACTAGTACTATTTTGTATCACACTTGCAGTTTTCAAATTGTGAGGGTCATATCTTTTGCAAATTGAATTCAATGTACTTGAATTTTTTTTGCAAAGATCAATATTTAGACAATAATTAGAGAACTTATTTTTTAGAAATTTTAAAAAATCATCTTATATTTAAATTCCAATTTAGCTAATTTGTCACACTTTGTGGTTCAGGGTTTTTTAGTACTGGGGACTATTGAAAATTAATGTTCTGGAGCTAAAATTTTTGTGCTCTATTTCCACACTAGAGATGCATGTGTCCACCAAAAAAAACTTAAAAAAACATTATTTTATGTCCTCTACATTTATGCAAACAAGGCTCCCTTGTGCGTGCAATTCTAAACATTGAAAATGGTTTTAAGATCATTCTTTTGGTGAAATCTACTCATCACAAAGTCTTCTCAACTTCACAATTTTTGGTTTCCCTAAAAAGTTATTTTCCCAATTTTTTACAAATTAAAACATCAAAGTACCTGTTTTCATGGGATTTTGCACTTTTCTAGTTCTCCTACTTAAAACTTGTTCCTATGATTTTCCTTCCTAGGGTACCTTTTCCTCAAATTTTCATACATTAAACATATTTTTTCAATTTTTTTTCTAATTTTACAATACTGTTGAAAAAATCAAGAGTACTATGGACAATGCAACAAAAATGGGCGGTGTTTCTTGCATTCACCTTCCTATGCCTCTCATGCCTCCTTTAAAATGAACCAAACTTTGAAATCATGTATCTCAAATCACTCACCGAACACCACTTGTAGAGGTAAACAGTGACCTATATGGTTTTAAGACTGTTCTTGAACTTAAAATGCAATGTTATTCTTCCAAGGATAAAACCTATAATTCATGTGGACCTTTACAAGCAGTCAATCACTCACTGAAGTTCATTTATATTTAATACTTAGAGGATACTACATATATACATATTATTGAACCGACTTACATGGATCAAAGCCAAGCTATAAGATCACAACAACAATTGTAGTGAATCATACAAAAGAGTCTCCTCCAACCTCTAGATATTGGCAAATTTTGTATGCAAGAGTGGAATGAATGCCGTGGACCTACCTTAAAAAACTCTCTTTATCACAACAAATATTAAGCAATTCTTGCTTGGATTAAGGAGCTCCTCTAACACTACATTTTCTTCCGCAAATAATACATTGCCATAATAAATCAAACAAAGGTTCTTTTTTTTACTTTTGCACAAAAGGAGTCCCACTATTCATTAAACGTGAACATTGCAAGTTGCACGGGTGGTGCAAAACATCAAAAACACATTGCTAATTGCTACTACCACGGGCTTGATATTTGAAAGAAGAGATTATTGTTTCAATCCATCCATGTCCTGAACAAGGTCCACCATGCTCCCTTTTTCATGCTACACTAATTAAATACCATTTGCAGAGAGCCTCTGAAGGTACGAACTACTGTACAGTACTGTACATGTCCGTCGTCTGGGCTCGCTCACTCACTCACTAACTTTTTTGGATAGCCCTGTTGATTTCTATAAGCTAAACACAGCCCATTCTTTTTCTTGGAGAACGGAATGTACATTCCTGTCCACCCCAGATTCCATCAAAAATTCTGTGCAAATTGGAGTCCTGTGAGTGCACCCTAAACCCAGATTCAATCCAATTCTGTGCATATTGGAGTCCTGGGAGTGCATCCAAGATTCTATCAAACTGCGTCTGCAAATTGGAATCCAGTGAGTGCACCCCAAATTCAATCAAATTCTGTGGAAATTGGGGTCCTGCGACAGAGTGCACCCCAGATTCAATCAAACTCCCTGCAAATTGGAGTCCTGTGAGTGCACCCCAGATTCAATCAAATTCTGCGCAAATTGGAATCCTGTGAGTGCATCCAAGATTCAATCAAATTCTGCGCAAATTGGAGTCCTGTGAGTGCATCCAAGATTCAATCAAATTCTGTGCAAATTGGCCGCGCGCGAGTCAAAGCAAGGGAAATTTGGAATGAGAGAAGAGTCCAAAGTGGCATTGGCTTCCACGAGGGCGTTGGATGGTCGGGAGACGAGGTGACAAGGTGTGACATGTTCCCAGCACGAAACTTTCATCTGGTAAGCTTAATTAGTAGTAGGACAGAAGCGCTACAGTGGCAGCCCTTCCACACCCTAAACCTTTGCTTTCCGGGATAATCATACTAAACGTCAAAACTGTCGCAATTTTGTTTCCATCACGTGGCGTGGGTGGTTTATGCTTAGCTCTCCACCAGAGCTTTGCCTTATTCCGGGCGACTGTAGGTGTAACAAATATTAAGTTACGCCTCCACACAACTTGGGTTTGTCTGTACTTGCGATGCTGCTATCCTTTTCTGACTCAATGCTTTAGGTGCATTGCAAGCAATGTTTGGGGAGAATCGCGGGTTAGAATTGGAAATAAACAGGTTGCAATTTCGAAAACATACCCAAAAAAATGGGTGAGAGAATCTGTTGAATATCTATTGAGACTGAAAAATAGAGAAAAAACAAACAGAATCGGTTCTTGGAAAAAAAGGGTTCAATGTGGGAATGAAAGGAGAATAGCTAGTGGAACTAAAAAAATATCGCGAAAGATGATTGCAAGCCCGTACCCATTGGAGAGCTTTCATTTGCCATCTACCACGAGACTGGGGGTTTATGAATGCTCCTCAACACACAACCTTGCTTGTCTGTACTGCTGCTGCTGTTGTCCACTGAGTTACCAGCAATGCCTTTGGTATGCTGCGAACCCATGAAGCATGTTTGGTGTTTTCAGCGAAACTGCTACAGAGTCATACAGTTTGAAGACAAGGTGAAGTGAGGTGGACAGATTTGTAATTTCTTTTGCAACTTTTAACTGAGGTGAAGTAGCCTATCACTGCCCCTCATCTCAATCCTATACCCTTATGTACCCATGTACACCATGGGTACATGAGGATCTTCGATTTTGGTATATTGGTGTAGGGTTCCATTACTTTGGTGTGGTTTAGGCCCGAATGCCTAAAACCAAAATCTTTACTAGTTGTAGTTTGTGGCTTGATTCACATCTTCTAAAGAATCTTCACAAGGTTAAATGCACAAGATGATAGAAAAAAACTAAATTGATAGTGAATTTAATATAGACGTAAAAACATGTTGATTACAATGATAAGAATGTTGTAGAAAAATCATCTAAACATACATGCACATTTTTGTTTTCAAAAACTGTGGAAATTGAGCCAAAATATGATGCACATGGTGTGATGTTTTTTCTAGAAGATTTTTTGACTACCCTAAACAAAATTCCTCATCAATTTTATAGCATTGTTAGAATCAAATGAATATTTCCTTGCAAATAATTACCTATTCTTTAGGAATACTATTTATTTCAATTTTTAAAACGTGCTTTTGTAAGTTGCCCAAAAATTTAAAGAAATTCAAAAAATGATATAAATGATTTCTAACCACTAACTTGATTTTTATAGCAAATGGATTTATTGGAAAGCTAGGAAAATACTCTACATTTTATAAAAGTATTAGGATATAATAGTATGCAAACAAATTGCTTCCAAATTGATGAAGTGCCTTCAATTTTGTATTTAATTCCTAAAGGACTAAAGACTTCTTTTGGCCCGAAAATACTTGAATCAACCATTTCTATTGCAAAGAGTAAAAGAATTGAAAATTATTTTTTTTGGACATCTTACCATAGGATTTTATACCTAATTAGTGTTAAAATGTGTAGACTAAATTTTGGTTTTCAATTGTGTGGATTGCAAGATAATTGCTTTTGAAGTGAAGAAATAAAAATTTCCAACATCTTGCATGACTGGCGATTTTGACCCTAAAAACCTTCTTAACTTCAGTTTTTTGCACTATAGAGTTTTGAGATTTAAACTATTGAGGTGGGGAATTGGGTTGAGGGCTTAGAAAAAAACAAAGTTAACCCTAAAACTTAAATTTCTCATTCTTAAAAAAATTGTTGAATAGAAGTAGTTGAGAGATAGAAGAAAAAACTAGATTATTAATATCTTTTTAAGGTGCAATCAAAATACACTAATCCAAAAGGTGAGATTGATTTAGCAAGCGAACCAAACCATCTGAACCCTTTTTTTTGGAAGAATTGTAAAAATTACATTAAAAAATGAATCCTACAAGTTATTTTTCCAAGAAGGATGACACTCTAATTGCCACCAAAACAAGATTGTCCGTAACTTTCACATCACTTATTCAAATGAAAATGAATCAAAGCTTTCCATGTATAAAAAATATATAATCTATAAGAAAAAAAATTTATTCAATTTTTCGAATTTTATTTTGTTACTTGGTTTTCCCTACTTTGAGCTTATTTGGGCACAACTTTTGTTCCTGGGCACCAATTGCCTAAAAAATTGTATCCTCAAAAAACTAATCAATTTTTCTATCTAAAAAAAGTTTAGGTAAATCATGAAAAAATCCAGCCCACAACTACTTGTCCAAAATCCAATATGTCCCCAAACAGACAATGGTCTTTTAGGGGTTATCATGATTTTTCTGATTCAATTTACCCTTTTTCGACTTGACTGCTTTTTGCAAACCTAAAGGAAAATGATGCCGGAATGCTCATCTTCCCCACTGCCAAATTAGTTTTGTTTTACCAAATTCAATGACTAATGAGCAAAGCACCAGCACCCACCAAATGGCCATAGCAGGAGCACCCTGGAACAGGGTTGACAGGACGTCTGGACGCGGATGCTGTGTCCGCAGCGTCCGCTGACATTCGCGTCCCGGCGGACGCAGCGTCCGCCTGTCCCCCGTCCGCCCGATTACGGCCGTCCAATCGACGCGCGGACTGATCTGGTCCGCACGATCTGGGCGTCCGCCTTCGTCTGCCCCGCCCCGCCCGTCCGCTTTCCAACGGCGGTCGGACGCTGCGTCCGCCAGCGTCCGTGCGTCCGGACGTCCGGACGTTCGGAAAACGGACGCTATTTTGGGGCGGACGTTGAAATTTGTCAACCCTGCCCTGGAATGCCATGTGAAAAGAAGGGCCCGGAAGCTGCGTCACCCCCAATCAACCCTAAACCGGCCAAGGTTCCCTTTCAGATGCATATGTAGGGGATCCAGGGAGCTTGCCTGAACACTGAAACCCAAACCCAAGAACCCTTACCCACTTCCAATTCAAATTGGGACTTGGGAGGGCCTCACGCACTCACTCAGCAGTGGCAATGCCAAAAAGGAAAGAAAAGGAAAGGAAAGGGAGATGCTTCATCTTCCTTTTCTTCCAATTGATGGGCTAAGGTGTGCCCAATGAATGCTTATTTTGCTGTATGCTATACAGTATGTCCGAGTTCCAGAGGAACTGAACCACACACTCCAGCACTGGCTGACCACCAACTGAAGACTCCAGCCATGGCTCCAATTGGGAGACCAGTCAATCATGCAGCTACCTCAGGTTGGGAGTCTTTGGGACTAAGTTAGACTACCCCACCAAAACATCTGTCTTTTCGGTGGAGATGGAAAGGAAGAAGAAGTGAAAAATCTAAAAGAATGTTGAATAGAAGAAAAAAAAAACACAAGAAAAACACTCAAGCGAAAGCAAGACTTCATTGGATGGAGGAACTTAACTACTGTACAGTCGGGTACAATAATCTTACGAATTTTTGCACTCACAAGGGAAAAAAGTTCACTACTGCCCACTTTGACACCCTCCCGAGGGCTTAAAAATTGGTTTTTTATCATGAATTTTTTGACACTGTATTATATCCAAGTTAATAATACGTGTGTCAAATTTCAAGGCCAAATGACTCACCCTAAAAAGGTTATTTGAAATCTACCAACATGTGTAGCTGTGAGAAATTGTCACCAATGCCATTTTTGACACCCTCCCAAGGATCGAATTTTTTGTTTTCCATGAATTTATTGTTATGAGCTCATCTCTATGTCGATAACATGTGTACCAAATTTCAAGCTGAAAAGATTCACCCACAAAAAGATAAATATTCAAAACCAACCAACATGTGTAGTTGTGAGAAACAATTTCACGATTGCCAACTTTGACACCCTCCCAAGGACTGAAAAATTGTTTATTTACCATGTAATTTTTTGTCATGAGATCACCTCTATGTTGATAACATGTGTACCCAGTTTCAAGTTCAAAAGATTCACCCTCAAAAAGATATTTGAACCCTACCAACGTATATAATTGTAGAAAACAATTTCACAACCACATATGTTCGTAGATTTCAAATATCTTTTTGTGTGGGTTAATCTTTTCAACTTGTAACTCATCACACATGTTATCAACATGAAGATGATGTCATGAAAAAAATTTCATCCAAAAACCTAAAAAATCTAATCCTTTGGGAAGGTGTCAAAGTTGGCATCAATGAAAATTTTCTCACAACTACACATGTTGGTAGATTTCAAATAACTTTTTTTGTGTGAGTCTTTTGGCCTTAAAACTTGACATACATATTATTAACTTAGATATAGTATAGTGTCAAAAAACTTCATGGTAAAAACCCAATTTTCAACCCTCGGGAGGGTGTCAAAATGGGCAGTAGTGAACTTTTTTTCGTTGTGAGTGCAAAAATTCGTAAGATTACTGTACCTGACTGTACAGTAGGGATCCAATAATCTTACAATCATGACATTCAAATATTTTGACATAGTAGAGAGAACAATTGACATATTCTGTCTTGTTGAATGAACCTATCAACTGAGGTAGTGTGCTATTAAAGCGACCTTTTAAGAGCTGATTGCCTTTTGGTGGAAGCTAAACTCCTCGAAACAATTCCCAGTAAATTTTCGTAGGGAGAAAAATGGAATTGGCATCTAAAACACATGTTGTTTCATAATTTTTGGACTTTCTTGGAATGATTTATGAATTTCTGGAGTTGAAAACCAAAGGTCACTAAAAGCAAACCCTTCCTAAAATGTACTCTTCTAGTACATTGACAAAAGCAAAATGCACCTTTGTCTTGGAGGTTGCTTTTAGAGACGGGTTGCACTTAGAGCACCCTACCTTATGCTCGTGATGTTTTTTATGTTGATGAATGACAAAAAAATCTTTCTATGCAAGATAGAAGTGCAACTATTCATTTCCAAAATTTTGTGTGAAGGAAAGGTCGTCTATAGTAGTTCAACTTCCAATCAGTGCTTTGCAAGTTTTTGAACCAAAGATTCACGCTGTACAAAAACAAATGATTTCCTTGGTGATCAGCACTTCCAATAAGGATTAACCTTTAAACAATATTGGGATCCAAAAATGTTTGATGGATGACTTGAGTGTTAACCAATTGGTCGAATAATTGGAGCACTTTGATGACTACCTTGGCATCAAGGGCCGCATCCTTTGAAGGTTGAAGGATGTGGCCCTCCATGACCAAGGTAGTGATCAAAATTCTCAAATTTTTGGACCAATTGGTGCATTCTTTGTTTCTATGTTGAACAATCAAGTCATCCATTGGGCACTTTCATGACCCAATGTCCTTTAAAGATTAGCATTCAATTTTTATGCAATCCCAATCAAGCATACCAAATTTCAGCTCCCTAAAAACAAAATTCCATTGTTGGTGAATTTTTTCATTTAATTTTTGGGGATTTATATCATAATTCATTGACAAACATTGGTGACAAGATTCTTTAAATCCAACTATGGAAATATATAGGAAATATCCATAAGTACATCTTTCCCTCATTGAAAATTTTCCATGTTAGGGGTAGAAATGCCTTAATTTTGGGAAATGTATATGCTTTTCTTAATTGTGATTAGATTTTAGCAAGGCAATTATACAATCACGTTCAAATGTACAAAATAAATTATAGTGTGAGGATCAAATAGCAAAATCTAGTTAAAATGTGAACATATCAATTTTACAAAGTTTGGTCATATGACACCTCACATTGAACCCTCTCTATATTATATTGTTGTCGCTCAATGGTCTGTGTTTTAATACAAAAGTTGTGTATATGTATGTTCCCTACATATCGATGCAATTGAATTCCAAAAATTCATCACTCATTTTTTTCAATAAAATATTATGTACAAATATGAGAATAGACTTTTAAAATTCACCAAAAATAGAATTCTGCTTTTTTGAAAGTGAAATTTGATGTACTTGATTGAGATCGTGTAAGAATTGAGTGTTATTTATGCAAGACCCAAAAATTCCAATTCTTTTTTCCATTATGTAAAAAATATTGAATGGCAAAACAGGCAATTTGTAAGGTTATTGAACTCTACTATAGTGATTTATCCTACTGCACAAGGTGCAAAATTATGGGGTTTAATTTTTTTTTTGGCTAGGGGGGGGAGGATTTCATGCAGTACTCATTGTAATATTTCAGCCTACACTAATTAAAAATAGGATGACTTTGATAAATCAGCAAAGCCATCGAGCACTATTCAAGCGACCTAAATCCCAAAAAACTACCACTTTTGGCTACTATACCTCATTTCTATTATTTGTTCAATCCACTTTTTCATTGTTTTTTTGCTTATTGGCAAGTGACTTGACAAAAAGGTTCGGAGCCACCAAAGAAGATCACATTTGGATACTATATGCAAAAGTTAATTTCTAAAGTTCAGTGATTATATTTTCGCCAAAAATGCTCCAAAACTGCAACCACAGGATCTTACGGTACATTGGTTTGAAAAGATTTGGTAAGAATTTCAAAAATTTCCACCATGTAGATTACAAGATATTAGCATTTGAAGTGACAAAAATCATTTTTATATCACTGTGAAAAATCGGGCAGCTGAACTTCACAAGGCCACATTTGTATGAAAAAATGTTCTACATGATTGCAACTCTTTGAATTCATTCTTCAAGGCATGATGGCTATGTGCTTGAAAATTTTTAAACCATTTGAAATTGTACAACATATAGGAAAAAAATAGTAAGTAGAAAGATGTAGAGAATGATTCAAAATACCAAATTGTTAAGAATTTATTTACGGAATTGAAAAATGCCGATCCCAATGGTCGTAATGTTGTAATAAACAATCTTCACCTAAATTTTTTATTTTTTTTGCAAAAATATCCTAAAATTGAGTTCAATAAAGGACTTCAAAGTTTATTTTGGAGTAGGGAATCCGCAATTGCTTGCAAATCCAAACACCTCATAACTTTTGAATCATTGATCAAAATGGAATGATCCCAAGCTCTTGATGTATATATAAATCTAAGAAACCAATTTCAAATTTGGATTTTTGAAAAAAATGATTTTTTCAGATCCGCCCAGACTACTCGACTTGAGAAACGAACTACATATTAGGCCATAACATCGGACTTATATTTCCAAATGTCTTGAAATTTGGTGCTCATAAAGATATTCCTCGTCTATACCTTCTATCAAAATTTGGGCCAAAATCCTGGAAATCCTGGTAGTCACATGCACCTACCCAAAATTTCTATGTTGCCAAAAACACGATTTGGTGCTTTAGGGGTTAAAATGAAATGTTGATGGAGATTTTGACCTTGCTTTGGGGACAAGTATTTTGAAGCACTTTTTTATGTGTTATTTAGACATTGTATAATTAAATTATGAAATTGCAAAGTATTTTTTTTAGGTGAACAAAAAATAGACACTAGACTATTTAGATTCTCATGTTTTAATTGGATACATGTTGAGTCAGCAATATCTAGGCTTTTGCATTGCTTTTTAATTTGGATGCAGGTGTTGAATTTAGGCGATGATGATAAAATTGATGCACATGGAGAGAAAATAACTCCAACCATGTGAATATTGTCTGTGCACATGAAGAATTTGTTCATCTAATAAGTTTCCATATCTAGCTTAGAGGACTTGGATGAGTGAACATATTTTAGAGCACCTCCATCAAAGCACTGCATTCCATAGTACCTAATCAGTTTCTGCTACCTTCATAGCGTATGAAATAAAATCTAAACTTTTTAACTTTGGTAGTTAAAAAATATAAACTACAATTATCATTCTAGATATTGAATCAATAAAATATTCCACACCCAATTCCCAAAGCAATTTTTGAATCGAATGTGAAGTAAAGAAAGAAAATTTGCTTATACGAGTTCGATGGTAGGAGGTAAAACAACCCATGTAAGATACGTAAATAATTAGAATTAGTAGGAGTTCAACCCCTCATAGTCAAGTCAAAAATAGAAAATGTGTTCAGAGTAGAATTTTAGACCTCATTTTGGCATAGTGGAATAAATTTAAAAAAGAAATTGGACTAAGTTAATGTGGAAAATGGAACTAGTTTTCATTTCCAATTTCTTTTTGAGATTTTGGACCTCCAATCAAAAGCTCTGAACAAATTTGAGGGAGGAGTTGGAAGAAACATTTTCTTTGACATTTTCAAACATCTCCTTTGAATTTTGTCCACAACTTTTGTTTGGAGTTTGAATGGATTTTTGAAGATGAAAGTTAGATTTATTTTTCAACTCTTATTAGTCCAAAGTTTTTTGAATCTTTTTATTTTACTATGCCAAAATGAGGTATAAAATTATACTTTGAACACGATTACAACTTTTTGACGAGGAGAAGTCAAACTCTCACCTTCAAATTATCCCATATCCTTTGAGGGTTCATGAGAGACAATGGATCCCATTACAAACACAGCCTCTCCATCTTCCCCTCTCTCTAATTTCCAATGTAGAAAATTCCTTTGATTTACCATCCAAAAATTTCTTGATAGTAGATAACCTTAAGTCTCCATAGTGAACCTTCTTACTAACATTGGATATTCTCTTTTTTGAAACAACTTATTCATTTGATTGTTGTCAAATTTGGTAGGATCCCTGAACCAGGGTTGACGAATTTCAACGTCCACCCCAAAATAGCGTCCGTTTTCCGGACGTCCGGACGCACGGACGCTAGCGGACGCAGCGTCCCGACCGCCGTCGGAAAGCGGACGGGCGGGGCGGACGGACCGCCCGCCCGAGGCGAACGCCTAGATCGTGCGGACCAGATCAGTCCGCGCGTCGATCGGACGGCCGTAATCGGGCGGACAGGTGGACGGGGGACAGGTGGACGCTGCTTCTGCCGGGACACGAATGTTAGCGGACGCTGCGGACACAGCGTCCGCGTCCGAACGTCCCGGACATCCGGCGTCCTGTCAACCCTGCCCTGAACCCTAAAAATTCACATGTTTCCATTGATTTCGGTAATCAATATTGTTAGTTTTCAAGATTTTGGAAAATCATCATTAGAATTTTTTGAAATTAAGATAACTTTTAAAAACAATTAATTTTTGGCGAAATTGAAAAGGGACCATGGGACTATTAAGTGAATGACTTTGTATTGTCATGGATGGTATATTGCATCTTTAAGCACATCAAGTCCATTGAAGATTTGGGCATTTTTCAATGCAAACCTCTCCAAAATTACCGTGCCACACACTTCAAGTTGTAGAGCCGTTACCTTTTACTTGTACCATGTCAAACTTGTGCAAAATCTTCATTTTGATGATGCCTCAAGGTTGATTTAGCAAGAGGAGTGGGTAGTGTTGTAACATCACGGATTTCCTTAAACAAGTTGTCTAGAGCATATTACGAGTCGACTGGAACGCGTCGCATGTTCAGGCATTTATGAGTTTCGAAGCAATACCGAGTTCAAGGTTCGGATTTTTCATGCATTCTTGTAAGTTTTACAATAATTTCACCATTTCAACAAACACGGTGAAATACTCTAGACATCCTAAGGACATGGTACTTTGTCTTGAAAGCTACGAATATAAATTTGGGTTTTGGTCCAAAAATAGAAGGAACCTTAGATTATGTATTCTTAATTTAGGTGTCCCATGTTCAGGATGATGCCACAGTAGCTTCACATTTTCTACAATATCCGTTGCAGTGTGCTGGAATTATCCCTTCGTCCATGTATGTGAAGCTCGCCTGTATATGTAAATCACAAGCCCTTTTCTCTTCGTGAATTGGCGCCAAATGAGCGAGTGTGTTCGGTTCCAACCCTGGGCCCTAAACTTGCCGTGAATCACCTTACCTTCCAGGTGGCGTGCACTTGGAGTGCAGTCTGATAGTTCGGCCCTGGGTCCCGAACTTGCTGTAAATCACTTGCCAGATGGCGTGCGGATGGAGTGCAGTCTGACAACGCGAGTGGCAGGGTGCAAGCCCGCCCTTGTCCGTTGGATGCCGAATCCAGCCCTCCCCTTGTCCCACGTGCGTAGCTTACGGAATATGGCAACTGCAAGATCCAGCGGGTATGGAAAATAGTCGGTGATCAGTTGCGAAGGCTGAATACGACCTTGCTTTGGACAGCGGAAATTGAACCTCCTCCTACCGATTTCGGTTTTGAGCCTCTTCATTCATTTTGGTGAATGATCCACAGGTCTCGTTTGGCTCGACGTGCGGCAATCTAATTCCTTTGCGGGACTGGGGAGCGGTCAAATTATAGGGAAGCGTAAATATTCTCTCCTCAACCGTTCGGAATCGGAAAATGTTGCGGCTTGGCCTAATGATGAAAACATCAGGGCGTTCCAATTGTTCCTTGAAAACTACCATGGTGGGTCCATAGAGGCTCTTTTGCTTGCTGAAGACGTCAATCTTCATTACTCCCTCAATGTGGAGTGAGTCACTCGTTCCTGAACCGCATTCCGGGTTACCTTTGAAACTGCATTCTAACACTGGGGTGCTAGTCGTGCCCTGACGTGCATGCTTTATGTCCAACGTATAGATGTCGCTCCGAAACCTCCAAGGATGTCGTCACGAGTGGATCTCTGTCGTCAGCGAGTGCGTTTCGATGCCTTTCTCTTGAAAATATCCATGGTGGATCAATGATGCATGCATATTTTTCACAACAAACTTGCTCATTGCAAGTATGTTGACTTCCTCGACGCTTGCGCTTCTCTAGGTAATCAGTTGCCCTTTTAGCCAGTGAAATTGCTACCCCTCTTCGACGATGGAGTCCGTCGAGCACAGGCAAGGTTTCTATACCGGATTGAGTGAGATGTTGGCACACGTTTCTCTTGGCTTTCTTTGCATTGGATAATTGATCTCATGCGCTTGCTTGGTTTGCCGATCCATGTTGCTACATTGGAGGCCCATGCATAAGGGCAGGGTATGACGTTGAAGGAAAACGTGCATGTGCGATTGAATGTGCATGGCTCTACCTTTGAGTGTCCTGGTAAGCACTCGGACGACGGCTTTTGTTATTGCAGCAAACGTTGTGGTGGTAGGGACGCGACTTTTAGACTTTAGGGGAGGTGGATGCACGATAGCAGGATTCCATTCTTCCAAATTTTGCTTCGGCATACAGGACTTGTTTCTTTTCCACTGATGTGGGTGATGTGCCGCAGAGACCGGACCGACTATTGGACGCGTGCGAGTCAAGGATGTTGGGCGCCTCCTCATGCTGAAAGGGACCGTCATTCGATCCGGTGCAACGGAGATAGTGGAAGGAGCCCTGCAATACGGCTGCACCAAATGCAAATACAGGTGACGGCCCAGTCCGTACCTACCTCGTGCTCGTTTTCAAGCACGGGAGATGCGACAACCTTGCCCTTGAACCGCGAGTCTTCCGGGACAAGCTCGGGAAGTTGATGATGTGTTTTGTTTGTTTCTCCGCCATTCCATCCTAAGCCGACTTTTTTCCCCTTCATTGCAATGTCGAACGCGGCCACCACCCCGAACTCAAGGCTTTCGGCCGGTGGGTGGAGCTCCGGAGGGAGGAGCTCGTTCATGGTTGTTAGCGAGGTCCGATATCGGGTCGTATGGGGGTGCTTTCGTTGCGGATTGGTTGCTGTTGAACCTTGTCTTCAACTTTTGCAGGTTCAAAGTTGACCCCGACTTGGAGATGGGCAACATTGTGTAGCTACCACCGACGTGCCCTTCCCAGGTTAGGATTCATATTCTGTACCGGGAACCACCTGGTTTCATGCCGAAAACGCTTTTTACAGGAAATCGAAGGAGACCATCGTGGAAGCTTCTTGGCTTGTGGAATTACGCATGCATGGGAGGCGTGTTTGTTTTGTGCAGGAGCAGCCGCCCTATTTGGGAAATAAGTTCCAACCCATCAAGGGTGTCGAGTTGGTGTGCCATGATTATTAAGAAATCAAGATCCAAAAGAGCATGCAGACTATTCGAATGGGTTCGATGCCGCATTCCATGGTTGTTGTCCTCGAAGATGATTTGGTGGATACAGCGAAAGTTGGCGGTAAGTGTTTTGTTTCCCCTAAACCCCTGAAAAAACAGTATGCAAAGAGGCCTTGAGGGTGTCCGTTTCTGAATCGATAGGTCACCGCTGACATCATGAATCCATCGACCTTGTTCATTGGATACCTCCTTTGTGACGTAGATGAAGTTATGGTGACCAGCGTGCTTTTCATGAAATGGTGTATGCCTACCATGGACGCACGTTGCAGCTTGGAGCTAATGTTCTTGGCAAACTACGTCAGGTCAGGGCCCGAGTCATACCATGATCGTCGGTGGTGCTGTGGTTGTTGCTTTTTATGAACTCCCATGGGGCGATGACGGGATGGAAGGCTTCGAGACCAAGCAGTTCTGAGTTCCATGCTTGACGGGCTACGTGAATGCAATGAGATTGATTGGTGACTTCTGCGTCTGTGATTGCTAGGGTGGTCAATGAATCAGACATGGCCGTGATAGTATCACCACCGACGGTTGAACAATTTGAGGACTTTTGGAGACGTTTCTCTGGCACCCCCTTCGAAGGTGCGCGTGGTGGACATGATGTTCCAAGATTTCGTTGGGCTTTTGTCACGTTGGACTGGTATCATTGCCCATCTTCGAACAATGAACTTTTCTCATGTAGTTTTCTTAATATTATCCAATCTCTCAGAGTACTTGAACCCTAAATTCAATTCAATTTTCTGTCCGCAGGCTGCAACACCATTTTGCAGAACATTTGTCCTCAAATGTATGGTCTCTCTGCCGTGAAGCTAGCTGGTGAGTTTGGTAGCTCACTGACCGTTCTCCTTGCTCAAGATGTGATTGTTGTCGAGGATGGAACTCTTGTTGTGGACTCAACCTGCATTGATTGTACGCAATTGTTTTGGCCCTCATAGGAGGTGTTTGGCACGTTGATGCTTCTAGTACTTGAGTACGAGGGGAATCTCATTTGCTCCTTGTTGGCGATCCAGGTTCGTGGAAGAACTTGTTGAATGTCTACACATTCTTGAATTGCTTATTCTTATAACAATGTCCCAGAACTCGGCGCGTTTGAGTGTAGCACGGTTCAAGAGTGACCACCACCGACTTTTAGAATGCACCTATAAAGTATGGGCTTAGGGTCCAATGCAGTGGTTGAATGCGCGTGTTCCCAAGTGCCGATGATTGTAGCCTTGGCTTCTGAGCACGAGCAAACGAAGTAGAACCTTCGACAATTCCAAAGCCGAGGTGATGTTGGATGCACGTATGATCCCCCCGACCCTGAACCCTATTTTGTGCAGGGACGAGCATATCGCAATTCCTCAAATATGCAATGAAGCTCAGCCATAGATCGGTAGTCACCACGGGCACAGGGAGCACTGCGGCTGGGCTCACGGTGGCGGCTGTCAAAGATGGAGGTGATTTCTCATCATGATCACGAACCCTAACTGTGACCACGGTGCTAGTATCACTTGTCTAGGAGCTGCATGCCACTTTGAAGCATTGCGATGACTTTTTCGGTATTTGTCTTTGCACCGAGCAGGAGGCTGGACGCTGGAAGCAAGAGCTCTTGTCCTAGCCGATGGAGGTCTTTGTTGTATAGATGAATTCAACAGGTATTCCTATTCCCTAGGATAATATGGAACTCGGCCTCCATTTGAAAACGCGGACTCGTTTGCATGACTTTGCCATTGGTGAACACATCGGTCGAGGATGGTGGCCATGCTACCGTGAACAAAAAAATCTTTTGTTCGTTTGGTCATTTGCTATTCTAATCGCACGGTGCCTGTCATCCTCCAACGTTTGTACGTGTTGGTGACTGCCATGAAGCCCCGGTGTCGGTTGTTTTCTAAAACCGCTTGTCTTTGTGAAGGATTCGGGAGGCCGACAAGGCTACCATTTACAAGGCCATGGAACAGCAGACGTTGAGTGTGGCCAAGGTACCGCCCGGCACTTCCCCCAAACATTTTTTGAATGGTTTTCACAACTAATTCAAGTGACCACTGATTTGTGGATTCCATCCTTCCATTGTGCACGAAGGAGGCCACGTTTTGAACGAGTATGTTGTTTGTTGTAGGTGAGCAAGGAAAGACATAGAAAGTCCTCGACTGCCCGTGCTAGATGCGGTGGAATTGAATGAGGACGATTGCATCGAGAGAGATTTTGCTTAACTGCTGTGATTCCCTTGAGTCGCAGGCAGGGATGGTGACGACGCTGAACACGAAGACTACTGTTTTGGGGGCAGCGAATCCGAAAGGGCACTATGATGCTGCTAAAAGTATCCTCCCAACTCGATGAGTAGGATTTGATTTGATTGAATGAAGTTGGTTGTTATATTTTCGTTGCTCGCACCGCACCCACCTGGACAATTCCTTGACGAAAGCAGCTCTTGTTGAAAACATGGCTCTGTCTGCGCCACTCTTGAGTCGTTTCGATGTTGTACTCGTTCTCTTGGACACCCGGAATGATGAATGGGACAAGGTTGTGTCATCTCACATTCTCTCAAAGGTAGCTTTTATGACCCTGAACCCTTTTTGAACTCCCTTGATGGATACTCATGCTCAATTCAAGTCGGTGGTTACCGTTCGATTCGATTCGTCACAGTAACGTCTGGCTGAATGACGTAAACAACGCATCATATCCCTGCAGATTCATCGGCATCTACGTATTGAATATATGCCCTTCGCTACTACGTGTATAGGTTTGATGCCACAAGCATTGCTGAAGCGATGTGGACAGTGTAACGGATTTCGGTTTGATTGCGTGCATGAGTTGGATTTTGATGCCCAACCCTATTTCAAGTAGACCGTGCATGTACACGTGCCCCTCTCCATACTTGAAATTTTACGTTTGTTTTACCAACACTCGGGCGCGACCAAAACGAACTGCAGCAGCGCCGGTACCGACATCTGGGACATGGCTACGTTGCGAAGGTGAGATTTGCCCATTCCAATGTTGCATTCATGGTATTGATGTGTCCTGTTTGTATCGATCGGCCACGGGTTGGTCGACGTTGGTGGTGGGTGGCCATAAATTCGAAAAGTTGGAGACACTCGATAAGATTGGTGTGCCAACTGAACGAAATGTTGGGCCTGAGTTGTCACTAGTTTTTGGTGAAGTTTTTGAGCGATGCGGTGCGTCCCGGTATGTCATCCAAATTTCACTCTCCACAATAGATGTTATAACTGGGATGGGTTGTGTTGACACTTGTGTGTAGCTACATCCACTACGTGCGGGACCGGTTCAAACCAACCCTGACTCCGGAAGCCAACGAAATCATAGGCGGCTACTACCGGATGCAGCGTCGTTCCATCTCCCTCAACGTTGGTACATTTCCATAAACATCCCTGTCCCCCATCGGGGCCTTGTTACCGCACAAAAATGGCGAAATGTGCTTTGTCCCTTATTACATGGATATGTCGACAATTTTGAAATTGCCTTCATTGACCATCACCTGGTCTGGTTGTAGGTAGGACGACTATTCGGATGCTTGAAAGTCTGATTAGACTAGCACAAGGTACAGACTTGCTCCTGGAAATCCCACGCATGTTCCAAGTGACCCAAATTCTAAGCAAATGGCTATAACAATCAATAATCGTCCGAAATTATTGCGGACCCTGCAACATGTCTTCGGATGTGTCTTGTTTGTCCGGCCTTGTGCATACTCAAGCATGTTCTTGAACTATGCTTGGTCCTATGAATGTGGAGAGGTTTCCTAATGTTGCATTTGTTTGTGTTTTTTGAAACAGCACACGCCGGGCTAATGTTCAGGGGAGAAGTTCTTTGTACTGATGCGGTAGCGGCTATTGTGTGTGTCGAATTTTCAATGATGACATCCACCATCTTAGATGGAATGGGCAATGCCCTCCACTCCAACTTCATAGACAACCCCGACTTGGAATGTATCCTCCAGTTCGTTCAAAATGTCTCCATTATTTTCTCTCAGTAAATATTTGCACACCCATCGACACAATAACCTTCTTTTAGGCACTGACCACTCTTCCATCCATGAAAAGTACTTCCTGAACGGTCTAAATATATTCGAAGCAGGAGGAGGAGGTCCTGTCCAAACTCGGCTTGGTTTAGGATGTAGGGTTTAGGTTGTGGTGCTGGATGAGGTCTTGAAATTTGACCTTGAGTCTAGAGTTGAAGGGTTCACGGTTTCAACTTCTAGAGTAGGACCTTGGCTTTTAAAAAAAAGGCAAGGGCTTCACCTTGTGCATTCCATTTTTTATGATGAATCCCGAATTAGACATTGGATCATAATCTTAAACCCTTCCATGCATGAAGAGATGGAATTCGGAATCTTTATCGGTCCCTTTGAAGTGACAATATGGCAGGGGATGAACAATCCTATTGGAAAACTATTCAACAGGAGCTTGCAACATACCCTAATCCCTAGTAGGAGCTGGTAACGATTTGAATCGAAGTGGTTGGAGTCTTTTGACTACGTGGATTGCAAGATTACGGTGTTCCAGTGTTGGAAAATAAGGTTGAATTATTTGGGACAACTCAAGTGGAGCCAAAAACCGATTCCTTGAACTACCCAAATGAAAAGAATTGAGAACAAAAAGTCATTTATGACAAGCATGCACACGTGTGGATAGTTTGGGAAAGTCATTTTCTATATATCCATCGCTTACTTTTGTGCTGTAGGAAAGTAGGGAATGGAGCGACCCCGATCCACTTTTCATTTGTTCCCTGAACTCCACCAGCTTGTACGAATCAATATTACCAACGAAGTTATCGATTAGAGACCTCCCATCACATTTCTAACTATGGAATGACGTGATAATTTTCACCCTACCAAAATGCATCCACCATCACCTACTCCTACCTTGACAATTGAAGTTTCATCTTCATTTTTAGGGGATTTTGTATGAATCACAGTCATTGTTTATCGAACGAGACATGTGGGCACCAAAGAATCGACCACACAAACAACATTAGGCATGCACACCCCAAAAAAATATGATGATGCTATTTTCCAAAATGTAAACATCCGATGGAATTGCTTCCTAAACCAACAATCAAGAATCCTGAGTAGGTCTTCGATCACTTGCATATTACAAACGGCTAGGAATGGAGAGTTGGTCTTTTTTTTTTGTGTAAATATTGAATACGCAACTAGGATTCGACATCTTGTGGTAACCACTTCCATAAGCGCATTTCTACCGGATCCGTACAAATAGAACAGATCTCACAATTTATGTGGGGCCATCATAGGTTAGCAACTTGTATCAAAAATTGAAATTTGGAAGAGAAGTAGAACTAGTGCTAATTTTTTTTAAAGTTATCATTCATTTCATAGAGATTTTGAATGAAACAACGATACCAATTCAAAATTCAACAATGAAGTGGGAGTTGGAGTTGGGAGTTGAAAAGTTGGAGTTGGGAAATTGGAGGTGGGAAGTTGGAAGAAGCTTTGAAGACTAGTGTGTTGTGCCTTGTAGCTTACCTAAACCCTCGTAAACTTATTGTTGCGGGTGGCATAAGTGAAATCATTGCTTAGTCTCTTTTTGTGTCATGGATACAACAAAGTGAAATTCTTCACCTGCATAGTCATATTTTTGGGTTGTTCCCACTAGTGAGTCACGATTGTTCGTCTCCTCATAAGTTTGAAGTTTAGGAGTCAATTCCTCGACTAGTTTAGCTTACGGTCTAGCCATTCTATTTTATCTGTCCAAAGCCCCTAAACCCTTTTTTAACCCTACATCAACCCATTAACCATCCTAGACCCATATATGATAGGTCAACAAAGAGCAATTCCACAACAATATAGAAGATTCAACATTTGAGCTTGAAGAATAGACACAGCTATGTTTTTTTTTGTTTTCAAACCATTTGAATTTAGTCGGTGAATTTCCAATGACGAGCTCATTCAATTTTATTTGCTTATTACACTGTGGGTTTTTGGTAGGATAAATTTGCAAGTGACAAGCTCACTTGCTTTTATCATCTTATGGGTTTTTTCATTTTCGGGCCGTTTCTAATTGCAACTAGAATCCTTGTGATTTTATAAGACAAATGCTCTTTAAACGACAACATCCCTAAAAAATAATCATGCAAAAAATATATCCAAATTATAATTTAGTTTTCTAACTAAAAAATGGATGATCCATTTTCCACCTATAGTTTATAGAACTAAAATATTTTTTGTTGGAATTCATTGGTGTTCAAAAGACAAAATTCTACATTCTCTCAAAAATACATTTGAAATGATTATAAATGTTGAAAGTATTGAAAGTAGGTGAATCTTAAATGAACATTAGGTTTTCATACATAGACATTGTACATTTTGAGCCAGAATTCGTAGGAATCTCGTGGTTGTCAATTTTTGAATTTTTTGGTCCACTTGATTTTGTAAATGCGGATAGGGTTCAAATGTTAGTCTATTTTCCATCAGGAAAGTCAAGTTGTGGGATAATTTGTACATGTAGCAAAATGGCACTTGATTAGATTTGAACAAGGCTAATAGACTGAATTCAAGCAGGATCAAGTAGATCGACAAAGCCTTTTGAAGAGACATATCTTCTTATGTGTCTTTTAAGGGACTATGAGTCGAAATGACAAATTGTCTCTTCTCTCTTTTGGATTCAGAAAAGCGACGATGTCTAGTTATTTAAAACTCCCATATTGTAATATGTGCCAATACTATTAAATATATATGAATTATTAAAACCATCTTGCACTAGCTTGTTTGCTGTGGTGTAATTGTGTCCAGTCGATGTATAGTTTATATGATCAAATTACAAATGTATTTGAGCTGTTTGAGCAAGTATGAATTGCTTGGCCACTAGTTATTGTCAAATTGCCGAGTGAATTTGGCAAGATTGAAAAAACTCTACAAGTAAGTATTAGTGAAGTACTGTTGTGTGAAGTCTGTTGTCAAAGTGTTGATTGTATGCGTATGATCAAACTCATTGTTCCAATTGTCTGCTAGAGGAGTAGAGATCAACGAGAATTCAAATTGACTGAGCTTGAACGAAGCCAACATAGTAGGTCAAATTGTCAAGTAAGAACCCTAAACACTTTTTTTTATTGACATTGGTAAGTTATTCATAGACTAGAATGTTGTGTGGAACTAAGACTTGAATTTTGTTCAATTGTGTAAGTCTGGTTGATAATGTATGAGATCCCCTCCAATTGTCTACATAAGTTATAGCTTAAGCTTCGAAGAAGACTAATTACTGAATATGGTACATTGTCAAATTGCTATGTGCATTTTAAATATGAATCAACGTTAAGTATGTTAGTTTGATCTTAATGAACCAGCGATACAAGCTTAAGTGAAATGCATAATCAAACTGACCAAGGTCAGTGATTGCTTTGCTCATAAGTTGAAAACATATTAATAGAATGAATTTGTCTAATTGCCAGGAGATCCTTGCACAAAAGATTGATCAATTCATTTCATTATGGTCGATGGATTGTATGATTGAATTATCAAGTCAATTTCCTAAACTCGTATTCTGCATGGTGGTTGTTCGATCCACTTATCCATTTGTCTGTATTATTGAATCTTGTGAAATTTAAGTATTTTGAACAGCAGACGGAGTGAGGAATTTATTACATTTCTGAAATCAAGTTGTCAAGTGGATATGGAGTATTACCCTTCCTAAGTAGCGTTGTCCAATTGATTGCGTGATGCTTCCACATCTAAACTGTTAAGTTGTCTAAATTTTATAAGATTAAATTAGTGATGAATCAACATCAATTGTGAAAGTAATGTGGATTGTTAAACCCTAAACGTGACATGTTGGCTAGAGTGATAGGCTCGACCATATTAGCAAATTGTATGTACTTGTTTGCAAATAGTTCACTGGGATTGTTCGGTTCATCAATTTGATTTTGAAGAAGGGGTGTGGGTGGGTGTACACTAAGTCCGGTAGTTTATGCATATGTGTTCATTTGGTTATGTGAGTTTGTTCGTGGTTTGAATATGTTCCTTTGATTGTATGATATGCCATATGAATCTTGTGGTCGAATTGTTTATACCTTAAATACATGGAGTTTGGGAGTTTGCAAATAGAGCTATTCTTTGGGATATAAATTGATTGATAATTTGTGTGAATGAGTTGCCTACGTGCACGATTCATGGCTGTATTCAGTTGTTGATTAAATCCTGTTGAATATCGAAAGTTACTGGAAAGATGGGTTTTGTATGCCACTCCAAATTGAGTCATCCAAATTTCATAATACTTTGACAATTATATTAGATAGATTGATAAGTTTACTCATCGATCAATCATAATTGCATAGACCAGTTCATCGGTTAATGAACGAGATCAAATACCGAGTTATATAAAATCATCAAGTTATTGTCCTCTGGTCAATTTGCTATGAACCCAATGATCTGAACAAGTCAACGGGATCACAACAAGTAGACTATGTATCGAACGAGTCATACGATCTTAGGGTCCATTAGCCTAGTCGATTTGTTATAGGGCATTTATTTGACAAATCGACTGAACTTCCAAAGCTCGAAGGCTAAAACAAATTGACTTGGCAAAGCTGAAGCTCGAGGAAGGGGTGAAGGATAAATCCCGATTTGTCTACGAAAGTTTACAAACTTACTATACTCTACATACAATGCATTTGACAGAAAATACAGATTTGATATTTGCATTTAAAATAGCAATAACACTAGTAAAGATAAATACTACCTCGGCGGGGAAAATCTAAAAATGAATTAGTTTCCAAAAAATCGTCCCCAAAAATTTTATTGTATTTTTGGGAAAAAAAACTTTGGCATTTTGATTACGTTGATAGTGCATGCCTAGTCCAGAAGACGAATTGATCCTAAAACCCTAAGGACTCGACCCATGCTTTTTGACATGAACCAAAATACTATATAGGATTGGGACCGCATATACGGAGTCTATTATATTATAGCATTAGGGTTGGACAAAGACTGATTGACAATGAGTGTGGTTATTTTATTTAAAATACCGCCTGAACCGTAAATTGCCCTAAACCCTGGATCCAAATTACAAAACAAGTGACCTTATTCAAATATATGTTAGACTATTTGACCTTTCCAATGGAACTAATCCCTATATTAGTTGTCTTGGGATTTTGTTAAGTAGACCAAATTTACATTGAAGATATCTTTTTAAAAACATATGAATATTAGGTGATTATCTTGTAAGTGTATGTCAGAGATTCATAGCTTGCTAGTCTACAAAAGGTCACCTCATAATCACATTTCTAAACTCTACAAGGGATTAGTCTTTTGTAGAATAAAAGGATTGTCAAGAGCTAGATTAAAAAGTAGGATGTGTCAAAAGTGGGCACCAACACAAGGTTACCAATCAAGGGAACAATGCAATTGAAGAAACGATGCAAGTTATATTTTTGAACTCATTACTGTCATTCAACAAAAGACCCTATTGTAGGTTTTCTTCATCTTCAAAAACCATAATTCTATATTCTAGGACTTGTAAAAAAAACTCATTTTGTAAATAAAGATGGGGGAGATAAGAAGCAATATCAAGGGATTTCAAATACAGATGTTAATCTTGAAAGGGCAAGCCTATGGTATTTGACATGAATTTTGATTCAAAGTTCTTCACTTTGTAGGCTAAAATTGTGTGACCCTATTTGTGAACAAATGTTTTATACTCATTTTATAAAGATGAGGCCAATTTTGTTTTAAGTTATAAAAAATTTGAAATTCGTTTGAATTGAAAAGAAAGTGAATGGAATTCATATCGAATATAAAAATAAGCTCAAATGATTTGGAAATTCTCCAAAGGTGTGCACAATATTGTAATACATCATAGCATAAAACAATGTTATTCAATGAAATTTGGTAATTAGGAAATTAGTGCGTCATGGTTTTAGTCCCAAAGTTGAACTTGCAATAGAATATTTTATTTTCAAAAGGTTTCTTAAGATTTCACATTGAAGAAAGATGACGATGCTGGTGAAAGGTGAAGATGTCGTTGCTGATTAAGAAAGATGACACTGAAATGGCCTCTGCTGTCAAAATGGTATCAAATTGGACTGGCCCAATTTTTTTGTGGAGGGTCTTGGGATGCTCAGGATGAATGAAGCAACAATTTTTATTTTTATTGAAACAAATGAGAGGATTTCATTGCAAAGGTAAAAAAAATACAAACCACCAACCACAAGTGGCATGGTCGGGATGCATGACAAAAGTAATCAATTGGCACAAGACAAACCAGCCTAAACAAGGAGAGATAGCACAACGCTAGGAGAGGCGGCAAGGGGGCTCCCTCCTAGATGAGTCCACGTTGGTGAACCCCATGTAAATTACTAGAATGCGGGCGTAGGCTATAGATTCTACAGACCAGCAAGCCCTGTGACAAGCCAACAGGCTTGCTGGTCTACATATCAACAAACCCCAGACTGCTTTCTGGTATTCCGAAAAAAAGGGGGTGCAGTCGATGGGGGGCATTATCAGCAAGATCAACAGGCTTCAAGACTATGGATTCTGCAAAACATTTAGGTGCCACAAATGAGCTGAATGCACCTCCCCTTTCTTAACGGAGGTTGGGAAATGTAACCTGCACTTGGTCCAACTGCTACCCAGTAAGGTTGACCGGCCTCCATTCCCACAAAATGAAGCAACAATTTTAATTTCCCATGGAATTGTCATTTGAGATCCCAATTACAGGCAATGTGAGGCTACTTACATTTATGAAGAAGGTGCTCATGTGGTCCATTGGTTAACCCCTGAAAGACCAATTCAAGCTGCGTTTTTTTTGGCAATACAGTGAATTTGGGTAGCTCACTACGAATGGAGTTTTTATTTTTTTTGCTAAAATTTTCATAGAAGATGAGCCCAAGAAGTAGCTTCAAGGCCTCATGATTTTCATAACTTCTGGCTAATGGTCTAAAAGTTATTGTATGATATGCAATTTTTATTGTTCTGTGAGCAGCCTAGGCAGCTCAAAAAACTTCTTTGAAAACCACTTTTCCTTAAAAACCATACCTACCCACAAATTAGAAGTCTTCATAGCTTTCATTTGATTAATCACAGTGGAATGATTCAAAGCTTCCACACATATATAAACCTAAAGAACCAATTTTAATTCTTTGTTTTTGAAACAAGTGATTTTTAAAGAAGTTTTTTGAGTCGCCTTAGTTGCCAATGATAGAAAAAAAAATCCCATATTAGGCAATAAATTTTTGACCATGTAGTCAAAAGTTATGAAAATTGTCAAACCTTGAAGCTACTCTTTGGACACATGCTATGTAAAACTTTCAGCAAAAAAATAAAAATTACATTTGTGGTAAGTTGCCTAAATTTGCTATGTTGCGAAAAAACGCAGCTTGGTCCTTTATAGGGGTTGACTTTCCTTTGCTTCCACATTTTCACCTACTTGGCTCAATTATGAGTCTAGAAAACATCCTTCGATTTGGTTGCATCTGGAGGGCAATATTTGTAGTACTAGAAGTTCCTAGAAAATTTGTAAAATTTAAAAAAAAAATAGGGATAATTAATACTTTGTAGAACACTAAAATAATATATTCTCGAAATCAAGTCTTAGAAAAAATCATTTACAAGATTGATTAAAGGAATTTTCAAGAAAACAAACACTTTGATATTTAAATTATCAAAAAGTAGTTTGGAAGTTAAAGAATTATTAAAACAGAAATTGACTAAACCCTTAATAATTTCATGGAGATAAGATTTCCAATAGAAATATGATGGAAATATGTTTTTATTGTCCAAAGCATAGTGCTTGAGGGAGCCTTCTTTTCTCCTTTCTAGAAGATAAGAAATTTGCTTGAAGGACCAAGAGATCCTCAAAGGATTTTAGGGAGGATTTTAGGGTAGGTACCTATGATCTCATTTTTTCTATTTATTATTTGATCTTTCCCCTTAAAGATGCTTTTCTACTATTGTCTTGCACATTAATTTTTTCAATGATTAGACATATGGTTCAAAAGTTATAGATTTAGATTCTTGAAGTAGATGCTGGAAAATGGAGTAGGCAAGATAATTTCTATTGATTCCTTATGTGGGCATTTGTGGAGTGAAGGATGGATTTGAAGAACTTCGCAGTAAATTATGAGGACATCTTTAATCTAGGGCTGATTTTTAGTTGGCAACAAGGCCATTGGAAGATGAAACCCTCAAAGACAGTCATGTGGTTGCTTGAAGGATACGGAATAGATAGCATGTCCCAACTCGTTGACAATAGAGTTCACATCCTAGCTTGCCTATAATGATTGAGGGCAGATTTTGGAGTTTTATTGACAAAATTGACAAATTCAAGGTTCGGAATTAAGAAATTTTGTTGAAAAACCACAAAATTTGCAATGGATTATACACCCATTTTTCGATGACCATGCAACTATATTAATTGTCTACAAATTTTTCTGTCTTAAAATAAAAATCTATTAGTTGAACTGAGAAACAAAAATTACCATCCAAAATTGCAAGTCTTGTATAGTTAAATTACGAACTTGCAGTTGAAGTACTCATTGATGAACACACAACAAATTTAACCTCGATGAGCTTTAAAGGCACACCTATATACTCCCAATTGCCCCCCACAATGTCACCCCCCTCTCAATCCTCTTCAATTGTGACTAAATTTTATCACTACTCACTCACTTTTCAACTGCCACCACTTGGTGGAAGAATGTAGACTGAGACAAAAATAAACTCATTATTCCATTCCTTTTTCTTATCAAAATGCACTTTTTATATACAATAGTGTGACATGGCTTTCATCTTTGCAAAAAGAAATTTCACTCAAAGTGGTTCATTTACACTTATATAAATTTGATATGATTTTGGTTTTGTAGTCTTGTAATTATTTCACAAATTGTCATATCTCCATTGTGATCAAAATGTCGTCTCTTTTCAAATTAAAGAAAATCATAAAAAGCACTTTGATATTATAGTGATAGTTCAATTATTTGTTAAGAGTGGATCTATTAAAAGCACTTTGATATTTGTGAATATGAATGTCAAATGGTGTAATTCATATATTGTACTAATTCTTGCAAATATGAGCAAGTGACAAAGGGTTGTACACTTTCCATACTGTTTTAGTCATATTGGCCACCGACCCTAAACCCTTCCAACACTAACCCTTTATTAGTGAAGTTTTCAAGAAAGCTCCTACTTATTCTGTACAAATTTTTCTATTTGTTTCTTAACTTTTTATAAACACAAAAAGGAACCCATTTTTTATCATGCATTTATTGCAACATCGTCTTATTTTTATGTCAACAATGACTTTAGATATGACATCATGATGTTAGTTGTAACATCAAATATAATACCCTAAACAAATGTACGTTACAAAAAAATTGTCATAAAAAACAACCCTTTTTTTAGTGAAAAATTTGATTGTGACATTAATGAACTAAACCCTAAAAAATCAAAAACCATGTCACACTGTAGTACAAAGGCATTGTAAAAAGCTCATTGAGTTTTTTAGCTCATCAAATACGACAAAAAATAGAAAGAAGAATGTCCACAACAAAGGACAAATGAGTAATGTTTTCTCTTGGTCTACAACCTCCTTTTATACCTAGTATGTTTTGTGCAATTTCTAAGTTGGTTTTTTGCATGTTGTTCTTCTCCAAATTGCTTGGCATGGACCACTACTAAGGCAAAGTTGTTGATTGCTTGCAATCTTGGTGCAAATGTACAACAATCAACCCTCTAAATCTTGAAGTCCTACATCTTCAATGGATTATCTAACATCATTGCCTATTTCGTCCATTCCACATGCATTCTATGAAAAATTCCACAACATCCAGATGCACTACACTGTTGATTTTGACAACCAATTTATTGATGGTCAAATGCATGATTTTGAAGCTAACGAAATAGTTGCAAAGACATAGAGGTGGATGAATTTGACGAAAGATTGTATGTTGAAGAGATAAGTACTCTTGAAAAATGGTGGCTACCAAAATTAATAACACACAATAATTTGGTGCAAGTTCAAATTTTACAAGGCCAAGTGTTTGATGTCTACATAGGCAGAATAGAGAAGGAGCAGTGTCAAGGGTGGTTCTATAGTAGGAGGACTATTTAGGATTGGCAAATAGTCCATTAACAAAGGACTGAAAAGTATGCCTCCTTAGGGCTAGACCACCTTACTATTAGAGATTTAGAATTCGATAAAAAGAATATCAAAAGAATTATGTTGATTTTTTTTCTAGGTTTGGACAAGTTGGTTTGCAAAAATATGAAGTTTTTTTTATTAGTTTAGATGATCAATAGGAAATTGTTGTGTGGAATGTTATAGCAACACATTCAACGATGAATGGTGAGATTTATAGAAGAATTTTTGTCTGTTTGTTCATATATTTATTGCGATTAAGTTGTTGATTGAAATTTGTTCGGTTCACATCTAGATGGTCAACTAGTTTATGTAGTAGCCATTGCTATGTTGGCACATCCAATATGAATGAAGGTTGGTGAAAAGCATCAAAGTTTTTTTTTGGCATCTACATGGCAATTGTGGCCCCTTCATTGACTAACATATATTAATTTTCGTATTGTCTTATTTTCATTTTTTTTCATTTTATCAATTTTTACACCATTGATGGTGCTAGTGGCTGAATTTCCATGTGGTATTTTAAGCATTGCATATACATGGATTTTAGGGTATGAAGGCGTTTTCCTCTTTGTGTGCTAGTTTCATATTTTGTATACAAAAATTGGTTTTCAAATTGAATATTCAATAGGAGATTCAATTTTATTCATTTTTATCTCAATTTTTTTACGGTAAAAAATATTTAGGCTTGGGTGTCTTTTCATCTCCTAATCATTCACCAATTAAAACCGTTGACTTTTACATATTGAGCATCATAGTTCCAAACATTTAATATGAAGTTATATTTATAAAAGAATACAGAATCAAAGGAAGTGACTCTTTTGCCCTACCATTTTAAATCACATCTTTCAAAACATGATAGAATATTCTAAATAATTTGCATGCCTTTTCGAATTCTTAAATTTCAAAAAATTGAATTTTATCATAAAAATTCTATTGGAACATACCTATCTATTTGAAGGCAAACTTCTATTGCATGTATGAAATAACAATTCTTGCTTATCCCAAACCAAAATGACATGCATTGAACATTTATCCTTAAGAATATACTACAAAAATTGTTTGAATTGAAATATCTTAAATTCTACTATTGCTAATTCAATATATATGATCAAAGTGTCGGCTACTTGAAAAATGTCACGTACTATTGTGGTTACCTCAAGTGCAAGTTTGATAGCAAGAGAAGATTTTTTTTGCTTTATCTCCAAAGATTCAAGATCTTTGAAGAAAAATTGGTGCTAATCTACATAAAATGATTTAGCCTCCAATAGATATATTTTAGAATTCCGAATTTCAATTTAGTTGAATTTGCTTACTTGCTTATTTAATATCATACTTTCTATAGGCTCACTAGTTAATTTTTGAAGTTCCAATTTTTAATTTTGGGTTGCTTTTTATCTCGTTTTGAATGTACAATTGCTAATTGAATGTTAATGAATATTAGTTGGAAATATAATTTCGTTTGGTGGTATTAATGTGAACTCTAAGTGAATTCCTAGGGGATTCAAAGAGTTAGGTGAGTAGCAAAAGGATAGTCTCGATGGATAGTTTGGCAACCATCTTTCAATTCCTATTAAGGTAAACCAACCTATGACGGTTTAAATGCCAACCAACCCATTACAAGCCCAAAAAATTTCTAGTGATGCACATTTTAAGAATTGGACCCTACACCATAAGTACAATTTTGCTTGCGATGGGCTTGCTCCCATTTGGACTACCGTTGGCAAAGTTACCTTAGGTTTGGTACAATTCATTTGACTTTCACCCATTGCAAAGAGGGCATAGAGTCTAGTCCAAGTTGGTTGTTGTTTTTGTTGTGATGGACTAATGATTAATTGAATTTAGTTGACTATTAGGATATTTTGTGTATGTGGTTGAAGAGTTTGTGTTGGATCTATGGGTGCTTGACTTCTTGTTGTGTGATTGCGTATATGCCAAATTAGAATTGCAATAGTTGAAATTGTTGAATTTGCATGGATTACTTGGACTAGTGTCATCCAAGTTGAATTGTGTCTATTTGTTCAGTGTTCAGAGATTGAGTTGGAATTAGATCTCTAATTGGAACTAGGAGTTGAAAACAATTCCCTATTGATATGAAATCCCAATTCTAAACCCTTTCCTTTGGAATGAACTTATTATATTAAATGGATAAATTTCAAGTAAGTCATGATTATTTTCCTACATTTTTCTTGCCTTGTATAAAATAAAAATGGCATACCATCATAATGCTTATCTGAAGCAAAAATATTCATCCCACGTCTTTGAAAGTAACCATTCTCAACATCCAATAATTTACCCATGAATCCATGGAAGTTTGGCCTAAATATTGTTTGATTCTCTAAACATTTCTCCCTTTTTGCTATTGTTTAAGTTCTCTTTCTATCTCATAGATGTTTTAGTTATACAATCCGTTAGCACTAGATCTATTATAATGTTGAACAATACCATTAGTGTTCCTAAGGTTTGGTTCACCTATAGTAGAATGTGTTTTGGTACATGATCTAATAAAAAATCAAAATATCTCCAAAGTATACCTCAACATCCGTTGTTGCATCTTTCTTACTCCAAATACATTATGAAGTTTGATTCCATTCAATCACTAGCTACAAACATACAATGATCATCATTAAAAAAACATTGTCAATACCAATTGAGGAATGGAATGCTTTTGTTTACATTATCATGCCTTCAATTGAATATTCAATTTAATTTTGTTTTGTTACATTGAAATGGATGCATCGATGATGTTGATGTACAAATATGAGCAACATGCATATTGCTTCATTTTCCTCGTAATGGTCTTGTTCACTATGTAATTTTACAATTTCACTACAAAAACAATATACATGCATGAAAAACCTCATCTGAAAGTACTTAATTCCTGGCAAGAATTGGAAAACTTCAAAAGTATATCTACTAGAGGTAGTGGTAGAACAAAATTACAGTGAATTAAATTAAATTGTATAATTATCCATATATTGGTAAATGGTTGAGGAGTCCCAAGCTCAATGGTACTTAGAATCTTGAGCTCGTATAATAAATCTTTTTGTTCTATCCCTTTACAAGAGAAAATCTTTGGTATTACACCTTGGATTCCAATGATGTCAAAGATGTATAAAGAAATATAGTAAACTAGTTACGAGCATAATTGGTCATCATCTACAGATTAGAATATTATAGAATGGTACTTGCTATTATATTGATTTGTAAGCTTCCGAATCCCCCAAACCCTTTCATTAAGAATAAGAAGACTTGTAGAAGTTCCAATTGTATCTTCAAAATTGGATTCGAAAATAAGATCATTGTTCACTACGCTTTGTAGGGTGGTTGCAAGAAAGGTTGCTCATTTTTTGTAGCATTTTGCCAAAATTGTAGTTTTTGCACTCTATATTAAGAGTACTATGAGTACTACAAAACAAAACAATCTCAACTGTTGATTAAAAAGATTGATAGCTAAGAGTGTTGTTTTGGGTACTATGGGTATTTGTAAGTACTAAAATAGTACTATTTGAAAATACCTAGGTTGTCACAAAATAGATATAATGAAGTATAAATTAATAAGAAATATGAAACCATGAACTAAAAAAAAATCTAAAAAATGGGAATTTGAGGGGACTTGATGGTAATTAGATTTCATCAAAAAAATGAAGTCAAAAACATCTTCACTATTTAGAGGTGCAAGTGCAAAGGACCCTTACTCACATGCATGTGAACAACATAAAATAATGTTTTTTTAATTTCTTGGTAGAGGATGCATGCCTCTCTAGTGTGGAAATATTCCACTAAAAGTTAAGCTCTACATCATTAATTATGGGTACTCCACAATACTCCCTAAACCCTAAATTGCAAAGTGTGACTATATTGATGATTGACTGATTACATCCTTCTTAGGTACAACTTTCTCTAGATCTTTGAGTTTTGAAATTAATTACCAAATTAAACTTCAATATATGGTAATATTTGTATAATCATTTGCTAAAATGCACAAAGAAGAATTTTCAATAAGTCAAATTCAACGACCATAAGAAGAAGAAGTCACAACAGCAACCACTTCTAAAGATTTCCTTAAAAAAGATTCTAACTCAAATTCAATGCCACAATTAACCATAATATTTTTTGAAATTGGCTGCTTGTATGAAGTTTTTCTTGTAGTAATAGCCAAACTAATTGAAGTGAAATGGACAAAGATGTGATCAACTTGTAATTAAAGAAGACTAAGTGATTAAGTGAATTTGCACGGCCTGGCACCAACTTCCCTCCCAAGTTGAAATTCATAGCCCATTTGCATTAGAAAAAATCTATTCCTTATAGTGGGTTATTTGAATTTTTGCAAATGTGCAAATCTAGGGGGATTTTGATTTGATTTGATTTTTAAATAAAATATTTAGTAACCAATTATGAGTGGTACAACCTATAATCTTGTGGGTCAAATAAAAAAATATTTTTTAAAAACATTAAAAATTTCAAAAAAATTATTTCTATAAATATGCATTATCATGCAATCGAACAACCCTTCTTAGGTCCAGATTTCTTCTAATGGATAAACCTCTTACCAAAGAATGACAATTTGGATTGTTTTATTTGTTTTTGGCTAAGGTGCTTAGATAGGTACTTATAGGGTGTTAGTCTTATTGGCTACATGGAAAGAAATAAAAAAAGTTCAGGGTTAAATCTAAATTGTATTCACCCATTTTCAACACAAACATCAAGTGAACAACTCACTTGTTGTTTTGTTTTAGTTTGTTTTTGTTGTAAGTTTATTTCAGTTTCTTAGTCAAAGGGACAACAAAAGATAGCACACTATACTTGAACAACCACAATAATAAAGTATGGACAATAAAAAAAATTGCTAAAGCCTAAGCGAAACTCTAAAGTAAAGCTCTTATAATAACTTTAGCTCTTATAGTAAGTTTATTTTTGTTTTACATTTTTTTTTATTTCCTTGGTCACAGGGGCAACAAAAGAAGATACGCATTACTTGAGTGACTACCACAAAGAATATGGACAACATAGAAAACAACCATGTCTAGAAAGAGAGAGAGAGAGAGAGAGAGAGAGAGAGAGAGAGAGAGAGAGAGAGAGAGACTAAAGCCTAAGAGAAACCCTAAACCCAATAAAACTTGTAGCACTCTGATGAAGGTGTGAGAAACCCTAAAAGAAAAGTTCATTCCATCAGGATTTACAAATTTAAGTGGCATATTCATTTTGTAAAAAATAAATTCGTAATTTAAAAATATATATATTAATTTATACACCCAAAAATGACACTTCACCTTACTTTGATTATATACCAATATGATTTTGTTCATTTTGTTAATTGATGCTAGAAGATATCCAAATCAATAGAGCTAATAATTCAAAAATTTCAATATGCAATGTTGCATTGTCATTCTCCACATGGTTGGCAAGCTATAATGTCACCCATCAAACCTCTATTTACATCATGTAAATGTTACATACAAGAATTATTCGATCAAACAATATTTAATTTTCTAAAATTCAAAGTAGATGGTGTTTCTGCCTAATTTGGAAAATAAAGACTATGATTATATTATTTCACTGTAGTAACAAAAATTTAGGATTTTGAAAACTTAGGTGTGTGTGGGATATTTTTGTGAAGGACCATTTTTATAAATTAAAAAAAATAAAAAGACTTTACAAAACTCATAATTTTCAACTTAAATTGATAAGCTAGATATTCCTAAGGTCAAGCCATTAGAAATCAAAATAGCCACCAAATCATCTTGAATACTTTTTAGTACAATTTAAAGAAGTATTTTCAATAGACCAAATAAAGATCACATGAAGATCATTACATGGTAGTATTTCTAGCAAAATAAGACGTTGATTTACTAGAAGCTAACAATTCATGCCATATACTAAATCCTATTGCTAGAATGATTCAGAACACCCCGCCCCCCCCCCCCCCCCCAAAAAAAAAAAGAGAAGTTATCATAATCTTGGAATAAATTGTCATGGTGGATTAACTGAAAAAGCTACGAACCTCACTTGCACTCATATAATATCATAAATATGCAAGTAATTAAAATTATGCATGCAAGGTGTCCATAGCTTATAGTAGTGTGTCATTGCATTCACAATAGAAAAAACACTAAAAAGCTCAAACTCCACACAAGAAAATGACCAACAAATCACAATCTAACAAATTGTGATTCATAAGGGCCCCGTGGAGAAGCCAACTCTCTTTACACACTTGAAGCCACTTCCAACACTTCTTTATTAAACTCAACCTACAATCCAAAATGTGCAAGCATAAGAGACTCGGGAAGGATTTTAGTTAACTATTTATATACATTTTTTCTTTGGGAGCTAAGGAAGATTGCACTGGGTTTCAAAAATATTATTTATGAATCTCCAAGTTGAATTCAAGGAAAAAAAGCCCTGGGCAACAAGAAAATAGAAAATAGAAATTGGTTGCATGGTCAAGTCAAGTCCTTGTGTTCCAAAAGGCCCCTCCATTTTGTGGATTCAAACTTCTATTTCCCATGGTCAAATAAAGCCTATGGTCTAATAGAATCCACTAATTTCAAACTAATAGCTACCATCCATTGACATGACATGGAATAGACATACGGTGATCTAAACATGTAGGACCTGACTACCAATATGGAAGAAGGAAAAAGAACTAATTAAATCAAATCTCCTGAAGCCAAATTTACATCCACGTGGTTAAAACTAATTCCTTAAACCTCACATTTCCTGATAAAATTAGGACCACTTGTACAAATCTAATGTATCTATGGTTCATCTATATGATATTAGACTATAGATGGATTTAACAAAGATATATGTAATGGCATCTGAAGGTGGTCAAATCACAAAACTTAGTGCTATTATCTATAATAATTGGAAGAGACAAACACATAGCCATTCTATTAAGAAAACAAGGAAATTACAAGGACTAGAAGGAGGGAGGGGCTTTCAAATTAGACTTACAATGGTGGAAAAAAACACCTTAATCCATTTAAGATCTATAAATAAGATTGCCTTTAAAATAGGGTATTAAAATTGGTGAGTGTTAAAATCTTAAAAACACATCCCACCAAATTTTTAGAAATAAGAAATCTACAAAAGCCTTATAAAAATAGGTCGTTAAGCTACCTTAAACATTTAAAAAGGTTCATCTTCCTTGTAAACATTACAATTTTTCTAAAGGGATAAACATCCACCATTTTTTTTGTTACAAATAATAAATCACAAAATATAACAAGACTAAGGATTTAGAGTTTGGGTAACCCATGTGGGTGGGAAGAAGGGATACCTCTAAAGGTCTTCCTATAAACAATATATAAATATATTTCTTGAGAATAACTATACAAATCATATAACAAAATGAAGATCTTTCATGAACATCCAATCTTCAGTTCATTACATCCACCATGATATCAACAAAACATCTCTTAATAAGTTTTTCTAAAGAAATATTTACGTACAGAGAACAAATGAATATCAAATCAATATCTTTAACCCCTAAAGGTTAAAACTATGTTTTTTTTTGGCAACATAGCGATTTGGAGTAGCTCACTACAAATGGATTTTTTAGTCTTTGGGTGCTGAATTTTTCACACAACACGTGCCTAAGGAGTAGCTTAGAGACCCAATAATATTTTCATAACTTTTGACTACATTATACAAAAGTTATTGCATGATATGTAATTTTCAATGCTTGGTAGGTAGTCCGAAAATTTCTTAAAAAATCACTTTTTTCGAAAATAAAAATTTGAAATTGATTTTCGGGATTTATATATAAGTGGAAAGCTTTGAATCGTTCCATTTTGATTTACAAGATGAAAGTTATGAGGTGCTTGGTTTTGCAGGTAGCCATGGATTCCCTATTGGCCTACTCAAAAAAAACACTTTGGAGTCCTTTATCTAACTCTATTTTAAATATTTAAAAATAAAAATAAAAAGATATGATGTAGATTGTTTATTACTACATTACCATTTTTAGGATTGGAATTTTTCAATTTCATAATTAAATTCTTAGCAATTCCATGTTTTAAATCACTTTGTATTTCTTCCTACTTACTGTTTTTTTCCTATATGTAGTGCAATTCCAAATGATCTAAATTTTTTAAGCATGTATCCAACTTGACTTCAAAAATGAATCCAAAGAGTAACCATCATTTTGGTCATTTTTTCATACAAATGTGACCTTCTGAAGTGCAGCTGCCCGTATTTTCACATGGTCAAAAAAATGTTTTTTTGTCACTTCAAATGTTAATATCTTGCAATCTACGTGGTGGAAAATTCCCAAATTTTCTCCACATCTTTTCAAACTATTTTACTACAAGATCCTACAATCACATATGTCCAAAAATGTTTTTTCATTTAAAATTTGATGCTTGTATCAAAAATGGCAGTTTTGGTGAAACATAGTCTACAACCTTTAGAGGTTAAATGGTACAATTCTAGCAAACTAAAATGTCAATAAAGTAGGGTTAGTCATTGACGATTAAATAGCCACTAGTAGACGTTACAGTGGACATAATTGTTGACATAAAAACACGGCTTGTAACACTAGATGTCTAAGAAAATCTGTCAACTTAGACATGCAAAAATGCAACCCTAAACACAGGCTCTTTCTAGTGAGCATAATCTAGTGCAAAAGTCTATAGAGAGCTACCATGATGAATTTTCCCCAGAAAGTATTGACATCATCCATCCTTGTGACAAATCAAACATCAAAATGTTAGTAAATCAAAAAACAAATTGTCTATAGCCTATAGTAGCATGTTATTGCAATCACAACAAAAAAATTAACCTAGCATAACTCAATTTATTAGACAAGAACCATAACAGTAAATCACAAATTACAATCTAACTCATGGCTCATCATAAAGAACTTATGTAGATGCCATCTTTAGTCCTCACATCAACCACTCATAGTCATTTCTGACACCTTGTGAGAGCCAACCAATAGAATGAAATTGTATAGGCTTAAGACTAGATTGAGTCTTTTATATGCTCTCATGGTATAAACCAACCCTAGGTTTAGTCCAGGTCTTGGATCCCAATGAAATGTGCCATGGACACCAAAAAATGGACCTTAGACTCTAAGAAATTATGACTTAGGTTCAAAGGAGAAAAATTAGTCAAGTGAAACCCTAAACTTGTCTGAGAAAGCATTCCAAATTAGGATAATTTACACCTCTATGATTCATGGATTATTTAGGACCTCATATAAAAATTAATAGGTACTAATCAATGGTCTAGCAAGTACACCCTATGATATGTTAGAGACACCTATAATGAAAACCAAGGAAACTAGTCAAATCAAATTGCCTTGTGCTGCACTTCATCTTGCATAGAAGATTCTAATTTTTTAACCCCCATGTCAAATCTAACTAAGACCATTTGTACAATTAAAAAAATTACATATATATAAAATACGGTCTAAAAAAAGAGATGTAAAATTAGTTTTCATGGTTGAAAAAATAATAAAGACCCTCCAAAAGAAAATGAAGGTCAAAATTTTTAATTCAGTGTAAGAGAAAAATCTATGACTATAAAGTTTTTACAAAAAAATCAATTATAAAAGATTTATACGTACAAGAGGGTGGGAGGGGCCTTCAAGTTAAAAAATCAAACAATAAGTCTCTAAACAAAAACCTAGCAAAGATTCTAAACTCACATATAAATAAAAATGGCCAACCAAAAATAAAAAGAGGCTACTAAATTGTTCAAAATACTTATAAGGGTTGACCCACTTATAAACAACCCAATTTTCTAAAGGGGGATAAAGCCACCATCTCTTTTGTCAAACCTAGATGTTTAAAATTGCATAGTATGACAAGATCGAGGGTTTGGGATTTAGGGAGGAAAATGAGACTAGAAGAAGGCTTATTTTCGAAATGTAGAGATTGAAGTGGTATTGGATATGGCATGATAGGGACAATTGATGCTAGATTAGAAGCACTGAAACTAGGGGTAGATAATGTAGAGGATATGCAAGAGGATTATTTGGGTGCAAGGCATACTCATATTTTGAATGTCAATAACTATCAATGTCAAGCATGGAAGAGACACATTCCTAGGTTTGACTCCCCTACTTTACAATATGATTCTAGGAGTGATTTTGAGATAGATTACGAAGCATTAGACTATGTAGAAGCAGGGTGTGATGATGGTGACAATAGTGTGGAGGATCCCTCAAGTATCATATATATAGGGTTTTATCTCCACGAGACCTTGAAATTAAATAAGTGCAAACAAATTTCAAAATGTTTTTATTGTTGAATTCCTAAACGAGTGTCTATATGTCATCCACTTGAACCTTTAAAGAAATAGACAATCTTGTATTGTACAATACCCTAAAGTATATAAATTTAAATTTGAAATAGAGCAATCTCCAAAAGTTAAAACTAAGTTTTAGTCAAATTGGGCTAATGCAAGCTAGAACCTTAGGTCTTCAAATAAAAGCTAATCAAGTCTAAATTCTAAATGCTCCAAACTTTAGGACATCTCATTTCCTTTCTAAAATGATAAAATACTTCCTACTAGAATTTTCCTACTAAAATCTATGTGTGGATGAAGTTCTACCTCTAATTTGTCCTAACAAACTTCATTCATTAGTTTCTATTGTCTTATTGATCTAAATTGACTTTTGATATTGGAATTCATGTTAAAATTAATTCTAAACCCTAGAATTTCAATCTCACTTAAATTCTAAGACCAAATTCTAAGACCAAATTTCACCCTTTGTTATTTTCTTCCATTTCGACCTATTTTCTAAGTATAAATTAGTTATATAATCCTCTAAAGGTTCCCTAAATTATTCTAACTTCAATGTGTTATCTGGTTGTATCAAAAAATTCGAATTGACTATCTACTTTGTGCTTATTACTTTAGACTTCCAATCTTAAAATCCTACTTTTTCTGTTCAGAAATGATTGTCCACCTTTTAAAAATAGATGTCCAAAAATGATTTTCCACTACTTCATATTTTAGTGATACAAAGATGCAATGAATAGAATAGTCAATGTTTCACAATAAGAATTTTAGTTACACAAAAGCACAATTCATGACACAATTCATGAAATTGTCACTGTCAATTCTACGATGACAGAATTCATGAAATAGCCAATTTTAGTTATACAAGCTCTTCACAACAACCTACATACAAGTTGCTCATGAAGAATGTTATTCTAAGCTACCTTCATAAAATCTTTGCATAGCAGAAAGACAACTGAAGATCAAAAATCAATGTCTTGATGTACTTAGTGCTCATTTTCAGTGAGAAACCATGAACTAGTGGGTGATTTATTATATGATGTTGCAACTTCAAGTTTCTAGCTTTAAGCAATTTAAGCTTCAAACGTGAAATTGTTGTTTTTACTAATTGCTTGGCAAATTAGGAGTTGATATTTTATGTCTATATACATAACTCTATTGAATTCTCAAATTCTGCCTTAATTTTGAGAAAAGTTTGTTAGGGGACAATTATTTTGGAACAAAGGGAGTATTTCTAAGGATTTAATATTTTCGTTTGTAAAGCATAAAATTATCTATCTCAAATGTTAAGACACTTAAAGATTAGCCTTTTTTTTTGTCAAAAGTTGCAAGGTGGATGAAATTTGACCACTAGTCAGCATTCTACCCTTCATCTACTATTTTCTTTTGATTTAATATTCTAAATTGACTTTTCTTTATGTTCTGACCTTTGACATTAATCTAGATTTTAATAATTGTATCTATTGAAGGTCATGTACTCATTGATATTATTGACCATTTATTTGAGTATATTAAAAAAGATGTGATTGCATTATTTGTTTGCAATAAGTATTTGCACTTTTTGGTTTAGGTTCCTAAAGTATTGTTAAAACATAATTTGAGCAATTGTTGTTTGGGTGCAAAAATTGGGCTAGGAAGTGGAAGATCACATCCACACTTTGTTTAGTTCGTAAGCTTACCCTGTGTAGGCCTATGAAGCCACCATGTGACTTCTTCAACTATGTTGAAGAAAATTTCGATTCCTTGACCTCACTAATAGATTATGAACAACAAAGAGACCCTAATTGTTTTTTTGTTGAATTCTCTAGTGCGATTGGATTAAGAAATGATGAAGTACACAATTCCAGGTAAATGTTTGGGAATGCAAAAGACATTGTAGGTGTTCACTTCACATACTTATATCTTTTTTTTCTAGTACCCGGAATCGTTTGAAAGAAATTACACACTAATGTGATGATGACAAGCATTTTTTTTTAAATCGGAGTTTTTGGATCACTTGTGTGCATTTTAATTTCGATGTTCCCATTTTAGATTATATGTATAAAGAATCGGCAAACTGAATACATTTCATCAATCTTGTTGATATTGGCATATCCTCATAAAAAATGTCCAATTTGACTAAGCTTTTTTAATGGGGAGTTGCATGAGTCTACTTTCGTTTTGACAATGGCAATCATCAAAACTATTCTATACAAATGAGGAATTATGTTTATTATGAAAGCTAGTCAAAAAATGAGGGACTATTTGTTTTCATGTAGTTTTTTTATTTCGAATGAGAATGGTACCAATCAAAAAAAGGGGGATACCAAATTTTTAACCCAATTTATTATCCTTTGGGGATGTTGGAATTGCATTTTTCTTACAACATTTGAAAACATCCAGTGTTGTGCAGTATTTCGCATACCATACCCACACTACAAAGAGGTATTGCAATCGAAATTTCATGTTGGAATTGCAGTTTTCTTACAACATTTGAAAATGTCAAGCTTTACGTAGTATGAAGCATACCATACCCACACTACACAAGAGGTATTGCAATCAAAATTTCATTTGCGTGAGGTTAGAAAGTGTAGCTATAGATTGTGTTCTCCACCGCCACGATTTATATTTAGAACATAGTAATCAAACAATTTTTTATGCCCATTAAATTTATTTTTGGAGGACCCAAGGCCATTTTGTTTTAATTTTCAATTTTTTTAAAACCTTCCAATTGGATAAATTTTCAATGTTTTTCCTCCAAGATTATGTTTTTGTCTACACCTAAACGCTTGTTTAACCCTAATCGGAACATTACCATAAAAAATACTAAACTATCTTGTTTTTTGATCAATCAAAGCATCTTCTTCAGAAAACAATGTATACATTAGAAGATTTTAGAATCCCCTGGATGCTTGTGAGTTGTCACAATTTACAAACGTAGTTCATTTTTTTTTTAAGGGTTTTAAATTAAATTTTTTTTTTTGCACCTGACTACTGCAAATATTTTATTTTATTTTATTGTTTTTTTATGAACCAGAAAACCCTGACCACAAAAATTTGGGCAGTTGTACTCCACAAGGCCACATATACATGAAAAAATGTCCAAACTGGTGGTAATTCCTTGGATTAATTCTCCAAGGTTTAGGGTGCCACCTGCTTGACAATTTGTACATCATTTGGAATTGTACAACATGTATTTGTTAAAAAATAGTCAATAGAATAGAGTAGGGAATGATTCAAAAAACTGAATTATTAATAACTTCTTCATGGAATTGAAAAAGAGCCAAATAAATCCCAATGGTTGCAATGTTGTAATAAACAATGTACACCTAGTATTTTTAATTTTTTTCCAACAAATTTAAAATTGAGTAAAATAAAGGGCTCCAAAATTTATTTCAAAGTAGTGATCCTATAACTACCCACAAACTACCCCTTCCTAAACACCCCATAACTTTCGATTCACCCATTCAAATGGAACGAATCAACGCTTTTCATGTGGATATGAATCTGGAGACCCAATTTCTGATTTTAACATGCCTCCTTAAATCCACCAAAAATTAATTTTTTTAATTTTTAAAGTATTGATTTTTTCGAGAATTTAAACCCCTGAAGCCCTGGAATTACAAGCAAAAAGGGAAGATCACTTGCACTAGTCTGTCTTCCAATGACTACTTTTATTTTAACCCAATAATGCACACAGTGACAAAACAAATGACCTTGACGGTAACCAGCCCAATGTTCATGTAGATATGAATCTGGAGACCCAATTTCTAATTTTAACATGCCTCCTTTAATCCACCAAAAATTAATTTTTTTAATTTTTAAAGTATTGATTTTTTCGAGAATTTAAACCCCTGAAGCCCTGGAATTGCAAGCAAAAACGGAAGACCACCTACACTAGTTTGTCTTCCAATGACTACTTTTATTTTAACCCAATAATGCACACAGTGACAAAACAAATGACCTTGACGGTAACCAGCCCAATGTTCATGGATGAAGTGATTTTCAAGTCAAAAAACACCCAAACATTAACCAAACAGGGGATGGAATGAACTTAGTATAAAATCCGTATACAATAGAACCCCAGGTGGCAGTGTTCTCCCAAATACCACCCAGGGAATAAGTTCCACCAAACAAAAGATGCGGAAAACTTAGTATGAAAACCATACCTAAACCTGTGTTCTGTACTAGTCATAAAAGCTGTATACACCAAGTGGAGAATCCCTACATTAACCAAACATAGGATGGAAAAAACTAAGTATAAAATCTGTATACAACTAAACCCCAGGTGGTAGTGTTCTTCAAAAAATCACCCAGGGAATAAGTTCCACCGAACAAAGGATGTAGAAAACTTAGTACCAAAACTGTATCCCCTAGAACCCAACGTGGCAGTGCTCTTTCAAATATCGGCGAGGGTATAAGTCCCGGTTGCCAATTCCCGAGTGTAGGTTCTCTTCCGAACCTCGAAGTTGGCTTTTTTCTCATAAAAAGTCTTTTTGGGGGTTCTACCCTTCTTGGGCATGACGTCTTCTATGACTCCACCCGTCCCTAAAGATTCGAGCTTCCTGACTTGCCTCATCAAAGAGGACTTTTGAAAAAATGCCATCCCCAGTTGACTGCTTTTTTTCAGGGCCCGTGTGCAGTGTTGCACCTAACCTGCCCTCAGACAAAGAACATCGCCGTGTGCTCGGATGAACGAAACTTCGTACTCTGGGAAGGCGAAGAGGGAACACTTTGGACCTTCTCGCGCAGCACCTGTAAACCCACCTAGGCCCTGTAAGTATTCAAAACATTTAGAAAAAACAAAAAAAAGGTTAAAATTACCAAGTCATTCAATCCAAGCACCAATAATAATACCTTCATGTAACTATAGGATGAATCCCAAATCATAATCGTCCTAGTTGACGTGGGAGCGCACATTGTATCCCCTGGTCACTACGAATGACGTGAAGGGGGTGCTGCCAATAGTCACATGGGCCCCCAAACTTTCGGCCTCCACAATTTTCTTCAAATGAAGGAAAATGGCTGGGTACTAGACTTCCAACCGGTCCAAAATAAAGGAAGCCAACTCTTCTGAGAGTTTGTACAAAAAGGTTTTTTTGTGCTTCTACCTGTAGAGTGCAAAACAAGAACGCTAATAAAATTTCAAATGCTTGCATTTTTATTCAAGACGCTATGGATCCAAGGAAAAAAATATGGAGTTGGATGATACCATCCCGTGTCGCCCATTGCCCTGCGCATCCCGAAAGCTTTCATACTGGTACCCTCTTTGTTCTCCGTCCTACAAACCGAATCCCCTTTCTTTTCCAAAAAGGATGCCACGCGTTCCATCAAAGACAGGTCACTGATAGAAAACACATTCTTTCTGACGCTCGCAATGAAGGGTTGCAATGGGGAATCTTCTCGTAAAATGAAAGGTGGCTGTAGTTTCTCATAAGCATCCAACTGTAGGTTCAATCCCACATTGGTGTCTTCAAAATCTGTCTTCCAGCACTTCATTTTGAAAAGTTGGATGACCGCACGTTCATCACCAAAATCACCCTCAACCTCACTTGTGACTGCCTTCTCCACTTTGCCGTGACTTTGGATGTGCTTGATCAAGGTCTTGCTCTTGGCCTCCAATTCCACGTTGCAGTCATCACACCAAAACTTTTTCGACCCCTCCTGCCAGCCCATGCCATAATTTTCAAAAATAGGTAACAAGTTGTGGATGGTCTCGTTGTTCTTGTGGCAACTGCACGAATAGTGTTCGCGCAGGCTGTTCAGGTGTAGTGGGACATCCACTTTGCAATACATGCAGTGGTCCAGACCATTTGAATTTGCGCGTTGGGCAATTTTCATCTGAAACATGGGGTACTTTTAGAAAAACTCTGAGTCCTCTGCATTGGTTGAACCCTGCAACCACAAACCAAATAAAACACTAAACATGTCAGGTACCAATTCCTCAACCGTGGTGTAATGTTCCAATTCAAAACAACAACACACACATTACACAGTATACAAGCCGCAAGTAATTGGCCGCTAGCACACAATATACTGCGCCTTTCCTCGGGCAAAAGCAACACAGTTACTTTGCTGACGGCCACGTGATGTGGCCGATCATTTCACCGGCGCGACAGGGGTGCGGAGGGACGGCGCGACAAGCAGTGACCCACATTGCAACAGAAGCCCGAGTAATTGGCTGCTAGTACGCAATGTATTGCGCCTTTCCCCGGGCAAAAGCAACACAGTTACTTTGCTGACGGCCACGCGATGTGGCCGATCATTTCACCGGCGCGACAGGGGTGCAAAGGGACGGCATGACAAGTAGTGACCCACACTACAACAAAAGCCCGAGTAATTGGCCGCTAGTACGCAATGTACTGCGCTTTTCCTTGGGCAAAAGCAACACAGTTACTTTGCTGACGGCCATGCGATGTGGCCGATCATTTCACCGGCGCGATAGGGGTGCGGAGGGACGGCGCGACAAGCAGTGACCCACACTGCAATAGAAGCCCGAGTAATTGGCCGCCAATATGCAATGTACTGCGCTTTTCCTTGGGCAAAAGCAACACGGTTACTTTGTTGACGGCTACGCGATGTGGCCGAGCATTTCACCGGCGCGACAGCAGTGCGGAGGGACGGCGTGACAGAGGTGCGGAGGGACAGCGCGCTGCAGGAGAAGGACCCTAACACATCAACCTTGAACCCCTAAACCGCATACTAAACCCTGACCTCGCATCAGAAACGGGGCGGGGAGGGACTGCATGTACGCTGCACGAGCGGCGGCGGGACTATGGGACAACAGGGTACGTTGGGAGCATGGGATATTTAGGGTGGGGAGGGACCGCAGGACAGCGAAGGGAACGCCCTCGACCCATCGACCCAGGTACGTGATGTTCTAAAGTTAAAACCCAAAAAACCAAAAAGGATTGCACCTGCAACCACCATACAAATACAAACCCCAACTCAATTCCAAACATAAATGATAAGGAGGTCTATGAATAATACCTGGGCAGATCCTGCAGCGGACTCTTTTGCAACCCCTCCCGCATCCTTTTTCCCTTGCTTGATGGCTTCTTTCTTCTTCGCATTTCTACCCATTCCGAACATCGTACAGGGTGCCTGAACTCTGCTGAAACCTGCAACCACCGCAAGCATGGAAACATGAAACGAAGTCCACCGACAGGATCATGTGTTTGCTGGGTAGCAATGCAATGTTGTGCAGCTCACTTTAAATCAGTCCACCCGCAGCAGGAGCGCAACAATAGCTTCTATGACGGACCGTCCGTGTTCAATCACACTGTCGCTCAAACTCTCGCCATCGATCACGCCCTCAACATCGATCAAACGCTCGCCTAACTTGACTCCCGATCCTAAACCCTGAACTTAAACCGACAAACTGCAGCAGCAACCACCAACGCGCGTCCAAACCAGCAACCTCTGTAGCAGCCTCAGCAACACGCGCCTCCCTCACTCCATGGTCGCACAAGCCCTACAGTCCCAAAACCCTGAACCTTGCTGCCTAGAATTGGGAGGGGGGACGTGTTGTGGGAAGTGTGATGTTCTGAGCCATCATGACTTACATAGGCTCAAGTTGTCGCCCCCATCTGATTTGATGTAGGGAGGTCCGTAAACCCCCATTTGATTTGACATGGGGGGTGTCTGGAAACTGATTAGACGTGAGGGGCCCGGAAACTGAGCCATCCAAGTGCTACGACCGATCTGCTGGGACCTGTCCTTGTGAAAATTAGTGATTACATTTTGGAGCCAAAGTATGTACATGCACACACAGGAAATGTGCCTTGCCCCTACAAGGTCATCACCCTAGAATCCTAAAAAAAATCAAAAAATCACTTGGAGGGGTTTAGGCTTCGAAGGCCCCCCTAAACCTTGACCCTGTCTGTGTCCGCTTTGGAGGTGGCCAAACCGCCCCTGAGGGGGAAACTTCTGTTTGATCGATGCTGCCATGCATTCAATCAAAAAATTTCCAAAAATGGTCACGTGCTGTTGTAGGTATACGGTGAGGGTGGTGTGTATGGCTTGTAGTTAGGACCACGTGTGTGCAACTTATAGCCAGCACTTCCTTCATATTAAGCTTTGTTTCATGTAGTTATGAAAATTATCCCCAAAATTAGAATGGCTTTTTATTTAAGGAACTAGTTGAGCAATTTATGCAACAAAGAAATTTTCTTATTCAATTTAATTTTTTTCATTGGATTTGAATTTACACTTATGTACGCACTATTACACTTGAAAAGTTTTAATTGATGCAACAAAATTTATGGCAAGTTTCATTTTGTAGGTAATTATGGCAAATCTTCATAGAAACAAATATTTGAAGTTTATTTTTCAACTTAATAGATTTTGAATGAACAAGAACAAAAAACAAATGTTTAGATTACATGCTAGAATATTTTCACCGTTAGGATTTTTCAATTATTTTTTGAAAATAGAAGTTTAGTATTTCTCATCAATTTGTAGAAGCTTCTACTTTGTAAAAAACAATAATGAATATGAAACATTTATTCTCAGATTATTTCTTGGCAAAACAACTAATAATCTCATGTTTGAACATATAATCTTTGTGAATTTAAAAATGTAGGCGAAGTTTAGAATATGGAAAATTCCAATGGTAAATGATTCTTCCATTTGCTTACAAATTAAAATAATATAACGTAAAAATAGTTTTCAAATTTCAATGTGAATTTGTGAAGAGAAATGAATGTATCATTTCTCATTTTTCATTCAATGATTTAGCAACACTAAAATAAGTTGAGCTTTATAAATTCTAGTAATCTTTTTTATTCCTTGACTTGTTTTCTCTTGAACACTCAAGGAATATTTTCTAATTTTTTACCCGCCTACACTGTCCTCCCTGACCTCCCCGAGTCCTTGTCTTCTCTGATTGATTGCCCCAACCACTAGTATACCCATCCGCCCGTCATTACTGTCCATGAAATTGACCTACAAATTGATGTGGTCCGCAAGATCTAGGCATCCATCAAGGGGCCGTTTGATCCATCTGCCTAGGCTAGTCCATTGTCGGAAGGTATAAATAGCACAACGGATGGCTCATTTTTCACAATTGTTCCCTTCTAGAGTGGGCGGATTAGTGCCTTTGAGAGTCTATGCACCTCTTCCGGTTTTGTATGGACAATTGTGCTTCTATTTAAATATTGCAATGTTATAAAATACGAATCACCACATGATTGGGGTTTTTTCAAGAGCTTTAATGAATTAAAGTGCTAGAGTTTATTTCATTTTAAATACAAAGCATTTCCTTCATGGGTTGTAAAAGTTAACTACAATCTTGTAATCTTTTTATTGTATTCTCTTCGACTTCATCATGCCAAAAGATACACCACTCAAAAAGGAAGTCGAAAGGGAAAACCCCAAGACTTTGATTGGAAAGGTTGGGAAGACACATTGTGTGTGGGTGAAGCGGGATGAGAAGATGAACCTACGAAAGTGTGGGATTGTACAATGTACAAGAATTATGTGAAAATGACACATCTCTCCAAACTTTGGTCACGTGACTATGTAGAGAAACAAGTCAGCCATTGGGAAGGACAAGTGTCTACGTGCCAAAGTGAACACTTCAAACAAAGATACATACAAGTGCACCAAGTTCTAGGAATTAAGAGCAAAAAATTTAATATAATGAATTATAACGTCATGGCCATGGTTTGGGCAAAGATCGTACTCCATAAAGATGTAGATTGGCACACAACTTCAAGTCACGATGTGGATAATTACACTTGCACGGATGCCGTCATAGACACACAGTGGACGGGTCCAAGCAATTGCATGTGGTCCAACTAAGGTTATCTACAACAACCTTCGATTGTAATGCAAGATGCATATGATGAATGGATGGATGATGATGATGACAATAATATTCTTCCACTTGTCACATTTGGAGAGAGGCACAAACGTATAGAAAAACGAGAATGTATTGAATTTGAACAACAAATGCAAGAGGCGACATGTAGAAGCCTACAAGATTGTCAATGGCAAGATAGGCATGGTGGGCCATACCAATGCGAACATGGAACAGGAGAATCAAAACCAGGGTTGACAGGACGGTTGGACGTCCAGACATGGACCGCAGCGTCCGCTGACATTCGCGGTCCCAGCAGACGCAACGTCTGCTGGGACCGCCCTGTCCGCCCTGATACCCGTCCGCCCCGGTATGGCCGTCCGATCGACACGCAGATTGATGTGGTCTGCATGATCTGGGCGTCCGCCCCGCCCGTCCACCTTCCGACGACGGAAGGGACGCTGCGTCCGTTGGCGTCCGTGAGGACGAACGTCCGGACGTCCGGGTTACGGACGCTATTTTGGGGCGGACATACTGATTTGTCAACCCTGATCAAAACAAGAAAGAGGTGGTTCATACTACGGTTATGATCCTCAAGTTGGTTCTCAAGGTAGAAGAGGAAGCTATGGAATCACACACTATGGTGGGTCCAGTGAATCTAGTTCATACTATACCCCCCCACCCAAATTGGCTCTAAAGGCGGTAGAGGAAACCACGCAACCCCTCACTAAGTTGGATCTATTCATAGAAGCGCCCATTACTATCCAGAATCCACTGAAAGTAATTCATATGGACATCATGGAGGCTCTTATTACAATGGTTCAAATGAAAGAGGGTCACAACATAGTATGCCAATTCCTCTTCCAACTTTTGGAAGTCCTAACTATGGGAATTATGGACAAGGAGGTCGACAAAGCGGATATCAAGAATACTACGGAGGTGGTCCCTTCATTAGAATACAAGCGAGAGGCCTAAGTCAAAAAGATGAGTCTAATTTAGATTCTAAGTGAAAAAAACATGCATCTATATAGTGTTCATCTTTTAGCTCGGTCTTCTAACCGTATTCTCCACGACAATTATAGTGTATTAGAGTGATAGAAATAGTTCAAAATTTTGGATGAATAGTAGTGTAGTGTTTTGAAATTTTGATAAACGTATTGTGTATTAGTGTATGCCAAATATGTATGTAGGCAAGTAGATTGCTAGATACATCATTGTATTATTTTATAATATTGTTGATGTATAAATGAAAATATGAATTAATAAAAATATTATAAGGAAGTATAGGAGTCTTTTTATTGAATTCACCAATCAAATTTTAATTTATTATTGCATATAGCAATTTTTTAAATGACTCTTGCATATATATTACATTTCAAAACTCGTAAATGGTCAAAATGCATTTCTAACTAAATTCTTAACAATTGTGTGTTTTAAAAAAAGATGCTTGAATAGCCATAACAAAAATATTGTTCACACGTTTCCAATTCATACTTCAAATAGGATGAATGAAATTTTTGGGTGTTTGTACAATCTTTAAGCCATCCTTCTAACCTCTTAAGGACTTGATCCATTGTGAAATTATCAAACTTCTTATATGAGCTAATTTTAGCCTTTTCAATAGTATTCAAACAACAATTTCAAAATTTTAACACTTGAAACTCTGAATATTATATCACTCAAGGAAATTGCAATTTGTTTCATGAAAACTACTAATTGTTATAATTTTTCCATAACAAAAAATACAAAAATGAAAAAAATGAGTAAAAATGGCAAAAACAATCGAAATATTTTAAATTGTCTTGGGAGGTAAAAGTAGTAATGGAGATTAGCATGAACAATTTCCAATTGATTATTTTAGTTTTTACACCAACAATAGGCACATCAAACACCTTAAAGTCAAATTAGATTATGAAATCAAATTTATACTTTTATTTCATTCAAGTCCAAATTTTTTAGATATTTTTTTTGCTAATAGAAAACTAAGTTTTCTACTTATTTTGTTTTTTTTCAATAATTTTGGAAGAACAATAAAATTATTGTAATTTCTTGAAGGTAAAGGTGGAAATGAAATTATACCAATTACAATATATATTAGAATAATCTTTAATTTTTACTGTAAATGAAGAGTCCAATGAGAAACATAATTTTATAATTTAAATTTCAAATACATTTTCAAAAAAATATATGAATGAAAAGCATACTATTTTGTATTATTTGGAATTTTGGATTTTAGTTTCAAAAATTTTCAATTGCAATAAATCTTTCAATTTTGGACATTCCTCAAAATTAAAAAATGAAATACAAACAAGATTTGTCAAGCTTTATTTTCTTCATTCACATGGAATTCCAAAAATAATTATTTCAAAAGTTGTAATTAAGGAATCAAGGTGAAGTAAGGTGCATTTACTTTCTGAATGCCTAATTGTAAGGGGTAAGGTACAAAAAACACCATGGTTCAAATTCACTTAACTTTTCATTTGAAAGTAAACATGTGAACTATATATCGTCTGCCCCATCCTGGCCGTCCGATAGGGCGGATGGTAATCTAGTAGACGGCGGATCGTCTGCCTCGTTGTGGCCGTCACATTGGGCAGACGCCGAATCTATCTGCTTCAGCCCGTCCGCACCGTCAGGGCCGTCCGATTGGGCGGATGGTGCGACCACTTCATTGTGACCGTCGGATGAAGTGGACGACCAATGTATGTGCTTTAGTCCGTCTACCCCATGTCGATTGTTTGATCAAGCGGACGCCAGATCATCTGCCATGCCCCGCCTGTTCAATTGGGCGGACAAGCAGTCCACACTTCATTTTTGCCTTGCCCCTTGTTAATTCAAGTGTGGAGTAGAGAGCTTGGTGGTTTATCCTCCATTGGCTCTTTTCTTAGGGAAGGTAAGAGTGATATATTGGGGGCCCTTATTGCCGGGTTTTTTGTGGGTTGCACATGAAATTTAAATTAAATTTTATCAGCAATTAATAACTAAATTTTACAGATTTTTTTCACATAAAATTGTTACATCACGATGATGAAGGGGAAAAAGGTTGCAAAGGTGAAGCATATAGGAGGGCCGTCGAGCTTGGAGTTAGCTCGGCAAAGTCCCTTGGAGGAGTGCAAAAAGTTCATAATTGAGTGCATCATTAAATTTTATGAGTCAGAGACAACTTTGTCTTTGAACAATAAATACATCAAGTATCAAGAGGAGTGCTTGCCAAAATTGAAGGCAGACATGAAGCAAAGGATGTTGGATGCATTAAACGCTCTAGAGTGGTGGGAAGAAACGGATAAGACAAACTTCAATAAATGCTAAGACAACAAAGTTCACAACGTGTTGTGGAACTCCAAAGTCATTTTGGCAAAATATGGCAAGAAATATAGCCCAAACAACTCCAAGTTTGAAGAAGTGGTTCTAAAAGCGGACTTATTCAAGGGTTTATGTGCTCCATTTGCTAAAAAGTACAGTTGAATCGAGTCGATCACTTGGTAAAAAAGCAGTGATGGAGTTGCTGAAGTGGAAAGGAACAAACACCATCTTATAGCACTTCTACATACGGCACGGGTGATTCCTATTGATGACAAGATGATGAGAGGTGGGTATGCAACGATTTGAAGAGTCCATATTGAAGGATGTCTTGGGATACTTCCTTATTGGGAGTTTGCGGCGAAGAAATCCATTCACTACCACACTCGACCCAAACTTGCGAAGTTAGAACATTTGAACAAATCAATGGCCGTTCAAATTCCACATCTAGGCATGATACAATTTGCTATGATGCACACTACAACATATGAAGGCTATGCGTATTGGTGGAACAGTGGAACTCTATGTCAAATGTTGAACCTAGATAACGATTATCTAAATAACATACAAATTTGATTGATGTATACACATCCCACAGAGGATGAGGTTATAAAAGCTTACCATCTTGGTTGATTTTGAAAGAAGCATACAGAGCTTGTATGAGCCTTTGTGCACATAATGAATGCACTACATGTTGCTAGACATTTGCATAATGATCTTTCTCCAGACAACATCAAATTGCACTTTCCGAAGGACAAGTCATGTATCTACATTGGAGTTTGCGATTGGGGCATGACTACCTTAGCTACTAAACCAACCAAGTCTTTGTACATGTTCACATTAGTAGATGAGAGGAAAGAGGTTTTGTAGAGGAGATGGTGGGTGGATCCAAATATTACATATTTCTATATGAAAGATGTAGATGTGGAAATCATTCCAAATTATTCATGCACATCGGAAGAGTATGCAGTTGGTTGAATTGCTCAAAAGATCAACCAACAATGCATGTCGGAGGCCTACTTCAAACTTTAACATGAAACACCTCATATGACCAAGTTTGCGCTTGACGAATTTGGAAGGGTGTTTCACCGTTATTTGGACTACCTTTGTTTGAAGGGTGAGGGTCAATGCAATGGTTTGACCCATGTGATGCATCGATTTTATGATGTATACCATTGGCCTATGTTGGATGAATATTTCTACCATTCATATTAGTAGAGTAGTAGTAGTTCAATAGGCTATATAGACATTTAAAATTAGTTGAAGAATATAGAGTTGAAAAAGAAATTATGTGTGTAATAAGCCAAATGTGCACACTATAAAGTATATTTAAAATTTTGAATCAACAATGTATGGCAATATATATTAAATTGAATACATTTTGAATTGTTGGTTATTTTCTTATTTGTATTGATTGAGAAATTTTTAGGTAATATATATATATTTGTTTTTTTATACTTTGGCCTTTGTTTTTGAACTGTATACTTAAAGTAAAAAAAATGTGAAGGAGGATGCAGGAATTGAACATACAATAAGATTTGTTAAGAAATTTGAATGTGGAGAAAGGACAAAATAAAACACAAATGAAATCATGTTTGAAAAAGAAAACAAAAATTAAGGCAAGATAATCAAAGAAAAAATTGTAACCTATAAATCATATTTTTTCATAGAATTTTTTTTTATAACAATCAAAGTAGAATGCTTCCGAAAATATGTTGTAGGCAATTGGACATAGAATAAAAATCTTTTTCACTCTATATTTTTCACCAAGCCAAAAACAAAATTAATATAATACTATAATTTATACACGTTATAGTTTATATAGCCATTCTTTTATTTTTATTAACCAGAAGTTTACTAGAAATTCAAGGTTTAGGGCAAATGGGGTGGTTGGTGAGGTTAAGGAATTTTTTCTCATTTTTAATTAAATGTCATAGTGGCGATACAAAATGTTACAATGGTACTTCTAATTTTGACATTCATCCACATATTGGATAAAAAATGCCACATTAGCACGTATCACATATCCATAATTTTGTTTTCATCCATTCTTTGGCAATTTCATCTGATAAATTTTTATAATTTGAAGATTTTTGGCAATTTCATCACAAAATTTACATTTATGTTCTAACTTCTAAAGGTGTGGTCGGGTCAATTGGGGTGGTCAGGGCAGACAGGTCAAATGGGACAGTCAAGGCAATGGACGGAGCAATCGGGGTGTATAAGGTAGTCAGGGTATTCCGATAGGGCGGATGGGCAACGGTAGATGGCAGAGGTGAATGACGCGGACGGCGGGTTTTGTGAATGTCAACAAACACTGCGGACCCCATGTCTACATCCGAACGTCCGAATGTCATGTCAACCCTACAAAGGGACCCCTCTCAATGCTAAGAGGCCACCTAAAGGGACCCTTGGCTTATACACCTCTTCCATCATGGGGTCACACGACCAACCCTAGCAAACATATTTTTTTTCCTACTCATAGGTACTGCTTGCTTGCTTGCAATTGCCTAGTTTCCCATGTCGATTCAAAATTTGAATTCACATTACCTTCAACCGAAACATGCTAAGTGGACATGGCAGTGCATAGTGGCGTGTGAATCAAATGAGATGTCAGTGCCAAGCTAAGGCCTTGAAAAGGACCCCTCTCGGTGTCGAGAGGCCACCCAAAGGGACCCTTGGCTTGCATAATATTCCCATCAAGGGTCTCGCAGCCGCATAAACCAAACATATTTTTTTTCCTACTCAAGAGGACCACTTGCTTACTTGCAGCTGCCTAGTTCCCCATGTTGATTCAAAATTCGAATTCACGTTACCTTCAACCTAAACATGCTAAGTGCACATAGCAATGCATGGTGGCTCAACAATCTAATGAGTTGTCTATGCCAAGTAATAGCACTCTCTATGCATGGTTGTGCATGCAAGCCTCTCATTGGATCGCCACACAATGAAAATCCCTATTCCCTATCAATGAAAATTAAATTTCAACAATGCAAGAGGGAGACTTAGAGATTTTAAACGTCAAACACATACCTCATCGTTGGAGCAATTGATTTCCTGCACAGATGCGTGGCTGTTATTGGGCGCAATCTGCCTACACCGTGAGCAGAGATTGCATATCGTTACCATCTTGTTCCTGACAATGTTTCAAAATACGTAAAATGCTGTAAGAATGGCAATACATTTAGAGCACATTCCTCATATCAAGTTTCAACAAACATTAAAAACAAGTGTGTTGAACTTACATGGAAATCAAATGATGAAGGTGAGATTGGGTGCTCACAATACTTGTTGAAGAAGAATATTTAACCAAATTGGAAAAATACTCAATAGTATAATATGTTCGTTCCAAAGGAGACAGTCAAGTAAGAAAATTCCTATGCTAATAGGCTCAAACTCAAATACAAGTAACAAACTTTCAATAGGCACACTATCTTAAGCCACAACAACACATTGAACACAATGGTTAATAGACTACAATGACACTCAAAATTGGATTCACAATTCAACAATTATAAGGTTGTAACAATTTTCAATTCGATAAACAACTCTATACAATACAACATACAAAATTAACTTACAAATTCACAAATCCATATCATTCAAACTTAACACCACATTCAATCATTCTCACATTCCAATTAGATATAACACAATTCACAAACACTACAGTAACTCATAACACCAATTTTATAACACACATAACATCCCCTTAGGCAACTTCAACTCCAAATTATATTATTAGAAACAAATAATACAAAGCAAAATAGTCAACTTGGCTGGACTCACACTTGCTTCTTTCTTACAGTAGGTGACAACAAAAACCAACTCAGCCAATACTAATATCCCTCTAGGCACCGCTTCAACTCCAACTTGGAATTCACATAACACACCACTTCAAATCTAGCACACCTAAAAACTAACCACTAAAATCCTACTACACAACCAACTCAAATTCAACTCACCAACTAATCCAATAAGGTCCATATCCACATAACTAATCAAAAACTCCAAATAGGCTTACTACTATTCAACTAAAAGCCTAAAATTCATCCTTTAAACCTCTAAGGCTCCAACTAGGAATTAACAACTTCAAAAATTTCTACTAAGATATTAGCCTATCTATAATACCAAATCTAGATTTTGTAAATGGCTATTCGACGTGGATGCATGGATGCACGACATCTTCTCCCTCCCATTGCTTTAGGATTACAAGTTTGGTGAAAGTGCAGCATTGCAACGTCAAGTGTGTTGCCTAGCTCTACCTTCGAGTGCAACGTTGGTACTAGGTTTGGGGCTTTGGTTTGATCCCACATTAGTGTTGGTCGGTCTTTCGGTTCAAATCAAAGGCAAATCAGGTTCAGTTAAATGTTTAGACTTAGACATATGAAGCTCAGGCGATTGGTTCAGGCCGAGCTTGGACGTGATTCAAATATGGATCTCTCTAACACCTAATGCATGTTCCGAATTCATGAGTTCAATATTATGTTCTTTAGTTTGGTTTCATGTTTTGTGTGCCAATAGCTAAATTAGGTGAGGAGTCCCTAAAAAGACTATGAAATTCTATGATTTGGATCAAGCTTTAGATAACTGTGAGGGAGGCATATTCTTTCTCATTAGCCATCTATTAGGGCATTGTACATTATTCTCTATTCTTGAAGTAGAAGAGTCCTAGTAGTTTGTAGGCGCTCATTTCTAAGTGTAGTTTTTGCACTTTAACATTACTTGTACTACTCTCAATTTTGCAACCAAAATCTAGGTTTGGTGCTTGGCTTTTGGTTAGAAAAAGAAACGTCTACATCACCATAATGGGTTATACTAAATCTTACACTCAAATATTCATAGTCACTCAATTCTCTAAGAAAACAATACCCAAAATCATGCCCACATTCTCTTTCCAATTGAACTTATTTGAATTTGTGTCATATTATTAGATGCCAATCAATGTTTTGTTTTGTTTTAGGTTTTTTTACAATCATTGTATCTTAAATAAAGTGGTAAGTTCATACACTGTCACTTGTAATTATTTGAACGTCATCATTAGTGGAAATGATGGTAGTAGTTGGGCTGTTAGATTCTTGAAGATTCATTTAGGGAATGATCATTTATGATTCCTCATTAATATCGACATTTTCCCAAGATATTGGTAGCCTAGCATGTACAATGTAAATTTTTTATTAATTACTAACACACAAAATTACAAATCCTAGTACACTTTACTAATTACATGACTGTCAATTGTTCTTTTTCCATGAATTATGAAGCTTCTTTTTAACAACAAAGTTTAGAGTTTGTAGATCTCTTTGTTGTTGCACTTATGGTGCAATGTTTCTCTTGTCTATAACAATGGATTACGCTTTAATGACCTTCTGTGGGTATGCCATGCAGTCACTCTATTAGGTCATTCTCGATTTGTCAATATTTTTTTATTTTTGAGTTTATATTCATCCGCTATGGGTTCACTAAAGGACAATGTCCTGATCCTCTTTCCAATATGCCAAATGGGTCATGGTATTGTCTCAGCCTCTAGATTAAGTTTGAGGTTCCATTTTACAGTTGAGCTAGTTTACGTTTGGACAAAATAGGAGTATATACTTGTTGAAGCAGTCATGGAGTTGGGTCTTTCACATCTCTCCGTTGTTTTTTAGAAGGTTTCAAACCCATAATTTGAAGGAGAGACTTGGACAAGATCAAGCAATTGATAAAGCCAAAATCATTCATGTACGAGGTATCATTTGGAATACCTAATCAATAGTTCAAAACTATTGTGGAACTAAAACCTCTTCTAAGCATAAAGTTCTACTACAAACAATGTTTAGCATTTCAACGGTAATAGGTGATATTTCAGTAATTTCTTGGGCCTGTTTGGGCAAATTAACACCGTACCCTAAACCGTGGTCTCAAAAATCCCTAATTCCGTGGCCATAGGTCCCGTCATCCACAACTACATAGTTTTGCATGGCAATGGAATGCTACAAATGATGCTTTCATTTTCCTTGACAATGTCCTCTCTTCTTTTCAAGTAATGCCAAAAAAGAGTGAATCTACATTTTCAGCGAAGCTTTCATCCACATTCATTAAGGATGTCATGTACTTTTATCCTAGTGGTCATTTACATTCATCCTTGATTTCATCCAATTTCATTGAAGATATTGTCACCTACAATCCAAGGTTTCATCTACTTTCATCCAATGTGTCATCTATTTTCATCTAAGAATCATTCATCGACTTTCATCTAATATTTCGTCTCTTTCAGCATAATTATTCTTTTCTTCCTATATAAAGTATATCCTTCTTCTCATGGTAATAGGTGTATTTCAGTTCTACTGGTTTTACATAGACAATTGTAGTCTACCTAAAACCTTAGTCATAGGATATCCTATTTCCATGGCCATAGGTCCCATCCTCTTCAAATATGTATTTGTATATAGCAATGGAATTATGTCACTCGTTTTGTCATTGTTATACAATGGTCCCTTTTGTTTTTCATGCAATGCCTAAACTCCTTTTGGAAATGATAGGAACTCTAAACCATGTTCTACCATGTAATATTTCTTGTAATTTCATCCAATGTTTCGTCTACTTTCATCTAATATTTCATCTACTTTCATTCACTTTTTTCATCCAACCCATTTCATTTTCTTTATGGTTTAATTTGAAATGGTGATCCCAAGCACTACATTTTTAGTACCTTGCATCCAAAATTTTAGTGAGTTTCATCCAAAATTTCAACCTCTTTTTATAGCAAAAATTGAAAATTCCATTTTTTTTCCTATTTTCCATCTAAGATCTATGCTCCCCTCTCGCTTCCTAGCAACATTGAGAAATGAACTACCAACAACTTGTCGATGGATTATGTTAGGTGATTTTAACATGGTGGAACATAGAAGGGACAAATCCAGTTCATGTAGTAAAATCTTACTGGCAATTGAACATCTTCTCTTCAATTCTCTCAAAGATACCATTCAAGTTTTAGAGTTCCATGTACTTCTCCAAGTATGACATATTCATGGGACAATCTTAGGAGTGATGGGGCTAGAATCTTGGCAAAGCTAGATGGATGTTATATCTTTTTTGATATGCCTTCTAGTAGTAGTAAGCTTATTGAATATTGCATTCGTGGGGATCATACATGCTTAGACTATAGCCCAATATTAGTGGTTTTAGAGTTGGCACCAACTACACCTCACCCTAGTAGGTAGATTATATCTTCATGATCCACATTTCTGCATTTCTTGATGAAGCAGCATATCTCATTCAAGGAACATGGTTAGCAACACCACTAGAAGCTCTTTTTCTCCAAATTCAAACTCGTTATTCGCAATTACTATAGATTTTGTGTTTAGAGAGCCTCTTGATTAAGAGAGCATGAAGTGGCACTTTGCAAGTTACTAGATCAAAGGACCAGACAGCTTTAGTTAGATCCACACTCCTATCTATTACAAGATGAAGTTAGTCATTTTAAGTCTCAACTAGAAAATCTTGAGAATCACAAACTTGATGGTAGGAAAGTGCGGTCTAGGGCTTGTTGGAGACTATTTGAGGATTGCCTTACAGCTAAATTCTTCCAAGCTATTAGGGAGACTCCTCAAAACTCATCTTTCATAAAACTTTTTGATCATCAAGGAATAGCTAGGCAAGGCATTGATGACTTGGACCAAATTTGCTCCAGGTTTTATTCCAAACTTCATTCACAAGATCTGACCACCCCTCAAATTATAAACAACCGCAACTCCATCCTCTCATGTATTGTTAATAAACTTAGCCCAAAGATGGTCATTCATCTAGAAGCTCCACTCACTAAGGATGAGTTTTATTCTACAATGAAACAAATGGCCTAAAGTCGTAGTTCAGGACTTGATGGAGTTACAGTGGATTTTTTTATTAAATTCTAGGACTTAATAGGTAATGACTATACAGCTATGATTCAATCATCTATTGTTCAAGGACAACTTCCTTTAGGCATGACATTTGGAGTCATAGCCCTTCTTTTTAAAGAAGGTGACCATGCTAATTTATCCAATTGGCAACTGATTACCCTACTTAACGTCTCGTATAAAGTTCTAGCAAAAATTCTTCAGTTGAAACTACAAAGCATACTTCAAGAGGTTATAAGTCTAGATCAATCTACCTTCCTGCCACTTAGATACATCTTGGATAATGTGCTATTACAAAATGAGATGGTTCAATGGACCTAGGACTTTCACCAAGATCTTATTTTTGTAAAACTTGATTTTACTAAAGCGTATGATATAGTATCATGGTATTTTCTTTTTGATGATATGAGGAAAATCGGCATTCCTAATACTTTTACACATATTGTCCAAATGTTATTCTAGGATGCATTAGCTTTTGTTTTGATTAATGGAAAAATTTCCAACCCATTTATCATTCAACGAGAGGGGCACTAAGAGTTTCCATTAGCCCCTTACTTATTCTTATTGGTCGGGAACGTTTTCAATTTGGCAGCCAAAGAAGATCAACAAGTAGGCAAAATCCAAAGCATCCAACTATCCAAGACGGAGGATTGCCAACTTATTTCATAGTATGCAAATGATAATGGAGTCTCCATTTTAGGGGAAGAAATTTTCCTAGAAAACACGGTAGACCTCATATACCATTTTGGCTTTGCATCAAGTTTGGTGATCAATTGGATAAAAAATACCAAGTATTGGTTTTCAAATATCCCTCTTCTTGACTCTCTCAATAATTTTGGGATTACTTGGGCCCCTCTTCATTTTCTATCTAAACTATTGGGGGCTCCATTTGGTGTTTCTACAACAAAAGATTACTAAAAAGCTAAAGTATTGGACAACTCAACATCTTTCCCTAGTTGGGCGAGCTCTTATAGTTAACGCAATTCTTCTCTCACCTATTTATTATTTTTTGGCTATTTAGTGTAGCTCTATCCAAGCTATTAGGACAGCTAGGGATAGCATACATAATTATTTGTGGAGTGGCTCTGAACACTTGTCTCAGACTAGGGTTAGTTGGACAACTATTGCTTGCCTAAATTAGTTGGTGGGCTCCAATTACTTGATTCAGAAGTCTCTCTTAATGCCTTACTAGCTAAGTGAATTTTGTATGCTATAGAACTCAGTACCTCTAGACTTAAGACTCTCCTTTGTTATTGCATACATCATATGAAACCTCATCCAAACTTAGGATTTGGGTTTTCCTCTTCTACTTGGCTAATGGTACAACGACCATCTATATCTAGAGGATCAAAAGTTTGGAACCACATTACCTCAATATGGAAGAAGCTCATAAAACACATTGAGTTAGCTCCACCCACTAATGCTTCCAAGGTTCTCTCTACTAGCATTTGGTAGTCTACAAGCTTTATAGATTCCAACTTCAACTTTTCTATTGATTGCACTAGAATTTTAGCTAGAGGAGGCCTTTGTACCATTGGAGATATATGGGATGATGACACTAAGGACTTTAAGACATGGAAGATCATTTCAGAAGAATTTCTTTTTACCATTATAGAGTGCCATTACTGGTTTTTCCTTATCTCCCAAATTCCCCCTACATGGACTCAATTGTTATTGGATCAATCTCATCTAGCCTTTGTAGGAGATTGGTCTGGCCTCTATTCCATAGGCAATGACAATTTTCCAAAGATCACATGGTTGGTATTTGAACCTAATCCTACTCTATTCAATACACATATTCAAAATGTTTCTTTGAAAAGCAATATTACACGTGCTATCATAGTTGTCAATTCTAAATAGCTAACAATCATCACAAGTACAACAAATGTATCGATTTATAGAGGCATTGTACGAAGAATTCGAATTATTCAAATCAAAAAACGAAAAAAAATGTTTACCTCAATTCTTATTTTTAGGCAATGTTCAATTTCTCTCTTATGACCCAAGAAGATGGAAATGGTCCACTAGCAAATCACTCATGGATTATACATTGGCCCTTAGTCATAAACTACTCTTAACTTCAATACAACTGAAACGTTCCATTGCTACTAAATGGCCTATCCTTCTCTCGATTTCATATATCCCACATAGGCAAGATGTCTAGATTAAAGACCGCTTTCAAAAAGATGCGGCCTTCTTATGGTCAATTTGACACAATGCAATTGCGGTAAACTCATAGCAAACTCAAATCACACCAGGAATTGATATGGATTGTATTTGTTGCACTTCTAGTGTCATAGAGACTCCCCTTTACAAGTTCTTTGAGTGTCCAAGATCCCAAGATATTTGGAATTATGCACTCTCAATGATGCATCATATTTGTGGTGCGTATCCAACTATGGGCCCTCACCAAAGATTGGATGCCATCCAATGTATCTTTGGACCTCTATTCCTCGATCATTTTATAGAATTCACATATTATGGTCTATCATTCATAGAGCTGTCCTCTAGCTTTGTTGGATTACATGCAACCATTTGGTATTCGCACAAGACCGTTGGCCTACCATTCTTCTCCACACATCTTTATGAAGTGCCCTCCTTGACTTAGGTCATGCTATAGCTCTCAAGGAGGACTTGGCTTCTAGACATAGGCTTCAACATCCTAATAGAATTTGGACTAAGTTCTCTAGTACTTGGTTAATTTCCCTAGTCCTAGCTACTAGTGATGGTGACTCTTTTAGATGGAACAAAAAGGGTCCCCCCTCTTTGTTTGTTCACTTAATTTTTGGTTCTTGCTTCTACTTTTTCTTTTTTTTTGCTCATATTCTCTTCATTTGTTCGGCCTTTGGCTCGGTGGTTACTTTGTTCCTTTTAATACAATGGTTTCCATTCGTTATCAAATTTTTTTTTTAAATTCATGAATTTTTACTACATGATTTCAGATAAATAAATTACAAGATTGTATAATTGAATTCTAAAAAATATATATTTTTTGTTTTCTAGGGTAAACGCAACAAAAATGGCAATTTTGAGAGTTTTTTTGACAAAAAAATGTCCTTGGTCCTTTAAGGAGAAGGAAAAGACAAGGCAAGTCCATTATAGAAGTGGAGAGGTAGGAAGTATAACAATATAGGTGGGATATGTAAATTAGGACATGAGAGTGCTCAACATCTCATTGTCAAGTCAAATGCACTAATTGTTTTCACACTTGTTCTTCAAACCTCAATTAAGCATCGTAAAATAAAAAATTTCAAAACTCAACCAACCAATTAAATGTGAAAAATGAAATGAAATTTCAAATTCCAAAATCATTTTGTTATAGTTTGTAGCCTCCAATCAAAAATTATGGACAAAGTTTAGAAGAAGCTATGTATGTAGAAGTCCTTCACTATGCAATTCAAAGGCTTGTAAGTCAAAATGCATGTTTGTATACCTATTCTATTATGGGATTATGTTACCAAGCTTGTTGGAAGAGTATATAAAACATTTAAGATCAATTGGACCTATCTATCATGATTGTCCAAAACTACCCCTATTTATAAAAAAAAAATCCCTTTGAGGATTAATTTTTTAAGTGAAAATTAGAATTGTTGCCAAATATTTGAGGAATTAAGTTAGCAATGGAATACATCTTTGGGAAAAAAAATTCAGAAAAATTCAACAAATATTGCATTAGAAAGGGTTTGTCCAAAAAGGAAGAATCACAAAAATTCAACAAACATTGTATTATAAAAAGTTTTTCACAAAAATGAAGAATGGCTTGAATTGAATTGTCCTTAAAGGTTTTGGAAGTTAATTTTCTATTGTTATAAACCTTTTTCTATTTGAATATTCCTAAACTCTAAAATTCCTTGACTTTTTTTCACAAAAGTATTTGATATTGTAATTTTCAAGTACTTTGAGTATAATCAAAAACTAAATTCATTTTTCAAACTTATAAACATACAAAATTGTACTAGACTATTGTAGGAACATGTGGAAAAAAAAAGTTCAACCCATTTAATTATGTTGATTACAAGATCATGACACTAAAGTTAAAATAAACAAAATTGTAGGCCCTACACACAAGGGTCAAGTTAGTTTGACTGAACTTTATAGAAAAGGAGGCATTGGCCAACTTTGAAAATTCTCACCATCGTGTAGGTAGTTATTCTAGTTACATGTATATCAATTTTTAAAGATAATGGAGGTATTTGACAAAAGGTTGCTAATATGTGAGCTTAGGAGTGTGAGCATATGAGCTTGAAAGACTATACACCTATATTATAGGTGTCTATATTATAAAAACCTTCTATGAATATAGTGTTATTATAATATAGGTACCTATACTATAGATGTTTATATTATAAGCACTTTTAATAGTGGTAGTATATCTACCTATATATGCTCAGAACTCACATGCTTACATTTTGATGCTCACACAAATAGCACCATTGGTATAGAAGGCTTCCTATTCATGCCAATTTTTTGGCATTTGGACCTACAATGTGAAATTTAATGAAATAATCTTTTATTTTGAAAAAATCCATAATTTTTACATTGCATGTCCAAACGCTGCGAACAAAGCCCTTGCACTTGTTTATATATAAAGCTTTCTATTTGTACCAAGAATGCAATCTTTCACACTATAATTCAAAAGTGATTGAATTTCAAAGTTATTATTAATTAAAAAATTTACAATTTATTTTTACTTTGATTTTGGTTGCGGCAATATCACAAGTGACACTACTTCTCACTAAGATATGCTCCTTCGAAGTGCACTACCCTATATTTTCATTGACCTAAATAAAACTTTGAACTTATATATATATAATTATGAAGCCAAATAATTTGAATTTTTTTCAGGTACCCTCTCTAATGTGAACTTCAAAATCCTATGGTTATATTATATATGATCTTAAGAAAAAAATGAGCATACAAGTTGTTTTGGGCAATTTTGGGCAATTTTGAAAGTACACTCCCCTTGGGTCATTAGGAATCAAGAAAATGATTCATACAATACAAAATAGATGATTTCCACGGTAACCAACTTATCCTTTTGGAGTTCATAAATTTCTTGTAGAGGCTTTGACATTGACAATGGTTCAAGCAAATTATACAAGTGAATACACCAAATTCATATCAATGTACTTCCGTTTTGGATACTTTTTTTTAATATCGTACTTAAATTATTGGTGTTGAAAAAACATTTCCTATTTAATTTTTCATCTTTATAGTTTTTGAAGATACACTAAAAAACCACCATAGTTCACATGAGGGATTGATCATAAACAAACTATGTTGTCTTTTAGAGTATAAAATGTGTTAGTCCTTAATCTTGGAAGGATGCCAGCCTATTACCAAGGTACTTACTAAAAAATGATTTGATTTTTGGACCAATAGGTGCATTTTTCATTTTTACAATGATTTAGAAAGTCATCCAATGAACACTTTTAGATTGCTGTGTCATTATGTATAAGATTAAATAATAGACTAAGTTTGAGGGGCTTGGTTTTCAAAGAATCTTCATGAAAACTTTTCCAAGACTCACTTATAGATGAACTTCTCAATATTATACACTTCATCTTTATGAAATGCATCAATCAATTTAAGTCTTGGGTTTTGAATTACTATTTGAGCTTGTAGTTTTTGCATTGAAAAGTTTGATAAATTTTCAATAGTAGATTTGAGGTTGCCCATGGTATTGAGGATAGAATGTCTTCATTGATTGGTCATTTGAACAAGCTACATAATGCCCACGTACGAAAGATTTTGAAATCCAAGTTTGGAGAGCCTTCCCATCACTTCAAATGTTCTATGAAGATTAAGAACATTAGTTTGTGAATTGGGAATGGATAGAAAATGCCAATGACACTGTTTGAAAATCTTTGTCATGTTCCAACTAAGTGTCTATGGTCTTTAATGACTAATGAGAGTTCTAGCCAAGTAGTGTGAATTCCTTGGTTGGAATAGGACATGATTTTTACTTCAATCTTCAATCCCTTTATAATGGATTCCAAAATAAGGTGGGAGCCCTATTTTTCATTGATGCTTTGGAGTGTAAATAGTGTTGTTATCAAATTGATAGGTTCTAAGTAGACAGATTCAAGATGATTGGTGTAGTACAAAAATGGCTCACACTAGATAGATTCAATAGTATCCAACTGAGAGTGATCTTACTGTAGAGTCTTAAACATTTGGGACAATTGTTCAGAATATAAATGATCGACAATTTTAGGTTGTGTAAGTTATCATATGTTACTGTTCATGCAACAAAATTGGACCTCCCAAGACTTGTTTTACAACTCATGTAGAAAATGAAAGAGAAATATGGAAATATATTTTGTGCAAACCAACCAGATTGCATGCACAAATATTTTGCTCAAGAACAAACATTTTGGGTAAAAAGTGCCAAAACCAAAAGTCAATGATATATGAAAATAAAATCTTGCTATAGAGTATTGCAAAAATATATGAATTTTGGTCCATAAATATTTACTATATATATTGCAAGTATTTGAGATATTTAAAAAGTTAATGTGTATAAATTAGTGATTTTTTTCCTTAAATCAATACTGGATGCATATACCGTCTAACGAGATTGAAGTCTTTGTCTAAGTGATTGGCTTGGACAAAAAGAAACCACTGGCAAACAACTAGGTAAGCAGTCCATAAATGGCCCATTTAAGAGCTGGAACTGATTTGGGGGAGGTGAAACTTCTTGAAATATTTTTCAGTAAATTATCTTTGAAAGACAAGTGGAATTGGCATCTAGTCCAAGTTGTTTCGTAATTTTTGGAGCTTTTTGGAATTAGTTATGAAATTTTGAAGTTCTAATGCAGTGGGCTCTGAAATCACCCACCTCCTGAAATGTAAACTCTGTGTATATTGCTGATATAATGAAAAAGCAATATGTACTGTACAAATAGTGTACATTTCAGGAGGTGGGCAATTTTAGAGCTTGAGTGCTTTATGGACTTCTTACCCTAGTGACTAAATATGTGAACTACAAAGGTGCTTAAAACCACTAGGTCCTCTATTTGGGCTTTTACTTGCAAGTTGCAATACAATAGTCTAATTTAAAGAGGGAGACAATTTAAACAAGGTATTTGGTTACAATATGAGGGTATATGCTCTAAAAAATAATTTGAAATGGTTAAATGTTTGTTTGATGTATGGTATTTTTTGGTATTTAAATTTACATGTTTTTATGAAAAACAAAAGTGTAATATATTGTGGACAAATTAAAAGGTAATTTGTTTGCAACCCTCTTCAATTTTAACTTGTTATCATTTAAAAGTTAATGGCATAATCAACAAACAACTTTATGGTTCTTAGAACATATTAGAAAGGAATGATGCTAGTGTGTGAGCTTAGAGATGAAAATTAATGAGCCTTTAGCTTAGGTGTAAGTGGGTACCCGACAACCATTGAAGGTGTTTATGATATAGGTATCCTATAATCATGGAAGGTGTCGATAACATAGGTACCTATAACATAGATGCCTGGGCTCATGGACTCAAAATTCTAGGCTCTTATGCTAGCAATCTTGCATTAGAAAAGTTGAAACAAATTCAAAACAGCACTATACCAATATTGTGAAGGAATGTCAACTTCAATGCATTGATTTTAATCTATACAACCACTTACTAAGGTAGAAAAAAATAAATGGACTAAAATTAAAGGAGAAGCAACTATCAAGTATTAAGAACACTATGGAGATGCCTCCAAACTTAGATAATGAAAGAGTGCAATGGTATATGTACTTTTAATTGACAAAGAATTCAACTAAGCATAATTACTATTAAATGGAAAGATTTATTCTATCTAGGGATTGAATTGGTAAATGAATATAGATTTCAACACAATTTACAATGCAATATTTTGACAATGTAAGAATAAGTTTTGAATTTTCTAAGTGCTAGTGATAAATACACGACAATCTAATAGAAAGTTCTAATGTTTAAACCTTGTACATCTTCAAAATTTATGTCTTGATTGTAGGCAATAATTAAGATGTGATGATTTTTGGTTAATGATAATTTTGTATTTACCTCTAAGTACAAGTATAAAGTTTTGTGTTAGTACAAAATTGGTGAAACTTTGCATTGGAACTAGAGTTAAGGTCTATTTTGAACTTCAAGACAATAGAGAAACCCTTTCCAAGAGACATGGTTGAATAAATTGTATACAATTCTAAATTATTGTCATTCCAAAAAAGTATAAAGTTAAACAATTTAGAAAAAGAGTTAACAAAATAAGGATTCTAAAAAAAAAATTACAATCCTCAACATACTATGATTTTTCAAATACTTCTATATAGTGAACAAAGTGAAAAGAACATTATATTTTGTACTAAGGTTAGTATATCCAAAATTGCACCTTATCTAAAACCACCATCGCTACTTTACATACAACTCTAAAATCAATATGAACCTATGTTGAGATGAGTTTAAAACATCTACTACAAAAATCTTTGACACTTAGTAACTTTTGCATACGGTATTTAAATGTTGCATTTTTTGTGAGTTGGAACCTCCTTCCATTTGCCAACAAGAAAATATGAAAACTTGACAAGTACAAAAATTGTAATTGTACCTAGTAAAAATGTGGGCTTTTTGATGTCCCTACCTTGTATGTTTGGGGTAAACTTTGATTTTCTTGTGGAATCATGCTAAGGAATCTTTATACTATACAAAGTTGAGGATAAAATCTATAACAATGACAATGAAGATGAAAATAATGATAGTTATTAATAAGTGTATATCAATTCACAGAACAAGCACTTTATCAAGGCATTCCATTTGAGGTTGCATACAATATAAAATTGTTGTACCAATGAACTAGAGGTCCCTTTTATTTCTTTGAAAAGACCCCCTTTCGTGAACAAAATTGACTTATAGTAGCCAACCCATTCCTCATTACAACCATTTGGGTAGTATAGGGTGGTGTATTTCCATGCACATAGAAGATGGATGAGTGATCAAAAATAGCATATTATAATTGGACTACATGACTCTTGATTTTGCAACTAGCCTTTGGTCAGGAACATGATGATATATATGACCAATATAGGATGAATAGAATCTTCACCTAGAAAATTTATGATAGTATTGTTTTGGAAAATAAAATTCTAAAAATTAATATGGAATCCTCTTGAAATCTAATTCTACACATGCGGAAATTTTTCCACTCAATACACCTACAATCTAGATATTCTCAATTGCTTAAGTGGTAAAAAATGGATTGGCTTCTTTATTACAAAATTGTCTTACATGGTTCGTTAGCCAACCCCAATTCTTGCATTAACTGATAAGTCCATCACATGCATTTAGGATATATTACTTCCTAGCATAGAGAGGACCATTGTATGGTTAAGTTATACAACGTTAATCCTCACAAGACACAACCCTTACTAAAAGTGCTCCAATTATTGGACCAACATGTGAATTCCTTGTTTCTATAGTAAACAATCATGTCATCCATCAACCACTTTTTGGCTTTAGTATTGTTTATGGGTTAACCTCTAAAGCATTGAATATAGTTTCTTTGAGAATATAGTATTTTTGAACAACTTACTACAAATGGAGTTTTTATTTTTTCCCTTTGAAATTTTTACACAATATATGACCTAAGAGTTGCTTTAATCCCTAAAGTCCTTTGTCTCCTTGGGGGACAAATTGGATTTTGGACAAGATCTTGTAACCTCATTTTTTTATGAAAGTTTTTTTAATGTTTTTCATAATATAGAAAAACTAATTAGCTATGTGCAAATATAATTTTTTTATTTCAATTGGTGACCATGAGAAAAGGTTATACCACAAAAGCCTAGAATTGAACTCGGCAAGCTGAACAAAAAAAAATGCAAAAAGTCAAAATAAAATAAATTCATTTTCCTAAGATATTTTATTTTTGTCTACATGTGAAACTTTGAATCATTCTACTTGGACTAATAATGAGAAAGTTAAAGACAATCTTGTTTTTATGGGCAATCTAAGCATCTCCTTGATAAAATAGTTTGTAGGATTCATTTCAAAATGCAATTTTCACAATTTAAAAAAAAATTGTTTGAAAAGATTGTGTTTTCTTGCTAAAACAATCTTACTATTGGAATTATTGTCTTTCAATCCCATCTTAATAATTTATTTATTTTTTCAATCTTAGACCTACTTCTATTTAACAATTTTTTAAAGAATGAAATTCTAATGTTTTTTTAAAAAGGAATTCCTAGACTTTCAATTCAATTCTTCAACATAAATTATTTTAAATCAAAATTGTAGAGCAAAAAATTCCACAAATGGCAATCGAAGTCATCTGAAATTGTAGGCTATTGTTCCAAAAAAATTTCTTTTTCAACTTTAAATGCTAATATCTTCCACTCTATATGATCAAACTTCATGAAATTTTTACCACATGAGCTAAGATAAGTGAAGTACATGATCCTATGGTTAGATTCTATTTTATTTTATTTTATTTTTCGGATGAATGCAACAAAAATGGCAATCTTGAGTGTTTTTTGACAAAAAAAAATGCCTACGGGACTAGTGGGGTTAAGGCACATTAATTTTCTTCACTTTTGGCTACATGATTAAAGAATTATTGTATAAAAAATAAACTTTTCAATGCTCATTAGGCAACCCAAAAAATTCTTTAAAATTTTTAAAAATTTGAAATTGGTTCTCTAGATTTACACATATGTGAAAAGCTTTGAATCTTTCCATTTTGATTAATGAGATGAGGAGTTTTAGTTTGTAGGTAGTCATAAAATCTCTACTCTAAAATAAACTTTGAAGTCCTTTATTTAATTCAATTTTCAATATTTTTGAAAAAAAAATTAAAAACATTGGATGTAGATTGTTTATTACAAAATTACAAGCATTGGGATTGGAATTTTTTAATTCTATAATTAAATTCTTAACAATTTAGTGTTTTGAATCATTTTCTATTTCTTTTTACTTACTAATCTTTCCTATGTGTTATACAATTCTAAATGATTTAAAAAATTTCAAGCAACTGCCTAGGTTTTTCCAAGGCCAAAAAATCAAATTTTGTCAATTCAAATGCTAATAAGGTAAACCTACCTATGACAAGCAGAATGGCTGATCTGTCCTATTGCCATTGACAAAAAAAATCTGATTTTTTTGTACAAAGACAAATGTGAGAAATGAAGGAAGCAACTAGAATTTTATTTTTTCGACAAAATATGAATTTTTTGTGAATTTTCGAAGTTTGCTGTCCAGTTTGCCCAAAAAAGTCTGTAGACTACCCCAAATCAGCAGAAAAGTGTTTCCATGATGGTCATCTTACCACCCAAAGCAGTCATAACATTCTTTAACATGGTTACAAGATTTCCTAACATGGATATGACATAAAGAAATTAAAAAATAACTTTTTACTAACAGTTTACACTAGAAAGGTGTCAATGTTCTATCATAGTTATTAATAACTCCATAACCATATTCCAAGGCTTTGATGACAACTAAAAATCAACCTAATGTAGTCTTAATTCTATTTTTAAGAAAAAGTTTCTCATGGGTTGATGGAAGACTGTAATGGGGGAGTTCCCTAGGTGCCTATCATGGGTGATTTGCCTGTCATAGGGAGGTTTACCTTATCTTGCCATCTACATAGTGGAAAATTCTGAAATTTTTTCCACATTTTCTCAAACCAACGTACAACAAGATCCTATGGTTACATGTGTCCGAAAATGTTTTTTTTTTCTAAAATTTGGCACTTGTACTAGAAATGGCAGTTTTGGAGCATTTTCAATGAAAAAATAGTCAAAAACCTTAGCTTTTACCTTTTTAGGTTAAGGTGATCAGTCTGCACACAAAATTCCGAATGCTGTGATCGCCGGCCTGGACCACGTGTTGTCACGATTCTCCAATTGTTTGCTATCGAATACTTTTATCAGCGTCCCACCTGAGGCCTCCAATCAGACCACTTTATCTCCGTCTGCACACAAACGACTAAGGTGGAGGGTATCCTGCTCTCCTGCACCATGTGGTCAAAATTTCTCCAATTGTTTGCTAGCACGCGACGGATTGGACAAAAATAATTCTAACTCGTCATTTATCAGAACTCCAGAAGTTTCCACTGCTTTCCACTTGCCCGCAAGATAAGCCAGTACTTCTGAATCATGACAATGTTGCAGTACATGAGATTATTTGAACGTTTCAAAAGGGCACGAGCTCTTTTCAAAAGGAGCCTTGGCGTCAGTGAGGTACCGAGCTTTTACTGATCGAGATTGACGCTTTCCTGTGATCCCCATTCCCCAAAGCTCACGGCATCCATTGATTGACTACAAAGGAGACCTGCGAAGGACGATACCCAGAAACTGTTCATTCTAAGTTCCACAAATTGATCTGTCAGAAACATAGTTCCAAGGCAAAATTCGAGGGAGAGCACATCACGCGACTCTACAATTACAATTAAGTTACAACAATATTCCCGAACAGATTGCCTGAGAACGTGGAAAACGTTGGTCAGAAAAAACAAACTCATTTCTTTATTTACAATTATGTATACAATGCCGTAGGGTCTACAACGACTAAGCATGATCACTGCCGTAATTTAAACTATTCCAAACCAAATACTCCGTACAACGATCACACCTAATTAGAACAATAAATTTACAACATTGCGATTTATCTGCATAACTAAGGCAGATAATCCAACGGCTATAAGTCTTCACTATTGAACTCGAGATGTAGAACCGTACATCTCCTGTACAAAAGCGTCAGATAGACATCCAGGGTTTCCCTTTAAGTCTATCGTATAAAGGATTTCGACAAATTTGATTTATTTACAAATTGAATAATTCAATCTGAACTTTCAGAAGCTGTAAGCAGTGTTGACGTGGGAAGAGTAGTCAGAAGCTCCAGCCCCCTCCCAACCCATCCACTCCTCCCAGTCCTCCCAAGAGTCGTCGGTGGCTCCCATAAAGCCGTCCAGACAATCATCACCCACATCAGTGGTTCCTTGTTCCTCCAATTCCAAGGCAACCTGCAATATCAAATGACGAGAACTATTCAGTGTCCAACTTCTGTGCATGTCTAAATTATGAAAAAAGCCTTATATGCAAAATACAGAATGCGGTGCCTTCGTACCGATTGTTCAGAACTGGGACGATGATGCTGATACAACTGGAAATATATGGAAGATAGAACTTTGTAGGTTACCTCGTAGGCGTTGTTCACTTGCTTGAACTTTAGAGCACAGTGTTCTCCCTTGCACACATCAGGGTGATACTGCAAACATTTAACAGCCAGGGGCAAAAGGTCAACGGGTGATCACCAAAATGCGGAAACAGGAGGAAAAGCCATGCAAGAAAATGATCATTCACTATGATGCAATCAGCAGTGCTGTAATACAAGTAATGGTGATTACTAGTAGACAAGGACACAAGAGAACACGCAGCCTTTTCGTGTCGAGCAGCAGTGATTTCGTGATTGGAGTCCAAAGCTATTAACAATAACAGGGTATAAGAAGTCCAAGATGCTTTCCGAAATCACAAAATGAGTAATTAGGAACAAAATCGTAATCGGTGACAGGAAGTAGGCAAGTATTCAAACGTATTCCTCTAGCTAAGGCTCTGTTTGGAAATATGTTCAAGTCAAGCCATCTTTGCACAATTAGACAACTGCAGGGAATAGAGATATATATTACCTGGAGAGCCAGCTTCCGGTAAGCTTTCTTAATTTCCTGTTTGGAGGCGGCAGCGCTGAGACCTAAAGTTGCAAAATGCTCGCCATAGCTGCCCCCTCCGTTCAACGCTCGTATTGAGGACCCTGGTCTTCCAGACCTCTCCATCAGTCTGCAAACTCTGGGCGGGCTCGAAGAGCTTATACTATGGGACACGGAATCAGCATGCAAGGAGCTCTGAAGCAGTACTCTCTCCACATTATTGTCCGCAAAGGCTCGCGTGATGCTCACTTGACCTCCTCGTAGAAGCTTCCTCATGGCGTCGTCAGGCAAAATTTCAACAGTAAATCGTTGCGCAACAATCCGACGGCACAACGTGCTCTGTTTTTGAAGAAGCTCCCGATCGGAACTGAACTCCGCAACAATTCTCCAAATCCAAAAAGCAAATAGAAAAAATCTCTGACCACAATCCCTATTTGTGCAAGGAGCACGAAAACAGTCCTGAAAACAAGACTTGTATGCTGGGCTGCAAGTTTTCGAGATAATTGTTGCCGATCGAATCACAAGCTTTTCAAAAGTGGAATTTGGATCAACACTCGCTGCGAAAAACAAGGCCTTACAAAGTACGCTACCTCGCCGCAGCAAAAGGTCCTTGAAGAAGCTCCCGATCGGAAATTGAAATCCACAATACTTTGCCAAATTCAAAGGCGTATATAAGAAAAAACCACGGTCTATAAATCCTACTTCGGCAATAACTTAAGTACGAAAACGATTCAGAAAGCACAATTTATATCCAAGGGAACGTGTTCTCAAGATAGTTTGCTGCATCGAATCACGAGCTATTCGAAAGTGACGCCTTGATCAATCAAAGGCCATAGCTAACTCAATACGCAACCTCGCTGCAGCTAAAGGTGCCACGACAATCCAGATCCAGATCTGACCTCAATAGTGACAAGAAGATCCTCTCCTTGAAACTTCGCAATGTAAAATCCTCACTCAAACTTCGCAATGTAATTCCTCCTCATAAACTTCCATAGGAGGATATTCCTGAAATGTTATAATCAACCTCCAGGTCTACAACCAAAGTGCCAGAACCTACTAAACGAATCCTACGAATCGCGGTCTTGATACTGTAACTGACCAGAAAGGGGCGAAAAAGGAATCGTGATTGCACAACGAGCACAACAATAACTTAGGGATCGGCACTGACTCTTTTTTGCTCGCCACCCGAGGTTGGAGCAAATCTTATCTTCGCTGCGGCATCCGAGTCATCACGATATACATGAAAACCGTCAGTTCGTGTCTTCGTGACGACGCGGCGAATGGTCAACCAATGCCGTCCCAGAGACGCCCGTGATTGAATGCAGTGATGAAGACGAAGAAGCAGCCACAGCCGGTTGGTCACGTGCGGAATCTTTGGACGAATCGCGAGCTCCCCGTTCGAGAGCGTCCAACCCACGAACTCGAAATTGCGAAAAAGAAGCGGAACGGCAGGCCATCCTCACCGTTCAGTATTCTCTCCGCGCGCAGATCATCGAGCAGCTTGGAGTTCCTTCAGTTCCAAGCAACTTGCGCAAAGTCGCAAACCCTTCCGTCAGTTCAGTTTGCGTACTGTTCCTGCAACCTCGGAAGTCGGGATCCTGTCCTTCCGTTGCTGCAACTGAATAAACTTGAGCAGGGGCTCCGGGCCGCAGGATTTTTAGTACCATTTGTTTAGGGCAGTGCTAACACCGATATTCACGGGATAGGTATTCTCATCCGTGGTCATGAATGAAATATGTAAAATGTGGATGATAATTCATCTTTCATCCAAACGTGCTGAAATTCATTAAAAAAATATGGTGAGATATTCACATAAGACGAGTGTGCCCTATGATGTTGCCAAAATAAAAATAAAAATAATTTTCTAATTTTCTAATTTATAGAAACTTTGAAATTTAATATCTTTTCTTCCAACATGCACATCCGTGCATCCCTCCTTACATAAGGCTTTCGAAAAGTACCAAGAACAAAATCGGGGGATGTACATTTTTTTAGGATCTTATTGTAACAAATAAAAAAAAATAGCCTCATTTGAAGTATAGACTAGTGTGCCTTGTGTTGTTGCCACAACCAAAATAAGAGTTAAAGTCATTTTTTTCATTTTTTTAACCCCTAAAGGACCATTGTCCCTTTGAGGGTAAAATGGGATTTTGGGCAAGTACCTATAGGCTGAATTTTTGTTGTGATTTTTTTATACTTTTTTTGAAGATAGAAAAATTGATAAGCTTTATGAGAGTATAATTTTTTTCACAATTGGTGCCCTGAAACAATAGTTATGACCAAATAAGCTCAAATGAGGGGACGGGGAGCAGTGTAGGTAGCAAAAACAAATTTGCAAAAATTTGAATTCTTTTTTAATATTTTTTTCCTCATAGATTATATTTTTGTCTATCTGAAAAGCTTTGATTCATTTCATTTGGATTTATTATGAAAAAGTTATGGACATTCTTGTTTTTCAGGTAGTTAGAGCATCTTCTTGAAAAAAATAACTTGTAGGATTCATTTTTGAATGCAATTTTTCAAATTTTTTTATTTTGCATTGTTTAATTTACTTGCTAGAACAATCTCACCATTGTGATTAGTGCATTTTAATTCCATCTAAAATATATGAATATTTTAGAATTTCCTTCTATCTCTTACCTACTTCTATTTAACAATTTTTTAAGAATGAAAATTAAGTTTTTTTGAATTTCTGTTTTTTTTCTCCAGACTCTCAACTCAATTCTTCACTATAAAGATTGAAAGCTCAAAACTTTGTAGTGCAAAAATTTTTAGTTAAAAATGTTCAAAGTCAAAAAAAACAGTCCTGCAATGTGTTGAAAAACTTGTTTTTTCCACTTTAAACACAAATATCTTGCAATTTGTGTGGTGAAAAATTTTGAAATTTTTTCCACACTTTTTGATACTAGTGAGGTGTAAGATCCTATGGTTAGACATGAAAAAAAGACAATTAAATTATTTTTTTACTCTTTGCTATAGAAATGGCAGTTTTCAGTGTTTTTTGGCAAAAAAAAGGCCTTGATCCTTTAGAGGTTAATCCATTCAAACTTTGATATTCAATAGTTTTCACATTTTGAAATTCAATTATTCAATGTATGAATTAAAAAAATCCATAACTTCTACATCGTATATCCAAACACCATGAAATTGGCATGAATAGAAAAACTTATCCATGAAAGAGTGCAAAGACTTTGTTGCATGGTGTTTGGATATGCAATGCAAAAAATATGAATTTATCAAAATAAAGTATAATTTCATTCTATTTTTTTGATTCATAAAAACTTTTTTAAAAATTGATAAAATTTTGCATTGTAAGTCAAAAACGCCATGAAACAACATTTGTACACCCTTTTGAACAAAGAGGTTTTGAGCAATATTAAGAACATAGCTGAACACCTTATGGTTTGTTAGATCTTAGCATATCAAACAAAATAAAGCAAACAATCTAATTTAAGGGTATGGACTAGTGTACCCTATGCAGTTGCTACAACCAAAATAAAAAATAAAATTTTAATTGAAAAAAAATTTTGAAATTCAATGTCTTTTACACTATAGGGCTTTCTTCTAGTGCCAAAGGTTGTGTTTTTGGTATGTACAGAAAGCCTTGTGCACAAAAGAGTGCAAAGACTTTGTTTCCTAGCATTTGGATATGCAATATAAAAGCTATGGTTTTTCCAAAATAAAAGATTGTTTCATTTGATTTTTTAATTTTAAAAAAATTCATAAATTTCACATAATAGGTTTAAAGTCCACAAAATTGGCATGAATAGAAAATTCTATGTACAAAAGAGTGCAAGGGCTTTATTTAGTGGCATTTGGAGATGCGATGCAAAAGTTATACTTTTTACAAAATAAAAGATAATTTTGATTCAATTTTCCTTGATTCATTAAAACTTTGAAATTCAATAACTTCCACACCATAGGTTTAAACACTATGACACAAAGTTTGTACATCCCTTTGTTCAAAGGGGTTTCCAACGGTACTAAAAAACTTTCTAAAAGCCTTACAATTTGTTAAATCTCATTGTATCAAACAAAAAAAACTACCTATTTTAAGTTATAGACTAATGTGCCTTGAGCCGTTTCCACATGCAAAACAAAGGTAAAAGTTTTTTAAATTTTTAAATTTTTAAATTCATTAAAACTTTGAAACTCAATAAGTTTTCTCACTACAACATGAGAGATTGCATTCTTGGTACAAATAGAAAGGCTTAATATGCACAAAAAAGTGTCCATTGCAAAAAGAAGAATACAATGTCAAACATTTTGTGTGGCTATTGAATCATGAATTGCCCCCCACCCCACTCCAACAAATATCTTTATTTTGGAGTAGTTTTTTAAATTTCATTTATTTTAAATAGTCTAGATTAGAGCTTTTATTTTTGGCGAAATTTTGCTACTGTCAAAAATCTAACGTCTCTGGCTTCATCTCTCCAAAAATTGACCTTTGAAGTGAGACCAACAAGGGGGACATGAGTCCAAAATAAAAGCCCTATTCTAGATAGTGATCTTAAGTGATGAAGTTGTTTGTTTGCATCCATAGTCATAAATGAATTGTATAGAATATAAATAAAAATTCAATTATTGATTCAAAAATGTATATATTCATTTTTTAATAGTGATATCGTAGAAAGCTTTTTGTAGCAATTTTGATGATTTCATTCAATGAGGAATAGAAAAGATGTCATCAAATATTCTCTTAAAAGATTTTGTATTGTTTTTTCAAATTTTTTTGCTCAAAATCAAACCTCTAATCTTTGGGGGTTTATTTGTTGAAAAAAAATAGAACATAGCTTATTGACTAAAGATTTGTGGCCTTTGAAACATTCAATTCTAAATCAAGGCTAAAATCTTCATCTTTTTCACTATCTTTTTATAAATCTAATTATAGAATATTTAGTTTACTTATATTGTCCTATGGTGGCTCTCACTTAATAATAGAGTAATGTTATTTATTTTGTAGTGTGGCAGTTACTGCCACTTTTCAGTGCATTGTACTTGATAGTGGCATTTTTGAAGTTAAAGTGCCAACTAAAGAGTGACTTAGTGGTCACAATAGCATAATGTTAGAGTTTAGTTTTTAAAGAATGTAACCATTTTAGGGCCTTATAGTTTTGACCATTTTAAAAATATATACCAATTTTGGTTGGTAAGATGATTAATATGGCAGACTTAATAATAAGTTTGGGAGATTTGGTGGCTTTTATGAGTTTGGTGGAGCATTACTAAAAAATATATAACAAATTCACTTATTGTCATAAAATACAATTTTTCTTTCTATTAGTACTTTATGTATTGTTTTCCCACCTATTGAAAAAATTGGATACATGCACAAAACTCCAAGGAATCAAGCAAAAAATTGTGGACATGATATCTGACATACAATACTTTACATTCTCCTAAAACTTTAAAGAAAAATCCTCCACAAATGCAAGATTATAGTACTTAAATGTCAAAAATTAGTTTTTTTTTCTAACTTTTTTATATACGAAATTTTGTGTTTCATAATTTTTAACAAAAACCACTAAACCCTAAACCATCACAAATATCTTTTTTTTATTAACTAAATAAAGGTTATAGGAGGTTTTCTTTTGAAGGCAAGGACTTAAGAAAATCTGAAGTCAAGTTTTGAATTGGAATTTTAAAATTGAAACAAATATATGTGTGTATGTGTGTGTGTGCGCGCATGCGTGTGTGTATATAATTTTATTTTTAAATTATTGATTGTAAAACTTTATTACCATTGGAAATTGACATTTTTCAATTCTAAATCATAGGTATTAGCAATTCATATGTTTCTTTCATCCTATATGTAGTCTAGCTTTTTGACTTTTATTACTATTTTTTTGTTTTTTTTAAGAATTTTATATATATATTCTACTCTATTTCTAATATTTAGTGTAAAAATAGGCTTATTTTATCTTCCAAGTGTGAAAATGATTCAAAACTATTGAAGAAAGTAGTTAGTTTGGAAATACAAAGTAAAAGTAAAAGATAAAAAAAAGGGAGAAAAAGAAAAAGAAATAGAAAATGAAGATTCGGGGAACTTTAATGCAGAGACGTTGCAGCTGTTGGCTAGCACGCTTCCGATCACCCTCCTCCTTCTGCCTTTAATTCACTTCTCTCTCCTATTGTTTCCCCCCATCATCGCAGAGATACAGTGCAGTTTTGAGTGTAGAAATTCTTGAGCGTATAATCTTGTTTCTTGTAATAAAAGTTGAGTTTTTATGCAAACTGTGCGTTCTTGTTATTGAGTTGCTATACTCCGTGCTATTGTATTGGTTGCTTGGTGTCACGTGAATTGTTCTGTTGTACTGCTGGATTGTATCTGCAAGATGATTAACTGATGAATTCGTGGACTGACCTTGCTGGCTGTGAGACGTGGGCACATTGCACTATAAGGAGGCTTGACAGGAAAGCGGATTGGTGAATGACAGGGAAACTTGTGAGAGGTCTCGAATTTGGCAAATACTGAGAATTTTCAAGTACTGATAAAAAAACGAGGATCAGATTGGTGAATCAGCAACTCCACAGCGGTGAAGATTGAGGCGAAGTAGACAGATATTGAGGTCGGTGAGAGCACTTGGTTGTAACCGGGTGTTGTTTTATTTGCTGACCAAGGAATCTGAGGAAGTTTGGTGGAAATGACGGCAGTTTGAATTCGAGAATTGGAGTCAGGCTCTAATGTTGACCATTTCGAAGAACGACGAGCTTGTAGTGCGACTCCGGCCTAATCAAAAATTTCAAATCTAATCTTGTGAATCTTCGTGTGAATCCTTGCTCACAGTTGATCAAGAGCATTGATTGATCGTAAGTTTGGTGAAATTAATCTAATTTCAGAATGAAATTGCAAATTCGGTCGTTTGAGAAGTTGTAATTAAATTAGGGATTTGGGAATGCCAAGGGGTGAAAATTGAACCAACATTGAAGAAATTGTGTAATTGCGTGATCACCAAGTGCAAGGGGAAGGGAATCAGGCAAGAAATTGAGTGAATCGATCAGGAAATTTGATTGCCGAAGCGGAGCAGCCGCGGCAACGAGCGCAGAGGAGAAGAACTTCGACGTCGAAGCTGTCGGAGGTTGGTCCGTGAGACAGTCGGCTGGTTGAAAGGAAATTATCCGAGTATCGGGCGCGGATATTGACTAGGTACCACGGCTTTGGAGTGTTGTACGGGTAAAGGCCCCTAAGAACCACTACTATGGGTTCTGGAGTACGGTCATAGGGTTGATATTTATGGTTTTGGGGGTATAAAATTTTGGGACGTTTTGACCTAATTATTTGACCAAAAACAAACTAAAATAAAGGCACATATTTTTCAAACGGCCCTTGGGTCATGCCCCTAGTTTGGGTGTGAGCATAGGTGCGACTATTAGTTTGGAGTTTATGTTTTAGTGGTTGTATGTATTAGAATATTGCGTTAGAAATTTCATATATCTATATGTTGTAAGTTTGAGTATTGTGCATGTTATAAATAGAGCATACTAATTTGCACATGGTTGGCCCCATTGTCCTTGATTGTATGTGTGTACTGACTATTGTAAGTTGTTCTAAACCCTCAACCTTAATTTGCTTACTAAATACTAATACTATTACTTATAATGTCCAAAAGACTTGCATTGCACATGCATTCATCACAAGTCAATCCACCTTGAACTATTGTCTCAGAACTATTATCACGAGCCAGTAGCACACTAAATAGGACTGAGACGTCATACATCTATCAATAGCATCTATTAACAAATAGCATGAGTTGTATCTTGGGTTTTTGTAAGAAATAAGAGTAAATAAACTTTTTAATCTAATAAACTAGTACATTGTGACCTTTGAATATACTATGCTAGCGTTACATAGTTCATTCCCTGGTGTTCGAACTCGGATTTAGTGAACGACATAAGATCTCAAAAAAACATACTACACTATACCTCCTTCATCTTTCATTTTTTTAAAAGATAGACATGAACTTTTTAGCATATCATTGGAAAGCTCTCATGAGAAAGGGTGCACCAACTTTGTTTTATGGCATTCTAACCCAGGATATAAAAATTATTGAATTTCAAAATTTTTATAAATTAAAAAATTAAAAAAAAATTTTGACTCTTATTTTGAGTGTGGCAACAACACAAAGCATAGTTTGTGTCTATTGAAAGAAATGTGCCTAACAAATAACATACCTAGCCTATATTTTAGAAATTATAGTTTACAAAATGTGAATTTCACCCACAAACATCAATTTTTGCTTCACACTTTGGAAGTTGAGTGCTACAAAACGTTTTTCTATATGGATCCCTCTTTTCCAAGCTTTGCAAATTCACAATTTTGGAGCTTTGAATTGAGCCAAAATTAGGCTATTTGTTTAGCTTATATATTTGTTTTGTTTATTATGGTGAGATCTCCTAGACTATACATCTCCTAATAGCATTCACTAGAAGGAGCCTATGTTTTTTTGGATTTTCCCATGTCTTAGTTGATGGATTTATCTAAACATCTAATATGTAACAAGTTGTGTTTTTATGTCAACAATTATGTTCACCATAATATGAAGATGTTATGGTGGACATAATTATTGACATAAAAACACGACTTGTTATATTAAATGTCTAAAAAAATCCATCAACTTAAACATGAATTTCTTCTAGTGATTTTTCATATCGTTGAAAAGCCCTTAGTGAGGAGGAGTGCATGGACTTTGTTTTGTGGTATTTTGACCTACAATGTAAAAGTTATTGATTTCAAAAGAAATTAAAAATTAAAATAGAAGATCACTTTTACTTTTATTTTGACCATGGCAATGGCATGGGGCATACTAGTGAATATGTTTGTTTGTTACATTGAGATCTACCAAATCGTGCATTTCTTATTTGCGTTTTTGGTATCGTTGAAAAGCCCTCAACGAGGAGGGGTGCATGGGCTTGGTTTTGTGGCATTCTGACCTAGGATGTGAAAATTATTGAATTTTGAAGTTTTTATGAATTTAAAAATTAAAAAAAATTCTTTTGTTTTTACTATAGCCATGGCACAGGGCACACTAGTACTAATAAATATGACATAACATTAAGTTATTTCCAATAGGATATCATCCCAAAATGAAGATGTTAATATAGAAATGTAGAAGACATCATGCATAGTAGCCTCCATAGTGCATTACAAAAAATTTAGATCCAATAGTAAATTGTTTGACCACATGATAATGCACATATATAGAACTTAAATTTTTTTTTAATAATAATTCATATTTAGCTAACATGATTACACTTTGTGCCACCTAGGAATAGGAGTAAAAAAAATTAATTTAAAGAAAACAACCATTTTTATTCTCTTTGATTTGCACAATTGCAAATTATCAAAAGTCAAACAACTCACTTTAGGGACCACTTTAGAAACTAGATTTTGTGTAATGGATAAGAACTTGGTAATTTTAGAATGGAATTCTCCTTGATTGTTTTTGTTTATGCTTTGGATTCAAACAAATTATTTGTTGTAATTTAACTTCTAAAGGACCAAGGTGCATTTTTTGGCAACAAAACATTTTGGGGCAGGTGCATGTGAGCAGAGATTTCTATATTTTTGGCCCAAACTTTATGAGAAACCATAGTTTATTGATGTCAAAAGGAACATATTTTAAGTGACATTTAAAAAAACAAACCATGTTTTTATGTCAACAATGATGTCCAATATAACATCAATGAACATTATTATTGACATAAAAACATGTTTTTTTATTTTTTATGTCACCTTAGATGTCACCTAAAATCCATTCCTATTGATGTCAATCCATCACCTAAAACAAGGTTTTCTTATAGTCAAATTTTAATAGAAGGTGTTGACAAAGAATATCTTTCATGTGCTCTAGATTTCAAGACTCAAAAGTTATGAGGTGTTTTAGTTTGCAAGTAATTATGGATTCTCTACTCCAAAATAAACTTTGAAGTTCTCTATTGAACTCAATTTTTAGTATTCATGAAAAAAAAACAAAGACATTAGGTGAAGATTGTTTATTACAGCATTAAAACTATAGGAATTGGTATTTTTCAATTCTATAACTAAATTATTAACAATTTAGTATTTTGGTTCATTCTCTATTTCTTTCTACTCACTAATTTTTTCCTATATGTTGTACAATTCCAAATGATTTGAAAATTTTTAAACATGTAGACATAAAAAATGGATCCAAAACGTTGTAACAATTTTGGACATTTTTCCATACAAATGTGACCTTGTGAAGTGCAGCTGCCCAATTTTTTGCAGGGCCCAATAAAGGCTTTTTGTCAATTCAAACGCTAATATCTTGAAATCTACCTAGTGGAAAATTTTGAAATTTTTTCTACAAATTCTAAAATTATAGTACTACAAGATCCTACAATTGGATGTGTCCAAAAATGTTAAAATTTTTTTTAATACTTGTCCTAAAAATGGCAGTTTTGGAGCGTTTTTGGTGAAAACATAGTCAAAGAACTTTAGGGATTAATTCAATTTCTTGTACAAAAGTAGGCTCATTATTTTCCTCTAGAAGTTAGATTTAATTTTTTGCCTTCTCATTGGAAACATTGACAATAAGCACACCTTTCAAATTTTATCATCACTTATTAATAAAGCATATGGCACCCATCTAGACTTTTTTCCAAAATGTATTACACAATACACTTTGAGAATATATATGAAAACATAAGAACCATGTTAGATACATTTCCAATCAGCATGTTGAAAATTCAACAAAAGTTTATTTTGATGAAGAGGATGTCCAAAAAATACTAGCTTCAAAAAGCTATAACTTTCTTCAAGTATCACTTCACTCTGAAGTTCATTCAAGACTATGAGTGCAATCTGATATTTTATGCATATATTAAAGAAATTGCATTGCAACTATTGTTGGAGTCCATGTTAGAAACGTTCAGAGGATAGTGAAGAAATTTCGAGAAGATGGAACCTATAAGTGCAAACCTTGTGGTGGAAGTCATGCTAAAAAGCTTAGTGATAGAGATGTCCATGCTATTATACGTGTTTCAAAAACTCATCGTCGCTCGACACTCTCTGAGATCACTAATATATGTTCTATTCAAGTGTCTAGATCGACTATTCAAAGGGCCTTACATGAGAGTGGCATTTTTAGTCGAATTGTTGTTAAAAAACCTTTTTGACACATCGTCACACCTCTCAACGATTGGCATTTGCTCAAAAGTATTGTAGGTGGACTATAAAAGAATGGAAGAGAGTTGTTTGGACAAATGAGTCTACCTTTGAAGTTGGAAAAAATTCTAGACAAGTTCATGTTTGGAGAAATGCGTATGAGCGCTATTCATCAAGTTGTATAGTTCCAACTTATAAGAGTGGGAGAACTTCTTTGATGATTTGGGGTGCATTTGCTGGAGGGCAAAAGTCACAACTTATTTTTATGCCCAAACATAGACGTTCTGCTAAGGATTTTGTTGAAGTGGTCTACAATGTCGAGTTGCTTCATTTTATGAGTAGAGTGCCACACGGATTGCTCATGGAAGATGGCGCACCTATCCATTGTAGCAAAGTATGTGAAGAATGGAGACAAACACACCTTTTGAAGAAGCTCGATTGACCTACAAATTCTCCCGATCTCAATCCAATTGAGAACCTTTGGAAGATTTTGAAAGATGCTGTGCAACATGGCCCAATATGTCCAAAAAATTTAGATGACTTGAAGGTAGTTATTGAAAGGGAGTGGAGGTTAATCAATGGTACAAAGCTCCTTCAACTATGTCATTCTATGCCCTCTAGGTTACAAGCAATGATTGAGGCAAATGGAGGACATACACGTTGGTAGATTGTAAATTTTTTTTTTTGTATAAATTTTTTGACCTTAAAATTTGGCATGAATGTTGTTATCATAAAGAGCATGTTGTGCCAAAAATTTCATGGTAAATAAGCAATTTTTCAGTCCTTGGGAGGATATCAAAGTTGAAGTAGTGAAACGGTTTTCACAATTGTTTCTCAAAACGACACATGTTGGTAGATTGTTAATATCTTTTTTTGTATTAATCTTTTGGCCTTGAAATTTTTATAATATGTTATTAACATAAAGAGGTTTATGTTCCAAGAATTTCATGGAAAAAAAAAATATTTCAATCTTTGGGAGGCTGTCAAAATTGGTAGCAATGAAAAAATTTCCATAGCTACCAATGTTGGTAGATTTTGAATAACTTTTTTTCGGTGAATCTTTTGGCCTTGAAATTTGTCATACATATAGTTAACTTGAAGATAATTCTTTTGTAAAATTTTGTGGTAAAATACAAATTTTTGAGCTCTCGGAAGGCTTTCAAAGTTGGCAGTACCGAAATTTTTCTCACTGTGAATTCGAAAACGACATTTTGATTGGTACCCCATTGCACAACAAATAACACTTCTAGCCTTTAATTTAAAAATCACAATTTATTGATGTTAATTTCACCCACAAACATCAATTTTGCTTTACATTTTGAAAGGTGAGTCCCACAAAATGTTTATCTATATATGTCCTACTTCTAAAGTACTAAAGTTAATTTTACAATTTTGGAGCTTGAATTGATCCAATAATCATAATGAAATTGACTTGTACATTTTAAACAAATAGGATAGTAGAGAACATGAATAATCCTAGAATGTCAAACAAGTCAATGTAGAAATAATCTTTGTAGAAATAATCTTTTTAGGTATTATTAAACCATTTGATTAAGAAACAACAAGAACACTCATTGTTTAAGTAATAATCTTTTCGGGTATTATTAAACCATTTGCTTAAGAAACAACAAGAACACTCATTGTTTAAGAAACAAGTGGCAATTACTACCACTTTACAATGTATAGTGACACTTTTCCACCCCCCTTCTCCCCCTCTTGTAATTTTCAACAACCAAATTTTTTTGACAATCAATATGGGACAATTCATCCCGTATCTATATCCAATACTATATCTATATTTGGTACCTATATTTAATATTCAATACACATTCGTATCCGATATCCATATTCAATATTCTATACATATTTGTATGTGGTATTGTATCCATATCCAGTATTCATTTTGTATTTTATATTTGGACGGCTCAGATTAATTTCAAAAGATCAATAGCTTGTGATTTTTTGAGAAATCAATGGCAATTTTGAGGGTAAGCATTTAAAAAAAATCAATGGCTTGTAAATTTTTTGAAAGAAGGGTGGGGAAACTAATAGAAACTAGGGTAGTAGGCCTTTTTTCAATGAATAGTAGGTCAAACTATCGTGCATGACCTTCTCTTTTTTATACAAATTCTAAAGATGAACATTTGCACTTTATCCTAAATAGAAAAAAATTTCATCAGCCATTGGGCAAGTAGGCTAAACATTTTCGAATTGCCATCATTGTTCTTGATTGACAAGCTACTACACTAGTAGAAAGGTGGCCTCCCAAGGTTACTAAGCTATTGCCAATATGACCGCTCTTTCTATTTATACCAAAAACTATATTTTGTGTCACTTACACTAATTAATTTAGAAATGCTATAAATTTTTATTTTTCATGAATATTTTTACCAACTATACATTTATAGAGATCCTCCTCTTTGAATAATATTGATCAATATCTATGCTCTTGAACAACATTATATTTATCTTTCAAAAAAATTATAGCCTTGAATAAATAGTTATTAGTTACTAAATACAATTTTTAGACCTTTCCCATGTACATTGCAAATGGTCATAAATTTTGTCTTCAATTAATATAAATGGTTGATCTTAAAATATAAATATCCTTGTAACATGACAAATAACACAAATATATATATATGCATGAAACATTAATATGCATGTAATACAAATATGTATGTGCATAGTCATAAACTTCTTAGATGTTTAGTAACATGGCTATAAATTTTGTAGATCAATGATTATTTTCCTTAATTGTTAAGAATTTTTAAGGATAAATTTCCTGGCCAAAGACATTGTACTTGATTGTATAAATGTGACAAAGAAGGTAAATTAATTTTATGGGCTAATTTAATTTTTCATTTAGTTTGAAACCTTAATAATCATAATTTTTGGACATGATAAATACTTGTTGTGACATTTGATCATGAAACATTTTGAGAAGTTAGAACCACAACAATTGACACTTAAATTTGTCCAATTCTTAACAAAGTAGGTTTTTAAAATTCTTGACTACCTAAATTTGTCCAATTCTTTAAAACCAATTGTTGATTTTTTTTAAATTTAGATGTATAATCTTAACCAATTGGTGGAATGTTTATAACCAATTGGTGGATTGTTGATTTTTTAGATTTTGGTTATATAACTAATTGGAGGACTATCAATTCTCTAGATTTTGGTTTTATAGAATTGGGTACATGGAATTGGGTACATAGATTTTGGGTGTTTCTACCTTAGAAACAATTGGTAGAGTGCTGATTCTTTAGATTTTGGTTTTAAAACCAATTGTTGATTTTGCTTTTATATCCAATTGGTGCTCTTTAATGGATTCAGAACCAATTGATGAACTTTGATACTTTAGATTTTGGTTTTAAAATCTTTTGTTAATTTTTTAGATTTGGTTTTATAACCAATTAGTTGATTCTCTTGATTTTGGTTTTATATTCTCTAGGTTTTCCAAATTGATAACAAATAGTACATATCTTATCTGAAATTATAAATACTACCAATAAAATGTTTTTTCTTGAAAAGGGTGGCACCTGAACAAGCTATGCTGAATTCCCTATGGGTGTTTTCACCTTAGATAAAATCCGTTATCTCCAAAATGAAGACCTTGACTATGCAGTACTGATCTTATTAATTACTTAAAATCAAATTCAAGAGACTCCATATTAATTATTTGCGTGGCCCAGATGGTGGTGTTGCATGGCCCAGATGTTGAAAGTCCTTACACCTGAAACCCTGAAACCCTGAAACGCCTGGAAAAAAACCCTAAACCCTAACCCTAACCCTAAATCCAGAGATTTAACTACGGTAGCTGCTGACCTCGATATTTATCGTCAGTCAAGTCAGTCGACGTCCGTGTCGAATGCCCATTTGTTCTCGTTTCGGATCTGCTGCTCCTCCTCGGAAGTGAAGTCATTCTCGATTTTGAAAATCTTCCGGACCTCCTCCACCGATTTTCCCGTGATCATGTCTGCCACCGTTTGGCATACGAGGTCCAGCAAGCTCTCGATTCGCAGCTCCCTGGCCGCCTGATCGATCCATACAATGTCATTAATTAAACCACAACGGACGTTCATGCATGCACACAGTTTTTGGTTTCATTACGCACATGTACACTGAACATCCAAATTGTGCATCTGTGAAACTTTTGAAGAATTCCACTGTCACTGTTCAGCGATGATAGAATACGCTACACTAGAAATCATTGGAACGTGGATACAAATAGACATTTGTCCAATTACCATATTGGATTTCTTCTGTGATACTATTAGGTTACTCAAGCACCAAGATTAACCCATTTGTGCGTGAATGGTGTACATTACCAGTAAGAAATGAAATGCAACTATGCAATTAGCGCCTAATCAGAAAGGGATATAGTATCTAGATACTAGCTAAAATCAATTTCCGTAAGTCAGATTAGTATGGAAAGAGGTTTACGATCCTCACGAAGGATTAGACACGTATCAGAGAAATCCAGAATGTCACTAGACTCATTGGGGGACCCATTTCCATAGTGCAGCAAAGGGATTTTCACACAACTTACAACCCATTGAGGTTGGAATTAATTAGGGCTCTGTTCGACCCATGCTCAAGCTGTGAGACATATTATTCCATAGATGCACTATGGAATTGTGTCCATGGACTTCTGGACCACTCCGAGTTTCTCGTTTGGACCGGTAATGTGAGCATTTAATCATTTCGAAGGATTACACGGAATTATGTAATCTTTCCGTCTTGAAAATTTTTCAAAAACCAAATCCAGAACATATAAATTCAGCAGACCCCAATCGACAAGAGCGCCATACCAGCATCAAGCCGAACAAAGTCTCCTGGTCAAACGTGGACACAAAGTCTGCATCCCATTTCGCAGTCACGGCAGTCGCCGACTTGTCCTCACAAGTGTTTCGATTTTCGACGTGATACTTGCAATACTCGATCACCTGGATCAAAACTTTGCTCGACACGTTTACACCAAGTGGGCAACAAATGCCCTTATCTTGGATCATGTCCTTGACTAACATGGATTCATTCGCCACAGCCTCGTCCACCTCGAATACCGCCTCATCGGAGCTTTTCAGCTTCACCATGCGCTTCTTCGCCTTCGTCAGGTCCAGCAATCGAGAGGAAGACAGGACGCTGCATAACATCGACACCGACGCCACAGCCTCGTCCACCATGAAAATCTGATCACCGAAGTCCTTAACATGATCTTCGAGGTTCGCCATAGCTTTATTGGGCATGAATAGCTGCTCGTCGGAGTCCATGTGCTTCGTCGCCATGGACATGTCGAGGTATTTCAGACGACAGTCTTGACAGTGAGGACACTGCATAACATTCATAGCCTGGTTACTCATAGAAACACACAACGTAACTTTCCAAGTACGTACATCGAGAATAGATGAAAAGTACGAATTATTAACCGGTTACACACGTCTTAAAATTTTATAAAAAAACTAGCCTGCAAACATTAGTACTAATGGCTATCATCCATTAAACTGATTAAACTATGGCATGTTAAAGAACGCCAAAACTGTTACAGTCAATCAATTTAGGCCCAAGCCGGAGCTCTGAAAACTGATAGAGACGGATGATGTTTAAGTGTGTCCAAACTGGTAATCAAAACAAATGGTCACCATATTTCATAGCCTGATTACTTTTGGAAAACAATGTATCTCTCCGGATAAGTACTTTCAGAATAAATGAAAATTTCGAAGCAGTAAGCTGCTTACACACTTCTTGAAAATCTAAGAGACGAGATTGTAAACATTTGCACTTATGATCACATTCAATAAAATGGCAAGTTTCAGAGCGCCAAAGTTGTAACAGACATTTGATTTAGTGCCCATGCCGGAGGTCTGGAAACTATTAGAGACAACTTTGTTCAACTGTATCCAGAGCTCGAATTAATGCCTAGACTCACCAAAAATTGATTGTGCTCGGGTGTGCGATCTACGAATGAATGAATGAATGTGGTGATGGCCTTAAGGGTGGAATATTGATTTTGGTCATGAATTTATACTTCATGTCAAGTCATCTTGAACGGTTTGGGGAACTGGATCGATCCAGTTCCTTGACTGTCGACGTTCAAGGTTCGATCGCCAGTTGGTATTCCTATTTTCCCAGAGTCCTCGTTTCCTGTGATTTTCTGAAAGAGGTCACTTTCGTGAAGCATTTGATAATTACAGATGATTATCACAATGGGGAATTTTAAAGAAATTGTCACTTCGTTACACACCATCTGAAACCTCAGATCTAGTGTAGAGCTTTGCGCACTTGATTGTCACATGCTTTGTTAACAAATATGTTCTGGAGTATATAACCTTTGATACGCGAGAGCATATTTGTACTGTTTGGTGAATCGGAAGGACGCAGAATGAGTTACGACCATTAGTCGTTCGACAAACAGAGACATTGACATTGTTGCTTCGAACACCAGATTTAGCATCATGACCATTACATCTGTTTCATGTCTTATAGGACAGCACTTCATTCCTGCAAACCCCTTCACAAACAGAATTAATTAGAAAAAACGTCGATTTGGTTAAATTGGAGGAATTTCACTACTTTGAGGGTGCTTGGCCTAAATCTGTTCCAATCCTCGTTTGTATAGCTTTGTGGAGATGAAATTCACGATTTTAGCAAATTTGTAGAGCAGGAGTCATGCCAATCATTCAGTTTTAGAAAGATATTTGGGTCAAAAAAATGCTGAAAATATAAATCCATCGAAGCACCAATTGAAGATTTGTTGCTGCTTGGGGTCGCGATAACATTCGTCGTTCAAGCTCCGGATGCGATACTACAAGGGGGGGGGCCAAATTATGAGAATTTATTAATAATCGGGACAACAAGGTGCGCTTACAAATTCGCTTCATCTTCCTCCCACCAGGACCGCCCAATGATCTCTGTAACAAATCTAACTTCTAGGTCTAGAGGCAGCTCTGAAAATGTATACGACAGGTTAGATTGGCCATAACTATTTAGCTAATTACCCCAAAGGCGCTCTTACGAGGGAACCAATACCTATCTCAACTACACCTCGTAACACATGTAACTCAAACAGTAAGGATCTAAACCCATCGTGTTCAAAGAAAACTGGAGATGCCACAACCGCTCCTTGTATACCGTGAAGGATCTTGATGTACGACAAAATTTCATCCACTACTTGTACATCAGTTTCCTTTAATCTGGTAAACTCGAAGTCTCAGTGCGACATCCATCGCAAAGAGCCGCAACAACTCATTTGTGTAACATCAAGTCAAACAGACCACACGAAGTCAGAGTAGATGGTTTACTATAATTTGTTCAACTGGGATGCCTGCTGACTGTGAAATACAATTAGATTTAAGCAGGTTCTTACATCACAAAAGAACCAAACAACCAACACGTTGCAAGTACAATTCAGATAGTCAGTCTTCAAGAAACCAAGTAAAGTCATCGGTCATACTCTGACCATTAGTCCCGATCCACTCACAAACTACGCCGTATTGGACAAAGCTGAACCAGATATCTGAAACAGCGAAGTATAAAGACAAGACGGGCAGACAGCGACAGATAAAAATCACAAACACAATCAATGGAAGTAGTCCCTAACGAAGCATCTGAATAGCGAAGCATAATACAACCAGGTTATAAAGAACCCTTTTGTTAACGACTAAGCACAGTGGAAGCAGACTTGATAAGGCTTCAAATGGAAGGTGGTGTTAAATAACACCGGAAAAAAGAGAAGTAGCAGGGCACTTCTGCAGCTCAGCCTCCGAACCCGTACAGAGTTCGCCCCTGTCGCTTCAGAGCATACACGACATCCATAGCCGTCACCGTCTTGCGACGGGCGTGCTCAGTGTATGTCACCGCATCACGGATCACGTTCTCCAAAAATATCTTCAACACACCGCGAGTCTCTTCATAAATCAGTCCACTGATACGCTTTACACCGCCCCGCCTAGCCAGACGCCGGATTGCAGGCTTGGTGATGCCCTGGATGTTATCGCGCAACACCTTCCTGTGGCGCTTAGCGCCACCCTTCCCCAAACCCTTGCCTCCCTTGCCGCGTCCAGACATGGCTCCCAGATGGAATAAAACAAACTAAGGCAAAAAACGAAGTCAGAAACCCCTAACCCACAACAAATAGCTTCGCAGAGCAACGTAAACAGGAAACTAGAAATAGAGGAAATGGAGAATGGTGGAAGATGTGGAGGAGGGAAGGGCTATATACTTCGGAACGGGGGGTCTCGGCAGGACGCGTTGGTCTCAGGACGGGTGCCTCGTTGGGCGGGTGGCGGGGAAGTTTTGAAATTTGAATGAGAGGTGAGTTTGAACTCGGTAGTGGCGCCAATTCTGAGTTCCCGCCACATCTATGAATTCTGTGTGTCTTGGGCCAGTCGCATGGGAATTGTGGATATTGCCCAGTTCCTAGATCCCTTCTCCGCGATTAGTTGGGAACCATTCAAGTGACTGTTCAAACGTTCTGAGTGGTTTTCATCATCTACGTGGAGGTTTTCATCGTCCTACGTGGCCACACATAAGATAACATTATTAAGCAAAGCAATGCTTTTTTCTTTTTTCTTTTTTGGGGTGTGTGTGTGTGTGTGTCTTTTACTCCCCAAAATCTAGGTCTGACCCCACTTTTCTATTGGAAGTTAGCTCAAGAGTATTATTTCCTATGCTAGGGTCAGATTCATTCAAAATATAATTAAATATGTCATTTGATGAAATTTTCAGAAATTATAACATGGCATATTAATTGAATCATGTAGAAAAGACTAATGAAAAATAGTCATAGTCATGAAAAAAGCATGAAGCTGAAGTTATGATTATGAATACTTGTAAAAACTCATAAAGTTGTGAGTATTGATAAAAGTTAACTCCAACATATGATAAAATGGAAAACCTCAACCAATCCAAAATTCAATGGAAGTTACAATAAGAAGGTATCTTTTTAAACAACTATAAAAGGTATCTTTTTAGATAAGAAGGTATCTTTCTAGAAATATTATATCTTTTAAATTGGGAAAGACCTTTAGTTATTACACAATGTTATGCAAATTAAGTCAAAAAGTACCATCTTGTAATTGGTTTAAATTGAGGTAGACCTTTCAAAATGTCATTTGGATATAGAATATTAGTATGTTAGTATGGGCACTTCATTAAAGTCAAATATCTTATTAAAGTTGGAAAAAAATTCAATAGATGCTTAAAATAAGAATATTTTTTCTATACAAACAAGAATTTTTTGAAAAAATAATTTTTATTATATTTGAACATTTATTTTTATAATTATTTATTACCAACTTTGAAAAAATAATTTTTATAACATTTGAGCATTTATTTTTATAATTATTTATTACCAACTTTGATAGTTAGATCCAATACACTAATAGTGGACTATCTTGTAAGTTAAACCCATCACTTGACCAAATCACTCTTTTTTAGGTATAGTATTATTCTATAAGGACAAAATCATTTTTCTTAAGGTATAACCTAACTCTATAAGGACAAAATCATTTGTCTAAGGTATAACTTAACTCTATAAGAACAACAAATTGTCATTACTCTTTTTTCCAGCTTGGATTGTTATTACTCCATTTGTGTAAGGCAATTACTACCTCTTATAAGTTAATTGTCATTGTGAAAAACTATTATTTGTTGTGAGAATAATACATGAATTACATAAGGGATATGTATGTCATTTTTTTTATTGGTTGTAAAGCTTTTGCAAAAATCCTTTTGCAAAAACTTTTATAATTAGGTCTCAACTTCTTGCTACTCTAAAATTTTAGGAATAGAATTCTTCCAACTACTTCTCAACTCTTATTTGGACTTTAGAAATTTGTTATTAAAGTGAAAACACCAAAAATTGTCTATATATCCATTCCTAACAAGTAGACTTGTACTAAAAGTGAAATATCTCCCAAAGTGCAATTAAATTGTTCCCGTATTTAATTACAATCAAATATCTATTGATTGTCTTAGATTTTGGTTTCATAACCATACTATGTGACAGTTTTAGTAGCCTCAAGAGCTTCCACTTTGAAAATTCACAGTAATTACATATCTTATCCCAAAACTCTTTTTTTTTTTTTTTTTTTTTCTTTTAATTTCAAAATTTTCAATTGCTAATTATACATACATATATATATATATATATATATATATATATATATATATATATATATATATATATATATATATTTATTTATTTATTTATTCTTGAAATAGGTGGCTCCAACTACAATATATTGAATTGTTCATTTTGACTTTGTTTTGGGTATTTTCACCTTTAATTAGTTCCTTCCATCTTGCACCCAAATTTATTTGGTCCTGTACCCAACTAATTCAAAGAATTAGTTGGGATGCAAATTGTTGGTGTTGTGCAATGATAGGAATCCAATTAACTCTCGTTGATAGGCTACTCTTTTGGTTGTTGCGTTGTGCCAATTTTATGTGAAAGTGCTTGAAGGAATCGATGAAGGATTGGTGTGTTGGATTGTAAATTTTGATGAGGAAGATGTGATTAGGGTCTGCTTTGATGAATTGAGAGCAGAAGGATTTGAATGACTTGCTTGCTTAGGTGACATTGTTGAAGGTTGGTGCACAACTGAAATTCAACACTGGAACTTAAGACATCCTCTTCAAAGTCTCAAGGTAAACCACAATTGAAGAAGGCTATGTTATGTACTTGAATATCTACATGAATACATACAAGTGGGTAGGAAGATCGGCTCAATACATTTATGCATCTAATCTTCAAATAATGAATTATTCCTATTCTTGAAGGTATTCAGATGGAAATATAAAAATGATAAGGAATTTTGAGAAAATATTACATCTCATTAGTGCATCAAGGCTACAAATAAGGTAAACTAGCCTAAGATAAGCAAAATGTCTACTTTGCCATGTTCACATTTCTTTTTTAAATTAATTTTTTTTCATATAAAGATAAACATCAAGAATGTAGAGAGCAATTGAAATTTTATTTTATTTTAACAAATTATCATTTTGTTATGAGATTTTGAAGTGTGCTTCCCAATTGGCCTAAAATAGTGTGAAGACTATCTCAAGATCACCATAGAGTGTATCCATAATGGTCATTTGACCACCTAAAGAAATCTCAAATTTTTTAACATGGCCATCACAAAAAGAATCAAAAAGTTCATTATTGTAATGAATTAACACTAGAAAGGTAGGTGGTCCTAAAGTAGTTACTAATAACTCCATTACCATCACCCAAGGCATTGATTTTGGCCACTAACCAACCTATTGAAGTCTTAATCTCATTATTTAGCAAAAATCTGCCATGGATTGATGTAAGATTGTAATGAGTGTTTTTCTAGGTGTTTGCCTCATTTTGAAATTGTAAGTATCTACGATGATTATGAGAAACACTTTACCTTGCAAGTTAGATACTTTACACTTTACCTAGTTGTGTTGATTTGTATAGGATGAAGTGTGACTTTTCATGCTTTTGTGATTGATGAACAAATGACCAAATTGAACTTTGCACCCTTAGAGTGGGGACTTTCTTTAATTTAAATTTATTGTCTTTTTTTTTTACCAACAAATGACTTTTTTTCACTAATTCTTGTAATATAAAATTTGGTCTCATTTGAATTATATTATATTTTGCACGATATGATCAATTCAATTTATAATTTTTATATTATAAATCCTCGTTTTTTTAAAGTTTAAAACATTAGAGGAATAGCTTTCTCCATGAACTATCTAGTCTTGGTGGTATTTACTGATGTAGGATACTCTAAACTTGTGGCTTCTGCTTGCAAATGGCGATTTATGGAAGACTATGTAGTCTATTGCCATGCTTGTATACCTCAAGTTTGCACAATCTAGCATTTTATAAGCTTGCATTTATTTGTTATTGGTCTCTTCTTTTACCACAAAGATCATGTTTGTGTATTGGGCCTCTCATTGGTGGAATTGAACTATTGAACTATTGAACATAATGCACCAACATTAAAAATTGGTTTGAATATTTCTCAATGTTAAAGCTTTGGCAGTGGTAATATGCCCATTGAATGTTACTGAGGGATGGGCTTTAGAATTGGCACAATTTGCTACACTTTGAAGGTGTTGCACTATATTGGAAACAAGGTGGAGAGAGAAGGATTTTATCAAAGAATTAGTAAAAACATAGATGTACATGCTACAACAACTTGTGTAGGTTCTAGTTCTTTTAACTCCAAAGTACTACGAAAAGGGGTGTCATATTTATTTAGCTCTTTTGATTTTCATTTGATTTAATTCTTTATTGACTTTGGAATTATAAAATTTAGGTATATTTGAACTATATTTCTTATAATGTGATCAAACAAATTGGTCATTTTAAACCATTAAATCTCCATCCTTTAGGGGGTAATGCTTTTGTACCTAAGTTGTGTGCTTTGGTAGGAAGATTTATCTATGAATTGCAATGTCTTAGAGGTTGGAAGTGATCTCTTCTTTGTTCAGACTGTTTGGGATCTATTGGATCTAAGATCCAATCAAGATGCTAGCCAGAAGTTACATTTTTGTCCATCTTATATTTAAGTTTCATGGCGTAGCTAGACCTTGAGTTTTTCTTACTTCCATCTTCACTTAATGGCACGTTCCTTTTTTTTGGAGGTCTTGCAAGCAGATCTAGACTTTCCGTTTAATAGGCAATTTCGTTAAAATGGCGGTATTCTGGATGCCATTTGTACAATGGCGGTATTCCAAATACCGCCATTTGTATAGGAAGGAATGTTGAGGTGGTTTTTTGGTATTGTATGCAAGCTTTGAAGAGCGGTTGTGTAGTAGGGCCCACCAATGGAATGCCATTTCACTAGAATATTGCCATTTGAACGAAATTGCCTATTTTAATGTTCTAACAACCTACAAGCTTGTGATGGCTGATTTAACATTCTTAAGTTGCATGCATTGTAAGTATGGCACTCATTGATGAGCCCAACAATTTAAAAATGTCAAAAGTGTATGACTCCCATAATAGCTTTTGTTGTTTTTGTTGTATGAAGGGTACTTGATTGCTAGATTAGAAGTTTTTTTTTGGTCTTTAGATGTACTTGGAGTATTTATTTCCAAGCTTGTACCATATGCTTTAGAGGTCACTAATTCTAGCATGTAATGGTTCAACAAGCAAGTTCTTTACAAAATTTAATGAGAAATATATGTTACCTTTGCGCTTGCTACTCGTTGGAACCTAGTACAAAACAACTTCATAGAGCTTTATATACTACTACACTTTTGCATGCATTTGATCTTTGCCAATCTTGAAGACATTGAGGGGGCTGGAAGGGCCGTTTCAAGGTTGTTCCCCTAGTAGCCAGGGAATGACCGTTGTTAGATTTTTTATTGAAAAATGAAAAAATGAAAAAAAAAATTTATTTTAATGACATGGCAATCATTGTGCAACATCAGGCAATATGTGCAACAAGTTCCCAAGGTCTAAAAACCTTAGGGAACTTGCAAATTTCCAATGTAGTTGAAAATCTTCTAATGATTTCTCGGTGCTTTGGAGTCACCTACCACCGCTCCTCATAAAGGTAGAGAGTGTGCATTCATTGTCTAATTCATAATTATAATTTGGTTTGTAATGCATGAATGTTTAATGTGTGGAGCATGTTTTAGGTGCATTTTTACTTTATCATTCAACCTTTTACTATACTATAAAACTATACTCATTTTGTTTTGTGATGGTAGATCTGGACAAGGTTGTTGATAAGGAATACTCAAGTCTGACCATGCTACGAAAAATTGTCAAAGTTTTTAAGTTGAGATGAACCAAAGTTGTCCTTGTGCACTAAAAGGCTCTTAACCTTCTTCCTCTCATTGAAGTAACTATATGAGTTAATATACACATGTATTTTGTTGCGATGTTGTATACCTTTTTTTGTTGTTAATGATAAAATTTGATATAATTATGCAAATTCCAAGGAAAGACTATGAACTCATTGATGATTGAAGTGTTTAAACATGTTAGATGGTCCAACAATTATTCAATATCCAACTTGATCCATATTTCTATATTTCCAAATTCTAATGTAAATGACACTATCTACTTACTTGTCTTTTTGTGAAGGACATATTTGCACCCATTACCAATATTGAGAGCATGTGTGTGCATTGTCTTTTGGGTGCATAGGAAGGCATATGTTCCGTGCTTTCAGATCAAATTATTTTTCAAACCTCCAATTCATTTTAGTTTTTTTTTGGAGGGTAATGGTTGGCTTGGGGTATCCCTCTTTAGACACACTAATTCAGTTATTTTTGTTGAAAGCCTTCAATGTTTGTCTAATTTGTTCATTTTGATCAAGTAAGAAGATCTTAAAATTCAAAAAAAAAAATTTTGCACCTCAACATCAAGATGTATATTCATATTGAGTTTTTAAGGAAAAAAACTAAATTTGTGAATCTTTTCATAGATGTGAGAAAACCCACTAAATTTTGGAAATTGCAACCTCTATAGTGTACAATTTTGAAAATGTTTTTTTAATAAAATTAATTATTTTGTGTATTAGACCACTTTATGTAAGTCACATCCAAAAATGATATTAAAAAAAAATTATTTGGTATTCCAAATGCTTGTTTTCAAGAATTTTATGTGTTTAGGACAATACTAATTTTTTTCACTAAAAAATTCATTAAAAAATTATAAATTCTTTTTTTGTGTTGAGTTTTTTTTTCTTGATACATTATAAGTTCAGGAATTTAAAACCACATTTTGTGAAACCATAATTTATTGCATTTAAAGGATGAAGTTGTTTGACACACTACAGTAGATTGACATTATTGTTAAGACAATGTTTTTGGGTACCCCAAGCCGACCATTACCCTGGAGGGGGTTTGAAAAATAATTTGATCTGAAATTAATTTGAAAACCTTAGTCCCCCCCCTTAGTCTTGTATTTTTCAAAATCAACTTGTTTAACAAATGATATGGATTAATTGTTTTTCATATCCATCTTCTATATCCATCTTTTGTATTTGTATACATTCTGTACATCTGATTCCATATCAAAACCGATCAATGGTTGCTAATTCTTTTGGAAAAAAGAAGGAGGCTAATTAATTGACTAGGAGAAACCCTAAGATTGACGGTTCTAGACATCCCCAATGACAAGATCAATGGCCAAAGTATTTTCTCCATTTGCAAATCAACGGCAAGAAAGGAGGTCCCAATGCATCGACGGCTTACATAATTTGGTGGTGGTGGGGATTTTAGCACTTTGTGCACTGTCTTTTGGATGCATTGGGTATATTTCAATATTGAAGAAGGAATCTCCAAAGCTTGTTGGTGCCAATAATGGAATAGCTATATCATTGCAAAATATTGTGAGTGTTTTGAAATTGAAGATGTGTAGACTGTAAATTTTTTTGAATGTCACCATGCAACCTGATTGGTCTTTTCACAAACAAATAGTTTGGATTTTGCAAGTAATTGAATCCTTATACCATAGCTCCCTAATTTCTCAGCAAACCCTAATTTTTTAGCACTCTTCGCAATTCCAATGATTTTTTTATCATAGTGTACATGCTACCTACTATTGCCATAGCATGAGCAACCATTATCTAGTTCCTTCAAGACATCTCTTTCACTTGATGCACTTGAGATATATCTCTTTCACAAGTAATATCTCTTTCACTTGAGGTATTTTTCTTTCACTTCAAGCACATCATGCATAGAAAAAGGAATGGTGGACACGATGCATTCATTGTAGGAAGGACATTTTAAGAGTGATAATTGAAGAGTTATTCAATCTTGAGGTTGATTCCTTTCAAAAAATGTTATTGTTTTCTAAATTCTACAACTAGTTGATCATTGACACTCCCTTTGCAAGTGTCAATTTGAATGGAAAAACTCATTAGTGTACAATCAATTCAATAATTAACACACACCACTCACATGCACCATGCTTAGTGATGATCTCAATTCATGTCTGGTCAAAGTAGTGCGGGCAAGCATCCTAATTGATCAATCTCCACACGCTACAGTTCTACAGTGAGAATGCGGAAGGTTTGGTACCACATAGCATTCGAACTCTATGGTAGTTTGTAGCATTCAAGACAAAAATAAATAAAAACTTGCAATGATGACTACAATTATTCAATGTAAAGTAAAACAATCATGGAATGTTAAGTACAATTCTTAAATGTATAAAAGACTGCCAATTTTGGGCGTGATATGATCAATTGTCCCAAGGAGTATGTTCCATCGCTAGAAGGAACTACATCAACGAGCAAGCGGTCATCAGTCCTATAAGTTTGCATTTGAACTTCCAAACATGGCATCTTTGCAATCCTATCACCATAGCCAAAATTCCTCATGGATATGAGGGATAGAGCAGGCGATTGGATTGGATTAGTGGTGTTTCCATCACCACAAAAATGCTTAAGCAATCTTGAGATGTCTAGCCTAAATTCAATAGGAAAAGATCTAGGAGGAGCTATCAGATTTCTTAGTAATATTGGAATGATTTGGAAAACCTTCTGTTGCGACTAGCTTTGGAGTAGTATTTCAAGTTATTGCAATATCTTGAATAATCCTTCTGGAAGAAGGATCTTGTCCATGGACCATCTTCTTGTGTAGAATTGGTACCCTTGCAACTATCGCATTGCTAGCACTCATTGCAAAGAGCCATGAGTGATTTGTATGCCCTATTCACTTCTATGAAATTAATACTACATTCCTCACCATTACAAACATCCGGGTCGTACCGCAACGCCAATTTGCGGAAAGTTGCCTTCACCTCACATTTGGAAGTGTTTGGTCGAATGCCAAGAACTCTCATGTAGTCCACTACCATCAACAAGGACGTCCCAACTCAAGCCCTCTCCACAGGAGCTCTCTTCATTGATTGCACATATGGCAAAAGACCAAAATTGAGACAATATGAGAACGACACCATGGCCAAATGAAATTCTGAAATACTAATTCAAATGATCCTCAGTAGCTTCAAAAATACTCCAATAAAATCCTCGCATCGCACAAAAACTAGCTCTTTTAGGTGCAAGATTGTAGGGATTGAAGGAGTACTTTATAGCGGTTACTACACCACAAAAAATGTAAATGCAACGACATTCCTAGCATTAAGCAACCTAATTACATGTCCTCAATGCCATTGATGTGTACACAGAACCATTGTACAGTCTACCAAATCCACTACAAAATTCTACCACAACTATTGTAAGTTCTACTACAATTCAACTACTACTACAACTTCTACAAACATTTGCTTGTAACTTCACAATAATAAACACCCAAGAACGTTTACATTCCCTTCCCTAACATCTGTCAAAATGCACTATTTGTCAATTACAACGGCGATCCAACAACTCAACAAATGCACTTAAAAACTCGTCGATTTGCTTCTTTTTCACTTTCTTCTAGCCATCTTTGACTAGTACCCAATTTTCTCCATAGAATTGTTTTCAAAATAGAAGTATCCACTATTTATACCATTCTTTAAAGAGTGACAAGACTTTGGATGAATGTGTTAATGTTTGGATGAACCTACGACATTTCATCTAGTCTGTATGGCTATAAAAAGTTTCCATTACCAGTGAAATTAATAATAAGTAGAAAGAAATAGAGATTGTCTAAAAATATTAAATTGTTAAAAATCTATTTATAGAATTGAAAAATGCCAATCCCTATGATGATAATGTTGTAATAAACACTCTACATTAAATGATTTTATTTTTATCAAAAATATTGAAAATTGAGTTAGATAAATGACTTCAAAGTTAATTTTAGAATAGAAATACCATAACTATTTGCAAAATAAAATTCCTCACAACTTTGATCACATCAATTAAAATGGAATGATTCCAAGCTTTTTGCATATGCATAAATCTAGAAATTCAATTTCAAATTTTTATTTATGAAAAAAGTTATCTTTAAAGAATTTTCTTAAGTTGACTAAATTGCTGCTTGAATTGAAAATTACATATCATACAATAACTTTTTAACCATGTAGTCATTAGTTATTAAAATTGTTGAACCTTTAAGCTACTCCTTGAACACATGTTGTGAGAAAATTTCAAAGAAAAAAAAAAAAAATTCCGTTGATAGTGAGCTACCTAAAATCTCTATATTGCTAAAAAACATTTTTTGGTCTTTTATAACTTGTATGTCTGCACCAAAATTTCTAAATCCCAAAATTTCTATGACTTGTATGTCTGCACCAAAAACACTTAAAAATTGTCATTTTTAGTACAAGTGCCAAATTTTTGAAAAAAAACTTGATTTTGACACATATAATTGACCATAGGATCTTATAGTATGTTGACTTGAAAACATGTAGTCAAAATTTCAAAATTTTCCACCATCTGAATTGCAAGACATAAGCATTCAAATTCACTAAAAGCATTTTTTTTGGCCTTGTAAAGAACAAGGTAGCTACCTTTTACAAGCTCACTTTTCTATGAAAAAATATCTAAAAAAATGTGGTGTTTCTTAGTATTTCTTTTTTCCAAACAAGTTGCCCAGATGATAGAAAAAATTTAGATGATTTGGAATTGTACAATACATAGGAAAAAGATAGCAAATAGACAGTAGTAGAAAATGATTTAAATCACTAAGTTGTTAAGAATTTAATTATTAAATTGCAAATGCCAATCCTAGTGGTTGCAATATTGTAATAAACAATCTATATCCTATGATTTTATTTTCCAAAAGTATTGAAAATTGAGTAAGATAAAGGACTTCAATGTTATTTTAGAGTAGAATCTATAATTGCCCGCAAATAAAAAGTCCTCATGACATTTAGTGCATATGAAAGATATTCTTTGTTCCTACTTTCTATTAAAATTTGTGAAAAAAATATGGAAATCTCTAGTCACATGTACCTACCCAAAATTTCTATGTAGCCAAAAAACACATGTTGATCCTTTAGGGGTTAATTAGCTAGCAATTAAGAGTTTTGGAAGTCAACAAGTAGACTACTTCAAAAATATTTCAAGAAAAGCAAAAATAGAAAAGGAAAGAGCTAGAAAGAAAATAGTTTGGAAGGAAGAAATAGAATTGCAAACTTCCTTAGTTCATTGTAACCATTGTTTTAATTGGTACACTAACCTCAAGAAAAAATAACAAGATAGAGGAAGATAGATACTATGAAGAAATCACTATGTGGGAACCCATAAAGTTAGAATGGAGTTACTTCAAATGAAATTTGAAGTAAAGGGGCCATTACTAGTATATATTTTTTGCTTTTAAGGGTTAGAAACAAAGAGGTTATTAGTATTATGGATTAGGAAACCATAGGATCTCTTAGTTGAGATAAATTGGTTAAGGAGGAAAGTATGTTTTCTGTTCTAATCGGAACCGGAATCCGGATACTTAGCCAAAATAATTCTAAGATTTTTGATAGTATTGGAACCAGATTTGGACTTCATTTGGACGCTAATGGACACAAGAGGAAGTATAGGCAGAATATTCAACTGGCGGAAATTCTGTTGAGACAGCGCAACAGTCATATCCATTGGTTGTAGGAATTGGAAATTGAGGAAGAGAAAGGAGGGTCATTCTCCTTCCCCATGTCACTTGTTTCTACATCCAGTTGCACTCTGGGTCTTGAGTTTGTGATTTCTTGCTTGAGTAACAAAGTGCTTGAGAGTTCTGAAGTTCCGGTTTCTAGAGTGAGAACAAGAAAGAGAGTTTCCTTCTAAGCGAGTGGTTGATTAGGAGTTTGAATGTTCGTAAATCTAAGGAACTAGAAAGGTAGTGAGGTATCCCCGAGTGCATTTGAAGAGATGGTAAAGACAGTGATCTAGGAGGAACCACATCTAGTTACCTTCCGGTCGGTAATTCCGAGCATTCCCAAGGACAAGGAGGAGAGGAAGCACTTGAAGGTGGATTTGCATTAAATTGGATATGAAGGGCTTCTCTAGCTATCTTGGAATCTGTGGGATGAAGCCATGGTGCAAGAACTATTGGAGGAGCATTCCAGTAGTAGTTGACGGTTATGGCGAAGCCATCGGAGTGGACATCCAAGCATTAGAGGATTGTCTATTGTTTCCCAATATTGGAGAAGGATGGGCTTCCCAGACTGACAAGTTTGGAAGTGGTAAGTTTTCCAATATGGTTAATCCTAAGGATGGGTATGCAGTCACAAATTGTGAGGATTTAAGGGAGAGAAGAGTGTTAGAGTCTTTAGTTTCAATCCTAAGCCCTGAGAGACCCACTAGGCTTATACTTACATTGGGTTCCCTTCAAGAATTGTCTTGATTTTATATACACCAGAGTCCTTGCATTTATGTTCTTTTTGAGTCTTAAATCTTTGTACTAATCCCGGAGAATTCCCCCTCTGTACCTTGGCGATGTTGCTTAAAGGGACCTCTAGTGCATGCAACCACCTTTGAAATTTGTGTTATTTTGTTGAAACTAACTAATAATGTTGTGTCTAAATTTGGAAGTTTCATTCGTACGGTGAAGCTTTGGCTTCAAAGTTTAGAGTTTCATAGAAGTTTACAAAGTTTCCATTCTCATAGCAAAGCTTTGGCTTTGAAGTTTAAAGTTTGATAGAAATTTACAAAGTTTCCATTCTCATGGCAAAGCTTTGGCTTTGAAGCTTAGAGTTTGATAGAAGTTTACAAAGTTTCCATTCTCATGATGAAACTTTGGCTTTAAAGTTTAGAGTTTGATAGAAATTTGCAAAGTTTCCTTTCTCACGGCAAAGCTTTGGCTTTGAAGTTAGAGTTTAGTAGAAGTTTACAAAGTTTCATTCCCACAGTGAAGCTTTAGCTTTAAATTATCGAAACCTCTACTACTCTTGAGATAGTATCTTATATTACAAAACTTGGAAGGGAACCCAAAAAAACTTTTTATTGTGTAATAGTTAGTGTTTTAATTTGCCCCCCAAAACCTAGAGAAGGTTGACCCTCAAGGGGGGTAAGTTTAAACCAAAAGAAGAGAAGGATGTTGGACCTTCCATCGCCATCAGAGGCCCAACTTGCTCTTCAATCCTGAGCTTTATACGCTCCCTAGTAAGGTCAGTGTGGGGGGCTGTCCAATACGGATTGCCATGTCAATACTGCATACAAAAGAGAGGCCTAGCCTACTCTTGACCCTGAACTCTGTATGCCCCCAATCCCAATTTTTTTACGTCCCTTGCCAAGACGTTGCGTGGGTTTGTCCAATACAGAACCACGATGTTGGCACTGCATATGCAGGGAGAAAGAAGGCCCTGCATGCTCTCCGACCCCAAACTTTGTACACTCCCACCCCGAGCTTTGTATGCTCTTTGCTAAGACGCCGTAGGGGTTTGCCCAATATGGGGCCACCACGTCGGCAGTGAATACGCTGCGGGGGTCTGCACAATACGGCACTGCCAAGTCAACACTGCATATAGAGGGAGGAAGGAAGCCCACATGCCTTCCAACCTCGAGGCTCTGTACACCTCCAAACCCGAAAGAAGTTGGGCTCCTAGATGTTGATGTTGGGCTCCGTGGGTAGTGATGTTGGGCTCCTTGGACTCTGAAATTGGGGCTCCCTAGGCTCTAAAGTTAGGGCTCTTTGGACTTTGAATCTAGGTCGAAAAAGGGCTAATCTTATTCTTAACAAATAAATCCCACCTTGGAATTAAGACACTATATAAGGAAGGAAAAAATAAATATATTTAGAATAGAGTAGACAAACTAACAGAATAGGTAGGAGCAAGTAGATTGTAATTGAATCCAATCAACAAGAGAACTAAGGAAAGGCTAACCATTGAAAGAAGGATTGGAGGTGGAAGTATAAATTAGGAGGTTGGGGTTGTAATTTGGTTCAAGGGGATTAGGAGAAAATCTTTGGAAGCAATTGGGAGCTACTTAAAGAGGATAAAATAAGGAGTTGATTTAGAGATAGGAATCAAAGGGTCAATAATTGTACGACATTATTGTGTACAAACATCCAAGTCAACTCTTGGGAAACAATAATGGAGTAAATAGTGTTTGAGGGAAAGAAATAGGATAGAAAGGAAAGATGAGATAGAATTGCTACAAGCGTTGAAACATGTAAGTTTACCTTGTGTTTAAGCCGTAGGCAAAATTACCAAAGACAGAAGGAGGATAGCAACTAGTGACAGAAACCAAGGATTATACAATGACATTAACAATGAACCCAATTTGGAAGTAAGTCATTAATTTCTCCTCTTCCTTTGAATTTTTTAAGTAAAATAATTTCCCACATAGCCGAAACTTCAAAGGCAAGTCAGGATCCTAGGATTAGTGTTTTACTCCAAATCAGATGACTTACAGCATAGAATTTGTCTAGAGGTTTCCGAAACTATATTACACTTAGAATTCCGATTTAATTTGACAAAGATATTAGTGGATGAAATTTTGAGCCAAATTGGATGAAAACTAGTTTAATTCATCCAAAAGGAACAAGAATAGAATTTTAGATAGGGTATAGAATTAGGAAGTCGGAAGTGAAGGGAAAAGTCAATATTTTATTATAGTTTGGTAGAAAACTATGGATGAAGTGTCAATTAGCAGTCATACTTCATCCTTAATAATTCTCACTAGGGAGGTCTGAATTTAGAATTTTTTTATCAATATAGATAGGATGAACTAAGATCTAAAAGGAACCAAACTCAATTGTTCAAAAATAATACTCGGAGTAAATAATTTAGAAGAAGCTTAGAACTTCCAGAGTAGGAAGGGAATTCAATTGGGAATTATAAGACAATACTTAGACATTCATAATAAAAGGTTAGAAAGTATGGAACATCATCAAATCATAGGAGTAAGAATTCTAGAAAAGATTCATTACTTGGAAGGTACAATGGACCCACGTTAGAACACTTTGTAGTTAAGACAATTTACTTTTTAGTTAAATTTTGTTGTTTTGAATGTGAAACCGGTTAAATGTTCAAGGTTTTTTTGGAATTAAGTGTGAATGTGGTGATAATTGAAGTTAAAGTGTGAAAGGACTTTTTGACTTGAGCAGTTGTAAGTTTGACGGGTTTTTATCAAGAGATTGGAAGGGGTGTTTGAGGAGGGATTGTGATATATGTAGTCTTCTCTTCTCTCATTATTTTCTCTCTTTAATTTTTATTGCATTCGGGACGTGAGGTTGTGTTTTTTGTTGTTATATTAATTTATAAATTCATAAGTGTTATTCATAGTTATTTTATTCACATAAGTGATAGTGATTATTGCTTAAGCATGAAGTTGAATTTTGATGATATTTTATTTTGCGTATTTTATGAATGTCAAATCAATTAAATTTAATAATTTAATATTTACTTAAGTGATAAATAAGTATTCTTTGCCTTGAGCATTTTATAAAGGAGAATCTCTTTAAGAGAATTTGATATATTTTAAGTAGAGTTTGTCTATCGATTATATTTTATCTCTTAAGAGAATTTTTGTGTCAATGCTTAAAGCAAGATTTGAAGTAAAAAAGAGCAAAATATTAAGTTAAAAATTAACTTAATAATTAATTATTTCAAGTGTTTGGAATTGAGTGATTCAAAGATTTTATTTTATTTTGAAACTTAATAATTCCAGTGAGTGATAATTTATTTTTATTTAAAAGATTGGAATATCTTTGTGTCACAAGTGGATATATATGTTGGAAATAAAATTAGGGATTGAAATTTATTTGGAGTTGGGAAATGAGTTTAAAATTCTAATGAATAAAAATTATCGAACAATTGTAAATAATTGATGTACATTTTAATTATGGAATGATTATCCATATGATTAATAAATGGTATTCCAATTGAAGTTATGTGTATATGGATTAATGCTTGAATGTGTATTTAAATTCTTATGTGATATTGGTGTGTAAAATTGTTTATCTAAAGTGCAAGTTGAGATAATTTCTATGTTGTAGCAATATTTTATTGAGAGAAATCAATTGCTTAACTATAGAGTTAATATGATGGGAATACAAATGATGTAAAATGGATAGAGAACCTATTAAATTAAAATTGAAGCAATGTAAATTTTGTAACCAATTGGATTACGCAAAAGTAGACTAAAAAAGAAAATATTAGGATAGAGTATAAGAGCAAAGATTCAATAGAAGACAAGTTGGAAAAGATTTGCAGCAAAGAAAGATCAATTAGAGATGTTGAATGATGAAAGAATATTTTCAAATAAAGACCAGAGCCTTGATAAGGGAAGAATTCAAAATACTTTAAAATAATTTAACAAAGCATATTATAGATTCCTTAAGGAAAATTTTAGCATTGCTTAAGCAATGTCCTTGGTTGTTTTCAATTCCTAGAAAGGATATATGGTACATTTACTTTAAGTAATTAAGACATTAGCGCTTAAAGCGATTTTGAAGTGAAATGATATTTGTGCAAAACGATTCATGAGTTCTCAGTTAAACCGAATTTTCAAAGTTCAAATATGTATTGTGTGATGTAGGTTGCAAATGAATATATTTGTAATATTTTTCAATGAATTCAAAGTATGAGATTTGTGGATGCAGGTGCCTTTAACTTATACTTTTTAAATTTATATTTTATCTTAAGATAAGACCGAGACAAATTTAGTGGTTAGAAATTTGTATTTATAATTGGACGGAAACTAGAGAGAGAATTCCTTTCCATTCCTAAATAGAATATAAAAGATACAAAATACCCTAATATATTAAGATTAAAGATATAATTTACCTACAAAGTGACATTAGCTAATTAAAACACTAAGCTAACTTGAGTTTTCCCTGAACGAATCTAATTAGAATTGCCTTGGTTTTGTCTTATAAAAAATTGTACTACACACCCATAGGATAGAAATCAAAAACCAAGAACCTGGTTGTGTTTGCTTGTTTACCAAGGGTAGGTAAAAAAGCACTTACAATGTGCTAGCCCCAGTGGTGTACAATGCGTTCATAGATCAAGTTTCTATTTTGGTGATCTTCAAGGACATCATTTGTAATGAATTTTATAAAATAAAATACATGTAAGTGGACTTACAAAAATCTTTTACATATTAGATTCTCTTAACATGTGCTTTATAGGTAGTGTATGAACAAACTATGAAGTTTCAAATTGATAATTTGAGGTAATTCCTACATTTACATAGTGTTTTTTTTAGGCAAAAATCTAACAATTGGTTTTGTAATAGGATTGATTTTGTAGTAGGATCTACAACCTCAAAAGATTCCATTTGAATACAAATAATAGCCTCTCAATTGGTGATAAAGACTAGTTATTTTCTATAATGTAGGATTGCTTTAAGGTTACAAAGCCTTTCCTTGGTTGAACATGGATGACAAAGATCCAACCATTCAACCATTGAGATTATGTCCAATAATGTGAGAGCAGGGTCTTCTTATGAAAAACAACACCTCTTTCTTCCCCTTGTTTTTGTGGCTTTGCATATCATTCTTTGTATGTTATTTTTCATAACAATAAAATTCTAATTTCAAATTATCTAATCATTTTTAGTAAATTAAAATTTACTAATTAGAACCTTAAATGAGTTTTTATTTTTTTATTTCTTTTGGTTACAATGAGATTTTTAAAACCATGAGTCCCTTGGTTATGCTCTTGGTATTGTACTTAAGAAAATTCCCTACAAAAAAGGATGCATGGACTTTGTTTTGTGGCATTGTGCCTTATGGCTAAGAAAATATTAAATTTTGGAGTTATTGTAAATAAATAAATAAAAACTTTGAATATTATTTTATTACATTATGGCAATTATGGCACAAGGCACATGTGAGTCCCGGTTTTGTCACTTGAGACTCAATCTTTATTTTTTTCGATTCATATAGTTTTTGAATGTAGTTTTAGGTGAGAAAAGACTAGAAATGTGTATTGGACCAAAACCTGTATTGCACATACTAATACACTTCCTCGTCACTTTACACCTAGTTTTATATATATACAATACAAACCCACATGTAGTTAAGGTAGAAACCCACCTTTTGTACATAGTAAGTGTATTTAGTAGAAATTGCTTGATTGTCTATATCTATTTGTGCAATGTGAAATACAAACTAGATGAAATGGTTTGAGGGAATCTTGTGAGATTCCTAGTATAGATTTTCTTGTGATAGGTTTTAGTTTCCCCATTCCATCAATGAAAGAGTACAAACCGCAATTATTAGCCTACATGTGAAGGAACTCAAACTGGAGCATCAAAGGGCATCTACAACCTAAGTACAATGATTCAAAGTAGGAGTCATGCCAGGGGGCCAACAGAGCTATCACTTTGCCAAGATTTTCCTTTTCATAGAAGATTTCCTATTTCACCAGAAGTTAAAGGAGGTAGCGGGATTCGTTCTCCTTTTCCATAGATGCAGGGTAAGATTGTAAACTTGCACAATTCTTGAGGAATTCTATGAGAGGTTTTCCCAAAAGTCTCAGTTTTTTTTAATCATCTAAGATCTTTTTTCGAGTAGTCAACCACTCGAATTCGACGTGGTAAAATTGTGGAAATTACCATGAGTGCGGTAAAATCTTACTAAAATTTAGTATAGTTTCTTTCATGTTTATAAATCTTTCCAACAAGTTTTGTGACATTCCAATAGTGGGAGATGTCAAAAATAGCAAGATCCTCTGGAATCTACAAATTCAAGGGTCAAGTACGGAGCTGACCGGTGTTTCAAGAGCACATGACATCAGAATAAAACAAACTTAGGGTCTTTTTCTACTCCCTTGAACCTACCTAAGAGCCTAAGCTAGTCACTTCCGTCAAAAAGTGAAAACTCCAAAACTTGGATTTTTATCCATTTGGGGTTTTTAGTCACTGCTAAGATTTGTTAAGATTTTGAGGTTGGAAAAAGGAGTGGAGGTCCTTCATCCTAAAAATGGCATTATAGAACCATTGGCACAATCTGTTTTCTATTTGGAGTATTTCTCCAAAAGTTAGAAGTTTGAACCAATGTAGAAGTCGAAAATTGGAAGGATTAGGATGAAAATCCTAATTGATAAGATAGGAATTGGGAGGAGATGAGGCTCCTGGAAATTTATATAAGGGGGCTCATTTTCCTCTCATAAACACCCTTTTATTATTAATTGGTGACCATTTTGGCACTATATACACGTTAGTCCATCAATTGGACTATTGGGCCAATATTTTGGTTCCAAATTGTATACGTGTTATTTTTGGGCTTTTTTTTTTTTTTTCCGAACTTTCAAGGATTTGAAGGGTCCCTTCAAATCTTGGCTTGCTTTGACCATTTGTACTTGGGTTTTTTGGTTATTTTGTTGAGATATACTTGTTTATACTAATCTTAGAACTACCCCTAACCGTACCTGGCAATGCCGCTTTGGGGAGCTTCTAGCTTGTGTTTCTAAGTTCTAAACTACTAAGTGGGAAATTCCTTAATTGAGAAATCCCCTAGAGTTGAGCTTGGTTGTACTAACTTGTTTGTATAATTGTTTTTGAACTAACAAGTGGTTGTACTAACCTCCTTGCTCTAGCTTGTATTTTGGGTGGATTTCATAAGTGAATTTGTTAGTGTTGTATTGTCCATATTTTCCTTTATCCCATACAGGACAACGAAGCTTTGACTTTGGAGAGATTTAGAATTGCTAGAATTTTAGAGTATTTAAGAAATACAACGAAACTTTGACTTCGTAGGGTTTGAATTTTTAGTTATTTTCATTTTGATGGCGAAGCTTTGAACCTCCCCCTTCTTTTGATGATTTCTATGTAGTTAGGCTTTTTGGCCATAATTTGATCAAGTTGTTATTTTTAATATTAGTCTTTCTTTAGGGTTGAGACCAAGGGTGCAGTCAGACCGCTAAGAAAAGGGGTCAGTACAAATTGAAGTTCAAAATCTCATAGTGGAGGTCAAGAGTTTTCCAAAAACATAAAATACAAAGAAATCCGAGCTAAAGTGAGTAAGAAAGCGGATGAAGTTTCAAACACTAATTAGTAATCAAAACTTCATCCATGCATAACTTCTACTAAAAAGGTCCAAATTGCAAGTGCCACATCAATTTAGAAATTTAGTCTTAATTTCTACAAGGAAAAACCACTCAAAGTCTAAAAATAATAAACTGTCAAAAGTCAGTCCAAGAGTTAGAGTGTATGTAGAACCGAGGCTAAAAGAAAAGTTAGACCATTAGAAGGGGGTTACAATATAGATTTGAATTAAGAATCTAATAGTAAAGGCTTAGAGCTTTTCAACAACATAAAGTACAAAGAAAACCGAGTTGAATTGAGAAAGTTATAAGCGGATGAAGTTTCAAACACTAATTAGTACTCAAAACTTCATCCATGCATAACTTCTACTAGGAAAGTCCGATTTGCAAGTTTGGCATCAATTTAGAAATCTGGTTTTAGCCTCTACAAGGAAAATATATTAGAAATCTAAAAAGAGTAAGCTTTCAAAAGTCAGATTGAGAGCTAAGGCATTTGATAGGAAAATTAGAAAATAGATTAGAAGGGAAGAAGGATAGATTAGGGAGGTGTTGTTTAGCAAGGAGAAGTGCAAAACAAAGTTCTATCTCACCACTCTTTCAATTGTTCTAACTTAGATTAAGTTTGAGTTTAAAAACTCAATAGGAATGATAGGTGTGAATTGAAGACCAAATTGTTTGATTATTATAGTTAAAGTTGACAAAGAAAGAGAAATCTCAAGTATTTAGAACAACCAATTAGAATTGAGATAAGGGAAATTATAAGAAGATTGATCAAGTGTATTGGGTCAATTTATGTATTTTTTTTGAGATACGTGAAATAAGTGAAGGAAGGGGAAGAAGAAGAAATAATTGAATAGAATAGAAGATAGGAAAAGAAAAGAAGAGATAAAGTGGAGGAAAGGAGTTAGAGACAAATAGGACTTAGAAGTGTATCTAAACCCCTCCTTTAAGCCATGGGCAAAAATTACAATCAAGGTTGGAAGATGGCGGACAATGGAGCATTCCACGATGCATACAACCACGTCAACAATGAACCTGACTACAAGATAAAAACTTGAAATCTTACCTTACTTTTGAATTATTGAAAATAGGTTAAATTACCATATGGCCGAATTACCAATAGGATTCAGAGCATATAGATTAAGTTTTCATTCAAAGTTAGTATAATCAGATGGTAGATATTGCTTAGAAGTTTCCAAATACATCTCATACTTAGAAATCCGACTTAAAATAAGAAAGATAAGAGTGGATGAAGTTTAAAGTCAAAATCGGATGAAAGTTAGATAAAACCAAAAACTTTGGAACAAGTTGAGCGAGTCAAAGGAAGGTTATTATTTAGCACCCAAAACCAAAGAAAAACTTAATTTCAAGTTGTAGATTAGGAGATACTAATGGATGAAGTTTGAAGAACTAATTAGTAGTCAAACTTCATCCACCAATAACTTATAGTAGAAGAATCCAATTAGCAAGTATGAACCCGATCTAGAATTCTAGAATTAGGAACTCCAAGAGAAAAATGCAAACTTTCTAAAAATATTAAATTGACAGAAGTTAGACCGAGGCCAAAAGAACAAGGAAGGCTAATCTAGAACTTAGAAGTTAGATTAGAATGATAACTTAGAACCACAAGCTTGTAGAGGAGGATAATTAGAACCCATAGGAACTTCAAACTCAAGAAAAGACTAAAAAACCAACAAGATATTAAAGGATGAAGTTCTAGGCTAGGATTGGATGAAACTTCAATAGAATCGTCAACTTAAGACCAAACTTCAAAGATAGATAGAAAAAAACATTTTAAGTATATCTTCAAAATCTCAAGGTCTTTTGAATTAGGAAACTAGCACAAAACCGTGGATGAAGTTTTGATGAACCATTTAGCAGTCAAATTTCATCTGCTCATATCTTTTGCTAGGAGTGTCCGATTAGGGTGAATTTTATATTTTTGGAAAGGGGAATTAGTCATCTACGAAATCTCATACTTAGTTTGTGTCTGAACCACCTTTTGCAAAACAACCACAGCGGCTCATTAGAATTTGCAATCACTTGGCAAACAATAGTTTAAGTCTTGTTTTGATTGGGTTTTTGTATACTTGAAGTCTACTTAGGAATTAGGAAAGAACCATTGCTTGGAAGGCACAATGGACCGATGGTAGAACACCCATGGGATAAAACCAACTAAAAGAACTTGATTGTGTTTGCTCATTTACCAAAGGTGGATGAAAAAAGTGCTAACATCACACTAGTGAACAATGAAGAATCACCTAATGTTACTTTGGAAAATTAAAAACAAATTTTTGGATAAATTTATTTATGTTTGGATGAATTCATAATGTTTTATCTATATGTCTATAAATGGTTTCCATCACTAATGAACAATGAAGAATTGCCTTGTGTATGTTGCTTTGAAAATAAATAAATAATTTAGAGAATCCTAACAATTATACAACAGATAATTATAAATAGAGATTGTAAGTGTTAGAAGAAAGCACATGTGACTAAATGATGCCTCATTTGTTGTCTACATATATCCATGAATGTAAAGAAATTCATCACTCTAATGAAAACTATGATATGTTGAAAATTTGAAAAAATAACTAGAAAAACTCTAAAAACAAATATCTGGTACCATGAATTAGTCAGATTTGGTATCACAAATTGTTCAATTTCGTGGAAGGAGTTGTTGATCAATTTAAGATCAATTTAAGATTTAACTCCTAAAGGACAAAGTGCGTTGTTTGGCAACATAACCTTTTTGGGCAAGTGCATGTGAATGGAGATTTCTATATTTTTGGCCCAAATTTTAATAGAAGATGTAGACAAGGAACATCTTTTATATGCACTAAATTTCAAGACATTTGGAAATATGAGTCAAAAGTTATAGCCTAATATGTAGTTTATTTTTCAACTCAAGCAGTTTGGGCACATGAAAAAAATCACTTTTTTTAAAAACAAAAATTTAAAATTAATTTTCTAAATTTATATATACATAGAAAGCTTTGAATCATTTCATTTTGATCAATGAGTGAAAAGGTACGAGGTGTTTTAGTTTGCGAGCAGTCATGGATTCTTCACTCCAAAATAAACTTTGAAGTTCTTTATTGAACTCAATTCTCAATATTCTTCAAAAAAAAATGTATTAGGTGAAGATTATTTATTAGAACATTACAACCATTGGGATTGGCATTTTTCAATTCTATAACTAAATTATTAACAATTTCATATCTTGATTCATTCTTTGCTTCTTTCTACTTACTATTTTTTCCTATATGTTGTGCAACTCCAAATGATCTAAATTTTTGTAAGCATGTAGCCAACTTGCCTTGAAGAATGAATTCAAATAATTGCAACCATTTTGGACATTTTATATATAAATTTGACCATGTGAAGTGTAACTGCTGAGTTTTTTGTAGGGCCAAAAAAAGACTTTTTATCAATTCAAATGCTAATATCTTGCAATCTACATAGTAGAAGTTTTTGAAATTTTTTCCACATCTTTTAAAATTATCATATTATAAGATCTCACAATTGGATGTGTCCAAAAATGTTTTAAATTTTTTTTGTCCTAAAAATGGCAATTGTCCTAAAAATGGCAGTTTTGGAGCGTTTTTAGTGAAAAGATAATCAATGAACTTTAGGGGTTAAATGCAATGTCCTTCCTTGTAAAGTAGGGCTAAAGGCAAAATGACCTTATCCCAGTGAGCTCATGTAAGAGAAACTTTAACTATGCATTCCTTGGAGCTACTATGAAAAACTAAAGTAAGGTATGCATAACCATTTTTGTCCTTCTACCCAACATTTCACAAGCTAAAATATATAAAAAGTGTAGATAGAGACATAATTGGATTGAAAGTCCATAAAAAGAAAGCATACTTTTTAATATTCAAAGAAATTTACAAGAAACATACACAACTATACTTAAATATAAATAAATAAATAAACTCATATTATAATGACCTTCAAAAGAAACATGGTTATTATATAATCCAAAAATGGAAGTTATTATATATATCTATACAAGTGTTATACTTACAAACAAATTGCAAATGATATCCTTTATATAAATAGCTATTTTAAAGGAATTGATTAACTATTTAAGGAATGGATAAGCGAGCTTTTGGAATGACAGTTAAAGGGTGAACTAGCACATGCCCAATTCCTTCACCTTCTGACATATCTAAATCCATAGGTTGCAAACCATCAGGAAGAGACCAATCAAAAGATTGCAAAAAAGTTGCAACTATAATGTGAATCAATGTTGAAGCTAGCATGATGCCTGGACATTGTCTCCGCCCTGCTCCAAATGGTAGTAATTGGAAATTTTGGCCTTCAAAGTGCGTATTAGCATGAGGCATCCCATCCAAAAATCTTTCTGGCTTGAAAGTCAAAGGATCCTCCCATATCCTTGAATCTCGAGCAATTGCTCCAACATTTACAAAAACTAGTGTTTTTTCTGGTATATCATATCCCAAAACCTTGCAAGGTTTATCACTCAAATGAGGAATCATCATTGGAATAACTGAATGAAGACGGAAGTTTTCTTTGATGACGGCTTGTAAATACTTGAGGTTAGGAACATCTGCTTCTTCTACTCTTCGAGACTTGCCTACAACAGTGTCGAGTTCTGCTTGCACCTTCTTCATTACAATGGAATTGTGAATGCATTCTGCAATTGTCCATTCTATTGTCTCGGTAGTTGTATTTATACTTCCTGTAATAGCGTCCTATTTTTCACATAAGAAGAAAAAATTAAAGGTGCATTATTTAAACCTATTCACATGATGAACTTGAAGACTTGAGATCAACAATATAATATTAAAAGCTTAACAAAAGAATAAGAACTTCAATGTGTGAATTTCATCACATAATTTTCAACAAACAAATCATTAACCTTATCATTAAAATACCTTCAACTAGTCCCAGTGTGAGTGTGTGATTATTTTTCACTTCTTTAACATTAAAATTTTAAATGGTGAAGTCTTGGAATTATAGGAAAGAAATAAAGAAATTCTTGATAGCATGTACTTAATGAAATTGAAGTGCTCTCTTACCCATAATGTACTCCTGATGTTGTCATTGGTGATGTTGAATTGCAATGTCTCATCCTCCATTTGGTCTAAAAGAACATCGACCATATCTTTGACATATATTGAACCATTCTTCCGATGTACAATATGTTCAGATATGATTGGTGACATGAAAGCATCCATTCTTTGTTTCAACTCTTGATATTGTCTTTCAAGCCCAAGGATGTCCATCCACTTTAATATAGGAACGAAGTCTCCCGGATTTATAATTTGACCATATCTGGCAATGTCCATTAAAAGCTTTGCGAAATTGCTCACTTGCTCAAGTTCTTGCTCATCATGATTCCTCTCAGAAGCCACTGCTATAAAACGCCTTTTGAGAATCAAGCGTGATATGATGTTAGTCACAACCACTTCAATGTGGGACCTCATACACACCGCTGAGATACCATCTTGGGGAATCACACTCATGACATGATTGATTTCTTCTGTTCGTACATTTGCTGCTAGTTGGATTTGTTTACTGGTGCTGAGTTGCATGCGTACAATCTTCTTTAAGTGCATCCTCATAGGTGAGTCTGATGTCATGACTATATCTAATATCAATACAATCACCATTGTTAAAAAAAGACAAATTGCAAATTGCAAAAACTAAACTTAAACGCATTAAAATGAAATGACTTTCAATTTAAAAAATGAAGGACTTTCAAATGCTTCAAGCTCTAAAAACTAGAAGTATTTTAGATTAGAATGTTAGGTGCATAATTGAAATAGTAGTGAGGTAACTATATCCATTATCAACATTGACTATCCTAAATGCAACATCTACATTTGGATTCAAAAGCGTAAATATTGATTACTCAAGATGTGCACCATCAAAACATAAAAGTCTATGAAAGCTTATTCTTGGTTTTTTGGTAGATGGAGAGACATTATCTTGAAAATTCATAATTTACTCATACATTATTTATACAATGCATGCTAAAGTGTATTGGAATCCTTTTTGAGTTGCCAATGAGATCTAAGTAATAAAAATAATTCATATTTAGAAATATGAACTATACCGGTACTCAGTTGTCATTAATATTGATCATAGATATGCATTCCTTAATTTTCCTAATTCTATCATTCTACTACTAACCATCTTGTGCATTCTATACACTCAAGCTTCTATCTCTTCCATACGTGAAGACAAAATGCAACAATCCAAAATACCATCTTCATGACCTCAACCATAGTTACTCAGTTTGTACAAAATAATGACAATCATTCATTGAATGATTAAGGAAAGGCATGTAATAATTTACCAAAATCTAGGGTTGGTTTAACATTACATTCTTTTGGTTTTATCATGTTCATGATAGTTATATCCAACAACATGAAAATGGAGTCTTGTTATGGAAATAACATCCCTCAGACCCTCGCCACTACCACACCATGTATATTACTTCTCAAAATGAGGCTGTACTTTCATGTTATATTCAACATCCTCTCAGAGGTATTTGAATATAATTTCCAAGGGGAAGAAAAGGAGGCAAGTCAGGCAAGTAATTACCTCCTGGAACAAGCGCATCTGCAAAAGAAGTTTTGATTCGGTTTGCGAAATTAGAGCCTTGAGTCTTGAGAATCTCCTCCGCTGCCGCAGGGGAGGTAGCCACCACAACTAGCCTTGGCCCCAACCATATGGACATCAGCGGCCCATAAATCTTGGCCAGTTTGGCAAAATCGTGCTGTGAGAATTTGCCCATCAAGTGCAAGGAACCGATGACGGGGAGACCCCGTGGGCCTGGAGGTAAATTCTTGTATTTGCTGCTTGTGAGCAACTTGGCAAGCAGAAGAATGCCAAGCACCACGGCACTGACAACCTGCACAGCAACATCGCCACATCCATGCACGTGGGTGGTTGCGCACAGTAACGAACTTCACTTGAGCAAACATTTGGAGACTCATTCAACTGCTATCTACACATTCATATGGTTGCGCGTATTGCAGATCTAGTTCGAGCAACCTTTGGAGATTTCACTGATATCTACTCACGCATTCTGTGGCGCATAATAAACTACTCAGAGACTAAGCATTCTGAGGCTAAACTGACATCTACACATTCATGTGTTGCGCATAATATCAAATTTTTGAGGCTAATCAGATCTCGACACTCGAAAGGGAGAGCCTGTATAATAAGATTGAATGTGTAGAAAGCAGAGAAGAGAGAAGCATACAGTCCAAGCTCCAGAAGCCTGCATCATCATTGTCACCATGGCCGAGAAGATTGATGGTCAGGCTTGCACACAATTTGAATGCAAGCGAACTAGAATATGATGTTCCAGAAGTCGACTACTCCAAATTCCCAGTCTCAGGACTTCAGTCTCGCTCAAATTGGGCTCCAAGTGCACATTGTTGCTCGAACATTATGCGAGACAGTACGCTAATGGCGGGGCTAGTGGTTCTGCATGTTGGCTAAGTCCCATTATATAGCGAGGGTGCACAAACAGTCGTTAAAAGTTTATAATCAAAGTGACAAGTGGTGATCGATCGAGTCAAGAAAAGTCAGAAATTTGACGATAATAAAGTGTTTGATAGGTCACTTTCTACCATGTTTCAAGGTCACGTGATCCTTTAGGAGTTAATGGATACCTTGAGTGGGTGCAGCCAATGACATCAGCACCACGTCTCTGTGTGCTCAGGAAAACTGTCTTGAGGGTTTGTAAGTCCAGGTGGCTCGGGCTAGTACGTTGCCAGAAACAGCGACGATACCATGACGTTTAATACGCCGCACTCGATGATATTTAATTTGTAAGCATGCATATGATGCCAACAGTACAAAGTACCGGTGGGATATGATTCCCTTAGTGGTTGCATCCAATGACATCGGCATCACGTCTCTGTGTGCTCAGCTAAACTGTAGGATTGAGTGATTGTAAATCCCGGTGGCTGAGACTGGTTGCTAGAGAGGTGCCGAATTTGACCACTCTACTATTTTTTATTAGTTCACACTCCACCATGTTTAACAGTTCACCCTCTACTGTCATGATGTTTATTCGGTCGTTGCTCCTTCGAATCTTCGATGGGCCAGTAAAGTACAGTTTCAAAGTTACAGTAGTTGTAGTCAAAGTGTTAGTACCGGTATGCTGCGAACAGTGCAAAGTTTCATTATTTCTGACTATTTATTTTACTAGACAATGTGTATAAGAACCCAGGGTACGTAATTAAGGTGGTCAGTGGAACGGGTATTTCAAAGTTTGATACTGTTCACACCATCTTAGCAAAGGTCTGGGACAGTGTGGCCTATGAAACAGAGACTCACTTCGTGGTTTTCATGAGCGAGTCGATCCGTCAGCAGGAGTGCACACATTCAAGGCGAATTTCTTGTGAGGTTACGGAATCTTTACCTTTAAGGACCGGTTGACCATTTTTTGGTTGAAATTGATACTTTTTCATTGGTAGACAAAGTTTTAGAATGAATTTGGATTCAAATAAAAGGGAACAGGTGTGTGGAATTGTGAAGTGAATGCATTGGGAGAAGAATCTAGATGATATGAATTGGCATATGGTTTTAGGGTTGAAAAAACAAACAAAATATTGGCTGAAAATATGAAAATTATTACACAAATCATTGTAGAATTTGTCATGCATTTGCTGCAGAGCCCCAAGCATTCAAACCAGTTCCATCGGTATTGTCAAATCTTCAGAATGCAACGAGGTTTGGTATTTTTTTCCATGTACAACTTGGGACTAGAAAGCGTATTACCCACCCCACAAATCAACCACGGTCCTTAATGGGTTAATTCAGTTGGTTGATCATGACGCCAGCTTCGTCTTCCTTCTCCCGTGCTGAGGATGCATCTGCAGTTGAGGTCCCTGCGAAGGATGCTGCGTGCATGCTTTAGATGGTTAGTCTCCAACCCTTCCTATGTTTGGGAATATGCGGAAGAGACTTAAAAAGTTATGCGCTTTCACACTCAACATTGTCAAAAGAAGTAAAAAAAAGGTTTCTGATGGTAAATGCTTTGAGATTTTAAACTGTAAGCAAAAAGATATCTGTATGAAGGTACATTATTTTGTCAAAGGTAAATTGTTCACCAAAGACACCCAAACTACATGAAACACCTTCAATGATAAGATTACTTGTGTATGTAGATTGTGATGGATCTGGAGGAGCTAAATGGCTAACAAAGATCTACACAGGGAAACAAAAATTTGGTTTAAAAGCCCTCAATATTAACCCTTGAGTGCCCACCTCATGTTTACTGAAACCCAGACCTTTCTCTATTCATTCCAATCAAACTATCATTTAAAAAGAGATTCACAGAAATTAGCCATACCATTAAAAAGGTTATAATAGTCAAACAAGAAGAAATTTCAAATTGAAGAGGCCATATTTGAGGCCTTGGAGTGCTCATGGGTTAAGATTTTGTTTAATTAGCTAAAGATTGAGCTTTAAACTTGATGGGAGTAAAGGATGTATTTGAGCTAAAAACAATTTTTAGAAAAAACTATAATACTTATTTTTTTAAATTGAATTTTTTAAACAAATGTGCACAAACATTGTCTTAAATGAAAACTAAGATTTGGAATCTAGAGGTTATACAATTATGTTCAACTTTTTCTTTTTGTTGTCAACATTATAGGCAATAATAAATACTTTTCATACTTTAATTTTCTTTCTTTGAATTTTTTTGGATGGATTCTTAATTAAAGTTCTTAGTAAGTTGACATTGAAATAATTGAAAAGAAATTAAAGTGATTTAGAAAGAAAAAGAAAAAGAATTAGAAAAAGGAAGATTAGAACCAATAAGCTAGAAAGAGAGGAGTTAAAATAAGTCCCTTTTTATGTTGAATCTGTGTAAAGGCATAAATTATAAAATTTATACATTTGGAATGGCTATATTAACTTTATGGAGGCTTGAAAATTTGGCTACAAAAATAAAGATGTGGGACTCATCTAATAACGATTATGTTATTCAAGAATAAAATAATGGCACCATATAAGAAAGTTTAATGTAGAGCCAACAAGGGGGTTCCATGATTAAGGGTTTTGAAAAGGATGAAGCAAATATAGTATATGGATTATTGTGAAGGATAGAAATTAGAGGACACATAATGATTATAGATAAATTTATTTCTTGAGTGCCTTTATTTATAGGCCTTTTGAACAAAGACACCTAGGTAGTTGCAAGAAAGGGTGTCCATTTTTTGTAGCGTTTTGCCAAAATTGTAGTTTTTGCGCTCAATACTATGAGTACTATACGTACTACAAAGTAGAACAATCTCAACTATTGATAAAGAAAATTGACGTCTATGAGTATTATTTTGAGTTCTTAATACTTATAGTACCGAAATATTACTATCTAAAAAAAAACCCAGATTGTCACACAAAATGACAAAATAGATACAATGAGGTATAAATTGATAAAGAACAAAAAATCATGAACAAAAAAAATCTAAAAATTGGCCATTTGTGAGGACTTGATAGTAATCAAATTTCATCAAAAAATGAAGCCAAAACCATCTTTATTGTTCAAAAGTGCGTGCGCAAAGGGACCCCTATTTGCATGCATGTGGACGACATAAAATAATGTTTTTTTAAGTTCTTTTTAGTGGGCACATGCCTCTCTAGTGTGGAAATATTCCATTAAAATTTAAACTCTACATCATTAATGATGGGTACTCCACAATACTAAAAACCCCTAAATCGCAAAGTTTGACTAACTAGCTTAATTGAGATTTAATAATTATTATCTTTTAAAAAATAAGAACTCTCTTCATAAACAAGTTGGTCATCTTCAGTAAGAAAATTCAAGTACATTGGCTTCATTCTTCAAATGTTATAGCCAAATTAAACTCCGCAACTCAAAGTGTGACGGAAAATAGGACCACCCTTTTTTGCAACTACCCACGTATGCAACAGACACGGTTAGGGCAAATTGTATTGGCCTTTCCAAGTCTTTGGCTACTAAATCCTTTTCATTGTACAAAATGTACACAAGAGCATTTGGAATGGAGAATGTACAAATGTAAGCAATTTAGTACCATAGTATAGGTTGACAAGAAATCATTTTTTCTTATGTTTTTGATTGCACCACCTATCCATGAGGCTAGAAAAGAGTGTCTAATGGTTCAACAGTGGGTAAAACATTTGTGAAAGGTGGTGGAAACATCTACTATGCATTTTTAATACACTATATTCATACAAGGAGAAAATGTCACCAATCAATTGAGAGGCAAATATTCTTGCCAAGTTTGCACTTAGAAGTGCTCGCATAGTTTTCTTTTCTTCCTTTTGGACATGATTGTCGTGAACATGTGGAAACTTCATTCACATGTTCAATCTTTGATATAGGGAATGAAAGAGTTGTTCTACAAATCTTTTCAATTCAACCTTACAAAGGATTTAGCATCACACCATCTTTGAATCTTTGATCTTATAGATGTACTATATTTCACATTACAATCAATATGACGCACTTTTCCAAATGCCAATGTAGAATAATCTTTGCAAGTTTGTGTTCAATGCTACAATTAGTACCCAACGTATTGCCCAAGTTGCCTCAGGCACCACACACATGTTGGAGATTGTTAGAAGGTAGTATGCCTTCCAATTTTAGATTAAAGATATTTTTCTACCATTTTGTATCATCATATTTTTTACTCTTCAATACCTAGAGGTAGTCATAATAATCATTTCAAATTATGTTTGTTTGCAAAAGTTATAAAAGGTTGAAGTTGGGAATAAACTTTTTGGAGTGTTGCAATGTTTGTGGGAGGTGAAATAAATTTTTTATTTTCATTTGAATTTTTACAAAGGCAAAACTTTCCATGCTTCAATACCTAGAAGGAAAAAAACCCACTAAAATTCAAATTGATATGCAAAAGTTACATCACCTTGAAGGTCACCTCAAGTTTGGAAAGTCTTTGCACTTTTACAAGAGAGATGTTGTCATTGTAAGTTGTCCTTAGGAATAGTAAATTTTCATTTTTTTTTAGTACCCACTTAGGAAATGTGTGTCATGAGCAATCTTTTTTTGTTTTTAGAAGGAAGCCAGATTGGCTACACCAATACTTCCTTTTGAAGCCTACGTCATGAGGCCATTAGATGACATTTAAAGGCATAGGAAGACTATTTCAAGCCTGTTTTCCAATCTAGCCCAATCATGTGAACAATAGTACGGTCTATTAAAAAATATTCATTATAAAAAAAATTTAAAAATTAAAATATCATTTTAAGCAAAAAATTTAAAATGACATGGCAATAATTGTGTTACGTCAGCTAACTACTATAGCTACATTCTTGTAGTTTGGAAATGTAGAGAACTGTTCAAGAACTCAAGGTCTTCTAATGCCCCACAATGTCTTTTAATGTTCTAGATTTATCAAGGAAACGAGGTGGTGATGATGAAATGCATAGAGGGTGGATCTAGCTCTACTAGGTTGAAATTTGCAAAACTTTTTGGCACTAAGATGATTTATTTTAAAGCCAAAATGGAAAAATCCCATAGAGATATAGACATTTTCTAGCACTATGAAGAACAACATTCATGCCAAAAGGTTAAAGGTGAAGGGCCCAAATCATTTGATCCAATTTGGCACACTATAGATTTTTTACAAAGAAATTGGTAATGTTAACATAAAAAAGATACACAAAAGAATAAAAAATACTTTATACTACAATGTTCTATTCTCTAGAGTAAATACATTTTTAAAATTTTAGATTTTAAAATCATATTTTGTATTTTAAAAGAATTTCCTCAATTTTTCTTGAGGAATTTGTAGTAATTTGATTTTCTTACAATAATTTCTAAAAATTTTATGACACATATTCAATATACTATTTCATTTTTGAAAAATAAAAATAATTTTTTTTTTCAAAAATAGAAAAGAAATGGAGGTTACAAAGTGAAGGACTTTCAAACATTAGAAGATTTTGGGGCCTCTGGATGCCTGCGAGTTATCACAGCCTACGAACGTAGGGAACAAGTTCGGCACAGCGGTCTGATGTGGCCGAGACCCTACCATGTCATTGACCAAAAGAAAAACTTCTTTTTTTGCATTTGGAGACTAAAAAAAACTTTTTTTAATTTTTATGAAAAAGAAAATTCTAACATCGGGCCATTCCCCTCACTGTGGGGAACAATTGTGGGAGAATAGGCCTGAAACAGGCTTCTAGACCCCCCTAAAACTCTTCTAATGTTTCAATACAAAGTCATGGGCTTTGTATTTTAGGTGTTAAACCTTATTTTGCAAGTACCTATAAATGTGATTTTTGCATTTATTTTTTGAAGACTTGATTACTTGTCTTCTATTATTTTGAAGAAATTTTATATTATTTGGAAAAGAATATAATTACTATAATTATTAAAAAAATTAAAAAATTAAAGAACTTTATAAGAGATGCAATTGATATTCGAAAATTTTGAAAATTATCGAGGGTTTATTTTATAGTGTCAACTATCATAGTGCTTTTTTTCTTTCTATTGTGTCATTCTAAAATAAAAAAATCAGCATTGAAAAATAAAAAAATCACTCTATAGTTGCAAATTCATTTTTCTAAATTCTTAGTCAATATTTCAAAAATATTCTATATTTCAAGTAGAATTATAGATAAATAGCCAAAAAAATATCTTCAAAAAATCATATTCCAATAGAAATCTTACTAATACTTTCTAGGCTCTAATATCTATGTGATAATTTCCATTGCCAAGGTCTTCCGATTCCAAAACATGATCTTCATTCAAACACACTAATAGTGTCCAATTTCATTCTTGGCAATTTATAGTTAACGTTAGATGATTCCAACTTGTCTAGACCAATACCTCCATAAATGCGCCAACAATGCATGCAAGCCCATTTTGTCCCAAAATGATGTTGGTAGTATGGAGAGCAATGGAATCCTAGTTTTTCTTTCTTTTTGATAGTAAAATTAATTTGATCATATTAATAGAAGTAGAAGTTTTTGAATTTGAATAAATATGCACCTCAAAAAACTCTTCATCAACTCTCTTATTATACATTTATAAAAATAATGCAATCATAAATGAATGAACATGCAAAAGACAATACAAAAGTTGTGTAATATATAAAAGGCTACAGAAATTATTTGATATAATATTCATCACCTTACTTGCACTTCTTTTTTGTGGCTTTTATTCCATAACTTTGGCTATGGTTTCTATTGGAGCTTAGCTTTTGGAGCTTCATTTCATGGCTTTGCTTGTGTCTATTCAAATCCAATGCACCTTGGATGTACTCGTTAATACAAAAATAGATATAAGTATATAAGATTATAATATCATTTAACCTAGCTCCAACCTTAAGGTCCTTCAATTTATATTTTACAAGCAAATAAGACCTATCACTTAAGAATATGAATGCAATCTAATTCAAACCATTAGTTATATTATAAAAAGATTGAATTATAAAATTTAATCAAAATTCAAGACACATTTTGTATCATAAATCTATAACCACTGGTCATATTGGGCATAAATTGTTAATGTAATATAAATTCAAATTTCATGTAATATGAATTCAAGAATTAAAAAACAACTGTCTAACCATTTTAAAGCAAGATCTATAATTTAAAAATAATATTTCAACATTTTATAACAAGACTGTCAAGCTTTTTCAATAATATATATTGGCAATCCCTTTAATCTTGAAATAGACACTTGGAAGAGTGATTCATGACCTTGCAAAAAAATTGACAAGACTTTTTAAAGCAAAAATATAGTTATTCTAGTCCTTCTTTTAATCTTGTAATTTGAAAAACAAATTCTTTTTGCAAATGTAATGATTTGAAGGTAATCAAACTTGTAATAAATTTAATGATGATTTTCTTGATTAATAAAATTTTGTTTAACAAATAAAATCTTCTTCCTATTTTATATACTAGAAACTTAAATTTTTAATTTGTATATAGTTTATTAGTCAAATAAAATGTCAAGACTCTAAGAAATTGAAGATATTTTGAAGTGTTTGAAATATAAAAAGTAGTGTTTGAAGAATTATTTTATTAAAGAAAGGGCATAGGATATCATTTACCTTCATAAATAATGTATAGGTTATCACCTAATAAACATTGTATAGAATAACTACTAAAATTTTGAAAGATGAATTTTATAATATTGAAGTGGCTTCAAACCTTCATGTATCAATTCCTCAAAATTCTTTTCAAATCAATGTTTTGTTTACTTTTATAATTATTTGTTTTTATTTTTATAATTTGATAAAGATAAATGTAAACTTTATGAATACCAAAGCATTAAGAATGCTAATGTAGGAGTAGTTTGAAGAAATATGGTATTGAATTCTTTTGAGTGATTTCAAAAATAGGAATGAATTTGCATATTTAAAATGTCAACTTTAAAATCTTTACTTACAAAAAGAAAATTGCTTTTGAGTTGGTGTTTTTTGAGTCATTCTAGTATGTGAATTCACTATTTTGTGTGCTTATTGTATTATGCTCAATTTATGTGTCAAGTGCCCTCCTATCAATTGTTTTCTAATAAATATTCTACACTAGATATTTTCAAGCCATAGGTATAACCTTGGAGCCCTCCAATGTCCCATTTCTAAATGATGAACAAATTGAAACTCAGTTTTCTTTCTCAATTTTGTTTGGATGAAAGTCATCTAATTTGTGGAGGTTTCTTATCAAGTTCTTGTCCTATCTAATGGTTGGATTCGGTGTTATTAGAGTCCATATTTTTCTAAAACTACAAATGTGGAAGTATGTCAAGCCAAAAATTGCATTGATTTTAGTTCAAAACTGGATTTGCAAAAATGATGTCATAGATGTAAAAAATCACCAAATTTCAAAAAATCACCATATCAAGAGAACCTCATTTCAAATCCATTCCAACAAGTTTTACTCAAAAAATGATAATATTTTGCTTGTCATTGAATTTAGAAGGAATTTTGAAATTTCCCTTTCAAAATTTATAAAAAAATATTGGTGATAGCACTAGTGAATCTAATTGTATAGATAGAATCTGCAATTTAAAATCTGCAACTTTTATTTGTATATCAATTCCAAAATATTCTTCCAAATAGCACTTTATAACGATTTTTCCCAAATCAACAATTTTGGAAATGGATCTAGACATTTAGGGGATAAGATTGCTCTAATAGCTTTGAAATTTGTATAACATTTTCAGTGCACAATGTGCTTATAAATCAAGTTTCTATTTTGATGATCTTTTGGAACATTGTTTTAAGTGAATAATTTTAATAAGATTAAATAGTTATGTGTAAATGGATTAATAAAATCCTTAATTTTTATATACTAGATTCCCTCAACATGTGCTCTTTAGACACCATATAAAAAATCTATGAAGTTTCAAAGAAATAATCATATATAATTCCTATATGATTTAGCTAGTATTTTTTCTAGATAAAAAGTCTAACAATTGGTTTTGTAATAGGGTTTATTTTGTACTAGGATCTACTACTCCAAAAGACCCTATTTGATTATAGCATTAGAAAAAATACAAAGCCTCAAGAGGGCCGTAGCACATCTCTCCAAGAACCTTGTGAATTGCATTTTTTTCTTAATGATTTGTTTTTTTCCTATTCTTGTTCATCATAAGTCACGATGTCAGATATTGTTAGTGGTTTCAAATCTGAGTACAAAATATTTAATAATCAAGGTTAAGGTATTTTAATACATCTTAACCTTGATTATTTAACATTTTACACTCAGATGCACCTTCCACTACTAAATCAAAATTGTGGAAAAAAAATGCAAATGCCCCATAATAGTTCAATAGCATACCAAGAAAAAATTCCTTTATGGCAATGTAAAAGGCTAATTTTGTGAACATATAGTGAGAATGAAAGGAGAAGAGAATGGTTTTATAAAGAAATCAATAGTCCATTCCAAATCCTCAAAGGCTATCGGATAAATTAGAAGATCAATCACTCATTGTCAAATAAAGAAATTGTGTTTAAAGTCAAATTTCAGACTTCATTTAGGCATAAGAGAATAAATTTTTTCAAATTTGTTTTGCACTAAATTAATATAGGGAACCAACTAAGTTTCATCTCCAAAACTCCATTTGAATTTTAAAACTCCAAATAAAGGTAAAAGTAAAATTTAAAGAGGGTATTTAAAATTGTTCTAAAAAATGTCCCTTCCACCACCCTTCTAAAATTTGGCCATATCTTTTAAATAGTTGGAGACTCAAAATTTCAAATGAATTTTTGGAGATGAAATTTAACTTGATTTCTCACATTTATTTAGCTTAGTTCAAAGTTTTTGAAAAAATTTATTCTACTATGATTAAATGAGGTTTGAAATTTAACTTTGTACACAAATCTTAATTTGACTTTATTATAAACAATTGAGCTCTTATTAATACTAATTTATAAATCCAACATGGATAGTTTCACCCAAGGTTGACGAATCTCAACGTCCACCCCAAAATAGCGTCCGTTTTCCGGACGTCCGAACGTTAGCGGACGCAGCGTCCCTCCCGCCGTCGGAAGGCGGATGCGCGGGGCGGGGCGGACGGTCGGGGCAGTCGGGCGTACAGACCAGACGGGGCGGACGGGGCGGACTTCGCATTGCCATTAGTCATTAGAAAATTTTATATTGTTATGTAATTTGAATGTTACACAATCAAAAATGAATGCATCCACGTAAAATAAGATGTACATATAAAAATATTTTTATACGCAAATGAAAATATAGCATCTTTATATATAAATATATATGTATAAACAAAATACATGAAAACATAGTTCCAATATCACTATTGAATCCTATACTATCTTTTTAAAATCTAAATCTTTCACATTCTTTTTTGTTTTTAAACAATGAAAGGACCATTGTTTTTAAAAAACAAAATTCTCCTCAAATCCTACTTTCCACCGGATGGACCACTACCTTCTCCCAAAACAAAAGGAAAATTTGATGTACCGAGGAGTTTAGCAGATGATTGACGAGTTGACCGTTGTTGACTTGGACGGACTATTCGCCCTCCAGATTGAACTTTGATGTCCACCTTATGAAATTGTTTTTTGGTTTCCGGAGAGAAGTCATCGTCCTCTTCACGCTTCCTTTTTTGTTTTCTTTTCGGTGATAAATCGACTTCGTTTGCCTTCAAGGTTCTCAAGTTGCTCTCCACACGATCTACCATCGCTTGAACAACTTCATCATCTCCTTTCTTTTGCCATATTGTGAGGCAGTCTCCATCCAATAGGAAAGCCTTCCAATGCCCTATAATATCGCCAATGCGCCTATCAAATGCTGCTGCCACATCTATAGATGAATGTCCTGTGTTTGTTTGTCCATTTGTATCGTAGACAGTATGAACTTTTGCAGCCTCTTCCAACTTCGACAATAGAAGGGCCCTACCTACGAGGGTGTGGTCGTATGCCTTATATTGCTCATCGAACTCTTTTTCATGGTTCACTTCCATTCAACTGTCTTCTGGTCCTCTCTCCACTTTTTTATCTGGAAACGAAAGAACTTTTCGTGTTGCAAGCTCTAATGTCCCCCCATGTTGTGACAAAACATTTCACGGGCCGCGTCATCTACGATTCCTCGAGTCCGCAATTCCACCTCTCTATTGTGAGTCATCCACACATCCAAATTCAATGGTTGTTGAGATTCCTCATACAAATCATGCTTCTGTTCATTTGCATTCCATCGGATTGGCTTCCCCCAATGTTGATAATTTTGAAATTTGTACGGCGCTTGATCAAGAGGAAGATTCCAACGATTGTACTCGTAGCCTGGAGGCACAGCTTCCAAGATACCAAACATTTCGTAGAACCTAGCACTCAATGGACTACGACACTTAGCACACACCGAACAAATGAGTGATGCTTTCACAATGCAAGTGACATGGAAAGTGTGGCGACATTGGCCCATGGTTACCGCACCTTCCGGTCCGAAGAGGCCTTGGCAAAGGCTACAACAACCATCCAAGATTGGAGAGGCTGGATCACAAGCATGCACCACTCGCTTGTCTTTCACATTGATGTGTGCTAAAAGTGTGTTGTAAGGGACCCATCCTTCCTCTACTTCCAAGGCCCAATTGATGGGTGGAGCTTGGTCCTTCTTTGTGTGGTTTAACCACTCAAACATGGCATCCATGTCTCCCCAACATGTGATCTCCGTATATCCCTTAGAAAGATGTTGGTCAAACATAGTCTTGAACCAACTTAAAGAGCTTTGAATAGCATCGTAATTTTCATTCGACTCCATTACCAATGTTTGAAGACCTGCCATTGCTCGAGATACTACAGAGGGTCTATCTTGGAGTCTTTGTACCCATGCTAACCACTGAAACTCCAAGCCGCTAGATGGTATAAACTTTTTCAAATCCAAACGCAATTGCAATCGATTCAACTTGGATTTAACGATTCCTTTTGCTTCAATTGCCTCCTCCAATTTATGCTTCAACTCTTCAAAGTCACAACTCTCCGTTTGCGTCTCCGCATTCACGTAAACGGATGAAAGCTTTTCCATTGATGGTTGTTGTGTCACTTTTAATATGCTCATGTCGTGACTTTCTTGTACATTCATAATGGTAGGGTTGTTGCTTGCTTCGGCCTTATCAAAAGGAAGAGAGAGCTTATCTTCACTCTCTTGAGTCTCTTGACTGTCTCCGAGTACAATCACTGGTGAGATTGCAACCTCATTCGGATTCTTGGAGGTCCCTTGTAATTCTGCAATCCGTTTACGCATCTTCATCAACTCCTCCATTTGCCTTGATGATTGTTGATTTAAATGTTCAACTTCACTCTCCGAAGTCTTTAATTTCAACTCCAACACTTTGCACCTTGTTTCCACTCCTCTAAGGTCAGCAATTTTTTTCTCATATTCCACCAATTGTAGTATGTGAACATCTCTTTCTTCGAAAAGTGGTCCAAAAGTCTTCGTGAGATTCTGAAATGCTATAGCACCTTTCAACATCTCTGGTGCCATGAAAGAAAACTTCTTGGCCAAATTCATAAAAGTCGGAGCAACTTTCACTAAAAATTCAGCTGACATCGTCATCTTGAAAGCTGTATCAAGTATATGTGCAACATTCTTTGGATCTGCAAGTGGACTCATTGGAACAGCAGTAGCACCATCATCAGGGTTAGACGATCTGCCTATTTCTTCATGAAGGTTAGCAAACTGAACCGAGAGCTTCAAAAGATTTTCCAATTGTTTTGAATTAGACATGTTTTACAAGTTTCGATGTACAGGACTCGGCAATGACGCTGTAAACGGAAACTCCTCCGCCCGCCTTTTACGCTCGGAACTTCATAATGAGGATATATTATCAATCGTCACGCCTTGTCCACGAGGCGTATGTACTTTGTCTTCTAAACTTAATGCTGGACTAGATTCAACGCCTTGATGCATAGGCGGAGATTTGTAGACCAAACTATCAAAACAATTGTTGGCTATTAGACTATCAATTGTAGCATTAGCCTTTGCCACTTTCTCCGCCAAGACTTCGTCTACTTTACTTTTTGAAGTTTCCCCGCGTTCCGTGCAAACCTTGCCTTGGTTTACAAATTCCATTTGCGTTTGTGCCGCAACATTTGGTGTAAAGGTCAAACGCGTTGGAGCTGTGGAAAAGACTTCACCCTCCTGCGCCTCTACATCTTTCTCCACATCTTTCCTCACATTTTTCGAAGAGCTTTCATTGATTGCTTTTGTTGGAGATTGTACAGACCGTAATTTTTCAACATTTGAGGCTTTTTCCACACCATCCGTTTTCACCTCAATAGTATTTTTTAATACTTTTTCTGTTTCTCCCTCTGAATTGTACAAGTCGGGAATGTCCTTTTGATTGGCTTCAAGTAGAAGTGGGCAAGCTGTTGTCGTCGGAAACGTGCTCCAATCGATCTTGCGCTCTAATATAAGTTCGGCGTAAACCATACACGCCACGCTATAATTAATATAGCCTTTGCTTTTGCGCTTGTTTCCGAATAGAACATGCCACACCTCCTCAGATCGATGGACAAAATGTTTGTTGTTGCAAGTCCATGGTTTACAACAAAAATCCTGTGTATGACTCTTGTGCGACTCCTGAGGCCACAACTTGTCAATGTGGTACATTTTAACCAGGGTTGACACGACGTCCGGACACGGACGCTGTGTCCGCAGCGTCCACTGACATTCGCGTTCTGGCGGACACAGCGTCCGCTTGTCTCCCGTCCGCTTGTCCGCCTGATTACGGCCGTCCGATCGACGCGCGGACTGATCTGGTCCGCACGATCTGCGTGTCTGCCTCGGGCCGTCCGCCCCGCCCGTCCGCATTCTGACAGCAGTTGGGACGCTGCGTCCGCTAGCGTCCGTGCGTCCGGACGTCCGGAAAACGGACGCTATTTTGGGGCGGACGTTGACATTCGTCAACCCTGATTTTAACATAGGTCCTGCACATTTTTTATGTCTAATACTCTGCATCTTCATCTTCCCACCTGCTCTCTGCTTTAATTGTAGGGTCATTTAAAATGTCAAGCCGAAGGTCATGTGTAGCCCCCTTCACTTTGCTCTTTTTCTTGGCTTCGCTTCCCGGAGTCACCCCATCAATATTTCGATCACCTTCGTCGTTCATGATTGTCAATTGGATTCAATAACCAATTGAAGTGAATAAAAAAATCTCACGTGATAGTCAAAAAGTGATGGCATCAACCGCAACACAGTAACAAAAGATAGAGGACCCCAACTCTCCACCCCGTAGGAGCAACTAGTGCATAAAGCAATAGTAGCACATCCAACTTGGCACCGAAGGAGAATTGAAGTGAGAAGAAATGAAAGTCACTCCACCCTTATAGCCGTCCGCCGCCGGACCTAGAGGTCGTTTGCCGCCGAACCTGCCCCCGACCGCACGAAGCGGCCCCAAACCTCACGTCCGCCGCGCGGACCGACAACGTCCACTTCGGCAGCGGACGTGCTATCCGACTGCCGCGTCCGCCCGGACTATCTACACCGTCCGCCTTCCGACGCCGTCCGTGCTTTGGACACGTTGAGCGCCCCACTTAAACATTGACCGCCGACGGCGTCCGCCCAGCTGTCCATTGGTGCATCCTATGAGGCCATTATTATTCAAAAAGAGCGGTAACATTTCAAAAAAAAAACAGCTTAATAATCACTGCTAAATGAGGATCAATGTAATTGATTTATCATTTTAAAAAAAAAAAAAAATGTAAACCCTAAACCCTATACCCTAATTACTCTAAACCTTTTCTTTTCTCCCCTAAATTGTTTTACGAATGAGGGGAATGTGGTTAAGTTGAATATGTTTGGATTATTTACTGATATTATCCCTCGAAATAGATTTTGAGAAGATCTGATGATGGTGGGGATTTTTTTAAAGTTCATTAGGAAATCAAATGTTTTGCAGAAATAATCAATTCCATTTTCATTGTAAGCAAATGAAATTTTAAAAAAAGGCCCCAATACATAATTAGAATAACAATTTAATGGATTTCAACCTCATGATATTTAATGAAAGGTTGTGATTTCTCATTAAAAGTGCATCACGATCTTCAAATGAACATCGAGTCTTTCATATTTTTTAATGAAATTTTGATTAGATTTGAAAACAAAGAAAAAGAATCAATGTTTTAACTTTCGAATCATGTATGGTTATATTTTTCCTTAAAAACATAGAAAAATTTGTTACTTGAGTTGGTTGAGTAGAATACATTATACACGTATACATGTGCTATATTTATTTTGAAGGATAATTCCAATATTCTTATTTCAGATGTTTTTAAATATTAATTTTAAAAAAGAGGATTCATTGTTTAAAGATCTAAAAAATTGACAAATATAATTTCTATTATAAATAGGAATTGAATTCGGAATTCGATTTTTGAAATGATTCAAATGAACAAGATATTGATTATAAAATATTTCTTTGTTTGAGTTTTCAAAATGAATTCACGAAACAATTGCAAACTTTTGAACTTAGGTATATGGTATTGTTTTTGGTTTGTACTTTGTAGAGTATAATACTTCAATTTTAATCCTAAATAAATGAAAAAACTCCACATGAATGAAATGTTTCTATGTATTGCACAAAGATTTCTACCAATTATTATAATAATTAAATACATTGTTACATTTCATAAAATATTCTACATAGAAAAAAAAAATCATTCCAGTTTTCAATTATGATAAACGATGTCTTCTACTCTTTCTGTTATATGTTCATTTTGTATAACGTGTACATTGTACAATCTTTGAGAGCAGGGTAGATCATTTTTGGCTCTCATTGAAATAGAAAATATATTTGTGTTTGGATTTTGAAATCATTATGTATTCTACGGTCTTGCAAAAATGCATCTTGCTCCTTCCTTTGAATCCTTTTGATATTTTCTTTTTTTTCCTTTGTTTTCTGTCTCGTAGGGCTCTTATTCTCTTGTTCTCTTCATTTGACCAACCTATTTGGCTTGGCTCTTAGTTTTTTTTTTTTAATGCAATGGTTTATGCATATGTTATAAAAAATATATATTATTTATCTAAAATTAATATATTGATGAACAAACATATAAAGGCATTCAATGCTTTCACATTTAAAGTTATAAATCTATCATAAATCACTCTTGCAAATTTGAATGATTGAATCGAAAATTTGAAAATGTAATTAGAAGAGCTTTCAATTCAATCAATTGCATAAATCATAAATGTTGAATTGCAACTCGTATGAGTTTAGCATCTATGAAGATTAATTCATGCCATCCACATGCAATTTTCCAATTTGATAAAATGCAATTGAGTACTTCAATTTCTTTCTTTCCAATTCTCCAAATAACATTCACTTCATATCTTTCTCTATTTGTTTATCTATTTTTTGGGAACAAATGGAGAAACCATCTTTGTCTATATTTGAACATGCACTCTTATTTGATTGATGAAGAATAGATCTATGAAATATATAATCATTGATTTGTTCATGTTGATTTATCTAATATATTTTATATATGTATATATATATATATATATATATATATCATTAAAAGAGTATGGAAGACAAGATTGACAGATTGTGTTCGAATGTTGTTGATTTTGAAATGATTTAGTACTATATTATTTATAAGAATATTATAATAGTGTTATATTATAATATTCCTAAAACAATTGCAACAAATATTAAAATACATGCTAAGTTAGGTTTGTTAGCCTACCAATTGTTCATTAATAGACATAATTGAGTAGCCCCCTTAAATGAAACATTCAATATCTAATATCTTACAATCCAAATGGTGGATTTGTCTAAAATTTTTTCCACATCTTTTCCAACTAATTTACTACAAGATCCTACGGTTACATATGCCCCAAAGTATTTTTCTTCTAAGACTTGATATTTGCACTACTATTGGCAGTTTTGAAGTGTTTTTAGTGAAAAGAACTTTATGGGTTAAACATCTATATCGTGAGATTTTGAAAAAAGAACAATTTGCTTCATTAGGTTTAGGGTTTAAGATGAGCCGTCTACCCTATCTACCCAATCCGGCGTCCGCCTTGTCCGCTCCGTCCGCCCCGATACCCATCCGCCCCATTTTCCGTCCGCCCTGTCTACCCCGTCCGCCGTGATATTCGTCTGCCCGTCCTTTGTCCGCCCTATCCGCCCGATCCGGAGTCCGCCCTGTCCGCCCCATCCGCCACATCTGCCCCGATACCAGTTCGCCCCGTCCTCCGTCTGCCCGGTCTGCCCGATCCGGCGTCAGCCCCGATCCGGCCGTCCGATTGACACGCGGACTGATGTGGTCCGCATGATCTGGACGTCCGCCTCGGGGCGTCCGCATATATATATGGGGAAGCGGACGGCTCATTTCGAACAATTGTTCTCTTTTGAAGTGGGCAGACCAGTGCCTTGGAAGCTCTGCGCGCCCCTTCCGCTTTGAGTGAACGATTGTTGTGGCATTGTTACAAATTTTTCACAAATTTCATGCTTGTAAAATTTTAATTAATTAAATCAAAATTTTGGTTCTTAAGCTTTCTAATTGTTTCATTCTCTTTGCTTCGGCTTCATCATGCCGAAAAATAGAACACCCAAAAAAAGTAGTCGAAAGGGAAGACCCCAATTGTTCGATTGGGATGCTTGGACCGATCCATTGTGCGTAGGTGAACCGGGATGGGAAGAGGAACCAACAAAAATGTGGGATTGCTCAATGTGCAAGAAGTATGTCAAAATGACTTACATTCAAAAACTTTGGCGACGTGAACGTATAGAGCACCAAGCGCCACGTTGGGAAGGATAAATGTCTACGTGCCAAAGTGAGCACTTCAAACAACGATACACACAAGTGCATCGAGTTCTTAGCATTAAAAGCGCCAAACCAAATACAATGAATTATAATGTTATGGCAATGGTTTGGGCAGAGATTGTACTCCACAAGGACGTGGACTGGCGTACCGCTACAGGTCGCAATGTGGAGAACTATACGCGCACGGATGCCGTTATAGATATACAGTGGAGGGGCGCAAGCGATTGCATGCCAGAGTGGTCCAATCGAGGTTATCTACAACAACCTTCAGTTGTTCTACGAGACGCTGAAGATGCGTAGACAGATGATGATGATGACGATGATATGCAAGCGCCTATCACATTTGGAGTTAGGCACGAGCGAGTAGAAGAACGAGAACAAATTGAATTCGAACAACAAATGCAAGAGGCAACACGTTGTCATGTTGTAGATTTGTATATTAGGTAAAAATATATTATAATATGTTATATTGAGTAGCTTCAAGGTGACGCCACTCTGACATCTATTTAAGAGGGTTGTTTGCCTTAGAACTTCATTACATTCGAGTAGTAGACTTTGTTTTCTACTTTAGAGTTAGAATGTCGAACTGAAGAGTTTTTTCTGAGTCTCAAGATGAAGAGCTTCAACCAGAGGCTGAATTCGAGCTTTCATTGTCATAGCTACCAGATCAACCCCTTTTGGAACGGGATCTTGCTTTGCCACTTAGGCATCCTCGAGATGAAGCTGGGCCTTCTAGACCGCCGAAGCAACCTCGCGTGGAGCGGCGATGGCACGGTAATCTTGATACCAATGCTCGTGTTTTGGTAATCTTGCTCCAAGTTGGGTGTGTTGAGCCAGGCACTCGGGAAGTGACTTTTGAAGCGAGTTATGAGGGCAAAAACATCGATCATTACTATTGTATGGTTCTGCCGGTGGAAGGTAGTCGTGGCCACCAACGTTGGTTGAAAGGTCCAGTCAACCCCTTGATGAAGTCCGAACGTACAAATTACGTTGCTGCCACCATCAAACGCATTCTCAACTTTCTGCGGATGAAATGAAGCTGTGATTGGAACTCTAGTTTTTTATCTCTAGTGAGCATTTATTAAATGTTAGTTACTAATTTTATACTTTGAGTATTTTATTAAAATCACAGTGTGTGATTTTAAACGTTTAATGAGAAGTTAGTGTTTAAAAGTTAACTTGGATTTTAGAATAAAGGGAGAGTGTGAATGGGGATTTAGTTTGGCATCTTAGGTGGGGTCTTGGTAGGGGCATGGGGAGATGTGCCCCCACCCTTCACTTGAGATAGGGAGGAGAAGAGGGAAAAGATGCTTAGTTAGTGTGTGTAGGAAGGAATAGAGAAACTTGAGTGTGGAAGAAAATCCGAGACTTCGAGGAGTGATATCTCTCATTTTATGAGGATTTTGGTAATGAAATTTGGTGAGATTGTTCCTTATGAAATTGCCTTTCCAAAATGAGTTTGCAAGTTTGATTTGGAGTTAGGATGAAAAAGTTATGAGCATTTGAATTTGAGGAGTTTTAGTGCCTTTCATGAAGAAAAGGCTGAGACTTTGTCAAGCCATAGCTGACGTTCAATCCATCAAGTTGCAAGAAGGATTATGGAAGCGTGTTCATCTTAATCTTAGCTTTCCAAAGAGTGATTAAACTTAAGATTTGGAGTTCGGAGGAAGAAGTTATGGAGGAGTGATGACTTGGAGGTTGGTTGCCACTTGTGAAGAGCAAGGCCGAAACTTTGGAGGGCCATAACCTTTGGTCAGTATAAGGATTTCTTTTGAAAATTTTATAAGTGTTAGTTTGTTTATTTATCTCTCTAAATAGCTATCACACGAGCTATTTGGAGTTTTATTGAAGAAATTATAGAGTGTAGGAGTTTAGAGGTTGAGTGGGTTCTCAAAATAGGAGACCGAGACTTTGTTGGGCTATAACTTATGGACAGAGTTTTAGTTCTTAGTGAAATTTTCACATGTTGTATCTGGATGTGTTAGCTTTCCAAATTGCTATCACACTTGTGTTCAGGGTTTGTAAGTCAAAAGTTATAAGAAGTTTGAAGAGGCAGTGGTTGGTTGGCGAGGAGGAGAAGAGCCGCCACTTTGTTTGCCTATAACTTTTGGACAGTAGTTTAGAATAAAGTGAAATTTGGAGAGGTGTTAGGTTACTGGGCTAGGTTTCCAAAATGCTATTGCACTTAGCATTTGGAGTTGTGAGCCATCTGTGGTATTAGATAAAAGGTCGCAGCTACTTTAGGGTACGGCTTTGAAGATTTCTCATTGTTTTTTTCAAAATATGAAGACTTGAAGATTGAAGACTCGAAGAGGAATGTTTTGGGGTTTTTTTATATGTATGTGTAGGATGTGGCTTTGTTATTCCTAGCCTGATTTGGAGGCTCGTTGTCTTTTATTTCCTTTTGCTTTGTAACCCTGGTTGCGGGTGGTCTGGGTAAAACCAAGACTCAACCCCATTTGTTGTCGTGGTGACGAAGTGGGGTTAATGGCCTACATGGTCGAAACTTGCTTCTTCTCACGGTCTAGAGTTTTGGCCAGTAGACCGTGAATTTGAAGTTTAGGATCCCATCATTCGGACGGTAGCTCGTGTCTACTGTCCCGTTTTACTCGTCCCGTATCCCGTGGTTTTTTATCCCTTCTTTGACCCTTATACCTATCTAAAGCCTACACAGGATAGGCCAACGGGCACCGTTTGAAGACTGAAGATTGAAGAAGACACTAAGTATACAACCAACAGTTGCAGCCAAACACCCCGTGTGTTCCTAAAGTGCGCTCCTCTCTACCCGACAACGTAGAAGCCTTCAAGATTGTGGACGGCAAGATAGGCATGGTGGGTCTTACGGACGTGAACATGGAACGCGAGAATCTGAACAAGGAAGAGGTGGTTCATACTCTGGTTACGATCCTCAAAATAGATATGAAGGTGGAAGAGGGAGCTATGGATCCATGCATTATGGTGGTTCAAGTGCAGTTGGTTCTCATTATGGCACTCCTTCTGAAATTGGCTCTCAAGGTGGAGCAGATAGCTATGACAACACGCACTATGGTAGTCTACTGAATCTGGTTCATATTATACGACGCCCACTGAAGTGGACTCCGAAGGTAGTGGAGGAAGTCATGTAACCCCACAGTATAGTTGCTCTCTTCACGGAAGCGTCCAATACTATCTGGGATCAACTAGAAGCGATTCATACGGGCATCATGGGGCCTCTTATTATGGGGCTTCAAATGAAAGAGGATTAGAGCCTACTACTCCGGTTCCTCCTCCTACTTTTGAAGGTTCAAACTATGGACAAGGAGGTGCACCGAGTGGATATCACGGAAACTACGGAGGTGGTCCGTTCATTGGAGTACAAAGAAGAGGCAGTGGTCAACAATTTGAGTCTGATTCAGATTCTGAATAAAAAAACATGCAAGTATATAGTGAGCATGTATTTGTTCAGTTTTTTCATTTTTACTCTCACGACAAGTATAGAGCACTAGATTGGTAGAAGTAGTATAAAATTTTAAATGAATGGAACAATTTTGAACAACAATTTTATTCACTTTTTCAAAAAGTATTGTGTAATAGTGTACACTAAGTATGTATGTAGGCAAGCATATTGTTGAAGACATCATTGTATTATTTTATAATAGCGTTGATGTATAAGGCTATAAGCGACTTTGATATATAATAAAAATATGAAAAAAAAATGTAACTTTGTAAGAGTCATATTATGTCTATTTTTGAATTTAGGATTCGAGGTTAAATATGTACTAGCATGGTGTGTATTTTGAAATTATTGTTGTGTATTTATTACATTTAGAAACTCGTAAATGGTAACAATGTATTTCTAATTAATTTATGAAAGATTGAATTATTTGAATATTTGAAATTTTGAAATTTTTCATTTAACGATTGCTAAAAACTAAAATGATTTCTTATTGGTATGAAGAAATGCCCAAATTAGACAATTAGTGGTTCTTCTTTAGATTCTATTTTCAAATATGGAAAATAAATCGGATCGGGCGGACGCTTGATTTGTCCGCCCGTGGCCGTCCGATCGGGCGGACGGGTGTCGCAGCTTAAAATTTTGATTTTCTTAGCATGCACCAAAATAGGAACGGAAACTAGCCATTAGTGAACCGGATCCGATTAGGTGAAGAAGGAAAACTCAAAACTAGCACAGAACATGAAGTAGTGGGCCTTTTAGATCTAATCCGATCAGGAGTAACTATCGACGGAAACGGAATGCAACACGGATTAGGTCTAGGACCGGATTATGGGTGAACCAGATTCAAGACGACCAAACCGGAAATGGTCTAGAGACTATATAAAGAGGGGGAACGGAACCAGAACTTGAGTGAAGTCTTTGAGCAGCTGGATCCGCAGAGCAGAAGCCCGACAGTAGGATCTAGGGTTGTAGAGTAGATAGGATTTTGATTTGAGTTAGGAGTAGGAGCGGATCCGGATCGGAATCCGGCTCAACAGTATTAGGTTAGACCGGAAGTTGAATTAAGGTGGCGGCGGACCCCCACAGGTTTTCCGCTCCGCTTTGTACTTCTAGGGTTTTTACATTTGGTATATAAATCGGTTCCTGCAATGGGAACTGGGAGTCTTCATTTTGCAAATCTCTTGTGCCTTCCTCTTCTCCTCATTATGTGTCTCTCTCCAGCGCGACAGGATTGTATGATGTGGAGTTAAGATGGTGTGAGCCAGTTTGTGAGTGATTTCTCCCCTTGGTGTTTTCTTTTCCGATTCTATATGCATGTGAGTAGGTATCTAAGAGTTGGAAGTGAACTTAGTTCCTCAGTACTTCTAGAGTTCCAGGTTCCGGGTGAAAAAGCCGTTGTTAGGCTAGGCAAGTAGGGAGGGATTCCTTAGCTGCGCTAGAACTCCCGGGTGGGAAATCCGGTCGAGTGTCCGATCTCCTGTGAGGTCTCACCACCCGTGTGGGTAAACAGAAGAATTTTAGTTGATGTTGGAACGGACGGGTACACTTGTAACCACCTATCTTCGCACAGATCGGAAGTAGCATCAAGGTCGTTGTAGTATGAGAGGGTCGAGTGTGGGGTCTTTGTGTGACCTACAACCCGGATTGCTATCTGGGTTGTTGTGAAGGACTAAACCGGATCCGGATTAGCTTAGGAGTTTAGGAAGTAGGACAGTGGGTCTTCAGCCACTATAAGTCACGGAAGGAGTGGTGGGCCTACCACTCTCAAATGTAAGCGGCGACCCCTCTAATGGTGAAACAGAGGCAAAACCAAACCGGATAGGATTACGGATACATGATGACCATCCGGACCGGATTGGTCAGGACGGATTTCCAGGACTGGAAGTTGTAAAGATCCTAGGATTTGGATATTTGCACAGACCGGATAGTTAGTAGGATCGGAAGAAGGAGTAATCCGGTCTATAGTTATCCGGTGTGGTGGTATTTCTGGTTCTAGATCTAGGACCGGAAAGTAAGATTGGGATACTGACAGAGCTTAACTGCTTAATAGAGCTAGATACTTCACAGGATCTCGTGGGTTCGATCTTTAGAGTCACTTAGTTATACTCTAGAGCGATTTTTGTAAGTATAATGGGGAATTTACCTGCCCTATGCTGCGACATGACAAAAATCTGGCGCCGCTGCCGGGGATCCTAAAGCTATCGGCTTTATTGCGGTAAAGAAGAAGCTAAGTCAGTATTTTCGTCTTTTCCGTGCTTTCATTTCTCGGATTGGGTTTTGTTTTCCGGTTGAATCTGGAAACTAACTCATGAGAAGCGGAACAAGGAATACGAGAACGTCCGAGCGATTGAGAAGGAGAGAACGATCGGAAGAATCGTCTGAACCGGATTATAGTGAACCGGATCTGCAAGATCCGGTTAACCATCCGATTTTCGTGTCTGCATCCGCGGGAGAAAGCGAGAATCCGAGATCTGGACATACGCTTACAGTTTCCGATCTAGATCCGGAAACAGGAAGAGAAGATCCGTTCCTAGAGGACGAAGATGTCATGACTCGATTGAGATACGAGCGTTTTAAAGGTGATGGAAGCCAAGATGCGGATGACTGGCTGTGCGAGTTTGAATCCACTGCACTCGCCAACTAGGAGAATGAGGCGGCCCAGCGAAGAATCTTCCAAGGATTGCTCAAGGGAGAAGCTCTTAAATGGTATCAGGATATTTCTGATCCGATCCGGAATAACTGGGATCAGTTGAGAACGGATTTCCTGCAAGCTTTCCGGGAGGTAGGAGGAGAAGCCAGAGCCTTGGGACGGCTGAGTACACTAACGATGAAATCATCCGAATCCGTGCGGAAGTATGGCCAGAGGGTGAAGGCGCTGATCCAGAAGCTGACCACCGAGATTGCTCCTAGTCTGCAGGTGGAGTGGTACGTTGCCGGATTACCCGAGTCTATGGGATTTCTGATTCGTCAGACGCGACCTAGGACACTTAGAGATGCCATGGATGCTGCGGCTAATTATGAGAATTCCGCTCAGTCACTCCGGAAGTCCTTGAGAAGGAGTGAGAAGCAAGAAAAGGGGAAGAACAAGAAGAGCGACCGGAAGTTGAAGCATCGTAAGAAGGTTTCCGATTCGGAGAGCAGTTCCGAGAGTTCTGGAACGGAAGTTTCCGATCCGGATTCATCGAGCTCGGATGAGGAACAAAGTGTTTCACCTCCCCGACGTTTGCCCAAGTCGAAGGGTCCGAGAGAGAAGCTGGTTGTGAAAGTGAAGACGGAGGATGCGAATTCCAAGAAGATGATGAAGAACATCCAAGAGTCTTTGGAGGCTATCAAGGTCAACCTGGCAGAGAACCGGAAACCGAGACGGATCGTTCCGACTTCTCGATCCAATGTCTAGTGCGGAAGATGTGGAGAACCGGGTCACTATCTAAGTGAATGCCAGCGAGCTCCCCAGAAGCAAGTTCACTATGTATATCCGGAAGAAGAGATCTACTACACCGTAGCAAACGAGGAAGGGGAGGAGATCTACCAAGTACAGCCGACCTATGCGAGAGGAAAAGGGATCACGATTCCTTCCCGGTCCAACATGTTGAACCGGAACTTTTTACCGGGACAGAGTCAAGGGTTGGTAATGCAGCAGCCCATGCGAGCCCTTGGTTATCCGGATAGACAAGTGGTGATTTGTTATGGTTGTGGAGAGCCGGGACATTATGCCAACTCGTGTCCTAACAGGGGACCAGGGCAGGGTGCTCCGCGAACTCTTCCGTGCCAGAATTGCCAAGAGTATGGGCATCAGGAAGAGCAGTGTCCGAAGCCAATACATCCAAGACCGGTTTACAAACAAGTTCAAATTCTTCCAAGAGAGCAAACCGCGCTCAACTATGGCCACTCAGCCGGAACGGAGAATCTGGACAAGTGACGATGCGAGGTGGAACTGCCGGCGGAGACGGAGAGCTTGGTAAACCGGGTATCGACCCGTAGTTCCACCAGGAATCAACCCGAACGAGCTGTAAGGGGAACGAAGAAAAAGCAGAGGAGGAGACAGAAATCGAGTAGTGATTCTAATCATGTTTTTCAGAGGCGGAGTCCAGAACCGGAAGAAGTTCACTTTGAGGAAGGGGTGGACCAGAACCGGATTCCGATCGATATCAGTGTAGAGATTCGGACGGAAATCTCTGGACCGGATGTGATGACGAGTAAGAAGCAGGTTAGTTTCAGTAACACCCCAGTGGTTATCAATCCGGATATCCGTACGCATGAGTATGACATCATCCAGGACATCCGAGATCAACGGGCGAATGTTACGATTGGACAGCTCCTGCACGACAACGTGATGTACCAGAAGCTGATCCGAGATAACTAGACACGGAAACGGAAGAAGAGGGTGAAACTCCCAGCGGTGGCAGTTAACTTCTCTCAACCGGAAGATTTCGGGGCTCCAGAGATCAGTGTAGAGATAGAAGGATGCTTGATTCCAAAGGTTCCCATCGATGGCGGATCTGGAGTCAACTTGATGTTAGAAGACACGACATTTGAGTTAGGATTCACCACGATCGAAGCGACGGATCAAGTCCTTCGTATGGCGGATCAATCCCGAGTACATCCGGTTGGCAAACTTTTGCAAGTTCCAACCCGGATTGGAGGAACGGATTATCTGCTCAACTATGTCATCATCCGTGTGCACAAAGGAAGACCTTTTCCTATGTTACTGGGTAGACCTTGGTTATACTCTGCCCAAGTACTCGTGGATTGGGGAACCAAGGAACTGGTGGTCGGGAAACCTTCCATCCGGATACCCTGGTCCACGGAAAAGCATTTAGAAGAAACCAGCGACTCGGATGGTTACACATCGGATTGGACGGATCCGGAAGATTCAATTCCAAGCTATTATGTGGATCCATTCGAACACAAAACTGAGGAAAGTTTTGGGTTCTCTAATGCTGTATTAGAGCATGATCCGGAAAAGCCTAGCAGTACCATGGTGGAAGATCGATCCTTAGGAGAGTCAAGCGTTCCGCTCACAACCGAGTGGATCACTCGACAGATCCGAGATGGAAACCTTCCCACGGGTGTAAGTGATGAAACGATGAGACCGGAATGGGAAAACTTAGTTTCCGTTCCGGAAGAGGTTCACGAAGAGAAGATCAAACTGATCGTCTCGCCCATCGATTATGAGCCGGAGGAGGTTGAACCAGGCAAGTGTTTTCACTTGAGCAAACTCATGCAAAGCACGGAGAAATCCGATTACGTTCAACTTCTCAAGGAGTATCTCGATATTTTTGCATGGGAGCCATCTGATCTGAAGGGAATCCCCCCTCACTTAGGAGAGCATCACATTGATTTGACGGAAGGATCTATTCCGGTCCGTCAGCGACAATATCGACTCAACCCGAGGTACTCGTTAATGGTCAAGGAAGAAATCGACCGGTTATTGGAAACCGGATTCATCTATCCAGTCAACAATTCCGAGTGGGTTTCCCCTATTGTGGTGGTTCCCAAGAAGTTGGGAACGGATGGGAAAGTTAAGATCCGGGTGTGTCAAGATTTCCGGAAATTGAACACAGCCACAAAGAAGGATTACTTTCCCCTTCCATTTACTGACATCATTTTGGACCACGTGGCCGGACACGAATGTTACAGCTTTTTGGACGGATTTTCCAGTTACAACCAAGTGTTCATCCGGCGGAGCGATCAGTTAAAGACCACGTTCACGACAGAATGGGGAACTTTCGCATTTACCCGGATGCCGTTTAGCCTGTGCAACGCACCCGGAACTTTCCAGCGGCTGATGATGGACATTTTCAAGGATTTTCTCCGCCATTTCATTGAGGTCTTCATTGATGACTTTGCAGTTTTTAGCAACCGGAAACTTCATCTCGAATGTTTGCGGAAGACGTTTCAAAGGTGCCGGGAAACCCATCTGAAATTACACCCCGGAAAGTGTTTTTTCGGAATGAGTTCCGGAATTTTGCTGGGGCACGTGGTGAGCCAAGCTGGATTGGACTTGGAAAAGGTGAGAGCGGTTCTATCCTTGCTACCTCCGACGAGCATAAGGGAGATCCGTGGGTTTCTTGGGTGTGTGGGCTACTACCGTCGATTCATTGACGGATACGCCAAGAGGGCCATCCCTCTCACGGAACTACTCAAACAGGATACGGAATTTGTGTGGACCGGAAAGTGACAGCAGGCCTTCGAAGATCTGAAGACTCAGCTTGCTAGAGCTCCGATCCTTTCCGTTCCGGATTGGACGAAAGAGTTCCATGTCACCATCGACGCATTCGGTTGGTGTCTGGGATCCATTCTTTGGCAGTTTGACACGGAGAAGCGTGAGAATCCGATTTACTATGCGAGTAGGCAAATGAGCTTGGCGGAACGGAATTACACCACCACAGAACGAGAAGCGCTGGCGGTTGTGTATTCTTGTAAGAAGTTCCGACATTATCTACTAGGGTACAAGGTAATTTTTCACACAGATCATGATTCCTTGAAATACCTCGTGAACAAACCGGATTTGTCAGGTCGGATTGCTAGATGGATTTTGCTTTTACAAGAGTTTAATTACGAGGTTGTAGTCAAACCCGGGAAAGCAAACTCGAACGCGGATTACCTCTCGAGACAAAGAGGACAAGAATCCGTGGCGGATATTTCCGCTGAGTTTCCGGATGAGTTTCTGGATTCTCTAGAGATTCCAGTTGGAATGGAGAAACCGGATTTTCCCTTGATAGAAGTTTTTCACCTAAGCAACGAGTCTGTTTCAGAGTTTCGGGATATCATTAGTTATTTAGTGAATTCCAAATATCCGGAACAGATGAGTCTAGAGGAGAAAGAAATCTTTCAGAGAAAAGCGGCTCCTTATACCATGATTAGGGGAGTCCTTTTCAAGTTAGGGGCGGATGACGTCCTTAGGTGATGCTTGGAACCTTCGGACCGGAAGAAAGTCATCCGGGCACTCCATTGCGGGAGTTCCGGAGGACATTTTGCCTTTGTTACTACGGTAAACCGGATCCGATCCGCCAGATACTGGTGGCCGTATGTACACAGGGATGTGAGGAATTTTGTTCGGAGTTGCGATCAGTGTCAGCGGACAGGAGCACCATCTTTCCGGAACCATTGGCCGCTCACTCCCATAATTCCCTTAGCACCGTTTGAAAAATGGGGGATCGACTTTATTGGACCCATTTTTCCGGTCAGTGCTAGGAAGAAGAGGTACATAATCCTAGCCACGGATTAAGCGACCAAGTGGGTGGAGGCCAGAGCAACCCAGAGAAACGATGCCGAGACTTCCGCGACCTTTTTGTTTGAAGAAATCCTCATGCGATTTGGCCACCCACTGGAGTTGGTCAGTGATCGAGGAACCCATTTCCTCAATGATGTCATCTCCGACCTAACTACCAAGTATCTTATCAAGCACCGGAAGACAACTCCTTATAATCCAAAGGCGAATGGATTAACCGAGCGGGCGAACGGAATTATTGGAAAGATCTTGAACAAGATGGTTTCCGCTCACAAGACGGATTGGGACCGGAAACTACCTTCGGCCGTGCATGCGTACAATACGGCGGAGAAGAGCACAACCGGAAAAACGCCCTACTTTTTGGTCTTTGGCCAAAATACAGTTCATGGGGTGGAATTAGAAGTGGAGACTTTTCGAGTCATGGCAGCCCGGAATGCGGAGACCAGAATGGATATACTTCCGCGACTCCTTGCAATTGAAGAACTGGAGGAAACCCGGAACGCAACTCTTGAGAGAACCATGGAAGTGCAATTCAAACGCAAGAAAGATTACGACCGGAAACTTCCAGTTGATCATGGAATCCGGGTAGGCGGTCTTGTGCTAGTTTATGACAACCGTCACAAAGAGTTTCTAGGAAAATTGCATACCCGATGGATGGGACCTTTCCAAGTCATTCAAATTTTTCAAAATGGGTCCTTGCAACTTGCGAATCTGCAGGGCTAGTGGCTTGACACTCGTGTGAACGAATCAAGGATAAAAAAGTATTCGGCGGCTACTTCTTCGACTGAAGGCCAATGATGTTTGCGGGGACGCTCACAGATGAGGAAGGGGTAATGTCGCAGCTTAAAATTTTGATTTTCTTAGCATGCACCAAAATAGGAACGGAAACTAGCCATTAGTGAACCGGATCCGATTAGGTGAAGAAGGAAAACTCAAAACTAGCACAGAACATGAAGTAGTGGGCCTTTTAGATCTAATCCGATCAGGAGTAACTATCGACGGAAACGGAATGCAACACGGATTAGGTCTAGGACCGGATTATGGGTGAACCAGATTCAAGACGACCAAACCGGAAATGGTCTAGAGACTATATAAAGAGGGGGAACGGAACCGGAACTTGAGTGAAGTCTTTGAGCAGCTGGATCCGCAGAGCAGAAGCCCGACAGTAGGATCTAGGGTTGTAGAGTAGATAGGATTTTGATTTGAGTTAGGAGTAGGAGCGGATCCGGATCGGAATCCGGCTCAACAGTATTAGGTTAGACCGGAAGTTGAATTAAGGTGGCGGCGGACCCCCACAGGTTTTCCGCTCCGCTTTGTACTTCTAGGGTTTTTACATTTGGTATATAAATCGGTTCCTGCAATGGGAACTGGGAGTCTTCATTTTGCAAATCTCTTGTGCCTTCCTCTTCTCCTCATTGTGTGTCTCTCTCCAGCGCGACAGGATTGTATGATGTGGAGTTAAGATGGTGTGAGCCAGTTTGTGAGTGATTTCTCCCCTTGGTGTTTTCTTTTCCGATTCTATATGCATGTGAGTAGGTATCTAAGAGTTGGGAGTGAACTTAGTTCCTCAGTACTTCTAGAGTTCCAGGTTCCGGGTGAAAAAGCCGTTGTTAGGCTAGGCAAGTAGGGAGGGATTCCTTAGCTGCGCTAGAACTCCCGGGTGGGAAATCCGGTCGAGTGTCCGATCTCCTGTGAGGTCTCACCACCCGTGTGGGTGTCGCAGCTTAAAATTTTGATTTTCTTAGTATGCACCAAAATAGGAACGGAAACTAGCCATTAGGGAACCGGATTCGATTAGGTGGAGAAGGAAAACTCAAAATTAGCTCAGAACATGAAGTAGTGGACCTCTTGGATCTAATCCGGTCAGGAGTAACTAACGACGGAAACGGAATGCAACACGGATTAGGTCTAGGACCGGATTATGATGGTGAACCAGATTCATGATGACCAAACCGGAAAGGGTCCAGAGACTATATTAGGAGGAGCCTTCACTGTTGCACCCCCTTTTAGATACTCGAGCTTGAGCGCGCGTGGTTGAATTTTCGCGTTTGTGTGCTGTAGGCTTTGATTCCGGTTGAGATCGGAGAGAGAACGTGAGGAACGGGACGTGCGGCTAGGAGAGAGTGAGATATATTGAAGGGGGAATGCCGCCGCTACGTAGGTCTGGACCAGCGAGTCCCTCTGGAGGCGAGGTGAAGCTCCGGAAAGTCATTCCGGTTATTCCCTCCACAGAGCCGGAAAAGTCTCAACTCATGGAGGATCTCACCTCTATGGGTTGCCTAGGGTTTGCCGAGAAACCCTGGGGTTTTAGGGAGGAGAGAATGGTCAAGGAACTCCTCGGAAAACTGTCCAACCAGTTTGACAACACCGTGAGAGGAACTCCCATCCGCTGGAACGAGGGAATGTAGAGAGGTGTTTACGGTTTCCGAGCAGGAGGGTTAGGAATGGCAAACCGGAAGGATGAGTTTGTCCGAGGCAAGTTCCAAGGGGCCGTCAACCCGAAGGACGGATACGCAGTCGAGGATTGCGTGGATGACCGACACCGTCGGCTCCTGCAGTTCTTGGTTCCGGTCCTTCACCCGGAAAAGCCGACCAGGGTGACAATCACCCTTGGCAACACGATTTTCGGTGCCCTAAGTGGTACTCGGAAAGTGGACTGGGCACGGATCATTTCCGATCTTGTGGCCCAGCTCGTTAGTAGAGTTGGGAAGAAGAGGGCCACTCCAGTGTGCCCTTACCTCTTCCACCTCTATCGGGAAAACCAAGTCCTCATCGACGCGGAGGAGAAGGTGTGGAGGACTCAAGAAGTCTTCCTGAAGTATGGGGAGTCGAAAACGGATGACGAGGCCGAATCCGATTCCGGTTCAGACCGGGAGTCGAGCGAAGAAGAGGAGGAGCCGATGCCGCCCATCAAGCGACAGAAGTTGACGCCTCCAAACAAGCGCGGGACGCCTCCCGGTCACGACAAACCGGCCCCGGAAGAGAGACCGGAAGCCGAGAAGACTGTTTCCGGGGAAGACCCGGAAATGCAAGATCCGTTCAACGGTCTTATCAACCTCCTCTGCAACATCAGGGCGGATTGGGAGGTCAAGCACAAGACGCTTTCGGCAATCGGAAAGTTGGTAGATGCGCCACCGGACAGCAAGTTGGCGGAACAGGTGGCGGAGTGCATCACCAATCCGAAAGAGACCCGGAAACAGGAAGCGGAGATCCGCCGGTTGCAGGAGGAGGTGGACACCCTGAAGGCAACTCTCTTTGCCTATCGGAAAGACGTGACGGCCACCCGGGAGATGGCGGAGGAGACTCGGAAGATAGCCGAGCAGATCAAGGCCATCCTGGGAGATACCGGAACGGCCGCCACCAAAGCGAAGCTCTTCGACGAGAAGATGCACGAGGAGAAGAAACTATCCGGTTCCCGGATGGTCCAGATTCTCACCGACTTTGCTGAGCAGGTGGAGACGGCGATGATGGAGGGACAGAAGGCTGCGGACCGGATTGAGGAAAGCAGCCGGAAGCTGACTGGAGCAACGTGCTCCAAGGGGATACACCTCTCGGACCTCTCGCTATCGGATTCCTTTCCGGATGCGACCGTTCCGAAGGGTGGGAAGGATTGGACTCCCGAGTCTAAGAAGTCAGCACGGACTGAGAATCCGGGCACGAGACCGGATATTACAATCGATTTGGAGTCTTCACCCGGATCTAACCCTACGAAGGGGGAACGGAACCGGAACTTGAGTGAAGTCTTCGAGGAGCTAGTTCCGAAGAGCGGAAGCCCGACAATAGGATCTAGGGTTGTAGAGTAGATAGAATTTTGATTTCAATTAGGAGTAGGAGCGGATCAGGACCAGGATCCGGCTCAACAGTATTAGGTTAGACCGGAAGTTGAATAAGGGTGGCGGCGGACCCCCACGGGTTTTCCGCTCCTTTTTGTGCTTGTAGGGTTTTTACCCTTTGTATATAAATCGGTTCCTGCGATGGGAACTGGGAGTCTTTATTTTGCAAATTTCTTGTACCTTTCTCTTCTCCTCATTGTGTGTCTCTCTCCAACGCGACAGGATTGTATGATGTGGAGTTAGGATAGTACGAGCCGGTTTGCGAGTGATTTCTCCCCTTGGTGTTTCTTTTCCGATCCTAGGTGCATGTGAGTAGGTATCGAAGAGTTGGGAGTGAACTTAGTTCCTCAGCACGTCTAGAGTTTGAGATTCCGGGTGAGAAAGCCGTTGTTAGGCTAGGCGGGTAGGGAGGGATTCCTTAGCTACGCTAGAACTCCCGGGTGGGAAATCCGGTCGAGTGTCCGATCTCCTGTGAGGTCTTACCGCCTTAGTTGGTAAACGGAAGAACTTTAGTTGATGTTGGAACAGACGGGTACACTTGTAACCACCTGTCTTCGCACAGATCGGAAGTAGCATCAAGGTCGTTGTAGTACGAGAGGGTCGAGTGTGGGGTCTTTGTGTGACCTACAACCCGGATTGCTATCTGGGTTGTTGTGAAGGACCAAACCGGATCCGGATTAGCTTAGGAGTTTAGGAAGTAGGACAGTGGGTCTTCAGCCACTATAAGTCACGGAAGGAATGGTGGGCCTACCACTCTCAAATGTAAGCGGCGACCCCTCTGATGGTGAAACAAAGGCAAAACCAAACCAGATAGGATTACGGATACATGATGACCATTCGGACCGGATTGGTCAGGACGGATTTCCAGGACCGGAAGTTGTAAAGATCCTAGGATTTGGATATTTGTACAGACCGGATAGTTAGTAGGATCGGAAGAAGGAGTAATCCGGTCTATAGTTATCCGGTGTGGTGGTATTTCTGGTTCTAGATCTAGGACCGGAAAGTAAGATTGGGATACTGACAGAGCTTAACTGCTTAATAGAGCTAGATACTTCACAGGATCTCGTGGGTTCGATCTTTAGAGTCACTTAGTTATACTCTAGAGCGATTTTTGTGAGTATAATGGGGAATTGACCTACCCTGTGCTGCGACAACGAGGCTCGAGGGTTTCGGGGAGGCGGACGGCCGATGCGTCCACCACCCGCGGCCCGTCCGATCAGGCCGATAGTTTGGGGTTGTCCGATGAGGCGGACGGGCCGTCCACCGCTGCCCGTCGGATTGAGCGGACACCAAATTTGTCCGCCCGTTGTCGTATTGAGAGTCTTTGCCTTGAGAAAACGCAAGGTTCTTGGCTGCTATTAATTTAGAGAAGGAAAGGGAGATTGTAGAACATATGATTTGGTATTCAAATCCATATAAAATCATAAGTCTTCATCCAGCATATACGAAAGGCCTCCCATCTTCAACTTGTATAATATAATTCGATATACATATGATAAAACATGTCGATGTACATGTTTTATATAACTTGTCTCTCAAAAATTAACTCAAAACATTATAATCCTTAAACTAGATTAAGCTTTAATTAAATCCTGATTAAAACAACTAATCTTACTTAATATAATTAATTGTTAGTTAAAATAATTGTATTTAATTAATTCGATTAGTCTTGATTATTCCACTTAATTTTAGTTAAGTTAATTAATTATAATTAGAGTAGTTAAACTTACTTAAAATAATTAACCTTGATTAAGATAATTAATCCTTCTAATTAGCTTTAATTCCTTATACCCTTATCCTTATATACCCTAACCACTTCATACCCTTCTCCTATATATCCTTATCCCCTTTGAAATTCATTTCTCTAACCCTTTATTAAATATAAACCGAACCCAAACTCTCTTCTAAACTTATAATTAACCTTCTATCTTAAAACACCACTACAATTTCATACAAACTCGGAATGAGACATGCAATAGCTTCACGGAAAGTCACTAAAACACACCATATGTACACCAAATTTCATCTTCAGAAACTCATTTAGCTAGTTGCTATGCACAATCAAAGTTACTACCTACAAAACTTCAAGGCAGTTGATCCTTCTTCACCTCAAAGAGCGCTTTGATCTCATACAAGCTCCAAATGGAATGTGTAATAGCTTTCTGTAAAGCTAACAACATCACCCATATTCTCTCCAAATATTAGCTCCATGAATCAAATAACTTATTCTCCATACTTGGTCAAAGTCAGTACATCCTCCAAGTCTCGAAATCAAGTGGCAGCTCTTCACTTTCTTACTCTCCAAGCCATAACTTTCACATCCAAACTCCAAATCTAGATTTCTAAATCTTCATAGAAAAATAATAATTTTATACACCACTCACTCAAATCTCGTATCCAAAGACTCTATAAAAAAGTTCTTACAAGCCCTCAAAGTTTCGGTCTTCCCAACTTGTAGGTAGCAGACACTATCTCACTTCAACACTCATAACTTTTACATACCACGTCTAAATAGAGCGTGCCATACCATTTTGAAATCACGATAACAGGATGTACAAACCCTCAAATTTTCATTGAAAAACTTACAATATACACTGAGGTATCGCTCCCCGAACACACTACACACTCCAAACAACTAACTCCCAAGGAAGAAAGAGAACCCGACCCCTTATCCTCCCTCTAATTTCACATCAGCCCATGCCTAAGTCACATGGGCATCTAAAAAACTATTGGCTAACCTCCCTAGTCCACCATCAGCCATATCCATTCCATTTTCTTACCCACAAAGCATCTAAAGTCAACAGAAGGGTAAACTATTTCTACCCTTCTTTCACCAAACTTCAAATAAACAAATGAAGTTTGAAAACACTCCAAAATATTAAAATAAAATATCTGAAACTCAAATATATGTCTAAAAAAGGTAAAAAAGAGTTCCAAGAGGAACATCATTCCATCTGCAAAAACTTGAGGATGCGTCGGATAGTAACTGCTACATAATCAGCACGGTCTACTTTAGTTAAAGGATTAACTGGCCCTTCTAACCAACGTTGGTGGCCACTACTTCCTTTGATAGGCTTAAGACAACAATAGAATTGGTCTTCATTCAAGCCTTCAAAGCTCCCTTCAAATGTCACCTCTCGACTGCTGGGCTCAACACATCCAACCTGCAACAAAATTACTAACGCTCGAGCATCTCGCTGAAGGTTCCCGTGCCAACGTAGTTCGACCCGAGGTTGTTTTGGTGGTCGAGAAGGCCCAGCTTCCTTCTGTGGATTTCCATGCAGTGGTGCAAGACTCATTGGTAGAAGAGACTAAGTTGGTAGTTGAGACAATGAAAACTCAAATTCCAGCTCCGATTGAATCTCTTCATTTTGAGACTCAGAAAAAACCCTCCAGTTCGACATATTCACTCCAAATTGAAAGAAAGTACAAAAGAACTGCACCAAATTGATGAAGCCTTGGGCAACCCTTTTCTTTATAGTTTGTACATTGCGTTGTGAGAAAGCGTCACCTTGAAGCCTCTTCAAATAATGCCATCATTTATCATATTATCAAAATAAAATTCACTCAAATATAAAAAACAAACATGTAATGCGCATATATCGGGAAAAGATATAAATCTCTTTTGCATGCGCTGTCAATCGCTAAGCCGCGAAAGCCCAGCTGGTAAAGTACTTCGAGGGCCATAGCACCGGTCCGGGTTCGAAATCCATTGGACCCATATGAGCGGGCATATGGCCACATAGCTTGGCACTGCTAGTGAAAACTAGGCAGGTAACTACCAGCTGGCGCCACCTACCCCCTTGAGCATGTGAGAAGATGCAGAGACTCCAAATTTCGTGGTTATTACCACGATTCTTCCTCTTCCCCCTTCATTCCTCTAGTCTCCCCCCTCCCTTTTATCAACCTTTTTATTTTTTTTTATTTTTTTTTATTTTTTATTTTTATTTTTACTTATATTTCAAAACAAACTTACATGACATTTTATAATATATTTATATATTGAGCCATTTTGCAGCACGACACCGTGGCCGTCCGATCGGGCGGACGCGGTTGTAGGGTTTCCGGGAGGCAGACGACCAATGCGTCCGCCAGCCGCGGCCCGTCCGATCAAACGGACGGTTTGGGGCCGTCCGTCGCTGCCCTTCGGATCAGGCGGACGCCAGATTTGTCCGCCCGTGGCCGTCCGATTGGGCGGACGGGGCTCGAGGGTTTCGGGGAGGCGGACGGCCGATGCGTCTGCCACCCCCGGCCCGTCCGATCAGGCGAATGGGGCTCGAGGGTTTCGGGGAGGCGGACATCCGATGCGTCCGCCACCCCCGGCCCGTCCGATCAGGCGGACGGTTTGGGGCCGTCCGCATTGTCACTTTTGCTTTGCCCCTTGTAAATGCAAGGTAGAGCAGAGAGCTTAGTGGTTCATCCTCCATTGGCTCCTTTCTGAGGCAAGGCAAGAGTGGTTTATTGGGGCCCCCTTGTTGCCAATTTTTTAGACACTTGCGCGTGAATTCAATTTTAAATTAAAAAATTTGATCGATATCAGTTTCATTTGTCATGATGCCGAAGGGGAAGAAGAAGGTTGCGAAGCTTAAACATGGAGAAGGACCATCGAACTTGGAGGTAGCTCGCCAAAGTCCTTCGGAAGAATGTAAGAAATTCATGATCGAGCGCATCGTTCAATTTTATGAATCGGAAACAACATTGTCTTTAGACAATAAGTACATCAGATATCGAGAGGAGTGCGTGTCTAAATTCAAGGTAGACATGATACAGATGTTGTTGAATGCATTGAATGTGGCGAAGTGGCATGACAAAATGCATAAAACGCACTTCACCAAATGTTTGGAGAACAAGGTTCATGACGCTTTGTGGAATTCCAAAGTCATTTTGGTTAAATATGGCAAGGAATATCGACCCAATGACACCCAGTTTGAAGAAGTGATTCTGAAAGCGGACTTGTTTAGGAGGCGATGTGCTCCATTCGCCAAAAAGCACAATCGAGTTGGTTCAGTTGATTGGTGGAAAAGCAATGATGGAGTTGTTGAAGCGAAAAGGACCAAACGGCACCTCATAGCACTTCCAGATACAACATGCGTGATTGCTGTTGATGATAGAACGATGAGAGGTGGATATGCAACGATTCGAAAGGTCCGTATTGAAGGATGTCCAGGAATACTTCTTTATTGGGAGTTTGCGGCAAAGAAATCCATTCACCACCAAACTCGACCCGATCTTGCAAAGTTAGAACATCAAAACGAATCAATGGTTGTTCGAATTCCACACGCGGGTGTGATACGGTTTGCTGCGGTGTACGGAACGACGTGTGAAGGTTATGCATATTGGTGGAATGGTGGAATGGTGGAACTCTTCGACAAATGTTGAATATGGATAAGGACTATCCAGACAACATTCAAATCCGTTTGATGTATACAAATCCAACCGAAGAGGAGGTTGTAAAAGCTCACCGTTTAGGGCTATATCGGAAGAAGCGCACGGAGTTGACATGGGCGTTTATGCATATAATGTATGTAGTGCATCTTGCTGGACATTTGCACAATGATCTTTCTCCAGACAACATCTTGTTGCATTTTCCAGAGGATGAGTCACGTGTATACATTAGAGTTTGCAATTGGGACATGACCACCTTAGCTTCTCAGCCAATGAAGTCTTTGTACACATTCACATCAGCAGATGAGATGAAACAGACTTTGTAGAGGAGATGGTGGGTGGATCCACGTATTGCATATTTGCATAAAGTCGATGCAGATGTGGAAGTCATTCCGACGTATTCACGTAAGTCGGAAGAGTATGCCATTCAAAAAATTGCTCGGCGGATGAATAGAAACAATATGTCAGAGGCGTATTTCAACTTGCTACTTAAAACACCTAGTGCGACACAATTTGTCTTTCATGACTTTACAAAAGTGTTTTATGCTTACTTGAAGCGCATTTCTTCGAAGACTGACGATGAAAATACTAGTTTGGCCCATGTGATTACGCGATTTTCTAATACATATCGATGGCTAATGCCAGATGAACATTTTCGCCATTTATATTAGATTGGTAGTGCAGAAGTAGTAGTTGAATAGGTTATATAGGCATTAAAAATTAGTTTAGAAATATAGAATTGGAATGAAAAAAATTATATGTGCAATTAGCCAAATGTGCACAATGTATGGTATTCTATATTAAATTGAATACATTTTGCCCATATTGATTATATTTGTATTCGTGTTGATCTTGATTTTTTAAATAGTATATATATATATATATTTGAAGTCACAAACTTTTTTAGTTTGCCTTCTGAAAATGAATTGAAATTTTTTCATAGTTTCAAGACTATCATGGACTCATGGTCAAACTTTATAATCTTTCAACTTATAAGAGACATTGTTTTAATAACAAATCGCGAACCATTGCACTTCATTTAACATTTAATTGTTTAAAGATTAAGGGAGTGACCGCGGGGCAGTTTGGGTAGGGCGGTCGGGGGAAATAGGGCGGTCAAAGCGGATGGGGCGGACGGGGTGACAGGCGGACGGGGCGGTCCTGGCGGACGCTGCGGACATAGTGTCCGCGTCCGAACGTCGTGTCTACCCTGGTTTCACCTACTACTACCCCATGCATATAAAGATTTTTTTTTCATATCAAAACACACAAATTGATTAGATAAGTGCCTTATGAAGTTCCCTGCTGAAAGCAATTAGCTTCAAAAATCTCAATTTGACTTAATTTGTTTAATTTGTCAATGAAATGCCATGTACTCTATTGTTGTAATTATTGTGTCTTGACATTTCTAGTAAAAGTCTTATGATGGAGGTGAACTTCATGATACCAAGAATTTGTAAGACCAACAAAGATGTGGAAATCTTTAAGGATGTTACCACGAAGTAGCCCTCCAAAGTTGTGGTATGTTTTGTAATGGCGATATTATTCTTTTTAGTTGATGACAAGGACTTGTTATTTTCCATAACATAGAGGTGCATAAATAACTTTATAAAGCTCTTCTATTTAAACACTTTGTTAAGTATGGATGACATAGATCCAACCATTCAGGCATTGAAATTATGACTAATAACTTGAAAGTAGTCTAACTTGTTTGGAGCATGTTTTGTTCTGTGCTCCTATGGCTCGGCATATTAGTTCTTATAATACAACTCTACTTTTAGATTACTGTCTTGGTCCTTTGTGCAACATGTTACCCTTACTAGTTATTGAGTTTCTTGAGGACTCTAATCAATTGCTTGACTTGCCAAAATACTCATCCTTCACAACCAAATATGATGGACTTCTAAGGTAACTACACCTAAATTTGTACAAATAAAAAATTTAGTATGATTCCCATTATTATATTGAAAATTTTTTAGGGGAGTCTTGTTGGTAGTCAAGAGGAGATTTTAGATTCTCTTAGAATGCATTTTTTGAAAACTATATAAACAAACCACAAATTTTTAAAGTGCTGAAAATAGGGTTTAAAATAACCAACCATAGACTCTCATGACTAGAGCAAGTACATTTTCGGCAAGAATCTAAAGAGGTCGATTGTAGAAGGCGGTCAAAAGTAGGTGTAGTTAAGATACTTTAACAATTGTTTTTCAACGGACTTATTCTCGTGAAGGTCGGCCTTGTCTCCTCTCTCCAGGGCCTCGTACAGTTTGCAGGTGCTGAAAATTTGCAGGAAGGACCCACTTGCCGGGCAGGTGGCTCACCAGGCAGATAATCAGACCAGAATTTGATACAAATCCGCCGGCATATCTGTAAGAGTACAGACTACTTGCATAGTAGACCACCATAAGTGATAGCAGGCCACCCCATTTTCATTCGAGAATCTCAGTGAACGTTGACAGTCATGCGCGCATTCGATCAGACAAGTCATGCATTCAATTCAAAATATATTGGGGTTGCATTTGTTGATTTTGATATCCACTTTTGTATTCCAGTCTTTGCATCGATCTCATGTTGTTCAACTTGCAATGCTCAGTTCCAAGATGGATTGAAGATTTGAGTCCGTAGAGTTGCAACTGTCTAGTTTGGTGTACAATCAGTGCTGTAAAATGCTCTGTTACTAGCTAATTTTCGCATCCTCTACCTTTATTTCTGTGTAATTTACCAGCATTCTATGCAAATTAAACCAGTTGTACACTTTGCACAAAACAGAAATGAGAGTAAGAGTGCATGCCAAAGAGAAATAGTTCCATGAGAAGTCGATTCTACAAAAAATAAGACTTCAAAACTCTGGTATTAATTCTCGAGGAGAATTTCTTCAGGATTCTACTTGTAAGGAAGAAGGAAGAGAATCAAATTAGTCTTTGAACGTCAATTTGGTTAATATTGGGTATTTCAGTACTTTTGTACATTTCAGGACGAGTGGTCTGAGACACAAATTCAAACCTATCCTGGAGATTGTGGCTGGAATTAAACCTTTGTGATCAAGACTATATGTCACAATTTTTGGACCAGAATCGCACCAATTTAACAAAATTGAAGATTTCGAGAGCTTCTGGAATGGCTAGTTGAAAAATTTGCAAATCGTCTCTGCTCGCCGGACTTCTTTGGAGATTAAGCATTTGTCATCCCTTGGTCGTGGCCAAAACGGAACCAATACTAGCTCTGGTTCCCATAGCCCAGGAGTTTTTGGAGCCCCACAATGCAGCTCGAGCCCAAGTGAAGCTGCCTCCGCTGCAATGGAACGCCACCCTCGCGGCGTATGCGAAAGCGCATGGGCGTCGTCAGCGCGACGCCAACAAGTGCGAGATGATGGTGGGTTCTTGGAACGGGAGCAATGGGTACAATGGGTACGGGGAGAATCTGTTCTGAGACTCGCACAGGGACACCACGGCGGAGTGGGCGGTGAAGTACTGGACGAGTGAGCGGGAGTTTTACGATTACGGGGCGAATCGGTGCGAGCCGGCGTTCGTGGAGTGCCGGCACTACACACAAATTGTGTGGCGGGGCTCGTCGCAACTCGGGTGCGCTACGGTGCAGTGCCGGGACGCGTCGGTGCTCGTGGTTTGCGAGTATTTTCCACCGGGGAATGTTGTTGGCATGCGCCCTTTTTAAACTGAAGCCGCTCATTTACACATGCTCAACAACTTGAGTTAATTAATTTCTTGCAGTTTCACAGATCTCCAAATGAATATGCCAATCAAGTGCAAGACCGAAACACTTCAGGTGTTCAGGCTATTGTAAGTATTTTTCTATTTGATTGTATCCAACAAGGTTCATTATAATCAAGGATTTTTTTTTCATTTTTAATGAAATGTCATTGTGGCAATACAAAATGTGCTCCAAATTTCAACATTCATCCACATATTGGATAGAAAATATCACATTAACACACATCACATATTCATAATTCTATTTTCATTCGCAATCATTCTAGCAATTTTATCCAAGATTTTTTTATTTGAAGTTTTCTAGCAATTTTCTACCCTTTTAGTACTATTTTTTTCTAAAGGCTTGGTGCAAGACCCATTATTGTGGTGCAAATTGACAGCAAATCGCCAAAAAAAAATCTGAAAATAATAAGAAACATTCACCCCCCCTCCTAGCTACCTTTGCTTGAATGGAATTGATAAAATCAATGCTTCCCAAAAAAAGATAGTCTACTCTGAAAGTGACACTTTAAGAATTGGTTCACCATTTTCATAGGCTTCCTTAGATGGAAAGATTTTTAGTTCATTTTTTTAGACAAAGAAAATTAGATGAGGCGTGCAGCACAAGTGATTTAATATATTTTTGAAGCATTATTGAATTACTTATGAATTTTTAAAGTTTTTTTCACAAGCACCTATTTGTGACCATAGTTCTCCCAAAATTTGTGCCCTTGCAACTTATAAAGAGATAACCCTAAATCAAAGAGAATGATTGGCTCTTACAATAATAACATTTTATTCTTGATCCACTTAATGACATAAAGAAATTAATATAAAGGCCACCTTATATCCATCCTAGAGCTAATTAAGGGGTCAATTTGAAGAAGATGGTTGCTTTTAAACCAAACTACCTTACTCAAAAATCCTTAGTCATGTATCTAATCTAAAAACTACATTAGTTCTTAGCAACAAATCGCCAAAAAATATAAGTTGAAATGCAAGAGCAAATCAAAAGACTTGGCCACATCCCATTATGTCACTTGCTTTTCATTTTCACATACTCATGAGGCAATCTATTCTATGAAAATATCTCTAAAGTACCTCCATTTTGCTTTTGCCTATCATAGACATGTGACTCAAATAGTGCAACAACAATTTTCTATATGATAGAATGTTCTTCAAAAAGGCAAGTCTAAAAGGCATTTTTGTAGGCTCACTATTATAGCCTTGCTTGTGATTTGTTCAAATTTCTTACTATGAAATTGGCCATCCTTACATTGTGGCTATGAAAGGTGACATATTAAATTTAGTTGGTGTTGATTCATTTGTGAATATGTGTAAACAACCCTTGAAGGGCCACCATGGCACAATTAAAGCACCAAGGGACATTGGACTTGGATTTCAATATAGGACAATCTAATTGGTTTGGAAAATTTGTTGCCAAAAACTAATATAGGTTAAAGATCACCAATAAGGATAAAAAAAATATGTGATTTGAGAGGCATCTTTTAGTCAGTCTACACTTAGTTCCAAAAGTTGTCAAATTTTATAATTACAATAAATTATGTCATTCAAATGAATCAATAAAAATAACAAAAATAGATATACTCATTTTAGAATTGATTTCTACATGAATGATATATAAAAATAATAAAATATATGCTATTAAGGAATTTAAAATCCAGTTTTAGCCTCAAAAAGAAGAGAATTAAGATTATCATCTAATAAGGTTCTCAAAATTTTAAAGATGATCCAAATCCAAACCCTCTTTTAAATTCTAGACCAATGAAGCAAAGAGCCCAAAAATACAAGTAAAAACCCAAGAATATAGGTTTAAAGAAAGAATCATTTCTATTATGACTCAAAAAAGTATTGTCACTTCATCCTTTTGATGACACATTCTTATTAGATATTTGGGTTCTTTCCTAGATACCTTCTTTTTTTTTCTTTAAATTAAATGAAAAGTTCTTAATTTAGATAACAATGTTATAATATTCAAGGCCAAAAAGTTGCTTGTCATCAACAAGTGTAAATAATTTTTGATTAAACCATGAAAAGATTTACTATTTTTAGTACCACACTAATGCTTCTTGATATTTTCTTGACTATAATTCATCGTGAGAAGAGACACAAATTCTTCTAGTAAAGATTTATGGAACTTCAAATAGAACTATCTAAAATCATTCATTTTGTATTGTGATGTGTGTAGATAGAGCCAAAATTATAGTTTACTTAAGGTTATTTTTCACTTGCAAATTTATGATAAATGAAATTCATAAACCTTCCAAAAAACAATTATACGTTTTGGAATATGTTTGTCATTTCTTTGAATTTTTGAAGTTAAAATTAGAAGAACCCTTATAATGTCATATGTCTAGATGACATTGTGAGTTGTGTTTAGAAAGAATTAATGAAAATTTTAATTCTTTGTAATTATATTGTTACACGTATAGTATTGTTCAACAAGCAAGGTAAAATTCTAAAAACAGAAGTATAATTGTGGTTGTATCATTTTTGGCCATTGCTACAATATAGGCCTAAAAATAGAATTTTCTTCAAAAATACACTTTTTATATTTACTTTTCATATTATTTGGAAGTTTAGTTGTTGTTTTAAACCATTACATTAAAAGATAATTTCATAAGGTACTTCTTAATTATTTAGCATAATATTAGAAGTGAAGTGGAATAATACAAAAAAATAGCTTTTAAAATCAACCAAAATAGAAAAAATAGAAAATCTCTTTTTCGTTGCCCTAAAGTTATATAAGCTACATGTTGTCTATGCATAATTATGATTAAGAATATATATATTGTTTTCATAGAAAAACTGTATTTAAACACAAACATTTGAAGCCTACTTCTAATGCGCCCATCAATAGCATGTGAGTTTTCATTTTAAACTTCCGGACATGACGTCCTTGCAATCCTACCACCATGGCCAAAATTCCTCATGCATATGAGGGATACAGCAAGTGATTGCACTGGATCGGTCATGTTCCCATCACCACAAAAATGCTCAAGCAATCTTGAGATGTCTAATCTAAATTCAACAGGAAAAGACCTGGAAGGAGCTACCGGATTTCTCAGTAATACTGGGATGATCCGGAAAACCTTCTGTTGCGACCGGCTTTGGAGTAGTATTTCAAGTTACTGTAATAATTTGAATAATCCTCCCGGAAGAAAGATCCCGCCCACGAACCGTCTTCTTGTGCAGAAGCGGTACCCTCGCAACTATCGCATCGCTGACACTCGTCACAAAGAGCCATGAGCGATTCGTACGCCCTATTCACTTCCATGAAAGCAACGCTACATTCCTCACCGTTACAAACATCCGGGTGGTACCGCAACGCCAATTTGCGAAAAGCCGCCTTCACCTCACATCTGGAAGCGTTTGGTCGAACGCCAAGCACTCTCCTGTAATCCACTGCCGTTGACACGGATGTCCCAACCGAAGCCCTCACCACAGGAGCTCTCCTCGCTGATTGCGCACACAACAGAAGACCAAAACTATGACAAGGCGAGAACGACGCCATGGTCAACTGAAATCCTCAAACCCTAATTCAAACGCTCCTTGGCATCTTCAGACAAGAAATTGCTCCGATAAAACCCTCACATCGCGCGAAAACTCTTCCAAGTGCGAGAGCGTAAGATTGAAGGAGCGCTCTGCAACGGTCACCGCAACACGCAAAACGTTAATGCAACCACATTCCCAACATTAGGCGACCTAATTAGAAGTCCTCAATATCGTTGTTGCGTAACTTACACACAACCACTGCACATTCAACCAAACCTACTGCAAAATTCTGCCACACCTACTGCAAGTTCTGCTACAACTTCTCCAAATTTTTGCCCGCAACTACAAACTAAATAGTCTACTAACCACACAGACGCTTACATTCCCTTCAAGACACTTAGGGGCGCTTCACATATGGCCCGACCAAGTTGAGAGGCTATGGAAGTTCATGGCCAAACTTTGGGTGAGAGTCCAAAGAAATGGGCAATAAATAGGGCAATAAATGAACAATTCAACGGACTTTCAACGAAAGTTTGGGTCGCCACAAAGTGGCGACCCAAACTTTCGTTGAGAGTCCGTTGTGAGGCCATTGCCACGTAGGAGCTTGGACTTCCATGTAGGCACTTGGGAGGGTGGACGGACTTTGGATTGTGCCGCCTAGTGTGAAAGGTCGAGAGGCCAAAGTCGAGGTTTTCTGAAATTTGATTGGTGGAGGCCAACGGACTCTCAACCTTGGGCCCATGTGTGAAGCGGCCCTTACATTGTCTTGCATATGTCAAAACAGAGCATCTATCAATCACAGTGGCAAGCTTGCATCTAAGCATACGCAATTAATTGTAAAAACTAATCAAGGAACTAAATTAATTGCAAAAAAATTAAATGAAGAGCTACATTAAGTGAGAAAATCAATTGAGAAGCTAAATTAACTGAAAAATTGATCAATTGAGGGTTGGAGTTACACCTTGCTTCTCCGAATCCACTGATGTTCTCAAATTTAGGTGGGTACTGCCATTATTTGCTATTGTGCATTTTTACTATTATTAGACTAACTAAATTTTCAATTTTTCTTGTTGGAAAGTGAAAGGAAGTTCCAATGCACCAAAAGAACATGACATTTAGATACCACATATGCAAAAGTTATGAAAGGTCAAAGTTTCAAATAAGATCTTTCATTGATTCATGCTAGAGATGTTCATGAATTAACGGAGGGGCGTTAGATGGGAATTTGGGCCACCCAAAACCTAATTCTAATTGTTCCCTTGAAGCTAGAAGGTTTGGTGTCAAAATTATGTCACCTAAGGTGATATGTAGGATGAGTTGTAGTTATGGCTTGGCCCTAGTATAAAGCCTTTGAGCTAGATTTGAAGGAATTGAGTGATCTTATTGGTTCAAACTTGGAGAGTTGGGGCCGGCCTTCAAATCAACCAAGTATAAGACAAGCCTTAAACTATGGCCTTTGGCTAAGGTCCTCTTTACTTTCTTCCACCCATCTCTAACCAATAATAATTTTTCTATGTAGTGCGATTCTAAAAACAAAAATATTTATCATTTTGCATAATATTCTACCATTTTTTAAAGAGTGACAAGATTTTGGTCATTTGCTTTTAAGTGCGGCCTTGCATTGTCAAACTTTTTTATGCAACATTTTCACAATCTATTGCTTCTTAACCGACGGCATGCACTTTGTCTTGGTCAATTTCTACTACTCTGTTGTGCCGATTCTTGGTTCTTGGAAGACAAATGACCACATGCTAATCTTGCCATTGAAAAGACGATTGAAACAAGTATCTTGGCATGCCGAACAACAACAACAAGAAACATCATTGTCCTTGGTCATAAATCTCTTACTCTTGGCAGTGTGATGAGGTTCCTCTTCACCATTTGCTAGATAAAACCACCTCACATTTTTACTAAAAGTAAACCACTTTATGTCTAAGTAGATGTCGTTCAAATTGCCTCACTTGATCCATGTACAACATGCAATATTGGACGCACCCAACTTTGTTGTCATCTGTCAAGTAGGGTTTGATGACACTAGAGTGTGGTTTGATAAACTTGCCTTTTTTGATGAGGTGATGTACTATAGTTTTGCTCATGTGCAGATGTACAACCAATGAAGTGAGCCATAGTCTTTGTAGCCACCATTCTAGTTGGAGGCATAAATTTCTATAATCCCATTGTTGCCATTAAATTTTGAATCGCCAATAATGAAGAGCCAACAACATTCACAACTTCTACTCAAATTTGAAAAAAATAGCTTAGAATTTAGGTGAATAAACGGCAGTGCCTTAGCTATAAATTCTGTAGAGATCTAGAGGATGTAGTACTACTTCTTCATTGCATGCATCTCTGATGCAACGATTTAAAATACACTTAATCCCTCATAGAAAAGAAATTTGGAGGTTTTTAGTCAAACAAAGGGAGTACTTTTTACCTATATGTTGTACAATTCCAAATGATCTAAATATTTCTAAGCATGTAGCCAACTTGCCTTGAAGAATGAATCCAAAGAAGCACTATCAATTTGGACATTTTTTCATACAAAGGTGACCTTGTGAAGTGTAGCTACCTGATTTTTCCATAGGCCAAAAAAAGAATTTTGTCACTTCAATTACAAATATCTTGCAATCTATATGGTTAAATTTTCTGAATTTTTTTCCACACCTTCTCAAACTAGATCACTACAATATCTTGTAGTTATATGTCTCTAAAAATGTTTTTTTTTTCTTAAATTTGGTGGTTGGAATAGAAATAAAAATAATAGAGCATTTTTGTGAAAATTTTCAAAAAATAATTAAGAAACCTTTAGAAACAAATATCTAGAACCACTGATTGTTCCATTCAATATTATTCAGTGTGAAAAGAGTGCTTGATAAATTAAGATCAATTTTAGATTTAAATGCAATATCCCTCTCTACAAAGTAGGTGCTAAGGAAAATCAACCTTATCCTCTAAGCACTAAAAGAAAAAATTATCTACCACAATCGGTTAACCTCTAAGTGTCCAAATCCTTCTCCAAAATTAATGGTTTTGGAAAAATCATTATAAAATACTATTTAGAAGAATATTTTGGAATTGATGTATGAAAAAAAGTTGTAAATTTTGAGTTTTAGATTCCGTCTATAAAGTTAGATTCATCAATGCTATCACCAATATTTTTTTATAAATTTTGAAAGAAAAATTTTAAAATTATTTCTAAATTCAATTACAAGCAAAATATTGTTATTTTTTGAATAAAACTTGCAGAAATGGATTGGAAATGAGGTTTTCATTATATGATGATTTTTTTAATTCTTTTAAAAAATCTATAACCTCATTTTTGCAAATCCAATTTTAAACTAAAGTCAATGCAATTTTGGCTTGGTCAACCACTTGACACACTTCCACATTTGTAATTTTAGAGAAATATGTACTCTAATAACAACAAATCCAACCATTAAATAGGACAATAATTTGATAAAGTATATCCACAAATTAGTTGACTTTCATCCAAGTGATAATGAGAAAAAACACAAATTTTTAATTTGTTCGTCGTCCCAAAGATGGACATTGGAGCACTTCAGGATTAAACAATGACTAGGAGTCCTATATGTCTATCCTACAACCATTTTTTATTAGTACCAAATCTTACCTATACATAGTTTTAGTTGCAAAGCAATCATAAAATGAATTGTAGGATTATAGAAGTTGTAACAAAGATCAAATTTAGAATTAATGTGAGCTACTTTCCATTCAATATTAATTACAATTGTCAATGTGAACATATTTACTCTTTATGCAATCTACCATGTCAATTTATAGTTGCAAAAAATCTAAATTCAACTAGAAAATAACTACAACTATAAAATGAATGTTGTTTTTTGAATTGTCTTATCAATTGTCCATATCAATTTTCTAGAGTACCATTAGGTTGGCCAAATAAGACTTGTAAGTTATTTTCATATTTAATGAATCTTTTAGTTAAATTCTAATATTTCTACAATCTATAGAAATCTAAAAATATTTAAAACATATGAAATTATAAAGTTTCCTAATTAAACAAGTGAAATCCATTAGGAGAGATTTGATGCCAAAAAGAGACTATGAGGCTTGATAATTCGCAAATGCAATGAATACAATCAGCAGTGCAGTGCAGTGCGTGGTCGAGAGAGTGGTTAACAAACCATTGAAATTCACCATATTCCAAATAATGTTTGGATTTTGACCTTTGAATTGCTTTCATATGTTCAAAGCTACTTGGATTGACATGAAAATTTTACCACAATAACTAGACTTTGAAAGGGAATATAATTCAACAAATTTATTGAAAACAAACATTGGATGAAAGCGGAGATATAAGCCCCCAAAGTTGTAGCCATTAAAATGCAATTTGGTGAAATCAAATTGAACTTATAAACTTCAAATGACTTTAAAAAAAACAATAGATCTTGGATTGATTTGAAAATTTTATCAAACAAACTAGAAGAGAGAATTCCAATTTTTAAATAACTTTTATTGAATTTAGACATAGGGTGCAAAAGTTATAGCACTTTGAGTTGGACTTTTAAACTATGTGAAGACACTTTTGGTCCTTTGCAACACTTAAAGATTAATTTTATAGATTTTCAAAGATTGCCAATGTGGCAATAAAATGTAAGATGGAAATATTTATTTACAATAGGATACTTTTAAATATTTTCAAATTTAATTATTTCCATTTGGATTATATGGTTTACAGTAATTAAAAAATCCAATTAGATCCCCTCAACCATTGTTTGGATAGAATTGGCAAAGTAATGCTTCCCAAAAAATACTCTTGAAAAGATCTTATATTCATGTACCTAATATGAAAACTACATGTATTTGGTTTGGGGCAACAATTTGCTAAAAGTATATATATGGTGATACGCAAGAGCAAGTCAAGGGATTAGCGTCCATCTTATATCAATCAATGATTTTTCATTTTCACATACTCACAAAAGTATTTCTAAATTGCATTTTGAATTTGCCTAGCATAGACAAGTGACTTAGATTATACAATAGAATATTCTTCAAAAGTAACTTCTAGAAACTCCTAGAATCCATTTTGTAGACTCACTATTATAGCTTTGCTTGTGACTTACTTAAATTTCTCATTGTGAATATGGAAAAGGTAGAACATTCAATTTAGTTGATCATTATTGTCCCAAATTGATTCATTTATAAGGATATGTAAACAATTCTTGAAAGGCCATTGCACAATCAAAACAATGATGTGGGGTCTAGATTTCAATAGAAGACAATCTAAATGGTTTTAGTGATTTGTTGTCAATAACCAATATGGTCCAAAGATCACCAATAAGGTTGTAAGAAATATGTGATTTAGAGGGCATCTTTTAGTGGATTTGTACTTTGGTGAAAAATTTGCCAAATTTTTATTGTTGTAATAAACTACTCTATATGCCATTCAAATGAATCAATATAGATAAAAATAGCAAAAATAGACATTTTCAACTTGGCATTCATCCCCATATGAGTGATATGTAAAAAATATGCTGATGAGACAATGAAAATCTAATTTTGTCTTCAAAATGGAGAAAATAAAGATTGTTGCTAAAGAAAATATCAAAATTTTAAAGATGCTCCAAATACAAAAACCCTTCTAGATTCTAATTAATCCCTAAAAGACCAAGTAGCATTTTTATGCAGCATACAATTTTTGGTCATCTCTTTATAAAACAAATTTTCACTTTTTTTCTTTGAAATTTTTACATAACATTTGTTTGAGGTATAGCTTTAAGGCACAACAATTTTCATAACTTTTGACTACAAAGTTATTGTATAATGTGTATTTTTTTTTCAAGCTTGGGCAATCTAAGTTATTGGGTAGCCTAAAAAAAAAATCCTTTTCTAAATAATAAAAATTTGAAATTGGTTTTCTAAATTTATATGTACATAGAAAGTTTTGATTCATTCCATTTTGATTGATGAGATTATTGTAATGAAGAGTTCTAGTTTGCATATAGTTGTGGAATCCCTACTTTAACCCCTAAATGTAAAAATTGTTTTTTTTTATCAATAGAGCAATTTTGGGTAACTCACTACGGATTTAAAAAAATTCTAAAATTTTCACACAATATGTGCCCGAGGAGTATTTTTGAGGCCCACTAGTTTTCATAACTTTTGACTACATAGTGAAAAAGTTATTGCATGATATGTGCAACATAATCAACTCATAAAAAATTCTTTAAGAATCATTTTTAAGAAAAATAGAAATTTGAAATTGGTTTTATGAATGCGTGGAAAGCTTTGAATCATTCCATTTTGATTAATGAGATGAAAGTTACAAGGAGTTTTAGTTTGTGGGTAGTTATGGATTCTTTACTCTAAACTAATTCTTGAAAATTTTTATTTCACTCAATTTTCAATATTTTTGGAAAAAAGTAAAATCAAAGGATGTAAATTGGTTATTACAACTTTACACACATTGGGATTGGCATTTCTCAATTCCATAACTAAATTCTTAACAATTTTTTATTTTAAATCATTTTCTACATCTTTCTACTTATTATTTTTTTCAGGCATGATTACAAAAAAAAATTTATAAAATTTTTTATAGGTATTTCCAACTTATTTCTTCAATATATTGTAGAGAGTTTTAAGTTGTAGGATCTACACATTTAAGGTAAAAAGTTTGAAAAATGAAACCATTTTGAAAGAATTGAAAATACTTCACTTTGGAATTCAAGCATCATGATTATGAAATTGGTAGGGGGTCTTATTCTAATTTTATTCTAAAATTTTTGGAGGATGTACTCTAGTTAATAAGTTAATTAAAAGATTCTATAACTAGATTTGCTTAAAAATATAGATGAAGATTTTAGCCTTGTTTTAGAAACTAGTATTTTGAAGTAGTTTTGGATCACTCAACATGAAAGAACATTAGGTGTTAAACCAATAAAGCATAGAAACATGGAACACAAAGTAAGAACTCAAAAATATAGGTTTGAAGAAAAAATCATTTCTAACCAGTTATTCAAGAAAGTGTAGCCACCTCATCCTTTTGATTGAACATTTTTACTAGATACTTGGGTTCTTTCCTCAATAATGAGTTTTTTTTTCTAAGTCAAATGGGAGGTTCCTAATTTGGCTAAGAATATTATGGTACTTGGGGCCAAAAAGTTACTTTTCACCAAGAACAATTGTAAAGAATTTTGGATTAAATTGTGAAAAAATTCACTATTTTGGGTGCAATTCTAATGCTTTTGGTGTTTTGTTACTGTAATTTGTGGTAAGAAGAGATACAAATTCTTCTAGCAAGGATTTATAAAACCTCAAATAAAACTATCTAGAATCATTAATTTTGTATTGTGATGTGTGTAGATAGATTTAAAAAAATTCTCTTCTAAGTTATTTTTCACTTGTAAATTTATGGTGAATAAAACATAAACTCTCCAAAAATATACATTTTGGAGTATGTTTGAATTTTTTAGAATTTTTGAAGTCAAAATTAGAAAAACCTTATGATGTTATATAGGTGCATTGTAAATTGTATTTAAAAAAAATTAAAATGATTTATGAAAACTCTAGTTCTTTGTAAATATATTGTGGCATTTGTAGTATTGTTCAACAAACAAGATAAAGTGCTAAGAAAAGTACTAGTTGTGTCTTTTAGGGCCATTGCAGCAATATAGGCCTAAAAATAATAAGTCTAAAAAATATATTTATTTTTTAGTATTTTTTGGAAGTTTAGATGTTATTCAAAACCATCACATTAGAAGGTAATTTTGTAAGGTACTTCTTGGTTACTTTGCATAACATTAGAAGTGGAATAATATAAAAAATAGCTTAAAAAATCAACCAAAATAGAAAATTCTTTTTTGTTGTCGTAAATTTATATAACTTGCGTGTTGTATAGGGTTGATTTTCATAAAACTATATTATTTTCATAGAAAAAATTGCTTTTGAACACATTCAAACATTTAAACCTAGTTTTGAAGAACTACCAAATCTTGAAATGACATCAAAATTTAGGAATTGGAAATAAATTAATGATGATGAAGGCGTAGTAAAAAAATTGGTACAATTATATTATAAAAATAAAATCTTAGTTTTGAATAGCACCTTGTTTTAATTGTCTAGTACTTTTCAAGTGCAAGCAATTTGAATTAATTTTCATGTTTGCATCTTGAGCAAATTTTGTAGTGATTGTTTATAATTATATTTATATCATTCCAACAAAATACAATATTTCAAAAGTGTGGGAGGCACATGATTTTGAAACTTGTACCTTTATATTAGTTTAATAATAAAATTTAATGAAAGTATGTTAAATATAATATTTAAATTTGATAAATTCAAATGTAATTTGAATGATTTACATGATAAGAACCATGACATATTTATCAACCAATATTTTCAAGGGAAGCAAATGTATTATTCATCATTTATATGGTTATAATTTCTAAATAGTTATTTCTATCAATATTGTAAAGAAATCTACAAGTTTAGTTTCTTTCTTTGTACTTTTTAAAATGTAGAATTTTTCCTTGGTGCTCTTATGGTGAATGGATATTGCCATAGAATTGTTATAAATCATGATTTTTATTTTAGAGTTATAATTTATCTTTTTTCCAAATTAAAAATTCAAATTATCAAATTTCTTGATACTTAGTTCTACTCTTGGAAATTGTAACATACTTGATCTTTGTAGGGTACAATCTTATTGAAGGTCTATAAGTTTTTTTATATTTTAAAATAATTTTAAAGTACTTAAAAACAATCTTAAATATTGAATGAATGCAACAAATGGCATATATAATTTTTCTTTGCAATCACTTAAGCACTAAAGGGAGAAAACTCTTAAGAAAATTGCACATTTTAGCTTATTCAAAATAAATAAAAGATTAACCCCTTGATGCCCAAGCATTCAAATTTTGAACAACTAATGAATGCAAACACATCCTAAGCACATAAAATCTTATTTTTTTCATCCATCAAAATGTTTCTAGATTCTTGTATTAGTTTACTTACATTTGTTTAATATTTAGATTTTCAAAACTTTTCTATGCAAATATTTTGTAGTTCAAGTAATAAATAAAACTATTTTTGACTCTCAGAAACCACTTTTTTAATTCCAAAATTGATTTTTCAAAAACTAATAAATAAGTAAAACAAAATCATAATTTGAACTTAATATATTGAACTCAAAGAAAAGAAATCTTGTGAATATTACAATCATTCAACTTGCAATTTATGAATTTTTTATTATTGGTTTCAAATTTGATTGAAGAATATTGGTTAGTACAACAATGGGTCAAATTATAAAAAATGATCTAAAGACTATATTTTATAACTTTTGATTAAAATTCATTACTAAATTATTTTACTTTTGAATTCATCAACAAAATTTTAGAAATCAAAATTAATCCATTTTAGTAACTCTTTAAAGAATTGAACATCTATACTAATATATTTGGAGTTTTGCCTTTAACCTCTAATGTCCCAAGGTCATTCTTTTGTCAAAAACCACTTAAAAGTTAAAATTGCCATTTTCAATGCACACCAAAAAATTCAAACACTTTTCATTTTCATAAACAATTGTGGAATCTTTCACTTTACTAGTATCAAAATTTCTAGAAGAAATTCCAAAATTTTGACCATATCACTACATGAGAGAAAGGGGTGTTTCAAGTGAGTTTTTAAATATAGTCCTAAACATATGATTAGAAGCAATGACCTCTAAAGAAATTTTGAGCAAAAAATTACTAATGATTCATGTATTTTTAGTAAAATTTTGTTGAAAATCCCCTCAAAGGTCATTACTTATAATCTTATGTCTAGGACTATATTTAAAAACTCACTTAAAACATCCCTTTTTCTTGTAGTGTATTGATTATAGAATATAACTATTTAAAGTGAAAAAAACTAGTTTCTTTTGGTCTTAGCTTGATTAGATAATAACGCTTTGACTCCTCTTAAATTAAAATTTTTGATGAAAAGATTGTGAATTTAAAGTTTTTTATGCTAGGAAAAAACGATTTGAGAAATTTAAAAAAAAAAATTCAAAAAAATCCCTTGTGATTTTTATTCTTTAAAAAATTATTAAGTCTAAGTAGGTACAAGATAAAAGGAAAAATTAAATTGTTGATCACACTAATCCCAATGGTGAAATTATTCTAGAAAGCAAGCTAGACCATGTGCAACTTTTCCTTTTGAAAAATTGTTAAAATTGAGGTCATAAATGAATCTTATATATTATTTTTTCAAAAATTGGCTTAAGATTGCTCGCAAACAAGAAGCTTTGTAATTTTCACATCACTTATCCTAATAGATTGAATAGAATGTATCCAAATAAAAAATATATAATTTATTTTATTTAAATTAATTAATTAAAAATATATATTTATAGATACAAATATATAGATATTGATATTGATATAATTATAGATATAGATATACACACATATAATTATTTCAAATTTTTTGTTTGGTTTCCTTTGCTTTTGCCCATTTTGGGCTTGTGTAGTGATATAACTTTTGCTACTAAGTATTAGCCAAGTATTGATTAAAATAAAACCTATATTCCTAGAAAGTAGATTAGCTTTTCTATCTTGAAAAATGTTTCAAAAAATCTTGCCAAAAATTGAAATTATAGGTACCTATCCAAACCTTTAAGGCCTAATTGCATACTATTGAGAGATTGCATGTTCAACTCCTCTTTCTTGAATAATTAATTAAATTGGTAACATAGGATTGAGAAGAAATTTATTTATTAAAATTTGACATTCCTAATTCAAGTAATTTAAAAATTCAATAAGTCATAGTATCCATGTAAATCTCATAGAACTTATTTTTAAAAGCCATTGATATTAATTCATAGGACACAAGGCAAGTCCTTTAAAAAGGTAGAGAGATAGAAAGTAAAATAATATATGTGGAATATGAAAATTAGGACTTGAAAGTGTGCAACCTTTCATTGTCAAGTCAAATGCATAGATGTTTTCTTAGTTCGACTTCAGACTTCATTTAAGCATTATAAAATGAACCTTTTCAAAACTTAAGAAACTAATAAAATGTGAGAAATAAAATATAATTTCAGATTCAAAAATTCATTTGTGATTTGGAGCCTCCAATCAAAAGTTATGGACAAAGTTTAGAGGAAGTTATATAGAAGTCCTTCACCATGCATTTCAAAGGCATGTAAGTCAAAATGGCATATATTTTTATGCCTATTCTATCATGGGATTATGTTAACAAGTTTAATGAGAATGTGTATAAAACATTTTCAACCAATTTGACCTATCTATCATGATTGCCCCCAATTGCTCCTATTTATAAAAAAATATCCTTTTGTGGCATAAAATTTTAATTAAAATTGGAATTGTTACCAAAAAAAATAGGCATCAAGCTATTTGTGAAATACATGTTTGGTAAAAACTTCACAAGAAACCAAAAAATATTGCATTAAAAAGGGTTTTGCCTAGAAATGAAAAATGGCTTGAAATTATGCTTCAAGGCTACACGGATTAATTTTCTATTGTCATAAACTTTTTTTCCATTTGAATATTCCTAAGCTCTAAAGTTCCTTGACTATTTTTCACAAAAGAATTTGAACTATAATCTTCAAATGCTTTGAGCACAATCAAAAACTAAAAGCATTTTTTAAGTTTACAAAAATAAAAAATTGTATCACAGTATTATAAAAATATGTAGGAAAAATTTCAACCCATTTGATTGCCTTAATTAGAAGATGATAACATTGAAGTAAGAAGAAATAAAATCTTAGGCCCTGCACAATAGGGTCAACACAATTTGACTCAACTTTATAGAGGAGGCATTAGCCAACTTTGAGAATTCTCACCATTGTGTAGGTAGTTATGCTCTTTACTTGCATGACAATTTAGAAAGATAATGGAGGTGTCAAGCATACTAACCTAGAATCATCTTCCTCTAAGACGTTGACCAAGAAGAAGCAACTGTATGAGTAAGATTTCAACTTATTTTAAAACCCCGTTTCCTTAGAAGATTGAGAATTTCAACAATCCACACAAATCTTTTTTTTTCCCAAATCAAGTCCCTTCCAAAGGTCATAAAAAAAAAAGCTCATGAATTTACACTAGAATTTGAACAAATGAATCAAAAATTGTTTTGAAATTGTCACTTTTAATGCATTGAGTGAAAATTAAATCTTTATATACTTATATTATTCCATTTTCAACAATATGTTATTACCCTACACTATTGTGAAAATATGCGGAAAGAATTTCAACCCATTTGCTATTAAGTGAAAAAAAGTGTTCAGAGTTAATGAAAAAAATTTAACTTTGAGTGTCATTTTTATTTTTATTTTTGACATTTTGGTGTCACAAAAAATACAAATGTCACTCAAATATCATTTCTCTCAACATAGTTTTTTACTTGTGATGGGAGTTTATTGTCCTTTAGGGGTTAACCCCTAAAGGACCATTGTCCCTTCTAGGGACAAATGGGATTACGGGCAGATACCTAAGGGCTGAAATTTTTTTCTTATTTTTTGAAAATTTTTTTGAAGATGGAAAAAATTTATTAGCTTCATGAGAATATAATTTTTTTTAATCAGTGCCCAAGAACAAAAGTTATGCCCAATAAGTTCAAAACAAGGGACGGAGGGTAGTAAAAAAATTTCAAAAATTTATATTTAAAATTTTTTAAATTTGTTTCCTCATATATTGTATTTTTTTGTACATGTAAAGCTTTGATTCATTCCATTTAGATTATTTAAGAGAAAGTTATGGACAATCTTGTTTTTTGGGCAATTAGAGCATCTTTTGAAAAATAATTTGTTGGATTCATTTTTGAATGTTATTTTTACAATTAAAAAAAATAAAAATTCACATGGTCAATCTTTATTTCTAGAACAATCTCACCATTGTAATTAGTGCATTTTAATTTCAATTTAGAGATATTAATAATTTAGATTTTCCTTCTATCTCGTACCTACTTCTACTTAACAATTTTTTAAAGAATAAAAATTAAGTTTTTTTGAACATTTTGAATTTTTTCGAAACTCTCAACTCAATTTTATACCATAAAGATTTAAAGCTCAAAAGGCTATAGTGCAAAAAATTAAAGTTTAGAGTGTTCAAAGTTAAAAAATCTAGTTCCACAATGTGCTAAAAAACTTGTTTTTTCTACTTTAAATGCAGATATCATGCAATTTGTGTAGTCGAAAATTCTGAAATTTCTTACACACATTTTCATAATATTTATGTGTAAGATCCTATAGTTAAATGTGAAAAAAATGAATTAAATTTTTTTCACCTTTTGCTATAGAAATGGCAATTTTAAGTGTTTTTGGTAAAGAAAAAAAGGCCTTGGTCCTTTAAGGATTAAAGTATCTTTTTCCGTAGTCAATTAGTACTTTATGCATTGAAAAATGTGTAAAAAAAACCATGAAGGGAAGGTTTACCATGAATTGGTAAAACTTTTACACTATGGCCAAGATATATATTAAAATTTTGTACTATTAAATTGTAAAATTCTGAAATTGCCAAGCACATTCTATAATTGATATGAAAATTCAACCCCAAACCTTGACCAATTCACAACAAATTCAGCTTCTTTTCAAGAGAATTGAAAACATATGATATGCAAATTATAAAACACATAGATTTGACTCTAAAAAAACTGAAATGTAGCATATCATTTATTTATTTATGATCTAATTGAAATAAAGTATGAAATTGAAGATTGATCCCAATCCTTTGTTGATGGATTACTTTACATTTATTTAGGAGATTAGCACTCTCTAACAAAATGAAGATTCTAATTTTATCTCTTAATTGTCTTCAATTTCCCAATTTTGGTGTGGCTCTTAGGCTTGCTCTTGTGTTGGATGCTTTTTGTTTCACTTTGAATCCTTTAACATTCATGTTGGAACTTTGTGTTTCCTTTTTTTACTCTCTACGACTTCAATTTCAAGATTTGGACATGGCCCTTGGTCTTGCTCTTGCACAATTTCTTTTTTGCTTCCATTTTGTTCCCTTTTCTTCCTCATTTTAGGATGTTTGTGCTTCCTTTCCTTAGATATGATAGCTTCAAGTGACAAAGGGATAGCTGCCTTGTTTTTCTTCAATTCTGCATGCTTCTTCTTAGGAGTTTGCACAACTTCAATCGCAATTGGCTCACTAGTTAGCTTCTCAACTGCTTCTCTATTGATAAAGAAACTGGAATGTTTTGTCTTGACCTTTTCTTTCACAAAATAAGTATCTAATTCTTCATCATGGATAAAAGAATCATTAGTGTCATACCACTCTTCATCTAGAGCATCATCTATATTTTCATTTTCATCGTCACTATCTACTCTCTTGAACAAACGCTCAATTTTTTCAATCACAATGGTCAATTGATTCAAAATTGGATGAACTAGGTCCATGACAATTGTAGGGACTTCTAATGCAAAGCTAGTAGAGTTTGCTAAAAATTTGCTATAGGCATTTCCAACTCCAACTTTCTTTTGGCCAACTTCTTCCATGAAACAATTGTAGTTTCATCCTCCTTTAATTCCACATAGAATTGTTGTTGTGATGCCATGGCTTTGAAAGACTTACTCTTTCTACACTCAATGATGGTACCTTGTTTACTATTGTCGTCTACTCAAAACCTTGGAAGAGAAATACAATAATGAAAAAATAAAATGACCTTAATACAATGATTCCTTAGTCGTTGTAATTCTAATTTTTAGAAGCCAAGGGAAAGACAATGAAGAATACAATGACCAAATAATGTTTTGAAGTTGCTTTTACATTCTAACTAGAATAAATGATGTGGATGTTAAAAGAGAAAGATAATAAAGAGGACGATGACCTTACAATGCTCCCTAGTCTTTTCAACACTCTATCTGGAACCTATTTGTTGCCTGAGGTAAGAATTTGCAAGTATCTTAAGTACAATTAACTAGCATGAACATTGTTTTGATTGTCACCTAAAACAAGTAAACACAAAGTAAACAACTTATGCTAACACCTATCAACCCTACAAAAACAAATGAAAATTTAGGTGAAATCAAATGTCTTATATAGCTGGAACGTCATATTCAATAAAATGGGAGGGTAGGGCACTCCCAAAATAAACTTTGGCTAAATAAGTGAATCAAAATGGGCTCAAATGAAGCTCAATAATCTCATATTTTATTAGTTAATTATCAATTTCCATTAAAATGAGAGTCTTGCAAATAATACATGTTCTTTAATAAATATAAAATTGTTTCAAATCAAAAACTTCTTTCACAGTAAAACAAAATAAACAAGAAATATAACATGAGATACAAAAGGACGGTATATGTGTCGCAGCTTAGAATTTTGATTTTCTTAGTATACACCAAAATAGGAACCGAAACTAGTCATTAGCTAACCGGATCCGATTAGGTGGGGAAGGAAAACTCAGAATTAGCACGGAACGTGAAGTAGTGGGCTTCTTGGATCTAATCCGGTCAGGAGTAACTAACGACGGAAACGGAATGTAACACGGATTAGGTCTAGGACCGGATGATGATGATGAACCGGGTTCATGATGACAAACCGGAAAGGGTCCAGGGACTATATAAGGAGGAGCTTTCACTGTTGCACCCCCTTTTAGAAACTCGACCTTGAGCGCGCGCGGTTGAGTTTTTGTCGTTTGTGCGTCTGTGCGTTTGTGTTTTGTCTGTTTTGCTTCCGGTTGAGATCGGAGAGAGGAAGTGAGGAACGGGACGTGCGGCTAGGAGAGAGTGAGGTAGATGTGAGTGGGAATGCCTCAGCTACGTAGGTCGAGACAAGCGAGTCCCTCTGGAGGCGAGGTGAAGCTCCGGAAAGTCATTCCGGTTATTCCCTCCACAGAGCCGGAAAAGGCTGAACTCATGGATGATCTCAAATCCATGGGTTGCGTAGGGTTTGCCGAGAAACCTTGGGGTTTTAGGGAGGAGAGAATGGTCAAGGAGCTCCTCGGAAAGTTGTCCAACCAGTTTGACAACACCGTGAGAGGAACTCCCGTCAGCTGGAACGAGGGGATGTGGAGAGCGGTTTACGGTTTCCGGGCAGGAGGTTTGGGAATGGCGAGTCGGAAGGATGAGTTTGTCCGAGGGAAGTTTAAGGGAGCCGTCAACCCGAAGGACGGATACGCGGTCGAGGATTGCTTGGATGACCGACACCGTCGGCTCTTGCAATTCCTGGTTCCGGTTCTTCACCCGGAAAAGCCGACCAGGGTGACGATCACCCTCGGCAACACCATTTTCGGTGCCCTCAGTGGTACCCGGAAAGTGGACTGGGCACAGATCATTTCCGATCTCGTGGCCCAGCTTGTTAGTAGGGTTGGGAAGAAAAGGGCCACTCCAGTGTGCCCTTATCTCTTCCACCTCTATCGGGAGAACCAAGTCCTCACCGATACGGAGGAGAAGGCGTGGAAGACGCAGGAAGTGCTCCTGAAGTATGGGGAGTCGGAGACGGATGACGAGGCGGAATCCGATTCCGGGTCAGACCGGGAGTCCAGCGAGGAAGAAGAGGAGCCGATGCCGCCGATCAAGCGACAGAAGATGACGCCTCCACACAAGCGCGGGACGCCTCCCGGTCAAGACAAACCGGCCCCGGAGGAGAAACCGGAAGCCGAGAAGACCAATTCCGGGGGAGATCCGGATATGCAAGATCCGTTCAACGGTCTGATCAACGTCCTCTGCAACATCAGGGCGGATTGGGAGGTCAAGCACAGGACGCTTGCGGCAATCGGCAAGTTGGTGGGTGCGGCACCGGACAACAAATTGGTGGAACAAGTGGCGGAGTGCATCACGAATCCGGAAGAGACCCAGAAGCAGGAAGCAGAGATCCGCCGGTTGCAGGAGGAGGTGGATAAACTGAAGGCAACTCTTTTTGCCTATCAGGAAGACGTGACGGCCGCCCGGGAGATGGCGGAAGAGACTCGGAAGATAGCCGAGCAGATCAAGGCGGTCCTGGGAGAGACCGGAACGGCCGCTGCCAAGGCGAAGCTCTTCGACGAGAAGATCCACGAAGAGAAGAAACTATCCGGTTCCCGGATGGTCCGGATTCTCGCGGACTTCGCCGAGCAGGTGGAGACGGCAATGGTGGAGGGGCGGAAGGCTGCGGACTGGATCGAGGAGAGCAGCCGGAAGCTGACCGGAGCGACGTGCGACAAAGGTATTCACCTTTCAGATATCTCACTACCGGACCTCTTTCCGGATGCAACTATGGCGAAGGACAGGAAGGATTGGACTCCTGAGTCCAAGAAGTCTGCACGGACTGGGACTCCGGGCATGAGACCGGATATTACCATCGACCTGGAGTCTCCACCCGGACCGAATCCTGCGGAGGGGGAACGGGTCCGGAATTTGAGTGAAGTCTTCGAGGAGCTAGTCCCGGAGGTCGGAAGCCCGACGATAGGATCTAGAGTTGTAGGATAGATAGGATTTTAATTTCAGTTAGGAGTAGGAGCGGATCCGGATCCGGCTCAACAGTATTAGGTTAGACCGGAAAGTTAGATTTAGGTGGCGGCGGACCCCCACGGGTTTTCCGCTCCTTTTTGTGCTTTTAGGGTTTTCACCCTTTGTATATAAATCGGTTCCTGAGATGGGAACTGGGAGTTGTTCATTTTGCAAACTTCTTGTACTCTTCTATTCTCTTCGTTGTGTATCTCTCTCCAGCGCGACAGGATTGTATGATGTGGAGTTAGGATAGTACGAGTTGGTTTGTAAGTGATTTCTCCCCTTGGTGTTTATTTTCCGATCCAAGGTGCATGTGAGTAGGTATCAAAGAGTTGGGAGTGAACTTAGTTCCTCAGCACGTCTAGAGTTTGAGATTCCGGGTGAGAAAGCCGTTGTTAGGTTAGGCGGGTAGGGAGGGATTCCTTAGCTGCGCTAGAACTCCCGGGTGGGAAATCCGGTTGAGTGTCCGATCTTCTGTGAGGTCTCACCACCCGTATGGGTAACGGAAGAACTTTAGTTGATGTTGGAACGGACGGGTGCACTTGTAACCACCTGTCTTTGCACAGATCGGAAGTAGCATCAAGGTCGTTGTAGTACGAGAGGGTCGAGTGTGGGGTCTTTGTGTGACCTACGACCCGGATTGCTATCTGGGTTGTTGTGAAGGACCAAACCGGATCAGGATTAGCTTAGGAGTTTAGAAGGTAGGACAGTGGGTCTTCAGCCACTATAAGTCACGGAAGGAGTGGTGGGCCTACCACTCTCAAAATTAAGCGGCGACCCCTCTGATGGTGAAACAGAGGCAAAACCAAACCGGATAGGATTACGGGTACAGGATGACCATCCGGACCGGATTGGTCAGAACGGATTTCCAGGATCGGAAGTTGTGAGATCTTGGGATTTGGGTATTTGTACGGACCGGATAGTTAGTAGGACCGGAAGAAGGAGTAATCCGGTCTATAGTTATCCGGTGTGGTGGTATTTCTGGTTCTAGATCTAGGACCGGAAAGTAAGATTGGCATACTGACTGAGCTTAACTGCTTAATAGAGCTAGATACTTCACAGGATCTCGTGGGTTCGATCTTTAGAGTCACTTAGTTATACTCTAGAGCGATTTTTGTGAGTATAATGGGGAATTGACCTGCCCTGTGCTGCGACAATATGTATAATGGTTTCAATTGCTAATACAATATAAAAACCTGTATTTCTTATAAGAGAACTATAAAATAATGTAATCTTACATACAAAAACCAGCACTTGAACATTTGTAAATATAAACGTCTACATTTACAAGTATGAAAGAACATAGTATTCTACTTCTCTCACCGTCATCTGAAGGCATATTGCTCATTTATTAAAATCAACTAGTATTGTATGAGATAGATTTAATAATGCAAGAAAAAACTTATAAAACTACCGTTGCAATTAAGATTGAGGAAAACCAGCCAAACTTGGTTGATGACTTCGATTTGAGCAACAGGGATCTTGATCATACATTGTCGCGTATCCTTCCTAATCAGAGACTTCCACGCTGTTATAAGAGCGTCCGTGTGTTGCCATAATGGCGGTTCGCTTTCATCAATTTTCCAACGCAAACCTTTGTCGCTATCCCATCCAGTGTAGAAGTTTTGAACGCTCTCATCTCTTGAAATTGGACGGAAATACTGAATTAGCACACAATTTGGTTTTTCAGGATTGCAATTGGGATTAGACAAAGCCCTTGCAATCCAAATTGGATGACTATCACCATCTGCTGGTCGAACCGCTACGAAGTACCCTTCAAAGAGATCACGTCCCACCCTGAAAGATGGTTGTGGGCGACCACTCAAAGGCCCGACATATGCTTCATCTTCTCCAAACTCTTCGCGAACTTCACCTTCTTCATTTAGTTCATCAATTTGAGCTGCTCGAATTCGAGTCGTCGGCCAAAAACCATCCTTCAAAGAAGTAAATGCAGGTACTGGATCTTGTAGCGCTACCTTCACATCACGCCAGTAGTGTACCACATGTTCATAGCGCCTTCGACATTCACCACTGCTGTCCGCATTGCATAGGTTCTCTCAGTATTTTATAAATCCAGATATACCTTTCACAATGTCTTCAACGCCCTTCATTGACTTCAATGAAATTGGTAATGGTACACCACGTGGCCACAAACTTTGTCCTTGAGCATCTTCTTTCCACAACTTAATGCCTCTACCACCCTCCCCTAACCAATCCCCATCAGTGCACAACAACTTGTATTTCATAACAGGACACCCTGTTGAATCTAAATAGAACTTTACTTGTTGTGGTCTTGTGTGTCCAACGAGCATGTCAGCACCATCTACAAATGCACCAGCAATGAAATTCTTGAAATCAGGCACCTCTTCTATAAAGTGAGGAATAGTCGGAGTGGAATCCACATCCATAAATGATTTCATCAACGTTGGCACTGTAGGGAAGTTCTCTTTCTTTAGCTGCATACTCCATCTTCCAAATAGTGCATCAATGTCATCGTGCGTATGACCAACAATCATGAAATTCACATATACTTCACGAAAGATCTTGTTTGCAACAAGTAGGGACCAAAAACAAAATACATATCTGTTTTTGTTGTCTCCAGTGGCATTATCCATCTGCATAATAAGAATAGGTGGCAATGCTGTCGCCGGAACTAAGGTTGTTGGGACTTCAGGAAGCGAACCTTTGCAAATCTCACTTCCCTTGAGCACCGCCTTAAACAAATTCGTGGACTTCGTATTCATAAACAACTCTCGAGACGACGCCTTTGGTGGCAATTCAAGATCTTGCAACAACTTTGCCACAGAGCCAATTGTATAATTTGAATCATGGGGAAAGAGATCCAATCCATAATGCGCATACCGCACATCACCATGGCCATGCGCAATCATTCCAGTGACCGATACAGGCAACTTCATCAAGCCATCAGTGTCTTTACTCTTGTGTGAGAAAACCGGACAAGCAGTTTTAGAATGATCCATCTTGTCATGCATAATTGTGAGGCACTCGTGCGGAGAAGTTAGTGACTAGAAACGATTAATATAGTACAAGTCCCGGTGAGCACGAGCAGTAGAGAGGTGATTGTCCAACCTCTGTTGCCACATCAAAGCACTGCTGGAACCAACAAGAGCACCCTTCCTGAGCTCTTTGTATTTGTCACAAGTAGCACATCGCGCGAAATTGTCCCCGGGCTTCTTGACTTCATACTCCGGAAACTTTGAAGACCTGATCTTACTTAAATTCGAAGTTGAAATATCCTTCAATCCAAAAGCTGCATTAACATCATTGATTTCTTGCAACTTTCCCTTCCACTGAAAGGTAGAGGGAAGACACATGGAAACAACCTTCTCCCCAGACTTCATAGTTCGAGTACGATGAGGCATATGATCGGCTTCTTTCTCAAGGATGCACTTCAATGAAACAGCAGCTTGTTGAGTATGTTTCCTCGGTTTTTACATTCTTGTATTACCATGTTCCATTGCTTCTTGATGATCTTTCACGTGTGTTTGGTAGCGAAAGAATGTGGATTGTGGAACCCCAGAAATATGCATCCAAGCTCGCATGTAGACAGGGACCTCTTCAACTGTGACCATCCTTTTCCCACGGGAATCGTAATGATATTGTCTGTGGACATCCAGCTTCATGAAGGATCTATGCTTGAAAGTGGAATTATGATACATGCGCTCACGGAAAGCCCGAATCTTCTCTCTAGGAAACGATTGAACACAATTTCGAATACAACAAACTTTGCTAGACACTGCATTGATGGATTGTTCTGTAAGTAGAGCCTTCGACTTCAGAGAGGTTTCACGAGGCGGGTTTCTTGACGTGCTTGAATACTGTCGTATCGATGTAGAAGAGTTTGAGTTCAAGGCTCTCGCTCGGAGAGAGTTGTACCTATCTCGGACTTTGTGGTCATGAAAACTTGCTCCTCGATAGTGAACGAGTTTAATAGGCCAAGCTATGAGTGAATAAATTTTCTCTCTTGAGATATCGACATCGGAATGTGACTTGGAAATAAACACTGCTACATGAGTGTCACCAAGGGGACCATCTGCTTCGCTGACAAGGTCCGAATTTACATTATGGCAAGTACCTTCACCAACAAGTACTCCGTCTTCATTGAATAGGGTGACACATTTCATGTTCCATAACGAACGCGGAAGCCCTTCGCAGTCTGGTAAGTCCTCCATCATTTCTTCATGAACATGGAACTCCTCATCTGATTCATCCATCTCCCCGACTGGCATGCCAGTCGAAGATATATCACCAGAGTAAGACGAAGAACGGAACAAGGAAAAGTGACTTCCAAGAATTTTACAATTTCAGGAGGAGTGCATTCAATGAAGTAAAGAAATGCATTTCAGCGCGGTTCGCGCTAAAATACAATTCCACAGAGAACAACACAAATAATACATACACATTCCAATAACATTGATTTTCATATTATTTTTACAGAGTTCGATTAAAAAGTAATATCTACTGCCATATACTGGAATTTAGTAGAACACAAACCAAAAAGAAAATCACATAAATTTCTATCGATTTTCATTTTGAATTTGGAGGAAATGAAAATCATTTATCTATAAAACATTTGTCCACCACAACTGTAGAGGACAACAGGGAAATAACAATTTCCCGTGCATCATAGTGAACTTAAATTTTGAATGAATTCTCCAGAATTCTGAACGGATTAATGAACAACCGTATGCATTTAGAGAGAATGCACGAAAGTGGAACAATGACATAGTACTGATTAAGTAAAAACACATGACGACTTTACACATCACACCTGCAGGCATCCAGAAAGTTTGTATTAAACGAGTATAGTAGAATGCATTTCAGCGCGAGTCGCGCTGAAGTGCAGTTCAATGATCTCTTTCCGACGACAACGTGCATGAGAATGGAGGCCGTATTATATTCCATAATAAAGATCAATAACATCATTTTCTCTGTATTAGCTCTTAAGTAACATTGTTTTCCAAATATGAATATGAATTCCTAGTCATCTTCGGACACTTCAGAATGCACGTAAATCTAGACATACATAAATGCACATCAGCGTGAGTCGCGCTAATGTGCATTTCATTCCACTACCATAAAACTCAATATCAAGACATATATTGGATTTCCCAAACATGACAACAAAATTGGGACACGGTAATGTATTTCAGTGCGAGTCGCGCTAAAGTGCATTTCTAGTCCAAATCATGAAATATATTGCGTTTTATCAAGACTGGATTCTTGATCCATTTCAAAACAGAATTCGTTGAATACACTTCAGCGCGACTCGTGCTAAACTGATATGCTGTTTCCTAAATTAGTGGCGAGCTTGACTTCATCTCTAATCTCGATTTACTTCATTTAAAAATCAGGAATTGCACTTCAGCGTGAGTCGCGCTGAAGTGTATTATGCAATCTAATTTCATAGTGGGAAGACTTATAGGAACGTGTAGAAATGAAATTGAAAAAGACCCTGCTTGACTGCATTTCAGCGCCACCCAAGCTAAACTGCAAGTAAGAGAATTACTCATATATCACTTCCGATTCGGCACTTCGACATCGTAAATTTCAAACGTGTAAACCTTCTATTTTTAGTAATTCCGAAATTTAAGGAAAATTCCCATCGGACAATAATATTCTCTGACCATTTGCAATCTCAGATCAAGCTTCGAAATTGAAAATTCTTTGCAATGCAATTGACAGAACATGGAAAGCGTATATGACAAGTGAAGACATGCGCACTGTAATTGTAGGGAGAGGAGTGACAGATGACATAAACCTCGTCTATGCTAAATAAGTTACGAAAACTTCTATACTGATGAAGAAGGTGGAGTGCATTACAGGTGAAGGTGTCCGATGCAGCGCTTCCTCGTTGAAGGCGGCCGACGAGAACAACGTGATAGTAATACAGAGACAATTCAGAACTTCTAAACTTCTCTACTAAACCAAACAACGCAAGGGAAAGACGCATACGAACTATGCAACGCTCACTGAAGTCCTTTCAGTGGAGGGAAAAGGTAGAAGGAGATGTCTGCAGCTGGGTTAGCGACGCACATTGTACATCCTGGCGGGAACGAAAGGGCGCCAACCGTATCGAAGATTTTGAACACATTCCTTCTAAATTTAGATGTCCCGAGATTCCTCATGCCTATGACAATTGTACATTGTAAAGCGTCTTCTAATTCTAGATTAAACCACAGTCCCCACAATTGGTAGTGGGTGAGCTGCCTTTCCAAGATTCTGATTATTAATGGTCGTTGACTTCCAGCAAGTGATGTGTCTTTTTGTCATTGGGACATTGTCCACAACGGAAGGCGCAATTGCAATGCATACAGTGCGTTTTTTTATTTTCGTTTTTTAGCACTTTGACTAAAATGACTAAAGGGTGTTATTAGCAAGATAACTATCAATTTGATTCTCCAAGTACGATGCCCTTACCATATTTTGTCTTACATGGACTACTTAAAAAACACATACTAAAAACTTTTCATTATTTATAGAGGAATGGAACTTTGTTGCAAAGATTTTGGAGTTCTTTTCGAAGTTGGAATTACTGTTTTTTTCTTATATTGAGTACGACTGCGGAGATCCCTTTTCCAAGTCTTCTGGTTTCATTTCTCCTGAAATGCAGAAGTCGCGATATTAGTTTGTAGTATTGGAGCTTTTAAATTCGAAATTTTCTGACGATTTCATCCAAAATTTTACTAATTGTTTTTGATAGGCTTGGTGTAGAGAAAATAATTTTGGTGCAATTTCGCTCCAAATCGCCAGAAAAAAGAACCGTGCCCATTCAACCTATAGTAAATTAGTACTTTGCGGTAAGGAATATGACTTCGAATTTTTTTCAAAATAGATCGATTTTAAGGTTATGTTTTCTTGAAGATCATATTTTGCATTACAATTTAGGGTTTCATAGATCTTTGTAATAATATCTATAACAATGTTGAATGAGGTCAATTTCAAATGGTACCAAAAAATAGGGAGTAATTGTTTCATATACTTGAAATGTTCACATATCAAAAAAAAAGATACTGCATGCACCACCACATTGCATCAAGTTCTACATTTCTGTATTAAGTGAGTACAATTCTTGAATTCCTCATTCTATTTTTGTGGAAGGTTGAAAATGAATTGGTGTAATAGAATAGGAGAACACTGATTCGTTGCACTTTAGATGTTTACGTGCGCCCACAAAATAAAATTCACTACCACATGCAAGAGACAATTCTTTCATCAAGTTCTATATTCATTTTCTGTTGCAATCTATGAGATTTTCATTTCAATCTTTCAAAAGGTCAACATTATATGGGTGCCAAAAAAATTGGAGAGTTCTTGTTTGTTCTACTTTAGACGTTCATTTGTTTCAGAATATTGGAATGCACTGCCACATGCAGGAAAAGAGGAAATTTGTACATACTGTTGATCCGTACAATTTTCTGTTTAGGATGATGTAAATGAAATTGAAATTGAAGACATGAAAAATTTGTATGATTTACCTTCCCTGTTTATTAGGTTAGTTTTATTCATGAAATTTTATATTTTCACATTCTTATTTTCTCAAATGTAGTTGGCGCTAGGTTTGCTACACAATATGTATATTACTTTCATCAATTTTGCATGTAACGGAATGTAGATGAAAAATGTATGTCTAATTCTTATATGAAAATATTGACATCCTCATATATTACATTTGCAATTGCAATATACATAGACATTGCACTTGAAAGCAATTAAAGAAAACCAATTAAGAAGACATGTCAAGTGGCTTCTCTCCATATCTGCCAATAGAATAATCCAATGTTTTAAGCATTTAGTTTATGAATGTATTTACCTTGATATGAAGTCAACTAAGATCCAACTTTTCCGTGAAGTACTTTCATTGTATAAGATTGTTACCGTTTTGAACCTTTACTTGATATTTGAGATTCAAATTAGTAAAATGATGTAGTAATTTCAAGAAATGAAATTAATCATAATCCTATAGTGCTATGCAAGATGGATTGTAGGTATAGGTGTAGACATTTTTTTGTTTAATCAAGACAAATTTTATTTCAACAACCCATATGCTGTAATTTATAAAGGTGAAAGCCCAAAAGACATGACAAAAACTAAAAAAAAGAGGGAAAAAAAAATAAAGAAGACTTAGCAAATAAATTAAACCTTGGAAATTCATGACAAAACTAAATTTTTGCTAGTTGTAGGCCTTTTCCTACGCAAGAAAACTTGTATTTCAATAATCCATGTACTGAAGTTTAAAAATGGGAAAGCCAAAAACACTTCATATGATTAAATAAATAACTAAAAAAAATATATGTAGAAGTTGCAAATGAGGTAAACCTTGGAAATTCATCACAAAACTAAATTTTTGCTAGTTGTAGACCTTTTTCTATGCATGAAGAAGCATATAAGTACCATCAAGTTTGTAGAGCTTTCTTGTTTTTGATAATTTAGATTGTTGTTGTGACACACCCTAGAACATGCAAGTATTTTTATGGGGCCTATGTAGAATTTATTGTAGATAAAAAAGATTTTTTAGAACTTTTTAATGATTAATCGGGACATGTTTGAGTTGAAATTGCATGACTTTGGTGCGTTTTGTCTTGTAAAGTATAGTGAATTTGGAAAATTAATCATGTGGAATATTAATAATCAGGAATAGTAGACATGGCTTTTCAAAATAATTTTTGGGCACTTTGAGTTTTTAATTTAAGAAACAACCATGCTTGATATTTTGGAATTCTTGACAACATCAAGCATATAATAAATGAATTGTTGTTATGATTGAAATGAGCATTTTTATTATATTTTTGGTCTAAAATGGTGGATAAGGAAGTTAAAAAAAAAATTTCACGTAGAATTGATTTATGGATTCTAAACTTGGAAGTTCATGATGTTTAAAGAACTCATCATATTCAAAATTATGAAATTAGAGACTAAACTTAGAGTATGATTGTCATGACATGTAATGAACACCTTCTAGATTTTTATTGATGATGAAAAGGAGACATGCAAGTTCAAAATAATATTTTAGCATTCATTTCATTTCTGGAATGACCACTAAGGAGTGGATGTAATTAAAAAAAATCATGAAGGTTGTATGAATAGAATGACTATACCTATTATTTAATGAATTTCATGAAATAGAATCATTATTAGTACTTTATAAATGTCATGGTGTGGAGTCATGACTACTTTCTAGTTTCTACAAAGTGAAGCCTTCAAATTTTATTGTACTTTAGTTTATTATTCTAAGTGACCTACAATGTTATAGAATTTGTATGTAAAAGGTCTTATAATTATAATTGAAAATATTTAAATATTTAGGGAGTTGGCATGCAGGAAAGAAACAAAATAAAACTATGTCTTCTTAAATTTTACATACATGGAATTCTTGTTTTTTCACTTTGTTGTACTTTTTTTTTTAAACCACAATGTCTTAGAAATTCAATGTAAAGCCATTTAAAAACTAACCATACACCTTTGAAATAATTACTCAAAATTGAATGATTTTATAGCAACTTCATTCATATTTCTTTCATTCACTTGTAATTAGATAATGAAGTCAAATGATTCATAATCAAAATATTTTTTTCTTAAACTTGATTTTGTATTGTCCTACAATGCTATGGAAGATGCAAAAAAAAACCTGCAAAAAAGTTGTGATATTTTTAGGAATTGGCATCCTACAAAATAATGAATAAATTTTATTTTTTTATCCACATTGAAATATTCACTTTGATTTGGTTGTAATTATTCACTCTAAAACCACAATGAACATAGAATTTATAACCAAATGGATTCTAAATTATTAGAATTGTTACAATTTATGGAAATTGTATTCATATCGTTTTTCACTCTAAACTTGTTATTGGAGATTCAAGTTAAAAAAGATCTTAGGAATTTAAAAGAATGAAATGAATAAAATTATCAAACAATGCCATGCAAAATAGATGGAAAACCCCCCAATGAAGTTGTATGAAATAGCAAAGAGTTTAGATTAAAAACAATTTTAAAAATTGAAATTTATCATTGAATTGATTTACACAAGTATTTAAATCAATTGAATGAATATTGAAGTAACCATTGAATGATTGCTGCATTTAATGGTGCCTACTTATTTAAATGTTGATACTTTTTACAAAAATAATTAAAGTAAGTCAATCTTTTCTTTTGAAAATAATTTAATTAAAAAGTTCTTTTTTCAATGGGATAGTGTTTGTAAAGGATAAGAACACTCTAAGTTCATAAAAAATAATTCTTAAAATGACTTGTGATTAAAATACTCAATTCTTCTATCTATTGTGTTACTTTCAAGCATGCATTCCATTCAAAAAGTAGTTAAGCTCTTTCTAAACAATTGCACAAAATGAAATTCAACCAAATGCAATTGTTATTTGTGGACTATGGATTTTATATTAAAAGAATACTAATATTGATTGTATATCCCTAACACATAAATATACTTTCTAATTTTGAAAGCAAAATTTTTTGGCTAGAACAATTAAAAAATTGAACAAATTCCTCCATATTGTAACCTAAAGCACTAATTTAGTGTCAAACATCGACAAAATTAAAAATGTGGGCCAACAAAGTTCTCTATATTCGGTGTAAACATTATACTACAATTTGTGTATGAAGAATAATAATGATACGCACTTGAAAGAGTTGTGTGAACCTCAAAATGTTATTAAGGATACATAACAAAATCTATTAAGAAGTTATATATGAAACCTAAATGGTAGAATTACTATATGAGATCCTAAACTACAATAAGGGGTTACAATATAAATCCAAAGATTTGAAGTATTTTTGGGTGAAAACAATAATTAAAAATTGTTATGGCATAGTTATTAATATCTTTGTAGTAAGAATAATTATTATTCAATGTTATGGGAAGGCGGGTCTGGGAAGGCGGGTACGGGATTGGGTGAGTGGCCGCTAGGGTTTGCATTCCGCTATGCCGTAATTTGTTTTTGTCTTGCTCCTCGTCTTGCTCCTCGTCTTGTGTCGCAGCACAGGGCAGGTAAATTCCCCATTATACTTACAAAAATCGCTCTAGAGTATAACTAAGTGACTCTAAAGATCGAACCCACGAGATCCTGTGAAGTATCTAGCTCTATTAAGCAGTTAAGGTCAGTCAGTATTCCAATCTTACTTTCCGGTCCTAGATCTAGAACCAGAAATACCACCACACCGGATAACTATAGACCGGATTACTCCTTCTTCCGATCCTACTAACTATCCGGTCTGTACAAATATCCAAATCCCAGGATCTTACAACTTCCGGTCCTGGAAATCCGTCCTGACCAATCCGGTCCGAATGGTCATCATGTATCCGTAATCCTATCCGGTTTGGTTTTGCCTCTGTTTCACCATCAGAGGGGTCGCCGCTTACATTTGAGAGTGGTAGGCCCACCACTCCTTCCGTGACTTATAGTGGCTGAAGACCCACTGTCCTACTTCCTAAACTCCTAAGCTAATCCGGATCCGGTTTGGTCCTTCACAACAACCCAGATAGCAATCCGGGTTGTAGGTCACACAACGACCCCACACTCGACCCTCTCACACTACAACGACCTTGATGCTACTTCCGATCCGTGCGAAGACAAGTGGTTACAAGTGCACCCGTCCGTTCCAACATCAACTAAAGTTCTTCCGTTTACCAACTAAGGCGGTAAGACCTCACAGGAGATCGGACACTCGACCGGATTTCCCACCCGGGAGTTCTAGCGCAGCTAAGGAATCCCTCCCTACCCGCCTAGCCTAACAACGGCTTTCTCACCCGGAATCTCAAACTCTAGACGTGCTGAGGAACTAAGTTCACTCCCAACTCTTCGATACCTACTCACATGCACCTAGGATCGGAAAAGAAACACCAAGGGGAGAAATCACTCGCAAACCGGCTCGTACTATCCTAACTCCACATCATACAATCCTGTCGCGCTGGAGAGAGACACACAATGAGGAGAAGAGAAAGGTACAAGAAATTTGCAAAATGAAGACTCCCAGTTCCCATCGCAGGAACCGATTTATATACAAAGGGTAAAAACCCTAAAAGCACAAAAAGGAGCGGAAAACCTGTGGGGGTCCGCCGCCACCCTAATCTAACTTCCGGCTAACCTAATACTGTTGAGCCGGATCCTGATCCTGATCCGCTCCTACTCCTAATTGAAATCAAAATTCTATCTACTCTACAACCCTAGATCCTATTGTCGGGCTTTCGCTCTTCGGAACCAGCTCCTCGAAGACTTCACTCAAGTTCCGGTTCCGTTCCCCCTCCGCAGGGTTAGATCCGGGTGAAGACTCCAAGTCGATTGTAATATCCGGTCTCGTGCCCGGATTCTCAGTCCGTGCTGACTTCTTGGACTCGGGAGTCCAATCCTTCCCACCCTTCGGAACGGTCGCATCCGGAAAGGAATCCGGTAGCGAGAGGTCCGAGAGGTGTATCCCCTTGGAGCACGTTGCTCCAGTCAGCTTCCGGCTGCTTTCCTCAATCCGGTCCGCAGCCTTCCGTCCCTCCATCATCGCCGTCTCCACCTGCTCAGCAAAGTCGGTGAGAATCCGGACCATCCGGGAACCGGATAGTTTCTTCTCCTCGTGCATCTTCTCGTCGAAGAGCTTCGCTTTGGTGGCGGCCGTTCCGGTATCTCCCAGGATGGCCTTGATCTGCTCGGCTATCTTCCGAGTCTCCTCCGCCATCTCCCGGGTGGCCGTCACGTCTTCCCGATAGGCAAAGAGAGTTGCCTTCAGGGTGTCCACCTCCTCCTGCAACCGGTGGATCTCCGCTTCCTGTTTCCGGGTCTCTTCCGGATTGGTGATGCACTCCGCCACCTGTTCCGCCAACTTACTGTCCGGTGGCGCATCTACCAACTTTCCGATCGCCGAAAGCGTCCTGTGCTTGACCTCCCAATCCGCCCTGATGTTGCAGAGGAGGTTGATAAGACCGTTGAACGGATCTTGCATTTCCGGGTCTTCCCCGGAAACGGTCTTTTCGGCTTCCGGTCTCTCTTTCGGGGCCTGTCTGTCGTGACCGGGAGGCGTCCCGCGCTTGTTTGGAGGCGTCAACTTCTGTCGCTTGATGGGCGGCATCAGCTCCTCCTCTTCCTCGCTCGACTCCCGGTCTGAACCGGAATCGGACTCGGCCTCGTCATCCGTTTCCGACTTCCCATACTTCAGGAGGACTTCTTGAGTCCTCCACACCTTCTCCTCCGCATCGGTGAGGACTTGGTTCTCCCGATAGAGGTGGAAGAGGTAAGGGCACACTGGAGTGGCCCTCTTCTTCCCAACTCTACTAACGAGCTGGGCCACAAGATCGGAAATGATCCGTGCCCAGTCCACTTTCCGGGTACCACTTAGGGCACCGAAAATCGTGTTGCCAAGGGTGATCGTCACCCTGGTCGGCTTTTCCGGGTGAAGGACCGGAACCAAGAACTGCAGGAGCCGACGGTGTCGGTCATCCACGCAATCCTCGACCGCGTACCCGTCCTTCGGATTGACGGCTCCCTGGAACTTGCCTCGGACAAACTCATCCTTCCGGTTTGCCATTCCTAACCCTCCTGCCCGGAAACCGTAAACACCTCTCCACATTCCCTCGTTCCAGCGGATGGGAGTTCCTCTCACGGTGTTGTCAAACTGGTTGGACAGTTTTCCGAGGAGTTCCTTGACCATTCTCTCCTCCCTAAAACCCCAGGGTTTCTCGGCAAACCCTAGGCAACCCATAGAGGTGAGATCCTCCATGAGTTGAGACTTTTCCGGCTCTGTGGAGGGAATAACCGGAATGACTTTCCGGAGCTTCACCTCGCCTCCAGAGGGACTCGCTGGTCCAGACCTACGTAGCGGCGGCATTCCCCCTTCAATCTATCTCACTCTCTCCTAGCCGCACGTCCCGTTCCTCACGTTCTCTCTCCGATCTCAACCGGAATCAAAGCCTACAGCACACAAACGCGAAAACTCGACCTACGCGCGCTCAAGCTCGAGTTTCTAAAAGGGGGTGCAACAGTGAAGGCTCCTCCTAATATAGTCTCTGGACCCTTTCCGGTTTGGTCATCATGAATCTGGTTCACCATCATAATCCGGTCCTAGACCTAATCCGTGTTGCATTCCGTTTCCGTCGTTAGTTACTCCTGACCGGATTAGATCCAAGAGGCCCACTACTTCACGTTCCGTGCTAATTTTGAGTTTTCCTTCTCCACCTAATCGGATCCGGTTCCCTAATGGCTAGTTTCCGTTCCTATTTTGGTGCATACTAAGAAAATCAAAATTTTAAGCCGCGACAGCAGTTTAGAGCGACTCGCGCTAAACTGTCAATCATCACCATTCCTACGACATAATATATTCATAAAACTCATTCTATTTCCTATCAAATTCTCTAGAAATAGAATATGACGAATTCTTAATTGTGCACTGAACGCATTACATTATTAATTCATTTCTCAGATAAAAGAACACAAATGATTCCAAGAAATACATTACTTTAGAAGTCCATCCGCATACAAATAGGATACAATTCAGAGCGAGCCGCTCTGAAACGACATTCTATGATCTTAACAGCAAAGCAAAGGAAGTTCCAGAAACTAGATAATAAACAACGATAACGACGTATAAAGCAGTTCAGCGCGAGTCGCGCTAATATGCAATTGGAGAAAATGATGAAAAGTTATTCTACCGGATGAAATTACTCTCAGTGTCACCAAAAACAAATATGAATCTGACAGTCGCCGCCACTGAAAACAGTGGTTGAATGAGAGACTCAAAAATATGTACGTAAATTCATCCACTATAAAATTTCTATAATATTTACAGAAAGTCTGTAATAGTAAGACCATAATGGAACGCTATAAATGTCATTTCAGCGCGAGTCGTGCTGAAATGCATCATTATTTGCAAGAATTGCAGAGACTTCGGTTTGTGTTTTGCCGGTCTAACTGATGCCCGGAATTTTCTTACGCTGCAGAATGGAAAACCAATTGGAGGCGCTCGAGATGTACTTTAAGAGATCAAATGTGCAGTTCATAGATGACGACAAAACTGCTGAAGACCACTTGATTGAAGGGGAGTACTGGGTCTTCAAAGATTCAGAAGAAGTAGAAGCATGGAGTTTATTCACGATCCCTTTCATCAACCAGTTCTGCTTTTCCTACAAATTCAAGAAATCGCAGTGCTTCCTACAACTCTCTTTCCACGAGAAGATCAAAGACATCGAGGCTGACGCCCACCCAATGATCAAAATCAAGTGCATGACAATGATACCCGGAGAGTCAAGAAGGGACCAATACCACTTTGCTATCTGCCTCGACTCGGTATTAATTCCCTTCAACTTAAGTCCATTCCTGAGCAGCCTCAAGCCAACTCCATACCGAGACGAAGTGAAAGAGCTCGAGAAGAAATTGGACAATGATGAGTGGAAGAACGCGAACGGAACTCTGTTGTCCTGGAAAAAGTTGTGTAGCAAAGTCCAGCTCCTATTCAACGACTTCTACATGCTGAAGGGGAAGATGGAAAAGCAAAATGAAATGAACCAACCACGCACTGTATCAAGGGAGATAATGAACCAAGGCGTAAGTGAAGGTTCAAAACTGAACGTGGGTCAACAGTCAGGTACCAGCCGGGGGCAGAGGAAAAGTGTACAGAAAACTCCACAGAAGAAAGGCAAGAAGGATGCTCCATCTTCATCAAAACAGAAACCGGTCACTCGGGACTCTGAAGTGTCTGAGGTCGCTGAAGGGAGCTATGCGGACGAGATGTCCAATGTTCCTCACTCACGGGCAACAGAGAAGAAACCTAACTACGAGCAAGTGAGCCAGGTCTATAAAAAAATTTGGACGACCTGCGAGGACGCATACATCTTCAAGGTTGGGGAGAAGAAAGTGATTGACGTCTCCCAATTGGTTGATCCATCGGCAACTTTCAATATACGCTCCAAGCAGGACAACATTGTCGAAGATATGGTCAATTATCTACTCAATATCCCCGACAAAAGCACGAAGCAGACACTTTGCGTTATGCCTGTTGGGCACGATACAATGCCCAAGAACTGGGAGGATATTGAGAATGGCCAATTCTATATTATAAACGGACAGCACAGTGTTGCAGCTAGCAAATTTATGCTGGACGAGAGGAACAAGGTGAACGCGAAGGAAAGAGAGCACTTCCGCAAGTGGAACTGCTTCGTTGTTTGGTCGAAGGATGCGGAGACGCTAAGATGTATCTCTGCCTACTACAATCGAACCAATCACTTTGTGGTAGTGCAGCCGTCGTGGGCGACTAATATTTTAGGAGCTCGATCGGTATGGGAGGCAATGGGAAGACCGAAGAATCCCACTCCAGCCAAATCTGTGGGAGCTGTTACCATCAGTCGGCGGACAGTTGAGAACAAGAAGAACCGTGAAAATTTCCAGGTATGCAGTTTAGCGCGAGTCGCGCTGAAGTGTTCCTCCTTGAGTTGATTATGGTATATTGAAATCTCTCAATATCTGGATCGAGTGAATAATATAACTGATTTTCATGTTATTTTGTAGGCGTTTGAGAAGGCCATGTACGTAAGATTTTCACTGATTGAGGTTGTGAAGAGCTTGAAAATTTCCAAGACTAAGGGGAGGGAGGAGAAGCTGAAGCTGACGAACGAGTTGCGGCTGATTACTGCACCTGATGACGTCTATAAACTGTGGAGTGAAGTCATCTCTGCAGCCGCGCATGGGGAACTAATTAACCCCGACACCGACAAGATGTTTAACGCACGGGCAGATTGGAGCCCCGAGAATTGTCTGCTCATTCGGGAGTTCTTCAAGCACTTGGGCAATCTCAGCTATGAGGAACTATCCAAGCTTGTAAAACACCTTCTGAATCAAACAGGTGGAAAGCGCAGGCATTCATATCCTAAGGTGACAGTGAAGGCAATCTCTACAGTGCAGGATGATTGTTACAGCACCAAGGAGTGGGTAGAGCACTGTAAGCGAAAGAATCTCGTCATCAAGGAGCTTCACGCGATTGATCCCAGCCTTGGCCTTCTCAACTCAGGGAACGAGGTGATCAGCGATAATTGGAAGGCGTTTAAGAAGGAGCGCCTCTTCTCTAGCGCGACAATGGATATCCTCCTTGAAAGACCTGATGAAGCCTACTTTGGCAAAGCAAAGAGCACGCATGCGAAGCATAAGACGTGCTCTGAGTTGTCCCAAGACGCATACGATTTTTTTTAAATCATTTCTTGACCACAAAGCCAAATTCGAAAGGCCATCTGCAAAGGCATACTATCGGGCATATGAGGTGGCGCGAAACCAGTACAAGGACTGGCCGGTGAAGTCCTGGACTACGGAGACAAGTAATCATTTATCTCTCGGGGTTATAGACTTCCGGTCGTTGCCAGGGGTGGAGAAGAAGGAGAGCTCTACGATGGAGAATCCTTTTTTCTTTGAAGTTCTATCTTCACTTCAAAAGAGCAAGAAGCCAGCACTTGAAGAAGTCAAGTCGTGGCTCTTCATATGTGGGGACGAGAAAGAAGAGGCCCAAGTGACGATCTTCGTGGAGTCTAACAAGGATTTGAACAAATACTTGGTTCACTACTCCTTGTACTGCGCAGGGAAAAATGACAGGATTGGGGATCTTGCGGCCGCGAAGACACCGAAGAAGGTGTTCCTTATATTCTTGCAGCACCCTGAGAACACCAATCAAGTCACCATTCCGTTGGAGTTCAACTGTCCCGAAATAGCTCGCTATATGAAGGCCCGTGCTTACAGTGAGTTAGAGTATAGAATTTATAAACCGAACTGCGTATGGAATTCTATCTCTGGCTGGTGAAGACATTCGCAAGGGCGGGCACGGCAATCTTCTCTGCTTTCACAGGGGGGAAGTTGACTTGCGCTTCAGTGGTGAGCACCGCGGCCTCAGTTTAGCGCGAGTCGCTCTGAATAGCAATTCCTGATTTCATTTATTCTGTGATATGTATTTTTATTTGCTATGTGTATGTGCTATGTCAGTTTAGCGCGGGTCGCGCTGAAATGCATGTTGCAAGATATGACGGTCCTAACTCCTTTGTTTGTCTTTGACAGATGAGTGGGGTGGACGTTTATGTAACGAGTACATCAGAGTTGTCGCAATGGTGGGAAGATATCTGTACCAAGGCAATGACATTGGACATGGCGGACTTCTTGGACAGCAGCTACTCCACCCACTCTGTCGATGTCCCTTCCTCCTCTAGGAGGAAGCTGAGGTCCGCTCAGAATTCCCCATTGAGTCAGCAAAGGAATAGGCAGACTCATGTCTCTCATGAAGTCCTGTATGATTCCGAGGAGGAAGAAGAAGAAGAAGAAGAGCTTGAAGACGACGGGATTGAGGGACTGAACGAGATGACTACACCAACCAGTCATCCGTCCACAGATATTCCGGGGTCGTCTGCAAGCTCTATGTTGCCTCCTCTCTCTCAAACACCGCGGACTCCAATTGCATCGGGACGGCCGAACAAGAAGAGGAAGCGGGATACGATCACCAATATTGCTAAGCAACTGGTGGAGATCCAGCAACAGAATGCCATCTCCCTAGCCAACATGCAGAGACAGACCGAGTTAGTGCAGCAACAAACTGAGCTGGCTCTGGCGCAGATGAGGGCGGACAATGCAAAGGAAAGGCTGGCGAACATAGAAATCCACAAGAGTACTCAAGCGTGGATGCGAGAGGAGTCGAAGGCAAATAGGGAGCTCTCCCAACAGAATAGGGACATGCTCCAAATACTGATCAAGAAGATCGGTATCAAGCCCGTTGCGACGCTACCGCCTACCTCTGGAGAGCCAATTTTGCAATTGCAGGGACAGCCATCTGGTTCCAATATCAACAATGCCTCCAGTCCTTCCAATCCGCTCAAGGATGCTGTGCCTCTTCTTGCGGAAGCGCCCACGCCGACACCCCCTCCCCCATGCGAGGGTGATGTAGCCTACCCGTCTTCTTCAACGAATCCTGAGGCAGCCGGAGCAGAGGAGAAGCACCTCGAATCCAGAGCAGAAGCGCAGGGGGAGACGTCATTGATAGGCCTTGCGCAGAACCTGCCCATGGATACTTCCGAGGTGGCGCCTGGAAGTGATGCCCTGCCCACCGAGGATCCACCAGCAGGTTCTGCCCAATGAAAACTTAGTGTTTTATGTTGTAGTTTTAGCGCGGATCGTGCTAATCTGTATCGTAGAAAAGTACCTGTAGTTTTCATTTCAGATACAGTGCTCATTTTTTATGTACTTCTAGTCTGAATAGCGTCAACTAAAGTGGACGCATTTTCCAAATTGTAAATCTATTGTTTGCGACAGTGTAATATATCACTTACATGTATTCTTGCCTCCACTTGAAAATCGCAGGCCTTCCAAATCTTAGAGAATCGCTTCCAGAGTCTGAGTATCCTGTCGATCACTCTCAGTTGCCAACGGAATCATCCCTCCCGATTGAGGACGCTGAACCTTTGAATCATCCCGTGTCTTTGGAAATCGGGGATGTCATTGCATTGCGGGATCATTTGCTAACGCGTCGTGAAGGACATGAGAAGCCTTCACATTCTCAAGTACCGAAGGTATGACGGTTCTCTCATCTTCTCATGACTTCATTAGACACAACCAGTCATGGTTTTGTCGGTCCTATGGCATACTTTCCTGGTTGATTTTACGTGGTTCCCCATCTCGGCCAGTTTCACGATCGTAACTGGCCTCAAACTCCTACGTTTCTTGTCAGGAATCCAATCCTACAATAGCTCGTGAGGAGGAATTCAAGGGAGTGCGCCGGTCATTGAGGTCAAGGGTGGCAGACAAGTGGATTAACATCGTCCTAGACCTCAATGGCGTTCTGTGCCTCTGCGAGGATTGGAAGTCACAGGGGTCAAGGTTGCAATTTAACCGGGACTCAGAGCCTCACTCTGCCGTAGTGGCTGCAGTAGTTGGGCCCAAAGCCGTCTACGTCCGTCCAGATTGCACTCACTTCTTGAAGGAGTTAGAGAAAATAGCAATCATCTCCGTGTGGAGCTCCATGAAAAAGTCTACCACGGAAGAAATCTGTGCATACCTTTTCAGAGAAGGAAGCCTCCCCTTCCTAGTTCTTGGGTAGGACTCATGTAAGACGGTCAAGTGCAAGGATAAGTTCGGAAGGACGACCACTTATAAGGAACCTGGATCCAATAAGGACTTGTTCCTCAAAAATGTTGAATTCCTCACTGTTGGCTTCCAGGGATCCTTCTCGCTGGATAATACAATCATAGTCGATGATAGTCCTCGCAAGCATGTCATGAATAGCCCAGAGAATGTCATATTAGTGGATCCTTGGAGTAATCGAGGGAATGGTGACAGGGACACGTTTCTTCTAGGGGTCCTACTTCCCTAGTTCCGACAATTGCACAGCAGCCGGGACATGGGGCTCAAGTCCTTCCGCCAAAATGTAAAACGGAAGATTGGGAAAAAAATACTGTGCGAGGAGAGGGGTCGTCGAGAGTACGACAAACTGATGGCAGTGGTCCGGGGGTCACCTAGTGTTCTTATTTAGTGTTGCTTCCCGAGGTATGCAGCTCATTTTTATTTCGGCGATTATGCTGCATGTGCAGCAGTTATCAGGTCATATGTATGCGGCAGTTGCACTTCAGCGCGGGTCGCGCTAATGTATAGCATGTTATAATCTTCGTTTCAGTAGTCCGGAGTCCCTTTGTTCATGCATTACTAGAAGCGGCATGCTCTTAGGTGTCTGTAGTGATTTTGGGTGATGCAACTGTGGAGTGTTTCTCATGCTAATTTGGTTTCCATTTCTGTTAGATGCAGAATATCCCGACCGAAACTAGGCTCAATGCAGACATGCCTTGTCAAGCGTCGGAGGACTCCATCCTTGACTATGGACAATACGTTATTCTCAATACGGGAAATTTCCTTTGCTCGGCACCTACGATGAATTCGTCCATGGACTTCTCCGTCAAGAACATTGAGGATGGAGTGGTAAATAGTCCTCCCAACAAGAAGGTGCGCCTGCCCCTGTCGTGCTTGCCGTCTCCATTGCGTTCTAGGGAGGTTCGGGAGAAGTCAATGTCGCCAACTGTTTCGGAGAAAGGGATGCAAAGGAAGCTGTATGAAGATGCTAATTATTTGGTATCCACACCAGAAGTAAAGAAATATGTGCGTGTTGGACAACATCCAAGAAATGATGCTCTCCCTGTTGTTGCGCTCGCACTCCCACGTTGTCGTGCTCAAACTCAGGCAGGAAGACTAAAGAGGAAAGTCCTTAAGCCATCGGGTAGTCATTCGTCGACTTGTACTTGGGACGCGTGGGAGGAGAGGTCGTTAAGAGCACAGAGCTGGGAATTCATTCGACAGTGTGGGATAATCAATAAGGGAGGGTATAATCGCGGACCGGAAATTCTGAAGGCCTTGGAGAAGATGAAGAATTCATCTCGTAGTTGTTAGGTCTTGATTCTAGATGTAAAAAAAACATTTTGGATGGATTCATCCTAGAGTTACATTTGTAAGTATTGAAGTAATTCTATTAATAGTATTACGTGCCTCATAAATGCATGGTATTTCTGAAATCTTTATGTGCGCACTTGTTTTGAATGTCATGGCATTGGATTCCTAGGTGATTGAAGGCCTAGAGGCCTCTTTGTTTGTCACTTGTGCACGTCAAAAGTTGCAAAGTTCTGGAATAAAGACTCTCATTTCCTTGGAAAACTCCCAAAATAGTGAATATAATGTTCTGGTGACTAAAGTCTCGTTAGATGGGCAAACTCCCTTGGACCCTCAATTTAGTAAACATTATTTGTCTCAGTCATGAGGTGGGATCATTGGATGGAGTGTTCACCTCCATAGTTGGAAATCTGATTTTTTTTAAATTTTGCTAAGTTTTGACCAGTTTCATAATGTGGCTCAAATATCTCTTTGAATGATGCAATCAATTTTTTTTCCAAAATCTTATTCATGAATAAATAGTCAATTCATTAAACTATAAGGTTATAAGTGAATGATCAACGATTCAATTAAATTATGTACTCATCCAATTTGCCATCCTATAATGTTCCCAAGGATTTGCTTGTACAAAATTCCTTCTATTCCTCCTTTAACACCATATGACCAATGCCCATTTTTTTTAGCATTAAGAAGAGTTAAAGTGTTTTAAATAAAAGTAAAAGCACATTTTTTTATATATAGATTTTCAAAAATATTCTATACAAATATTTTGTAGTTCAAGTAATAGAACTAGTTTCAACACTCCCAATCTACTTGTTTGATTCCAAAATTGATATTTTATAAACTAATAAATAGATAAAATATAATCTAAATTCAAGCTAAAAATTTTTGAACTCAAAGGAAAGAAAATCTTGTGAATATAAAAAATATTCAATTTGCAATTAAGGAATTTTTTATTATTAGTTTCAAATTTGATTGATAAGTATAGATTAAAGTAGCATGGATCTATTTGTAAAATAAATATCCATAGTCTATATTTTATAACTTTTGTTTGAAAGTTGTCTCTAAATTATTTCACCTTTGAATTCATCATCAAATGTCTTAGAAATCTAGATTAATCTAAAGTCCTTAAAGGATTGAACATATATATCCTTAGATTTGGAGTTTTGTTTTTATCCCCTAAAGTCCCAAGGCTATTATTTTGTCAAAAACCATTGAAAGTTTCCATTTCAATACAAACAAAAAAAGCTTCAAACATATTTTTATTTTTAATTAAAATTGTGAAATCTTGCATCAGACTAGTATCTAAATTTGTAGAAGAAATTTAAAAAACTTTGACCATTTCAATTATAAGATATAACCATTTAAAGTTTAAAAAATTGGATTTTTTTATCCTAGTTTGATTAGATTATAAAGCTTTGAATCTTCTTGAATTGAAATTTTATTATTGTCCAAATTATTAATTTAATTTTTTCTATGCTTGAAAAAAAATTGAGTTGAGAGTTTAAGAAAAAAAACTCAATATAACCCCTTTGTGCTTTTCATTCTTTAAAAATTGATTAGTCAAAATAGATTAAAGAAAATAGAAAGAAAAAACAAATTTTTGGTCATACTAATGGATTTTTGCAAGAAACACTTGTCCTTTTTTTTGTCCCCTTAGTCTCGGACAAGTGGTTTGGGATTCATAACTTTTGCGTTGTATGTCCATTTTCTATGAAATTTGAAGGGAAGGTACATGTAGTACTTTTAGTCATTCAATAATTTAAAAGAAAATCAAAATTTATTCATTATTTTTAAATTTCTCCCGGTTGGATGTCTACCTTGACCATTTTAGGGATTTCTAGTTCTATTTATAACCCAAAAATACAAATTTGAAATTCAAAATTTAAATACAAAGAGTTATACTAAAGTTACACTCATACATGAGAGATTTTTTGAAAATAGAAAATTGTCCACCTTCTACATGTGCAACATTTATTTTTGAAAAATTATTAAAAATGAGTTCATAAATGAATCCAATACATGACTTTTTCAAGAATTTGTTAAGATTGCTTTCAAACAAGAAGCTCCAAATAGATTGAATAAAATGTTTTCAAATAGAAAAAATATAATTTATAATAAACACACTTATGCATACATACAATATTTGCTACCAAGTACCAATTGAAATGAAAATTATATTCCTAAATAGTCAATTACTTTTCCTATTTTGAAAAATAATTCAAAAATCTTGCTAAAAATCAAAATCATAGGTACTTGCCGAAACCTTCAAGGCCCATGTATATACTTTCAAAAGATAACAAGTTCAACACTTCCTTGTTGAATAAATAACTAAAATGAAAACATGGATTTAAAAAAAAATTATTTATGATTTTTTTGGACATTTTTAACTCAAATAATTCAAGAATTCAATAAGTCATAGTGTCCATATAAATCTTACAAAACTTATTTGTAAAAGCAATTGATGTTAATTAACCCCTAAAGGACCATTGCCTTCTTGGGGGGACAAAATGGATTTCGGGCATGTTCCTATGACCTCAATATTTAGTGAAACTTTTTGAAACTTTCTCATAAGATAGAAAAACTTCTTAGCTTTGTAGATTTTATTTCAATTTGTACCTGAGAACAAAAGTTATACCATCCTAAATATAATTTTCACATCCTCGGGCAAAAGAAAAGTCCACAAAAACTTTAAATTAAATTAAATTATTTTTTTCCATATAGATAATGTTTTGCTTACAAGTGAAGGTTTGATTCATTCCATTTGGTAAGTGATGTAAAAGTTATGAACACTCTTATTTTTTGGGCAATCTAAGCATTTTTTTGAAAAAATTACTCTTAGGATTTATTTCTTAATGGAATTTTCACATTTTTTCCAAAAAAATTGTTTGAAACGGTTAATTTTTCTTGCTTGAACAATCTCACCATTGAAAATAGTGTGTTTCAATCCCATCTTAGAGCTATTTCCAACTTAGTTCTTCTTTCAATCTTGGACCTTCTTCTACTTGACAATTTTTTAAAGAATGAAAATCAATTTTTTTTTTCTTGAATTTTTTTTCCTAGACTTCTAATTCAATTATTCAATACAAAAAAATTTAAATTTAAATTTCATGGTGCAAAACATTTCCACAAATGGCAGTAAAAGTCATTTGAAATTGCAAGACAATGTTCAAAAAAGCTATTTTTTCCAACTTTAAATGCTAATATCCTTCAAATTTGTGTAGTTAGATTAAAAAAATTGTTTTCTTAGATGAACTCAACAAAAATGACTATTTTGAGTGTTTTTTGATAGAAAAATGTCCTTGGTCCTTCAGAGATTAAGAAAAGACAAGGCAAATCTATTATAGAAGTAGAGAGGTAGGAGGTAAAACAATATATGTGGGATATGTAAATTAGGACATGAAAGTGTGCAACCTCTCATTGTTAAGCCAAATGCACTAGATGTTTTCGTAGTTGCACTTTAGACTTCATTTAAGCATCATAAAATGAACCTTTTCAAGATTTAAGAAACTAATAAAATGTGAGAAATAAAATATAATTTCAGATTCAAAAATTCGTTTGTGATTTGCAGCCTATAATCAAAAGTTATAGACAAAGTTTAGAGGAAGTTATGAAGAAGTCCTTTACCATGTAGTTCAAAGGCTTGTAAGTAGAACTCTGTTAACAAGCTTGTTGGGAGAGTGCATAAAACATTTTAAGCCAATTTGACCTATCTATGATGATTGTTCAAATCTACCTTTATGTATAAAAAATATCCTTTTGAGGCATAGCTTTTTAAGTGAAAACTAGAATTGTTGCAAAGTTTTGTAGGAATTAAGCTAGCAATAAAATACATCTTTGGTAAAATTTTTACAAGAATTCAACAAATATTGCAATAATTGCTATAAACAAGGTTTGCTCAAAAATGAAGAATCATAAGAATTTAACAAATATTGCATCATATAAATTTTTTTCCAAATTAAAGAATGGCTTGTTCTAAATTATACTTGAAGGTTTTAGGGGTTAATTTTCTATTGTTATAAACCTTTTCCAATTTGAATATTCCTAATTTCTAAAGTTCTTTGACTATTTTTTACAAACAAATTTGAAATTGCAATTTTCTGCATTAGGAAAATTCTGAGGCTTGAAGAAGGCTTCTAATTTTTTATTTTTGACACCCCCATGGTGCAATTACAGGAAAATAATTAAATACTTTTTTTAGAATTTTTTTTAATTTTAATTTTAATTTTTATAATAGTCATTTGGACTTGGCATTGACGTGTCACAAATAGTGCCACATCAAATTCCAAAATTTTAAAAATAAAATATGATTTTTTATTTTTTCTATAATTGCATTGCAGCAGTGCAAAATTTGTAGACTTTTGAAGGCCTCAAAATTTTCCTAGTTGAAGTGTTTTGAGCATAATCGAAAACTAATTGCATTTTTCAAACTTACAAACATACAAAATTGTACTAGACTATTGTAGGAATATATTGAAAAATTTCAACCCATTTGATTGTATTTGATTAGAAGATGATAACATTATATTTAGGAGGAAAAAAATTTAGACCTTACACCATAGGGTCAACTTAGTTTGACTCAACTTTATAGAGAAGGAGGCATTGGCCAAATTTGAGAATTCTCACCATTGTGTAGGTAGTTATATTAGTTACTTGCATGTCCATTTTTAAAGATAATGGAGGTGTTTAAGATATCCAAAATCATCTTATTCTAAAAAGATGTGCAAGAAAAAGCGACTACATGAGTAAGATTTCAACTTTCTTTTCGAGAACTCATTTTATTAAGAAGATTTAGAATCATAACATTGAAGAACATAAGAAGATCATAACATTGAAGTTAGAAGAAACAAAATTTTAGGCACTACACAATGTGGTCAACACAATTTGACTCAATTTTATAGAGAAGAAGGCATTGGCCAACTTTGGAAATTGTCACCATTGTGTAGGTAGTTATTCTAGTTACTTGCATATCAATTTTAAAGATAATGGAGGTGTTTAACATACTCCAAATCATCTTGCTCTAAAAAGATGCCCAAAAAAAAGCAACTACATGAACAAGATTTCAACTTTTTTGGAACCTCGTTTTTTAAGAAGATTTAAAATTTCAACAATCTACACAAATCTTTCTTTTCCCAAATCAAGTCCCTTCCAAAGGTCATAAAAGAAAAAGCTCATGAATTTACATTAGAATTAGAACAAATAAATCTAAAATTGTTCTAAAATTGCCACTTTTAGTGCATTGAGTGAAAATTGAATCTTTATATATTTATATTATTCCATTTTCAACAATACGTTATTGCCCTATACTATTGTGAGAATATGTAGAAAGAATTTCAATTCATTTGCCCATAGGTGAAATGCAAGTCTTAAAATCAATGAAAAAAATTTACACCTTCTCTAATTGCTTACTTGATTGCTTATCCAAGCTACCTCTAAACTTTCAAACCTTATAATGTTTGATCTTGGCATTTGCTTGGAAAAAATGGTATTGTAACAAATCTCATACTTGTGAATCTATGGTAATAAAAAATTTATTTTCATTCATTCAAAAATGACTTTGTATAAACCTACCCAAGCCTTTTAAAACTTTAAGTAATAGAAAAAAATTGGTTGAAAGAAACAATATTTGGGTGTCATTTGTATTTTTGACATTCCGGTATCATACAAAATACAAATGTAACTCAAATATCATTTTTCTCAACATTATTTTCTACTAGTGATGGGAATTTATTGTCCTTTTGGGGTTGTGTATCTTTTTTCCATAGTAAATCAATAAAATGATGCAATGAAAAATGAAGGGAAGGTTGACCATGAGTTAATGAAACTTTCATACTATGGCTAAGATATAGTACAATTTTGTACTATCTTGTAAAAATTTGAAATTGCATGGCACATTTTATAATTGATATGAAAATTTTGACTACAACTCTAGAACTATTTACAACAATTTTAACCTTCTTTCAAAAGAATTGAAAAAACATGATATAAAAATTACAAAATATATAACTTTTCAAGACTCCAAAAAAATTAAAATGTGAAATGCATATCATTTATTTATGATTCCAATCTATGGTTAATGAAGTTGAAAATGAAGTTGAAATTTATGATTACTTAATGGATTATTTACATGAAAAGATTACCATTTTATAATAAAATAAAGTTTCTAATTCTATCTCTTGTCTTCAATTTCCAAATTTTGCCATGGCTCATGTACTTGCTCTTATTCTTGTATTGGATTTGTTTTGTTTCTCTTTGATTGCTTCAACAACATTCCCGTAATTGGTACTTTGCGTTTCCTTTTTTTAGTCTCTACATCTTCAACAATTCCCTAGTTTAGACATGGCCCTTGGTCTTGGTCTTGTACTTGCACTATAAGTTTTTTCTTACTCCCATTTGGTTCCCTTTTCTTCCTCGGCATTCTAGGTTCCTTGCGCTTTCTTGGTAGCTTTGATACAACAACAACTAAGTCAAGTGATGTTGAAGTTGCCTTGTTTTTCTTCAATTCTGAATGCTTTTTTTTGGTGGGGGGTTGCACTGTAACTTCAATTGGAGATAGCTATTCATTGATCTTCTCCAATGCTCCCCTGTTGATAAAGAATCCTGAATGTTTTGTCTTAACCTTGTCCTTCACAAAATAGTTATCTAATTCCTCATCATTGATAAAAGAATCATTAGTGTCATACCACTCTTCAATTGGAGCATCATTGACATTTCCATTTTCATAGCCACTATCTTCTCCTTTGAACAAATGCTCAATCCTCTCAATCAAATTAGTCAATTGATTGGGAATTGGATGAATTGAATCCATGACATGCAGGGGCTTCAAATGCAAAGCTGATATTTGTAGCAAGCATTTCCAACTCCAACTTTATTTTGGCACTCAACACCAACTCCTTCCATAAAACAATTGTAGTTTCACCCTCCATTAATTCTACATAGAATTGGTGTGGTAATGCCATGGCTTTGAAAGACTTACTCTTTCTACATTAAATGATGGTACCTTGTTTACTATTGTCGTCTACTCAAAACCTTGGAAGATAAATACAATAATGAAAAAATAAAATGACCTTAATACAATGATTGGTCATTGGTCGTTGATCTATTTCTTGGTTGTTTCAACTCTAATTCTTAGGAGCCAAAAGAAAGACAATGAAGAATAGAATGACCTAACAATGTTTCCAAGTTGTTTTCATGCTCTAACTAGAATCTTTAATGTGGATCTTTGAAGAGAAGGATACTAAAGATAGTTTGGCATCCCAATTTCTATTAAATGATTTGCTTATTCCTCTGTGTGCCTCCTTATATACCACCCAACCAACACTTAATATTTATTTCAGCATTAAGAAAAGTAAAAGAACATTAAGAAAAGTGAAAGTACATTAAGAAAAGCAAAAGTGCTAATTTTAAACATAAATACAGCATCACATGTTCAAAGTTAGTTTCAAAGCAAAAGTAAGTGCAGAAATCCATAATTATCAATACAATCGTGCTCATGCCGCCTCACTCACACTTGCAACTAGAAGAACGAGAACTGCGTGGCTTGAGGATATTAATTAGAAACAACATATAAGAAGCTTAGTTACAGCCACTGACTAATTAATATACTTAAGATTTCTAAACAAGGGCTCATGAATTTGGAATGCACAGGTTAGCTAAATTGAAACTCAAATCTGAAACCCAATCCTTCAAAATCTCGGCAACACCAATACATCCAGCACCGGGATCCAAAATTGAAGGGCAAGCTACACCAAATCGTTGATTAATTATTCAGTATGATCACATCTTGTTCATCACTCACTCACAGTGAATTTGCTGAATTCTGTTGGTAGGGGTGGGTCAGCAAATCTCTTCTACCGGTAGTTGACACGCAACTAATCCTGCCACTCCGAATACATCATATTACACTATCCTTCAGGAATATTATGATAGAACACTAGTAGATCATGCAGATCTATAAGTGACATCGATCTCTAAGTGTTAGTACATGATTGAAGCAGCTCAGGGGAATATTTAAGAAACTCCGGAGTGCAAAATTTGACATTCAACAATTATCGAACGCTCAGCTAGATCTTTGAAATAAGAATTTGATTCGAAGGTTTTGAGAAAATTATGAAGTGTAATCAGGGTTCAGCGATGACGTCGATCGGGGGAGTTTTAGTGGCACTGGTGTTGCTGTTGGGGAGCTGGATGGGGAACAGTGATGCATTCGATTACAGTGACGCGCTGGAGAAGTCGCTCATGTTCTATGAGGGCCAGCGATCGGGAGCGCTTCCTAATGATCAGCGAATGCTGTGGCGTGGCAACTCGGCTCTCAATGACGGCAGTGACTCCGGGGTACGAATTTGCTCATTCTCGTTTAATTTTCATTCCTGATTGTCTGAAGTAATTAGGACATGTTGTCAACTCAAAAGGAACAAGGGATTCATGGTTTTCATATCATATCATTGATTGATTGCATAGTTGTGAAAATGATAGAATCCTGATGGAACAATAATATCATTATACTGATCATCAGAACCAGTGATGAACATTGCATGTGCTTGTCAAAAATTAATGTAAATTGGTCAGAAGAAACTTAACTTTCTTTGTGCACGATAGATCTATTTTTCACTCTTAAAAAAATTTGAGCAATGTCCGAGTCTTTTGGGGTCGAAAAAGTTTAATGTTCACTCGTTTCATCTTTATGATCAGAATGAATTTTTCCTGGCTTGCTAAACGTTCATGCCAACATGCACTTTTTAGTCGTCACTGCAGGCATATACATCTATCTCTGTGTGTGTTTCAGCATTGCTCTGTAAGGTTGAGTGTATTTACGCTGAAGCAAGCTGGTTGAGATTATTTTATTTGTGCCGTGCAGGTGGATTTGAGCGGAGGCTATTACGATGCGGGCGACAACGTGAAGTACCAGTTGCCGATGGCGTTCACCATCACGGTGCTGTCCTGGAGTGTGCTGGAGTATGCCCAGGAGCTGCAAAGTGCCGCTCAGCTGCAGTTCGCCCTGCGCAACATCATCTGGGGGACGGACTACTTCCTCAAAGCCATCGCCGGACCCACCCAACTCTTCGTCCAGGTCAGTCCATCAGCACGCCAGCTTCTTCAATTTATTGAAGTCCCTGCTGCCCGATCTAGCTAGCTTGCTGTCAACCGTTAAGTACAACGAATTGCTCAATTTTCTAGACGTCATTTTTCTTCTAGACATAACTCAATTCTTCTTCCTGCACTAGCTAGGGTTGCAAACCTCTGTTCGCCACTGAGAGACCATGTAGGGATTAGCTAAATGCGGAGCTAAGGGTAGTACGTTTGGAAATGATGTGCGTCTTCGATTCGTCTGACTGGATGTCTAGCAAGAGTTCGTGTGCCGCCGATTCATGAAATATACCCATAATTATGTATATATATGTGTATATATCAATTTGCTGAATGATGGTGTGGAAATATATTATAATGTGCAGGTCGGGGATCCGAACAGTGACCATCAATGCTGGGAGCGTCCGGAGGACATGGACACGTCGCGTGTGACGTTGCAGATCAACGCCTCGTCCCCAGGCTCGGAAGTGGCGGCCGAGACCGCCGCAGCGCTGGCCGCGGCGTCCATGGCGCTCCGAGGTCGTATTGCGAATGCGTCGTATGCAGACACGCTCCTGGACAAGGCCCGCACGGTACCCCAATCTACTCCACCCTCACTCCCGAGCTCCTCTGTTTCCCAATGTCCTTGAATATCCTGTCTCACGTCTATCTAATTTGTAATCAAGCCAGCTAGGGGTTTTGGCTTCGTTTTCGCCCAGTCCAAGCACAGGGAGAAATCCAGTATGGGAACTGGACAGACGTCCTTTCAATCTGTCCGAATTCCATTCCTAGGGTATCCTGACTAGTGTATCCTATTCTATCATCATTTGCCATTGACTATGAAATTCTTCAAAAACTCCATAGATGGACATTTTGGATTCCTCATGTGAGAATGTGAATATCCTATGTAAGTTGAGTGCGTGGGTTACTCGATTGCAGCCACCTCATCGGTAATGCTAGCTCAGACTGAGACGGACGGCACTAACTTCTCTGATACTTCACCTTCTGACTACACAGGTCTTCAGCTTCGCCAACGACTACCGGGGGACATTTAGCGGCGCATGTCCATTCTACTGCTCCGGGTCTGGGTACATGGTACGCGCCTCCCTTTCAATCTCCAACATTTAAATCTCCATTTCAACGAATATGATTGTTAGTGCAGTGATTGGAGATATGGAATTCGCAATAGTAATGAAATAATTGCCTGCATTCATGTATGATTGTGTAGGACGAGCTTCTGTGGGCGGCCGCTTGGTTGTACAGAGCTTCCGGGGACCAAACGTACTTGCAATTTGTGCTGGAAAATGCTGGTTCAAGCACGGAGATGAGTGAGTTCAGCTGGGACAACAAAAACGCGGGCGTCCAGGTGCTTCTGTCCAAGGTAAGTTCAAGCAGCCCACAAAGAAGAATTTATCGGGGAGAAGTTTAGGGTTTTAGATTTCGGAGAGGCTGACAATCTGGCACTTCCATTTACTTTACTTGATTGCGCATTCTGACTGCGCGTGGAGTTATTGGTTGCAGCTGTTCTACGAAGGCGAGAATTCCCTCCAGATGTATGAATCTCTTGCATCGGACTTTGTCTGTCACGTCCATCCTGGGAACTCCATGACCTCTGCTACATACACCCCAGGTTGGCAGGAATACTTCAGACTTAACTGCTGCATTGTATTTCTGCATAATGCATAACATCCATTTCAGGAATTAGATACCAGGAAATAATTAAATATTGCTTGTGATTTCACGATGCTGATGCTTAGTGATGAGGTGGGGTGGTGATCAGGAGGACTCCTGTATGTGAGGGATGGTGCCAACCTGCAGTACGTTACAGGCTCCACATTTCTCATTGCGCTTATGGCGGACTACCTGGCCAACGCTTCTCAGAATTTACAGTGTGGCAACACCGTCTACACTTTTCAAGACCTCTCGGACTACGCGAAATCTCAGGTGCGTAATGCAGTCCCAAACTTTGTAATGATAAGTGATGTGGCATTCGTACCACCTTAATTCGGAACTAATCAATTGCGAAAGTTGAAATATTACGTCAATCGACGAAAGCACTCGCCCCGGCCTGTTCAATTCAACAAAAATATATGGTCATATACATTCGTTAAAGTGCCAAATTTCACAGCGCAAAAATGTATCAAATTACCAATACCCATGGACAAGCACATTTACCAAAAATGTATCAAATTACCAAATACCCATGGACAAGCACATTACAGCTATCAAAATAATATATCGTTACTAGATAAAAAAATATTCACGTTCACAAATTTCTTATCGTCAATTTCGCCAGATGAGCGCAATTCAGGTTTCCCCAGATTGTATCGTTCATCTGCAAAAAGTCATCACAAAACTGTTCAGAGCTTGTATACGTTTACATTTCATCACATGTCACCAGTTAGCCAGCACTCGTCGGGCCGAAACCTCAGATCTTAAGCAATGAAACCTAGTTCCAAGTCAGATCTGCGTTATTGAACTTCACGATTATATTAGCGCTCGGAACCACACGAAGCATAGATCCGGGGTTTTCAGGTTTTCAGAGTTTAGGGTTTTAGAGGTTTAGGGCTCAAGATGAGCACCAGGAAGAGTGCCAATTACTTGAAATTTCACCATCATAATAAGCAGGAATGTTCAAATTCTCAGCATGCACTCTTGTGCGATGTCAACGGCGTGACCAATCTGACTAAAATGGATTCCGTGCAGGTGGATTACATTCTGGGGGACAATCCAGTGGGCATGTCGTACATGGTGGGGTTCGGGAACCGCTACCCCACGCAAGTGCACCACCGCGCGGCGTCCATCGTGTCCATCCACGACGACCCCGCGCACATCGCGTGCGGTGAGGGCTTCAGCAGCTACTTCGGCCGCGACCAAGACAACCCCAACATCCTGCAGGGCGCCGTCGTGGGCGGCCCAGATGCCAACGACCAGTTCGTGGACTCGCGGCGTCAGTCGGATTTCACGGAGCCCACAACCTACATCAACTCCGGCCTCATTGGACTGCTGGCGCGATTGCTCCGTTAACCCTAAACCCTACCTTAGAAAACTCTAAGCCCTAAGACTTCAAACACCTCCTTCCTGTTACAGGAAGGTTAAGTTAAGCTAATTACTTCGTTTTCTTGACGTGTGTTAAACTCAGCATTTGCTCCTCACAGGGAATAGATTTTGCAACATTTCATTGACTCTCTTTGGGAAAATTGAGAGCGTAGGGATTTGCATTCCCCAGTTATCACTCTGCCAGGGGAGTTTCCTGCAATGGGCGATGGTATGAAGTTTCATATGAAGTTCCCTTGTAGCATTAGTATTTGCAAATATGGTAGCACCACCCATTCTTACCAGGGAGCCATACCCAACTTGTAGGGTGAAACTATTTCCAACCAAGATTGGAACAGATTTCCAACCTCATAGTGTAAAATGTATTTCTTTCTCCTTTTCAAAATTGGGACTTAATAAGGTCATGACACATGTCTTGAAGTAGTGAGCTGAAAAATAGTTCTTGAATGATCGGAATTATAAGACTTTCTATACTAGATATAGATATAGACTAGCCAATGGCTTCCAACACTCATAGTAGGGCAATTGACCCATTTTCACCAATTTAAGCAATTACAAGTATGTGGAGTGTGTATCTAGACAACAAAAAAATTTCCCACAATTATGTAGAAATAGAGTTTCAAAGGATTGTAGAATTTTTAGAATTCTTTAACTCAAAATATAATTATTATGAATTTTTTAGGTGAGATATATTTTATGACTTCTTTTGGTCATATAGACCTTTGTATTTCCAAGTATGGGTTGGTCGTAAAATAGACCAAGGATTGGTTGCAATATTGAGAGCCTTACAACCAATCAGAATGTGCTACAACTACTCCGGGAACCGTGCCACGACTTCACAAAAAGAGAGTAGCCTATAGGTTAGAAGGGGGGTGATCAAAAATAGGTTGGCTCCTATAACTTCAATTCAATACATAATATGATAAAAAAAATTTGCAATCCCCATGATTTCTATTTTCCTCCATGGAAAAAAAATTAACATAGCCTTATATTATTCTAGAACATGTACGGAATTGCTTGAACATGATTATTTAATTATTTTTCACACCTATGGAAAAATATTAGTTTTGGTTGGATAGTTAGATATAGGTTATATATGTGTTTCTAAGGATATATGCTCATTTTAGTTTATATGGTTACACTCCACAATATAACCATGAATTGTTTGGTAGCATCAAATTGTTATGTTCCTCGAAAATTATTTGACTTTGTAAACATGTTTGGCTAAATTCTTTGATTTTTGTATAAAATGGCAACAAATTTTCAAGATTGGTATATGCATGAAAAAATCTATTGAAAAATATAGAGAATCATCTCAACACCCCAAATGCCATCAAGCTCATAGAGTGGAGGTGAATTAAGATTCATTTGGTTTAAATTTACATACATTCATTTGCTTAAAACATATTCATTGCCTGAAAGTCAATGAAAGTATTTTAATAAAGCAAATATTTAAATTTCTAGATAAGGGCTATCTAAGGTTTAGGCTTCACAACATAAACCAAATTAGTTGTAATATTCAAGGCATCCAAAAGTAAAAATTTAAAAAGTCAAATTGACCAAAAATACTAAAATTTAAGCACATGTAAAACTTCAATAATTACAGCAATGACTTACACAATTCAATAGGATCATGGTTCAACAAACAAAATTTAAGGATAAAGTGAAGGTTAGATCACTCAAAATCAAACATGTTCTCAAAATTGTATCCCCACAATTAGAGAATCAAGTGGAAGCTTGTTGTACAATGATCAACATGATGACATTGAAATTGAGGCTTGATTTATACTACTAATGCAATCCCTTTGGTTGCAACAACCACCTTATTAGAAATTATAAGCAAAATAATGGAAAACAACAACCCCTAAAATATGGAATTCAAATAGATTTACAAGTAGATTGGGATCTGACCCATTAGAGGAGTTTTCCACCCTCAAGAAGGTTGTGAGTTCCCAAATTGCAAGAACTTCCCTACAAAGGGCTGCAACATCTTGCTGACGTGGCACAATGACTACCACGTCCGAAAAAAATAATTTTTTTCAACTTTTTTCTTCATTCCAAGAAAAAAAAAATTCATTTTTTTGGGAACAAAGAATTGCAAGGGGAAGTTTGTGGCCCACCAACTTCAAACAACCCTCTTAACCCCCCAGAAATCTTTTAATGCTATTCACAAAAAGTTGAGACAAATCATCCAAACCTAGAGGCCAACCACAGTATTCCTGATTCCTCCAAAAAATCTTGACGAAGGAGATGCCGACAACAGAAATTTCTCAAGACATAAACCCAAGATAATGAGTTTCAAAGCAGCTTCGAGATTTGCCATCAAAATTATAAAAAACTCAAGCCCATAAGTGGAAAATGATCAATGTTTGTTTTGGGTTGCCAATCCCACCGCAAGGAATAAACAAGCAACTGCACCACAATATTCTGTGTCAAGGAAAACGACGGATTCCAAGATAGTCAATAAATAATATAATGGCATACACGCTTTTGATTTCACGACCAATTAACGCAGTGACTCTAGAGTTCTATGGAATCTAAACTTCCACATTGAGCTCAATGTGTCTATATAAATCGTATCATCAGTTTCCAACGGCAAACAACAGACAACGTCAAGTCGTCAACCTCGAGGACACTGCGGTGTGCGGACACGAACACAGCTTACCAGCAATTTGAAAAAAATGGAATAGAAGCATCAGCCAGACACTTCACTTTGAGAGTTGGCAAGCACTTTCTAAATTGATCTGGTAAAGGGGATAGGCTCGGTGACCTGTTACATGCTCTAAGATTGACAGAATAACTTAAATTAAATGCCATAATTCTAGCCTCACAAACCATAGCAGAGGCTGTGTACTTAAATTCGTTGCGACACATGATACAACCATTTCGCTTAATTTGATAATGTTGAGTTGGCCGCATTGACCTCCCCAACCCAGTAAGTCTTGACACAGACCATCACCTTCTCCTTCACGTATGGGCCATCCTCGTGGTCTGCCAATCGGCATTCCCAACGCATTCCTTGAGTGATGGCCATCACCTTCGTCAAAACATCAACTTCATCGCGGACCAGCACTGCACCCTCGGGACGCAGAATCCGGTCCATCTCCAGAAGCACGTAGGTGATATCACACCTGCAAGAATCCCATGTTCCACAATTTACATTCAATTGACAATACCCAGGACAACCACTTCTAGAGTACATGAGACTAAAATTCATCTTCACGCATAAATACCACAAGGTAAATCATCCTGAGAGTGCCAGGGACAATCAACGACGAAGTCATCAACATTGTTCAAGATGCCAAGCACAAGAGAAAATTGCCAATTTTGAATGGCATACCTGTCCTGGTACATGCTGAACACGCTGTCGGCATGAATGAGGTCGTAGGTTCGTGGGTACGTGGAGAATGCCTCGCACCTAAAGCCAATTCCACTCAGTTTGTCAGTCCATCACCACCAGAAATTGCATAAGCTCGACTCGCATAGAGGTGAGACGACGCTTCTAAAAGGAGGACTCAAGGGTCGATTGTGAAATAACACCATAAGCGTACAGTACTCGGCGAATAGTAGTCGAATGAGAAGGGAACATTATATACTCAGGTCTACCAAAACAAGTTTTGGCCTCTTCCTTAGAAGATAGCTAAACTAGATCACAGTAAAATGTGTAAATACCTTGACAGAAATCACACCACAGAGCAGCTCAATGACTGTGAAGCCTTCTTCTAGAAGACAGTAAACAGTGCAACAAACTTTGCATCAAAAGAGAAAGGAAGCGCACCAGTTTTGATAGGTTCCAATAAAACCACGCTCATATATGACACCCAAAGTGTCCACTTTAGCTTCAGGGGGCATTACGTTCATTACCCACACAGGTTCTTTGACAAGAGCAGCAGCAAAGCCTCCAAGACCTGCATTCATATCCATAATATTCCTGAACCGACCATTAGTAAGTGGTGGAATCAGATGAGCTTTGTAGTATGTGACCCGCTTCTCCCACAGCTTGGAGTCCTCTTTGAACTTCTCAGCCGTCATAAGGGGAACACTCCCACTAGCGATCCTGGGGGGAATGGCATTCGCGCGGGCAGGAAACTTCGCCAATTCACCGCCAGCGACCTCATTTTTGCTCTTAACTTCAGGAAGTGGAGTGATACAAGACTCCAATTTGCGATACCTGCACAAATGTAGAGGTATAAGAATCACCAGCCACATCCATCTCAGAGTTTCTATAATGAGACTCGTTATCTTCCTGTGCTCTCATGCAAGATCGGACACCAACATTCGTCACGTTATGATCATTTCATTCCGTTCATGCTCTATAATCCATTCTCTCGAGAGCACGAAAAATAGATTAGTCCTACTACTCTACCAACATGACGGAGGAACTGGAATTGAACTCACCAAGCATGATCAGGGTGCTCCAAACTGCTGCAGATGCGAGGAAGGACTTCGGTATTCTTCTTATGAAAAGCTATGCAGTCCAAATGATTCAGAGGCTTCTGCCAGATGGCCAGATTATCTTTCTCCACCAGCTTTTTCCAGCATAGACGACGAGCAGCGTCCTCAATTTCGTCCTGCTCCGCCTCCAAATCCTCCTGGGTCCGCTCCCAACCCTTGTAGTATTTCTTCCAGTTAATGGGAGGACCGGACAGAATCCAATAACCGCCAGGTCTCAGAACACGGTCCACCTCAATTAGGTACATGTTATCTGCACACATACCCCGTCACTTTCAGAGAGGCGTCATAGCACTATACTTTAGAAGGAAATTTAGAAGGCGGACAAAACAGTTGACCGCATCATACCAGTCAGCTACTCCATGAGAAAAGCACAAGTCTACCAAGTATTAATATTGAAATACTGAAAGCAAAAAGAGTTTCGCCAACGGATGCTTAATAGAATCCAACACCAACTAGCATAACATTTGATCCAAGGACACCAGCAGGGTTGCCTAACGTCAACAATGTCATCATACAAGAGCTCTAGGAAGGAACACGAACATACTTCTGAACGTGGCACAGGAAATAAGTCTGAGAATAAAACTAGGGTAAGAATGTAGCAACCGACTTCCTGTGAACAAAACACGGGCACCCCACGTGGAGGACGTGAGGACCACTGCGGACGTCTTTGTTGCTACATTTGTACCAAATCCAGGAGTACGAGAGTGCAAATATTAAAAACTTAAGCACTACATAAACTCTACAGTCAGTGGGTGTCGCAGTTGCTTACCCCCTTTGCCCCAGGGAATAAGGCAGCGAGAGCAATGTGCCATGTCGAATGACCGTGCCGGGTAGGGCATCCGAATCGTGGCCATGATTCCAAGAATAGCAGGTACTCCTCTTTCTAGAGCGAATTGGACTTGAGAGATGTGATTATCTCGTGGTGCAAACGACATGGCCAAGATGTTCTTCTTCAGCAAATACGCTCCCCAACTGGCCACCTGTTGCAGAGAGTAAATGAGAAAACGGATTTGCTCAAGGTTCCCAATATAAACCAACCATTACAGACTATGGGATCGACAACTGTCGAAAGGAGAGTGTGAAAGAACAGCAATGCTAGAAGCAGAGGAAGTACTTACCCCACAGCCAGTATCAATGGCCGTGCGAATGGATCCATCATCCAAGGGAATGAGAGCAGCAATGTCCGAAATGTACTGGTCCGCGCCACCCGCAGAGAACGTTCCACCGCCAGGGAAGTAGAGCTTTTCACCACGAAACTGCACCCACTTCTGGATGGCCTTCTCCACTGTGAGTTCCTTGTGAGGAGTGTTGGCGTACCATACATAGTCGCGGCTCTGAGGCCACCGGAAGGGGTTCTTGTACCCTGGAGGGGCTGGAATCAGGCATTTCAGAAGCTCATTCTTCGGTGGGCAATGACGCTCACGGTAGATCAACTTCTCTCGGGGGAACGTGAGCGCACGCTTATTGTCTTCACAAGGCGTGTACTCGCTGTACTTCATGTCACAAGCAGGAAATTGCTCAACTTTGAGCCCATCGTTGGTCGTGCTCGATAACCCGTGATGCGCCCCAAAATCAAGTGCCGAAGTCACACAGGGTTCTCCAGCCTTGCCACCCACCGCCACGAGAGAACCACTGCTTTGCCACGAACCCAAAGTGTAGAAAAAGCAACAAAGCCCGGCTACAACGAACAGCCAAGTCACACGACGCTTCCTTGCATTATCGAAGTTCGCGATCTTCGGAGACCCCATCGTGAATCCTACCACAAGCAAGTCGAAGCGCGTGATATTAGCGAGACAAAAGCAGATCGACATAGACGACCAACACCCGATGCTGAAAGATCCATTTCACCGTGAAGAATCCAGCAATCCTTATCGAGCTGGTTTCGGCATAAATCCAACCAACACAGCCCCTTGCTGCAACAAAATCGTGAACGCCCTCACATACCTGCCCACAATTCTAAACTAGGATGGAAAGTGATCATGTCCATAGGGTGAAGATTGTGCCCTAAACAACCACACCCATAAAACGACAGAGATTTTCACGGTTCTCATACTAGTTGAATTCCCTATCAGAACGTGATCTCGTTTCAAAACAAACAGTGAATCTGAACGAAAAATGTACGTGGGAAGCATGATGCTCTACAGTGACCCCTCTCAAAAACTTGAGCGATCAGAAAACCTTTCTGTATCGCATTCGAGATGAAACTTCGATACTGAACAGATCTAGCTTCCGCAAGAGCATTCACAGCACATCCAATTCCCACCCCTCAAATAAGCTTCCAAAATCCATTTGCAACTCGTAAATATCGCCTGAATCCCACCAAAAAAAAACAGCAACATGGCGCTAAAGAATCAAGAATCAAACACAAACTAGTCTTCGCAAGGAACAATATCGTCGAGCCCGGGTAGATCTCTACCTGTGAGGCTCGGAAGTGGCAACCCCAAATCACTCTCGATAAATCAGGGTGGTGAAGTTCCCGAAGGAAGAATGAATCGCATCACGACATCCAAGATGGGGGAAGACGTGAACCAATTTCAGGTGCCTTCGCTTGGACAAACCACCATGAATCGCCCCAGGGGCACCAAGCGAACACAGAGGCGAAGGAAATGACAGAGATCCAAGAGCCCGGAATGCCAGCAACAGGGGAGGAGCAGCAATGCAACAAGGATTTATACTCTAAAATAGTAAGACGTGATACTGTGGCACACGCAGGCGCTAGAAATAGGAATGAGCGAAAGCACAAAGCAGAGTGAGCACCGACTCTCAGAGTGGAACCCGCCCGGGAGAGCAAGAGAGCTTGCAAGAGCTCGACGCCAAAGTAAGCGTACGGGAGACGAGAACGCAACAAGACTCACCAGAGAGGCAGACGATGGCTGCTAGCAAAGCGCCCCGTGATCACACATGAAGACCCAGGCGCAGGGATCGCAAGCGTGCACCGGCGAAGCTGAAGCAGGCGAGCAGAAGCAGAGAGAAAAGAAGAGGAGACTAGCAAAGGAACAAGGCAACGCGGAAACAGAGCGAAAGTAACGCACTTCGCCGTCGTCGACTTCCGTTCGTCGTTGTGGACTTTCGGGCGTCGTTTTTCGGGCGTTGACGCCTTGACGGTGTCGCGGGGGACGCTTTCCTCCGTTCGTCCGTCTGGGATGGCGGCACTGTACCGACGGAGGTTTGAGATTCTGACTTTTGCCAGGTAGTGCATCTACAATCAGTGAATCTATTCATCCACTTTGGGTTGCTTGTTCCCACATTCATCCGATTTCGACGCTTTCATCCCAACCTGGCGATGGACCCCAGTTATCACATGAGGACAACTTCAGATGGGGAGACGCAAGTGCAGCAATGTCCTTTGCCACAAACATACCGGTATCATAAAGTGAATGGTGCTCAGGTGACAGTCACTTATTGGATAAGGAGAGGCATGTTATTTTCCACAACACAATGGCATTATTGAACAAGATGCAATTATGAAGGGTATGTCTTGTGACATGAAAGTTCAACCTCACCATAAGGAGGTTCAGTGAGCATGTCAAATAGTTTTATCAATAAATCTTTTCACCCCGTGTCGGTTTCTTCAGCATGTCAAATAGTTCACTTTTTGTCTTGCTGTAAAAAATGTAAAATTCATAATTTTTGCACCTATGGGATGACAACTCATGAAAATTCCAATTTTGTTAACAAGGGAAGGCCTATTTGCTTATGTGTGATGGCATTGTTGGGCTACTCCAAGAAACCCTAGACATTGGTCTTATGTCTATTCCAATCATGTGTCTTCTTTAAAGATCAATCCCTTGGATAAGGCTTTGAAGAGTTTGAAGTGAGACAATGCAACTTACAAATGGAACAATGCCCTTTTGCTACAAGCATTTTGGAATTATAATTATCTCTTTCTTGTTTTTTGGCCTTGAGCTAGAGAATCTGTGGATGAAGATTTTGAGGTGATGATAAGGCAATTTTTCATTTACTAAGCAAAGTGTCATTTGGCAATTTTACAATGCAAGTTATTGTATTCTAACCTCCTATGATTCAAGGAAGTTGCCATATGTGGCAAATTCATTTTGGAGTCTTCAACTATTTTAGGCTTCATTTTCTTTTGGTTTCATGAAAATGAGACCATGAAGGAAACAACATGAATGCTATTTGGACACTTAATTGGTGAGAAAGTGACAAACAATTTGTGACTTCAAAAGCGAGAATTAGTGGTGAAAAATGTTTAAAAGTGTCAAAACCAAGTGATGATGGTCACCATAGATTGCAAAAAGCAAGCACAATCTTCTAACTCCCAAATGAAAATGGAATTCCAGTGATATTTCAAAAGAAGATGACCTACAAGATCATGCCTCAATTTTTCCAATAAAAAAATCCATCCCCTACAAATATCATACATACCTCAAGTACATTGAAACTATCCTAATATCTACCATTCTACCTTCACAACCATATAAAGTGCATTTAGCCATCATACATGTACTATTGTAATTTCACTACAAATGACTATATCCAATCACAAACTTCATTTCACACAAAAAAGAATTCATGTCAAAATATGTACATAAAATTGAAGAGACATTCCAAGCACTTCTTCACTTTAATTTGGGGTTAGAGTGCCTATGTTCTAATAGATCACAATTTCCTAGAATTGTATGAATCCACCCTTAAATTGTCGCTTTGGACTTAGAGGCTCTTTTTTCTAATTTTTCATTTCATTATTAGGTTTTATAGACAAAAATTCCTAAAAAGAGTATTATACCGTAACTAGTAAAATACTTATTAATGTAGTGTTTTATCCTTAGAATCTTGAAGTACCTATGGTGCTTTAATTTCTTCCTATAAGATTAATTGGATGTATTTGAAAACCCAGGTCTAGTTTACAAGAAAACCTTTCCAAGCTACAACCAAAAATCCAAGCTTATAAGTATATGTAAAATGCACAGTTAAAATAGAAGTTAGTATTTTATATATATGTGAATTCTTTTAAGGATTAGATGCATTTGTAATAGACAAAGATAGAGTTACCAGTGTAAGCGCTTTAGCCCCTAAGTTGTCAATTTGATCTCAAAGTGTTTTTTTTTGCTTTTGCTTTTCATTATTAGGTTTTATAGTTAAAAATCTATAAAATATTATTAAACTAAAATTAGTAAAGTCCCTACTAATATGGTGTTTTTCTTTAAAAGTCTAAAGTGCCTAAAAGACTCTAATTCCTTGCTTCTAAAATATATTAGGTGTTTTGATAGTTCAATTAGTAAGTGCTTGAGGGAAAATTAAGTGTCCAAGATGTAGCTAAGCCTAGCAAATGCAAGATTCCCATTCTAGATTAGAAACCAACCTAAACCTATAAGTACACACGATAGAGTCTAGCTATATGAGAGTTAGTAGTTCATTATAGAAAGTTCTTTTTACCCCCTAAAGGACCAAATGACCGTTGAATGTACACAAGTAATCTTAGGTTGGTGCATATGCTGTTCAAATTTTAATATAAGGCGAGTATTTTTCCCACCTTTTTAGATGGAAAATAGGTGAATTTGACAAGTAGATTAGAAGTTATCTTGTTCCTAAAGGCCTTGGCTGCTTGGAATTATTTTAGGTAATTGTGGGCAAGGATAGAGGGATGGCGGAGTACTAAAACTTCCTTGCCGACTTGAGCTACAAGTTGGCAAAAAGAGTTGGCATGGGTAGATGGATTAGGAAGCAAGGAAGAGAATAGGAGTGAAATAGAGAGCATGGAGGAAAGCCAAGTAGGTGGTATTAGAGAGTGAAAGAAGGAGACTATGCTATAAAAAGTGAGCATTTCAATACCCATCTTTAGTATTTATATGAGCATAATCAAATTCTAGTATTTGTGTGAAGATTTTTTCCAATTGAGTGCCTAGGCATGGTCCATTGTGCCTTCAAAGCAATGAATATTTTCCATTTGCCTCATTAGATGTGAACTTACAAAATAACCCAACTAAAACTTGAACAAAATCAACTTTTATCAAATCAACCCAAACTAACCAAGGCTATTGTAGTTTTTAGAACAAGAAGCTACAACTACCAATTTTCAATACTAAGTTAAATATCAGATCAAGAAATTTTTGAAAATATAAAGTTCATTCAAATCCGTGTTCCTAGAAAAAGTCATGACAAAATGAAATTTAGCCTTTAGAAGATGATTTAAATTTCATCCATCCTTTTCTAACAAATACTAGATTGAATTTGACCTCAGATTTTTATTAGGATCTTAACTAAAAATTTACTATCTAAATATTAAGTTTGGACTTGAATGGATAAAATCTCTTTAAATTCATCTATTTTCATTCTGAACTTTATTTTTCATCATCTTATGAGTTTTTAACCCCTAAAATCCCAAGGCCATTTTTCTGTCAAAAACCACTCAAAACTGCCATGTTTATTGCATTCATCTAAGAAAAAAAAACATTTTTTTATAGAATTTAACCATAGGATATTTTACTTCACTTGTCTTAGCTCATGTCGTAAAAATTTCATGAAGCTTGACCATATAGATTGGAAGATATTAGCATTCAAAGTTGAAAAAAAAAGTTTTTTGAACACTAGCCTGCAATTTTAGATGACTTTGACTGCCATTTGTAGAATTCTTTTGCACTATAGACTTTGAATTTAAAAAAATGTATGTTGAATAATTGAGTTGGAAGTCTAGAAAAAAAAATACAAAAAAAAATACACTTGATATTCATTCTTTAAGAAATTGTTAAATAGAAGTAGGTCTAGAATTGAAAGAGAAACTGAATCGTTAATAGCTCCAAGATGGGATTGAAAGACAATTATCCCAATGATAGGATTGTTTTAGCAAGAAAACACAACATTCTGAAAAAATAATTCTGAAAAATTGTGAAAATTGCATTTAGAAATAAATCCTACAAGTTATTTTCTTAAAAAGATGCTAAGATTGCCCAAAAAACAAGATTTTCCTTAACTTTTTCATTATTAGTCCAAATAGAACAAATCATAGCTTCACATATAGAAAAAGAATATAATATTTAAAGGAAAAAGAATTTAGAACTTATTTTGATTTTTTGCGATTTTTTTTGTGTTGCCCGCCAAGTTCAGTTTTAGGCTTTTTATAGTATAACTTTTGTGGTATAATTTTGAAATAAAAAGTATATTCCTACAAAACTAATCAGTTTCTCTATATTGTGGAAAAGTTTCAAAAAAATTCACGGAAATTTGAGGTCACAATAACCTACCTAAAATTTGATTTGTTTCCCCAGGGGACAAATGGAACTTTAGTAGTTAAGTGGTTTTCAAAGCTTGACTTAACTTGGAACTTCTCTAATCTTCTTCTATGAGATTCTAAACTTAAGTTTCCTCTTTGGTTATCTTCAAAATATTATAGTTTGACATTTATTTCTTCCTAAAGATAGTGGATTATTTTTATCGGCTTACTACATTTAAACTTTTAAGACTTGTTCCTTGAAGATTTTAATTTTACCTATCCAAAATGTTAAATTACTTAAAGATTGAATTTTCCTAGTGAAAGTTATAGATGGATGAAATTTACCACTAATTGGTACTTCAAACTTCATTCACTAATTACATTCAATCTATAATTCAAAAACTACTATTAATTTCACTTTTCAAATTTAGAATCTTTTTACTTTTTCAAATTCCAATCTTATTAGATGAAATTGACTTATTTTCATCCAATCTAGCTTATTAGCTTTATCCAATTGTACCATACTTGATTCAATCTATTTTCTAAATGTCTTATGTTTCCAAAAACCTCTAGACCTATTCTACAAGTTTTTAAAGCTAAAATTGAAATAAGATCTATCTTTATAGGTTTGAATCTAAATTATACTTTGATTGTGGTTTAAAATTTTAATTAAGTGATTAAAAGGAAGAAAATCATTACAAAAGATCTAGATCCAATAGTGTGTTGTTTGATGTAAATGTGCACATATAAAGAATAAATAAAATAAAATAAAAATTATTAAAAATTTATTCTTTAATATAGTCTGTATGATCATAGTATGTACCACACAAGATAGGGGACTTAAAAAAATCCAAAATTCCAAAATCCAAAAAAAATATTTTCCTAGATCTACACAATTCTAAAAAGTCAATTGGTCCACTATTGGCTCTAGATTTTTATAATGTGGGATTTAGGAACTCACCATAGATTGAATTTCATTTATGAGGTGGTCAAAAACACCCTTGAAGCCTTCTTCATTCACCATCTTGTCTCTTTCGGAATTGTTGTCATTGCTAATTTTCTAGAACTTTTAGAACTTTTTTAGAGCTTTTTAAAACTAGTGGTAGATTGAGTTCTTGACTCTAATTTCTAATTCTTCCTACTTTCCCTTCTTACTATTTTTCCCTCCTTTTCTTTTCCACTATTTCTTTTGCTACTTGACTTTGCAATAGAATACTTGTCCAAATTTCAAGACAATAATGCAATATTCTTATCTCCCTATCCAAAGTCAATATTTATCTTATCCGAATTCAAATGGTTAATATGAAACTCTTTGGATTTCTGCCTAATCTCTATTCATTGCTAACCTCCATTACATTTGATCACTTCCCTCATTTTTTTACAAGAGCTTCACAACAAATTTTCTATATTATAACTCTCTCTTCTCCCTTAAATTCATTTTTTTGAGTTTTACAATATGTCTCTGGTTCCCTCTCCTTTCTTTTCTTCTCTTTTGTGATTCTTTTTGCAAGAAAGCTAGAAACTAGGTGCTTTTAGACCTATAATTTTCCACTTCTAGTTGTCAGATTTTGGCCTTAGCTTCCTAATTTTTGGTACAACCTTTGAAATTTTGGCCTTGGCTTTGAACAACAAGCATTTGGTCTAAGCGGTGGAGACCCTAGACCTGACGGTGGAAGCCTTGGCTTGAAAGACAAAAGCCCCAACTTGGCTAAGAAATAGGGCTTCGGATTGGGATATTAGAATTGGATGTTGGAGCTAGGGTATTTGGGATTAGAATGTTGGGGTTGGTCCTAAATCTTGGTATTATGTATATTATAAAAAACTAAACTTAAACAACCCAAATTGAGGTTGTAAAAATGGCTTTTAGAAACTTAGAGAAGAAATTGAATACTTAAACTTTTAAAGCAAAACTAAACAATTATAATTTGGAAACTAAATTCATCCCTCTAAGTCTGAATATTTGGATACTAAGCTTTTGGGATTTAGGAACCAATAATTGAAAACTAACTTGAAAACTTGAACTTTGGCTAAATTTTTTGACATTTGGAAACTATGAAGAGTTTTATTTTGAAAGTTTTTCTTAGGACCTAAGTCTAAGGCCTTGCTATAGATTTGATTCTAATTCAAAAATCTAAACACTTGGATACTAAAGAAATCAAAGTTTTGCCCTAGTTTTGATTCTAATACAAAAATCTAAACACTTGGATACAAAGGAAGCAAAAGCTTCATTATAGTTTTGGAAAGCAAGGAAATGAAGGACAAGGTTTAAACAAAAGAAAGTCACCTAAACAATTTAGTACAAAACAAGCCATTAGTGCTATTCTATGAGCGTGCAAGCATGAGCTTGTTAGCATTGAGCAGGGATTATGTGAATAGTGAGCTCAAAATTTTGAAAAAGTATTAGAAAACTCAATAGAATTTCTAAAAAAGATTCTATCTAATAATTTTGGTCAAGATTTTTTATTTATATTAAATTGTAGGATATATCACCATGGTTGTATACCTTTTTGTATCAAAATTGTTATTTTTAATATTATCTAAAAGATTGGAAGAACACATTATAAAGACAAATAATCCAATTAATGAAAAAAAAATGAGGATAGAAATAAGGCTATAAAAAATATTATATCAAATTTCAATATTTTTCTAAAAAAATTGATACTTTTAAAGTTGTATGTATAATTTTAGTCTAAAGTCTTTTGGTTTCTTATTCCAAACACTCTAAGATTCTTGAACTTCTAGATTAGTTGAAGACTCTTGTTTGGAACCTTGATGATACCGGCTCTATTGAGGAGGTGGTTCATTTCATTGAAGGTGAAGCTTGGAAGATGTAAGAATTTATCTTCTACTAAGTTCAATTTGCAAAAATAATGAAATTAGTAATAATGATGCTCGTAATTAACATATTGATGGCATCCACCAATCACTAAGATGACCATGTCTACATGACTAGGACAAGTGCTCTCTAAATACATGCCAAGTGTAATTCAATAAATTTATTGAATCACACTGTAAATAATTGTTGAGATGACATCAAGAGTTGCTCTTGGAGTTGAAAATCAACCTTTTTGTAAAAGAAGTGTTTCTTGTCAAGTCAAACTAGTGTTTGTCAACACATGCCACACATTTATTACTCGAAGCCGATCAATTGCCCAAGCACTTTTAGTGCCTCAAAGACATTGTTTAATATCATCTAAACAAAACAAAAAATCTATTACAATTTTTTTGTTTCTACCATGGTTCATTGGAGCTAAAGTGCCTTTAGATTCCTTTGAAATTTTGGCAACACAATGGATATTTGATCCTTATTGTTAGATGTGACATTTGTAGCTCAACTTGCGGGATAGTCTTGCAATATGCCATTGCAAAGTATCACAATCACTCTTCAAGGTGGTTGTGACATGTGGTACATGCTTTGGACCCTCCTCCTATTCCAAATGACTTTGAATCTTTGGTTTTAGCCTTAAAATTTTGACTTCTATTTAAGCTCCAAGTTTGAACTTAGATGGCTGATTTTCTACTGACTTCATCCATTTCTTAACTTGAATTTCATCTTTCATTAACTTTTGGATTTTTATTAAAATGTAAACTACTTTTGAACTCTTTTAAATTCTTTCTATTTAATTTTAAATCTAAGTTTCTACTTAGTTGCCTTCAAAGGATCCTATCCTATATCCTACCTCATTTTTAGAGCTTAGAATTTCTTCTATAAATATTTTACTTTTAAACTTTAGGATTTGATTTCTTATAGAGGTTGAAGTCACCTATCCAAAATGCTAAAAATTTTAAGATTTGAACTTCCCGAATAGAAGTTATAGGTAAATGAAGTTTGACCTCTAATTAGTGTTTCAAATTTTATCTGCTATTTTCTACCAATCTATAATTTGAAATTGACTTTTTTTTACCTTGGACTTTTGGATTTTTAACCTTGTCTAGATTTCCAATCTTGTTTTTTTTAGATGAAATTAACCAACTTTCATTCAATCTAATTCCTAAACTTCATTTAGTCATATCTTTCTTGTTATGAGTCGATTTTAAGTGTATTTTATATTTTTGGAACCTTTTAGACCTCTATTTTATGTTTCTAAGACTAAATGTGGTCAAAATTTCTATCTAGAAGGTGATACTTACTCTTAGACCTCGACCTTAATTGGCTTTTACTAATTAAGACAAACAAAAACCAAGTCTACTTTAGCTTAAAGCTCCATAAATATGTGGTCAAAACTTCCCTCAAACATGTCTCTAACTGCTTTTTCACCTTTGACAATTAATTGAATATTTTGGTATACTAAATGTTGATATAACTTTTGGCAATCTTATTAAATCCTATTTTTAGCTAGCCTATGATCTTTATTTTTATTTTTGCTACAATAAAAGATCATTGGCGTTTAGGACGAATTTGCACAAAGTCACTAGTCTCCAAAGGCTCAAAAATCAAGTCCCTAATAAATGACACACAACTCTTAGTGTAGCTTATTTGTATAAATGACATCAACTTTCACGTAGTCCCCACTTCTTCACTGATAATATGACCAAACTTTGTACGTCCCTTCAATGGCTTTACAGTAAATTGTATGTAGTACTATCCTAATTAACAAAATTGAAAATAGGAGCGTCCTAGATGCTAAAAGTTCTGTTCAATTGTGACCATCTTTTCTCCCATTGTGATGTAGTGTAGAATAGATACCTTTGAGCTCTAAAATTCATGAAGATCAAAGAAAATGTTGGTAGCTCTCCATGCTCTAAAAGATATGTCCAACCATCTTTCTTCATTGACCTTTGTTTTTCAAAACTATTGCAATGTGTGGAATGACCAAATCATTTGCGTCCACTTTTCCTTTGAATCAACATAATGGCACTTCAATAACAAGTCTTTTCAACCACCACTATACATAATTTAAACATCTCCTTGTTAAATTCAAAATTATACAATTGTGACACTCAAGATTTTAGTACATGGGTATATAAAAAATTGTACTTTAAGATGGTCCCAAGCCAAAGGTGACATATGGTACCAAAACTCTTGAATTAGGTCTTGCCTTGATGGTCCACTAGATGACCCCACATACTAGTTTTGAAAGGGTTCAAGTACATTTGTAGGTCAAAATTGAAAACTACAAAAAGGCCAATAATATGTTATGCTTGAATAACTGAATCAAATTAGAGAATCCATTCTAAATTTAGATATGAAAATAATGATAGTTGTGGGAGCACGGAAACTCAAACTGGATGGAATTAGTCTAGAATAATGTTAGATAGACTTACAATTTTTTATTTTTTTGGTAAGTCATCAAGATTTTCGCTACATTAAGACTATGGTAGAAATAGTCAGTTTCCTGATTGCTAAAATCGTTACTAGCGTTATGGAAACAAATCCGATACAGGATCCGGGAAAGTACCGGATTACTACAACCTATGTTCTAGGCTTCCAGTTTAGAAAATTAGGGTACCATAAGGAAAACGATCTTCTACCCATTCTCCACTGGGAATTGTCAACCATGCGCCAAGTACTTAAACCCACCGCCACTTCTCTTTTTCTCCCTTTCTGCTTACTGAACCTTCTGAACGTATAGTTGAGAGAAAGAGTGGTGAGTTAGCAACCGAAATAGAGAGAGGACGGAAAGGTCGGTGCCATGTGCACCAGATTAGGTTGTCGGCTGTCGGTGATTCATGGCAGCGACTAGCGATTTGGTTGTGCGAAAATCTGGAGTTGCAACCTAGATGGTTTGTCCAATTATTCTTTCCAATCCGGCCCACTAAGCGCAGTTAGAAGAGGACTTCATGTGTATCGGGTGTGTCAGATTGTTAGGTAAGGTGTGGAGTATGAAGAACAAGGAGATGATCTAGGAACTCATTTACGGAGTTCCGAACCAGTACGAGTTGACGGTGAAAGGTCGACCCGTAGCTTAAACGGAAGACATCTGGGCAGATGTTTATTTATTTAAAAAGAACGGACTCGGACTAGCCGGAAGAGCGGATGAATACATAGTCGGAAAGTTTTAGAGTCAAGTCCACTCTAAGGAAGGTTTTCTATTAGTGATTGCAAAAATGAGAGGCATAGACGGGTATTGGACTTTCTCATTCCGATCTTGCATCTAGAAAAGCCTAATCGGGTTACGGTCACGGTGGCTAACACCATTTTCGAGGCTTTAGAAGACCGGATTGTCCATTAGAGGAGAGTGATTTAGGGAGTAGTGGACAAACTAGTAGATCACGTGGATTGGGCAAAACACAGCCCTATCACCCCGTATCTATTCCACTTCTATCATCACAAGAAGGTCTTGAGTGTTGAGGAAACAATTTAATAGAACACCGGAGTCGAGATCTTGAAGTACGGCCTAATGGATGAGTTGGAGAAAGAGGAGAAGGAATACAAAGAAGAAGGGCAATCAGAAGAAGAAGAAGAAACAATGGACTGGAAACGAAGGAAGTCCACGGATCCGGTTGCATGAGGGAAGGTGCCAACATTAGATAAGGAGGAGCCGATTCTGGGTCCGGAACATTTTGAAGACCTGAATTTCTTTGAAGCCAGAATCTAGTGGATGTAGTAGGCCAAACAAATGTATAGCGACTTGGAGAATCACATACTCTTTATCGCGGGAGAACTTAAGGTGGAGTCAGACCAAATCTTGGAGGAGATCCGGAAACACCCAGATCCGAAAGAATTCCGATAGAAGGAACAAATTTAGAAATTGGAGGAGGAAAGGGATAGCTTCTAGTTCCAACTGAAGTGGACAGAAGTGGAGCTGAATGCGGTGAGATGGAAGGAGACGGAGGCTCTTCGATTTGTCCACGACCTCAAGGAACTTGTTATGGTTCCGAAACATATAGTGATCCGAGCTAACTTCTACACCACCTAGGTGGAGAAGGAAGGGTATATAACGGGATCAAGGATGGTAAAGATCCTGGTCAACTTTGAAATACGGATGGAGATTGTTTTAAAGAACATGCGTAAGTTGCTGGGATACTTGAATCCAGAACAAGCCATTGACTTAGAAGGGTTTTCGGAAGTCCTGAAGAGCATATTTCAGGATACTCTAGTTCGACAGACTTCAATCCGGCAAGCTTCTAGTGGTCCAATTCAGCTACAATCGGAAGGGCTGAAGTCTATCTTCACTCCAATTGCGGATCCATTAGGCGGTCACGCGCGGACTCCCGTAGGACCAATGATACCTGAGCTGGAAGAAGAGGTAAGTGAAAAGTCTGTTCCAATAGAGCAAGGAGTTTCCGTCCCAATTCTTCCACTACTTGAGAAAATCATGGCCGGAAAGTTCGTGGTAACCAGATTGGCTATTCAGAGCAACCTCGATACATGGATTGGAGCGATGACAAATCCAGCCCAATCTCATCTATAAGATTTCTTGCATATGCAGTAGTCGATACCAAAGTGAGATCGTGCTGAGATTGAGTTGAGTGAGTCACCCCAAGCCAAAGATCTGAAGATTGAAGAGATTGAAGAGTCGAAAGAGGAGGTATTGAAGTCAAGATCCAAGGAAGAAACAGAATCGGAAGACTCACTTCCAAAAGTTCCACGTAAGCTTTAAACTCAGTCGTTAGCGAAGAATACACCGGTGAAGGCTTTGGTAAAGACTTCGGGCAGCCAAAGCCGGAGTAGCACAAAGAAGGCACGGCGGGTAGATAGATAGCTGGTAAACAGTTGGGTAGGATTTTCATTCCGAAACAGAATTTCCAAGTGTGGGCTTGGATTCCGGATTTTTAGAAGTTCCGGATTTATAGGAACAATTGGGTTGTAAATGTTCCGGATATCGTGGGATGTTTATTGTATGGTTATCTTGATTTCTGGGGTGTTTTTTTTTTGCTTTTTAGGTGTTGACTTTGGTTTTGGTTTTTAAAGGCGGACAAGTTTGTTGCCCTCTCATTCCATCCTAGCAATTATTCTACTGTATTTCATTCCCTTCTTTAATTTGAGCCACCTTGTGAACATTCTAGCTACACCTTGTATCTCAATTGTGTTGGTTTGTTGCTTGAAGTGTTGAGATGTGAGAAGGACGGGTGAAGAGGAATCCAGATTTCGAATAACTAGATCGGATTGAGGGAATACTATTTTAATGATGTTAGATTTGTGACTAAGGAGCTACGCGTGGTGCCTTTGAATTATCGGAACGGTAATCCAGTTATAGTGTAGATTGGTGTGAGTGCAGATTCGGAATTGGAAACGATTATGTGCGAAGATTAGCGACCATTAGCAGAAACTCCCACTCACCAGAAGATTTGTCAACCTTGGAATTCATCTTACATCTAAAAAAATTACCCTCTTATTAGCTTCGGATGTCTGAGATCTATCATTGTAGTAAAGAGAAATGAATGCAGTCCTGAATGACCTACATTTCAGATTAGCCATCCGGAACATTATGAGGATCCAAATCTTCTTTTCATGTTACAATACCTTGATTACTTGGGTGTTTATTTGTTTTTGCCTATGTAGTAAGTAGACTAGAGTGATGAAGTCCCTACCCCTCGAAAGATCAATGGTAGCCCCTCTGATGGTAAAACAGAGGAATTGAAAACCAGTGTATTGAGAGAGGTAACCGGGAATTAGATAAAGCCGGATCCGGATTGGAATCTAGATAGTAGTTGGTTCCAGAAAAAGAGCAGAAGAAAGTAGTTGGAAGAAGAGAAAACGATCATCTAAATACTGAAATTTCGAAGAACATTTGAAATTTCTTGGGACGATAATCCTTGTCATCTTACCACGTTTTTGTGTGTAAAGATACTTACGCCTAGATTGTACGTACAATAATAGTATGCTTCTCCGCACAAGACTTAGTTAATAATTATTAATTTGCCAAATATATTCCATCCAAGAATTAGCTAATAACTACTAGTCTAATTCTACTCCTTTTTTTTATCAAATTAAAAGTAAAATAGAAAATCTATTATATGATCACAATTGAAATATACAGAATCAACTATAGCAATCTCACCCTCAATTTGATGAAGAAATTGTGCAAATGTAATGGGCTGTAATACTACATTACAGTTTTCATTCCAATGTTATAAAGTAATTAATGGTGTCAACTCCATATACAACCAATGTGCCACTATGTTGAATTCATTACAAAACTTCTTAGGCTTGGAAAAGGCTGCAAGTTTGGGAGAGATAAATTATTTTGGCTGCCAATCCGCCACTTGCCTATACATAGTGTCCTAAATGCGCGTTGGTACTACTAATGCTAATGTAATAGTGGATAACATGTATTCCCCTCTCATGGAAAACGAAGTTGCGGGAAGAATTGTCAAAATCTGAGAAACTCAGAAGCGTTATCATGAAAAAAGAATTTGGCTTGGTAAAATGCAGAGTTTCTAATTGCAACTAGAATTGGTCCAAGACATGAAGGATCCCATAACCAAATAAAAATGAAATTCAAACAATATACATGAAATACGACGTCTCTATACAAGTACAATACATGTGAATAATATATATATTGGTATATGTACTTATATAATATTTTTAGTTGTATAAATACCCATAGAATTTTTTAAATTATATAAATACATTTATAAATATTTGTATAATGCTCATGTAATACTCTAAGTTGTATAAATATTGTATATGTTCTACAAAAAATAGCATAATTCAAATATACTATCAAAACTTGTAAAGAAGTTGAATGAGTTGAAAATAAAACTTGTGAAATGCTTCAAAGAAATATCCAACACTCAAGTGAGTGCTATGATTGTTATAAAACTTCAAATGAAGAGCGTAATAGCTTTTTTAAAAGTAAACAAAGATATCTATAATTTCTCTAAAATTCAAGTCAAAAGAAAGTATTTTTCATCTTTTATGGCCATCTAAAGTTTCTTCTTTTCAAATCAAAAGTAGTTTCATACTAATCCACTTCCAAATCCATATTTTTTACTATATAACTCCAAATTGAGAGTGTATTAGTTTTTTGGAAAGCTAACACCAATATCTAAAATCTTTACAAATTTTAATTTAAAATAAGGTACTATTCATGTTTATGGTGTGCTGAAGTTGATACTTTCAATTTCTGTGATAACTCTACAGCCTTATATTTTTAACACCAAATTTTTTATTATAGATTTTTAAATGAAGTGTGTGATATCTTTTTTAAAATTTAACACAAGTTTATATCAATACTCCAAGACTCAACTAAAACAAAGTCATTTTCCATATCTTATAAGCGGTTAAAATTCTCGCTCTTCAATTCAAAGGCAACTCATCAGTACTTTGCTTCTAAGTGCATAACTTTCACTCTACAATTCCAAATCAAGTGTGTGATAGTTTTTTGAAAATTTAATACAAATATCTACAATCCACTAAAAACTCAACTAAAAAAATATCGTTCATAATTTATAGGCTTTTAAAGATTTTGCCTTAAAACTCCATAGCAAATAAATCCTTCTCACTCCCTCAAGCATAACTTTCACATAAAAACTCCAAATAAAGCAAGTAATAAGATTTTAAATCACAGAAAGAAGGAAAACATACTTTCAAAATTTTATTTTAAAATTTACAAAATTCAACATGCTATATCTCTTCAAACTCACAACTCTCTTAAACAGACTATAAGGAGAAAGAATAAGATTCTTCCACTTCATCCTTCATCTCTTATACCTAAGCAAGTGGATTTCCTCAAACAAGTCACATAGATCACATTTCATTCATTGGCTAACTCTTTTCTTCTTCATAACTCTATCTACAACCCTACTTATAATTCAAATCAATTCAAATCTAAAAGAAAGGTAAAATAGACTTTATCTTTCACTTAAATAATTTTTAACACATAAAGTAAGTTTCAAAATATCTTTCTATATGAAAATAAAAGAACTACAATCAAATGAATGTTTAACAGAGGTAAACAAAATTGAGTATAAAAAAGAATGTCATTCCAACTACCTTTTGATACTTTAAAAAAACCCTTTGATTTGACATATGATTATACATTTTTACATAATGAAAGTATTTACAGTGCAATAGTGTGTGCTTTGAGAATGGGATGCAGGACTTCATTTGTACCATATACTTCAAGCTGAATTTAGCAATACTTGCCTGTCAAACTGAGCAAATATGAGAGAATAATGCATTTGCAGAAAACCATGATTATCGGTTGAGCAGATGTTTTCAATAGCCCTTTGCAGGCCTGAAAGCTTTTGTAATGGGCCTAAATTCTTGCATTACGCTTATATTCAATCTGTACGCCATATTTTGGAAACTTTAGCTTGAAATCTTATAATCTTTGTGTTGACAACCACTTTAGGATAAATTTAAGCAATGTTAGAATGAATTTCGCCTTTTGTAGCCATTCTCACTCTTTAGTAATGGTTGTTGTTCCAATAGTAGCACATATAAAAAAACATTGCCAAATTGAACAATTGCCTATACCCTAGTAGTCACCATAAGTAATTAATGACTTGATAATTTATTCAAGTTTTGAATTTTAGATTTAAAGCTTAGGATCAAAACTAAAATCTCCCTCCAAAGTTCCTAAAAATTCCCTAAGATCATCCAAATACCTCTAGAATCACCCCATAGATATTCATAATTGATGTTTTAAGACCTTCAAGTAGATGTTTTAACTCTAATTAGAGAGCTAAAATTTTTAAACATTAGCTAATTTTCTCCCATTTGACAAGTTTTCCTTGTCAATTTAACCCTAATCAATACACACTTGATTTCTAAAAAAATGTGAATTTAAAAAAAAAATTTGAAGTCTTAATCACCATATACACTATAAACCAAACGTAGGTGATTAATTGATCCAGTTACCAATTACCCATGTGACTAGTGATCACTAGTCACCTTGCCACTTTATTCAACGTAAAGCAATGTTTTTCTATAGTTAGTGCATTGCCATTCAACAATAGATGGTGTCTTATCAACGTATACTCCATAGTTGATGATGCTCTTGACATCATAACTTCCATGCTCAATTTAAAGCTTGGATTTTGGATTTGGTTGCACAACACTCTAATGCTCTAAGGAAGAAAAACAAATCTTCACGCTATAATTTTGTCAATAATTGATGCACCAAACAGCACTATAATCACTGCAAACAATATCTTCTTTTAAACCACAATCATCACTTGCAAAGTGAAATTGAGTACATGTTAATTCTTGAAAATTTCTTATGAACACAACTACAGAAAGACAAACCATCCAAAAAAAAAAAAATTGCAATAAAATCAAAACGCAACTTCAACAATTTAAAAAAAGATTCCGTAAACAAGGTTGCATTAGATGGCTACACAATTTTATACAACGCCACTAAGAACAAGTTTGACCTCATCTTGATGGTCATAAGCCTTGAGCTTGAAATTGAAGCCAAAACACTTTCAAATTTTTGTTGTTGCCATGTGGACCTGAGGTAAGCAAACGAGTAGTAACTGATTATCTAAGTTCAATTTCTAGGGCTTTTAATGCACAGATTAATAACAAGTATTCCTGACCTTAGCTTTATAATGTATCTAGTGCTCACACCATCATCAATGTTACAATATGTGAACATTCTCTTAAACACATACACAATTCTAAAATGCTCTCACCATATGTTAATTCCCTAGTTCCTAGGAGAGAGATGATACTATTCATCTAAAGGTTTAAAAAAAAAAATATTCCATAGTAAACCTCTATTGGTCTTTTTCTTCATTTTTGACCTTTTGGCCCCTAAGATTAAAGCTTAATAATGCACACATCTTCCTAATGTAAGTTAGTACCCATTTTCAAGGCCTAAAAGCCTTAAAACCATAGCTATAAAGCATCACTTTGAACTTCTTTTGCAATTCAAGTACACTAAAATCACTCTCACAATGCTCAAAAATTAGTTTTTAAAAATAAAATATATCAATTTTTCACTTTGCTCACACCTAACAACGTAATGCGATCTTTTTCTAGTAATTAAAAGTGAGGAAAAAATCCTAAAGAAGCTAGAAAAACCTCACAAGTATCGTAAAGTTAAGTCTATATCATTCTTAAAGAATTTGTATACATTTGAACAAAACTCTAAAGCAAAAGCCTCTCACTCTATCATGTGAGAGACCCAATTTGAAAAAGATCAGTCTCAAATGTCCCATATGGAAGATATAGATATCGAAGTCTTCAACCGAAATATCAAATTCCCACTTGGACCAATACCAAGGCCCTGCTTGCATCCTATGTTCTAGTGCTTCATGGTACTCTACACCACCTTCCACTATTCTTGCCCAATTTAGCAACTTTGGATCAATGAAAATACAATATATATGTTTTTACATAATATTTATAATACATTTTGAGTTGAGAATAATACTAAATAATAGATTCAAAAACACCAACTATTATTTATACAAGATACTCTAACTCTTATCAATTCAAAACCACCAACATTATCTAAAATATATGAATTTTGAAAATTACTGAGAGCACTAGATGTACAATAATAATACCACTAGATTTATGTTAGTTTTATTCAAATACTGATATTTAATATATTATTTATTTTCTAAATTGATAAAAATTTAACCTTCAATATTCAAAGAGATGTTTTCTTCTTATTTTAGAGTATTTTAAAGAAAAATTTGAAAGTAATTAGGATCTTTGAATACTTTATTATTAAATAGTTGGTAGTTCTAAAAGTTAATATTTGCTTTGAGTCAAATATATGTAAATTTAAAAAAAAATATAACTTTAGAAAGAAATTAAGGGCAAAAGGGTAGTCAAAGTCTAAAATTTTTTTTAGATGTAAGATATAAGAAGTGCATAAAACGTGTGCAAAAGGTGAAGGGTGTAAAAAAAAGGTGGAATTTTAATGTCAAGGTCAAGAAGTAAGGGTTGAAATCAAAGTTAAAGTGAATTTAAAAGAAGAAAAAACTTATAAAAAACAAAAAAGACGAAATTTACAAGCTATAAAAAAACTCAAAAGAGCAACAAAATACACCTTTTTTTTAATCATTATCAACACCACACTCCTCATATACATCGCACCTTTATGTACTCTTATTACTTCATCTCATTCCTTTCAATTTTTTAAGTTATTTCTAAGTTCTATATAGATAAAAAGAAAGACCATCTCTATTTTCTAACTCATGTTCTTTTATCTGTAGGTTTTAAAGTGTTTTTCAATAAATGAAAAAAAAATTGTGGGTAAAGTTCTTTTATTGTTAGCTCTCCAAAAAGCTAAGATTTGTTCAAATTGAATTTTTTTTATAGAAGTTATTTTCATGTAATTGAAAAAAGGTTTGATGCCATGGAATACCAATGGCCTTTATTTTTTAAATACTTATAAATTATTGTATAAGAATTATTTATAATTAAAATGTTTTAAAAAACTTGTATCTTGTTGTAAAATTTTTCAAAAAATAAATTGTTTTACTTAAAGCTACTATAGTTAACAAAAGTAATGTGTTGTCAAGTGAATGAAGGTCTAAAGGCACCACTTTATAGTTGTTTTGCAATTCTTTTGGGGGGGGTTCAATTTTCTTTGCTATATCTTTCTATTTGTTTCTTATATTTAGTTGAAAGTTCTTCGAGTACTTAAAATTTTTGGTTAAGATGCTACAAAGTTAAGATAAATTAAAATAATTTGAAATTTTAATGGAATCATGGCATCCATTAGAATAAAAAAAAGTCTATCATCCTCTCTTTTGACAATGGTAAATTCCATTAACTTTCTTTTTTTCCTTTCACATTACTTAAAAACAAGTCAAAATAAACAAACTAAATAAATAAATAAATTCTGGAACATCCCTAGATCTAAGGCAAGGCAATGATCTAATTAAGTCTATCTTTGAAAAACTTCTTATTCATGAGCTTCTACAAAGGCTTTTAGATCTCTCTCTCTCTCTCTCTCTCTCTCTCTCTCTCTCTCTCTCTCTCTCTCTCTCTCTCTCTCTCTATATATATATATATATTTGTGTGTGTGTTTTGTTTTATTTTTCAAAAACCCAAATTTTGTTTAATCAATGTGAACAAGAATGAACTATAAATTATTAATCCCATCATTTTTACAATAGTATAACCAATATTTATACAATTTTAAAGTACTAAAATCCAAAGTTTACACATCAATACCTCATTTGTATCATTTTTAAGTGTAGGATACAACTTCTTTGCAATTTGTAATCAAGTTTAGTAAAATTGCAACATGAGAGTTTAGTATAGAAGTACTTTTCAAAATTTGTCCAAAATCCTTCAAGAGATTGTGGACCTCATAGATGTCCCTTTCACAGCATGACAAAAATGTAATGTTAGTGAGGTACACAAGGTGTCTATAATTCACAGCACATGTTACAGCTATTACAAGGAATTAGAAAACAAAACAAATTACCGAAAGTTAAATTATAACTATATCAACTAATCAACAGTACATATGTAAACTTGATTGCTAGGACATGAGAAAAAAAACCATTTTATTAATCCTAAATGCTTGTTTAATTATACCGATTGCTTTTCAAAATGCCGCATTGCTACTACAACTTTACGGTGGAATTCAACAATTTGTCAACCAATGCTTACAACACTTTTTGTTATAACTTCAATTGTTCAATTTAAAAAAATAAATACAAAAGCAATATAATTAGCAGTTTGAAGCTTAATCTACTACCCCTCAGTGCCTAATTGTAATGTGTTTCTAAAAATTTACTCTTTTGATTAAATAACTTGTTTTGGGAGCATATGAATACAATGTGTTAAAATCATTGTATAAAGAGTCTTTTCATTAGTAGTTGAATTGCATTCCAATTGATTTTAACTAGCTGTCAAATCCTTCATTAGTCTATTTTAAAACTTTGAATTAAAATTCAAGTTGATTTGTGATTTGTTATTGAATAGAGTTAGCTAATAATAAAATTCAATAAAAAAATTGAAATAAATAAGGTATATGTTGGCTATATTATATATTAAAGAATGTCATGCTATCAAATCCAAGAAGATTTTACCAAGATCCATCTCTCTCAACAATGCATCACGGAAAAACAAGGTGAAAAAAGGGCCTTCAAGAATCTTGAAAACATACTTATGAACTTGCTTAAATGGCCATGATAGTTGTTTAAAAAGCATTCACTACCTCTATAGAAAGGCAATGTTGGCATCTTGGTCCATCATTGCCACTTGCAAATGGTGGAAGAAAGTGAAGTGGTCGTATTGAATTTTGGCACCAAGCTAAAGTGGCTGGGTCTAAATGACCAACAAGCAAAAGATAGGTAAAATTGCAAGATAAATTGGATTTTGTAAGTATTTGCGGTTGTATTGATTCTAGTGTATGGTTGTGTTGGTTATGGTTCTGGTGAACTCAAGTTATGAATTAAAAATCATTTTTGCTAATTCCACAAGGATTGTGTGGTGTTCTAGAAGCCATAGTAGCCCCATGGGCATGGAGACTTCTGATATTGTAAATTTGGTTTTGATAAGGTTAAATTTGGCTTTGATATGCATCTTAGATAATTAGTATTTTTGATATTAATTGGTAGGTGGAAATGAGCAAATACAATATACAATTTGAATTGTAATATTCAGTAATAAAATGAACAAAACTTTGAATTTGGATTTCTAGATAAATTATAATATCTTGTTAAAATTGTGTTCAATGCAGGTGCCACAATGTTACCAAAATCTTTGCCATCTCGTAGCAAATGATTGTACAAGCTTTCTAGCTCTTTATCAGTTAAACAAGTGCTACTAGCAAATGCTGAATCATCAAAGCAAAGGAGAAAGGGCAGCCACCATGAAGTAGTCATGAAGTTTACAACATCTCTTGTAGATGAGACGATACTACCAAGATTTTCTGTAGGGAGAAATCAACATTTCAATAATGTTGTCAATTTGTTTGCATTTGTCCCGTAACTTGCAATGCCGAGTCACTTCAAGGACACCATTTGTTTTCGGATTCAAAGATGTAGTCTATGATAAACACTTCTAAAATGAGGTGGTTGAATTATGTGCATTAGGACTACATCCAAATGAGGTCACGAAGGAGATGATGCCAAGGTTCAAGTGGGCTCTCAAGTAGGGTCAAGATGCCATTTCTAATTCCACTTCAAGAATTTGGCTCAAAAATGCTAAAATTGAGACATTTGAGATCAATTCGAATCACTCTATACTAAGGTTTATGGCAACAAACCCGACAATGGAGCCTTGGCCAATTTTTTCTTGAGAGTAGTAATATACTACCTTGAAAATAATCAATTTGAAAATAATCAACTAGTGGATTCGGTTGCTTAGGCTTTGGAGCTTCATCAAAAGCATTTTTCAAATCCACAATTCAATCTAATGAAGTTGATGCCTCCATGCCTTACAAAATAAGTTTAAGAATTGGTGGATGAGTTTTCCACCACCCTTCCCAACCTATATGTGCACTTCCTCCTCCAATAAAAAAATCTTAGATCATCTTACCTAAATGAGTTTAAACTCCAACATGCAAAGGAAAATGAGGCTACTTGCATGAATTAGGTATGTAACTGCAATTAGTTTGCTAATTATGAGAGAGAAGCTCTTTGGAATTCTTTCAATTCAAGGATTGTGGGACTATGAATTAATGTATGTGTATTAACCATTAATCATTAACTATGGATTAATGATTGTAGATAAATGATTGTTTCTCTCTAATGTATGTGTATTTTAGGTACTTATTGTCTTAAAAGTGGTGGGACTGTAGGATTGTGGGTTAATGTATATTTATTAAACATTAACTAATGTATGTGAAAAAATTAGTAACCATTAACTATTGGTTAATAGATGTGGATTAATGACTATTTTTCTCTAATGTATGGGTATTTTAGGTACTTATTGTTTTAACAATAATATGACTATCAAACTATAGAATTATATTTTTGTAGAATTGTGGAATATTTCTGGATTGATGTCACAATCCTTTATTGTTAAAGGGTTAAGACAATGCCATTTTATTTTGTAGGTATCCCAATTCAAAAGTATTTTGGCTATAAAAGAGCAAGCCTTTTTTGCAACCAGGAATGCACTTTGTCACCACAACACCAACTTAGAGTTATTATTCAAGTTCAAGTATAATACAGAAGTAAATAGGGACATAAAATTTGTCAAATTTGCATTTCACCAAATTAATACCATTGCTAAGACTATTACAAATGGTGTTGAGGTCGACAAACAAATGGAGCAACAAATGAAATCCATGAAGGTCAACATGGAGTTAGTAGAGTTTGAGATGCTTCCACATTTGAGGTCAATGTTGAGAGTCAGAAAATGCACATTACTAAATTCTATTACCAAGGTGGCAAGGTTGGTGTGTTTCTACAACATGCTCTTTCCAAATTGTCAAAGCGTGGTGCCTTGAAAATTCTATACATATATTGTTGTTGGATATATGTTTGCAATGCTTTTATTCCTTTCTCATGTGAATGCCATTGTCCTGAGATGTTTACTTCAACTAAAAGTAACAGTTGGCATACTGTAGTAGGAGCTCCAAGTTAGAAGGTTGACTTGTGCCTGTACCTTCAAAGAATCAAGCCAAATTCCAACATGTTAGTCAAATGATTGAATACTTGATGCCGGTCCAATCTTCAAGCCGCAACATAGGGCTCATCAATTTGTTGCGTTGGAAAGGTAACAAGTCAATGTCAAGCAATTTTGAAATTTGATGGTCATCAAGGTACTTACTTTGTGCACCTCTATTAAAATTTCAACAAGAGAGGCCACCTCCTTGAGTTGGCAAAAGGTTCCAAAGAGAGGGACCCATCCTCATTTTGTCACTTTTGTATTAGTCAATAGGCATTTGACTATTATAATTTTGGAATTCAATCGGTGAAAAGTGCCAGAAACTTCTTCAGACTTGCATCCCTTAGCACTTATTTGATTTTAGTGGTGAAATTTGCCAAATTTTAGAATCGGATCTATGACGACAATTTTTTTGAAAGGTGGTCCTCTATGGAGTGACTTTGGGTTGCAACTAGGGGTGCCTAGGGGTTAAGAGCGCACTTTGAAATTCACTTCATCAAAATAGTATTCTAGGAGCTCCTCAAAGAAGTCCTCTACTTGTACCATGATTCTTCACTTCAATTGCTAATTTTTCTCTTTAAAGTTTAAACGTTGTTGTTGTTGTTTTTATTTTTTATAAAATTTTGATCTTTTTCTTAATATACTTTATCTTTTACACAATTATACTATCTCTTTCTAAAACCCGCTAGTCTAACTTCCCCTTTGACTTTGATGACTATTTTATTTTATTTGAAATTTTTTAATAGTTGACTTTAACATCAATTAGAAGGTTTTGCTAATGGTTGACAATTTAGGCTTGAATCCTTCTATCAATGACCTTTTCTAATGTACCTAAAGACTTAAATTGTATTTAATTCTCTCTTCTTTCTCACTATGAAAAATCCACATTGTAGGTAATGAGCCCTAGCTCATTTTAACAAATTTTAGGTGATGTCCAATGCAACAAACCCACGTTTTTATGTCAACAAAAATGTCCAATGTACATCAATGCTGGCATAGAATTATTGGTTTGTTGCATTAAACATCATCTAAAATTTGTTTTAAGAAAATTAGGGCTTATCATTTAAAATATGGGTTTCTTATAGTGCCTAAATGCTTCCTACTTCAAATTTGCTTCATCTTCTTTGTGTTTTATAGTTCAAAACTTTGAGTGTACAAGAATTGAAGCAATTTTTGTTGTTGGTTTTAGAAGCTCTACAACTTCTATGGGAATCCTATACTACTTTAATCTCCCTTTCTATCTTCTAATTACACTCCTAATTAATAGTTTTTCATTCTCAATCCTAAATTTTTAATTTTTAAAAAAAGAAATTGTCATTTGTGATGGCAATTTTTCTAATTAGAAAGACTCCCTATCAAGCATGGGGACTCCATAGGATGTTTCAATGTTTCCTATCGGCAAAAGCTTGTCAAGGCATCGCATAGAGATCCCTTGGCCCAATATAGCCTGCCAAGCAAAGCCTATGCCTTAGCTAGGATTCCTAGTCTAGCAAAAGCCCATTCCTCAAGAAATGAAGCTTTTAGGAAGACTTAGTGCCTAGGGAAGTGAGAGGGAGTCTTCAAAGGGATTGGAAGTCTATAGGGAGCCTTGGTTCCTAGAGAGGTGATGGCCTTGAGGAATTAGTCGCCCTAGGAATTAAAAAAATAAGAATTCTTGCAAAAAGGGATTTTTTTTCCAAGCAAGGATTAAATCATTTGTGGTAAAACATACTGAGAATTAATTTCTATGGGTTGGAGATTTTGGTTGGTGTTTTTTGCTAAAAAAGTCCTATAGGATCAACACTTTGCTATGGTTTTGAAAAACTCTAATTTTCTAACAACTTCTAAAATCTATAAAGTCAAACTTTGTTGTGGTAGATAATTAACCACAAAAAAACTATAAAGAAACTTGAACAAAATTAGTATACATATTGGCATGAAAGAATATGTTAGTACAAGATTAATACAAAAAATATGCACTTACAACTTAGGCTCAAAAATAGCCAAAAAGTCCAACTAAATGAATCAACGTGTTAACTCCTAAAGTTCCTTGACTATGTTTTCACCAAAAACACTCCAAAATTGCCATTTCTTGAACAAATTTCAAATTTAGAAAAAACAATATATTTAGATATATGTAAATGTAGGTTATTGTACTGTGTTAATTAGAAGAAAAAAACGAAAAAAAATTTCAGAAATTTTCACTATTTAGATTGCAAGATATTAGTGTTTCAATTGGCAAAAATCCTTATTCTAGCCTTGCAAAAAATTGGGTAGCTGTCAGCTGCACTTCACAAGGTCACATCTTTATGAAAAAATGTCCAAAATGATGGTGCTTCTATAGACTCGTTTTTTAAGTCAAGTTGTTTACATGCTTAAAAATTTTCAAATCATTTAGAATTTTACAACACATAGGAAAAAATAGTAGGTCAAAAGAAGTAGAGAGTTATTCAAAATACTAAATTGTTAAAAATTTAGTTATGGAATTGAAAAATGCCAATTCCAATGGTAGTAATGTTTATAATAAGCAATCTACATCTCATGAATTTATATATATAATAAAAATATTGAAAATAGAGACAAATAACGAATTTTAAAGTTTATTTTAGGATAGAAGTCCATAATTATCCACAAATTAAAATTTCTCATAACTTTCATATCATTAATCAAAATGAAATGTTCTTAGCTTTCCACATAAGGAATAGGCACCCAACGGTGTTTGTGTATCCAATGGAGGTCTTTTCTAGGAAGGAAAGTAATTTAGAAATGCAAATCTAAATGGATCATACATGGCTTATCATGTCGGTCAACAATTAATTATCTATGCTTGATATGTCTACATTTAAGTTTTGAAATGAGTCCCCTTCCTAGAAACGGAAACCATTGGGTATAGGAACGCTTTTAGGTGCTTTTACCTTATACATAAATCAAGAAAACTAGTTTCAAATTTTTGTTTATGAAAAAGTTATTTTTTCAAATTTGCCAAAGTTGCCCCAATTTTGAAACAAACTACATGTCATACAATAACTTTTTAATCATGAAGTCAAAATTTATGAAAATTATTGGGTCTTAAAGAAAATCCTTATTCCCATATTTTGTGAAAATTTCAAAGCAAAAAAAAGACTCCAATCGTAGTGAGCTATCTAAAATAACTATATTGGTAAAAAATGCAACTTGGTACATCAGGGATTAACAAACCAAAAATTGGCTAGAAAGGATGTTTTGAGAGGAAAATGAGTGCTCTTATATATTCTTCCAAGTTCACTCACTACCTCTATTTTCCAATGTAGTAATCTATCATTTAGAATTTTCATCCTAAAATCTCATTTTTGACTTCCTATATTGGTTCTAAGCTTTAACTTTTAGAGAAAGACTCCAAATCACAAACAAACTAAGCCATTGAATTTGGAAAGACATTCATAATCTAGTTCAATCCCCCCACTCCTTTTTCTTGTGCTAAAATCTCATCAAAAGCTAGCCCCAACTTAAAACCAAAAAGGGTTTAAAATCCAACTTTAGGGATTTTATTATTCTAAAAAAACTCATTTGTCCAGTCTCTTAAGTAGGTGCAAGGGAGTAAGAAAATACCTAACTTGGATCCCATTCCAATTTCAAACTCTCCCTGAATGCTAGTCAACTCCATTGTAATCTTTAAATTTGTTAGAATTTTGAAGATCTTGCTAGTTTTGAGACTTCTAGCTATTAGAATGTCTTGAAACTTATTGAAGCATGTTATTAATATAAAAAAATTAGTCTAATTTTTAGTGATATTTAACTGCACCCAAAGTAATTTCTATAAATTTTGCATCTTAACCCCTAAAGGTCCAAACTGCATTTTTTGGCAACATAGTGATTTTGGGCAGCTTACTACAAATGGAGTTTTTAGTTCTTTTTGCTGAGATTTTCATACAACATGTGCCCAAAGAGTAGCTTTGAGGCCCAACAATTTTCATAACTTTTGACTCATGATCCAAAAGTTATTGCATGATATGCAATTTTCAATGCTTAGCAGGCAACCCAAAATTTTCTTAAAAATCTCTTTTTTCAAAAATAAAAATTTGAAATTGATTTTTTTAGATTTCTATATATGTAAAAAGCTTTGAGCCATTCCATTTTGATTTATAAGATGAAAGTTATCAGATGTTCTAGTTTGCGGGTAATCATAGATTCCCACTCAAAAATAAACTTTGGAGTCCTTTATTTAACTCAATTGTTAATATTTTTTTAAAAAGATTAAAAAATATAATGTAGATTGCTTATTAATACATTACCACCTTTGGGATTGGAATTTTTCAATTCCATAATTAAATTCTTGACAATTCAGTGTTTTGAATCACTTTGTACTTCTTTTTATTTACTATTCTTTTCCTATATGTTATGCAATTTCAAATGATTTAGAAAATTTTAAGCATGTAGACAACTTGCCTTGAAGAATGAATCCAAAGAATAACCATCATTTTAGACATCTTTCAATTAAAATGTGACCTTGTGAAGTGTAGATACCTGTATTTTTACAGGGGCAAAAAAATGATTTTTGTCCCTTCAAACGTTAATATCTTGCAATCTACATGGTCGAAAATTCTAAAAAAATTTCCACATCTTTTCAAAATAGTTTACTACAAGAATTTATGGTTGAATGTGTCCAAAAATGTTTTTCATCTAAAATTTGATGCTCATATCAAAAATGGCAGTTTTGGAGTGTTTTTGGTAAAAACATAGTCTCTAACCTTTAGGAGTTAAATTTTGGCAATTGATTGTCCGAAAGAATATCTTTTGACTCCTAGAAAATTTTGGAACTTTTTGTAGAACCTTTTATGAAATTCTAAAAAAAATGTGTAAGTTTATATTCTTACTTTGTTCATACAAAAAAGAAGTATCAAATCTCACTATCTCCTTTAATTTTTGATTAACATGGAATCTTTCATACAAAAGAGAATTTTGGCAAATCAATTTTGCCATTGGACTCCTAGCATGATTTCAATGTAGAATCACTAGACTTAGATTGTAGATGCCTTCCTCTGGTCTATTTTTCTTCACTTACAAATTAATAATTAGGGTTTCTACTATTGCATCCATATAATGGGGGAACTAAAATCTCTCTCCAAGAATCAATTTAGGATTCTTATATAGACTCCTTGGATTAATTTAGCCATATTTTGTCATGTGCATGGCGGTAGGCAATTTGAGTAATTTCTACTAAATAACCACAATTTGTACAATTTACAAATTTCTACCTTCTTTACATGTAGGATTTGTGTTTTGTGTAGGGAAAATACTCTATTAAGGATCAAATACTTCAATGGCATGTGACATCCTAATTTGATTTTACTCTTTTTTCTGAGCTTTCTACATAATAAACTACACTGAAAGTAGTAAAAAAAAAAAGAAATTGTAAGTCCCAACTCCCAAGTGATGAAATAGGAGCTTACATAGTCTAATTGGCCTTTTCAAGCAATGGATAAGCATTTCCTATTAAGAAGTTCTAAATGTTTTAAATCTCAACCAAAATTGATGAACATTGCAAAATTTAGAATTTAGAAAGTTTTTAGGTTAATGTTGGCCAAAATTCTAGACTTTTAAAGTAATGCCACTATCTTTTCAAAAGATGGCTCCCCTCTGGTTTGCATTAGTTGTCTCCTTCTTTCAAAAAATTTACAGGCTGTTGATTTTTTTTAAGAAAAAATGCTTACCCTCGAAATTGCCATAGATTTCTCAAAAAATCACAAACCATTGATTTTGTGAGATTTAACCTAAGCCGTCCAAATATGAAATACAAATTGAATATCAGATATGTACATAGTACCAAATATGTACACAATACTAGATACGGATATGGGATGAATACTAAATATAAATACCGGATATGAATACAAAATGAATATTGAATAAGGGTATTAGATACAAGTATAGTACATGATATAGATACAGAAGGAATTATCCCATATTGATTGTTACTATATTGGGTTCTGGAAATTACAAAGGGGAGGGGAGGGGGTGTTGCAAATGAAAATTTTAAAATCTTTAAAATCCAGAAATGTGAGTGACTTTTGGATGGATAGTGAACACTATGAGTCACTATCCACCCAAAAGATGGCACTCAAAATACAAGGTTCTTGACATGTATCATTTACTACTTACCCTCCTTGACTCCACAATTTAATATGTCAAAAGAAACTTTCATATTTATTTAGAGTGTCCTATTTAGGACCCATGGTTGTTTTGTTTGATTGAAAAATTAGGTCTTGGCATAGTATTGAACATCTAACATGACATGTTGTATTAAACAAGTGTTGAGTGTGCATGACATTTTTGTTTAAAATAATCATATTAACAAGTGAGATAATTTGAAATCTTACTTGAATTATGATCTTCAATTTAAAATATAATAGGTTTTTATTCAATTGAGACACTTCAATCAAATGAGAATTTTATACGTCCAAAATTTAAATAGGAGATAACTTGTTTGAAAGTCAAACTTTAAGTTGACTCTACTAGATGGATAAAGAAGTGTACTAGACGTCTTGGACGTTGTATTTGTCATGTTTTATCTCTACCCTTGAAATAGAATAAGTACAATTGAATTACTCATATGTCAATTGTTAACTTTCTATGGCAAGTGTCTAAGTAGGGTTTGTTGTACCTTCTAGGAAATAGAGAATTGTTAGATGAGTAATTACTTGATATGATTCAAATTGCAAGAAAAAAAGATTCAAACTTCAAAAGTTAACATTTTGATTATTTTAGCTTAGTCAAGCAAAAACTCTAGTCCTTCAATACAAGAATGTCTAAAATCATATTTTATTTTATCTCAATCATTAGACATGGTCTACCATTTTCAAAATGATAAGATTCATTGAATTTGGAGATTCTTAGTAAAAATTATGGCTAGATGAAGTTTTAATTTGAAATTGTTCTTTTAACCCCTCAACTTCCATTGTCTTCTTAAGGGACAAAATGGATTTTGGATAGGCTCCTATAGTCTTAACATTTGTTTTGATTTTATGAATTTTTTTGGTAAATAAAGGAAAATACATTAGATTTTTGAAAATATAAGTTTTATTTCAATTGGAGCTAGGGGGCAAAAATTATGGCACAAAACCCCCTTTTTTTTAGTTCGGCAAGTAGAAAAAAAATTCAAAAAACCTTGAAGTAAAAAATTATTATTTTTTTGTATAGATCACATTTTTATGTACATAGGAAGCTTTGATTTATTCCATTTGGATTTTTAATGTGAAAGTTATGGACAATCTTGTTTTGGGGGCAATTAGAGAATCTTCTTGAAAAAATAACTTGTAGGATTCATTTCTGACCTCATTTTTCACAATTTTTCAAAAAAATAATTTTCACAAGGTGAAGATCTCTTGCTAGATTAATCTCATTGTTGAGATTAGTGTATCTCAATTCCATCTTAGAACTATTAACAAATTAGATTTTCTTTCAATCTTGAGCCTACTTCTACTTAACAATTTTTTAATGAGTAAAAACTAAGTGTGTATTTTTATTTATTTTTTAGACTCTCAATTCAATTATTAATCAAATAAACGATGAAACTTGAAATCAATAGAGCAAAAATTATATGTTTTTTGGTTCACAACCAAAAATTGTAGTTGAGTAAGGTACAAAAAAATTTGTTTCTTTCACTTTAAATATAAATATCTTGCAATCTACAAAGTCAAAATTTGGAAAATCTCTTCCACACATTCTTGTACTCCGTACTAGTCTGGTACAAGATCCTACAATTAGATAATACCAAAACACGTTTTACATTTTTTTTACTCTTTAATATAGAAATGATAGTTTTGAATATTTTTTGATGGAAAAGAGGCCTTAGGACTTTAGGAAGTTAAACTATGTCCTTTCATTTCTATTGACTTTCAAACCCAAACTTATTTTTTATTTTGTTAATTAGTCTAGAATTAATCTTATTGTCTAAGTTCCAAGTTTTATTTGAATTAGATGGATAATCACCACTTTGATACAATTTTGAGACCAAACTTCATCCTACATTTTTTTTCTTCAATTTCATTTAATTTTCTAAATATAAACAAGATTTAGAATAATCTAAGTGTCTTTTAAGTGATCCTAAGTTCAAATTTCTCTTTAATTGTCTTCTAAAGATTCTAACTAGCTAAGTACCAAATACATATTATTATGGACTTCTACTTTTAGCTTACTATTTTTAGATTTTAAATAGTTTAATTTTATAAAAACTAAAATTATATTTCTGAAAAATTACAACACTTTGAGTATAAACTTTTTAATTAAAAGTTACAGATAAATATAGTTTAAATACTATTTGGTACTTGATCCACTAATTTCTATCACTCTACATCTAAATTGGCTTTTCTTTTGAATATTGACCTCTGACTTTAATCGAAATTCGAAATTTTTTCAAAAACTTTTTTGGATGAATTTTACTATTTTCATCCATTCTTATCATCCAACTTCATCTATACATATCTTCTTTGATTTTTATCTATTTTTTAAGTGTAATATGAATTTAAAAAGCTATAGAAATTGAATTTACTAATGTAAATCTAAACTTATAGTTTAAAATATCTCTAAAGTTTTGAATTGAACTTGTATATCCTACCTTGTATTTAGAATTTGAAACAAAATAAGATAATGGAATACCTTATTTAACCCTGGGCGCCTAGCACAAAATGGGGGAATTGATACCGTCTAAGACCACCTTCCATTTGGATGACACTAGTAAGTGCTAAAATGACATCCATATAACTTGGCTATTGAAATTGATTGAACATTTTAGCATTGAATTGTGGGAAGAGTATTGATGCATTTTACTCTATTGAAGAAAAAAAGATTAGAACAATCAGAGAGTTGAAATTCCTCGATAGTCCTAAATTTTAGATTTTCTTGTATTTCAAACTGTTGCAAAGTTCTCACAACTTTGAATTATGCCCTAAATTTTTTTCAATCTCTAGGTGAATGAAGCATTTGATTAGCTTCCAACTTCCAAAAAAGTTTGACACATGTAAGATCACTAAATTCAAAATTGAATGCAACCTTGCCTACATAAGGCAATAAGAATAGTGTATGATTGCCGACTAACAATTTAACCACGTGACAGGAAGTACAACACTAGGCATATGCCAAGTAGGATCTCCCAAAACAAAGAGAATTCTTCATGAATAGTTTGTAGGGAGATCATGAGTGAGGGTTTAATATTAAATTTGGCACATTTACAATGTCAAATTTGTTGCATACAATGTAGAAACAAGTCCATTGGGAAAAAAAAATATAATGAATTGATTATAGTGCTAATTTTCGTACCATGTATAGTTAGATACACTTCATTTACGAATTCTTGACTACGGCAATGATGCATAGGAAAATTCATGAACTTGACAAAGCTATATCATGCTCAAAAACATTCTGATTTTCAAACCAAAATTTGTAGTGGGATCCTAAAAATGAGTAATTTATTAACACAAGAAATATGTATATGAAAACTTCAAAATGATGAAGCATTGTACTATGAATGTACAAAGTGCCTACCACCAAGTGCTTACTCCCCTTATTGAAATCACAACTTGCATTTGTTTAGGCATGGTTTGAATCAATCATTAGAGTTGTTCAAGAAAAATGTCATCCCAAATGACTTGAATGAGTGCACTCATTTCCTCCTTGTTGCTCAATTTTTGTAATAACGAATCTTGTCTTTCATAATTTTCCAAAGGTTTTCAATGGGGTTCAAGTCAAGCGGCTTTGCAGGCCATTGCAATTTTTGTATGCCATGTGTTTGTTTCCAAAGTTTGGGAAGCTTACCACAATGCTCAGGAGCACCATCTTGCATTAGAAGAAGTTCATGTGATGTGTCGTGCATGAAATAAAAGCCAGAAAAAACACTATTATAGACATGTTTCACAAAAGTAATTGTTGTTCACTTCCCTTGTGGCAAAAAAACCGAGAGGACTTTTGTCAAAGCCTACAAATGCTTTCCACACCATAACGGATATTCTCTCTGATTTGAATGTTGGCGCAAGACATCAGTCAGCATATCTTTCATGACTTTTTCTCCAAACTCAAATCTGCCAGGAGTTTGTACCCAATTCAAAAGAATATTTATTTGTCCAGATAATCTTAATTCAAACCTCAGCTGTCCAATGCTTGTATCTATGAACAAATATAAATTTATGTTTTCTATGAATTATACTAAAGTAAGGTTTCCTTACAGCTATTTGATTTCCAGAACCAAGTTGTCAAATGTACTTGCGGATGGTGTTTTTGTGAACTCTAAGAGTCTTCACAAGTGATACTAAGTTTAGGCAACGATCTTCATGAATGAGGTGTGCTAGATCCTTAATTGTACAATCGAATAGCTTTAGTGGTCATGGTTTAGGTTTTTGAGTGGTATTCAACCCAAATTTCTTCCACTTTGTCAAAATTGTGGAAATGGTAGAACAAGGCATTTCTAGTAATTCTGCAATTCATCCAAATTTTATCCCACCATGTCTCATTTCTATCTCTCATCAGCCCATGCTTTAACAATGGTTTGATCATGCTTCAACAAGGGTCTATTCACAATTTTACATTTTAGCTTTGAAAAATCACAAAAAATTCAATTCTTATCAAAATGTCTTCATCCTTTTTGCAATTGACTTCTCTCAAACAATTCTATCTCTAAAAAAATATGAAAGCTCATAAATAACTTTTCCAAAGTACCTAGATTGTAAATTTGTATGGTAATGGGTAGTTCTACCTTAGTAGTCGGAGGATATGATGGTTTAAGAACGTATCACCCACCCCATGGCCGTAATTCAACAAACTTGTAGCCTAGGATATATAGACATTTGGCAACTAAAACAAATTGAATCACCTCTAAAATCCCGCATTCCATGAGCTTGATAACTTTTACAAAAGAAAAAAAACAATTTATTACCGCCAATAGCATAGGAGATGAAGAGAATCATAGGTGCCAAAGAGACATTTCAATCACCATTGACACCTTGGCACTCTACAAATGGATCAATGACATGGAAAAACCACACAATTCACAACTTCTAAGAGCCAAACATATGAACAAAATTGTCTTCACAAAGGACATGTTGAGTCACAACAAAGTCTTCCACTCCATGAATTTGGTCAATCAATGTTATAAGAAATGAAAAAGAATTCACAGCTGCCTACAAGAATTCCGTAGCCCACATACAAAAGTGCCTTGACACAATTATACCCTAACCCCCCTCCAAAGGTCTCTCCTAGTCAAGCTCCCAATTTGATCAATGAGGTCTAAGAAGTGAAGGAGCAAGACATGAGTGTAGATCATCTTCCTATCTAGTGCCAAATCCACCAATGGTAAATCATTGGCCATAGACAGTGGTCTCAATTGTTGCCTTGCGATAGAATTCACTCTAGAGGCTATCTGTAAATCTTGAATACATCAACTCTAATTCACCCAAAACACACACACTTATACTTGTATCCCCTATGCACTCCACATTATTGCACTGTGGCATATAATATAATCCCATCTGACAGCACTACACCCCAAATTAAATTTGCAAAGGTTAGATTTAGGGCGCTTGGGCAATTAGAAGTTAAGCACATACCTTAGAGTCATCCTTGTCTAAGAGGTGCATGAAAATTGTCTCGGCTTCTCTATCTTTCTCCATCTTCTTCAAGCGTTAAAGTTTGTTTTGAACTATGTTTTTTTCCTCATCACTTCAATAACAAATATTACAAAGTAATTTTAATTATAATTAACAACTCAAACTATCTCTTTGTAATGTTTGTATATTTTTCTATTCTTTCCTCTATTTCTTTTTTTTGGAGGATTTTGATATTTTATAATGTCAAAGTATTTGACTAGAAGTATTATTTTTTTGACTAAATATTAGAGGATTTTCTAGGGTCTGGGAGGGCAATTTCAAGCACCTGGCCCCTACAATTCCCCTTGCAACGAAGCGAATGCTATGATGTTTGGAAATAAATTAAATTAAATTAAATTTCTTAAAATGAAAAACAAAGTTGAAATCTGTTTTTTTGGAAGTCGACATGGCAATTGCACTGCCACATTAGGTAGAAGGTTATGGCTAGTTCTTAGGGTCCAAAAATGGCTAGGAATTTGTAGTCATCCCGGACCCTAGAAAATCCTCTAATGATTCCATGGTCTTTGAATGTTAACTCCTAATTCTAAGAGTATTCGAATATTTTTCTGTAATAAATTATTCTTTTGGTTTGTTTGTTTTTTCTTTGCTACAAAGTCAATAATGGAAAAAAAATTTATTCCTTCCCAATTCCTCACTTGCTTTCACTATGTCACAAAACAACAATTGATTGCATTATTATGCTTCCCTTCCCTATTCCCTACTAGTTTTGCATACTTTAATTTTAGAGAGAGATGTTTTAGCTTCACATTTTGAGCCTTGACTCATTTCTCTTGAGCTCTAGACCTTGTTGTCTTCTTTGAATTCTTTGCTCCCCCAAATTATTATTTCCACGCTTGAGCTTGTTCCTTCCTACATTTGAGTTGGCTTCTTTCTACTCTTGAGTTAGCTTCTTCTTACCACCCAATGGACCTAGTCTATGACAATTATTACCTAGGTCCTCCAATAACTAATTCCCTTCCAATTCGAGTTGGCTTCTTTTTGCTAAGTTGACTTCTTTTTATTGCATGATAGCCACGTCTTCAACAATTATTGGCTAGGTCCTAGTTGTTGGAATGTTGGATGGCTACTAAGGTGTTGGATTTTAAATATTAAAAGCTAATTTATTCAAAATGGAGGTTGAGGATTTATTCTTCATGGACAAGGCTAAGTTGACCACTAAAGGACTAAACTATGTTTTTTTTTGGCAATGTAGCAATTTGGGCAACTTACTACAAACAAAAATTTTTCTTCTTTTTTTGAAATTTTTGCACAATATATGCTCAAAAAATAGATTTATCTACATGGTTAAAAAGTTCTTCCATGATATGTAATTTTCATTGATTGTTGGATAGCCCAAAAATTTCTTAAAAAATAATTGTTTTAAGAAATGAGAATTGAAAATTGATATTTTAGATTTATAAAATATATAAAGAAGCTTTGAATCATTCCATTTTGATTAATAAAATGAAAATTATGAAGAGTTTTGGTTTGAGAGCATTTATAGAATCTCTATTCTAAAATAAACTTTGAAGTCCTTTATTAAACTCAATTTTCAATGTTTTTAGAAACTAAATTAAATAATAGGATGTAGATTTTTTATTAAAACATTACAACTATTGGGATTGGTATTTTTCAATTCTACAATTATTTTCTTAATAATTTTGAATTTTACATCATTGTCTATCTTTTTCTACTTATTATTTTTTCTAACATATTGTGTACAATTCGAAATGATCAAAAAAATTTCAAGCACAAAGACAACTTGACTTAGAAAATAAATCCAAAAAATAACTATGAGCCCCATGAATGTCACCTGGGTCTTGAAAATATTTTTTTTCCTACTTTTTGCTCATTTTTAAAGGTAATCATGGTAAAAAGGACTAAAGAAGTGGAATTAGAGAATAGTTGGAAGAAATCTTATGCTTATGGGATAGTATTCCAAAAGTCTTGAAATTTCCAAAAAAACTACATATTGATAATTTAGAGTCTAATTACTTGTTTAATGGTTTATTTAAGGGGTTGGAAGTAGTTCTAGCTTGAAATCCACCATATAAAAGATTTTAAGACTTCTAGTGAAATTTAGTCAGGCAAGGTGTAAGTGACCACATTGGCTAACACTAACAACAAAAAATCTATGAATATTATAGATAGCAATCATAGTAAGAAGAAAGGTATTTTTTGAACAAAAAAACATGTTAGGAGCATAATGATGAAGCCAGATTGTCAAGATTCCCTTGTACGGGGATGCTTCCTCTCAAGAGAAATTAAACTATCAAGATTCCTTTATACAAGAATGATTCTTCCCCGAAGGAATTATATTGCCACAAACCCCCTGTACAAAAATGATTCCTCCCTGAAGGAATTAAATTTATTTCTCCTTGGGAAACTACATGATGAACTTGAAAATTTGCCCAATGGATTTGGGGACTTCCTAGAAGTTATGCAAAAAAATTTCATAAATTTTCGAATTGCAAAACATGACTCCATGGGAAGTCGATCCAAATTATTGGGAGTGGATAAATTCGTATAAATTCGTATAAATTCATCCAATGTTGGTAAAATCCCACTAAAAATTAGTATAGTGTGTTTAGGTGTAAATAAATGCCTAATCAAGTTTTGCAACACTCTGACAGCAGTAACTACCCAAACTAGCGGCACTAATGGTTTTTAACGGAATTATAAAACATTTTGTGCATTGACTATTAAATTATAGTCATACAGAAGCCAAATTGGGTCATCTTAGACTCTTTTCTTAAGTTTTTGGGACCTTCTGGACAACCCTAGCTAGATAAAATAAGCAAAAGACACAAATCTCCAAACTTAGATTTTTCACCTTTTATGCTACAATAGAGAATGTTGTTTTTTGTGAAGAAAATTAATGTAAAAGTTGGGTGTTAGGGTGACCTTTGGCTAATTTGGGTCTTCTGGAGCCAAAAAAACAATCTATTTCTCAATTAGAATTTTTCTCCAAAAGTTAGAGAAGGTTCAATAGTAGGGGAGAAATAGGCATAGTAATAATTAGATTTGGTAGCTTTTAATTATGTAGGTAGTTTGTAACACAAATGAAGGTAAGTGTGGGCCTTGGAAACGTATAAAAGGGCTCCCACCGACTCTCTTTGCACCCCCTTTTGTATTTTGTTAATGCCAATTCATAGCCACATTTGAGTTATTTGGTGTGTGCCAAGGCTCTTGTGTTTCCATCATATTCAAGCTTCTTTGGCTTGTATATTTTTTGCCTTTAGTGCCTTGTTGTGAATTTGTTGCAAAGGACATGGGGGTCCCTTTGAGCTTACTTGTATGCGTTGGTACTAACCCTAAGGTATTCTTGACTGAATTTTGGCGATGCCGTTAGTTAAGAATTCTTAGAATCATTTAAGTTTGGTGTTTGTGAAGTCTTGCTAACCAATTTTCAAGAATTCCATGACTTGTGTGAGATCTCACAACTTGAAGTTGTAGAAGATTTCCCGAGCATCAAGCTTGAAAATTTGTGGTCCAAGTGTTGGTGACATATATTTTACATTGCATTTGAGGAACTTGAATGGAAACCAAGCTCCAACCATTGTATGTACTGATACGTTTGCAAACTTTGCCCACAATTTGGGGTCAACTCCCCAAGATGGCAAAGCTTTGTTCTTCAATTCAAGTTTTATTATAGTGTTTTTTTAGTGAAAATTTCAAGTTTATTCTGTTAAGTTCACATTTCTTTTGGTTGAAGGATTCCTTAGGGAGTCCCCAATAGGCAAGCAACAGCCTTGTTTACAAAAATTAACAGTGTGTGTTTGGATGAATGAAGGGCAGCTATGGCCAACCGATAACTCTGTACTGCCAGCCGATAACCGGTGCTACCAGTCAACTTCCGGATACCAGTGGGTCCAGTTGGTTCCGCTGACCTCTAGCTCGATCAACCTCTGAAGTCAGAGACTGAATGAGGTACCCCAAACCATATACATACATCAAAACAAGGGAGGGGTTCGGACCCCCAAATTCCTTCAATTTTTTATTTTACGCTTTGACTCCTGCAACCTGAATCCCAAGGGAGAGGATTGAGAGACGAGAGAGGTCCATTTATTAACAATCAGTTAACCTCATGAGAGAAAGGAGAGGGTCTTGCCAAGAATTACATCTAAGGCTGAACCTCCTTCTACTAAAATGCCTCTGAGTCACTCATTATTTCTTGGATTGATATGAAATTTTATTTACACAAACTAGACTAGTATGTGCAACTTTCCCAAAAAGAATTATTGAAAACGGGCATTGTACGAAGAAGAAATAGGGCGCCAAAGTTCACTATAATGAAAAACTATCAGGGTTTTGAACTTGGAATTGCTCCCAAACATTCAAAACAACCTAGATTGATATGAAAATTTTACCACAAGAACCAGACTTCAAGGGGAATATAATCCAACAAATTTTATTTAAAAAAAACTCTGTATGAAGGAGATATAGGCCCCCAAAGTTGCAGCCATCAAGTGCAATTTTGTGAACCCAAATTATACTTGTGACTTCGATTGGATTTCAAGAAACTAATTCATCTTGGATTGATCTGAAAATTTTACTGCATAAACTAGAATAGTATTTTCAACTTCTCCAACAAGTTTTGTTGGATTTGGACATTAGATGCAAAAGTTTTATTACTTTGAATTGGACTCAAACTATGTGAGGCTGCTTTTGAGCCCCTTCGGCGTTGAGGGGTTAATTGATACAAAATCCAGTAATTTCAAACTGACAGGAACACAGAGTGAACTGAGAGCGAGATAGGGTCCCTTATTTTTTAAATTCTGTCAAAGCGAAACCAATGAGAGTTGAGAGCAAAAAGAGGGGTTTCCTTCCCTCAAAATTCAGTAATCTCACGTTAAGTGAACCAGAGAAGTTGACACAGGAAAGAACCTCCCAACTGGGAAGGTATCAGCCCATCCAGGGAAGTGGAAGCAAGTCACTATCAAGCACAACTAACCCAAAATCCATCTGTATTGTTGGAAGCATCCAGAGCTATACTTGGGCTGAAGAAATACGAAGGCTCGCTCTGGAGAAAATCAAACTAAGAAAGGAGGAGTTGGATTTCGGAGAGAAATCAAAAACACAATTAGCCGGTGTATCCACATTCAAATTTGTGCACAAGGAATTCAAGTGGGAAGAAGAAGGAGAACGAGAAGGTTGAAGAAGGTCCAAGTTTCAAGGGGAATCTCTACATCCCCACCACAAGCCAAAGTCAATCATTAAAAAAGACAAAGGGAAGGCATCAAGTGACTAGGATGACATTCTAGAGCTAAACATATTAGCACTTTGATAGAAAATTTTAGCGCGGGAATATCTAGGTTCATAAAATTCATAGCCATATTTTGAAAAAAGACTAGATTCCTTCAAGATTTGATTGAGGAAAAATCACCAAAATTGAGGAACTTTTGTAAATTCAAAAATCCATAAAAATTAGCATAGAAATTTAGTAGGAAATAGATTACGCATATTATAAGTGACTTTTGCAAATTCAAGAAACCAAATTAAAAGAAAAAATAGAAGAAGGAAAAATCAACTAAAATACAAATAAGGGATGGAAGAAAGACACATGAAATCAATTGAGATGGACAACCAGAATAACCATGAGGAGAATAATGATGTAGAGGTAAGAAATTAATTACAACCTTTTTTTAATTGTTTTATTAAAATTTATATTATAATAATAATTAGGTTAGGATAATTTAAGCAATTAAAGAATCATACTTTATAACAAAAATCATATAGAAAAAATTGTATAAGCCTTTAAACAAAATAACTACTACAAAGAAAAAAAATCCTTAAGGCAAAAGAATTCAATTTACAAATAGATAGTTGATCTAATATAGAACCTATAAGGAATCTTTTAAATTGAATGATTAGAATCACATAAAGAATATTTTTAACATTCCAAAAAGGCTTTTACTTAACAATTAAATCATTATCAAATAATTTAGATTAAATCAAAATCATAATAAGAGAAATTGAGAGGGTCAATCAAGGTTGACCAAATCCCACTAGACTTATAAATTCACTAGAAGATAAAGAAAAAATAGAATTTTACCCATCTAACAAAAATCATTTCTGATAGTTAGATTAACTATAATTGGTGGATGAAGTTTTGAATTGGAAAAGCATTCAAATTTCATCCATGAAAATCTTTTAGAAATCACGGTAGAATTTCCAAATCTCAACCATATTAGAAAGAGTGCAAAGAAATTCTACAATTTAGCTTAGATACAATTTTCTTTGCTCACTTGGCCCTTTAGTTTCAAAAGAGCCAAATTCGTTAAAAATCATCATAATTATTATCAAATCAAAAGTAAAACTAAAAGTAGGAATAACAAAAATCTCCATTGCTTGAAAGATAGCTTGTTGTTAGTTACAAAGAACTTGATTGTACATGTTTGGTCTCAAGGGTGGAGATCAAAACACTCACAATAACCACCATTTTGAACATTTTCCATATATATGTCACCTTGTGAAGTGCAATTGCCTAAGCCCCCAATTTTTTTTTTGTTAATTTATTATTGCGAAAATTTTTGAAATTTTTTCTATATATTCTCAAACGGTTTTCCAAAATGTTCTTTTCTCTTAAATTTGGTAATTGTCCTAGAAATGTCAATTTTTGAGTGTTTTTGGTAAAAATATATTCAAAAACCTATAGGAATTAACAAAAAAAGAAGATACTTGGCTTTTCTTGCATAAAAGAAATACAAATATATTTTACCTAAGGTCATTGAATTGTATCTTTGTGCCTAACCAATTGAACCTTGAGATTTAAGGCTTCATTATATTAGAAGTTCAACAAAATAACTAAATAATTTGGGAAAGGTATAAGTAAGCTTTGCAATAAGGATCCTTTACAACAACTACTAAAAGCAAGTAGTGGGAGAAATCCTCGTACAAGCTCTAATTCATGGTAGCTAAGGTCAAAGCTTTGCTACATATGGTGCCTTTAACTTAGACACTTCAAATTTTTTTTACAAGGGATGATTTTAAAATGTGATTAAATGCAACAACCCAACTTTAACCCTTAAAGGATTTTGATTATATTTTCACCAAAAATGTTCCAAAATTATCAACTCTAGGACATGTACCAAATTTTAGAAAAAAACCCATTTTAGGACATATATAACTAAAGGATATTAAAGTACACCACTTAGAAAAGACGTAAAAAATATTTCAAAAATTTCCACAATGTAGATTGCAAGATATTAGAATTTAAATTTACAAAAAACTTTTTTCCGACCCTTTGAAAAACTAGGCAACTACACTACACAAGGTGACATTTGTATTAAAATTTTCCAAAATGGTGGTTACTTTTTTTATTCATTTTTCAAGGCAAATTTTCTACATGCTTGAAAAAATTTAGATCATTTGGAATTGTATAGCATATAGGAAAAAAATAATAAGTAGAATGAAATAGAAAGTCTATGGTTTAAAATACTAAATTGTTAAGAATTGAAAAATTCCAATTCTAATGGTTTTAATGTTGTAATAAAAAATCTAAATCCAATTTTTTTTTTCCAAAAGTATTGAAAACTAAGTTCAATAAATAACTTCAAAATTTACCTTAGAATAGATATTCTATAAGTGCCCACAAACCATAACTCCTCATAACTTTCATCTTAATAATCAAAATGAAATGGTTCAAAGCTTTCTACATACATATAAATCTAGAAAATTAGTTTCAAGTTTTTATATTTAAAAAAAGTGGTTTTTAAAGAAATTTTTTGAACTACCCAAGTTACTTACAGTTCATTGAAAATTACATATCATACAACAACTTCTTAACTATGTAGTCAGAAGTTATGCAAATAGTTGGGTCTTAAAGCTATTCCTTAGGCAAATATTATCAAAAAAAATTTCAACTGTAGTGAGTTGCTGAAAATTGCTATGTTGCCAAAAAACATTGTTTGGTGCTTTAGGAGTTGAACATCCACCCCCAATTACAACCCACATAACGAGTTAGTCAACAATAATCAAACTTTCCTATCACTTAAGGGGGATTCCCAAGTAATAGCATTTACACACAAAACTTTGAGCAAAATAGATCAACAAAATACCACAAACTAGAGGATTTCCACTTATAGTGTTTCAAAGATTTGGTGAAAATTATCTTGAAGGTTAGTACAAAACAAACAAAAATTTTACAAAATGAAGAGAACAAAGACTTAAACAAAATTTGAAGGGACCACAATGTCCTTCAAAGTAAGGTTGAAAAACTACAATCAATCAGCACAATGGCTCTAAAAACACCAAATTAGCAAAGCTAGCCAAATTGATCAAAATCCACTATAGAATGAACCTAAGTAGTTAAAAATGCAAGAATAGGGTTTTTTTGAGGAGAGATAGAGTGTCCTTAAATACTTTTCCAAAGGATCCTCTTTTTTCTTTAACCTCAAAGTGATTTCTAGAATAAACCCACTAATTACTAAAATGAGTCAAATTTACTACTTCCTCCATTTTGAAATGACTATCCGCTTTGAATGTCATGTTTTTTTTCAAGTTGTTTTGAAAAGGTCAAGAAAATACTTCCTAGTGGCTAACTTTATTTAGGTTGCAAAGAAGACATGCAATATTCTTCATTGATTTTAGTAATATCACTACTGGAAATGCATGACCAAAACAACGGAAATTCAACTGATTTATGTTAATTGGGATAGTAGAATGATCATTTTATAACATTCTGTGAAAATCAACAAAATGACAAATCCTTTCTTTTGATTTGGATAGTGCAATGACCAAATCAACAAGTTTTTGTTGAATTTGGAATCTTTTAAGAATCTTTGAAATATTTTTGAAGTATTTGAGAATCTAAGTATAATGATTTAAAAAAAAATTAATCATGTTAAATTCAGTCTTTTTTCAATTTAGCAAACTTTGGAGTCCATTCTCGCATAGTAGAATACAATATTTCAAAAAACTTAGAACCAAGAAAAGTTGTAAATTCAAGCTAACTTTCACCTCCAAAAATCAATTTGTGATTTCTATCCTCAATAAAAAGTTATAGACAAAAATCAAAAAGGGGTAGTTAGAAACATTTATTTTGACATTTTCAAACATCCTCTCTAATTTTTGTCCATAAATTTTTATTGAAGACTAAAAATTACAAACGTATTTTTGGAGGTGAAAGTTATCTTGAATTTACAGCTTTTCTTAGTTCCGAGTTTTTTGAAAAAATGTGTTATACTATGACTAAATGACCTCTGAAGTTCACTAAAAATACAAAACATATGAAAAAACAATGAAAAACTAAATATATAAAATTTTAGTTCTTATGTGGTCACTTAAGTGTTTAGGTGGTTTAGTGGTTGGAACCCTGAACCTTCAAACATGAGGTCCAAGGTTCTAATCCCCTTGGAGGCACCCGCCCACATGGCGGGTGGCCTAGGTGGCCTTTGCCCGCATGATGGGCCGCCTAGGTGGTTGCCTTGGGCAAAAAAAAAAATTATTTTCAACAGGCATCGTCCAAAAAAAATTTAATTTAAAAAAAGAATTAATTTAATTTAATATTTTTGATTTGTCTAAAAATAAAAATAAAAAATCAACAAATTTTAGTTTGATTTTGTCCAAAACAACACCTTTAAAATGACTGAGTCATTCAACATATTTGAGTTGAAATTCTATTGTTTTGGTCATGAATTTCTAGTAGTGCATAAACTTTGAAACTTTTCTCAATAATATTTTTTAAAACATGATCAATGAAATTGACTCAAAAATATACCAAACAAATTGTGGACAATCATTTCGGGATGGAAAGAGTACTAGACTTAATTCTAACTTTTACTAAACAACTTTAAATGACAATGAGATTGTGCCATTGATTTTAAAAGTCCCAAATTAGCTTTCGGGATATCAAATCCCCTATTTTCAAGTCATTTAGACTTGCAAAAATCATAAATTGTAAAAATCCCAAATGATCAAAGTTAAACTTCTAAAATATTTGACTTGCCTAGAATATGCAAAGGATTTGTGGGAGTAAAAAAAGACTCTTCTTTGGCTTGATTTGAATGTCACTTGCTCTTGGCTTGCTAGTCAATGTGTCACATTTATTTAAAGTCTGCCTAATTTATATACGTGCAAGAAATTGTCTAACTCATATACATGCAAGAAATTGAGGTATTTTGGATATTCTAGGTTGTTATGTACCAAATACTATATTAGTATGTATAACACCTATTATAGATCAACACTTTTTTGAACCCTTAAAGTCCCATTGTCCCCTCGGGCAGGATTGACACGACGTCCGGACGCAGATGCTGTGTCCGCAGCGTCCGCAGACATTCGCAGTCCGGCAGACGCAGCGTCCGCCTGTCCGCCCGATTACGGCCGTCCAATCGACACGCGGACTGATCTGGTCCGCACGATCTGGGCGTCCGCCTTGTCCGTCCGCCCCGCCTGTCCACTTTCCGACGACGGTCGGGACGCTGTGTCCGGACATCCGGACGTCCGAAAAACGGACGCTATTTTGGGGCAGACGTTGAGATTCGTCAACCTTGCCCTCGGGGGACAAATTTGATGTGGGGCAGAATCCTATGACTTCAATTTTTGGTGAATTGTTTTGAAACTTTCCCGCAAGATAGAAAAACTGATTATCTACATGGGAATATAATTTTTATTTCAATTGGTGCCTAGGAGCAAAAGTTATACCACAAAAGCTTGAAAATGAACTCAGCAAGCAACATAGAAAAAATTGCAAAAAATCAAAATAAATTAAAAAAAATATTCTCTGAAAGTTTTTATTTTTTTCTACATGTGAATCTTTGATTTGTTCTATTTGGACTAATAATGAGAAAGTTAAGGACACTTTTGTTTTTTGGGCAATTTCAACATCTTCTTGTAAAAATAACTTGTAGGATTCATTTCTGAATGCAATTTTCACAATTTTTCACAATTTTTTTTTAAATGTTGTGTTTGTTTGCTAAAACAATATCACCATTGGGATTATTGTCTTTCAATCCCATTTTGGAGTTATTAATGATTTAGTTTTTTTTCCAAACTTGGACCTACTTCTACTTAGCATTTCTTTAAAGAATGAAAATCAATTGTTTTTTTTTTAATTCTTTTTCTAGACTTTCAACTCAATTTTTCAACAGAAAAATTTTCAATTCAAAGTCTTTATTGCAAAAAGATTCCACAATTGGCGGTCGAAGTCATTTGAAATTGCAAGCCAATCTTAAAAAAAAAATTCTTTTTCAACTTTGAATGCTAATATCTTCCAATCTATACGGTCAAACTTCATGAAATACGAGCTAAGATAACTAAAGTACAAGATCCTATAGTTAAATTCTAAATTTTTTTTTTTTTTTTTTTTTCTTAGGTGAACGCAACAAAAATGGCAGTTTTGAGTGGTTTTTGACAGAAAAATGGCCTTAGGACTTCAAGGGTTAAAGATTTTCTAAAAACTTAATTAAAAAATATTAAATAAAACTATGAGACTCAAGTGACAAATTGAGGGCTCACCCCTTCCTATTGTAATTAGTATTTGGTCTCTTTTAGTTACTTTGACTTACATAGTAGCAACTACACTATAGTAGAAGATCCAAACTACCTTAAACCTCAATCTCTATTTCACAAGCTTTAGATGACTCTCAATAAAATCATAACCATAACAATCTACAATATTATTTAAGGGCCTATATTATTGGAGATTTGAAGGGCAAGTTCAATTCAAACCATGGTGGCAACTTTCTCAACAAATCCAAATTACAATGAATAAGTGAATAAGAACATGCATTGTTTATTAAATTTGTCATAAAGCATGGACCCTAAATACGTAGTAAGTAGTAAAACTTGCCTCATACTTGGGTGCAAGGGAACCCAAGTTTGCAATGCAATTGCTAGGAAATGATTGTCCAATCTATATAGAAAAATTTCACAAATCCACTAAACCACAAGAATCATAATTGAAGAGATCCGTCTTCAACACCCCATAGGCATGCAACTTATGAAGGCATAGTGGTATTGATTGGTAATCAAATTATGAGGAGTGGTAAAATTCCTAGCATGAAAGTGGACATTCAATGCAACGCAATCTAGATAAACGGAATGTGCTAATGTAATACCACAAAAAGTAATATATAAAATCCCTTGCCACAATCCTAATTGAAGCAAGGCAACTCCAGCAATGCACGTTGATTATGCCAAGCATCTAAACTTCCATTAGCTTTTTCTTGATGTGTGCAATTGAAAACTTGGCCTCCACATTCTCTATAGTCATTGCTTTTTGACCATTGAAGGTTAGTGAAAGTGTACAACTTGGCAAATTTTTTTTCCTACAAAATACATTTTTTTTAGACCAAGTAACAATCATTCATTGGATAAGGAGAAGCATATTTATATTATGGGGTTGAATGATATTTTGCTCAATTGTGATACAATTTTTTTGGAGAATATTAGATAATTGATTCTTCCATTTTTAGTGGATGAAAATTAATTGTTGATTTGTTATACATTCTAAAGACAATATTGTTCCTTTTCAGATGAATCTACATTCTTTTGGATGGATAATTTAAGTTTGATTTGTATTCAAAAAATTTAATCTATTTATATAGATGTATACAACTAACAAAGAAATCTTTCTCCACCACCAAAAATAATGAAAAAATAACATATTGCATATAATTTTATACTTTTTCTTAAACATTCAATGTTGTTCTCACTAGGAATATAATTTGCATCATTTCCTTGAGCCCCAGGAAGAAATTGTGAGCATAAGGGATTTGCAACTCTAAATTCTAATCTTTCATACATGTCATTTCCTCCTTCTCATCACAATATGATTATTTAATTATTTCCCATACTTATAAAAAACTATTAGTTTTGGTTGCATAGTTAGAAATATATGTGTATTCTTAAAGGCATGTGTTTATTTTAATACATATGGTTATGCCCCACAATTTAACCTTCAATTTTTAGATAGCACCAATCATTATGTTCTTAAAAATTATTTTACTTACAATATATGTTTGACTAAATTCTGTGATTTGTGTATAAAATGGGAAATTTACATTCACTATCGATATATACATGGAAAATTCTATTAAAGGGTGAATGTAAGAAAGACCAACCAATTTTGTTGCATTATCCATGGTACTCATAATTTTGGGGGAAGATTAGAAAGATAGGGAAAAAAAGTAGGTCTACCTACTTTAAAAAAAATTTGAATAAAAAATTTCATGTGAAAAATATGTTTAATATATATATACCTTTAAGCAAAAAATACTTTAAGAAGGAAAAGCGTAGAAAATTCCTATAAAAATCAATTACAAGCAAAATATTTTCATTTTTCAAGTAAATTTTATAGGGATGGATTTGAAACAAATTTCTCTTGGTATGGTGATTTTTGGAATTTTTTTTTTCTTTTGATCTAGTTGATTTGTTCCCCCTTTTCAATGAAATCCCATTTCATTTGTTTAAGAAAAACTAAACTCTAGTTGTCCGCTTTCTTCAAAGCCAATTTTTGAACTAGAGTCAATGCAAATTTGACTTGGTCAACCACTTGACACACTTCCACATTTGTAATTTTAGAAAAATAGGACCAAATCCAACCAATAGATAGGACAACTGAGAGCTTGATAAAGTATCTCCCCGAATTAGAATGACTTTTATCCAAGCAGTATGTGTAATGAGGAAAAAAAACCAAGTGATTTTCAATCTGTTCATTGTCTGGAAATTGGACGGCAGAGCACTTCAGGGTTAACCAATGGAAACATGCCAGGACGGCAAAACTCTCTTGCATTGACATGATGAACGTCTTCGATGAAGACCACTTCGTCATCGTCATCTTTCAGTTGTCAGCTGACCGACGATGTAACGAAGACGATGTTAGCTTCCGTCCGTCAGTCCATCCGTCCCCGGATTTTCAGGAGTACGGGGCCGTAGACTCCTCGCCCTTTCCCGTACCTCGTGGGCCACTCCGTCGTCTCCCACAGTCTCGATCGAAGTTCTGACTGACTGCCAGGTTGGGCCTGCAATTAGTGACGGACGGACGGATGGATGGACGGAGGCATCCTGGCTTTCTCATTCATCCCTCGGGTCGGCTGTCTCCACATTCATCCCTCCCTCGGGTTGGCTTTTTTAGTTCCCAAATCTTTCAGTTGTGCTCCCTGCGTTCATCCCTCTTCTTTGCTCTTCCCACATTCACCCTTTCAAGTTCATTGCTTATTCCACATTCCACATTCCACATTCATTCTTTCAAGTTCGTTGCTTATTCCACATTCCACATTCATCCCTCTTCTTTGCTCTTCCTACATTCATCCTTTCAAGTTCGTTGCTTATTCCATGTTCCAAATTCATCCCTCTTCTTTGCTCTTCCCACATTCATCCTTTCAAGTTCGTTGCTTATTCCACGTTCCACATTCATCCCTCTTCTTTGCTCTTCCTACATTCATCCTTTCAAGTTCGTTGCTTATTCCACGTTCCAAATTCATCCCTCTTCTTTGCTCTTCCCACATTCATCTTTTCAAGTTTATTACTTGTTCTACATTCTACATTCATCCCTCTTCTTTGTTCTTTCTACATTCATCTTTTAAAGTTTGTTGCTTGTTCGACATTCGACATTCATCCCTCTTCTTTGCTCTCTCTTTATTCATCCTCTTGTTATTGTTGTCCCCATATTCATCTTGGCTTGTTGCTATCTCCATATTTATTTACTAGTGTGTCCTATGTTGTTGCTACAATCAAAATAAAACTAAAAGTAATTTTCTAATTTTTAATTAGAAAGTAATCAAAATTCATAACGTTTACATCACGAGTAGGTCTAAATGCTATGAAGACAAAGCTCGTGCATCCTTAGTTATAGAGAACTTTCTGACAATAAGGTAATAGGTTCAAAAATGGACCATCTAAGGGTTGGAACTAAAATTTGGGGAGGCTAAACATCTTGAAAAAAAATTTAGTAAATTTCCTTGAAAGAAAAGTGGAATTGACATTTAACCCAAGTCGTTTCTTATTTTTGGACCTTTGTGGAATTAGTTACAAATTTAAGAAGTTGGAAAAAAAAGTGGTCAATTGTGATCAACAAAAACAACCACCTCCTAAAATGTGCATAGTTGGTACATTGAAGAAAGCAAAATGTACGTATAAGTCATGTTTGCTTTTAATGCTTAGTCAGAGTTTGAGCTTCCTACCTTACCAAGAGCGCAACTACGGTATGCAAGAATATGGAGTTCTCAATGCAACAAACAGAAGAAACAAACAACCTAATTTAATGTATGCATCCATGCTTCGTTCAGTTGCTCCCTATCCTATCTGGTGTCTCACTGCCCCCTCTTGGGGATCATTGCCACAGGCCCTTTATTTCTCTCCTCGTTGAGGAAGTTATCATGTCAGGTTTGCATTGAATAAGTTCGAAAGTAGGTTGGGGAACCAGGAGGAGTAACGTGGCTAACGTCCTTTCACCACCGACATACCAATGTTTGGAAAACACCGGTGGCTAGTTCAAAGTTAGCCGGTGAAATTGGAAAAAAACGGTAATAATCACTAAAAACTGGTTGCACTTTTGAAAATATCAGCAAAAAAATGGTGAAAAAATTTGTAAACTTTTTCATTTAGAGTAAAAAAATAGAGAAAATAATTGAACTAAATCTTTCAAAAATTCGTTCAATATGAGAATTGAAAGAAATTAAACAATAAAAAAAAAAAAAAATCCTAAACATTGTAACATACAACAGAAATAAGGTATCAATCACTCATTTTTAAAAGGAAGACCCTATCCGGATAGCAACTTCTACTGAAATTTAAAAAAATTTAAAGTGTTGAGTTTTTTGCTAATTCTCAAACTAAACAACCAAATCTGCAAATAAACATAAAGACAATTTGCCAACAATCCAAAAAAATCATGAACAATCTACTGAGTCAATTACTAATCTATCATTTGACAATCTAATTATTGCCAAGAAAAGTTTTGATGGCAAAATGATGGAAAGAATTCATTGACACTTAGTGAGAATTTTAGGGTGGAGAAGATGTTTTTATAATGAGATACATTGTCCGTCATGAATCCTCAAAGGATGTGGGATAATTTAAAGATGAGAGCTTGACTGCTCAATGTTTGTCAAAATGTAGGATTTGTGTTGAAATTAGAATTTCAGAACTCATTTCAACATAACAAAATAATTTCTTACAAAAATTTTGAACTAAGAAAAGTTGGAAAATCAAATTATCTTTCAACTCCAAAAATCCATTTGTGATTTGAGGGTCCAAAAAAATGTTATAGATAGAATGCCAAAGAAGACATCTAAAAATGTCAAAGAAAAAGTCCCTTCCAATCCCTCTAAATTGTGCCCATAACTTTTGATTGGAGTCTTAAAATCTCGAAATTAGTTTTGAAAAATTAAAATTAGCTTGATTTTTCACATAAACCTAGTTCAAAGTTTTTCTAAAACAAATTATTCTAAATCATGTTTTATAATATATTGACTTGACTATGAGCATTTGAGCTCATACTAATCGTAATTTATATACCCCACATGGGTTGTTTTACTTCCTACCAATATGCATCCATAGGATACACTTTAGAGGGAAAATATACACTACATGTATATGAGGTCAAAATTGAAAAGGATGGTGGAAATGGCCTAATTCACCTTATATCTTGAAGAGACCCCAATAATATTTCACACCTTGACATTTCACCCTTAGCCTTTAAGTCCAAATTTCCAAAATTGTGAAGATATATTATAAAACATGACTTGAGAATAACAATTAATGATGATTTCTTTTTTTAAATTATAAAATATAATCTATAGATTATATCCATATAATTAGATATATTGTTGCATTGACAAATATTTTTCTATAAAATTTGAAACCTAAAATTGAAAATTCCTCTTAAAATTGATTATAGATTTAATATATGTCATAATTTTAATATACTTTAAAATTTCAAATAGTTCAGTTTAAACTATGGTGATTTTTTTAAGGTTTTTATTTGCTAATTTATTTGAGTTGTTTCAGACTAGTCATTTTTTAAATTCAAAATGTTAATTTTTTGAAATTAATTACAATTGTACCTTGTGAACTATAGAATATTTGTAAAGAATGTTTTGGAAAGTCTATATTGTACAAATGCAAGAGAATCAATACAAAAATCTACAAACAATTAGATGGATGGACAAATCAAGAATTCTTATACTTCGAGCATGTTTGAATTCATCAATTGTTCAAAATTTGAACATTTGATCCTCAATACTTAAAAGATATATCCAACCTTAATAAGCTTTTTTTTTTTTAGAGAATCTTCATGATAGTTATTCCACACCAACTTCTTCATATCATTATCTTTGTCTATAAGAGATGCATCTATCATACAATGTTTTGGGTTCCAAATTACTATTCAAATGAGTGATTATTTTATTAGAATTTGTTAAGAAAATTTAATACAATAATTGCTTTGAGGAGGGCCAAAAATCATCAATGATTGGTCTTTTGAACAAGTTTCATGATACCCATGTCATAATTAAAGATTTTGAAATCCAATTTGAAGAGCCTCTCCATGACCCAAAATGTCCTTTCAAAGTTAAGGTAATAACACCTAATATCATCTTAATAAGTTTTTGAGCATAATAATTATTATGATTAAACTATAATTTTTTTTATTGAATCTTATTGTGGATAGATAATAGAAGATTTTAGATTTTTTTTCTTAAAATATTTTTTGGACTCTTTATAAATAAACTACGAATTTTAAAGTATGGAAATATATGTATCCAAAATATATGTATCCAAAATCTCTTCTACACTCTTAGGAATAGAGGTTGTACACTATAGACAATAATTTATAGGGGGCAATTTTAGAAATAAGCCACAACTATGTGTGATTACCTTATTGCAAGGGACACTACAACTACCATTTTTTCACCTTGCTTATTAAATATCCTAAAGCTTAATTTTCATCTTATTTGACAAATATAATAATTTTCTATAATTTATATTTATTTATTTATATTTTTCTATTTCTTATAGTCAATTAGGAATCTTGAGTTTGAATATGAATTCAAATTTGTTGAATTTTTCCCCAAAGTGATTAATTTTGTACTAGACTTGCTTTTGCAATAAATGTGAGTGTTGAAGATAGAGTTGTGATGATTGCTTAGTAATCTCAACTTTTCACCTTACTTGACAAATATAATAATTTGTTACAATTTTATTTGGTTGTTTTTGGATTTTTCTATCTCTTGTAGCCAAGTAGGAATCTTGAGTTTGAATATGAATTCAAATTTATTGAAATTTTCCAAAAAGGTGATTAATTTTGTACAAGCCTTACTCTTGCAATAAATGTGACTATTGAAGATAGGATCATAGGATTGTGATGATAGCTTAGTAATCTCAACATCTTCAATTGTAAAAATACTAACTCCATCTATGTAAAAGCTATAATTGTAATTGGGGGAAATAATACAAGTTGTGATTTACTTTTTATCACAAAATAGGAATAGTTTATACAAAAAAAATGGATTCTAAATTTACCCATCCATTCATCAATTACTTTATAATTTCATTCAAATCTTGATTTTTGGACATGTTGTAAGCATAAAAAAGACATTTTAACTTTTGAAGAATAAAATTTGATCTCAAGGCCAAAATTGACTTCTAGTCATAATACAAGTCTAAAACTTTTTGTGAGCATGTAATGCAAGGTTGAAGACTGATTTTTTTATTCAATTTTCATAATTTTTTTAGAAAATAAAAAATTTAATGGGGTTATTTTTCTTGTCTTCAACATTTTTATTGTTCCAATTGATATGTTTTAATTTTGTGCTAGATGTATAATCAACTTAGATTTAATTTTAATTTCAAGTCCACACACTACAATTGTTCAAGATAAAGGTAGACTTTCACATTCAAATTATTACAATCTTAGTTTTTAAGTGAGGGGTAAAGCAATTTACTTTTAGGTTTGAATGTTATGATCTTAGAAATGACAAAAGAATGAACCTTAAATTTTGGTGAAGTATAATAGACACACAGAGTAGCTAGAAGATTCTATAGTTCGAATTTAAGAAAAATATATGTGAAGTTTTTGAATTACTTAATTTTGGAGCATGTTACATTTTGTGGAAGTTTGAAGTATTATGCAGCATTGAAATTTTGGGATTAAATATTAAAAAGATGAAACTAATTCTAATAAAACATTTTAACTAGGATACAATGTCACATGACCATGTTGCATCTATCAATACCTCCTACTAGTACAGATAGCTCTAAATGGTAAAAACAATCATCTATATTTAAGTACAAAAATAAAATTAAGATCATTAGCTTGTAGTTATATCATTAGATATCATTAGATGCTAAAATGGATAGAACTTTGAATACTAATCAATTTTGTTGAATTTTTCTTGATCTTGTTTAAATATTATTTCAATATCAATTACATTATATCATTTGAATCTTACAAATTGCTAATTGGATATATGAAAATCTATGTAGAGTTTCAACTCAAAAAAATTCTAAACTAAAAAAACAATTGTAAAATTTTCATCATTTATAATTAAAAATGAATTTTTATTTTATTAAATAATAATCATTTATCAATTTCTTTTTATAGATTTACTTTGAATTTACTAAATTTTTATGTAAATTAAAATTGTACTCAAGTACATCTAAAAAGTTAAAATTTGAATTGACAATAGTTATTTTGGTAAATTTAAAATATTTCTATATTCTGTAAATAAATTGTACTTGGTGATGAAATCTTATATGTACAAAGACATGAAAAATATGCTAATAACCTTTATTTTTCCAAATAGAATTCTATTTCAATGTACGAAATAGTTTTGTTGCCGACTGCACATAAAAATGTAATGAGTTATAGTTTATCTTTAAACAATAAAAATCATGTATTTGAGGATTAATAAATAGAATATACATGCTTCTATTATTATGTTTACTCTTGGATTAGTCAAATAATGTTAAACTTACACATCGATCAATGCAACTCCAATAATCAAAGTATTGTCCAGTACAATGTTTTCCTTTATGGCCATCAACGCGTTTTTTACAAGCCTATCATTATTAAAACATTTGAATTTATTAAATCAGCATTTGTGTAAGATACTTTAAAATTTTTAAAACCTTCAAAATATGAATCTTGTCTATTTTATAAGAATTTTAATTAACATTTATCTAAAACAAAAATATTTATCTTTGAATATTCATTATAATTGGCAAAGATTATAGTTTCAATTGCAAGGATTGTAATTTTTCTTATTGTAGAAAAATCTCTCATTAGAATTAGGAGCTTATATATTTAAAAAAAATTAAATGTCAATTTTTGATGGAATGTTTAGATTGTAGCACTTATTCATATGATTTAATTTGAAGTGCCATCTATTTGATTTGTAAATTTTAATTTCTATTCAATGTCATTTAGTTTTTAATGGTACTTGAAACACTTACTTACCTCATATGCAAGGAGTTGTTTAACACAACGAGGCTTGCACGATGCTTCACATTCAAGTTTAGTATCAATGGGCTCTGATTCTTCATCTTCTTCCTCTTCTTTTTCACCCATTTCAACTTACACTACAAGTGCCTTCTTGTTTGATTTATCTTTAAATTATAAATTTTTTTTTAATTAATAGTGAAACTTATTGATGTGGAATTTAGTTGAAAGTTTCATTAAAATATTTCAATTACTTCAAAAATTTATATTCAAAACACATTCTACAAACATAAAGTAATTTACATCAATGTTTATAATAGAACATTTTAAGAAAAAAATAGAAATGTTTAATAATTGACTTACTAAATGTCAAAAATATATTTAACCTTATGATTGAATCATAAAAATATGAATCAAAATATATTATTTGATAATCTGAACTATAATCTGAATAAAAAACTATAATGTGCAAGAAATATATTAGTTATTCAATAACCATTTACAATTATTATTATTAATAATATTTATTGAATCAAATTTACAACTTAATAACAATTTGCATGATTGAAAGGATATCAAATATTTAAATTCTTCAATGTAAATTATATATGATTCAAATCTTTATGAAGTGCTTACATTTAAAATGTAATATAGATAGAGTTTTAAGTGAATTTGTATTGGAATCATTACATTTTCTATAATTTGCTACAATTTTGCTAATACATGTTAAATATAGATGTCAAACCTTAAATAAACTTGTTACTTCCAAGAAATGTTTTATGTGTAAATTAAATAAGTTGAAATGCTAAATAAATTTTTTTTCTAAGGATTTGGATAGATGATTACATTTTGATAGAACAAAGGATATGTGCATATTTCATATTTTTTCTCAATAATATATTAATTAAGAATTATGCCTAACAATTTTGGCAAATCAATGCTATATGTAGGACGAATCAAAACAATAAAATATTATTGTCATATTTGCACAATGGATGATCCTCCATTGCTTTATCAATTATAATTAAACTTCATGAAAATAACGGATGATCTTCCATTGCTTTATCACTTATAATTAAACTTTGTGAGAATAATAGATGATCCTCCATTACTTTATCAGTTATAATTAAATTTTGTGAGAATAACAAATGATCCTCCATCTCAACAATCTTAGATATAAAGTATTGCAATCAATACTTAAGATGAATTTCATCAAATGAATAAATTTTCTTTAAACATTTAAATTTCTCTTTAAACATACTTTAAGACTAAATTTAGGATTTTATAACCTTATCATAATATTCTACATTGAGTTAGTAATTTTTAAATGTATGTAAATTTTAGTATCTCTCCCTAGCTACTTTTATTAACTTAAAGCCAATTCTTTAATTACTCATGGAATAATCAGTTTGAGAAATAAAGGTTGGATTTTTCTCTATTGTAATTGGCTAGTAAATGTTGTAAGTTTCATATCCAAATTAAATAATATGGTGCCAAATATTGCAAGAAAAATACTTTGAAAACATCTTAAGAGGATTTGACACCTAAAGTCTTGATTGTTCTATGACTATGGTTTCACCAAAAACACTTAAAACCTGCAACTTTTTCAATAGGTACCAAATTTTTGAAAAAAACCCTTTACTTAAGACATATAACTATATAATCTTGAAGAGTTGTAGTATTCTGACTTAAAAACATGTGGTAAAATTCTGGAAATTTCTACCATATAGATTGCAAATTATAAGCATTCAAATTCATTGAAATCATTTTCTTGGCCTCACAAAAAATAGGGCAATTGCACTTAAACACAAACTCACTTTTCCATGAAAAAATATCCCAAATGATGGTGCTCCTAGTTACAATTACTTGCCCAAAATTGCTATGTAACAAAAAAAAATACATTTTAGTCTGGTTTTAGGAGTTAACCTCTAAACTTATGGAAAATTTGGTTTAATTGACAATATTCCATATGCCATTTTTCCATTCATTTCCTTTTTTCAATATTCGTTTCATTAAATTGACATATTTCCACAAATTTGGCACTTTTACATTAGCTCCTACATGCCCAATGGACCATATATGGTTGATCTAAAATTGCAAGTTTATTTTGGTGTGGGCAATTAAATTACTTTGATTGTTTTAATTTTTATTTCGAGCACTTTTGAAGGTTCATTATTGAAAATTTTCATTTTTTTAAGTGAAAAAGGTACATATTTGATTGTTGAGAGGTCTCCAAAGCCATATTTGTTCATTAGTGGAAGTATAAAGCTTCTTTCTTTTACTTCATCTCCCAATTTTGAGCAAAGTTTGCCAATTTCACTTGATTTCTGAAAACTTGTATTTATCCATTTGCTTTGAAAATGGTCCCAATGAAAAGATTAAAGTGTTTTCATGATTTTCACCATTGGAAATTTGAATATGCAAGTGATGATTTGAAGTTATTTGTAATTTATATTTAAAAAATAATTGCATCTCAACAATTGCAAGGTGGATTGTGTAACAAATTTAATATTTTTTCATGTGACATAAATATTTTTTGAAAGTGCATTTTAGTGTGATAATAAAATTTGTAGTTTTCCATGTCACCTCCAATCCCAAAAAACTTCTATGTGCAAATTTCTGAAACATTGTGGGGAGGGACAACATACAAAAATAGAAAATTTACATTTTTTTGTTATAGTCACACAATTCTTATGCAATTTTGCACTCAAGATTGTTAAGCATACTAACAAGCAAGTTCTTTAAACATCTATACAATTAGATTCTTAAAAATAAAATTTTGATTCATTAGGAATAATTAATAAGCCCATGTTCATTTTTCATAGTCAAAATGCACTTGAAAAGGCTTGGGCACTTAGGGGTTAAGACCATACGTTTTGTAATCTATATAAGTCCTAGATTTTAGAGCTTTGTGTAGATGAATCATAATATTTGGCACCCCAAATTATGCCAATATAACGAAATTGTCCATTTTCACCCTTCCTGTTTTTTTGTCCCTGCAAAAAAACAAGGCAATTGTACTTTACAAGCCCACTTTTCTATGAATAAATATACAAAATGGTGGAAAGAAGTAGAGAATGATTGAAAATACTAAAGTGTTAACAATTTATTTATGGAATTAAAAAATGTCAACTCCAATGGTTGTAATGTTGGAAAAAAAACAATCTATACCCTATGATTTTATTTTTTTCAACAAATATTGAAAATTGAGTAAGATAAAGGACTTCAAAGTTTATTTTAGAATAGAGAATTTATAACTACCCGCAAATTAAGACTCTTCATAGCTTTTGACTTATTGATTGAAATGAAATGATTCAAAGCTTTTTTTTTATATATAAATCTAGAAAACCAATTTCAAGTTTGTTTTTTGAAAAAAGTGGTTTTATCAGATTTTCCCGGACTGCCCTACTGGTGAAAAAGTAACATATTAGGCATAACTTTCAACTCATATTTTCAAATGTCATGAAATTTAGTGCATATGAAAGATATTCCTTGTCTACACTTTCTATAAAAAATTTAGCCTAAAATATGCAAATTTCTATGTTGCCAAATAACATATGCTTGTCTTTTAGGGGTTAAGATAGAATAATACATTAGCTTTGTAAAAATATAATTTTATTTTGAGTGGCGTCAAGGAGAAAAAGTTTTGCCATCCTAAGCACAAAGGAAAACTTAATCAATAGCAAAAAAGTCCACCAAAACTTGAAATAAATTCTTCAAAATGCATATCTTACAGGTTATATTTTTGTCTAAATAGATGGTTTTTGATTCATTCTATTTGGATTAGTAATGTGAAAGTTATGGAGTTTCTTATTTTGTAGAAAATTATAGCATCTTCTAGAAGAAATTTTGGATTGGATTGGATTTCCACTCAATTTTCAGAAGTCCCTTCCTCAAAAAAAATTCCAAGAAGTCTAGAACGCTTGCTAAAACAATCTCATTGTTGAGATTAGTGTGTTTCATCTTAGAAATATTAACAATTTAGTTTTCCTCCACTCTCATATTTACTTCTATTTAACATTCTTTAAGAATAAAAATAAAGTTAAATTCTCCCCCTCTCTTGGGCTTTCAATTCAATTCTTTAACATAAAAATATTATATTGAAGATCCATAGTACAAAATTTTTAAACTAAAAAGATTCAAAATTGACTTATAAATAGTCACTCAAGGTGCAAAATATAAATTTTTTCACTTTAAATGCAAATATGTTGCAATGTACATAGTCAAAGTTTTTAAATTTCTTCCACACATTTTTATTCAAATCTAGTGCAAGATCTTGTATTGAAATATGAAAAAAAATTATTTTGCAATAGATATGGAAATTTTGAGTGTTTTTGATGAAAAATGCCTTGGGACTTTAGGAAATATGTTAGGAAAACAAGTTAGCTCAATCAATTTTATTCAATTGGTACTTATGAGCTAAAAATTTGCCACATTAAGTCTATAATGTTTAAGCTCTTAAGCACCAATTGAATAAAATTGATTGAGAAACTCATAATAAACTTTTAATAAATTTCTTCTCATAGAATACATATTTTACTATATGAAAGGAGTTGAATCTCACCATTAAGATTAGCGTGTTATATTTCCATCTTAAAACTATTGACAATTTTGTTTTCCATCTATATTGTACCTAGCTATTTTTGTTCGTAAATTTTTTAAGAATAGATATAATTCAAAATCAATAGGGCAAAAGTTTTAACTCTAGAATGACCAAATGACTAATCAACCATTTTAGTCATAGTTGCTATCCAATTTGGACAACTTTTTTGAGTGCTTAGTAAAAGTCATTTTTTATTTTTGAATATTTTGATGTATACTAGGGTAGAAGTACCTATTTTGGATAACTTCATCATTTCAACTTTTTGATGTGAAAAGTCATGGAAAAATTGAGTTCAACGTGTGTAAAAATAAGGATGAGGAAGAATACAAAAAAAATAAAAAATAAAATCTTCAAGAATGAATGTTTTATTCAATATAAATGTACATTTTTCATCTAGACTAATTCTAGTCTCATAAACTCCTCTACTATGGTTAGCTTTGGCACTTTTCCTTGAGCCAAGAAGGAAGAGAGATGAGTGGATGAGAATGTATAAACAATGAATCTTTTTTCAATGAATAGTGCATTCAACTATTGTCCACAATAGGTTAGCCAATAAAGCCATTGTAGGTGGCCTATCTGAAATGGATACTTCTACTATAGATTGGATTATTTGGGGATATTTTTTATTCTAAATTGAAATATCTCCATTAGTCAAAAGTATTTTGCAAGGAAAACAATTCAAATGATTCAATATAACTTTGTGTTAAAATTGTATAATTAATAAAATCCGTTAGTTCCTATTTTTTCACTTTCGGGGGGATAAAAATAGATTGCTTGACAATTCTCAAGAAATCGTAAAATATATTGATGTTTTCATATTAAAATGTTTTTTTTAAAAAAAAATTCAAAAATCAATTGAAATTCCATTTTTAAACAACCATAGAAAATTTCCATTCTATAAATAAAAGTTATATTTATGGTGAATTTCTCAAGGGATTTGTTTCAAAATTGATTTGAAAGAGGTTTATAAATATTGTGATGATGATGATTTCTGATCTTGATGCTTAGCATCTTTTTTTTGTTGCAAACATTGAAAAGGTTGAAGAAGCCGAATTTAATAAGCACATTTGAGTTTTCACTTGTACCCCTTGAACATCTAAGGGTTAAGAAGATTTAAAATCTTATACACTACATTAGTATAGCAAGGTGCAAAACAACTCATTTTTTTCATTTAAAGGGTAAAAACTAATTACATTTTAAAATCAATTAGTGTAGGTAAGAAAAAAATATCATAATTAGTGTAGTGTATATGAATTCACACTTATTGTATCTTTTAATTAGATGGGGTTTGCAACGGCTCTTCACATCTCCGTTCTCACAATGTAGCTTTTAACCTTCTAGATATGGAATGATTGTTGTCATGCTCTTTGATTTTTTGTGACTTCACATATTTCCAAACAAGCGAGAATCATTGTGACAATATGTTGTAACTTAGTAAGCTTACATTAAATGAAAGCCAAAGCAATATTTTAGAGAATTCAAAATTGATTCATTCAAACCTCTTTAATTTGACCATCTATTCAATGACATTCTAGAATATCCTCCTCACTGGCTACACTATCATTGTCTATTTCTAGCATACTTGTCTCGCATTCAAATGATTTGACCTTCTAGATATGACTGTCTCCTAAGTCACTCTCCCAAGCAGTCAAATTAAGGGAATGAGAGTCTCCTGGTATCGCAGTTCAGGCGTATAGAGTTTCACAACACTTTGCGAGCTCCCGGAACGTTACGCTAAGGATGCCCAAACTGCTCATCAATGCAACTTTGATATTGTAAATATGCACTTAGCTGTTGATGTAAGTGCCATAAATGGTCATATGCAATAAATTGAATCGTCTATTTCGCTGAATTGGCGCAATTCTGGACATGTACAAATCAAAAATTATGACGAATCACCTGCACAAATTAAGCTCTGAAAATTATGAATGACATGGTAGTGAAGATTTATGTTTCAAGCCATACCATGAATCGTGCCCAAATCATGGAATTCCGCCACTTCAACGAATTGTAAGTAACGTTTGAGAGGGTCAAAGCTGTTACATGTGACATCACAAAGCTCTTAAACAGTAGGACTGATGTAATATAGATCTGAGGTTCCAGACAACCCACTGGAAAATTGTCCGAGTGCCAATCTAGCTAGCTCATCTTACTTTCTAAGTTTCACCGTTAATTCTGGCTAGAACATGTACGTGACAATTTGAACTCAGCACCCTGAAATTCAATCAACCTTGACAAGCTAAGTACGTCCTTTCGTTTCCGATCAATGACGTCCTGAACGAGTCTCGATCGAGGCATCGATCATATATTCACGTATGTACTAGCTACCCATTGATTCCCAAGATGCAGCTTACTTGGCCATTCGCGGAGCTCATCTCGGACGAGCTTCATTTCCTGTTGGACGAGTATTTGGAGGCCGTGATGAACCTTTCCAAGGCGCGCACCATCGCTCGTATCAAAGCAGCATGCTTCCCGAACCTGGACAATCATGATATAGGAATGGGTGAAGTTGGGGTGGTGGTGAGCGTGATAATATTATTGACGCTGCTTGCGCTTGCTGTGCGGGCAGTGATTTCTGTATTGAGCAAGTGGCCACTAGTGTTGCCCTCTCGACATGGATTGCACCCGCCGCCTGGTACCATGGGTTGGCCGTTCTTTGGGGAGACTGCGGAGCTGAAAGCCAAACGAATGTCCTTCTATCTGGAGAAGCGGAAGAAGTGAGCACGCTTCACTAATGGATTTATTTCTACAGGCCTTCATTTTGATAAATTAATTTCTGTGGCCGGTCTTGGGGTCATACTTGAAGGTTAATTTAGATAATACAACAAGAGCCAAATTGAGGAGATTCTCTTTTCAGATCTGTCCGATACCATAAATGCGAATTTTAAACTCATAAATATGGTTATGTCACTTCGATTCTCAGCCAGCAGCTCATAAGAAGGTCCCTGAATGCAAGCTTGTTATTAGAAACCCTCAATTACACTAGCTGCACTGACAGTGTTAAGTTTTAATTCATAAAATTAATTTTCACTTTTTTTGACCAAAAGCCTCACCATAGAACCAATCCCATTGATACTGTGGAATTTCAGTCCTTTGAGTATGGAATTTTGGGCTCTATTCCATACTCCCATTGTGAAATTCCATAGTTGTTCTATATATTGACTTTCTGGATTTGTGAGGTGTCTGTTGTAGAGGTTGCTAACTTGTTGACAACAAACTGGTAATACTGCTTGTCAATTTCGCTAAATTGACTGCATTATGGATGCCAAAAATATTGACATTCATCATCTTCACAAAGCTCTGAAGACTGTGACTGATGTAGACTTCAGTTTTAAGGTCGGTCACACGCCCTGAAGCGTACCGAAGTCGTGGAATTCCGCAAATTTAACGAAAAGGACGTTCACGTGCAGGTATGGTGAGACGTTCAAGTCCCATCTGTTTGGAAATGCGTGCGTTGTGACAACCAGCTGGCAAGCCGCCAAGTTTGTCCTGGTGGAGCATCCTGAACTCTTCCGACAACGAGGCCTTCCATCAGTGGAACGTATGCTGGGGACCCATTTTTTCGGATACACGCAGAAGCATGGCTTCCACTTGAGGCTGCGAAAGCAGCTGCACGGCCTCCTTGCTCATCTCCCCACCATCATCCCCCACCTTGAGGTTCAGGCATTGAGCCTGATGCGGACATGGCTGGGTGGTCACGAAGTCCATGTTCTGGAGGATACCAAGCTTGTGAGACCCTTCAATTACCATCATGTAACTAAAGGTAAGCCACCCTATTTGCGCCACTTCATGGCTATTATGTATCAATGGAGGACATTTGAAAGTTCAGAATGTACACTACTTTAACATAGTGGCACAAATAGGGTGGCTTTTGAATTGTGGCGCAGATAGGGTCTCCTACATTACATCCCACCAGACACTGCCTGCACACAGGTACTAGGGACTGTCAGATCTGAGTGCAAGCTTTTTGTTCTGCAAGGAGAGGCAATTCTCAAACCTAATTTGAATTTTTTTGTAAGGGTCATAACATCGTTCAACAGGATTGAAGTTCTTCTTAAACCAAATGAAGAGGCCAAATACTCTGCCCTTGTCAGATGTTAAAAATTTCAACGAACATTGAGCAAACATATGGAGACGGGAAGCAACTAGTCTTTGAATTGCTGTTGCTCAAAAACGGATTCCTAGTCTCGAACATGAAATGAGTTACATTTATAATGTAACGACACGAAGAAATGCGTACTGAAGCCTCAGTACTTGCTTGTTTCATTCTTGACATCTGCGTTATCACTCACAAATCGGAAGAAGCTAACCCCCAAGTAATAATAGCTGAAACTGCATGTTCAAAAGTGCCAGAATTGTGACCTTCAATGAGTGCTCAGAACTCTGTCCCTATTGAATGTCTGAAACTGTGTCAACTTCTCTGAACTTTCTCTACAATTTTGAACATTACGTAGTACATTACAAGGTGTTGAACGGTTTGAATGGTTTTCTTGGCAGTTTGCAATGAGAGCATCCGTACTCTACGTGCTGGGGATTCTACCCAGTGAAGTCAACACAGAGTTGACGCAGGCATGTGGGAGTATCATCCACGGACTGGACGCATGGCGAATCTATTTGCCGTGGACGAAGTATTATAAAGCGTCCAGAGTATGAATTTAATTACTCCACCAGGCGGTGTCTGGATACCAATCTTTCTCTGTGTATGGATTTTAGTTCATGGATGTTACTGGTTTTCTGCATGAGTACAGTCTACAGCTCTGTATTTTCCACTCACTCAGGTAAGACTGCAGTCATTTTTGGCCTCTTTCCTTCTAGTAGTGTTGTTGCTTTGGTTTCCACCTACACTTACCTATAATTGGTAATTATTGATAAGCACTGCATTGTTGAAGATAGTAGGGACAACGCAAGGCATCCAGAATCATCAGCCAGATTATCAAAGAGAGGAGAGCCTCGGTGGAGAAAAGCGCGCAAGCAACAAATATCCTAGGAGTGTTGATAGAAGAAAGTGGAACCATCCAAGGATTAACTGACCATGAATTGCAAGAGAGTGTTCTCACTCTTCTCTTTGCTGCCCACGATGCTTCTGCAACTATCCTGACCTGGGCTATGAAGTTCTTGAACGATGACCCAACTTTGGCCGGCACTTTCCGGGTGAGGCTGAACATTGGCAAGTTTCAAAACAAAAAACTTGTGATGCTTTGAGTGCCTTGGCTCTAAAAACTAAGATATGTAGGTAGAGAGACCTGAGCTTCTGGTCGGGCGATGTCACGATACCAATTTCACTGAAATCAACGCCATTTAACAAAATAAATATAAAGTTCAGTGAGTCTATAATAATTATCTAGGCTTAGAATCATCAACAGGCCATTTTTCTTTTAGTAGTTTGATGTGAATGAAATTAGTGGCTCTGATTTATACGGGTATTAATTACATGTAATTGAACAGAGAGAACACGACATGATAGCTAACCAGAAGGCAACGGCAGATCTATCTCTTACTTGGGACGACATAAAAGACATGCGAGTCACACAGCAGGTGAGACCCAGACCCAAGTTAAGTAATGGTTTTCACATCGTTTATAGAATAGCGTGATCAAAATTACAATTAAAGAAATGCATCTTTTCATTACAATCTATTGGCTTTGGTGGGAGTCTCTCCACTTGCATACTTTTCACAATCTTTCAGAAGGCAGGTAATCAAAGAAACGTTGCGAATGGCCAGTCCAATTGATTTCTCATGTAGAGAAGCTGTACGAGACACTGCATACGATGGTGTGTTAATAACTTGGTAACTTGCGACTAATAATTTCAAGTTTTGGTCTCTATTACTTCCTCATTGTTCTCTGTTGAATTTTCAGAGATTCTACATTTCGGGAACATAATTACAATTACATGGTTATATTTGTTAGATTGCCGAAATTCCACAAAATTGGCATCCATGGTAAAGGCCTACAATAAGGAGCTGGTGCAATTTTGAGTTCCCAATGAGCTAGTTGAACCTCACCTCTATATTCGCCAGAGATTTCAGAGCTTAGTGCACTTGAGCATGACATTTTGATAACCGGAAATTTTCCATCCTAACAAATATGACCATCCCTGAAAATGGGATGTGCCAAACCCCGAAAACGTGCCAAGCCGTTAACGAATATGAAGTGATACTCATTCAATAGGAACTCTTAATTCACTTTCATTTCTGGGTTTAGGGACATGGATATTGCTTTGGCAGTTGTGGCAATGAACTTTTAACTGTTGCAATTTGTTGAGCAGGGTTTCTGATACCCAAAGGGTGGATGGTGTTGGTGGTACACAAAACTTTCCATCTTGATCCCCATTTTTGGCGACATCCTCATCAGTTTGATGCAGCTCGATTTGAGGTAAAATTAACAAGAAATCTAAAGCTTGAAGTCCGTGTGAGGAAATTTACAAAATGCCTAGAGTATTAGGCAAGCCCCTCCTATTTCCTTCTTAATTCAATTGTGCCCTACTTCAAATGTGCACTTCCGGTTCATTTGGTACAAATAGGCCTCAAATAGGACACCTCCTGGCGACAGGTCTTCACAGCAAACCCCCTGATGTTGCACCTGAATCGAAACATGAACGAGCTCACTTTAATTTGATTTGAACGATGCTCCCTCAACCCTAAATACCATGTTGCTTACATTATTCCGTAAAGTGATAATAAAACTGTACGTCAAGAGAGCACTTGTCTGTAGATCACAGACAAGCTATGAACGGGAGTTTATTGAGCAACTTCTATAGCTCTCTTGAGTAGCAAACAATTTTAATTAAGTGTAATCTATTACAATTACAAGTTGGGAACAATTTTAGAGGGAGTTTAGAGATCACAGATAAGCTTCAAACGGGAGTTTCAATGTTGAATTTATATTTGCGGTTGGAAATTGATGCTGTTTCAGGTGATACCTCGACCATTTACATACACACCATTTGGAAACGGAGCACATGTGTGTGTCGGCAGAGAACTGGCTCAGCTTGAGATCTTCGTCTTCCTTCATCATCTAACGACAAAGTTCACGTATGAAAACTTGAAGTCCATTTTAACCTCTAATTTCACAGGGCTCCTAGATTCATTAAAGTACTAGTTGGAGTTGCAGGAGTGAAGAATTAGAAGGTGGTCTAGAATTCATTTCACAGTCCTTCAATCAAATTTGTCAATGTAACATCTTACAGTTACAGTGACAGAACATAGTGTGTTAATGAGAGTACTAAGCGGATTTTGAACTTGATTGGAAAATTAGGGACTTGTTTTAGTTTTAAAAGAACTCAGGTATAGAAGGTGATCATACTCTAGAGTTCTCTAATGGCACCTTGTCTAAAAGCTCCATTCACCATGCGTCCAGGAAGGTTCCATTCACCATACTACTGAACTAAAACCTTTCCCAACAACAATCTAGAAACTTTCATCCTCTAAACTTTTGCACCTAATTATTGATATTGAGTCCAGCTAAAAATCAATTGCAAGAAACCTAATGTCAGTAGATGAAGTGTTTTCAAATAGTAGTTACATTGGTGTTAGCAAATCAGGACATTCAAATAGTTACTTTTGTTTTAGTGCTAAGTATCTATCGATCTGTGGGTATGGGTGGAGTCCGATCGATCGATCGAGCAGGTGGGAAGAATGCCAATGTTCTCATGCAACAGCAACAACGCCGATCCATGTTCCGCTGTCCACAACTGCTGCAAGAGATTATTTCATCAGGCTTCATCCTCGAGAATTGGGCACCGGAGAGTTTACAACAGATGACACTTACGCCGCTGTTGTTAGTGATTGCAACGATTGACAAGCTAGCGGACTGTGTTGTGCGGGAGGAAATTACAGAGTGCTCCAGTGCTCCAGAGAACTAATTTATGAAATTTAGTGCAATGTGCTACCTTCAAGACAAAGAGGCATCAACTTTGGCTACTTTGAGAGTGAGTGACATTCAAAAAAACAGAAAAAAAAGGATTTGTAAGATATTGTAACCCAAAACTGACTACAGATTTCAATAGATGCTAATTCTAATGTGGAGGAAGTAACAAATTGGCTATCAAATTCTATTGATTGCTGCAGTCTTGGCTAAAATCTGAATTTTTCAAGAAATTTTTCTTATGTACTTTTAGCTAATGAAATTTTTTATTACATAACATTCACTAGCGAACAGAAGGATTGCTTTCCCCTAAAAAAATGGTGCCGAATGTCTGGCACCATCAGTAGCTAATAACCACATGTTCAAATTGGTTATAAGGTTGTGCCTACTAACTTAAAAAAATATTTACTTTCAATTAAAACAATGCACAAAATCAATAGATTGAATTGGGGTACTAAAGACTCAAATACATTCAATCAAATAATACAAAAAATAAATTTTTTTACAAAATGGCTACCAAATTCTTGAGGTATTCAATTTCAATATCCAAATTTCTCAAAATACATTGAAAACCAATCATGTTTTGTGATTCTATGGGAGAAGACAACTCTTAATATACCTTAGGGGTAGTAGTTGGTAGAACAAACAATGTGAGATATGTAAATTACAAATTGTAGTTTCTCAACTACTCATAGTTCACTCAAATTAAAGCAAAGAATTGTGATTGAAATAGAATTTTAAACCTCATTTAGGCATAGTATAAAAAAATTCAAAAAAGTTTGAACTAAAAAATTTTGGGAAATGAATTTAAGTTTTTTCTCCAAAAATCCTTTGAGATTTAGATCCTCCAATCAAAAGTTATGGAAAAATTTCAAAGAGGGCTTGGAAGGGAATTTTTTTTTTGACATTTTTAAACATCCACTCTAAAATTTATTTATAACTTTTGATTGGAGGATCTAATTAAATCTCAAAAGGATTTTTGAAGATGAAATTGATCTCAATTTATCAACTTTTTCAAGTTAGAGTTTGTTTGAAAAAAGTTATTATATTTTGCCTAAATGAGGTCTAAAACCCTACTTCAATCATAATCCCTACTTTCAATTTTAACTATGAGTGGTTGAGAAATTACAAATCCTAATTTATAAATCCCACATGGATTGTTCTACCTCCTACCACCCTATAGATACATAAAGAACTTCTCTCCACATTTAAAATTTGAAAATAAGTTATTCCAATGGCCACATAGTAGTTTACAATGATATGCTACTTAAAGGATTCTAGCTTGGGATATTAGGCAAACCATTTTTTCTGACAAATTATCTTAATTTGTATATTCTATCTTAGGATTAGCAAAAGAAAATGGATCATGCCAAAAATCTATTGCCACTATCCTGATATTGTAGCTTAAATTATTGATGCATGGATGGCGCCTCCAATAAGAAAAAGGTAGCCTTACTAAACACTACTGAATGTTTGGTAGCAATGAAGCAAAATTTAGCTAGTTTTGTAAGTGCTTAAACTACTATGTTCTATGGGACCTCTGCCTTCCTCTACCTTTCTATTTAAAGAGATTGATTTTGCAACAATAGCTACAATAAAGAGTTAGCTTACATGATGAATTTTTCCAGGTTCCAGAAGTTATTTATCAATATGCTATTAATATCTAAAATCTACTACTACAATTGTGATAAATTAGCAGGGTTTTTTTGCAATGTGGTGGCAATTTGCACTAAAGTAATGAACTCTACACCAAGCCTTTGGAATACAAATAGTATTGAAAGAACATAAAATCTCCAAAAAACTTTAAATTAAGAAAAATCTTGGATGAAATTATTAAATTGTAGATGAAAATAGAATTATGGATATGTGATAAGTGTTGATGTGATATTTTCTATCCAATATGTGGATGAATGTTGAAATTTGGAGTATAATTAATAATACTTCATATTGCCACTTTCATTGGCACTTCATAAAAAAGTGTGATTAGTTACACAAGATAATTCAATTTGTATGCCTTGCAAGAATAACAACAACAAATTACACTAATTTGGAAATTATGTGAAATTGTCAAATGGAGGTTTGCTCTTAAAGTGACCATTTCAAAGTTAAATGCCTTTACGGGGAAGCTAAAATTTTTATAAATTTTTTTAAAAAAAATTTGTAGAAAGAGAAAATGGAATTGGTATTGAACTACAATCATTTCATTGATTTTTTGGACCTTTATGGAATTTGTTACAAATTTTTGAAGTTGAAACATAGTAGTTACAACAAGTGACCACCTCTTCAAATGTATGTAATTGGTACATTGAAGAAAGCAAAATGTCCCTTGTGTCATGATTGCTTTAGAGCATGGATGCTTTTAGAATAGACTATTGTATAGAAGATAATTCAATTTGTGTGTTGCGCAGTAATAACAATAGTAAATCATACTAATTTGGGAATTATGTGAAATTGTCAATTGCACTACTATGGTGTGTGTCTGTGATCAAATGATGAATTTAATGTGATCTAAAATATTTTTATACTATTTCAAATAGTAAGTGTGATTGTCATCCAAATTTCAACCAAATTTCACCTAAATTCTTTTAACTTTAATGTTCATTTTTATTTTGATTCATTGTAAATCTTAATAGCCTTGAATGTAGTAGCTTTTGAAGGGACCTTACGATTGGAATATAACTGTAATAGAAAGTTGAACTATTTTGCTTCACCTTATTTGTGAGGGTTGACTATAATATGTCAAATTCACATTATTTTAAATAAAAAATAGGCTAATATAATAATATATTATATTAATTCCATAAAACAAATAGAAATTTGTAGCACCACTAATTTTGTAGTTTGTGGTCTCAAGAAAAAAATCTATATAAAAATAAAATAAGATATATAGTACATTAAAAAAAATATAGTACCAAACACAATGCAATAGTATATGCTAATTAGCTATAATGACTACTCGAGTTCATCAAAAATTGCCCCATGATTAAATTATACAATTCCACAAATTGTTCACAGTAGTTGCACGTTACATAGTCTCTTAATATTTGGAAACCTCCAAACTTTTACCTCCATGGGATTGATCCTTCGAGAAGACACATGATTGAATTACACATAAGCTAGTCAATGTCTGAGGTCTTCTATAAGTGGTGCAACAATGCCATCACAAGTAAGTAAATAGGTCTTCCCTTGTTGACAAAACTAGATTTGTCATGAATTGTCATACCATGGATCCAAAAATCATGAATTTTACCTTCTCTTTTTCAATTAGACAAAGTGAATTGATTAACACAAACATAGAACCTCTTTACGTTGAGATTGAACTTTCATGTCACCGCATGTAACGTTTGTAATTGAATCTTGTTCAATAATGCTCAAGAGAAGAGTACCATGATTATGATAAAGCCCCTTGTCTTGTGGAAAATAGCAAGCCTCTCCTTATCCAATATCCAATAAGTGTCTGCCACCTGAACAGTGAGCACCGTTCACGTTATGATACCGGTATGCTTGTAGCAAAAGGTCGTTGCTGCACTTGCGCGCTCCCATCTGAAATCGTCCTGAAATGATAACTGGGGTCCAGTGCCAAGTCGGGATGAAAGCAACCAAAACAGATGAATGTTGGAATAAGAAACCCAAAGTGGATGAATAGACTCACTGATTGTAGATGGACTACCTGGCAAAAGTCAGAATCTCGAACCTCCGTCGGTACAGTATAGGCGGACGAAAGGAAGAAAGCGTCCCCGGCCACACAGTCAAGGCGGCAACGCCTGAAAAACGACGAACGAAATCTGGAAAAGACGAACGAAAGTCGAAGACGACGACGGAGTGCGTTACTTTCGCTCTGTTTCCGCGTTGCCTTGTTCCCTTTGCCAGTTTCCTATTCCCTTTCTCTTTGCTTGTGCTCGGCTGCTCGCCTGCTTCAGCTGCGCCGGTGCACGCTTGCGATCCCTGCACCTGGGTCTTCATGTGTGATCACGGGGCGCTTTGCTAGCAGCCATCGTCTGCCTCTCTGGTGAGTCTTGTTGCGTTCTCGTCTCCCGTACGCTTACTTTGGCGTCGAGCTCTTGCAAGCGCTCTTGCTCTCCCGGGCGGGTTCCACTCCGAGAGTCGGTGCTTACTCTGCTTTGTGCTTTCGCTCATTCCTATTTCTAGCGCCTGCGTGTGCCACAGTATCACGTCTCACTATTTTATAGTATAAATCCTTGTTGCATTGATGCTCCTCCCCTGTTGCTGGCATTCCGTGCCCTTGGATCTCTGTCATTTCCTTCGCTTCTGTGTTCGCTTGGTGCCCCTGGGGCGATTCACAGTGGTTTGTCCAAGCGAAGGCACCTGAAATTGGTTCGCGTGTTCCCCCATCTTGGATGTCGTGATGCGATTCATTCTTCCTTCGGGAACTTCACCACCCTGATTTATCGAGAGTGATTTGGGGTTGCCACTTCCGAGCCTTACAGGTAGAGATCTACCCGGGCTCGACGATATTGTTCCCTGCGAAGACCGGTTTGTGTTTGATTCTTGATTCTTTAGCGCCGTGTTACTGGTTTTTTTTTTGAGGGATTCAGGCGATATTACGAGTTGCAAATGGATTTTGGAAGCTTATTTGAGAGATGGGAGTTGGATGTGCTGTGAATGCTCTTGCGGAAGCTAGATCTGTTCTGAATCGAAGTTTCATCTCGAATGAGACACAGAAAGGATTTCTGATCGCTCAAGTTTTTGAGAGGGGTCACTGTAGAGCATCATGCTTCCCACGTACATTTTTCGTTCAGATTCACTGTTTGTTTTGAAACGAGATCGCGTTCTGATAGGGAATTCAACTAGTATGAGAACCGTGAAAATCTCTGTCGTTTTATGGGTGTGGTTGTTTAGGGCACAATCTTCACCCTATGGACATGATCACTTTCCATCTTAGTTTAGAATTGTGGGCAGGTATGTGAGGGCGTTCACGATTTTGTTGCAGCAAGGGGCTGTGTTGGTTGGATTTATGCCGAAACCAGCTCGATAAGGGTTGCTGGATTCTTCACGGTGAAATGGATCTTTTCAGCATCGGGTGTTGGTCGTCTATGTCGATCTGCTTTTGTCTCGCTAATATCACGCGCTTCGACTTGCTTGTGGTAGGATTCACGATGGGGTCTCCGAAGATCGCGAACTTCGACAATGCAAGGAAGCGTCGTGTGACTTGGTTGTTCGTTGTAGCCGGGCTTTGTTGCTTTTTCTACACTTTGGGTTCGTGGCAAAGCAGTGGTTCTCTCGTGGCGGTGGGTGGCAAGGCTGGAGAACCCTGTCCGTCATCGGTGCTTGATTTTGGGGCGCATCACGGGTTATCAAGCAAGACTAACGATGGGCTCAAAATTGAGCAATTTTCTGCTTGTGCCATGAAGTACAGTGAGGTCACGCCCTGTGAAGACCCGAAGCGTGCTATCAAGTTCCCCAGAGCCAAGTTGGAGTATCGTGAGCGTCATTGCCCACCGAAGAATGAGCAACTTAGATGCCTGGTTCCAGCTCCTCCAGGTTACAAGAATCCCTTCCGGTGGCCTGAAAGCCGCGATTTCGCATGGTACGCCAACACTCCTCACAAGGAACTCACAGTGGAGAAGGCCATCCAAAAGTGGGTGCAGTTTCGTGGTGAAAAGCTCTACTTCCCTGGCGGTGGAACGTTCTCTGCGGGTGGCGCGGACCAGTACATTTCGGACATTGCTGCTCTCATTCCCTTGGATGATGGATCCATTCGCACGGCCATTGATACTGGCTGTGGGGTAAGTACTTCCTCTGCTTCTAGCATTGCTGTTCTTTCACACTCTCCTTTCGACAGTTGTCGAGCCCATAGTCTGTAATGATTGGTTTATATTGGGAACCTTGAGCAAATCCGTTTTCTCATTTACTCTCTGCAACAGGTGGCCAGCTGGGGAGCGTATTTGCTGAAGAAGAACATCCTGGCCATGTCGTTCGCACCACGAGATACTCATGTCTCTCAAATTCAATTCGCTCTAGAAAGAGGAGTACCTGCCATTCTTGGAATCATGGCCACGATTCGGATGCCCTACCCGGCACGGTCATTCGACATGGCACATTGCTCTCGCTGCCTCATTCCTTGGGGCAAAGGGGGTAAGCAACAGCGGCACCCACTGACTGTAGAAAAGATGTAATTCTAAAGTGTAGTATTTCTCCTGGATTTGGTACAAATGTAGCAACGAAGATGTCCGCAGTGTTCTCACGTCCTCGACGTGGGGTGCCCGTGTTTTGTTCACAGGAGGTCTGGTTGCTACATTCTTACCTTAGATTTTATTTTCAGACTTATTTCCTGTGCGATGTTCCTGTACATTCGGAAGTATGTTCATGTTCCTTCCTAGAGCTCTTGTATGATGACATTGTTGACGTTAGGCAACCCTGCTGGTGTCCTTGGATCGAATGTTAAGCTAGTTGGTGTTGGATTTTATTAAGCATCCGTTGGCGAAACTCTTTTTGCTTTCAGTATTTCAATATTAATACTTGGTAGACTTGTGCTTTTCTGATGGAGTAGCTGACCGGTATGATGCGGTCAACTGTTTTGTCCGCCTTCTAAATTTCCTTCTAAAGTATAGTGCTATGACGCCTCTCTGAAAGTGATGGGGTATGTGTGCAGATAACATGTACCTAATTGAGGTGGACCGTGTTCTGAGACCTGGCGGTTATTGGATTCTGTCCGGTCCTCCCATTAACTGGAAGAAATACTACAGGGGTTGGGAGCGGACCCAGGAGGATTTGGAGGCGGAGCAGGACGAAATTGAGGACGCTGCTCGTCGTCTGTGCTGGAAAAAGCTGGTGGAGAAAGATAATCTGGCCATCTGGCAGAAGCCTCTGAATCATTTGGACTGCATAGCTTTTCATAAGAAGAATACCGAAGTCCTTCCTCGCATCTGCAGCAGTTTGGAGCACCCTGATCATGCTTGGTGAGTTCAATTCCAGTTCCTCCGTCTTGTTGGTTGAGCACTTAGACTAATCCATCTCAAGGGATTTTAGGCAAGTGCTGCTCAGGAATACTTACCCCTTGAAATTTACCCCTTTTCTACATGCTCTCTATGAAACATACACGGTGTGTGTGCATAGGGCGTGGGTCTCCCGAGCAGCACTTTACCCGTGGATTCGTAGGCCATTATCGAGATTAAATTATCATTGAGGAATGTTGATGTTATGATCTTGCACTGATAACACAGAAAGATATGGTCTCATCGTAGCAACCCTGAGATGGATGCTGATTTTCATTCCTCCAATTTCTGTGCAGGTATCGCAAGATGGAGTCTTGTATCACTCCACTTCCTGAAGTTATGAGTAAAAACGAGGTCGCAGGCGGTGAATTGGCCAAATTCCCTGCCCGCGTGAAGGCCATTCCCCCCAGAATCGCGAGCGGGAGTGTTCCCCTTATGACGGCTCAGAAGTTTAAGGAGGACTCCAAGCTGTGGGAGAAGCGGGTCACATACTACAAAACTCATCTGATCCCTCCACTTACTAAAGGTCGGTACAGGAACATTATGGATATGAATGCAGGTCTTGGAGGTTTTGCTGCTGCCCTCGTTAAGGAACCTGTGTGGGTCATGAACGCCATGCCCCCTGAAGCTAAAGTGGACACTTTGGGTGTCATATATGAGCGTGGTTTTATTGGAACCTATCAAAACTGGTATGCTTCCTTTCTCTTTTGATGCAAAGCTTCTTGTACTGTTCACTGTCTTCTCCTGGAGGGCTTTACAATTTTCCAGCAGTCACTGAGTTGTTAGGGGATTGACGACTGTCAGAGTATGTACGCATTTTACTGGTGATCTAGTTTAGCTATCCATCGTGGAAGAAGCACATCGACTTTGTTTTGGTTGACCTCAGTGCATGATGTTTCCTTCTCATTGTAGTACTTTACGCTTGTGGTGTTATTTCACACTTGACCCTTCAATCCTCTTTTGGAAGCTTAGTCTCAGTTCTGTGCGAGTTCAATTCATGCTATGTGGTGGCGGAAGTAAACATTACTGGACTGACGAACTGAGTGGAATTGGCTTTAGGTGCGAGGCATTCTCCACGTACCCACGAACCTACGACCTCATTCATGCCGACAGCGTGTTCAGCATGTACCAGGACAGGTATGCCATTCAAAATTGGCAATTTTCTCTTGTGCTTGGCATCTTGAACAATGTTGATGACGTCTTCGTTGATTGTCCCTGGCACTCTCAGGATAATTCGCCTTGTGGTATTTATGCGTGAAGATGAATTTTAGTCTCATGTACTCTAGAAGTGGTTGTCCTGGGTATTGTCAATTGAATGTAAATTGTGGAACTTGGGATTCTTGCAGGTGTGATATCACCTACGTGCTTCTGGAGATGGACCGGATTCTGCGTCCCGAGGGTGCAGTGCTGGTCCGCGATGAAGTTGATGTTTTGACGAAGGTGATGGCCATCACTCAAGGAATGCGTTGGGAATGCCGATTGGCAGACCACGAGGATGGCCCATACGTGAAGGAGAAGGTGATGGTCTGTGTCAAGACTTACTGGGTTGGGGAGGTCAATGCGGCCAACTCAACATTATCAGATTAAGCGAAATGGTTGTATCATGTGTCACAACAAATTTAAGTACACAGCCTCTGCCTCTGGTTTGTGAGGCAAGAATAGCATTTAATTTGAGTTATTTTGTTAGTCATAGAGCATGTACAGGCTACAGAGCCTATCTCCCTTTTATCAGATCAATTTAGAAAGTGCTTGCCAACTCTCAAAGTGAAGTGTCTGGCTGATGCTTCTATTCCTTTTTTTCCAATTTTTTAGTTGACTGTGCTCGTGTCATCTGCATCCGCTTGCTTAACGTTGTTGGTTGTTTACGATTGGAAACATTGATTGGAATGATTTAATTACGTTGTCTCTACACGAGTAGAAGCATGGGTTTGGTAGACTGGTCGCATGATCGCTTAAGTTACCGTAAACCCTAAATCCACCAAAGCAATCCTACAAAGCAATCCTAGAGTTAATTAATTAAGCTTGATTGTAGTTGACATGTCCCAAATTTATACTTTGTCAAATGGACTTGAGCTTATACAACATTTTTGGAAGAGTGATTTTGAAGAAAATGTTTTAAAATAAGCTTGATTGTAATTGATAATTTAACAAGCTAAGATAATATTTTGGAGATAATATTTTTGGACTTTAATTAAATTTGACTAAATTTAACATGTCCCAAAGTCAATTTTTGTACTTGTTGGGATGCATGGATTTTAAATAAGTAACTTCAAAGATCAAATTAGCTTGAAGTAAAACTTTTGTTCATGATTCTACCATTACTTCAACTCTAGTCTTAATGCCTAGTCTTCAAGGTCCATAATTCTACTAGTGCTAAGTAGGAGTTAAGAGGCCTAAATTGGAAAATATTGTAGTAGGATAAATATAGATTTGAAGTTGTATGAATGTTCTTAGCTCAAGATTCAAAGCTTCTTAGACTTTTGAGGAAAGTATATTAATTCTATTATCAAAGTACTTTGCCAAAATGATTTGATTTTTGGACCAATAGGTGCATTCTTCATTTCTACAATGATCTAGAAAATCATTCATTGTCCACTTTTTGGTTGAGGCATTCTTGTAGGGTAAAGTAATACCTCAAAAATTCAAAACTTCTTCAAATATAGTTGAATTATTTCATGTATTGCTAAAGATTTTAATATATCTATTCATTTCTTAGCTTACAAAATTGGAGAAACTACCAAAATTGGATTTGAATTTGTAAATATGTTAATCCCTAAAACACAACAATATCACTTACATATTAAAAGATTATAAAATTTGATCATGAGGGTGTTAAAATTGTGAAAGTGATTTGAAATCTTTCAATCCCCTTTTAACATTTCAAATTTTAAAAATTGGTCACCAAAAAATATGAGGTTAAAGGACATAATATGCATAATCCCAATCAATTTATGGCTTCTCAAAATCTCTTCTAGAATTTTTAAAAATGGATTTCTAATGTGAATCTTTTCTCCAAGATCTAGTGTATTTGAGGCTCACTTCCAAGAGTTCTCAACACGATGAAAAGTAAAGATTGCAATGGACATCCTTGGACAAAATCTTGAATAGAAAAATTATAATCAATCATTTTCAAAATCAGATTTTTGATGCTAAAACTAGACTTCAAAAATGATTTTTCAAAAATATAAAATACTAAAAGTAGAAACTGAATTAGGTTTATTTAACTTCAAAACATTGTTGATACCAAAGTTTGGTGCTTCAGAGGCATTTGGGGGTTAACTCATAAATATTGAGTGGATAGAAGTGAATAAAATGTAAAAGTGCAAGTATGGCGAATTTCATTAAAATGGTAGCATTCTAGAAATCTGGCGGTTTTACATCTATACTTGTCTTAGATGTTCAAACCAACTATTGTGAAAGTGGCAAATTTCATATTCTATTTTAATGAAATTTTCCATAAGTATAAAAATTTTAGTATATGATGTCTTATTCAACAAAAATTTCAAGGACAATACAAAAATTTCTCAAGTCTAATTCAAGATTGAATCTATAATAGTGCATCTAGTTTTGAATGGTAGGATTAATTGTACATGTAGGAGTTCAAAAGAAAAATACAACGAGAATTTAAGAATTAAACTTAATAGAAATCTTTGATGCAATCACATATTGGGAAGAAATCAACTTCAAATTATTAAAGTCTTCACTAGGCTCTCATATATAGGCATTGCATGTATTATGCAAGAATCTACCTAACTCACTTTAGTAATATGGTTTAAATTAGATGTACTTATCATATGTCATTATCTAGATTAGGATTGTAACTTTCTATATTACACTAACAATGATATCTAGTGTCATTTATACTAATTGATTTCAAATGTTATAAGTTTTTGTGTGATCAATATTTTTATCAAAAATATAGATATCAATTCTATTTAAAGAAAAAAAAATCTTTAATAACATTGTTGGTGAAAATATTTATTGTGCATAAAAACTTGCAACTTTTTGAAATCGATTAGTGTGGGTATCACTACATAACATTATTAGTCTATTGTAAAAGTGTAAAATAGCAAGGGATGTCATCGGTGGTCAAAATAGTTTCCATTATTTTCATCAACTATCAACTTATACTATATTGATTTATCCTTTTAGTGAAGTTACAAAATTAATTTTATGCAACCAAAAAATTGTAGAAATTTATGCGATACAATAATATTTCAACCTATGCTAATTTAGACTACTATGACCATATACAAGGGAATTTCTTGGCATAAATCACTATGAAAAACTTCCTAAGATGAAAAATAAAAACAACTTGGATGAAAATGTATATCCAAAAATGAAAATTCCTACAAAATTTTAGGTGGTACTTTTGGAAAAATTTGATTGTATTAAAAGATATTTGAGATTTATAATGAGATTGATGAAAGATTCATTTGGCACACAAATCACAATCACCAACTACCGAGGTCATGAGTATTTCCATTCAAAGATCCCACTTTACTACCGAGGCATATAGTATTTGATAGTTTGATGGTTCAACCAAGTTCACCTTCTTATCGAGGCATTTCATCAACAACTATATAAGGCACTTGGCTTCACCACCATGTACACTTGTTCATTTCAACTTGTATTGTTGTTAGATGCTAGTATAATAAGTGCAGATTTTTTTGGTTTTCATTTTTAGATGATAAGAAAAATAGTGTACATGGTAGGTAATGGTATTTCAGATATTTGGAAATCTTTATTTCTAGTGCAGCCAATCAAGTTCCAATTAGAGTGTTAGCACAACTAGGAAACACTACAAGGTTGTTGTATTCTTCATTGTCTCCCCTTATCAAGATCCGCATCAAATAACAATAGTGAATAGAACTCTACTAGTGTAGAAAGGAGAACTTTCTTGAACCCATGGCTTCACGACAACAATTCTATGTGAAATTGAAGGAAGGTGAAACCACAATTGTTTCATGGAAGAAGTTGGTGTCAAGTGCCAAAAGAGAGTTGGAGTTGGAGATACCTTCAAGCATTGTAGCAAACTCTAACTCTTCATTATTGAACAATCCGTATGATGAAGAATTAGATAAGTATTTTGTGAAGGGAAAGATGAGGACAAAGCATTTGGGATATTTTAAGGAATAGAGGAACACTTCAAAAGATTAGTGAACCTACTCCAATTGCAATTGTACACCCATCAAAAAAAAAGCATGTAGAATCTAAGCAAACAGTGCAAGTGTACCTTTGCCACTTAAAGTTGTGGTAACTAAATAAAGGATATACAAACACCTTGTAACAAGGAAGAAAAGGGAATCAATGGAAAGCAAGATCTTTTACAATAGTGAGACCAAGAACGATGCCAAAACTAGGAAATTGAAGTTGTAGAACCGCTAGGAAAAGGCAACACAAGGAATAAGATAAGAGGTAAGAATAGGAACCAAAGAAAGGCAAGAAAATTAAACTTCTACAAGGGCAAGATTAAGAGCCATGCCAAGCTTAGAAATTGGAGACAAAAATTAGAATTAGAAATTTATTTCTATTGAAGTGTGTTAATCCCCTTATGTCTTAAATCCTTTAACCATAGATTGGGATCAATCTTCAATTTTGTTTCTTTGTTCCAATTATATTATAAATTAATGTTATACCACATTGTAAATTTTTTGGAGTCAAAGCTATGTGTTTTGAATTGTGTATTATGTTTTTTCAAGTCTTGAAAGGAAGCTAGAATTCTTATGAATTGTTGAAGATTTTTCTTATATATGTCAAAAAATTCAATTCAATTACTAAATGTGCTAGAGAATTTCAAATTTTACAAAACATTTATAGAAAAATTCTATATCTTTATAATATCAAAGTGTCCATTGAAAATGATGAAATCCTTAAAAAGTTCGAATTGAAATAAAGTTCATGATATTCATCAAAACTTAAATATAAACAATAAATAAAACAATTGACATATTTTTTAATAATATGATTGAAAAGAAGATGGAGCTCCAAAAATATTGAAGTAGGGAGATTTAAAATCAAACACCTATTTTAAAGTGTGTCTTAACGAATTTAGATAATAAATAGAATATTTATTATAGAATATTTTACTCTAGAACATTAAAAAAAGAATACAAATTTAAAAATCTATCAGTAACTTTGACATGTAATAATTACATTTATTAGATGATAAAATATCCTCTAGACTTTACATAAGTTCAATCATAATATGCCAAGAGAATATAATGATATATTAAATGTTAATTTCTCTCTCTATATGATAATAATTGTAGGATCCAACATTATATATTTATAATATAATGATACAATAATATATTTTTTATAAATTAAATTTTCTATTTTTTATGATTTATGAATATTTAGTCTATTCATTGTATTATTTTTTATTCAATATCATTGATATTAATCATTACGTGAAGTACGTAATTATCAATAGAGTATTAGTATACTTTGTGCCGTTGCCACAACCAAAATAAAAGTTAAAATTTAAAAAAAAAATTTAATATGTAAAAGTTTTGAAATTCAATATCTTTTATGCACAAAAAAGTGCAATGGCTTTGTTGTGGTGTAAAAGGTTGTGCACTTAACACAAATAGAAAACTTTGAGCACAAGAGGAGTGCAAGGACTTTGTTGTGGTATAAGAAATTGTATTCATGATACAAATAGAAAACTTTCATGACAAAATAGTTCAAGGGCTTTGTTTTGTGGTGTTTAATTGGAAATGACATGTGAAATTTATGTTTTTTTCAAAATAATTTATGTTTTCTATTTGTATCATGAATTTTATTTTTTTAATTTATGTTTTTTCAAAATAATTTATGTTTTCTATTTGTATCATAATTTTATTTTTTTAATTTATGTATTTTCAAAATAATTTATTTTTGGATTATTTTCAAGATAATTTCATTCAAAAATTTTAATTTTGAAATAATCCAAAAATCCATAACTTTCACACCATATGTCCAAATCCCATGAAATAAAGCCTATGCACCCTTCTATGTAGAGCATTTTTGAATTGTACCAAGAAAGCACTTGGGGTACTTATAATTTCTTAGATCTTAGCATATGAAACAAACAAAGCAAATAAACAACCTAATTTAAGGTGTAGTTTATATTATACTAAATAAATAAATTGGGTTGCCTTAATAATTAGATCGTCTTACTCAAAAAGTTACTTCATAACTCACTACTTGTTCAAATGAAGATGCAAGCCACTATCTAAACCTAGGCCATGAATCAATGCACCAACCCATGCAACTCATTACTGCATTGTTCTACAATGATTATACATATTCATGTAATGTAGAATGTTGAGAAATTAGTGTAGGGCAACCTAATTTCACTATTTAGTGTAGTTAACATAATCCTAGTTTTGTTCAACTTGAGTAATTGACAATGTTACTTATCTATTCTAGCTTATTGGAAGGCAAGTATAGAATGACCAATTTGATTGATGAGATTAATATGAATTATATAATTCAAATTGGATTAAAAAAACTTTATATTAGAATCAGTGAAGAACATTGTATATATTGGTCAAAAAGTGAAGAGAATTAAACAAAAAAATATTTCTCTATATAAACCTTTCAAGACTACTAAATAACTCAATTTGGGCTACTTAATCCTTTAGGGTTTAATTATAATTGGTATAATAATTATGTAGAATTTAGGATTGGTGCTAACTCATTGCTCTTTTGCTACTCAAATTCTCAGCATGAGATAGTTTCCATATGTCCATATACGAGAGGTCATGAGTCAATTGATTGTATGTACTGGAAAGAGGTTCATCTTTGGAGTGATGAGTTTATAAGTCTCCATATTTGCCATCAATCCTCTTTGCTATGTATAGATGAACCATTAATTTATCAATGAAGCACTTGATGATTTCTCTCAAATATATTTTGTCCTTAGAAGTTGGATTTGTTCATGGTTGTTAGCATAAAAAATGATGCTATTATTTATGTATTCCTTACTTGTAGAGGCTAAGGGAGCTGATTAATTTCTAATCTATAGGTTGCTCTCTTTCTATGAAGTTGTGGTGTAGTCTTGTAGTAGTTGTGGCACATTATAATTGGTTGCAAGGCTCTTAATATTGCAACCAACCCTTGGTTGATTTTGCAATTAGCTTATGGTCACAAATAGAAAGATCTATGTCACTATTATAGGTCAAAGAGAATTTTCCACTAAAAAATGCATAGCAATTACATTTTGGAAAAATATGCAATCCTTTCAAACTCTATTTCTGTGCATGGAAAAAATTCCACATTCAAAACACTATGATTTAAATATGTGTAATTGCTTCAGTCGTTAAAAATGGGTTAGCTCTCTTATTACAAATGTTGAAAGGATTGAACTTCAAGGAATTTCTTTGCCTAATCTTTGCCTTCAATGCAACACTAATGCTAGTGTGTGAGCGCAAAGACATAAACCTATGACCCTTAAGCCTAGTTGTAGGTATATACCTAGAAACATTTGAAGGTGACTATTGTAATATATGCACCTATATTATAGGTACACTACAGTATGGAAAGAATCTTTTTATCTAGGTACCATTAGATTTTTTTGGGGGGTCTGGAGGGCCGTTTGGGTTTGTTCCTCGTAATGTTTCTTGAGCAATTTGAGAACGGCCACTCTCAGAATTTTTATTTTTTTAATAATTTTTTTAAAATTTTAAAAATGCAAAAATAAGTTGGAAAAAGAAGATAAAAAAGTAATGTGGCAATGGCTATGCCACGTCACGCAGCTGTTGCAGGGTAGTGGAAACCTAGCTGAGTGCAGGGGAACTCACAACCCTCTTGCGGGCTGAAATCTCATCTAATGCTATAATACAGACACCTATAACTATAAAAAAAAAGGTTTATAATACAGACTCCTATGCTCATGAGCTCATAAATTTTATACTCACATACTAACAATGTACATGCTACTCAAATCAACAAATTAAAATATGACTCTTTCACCCAACACAAAGATCAAATGATTACATTTGTGGCTTTTAGCCTAGTAATAAGCCGAATGACAATTTTAGGTTCGACAATAATTATGATTTCTAAGTTTCTTCTATAGTAATCATCTTGTGGAATACCACAAAGGCATGTCTCTTGATTGGTTGTTAATCAACATACAAAGAATATATTAATGTCTTGATTGTTAAATGACTCTAAAATTTAATGGACAAGACTACAATCTTTGTGCAATTATTTTCAATGTGTATGGTAGGGATGGCAAATGACAAAGTAATAAGGAAGAATGCAAACAAACAAACAAACAAATAAACAAAACCCCTCCTAAGAATGAATATTTTGTTCAATATAAATGTAGATTTTTCATCCAAATTCATTCTGGTCCCATAGACTCACCTATTATAGTTAGCTTTGGCAATTCTCCCTAAGCCAAGAAAGAAGAGAGATGAGTGGATGGAAAGGTACAAATAAAAAATCTTTTTCAATGAATAATACATCTAATTGTTGTCCACAATAGATCAACATATTGAAAAATTCAACTTGTTTATATGAGGATCAACATTTAGAAGAACATTTTATAAACACCTTATCTTAGTTATAAATTTTCAACTTTTTTTATGCATATTGAATATCTACTGATAATTGATTGAAGAAATTTTATGCAAATGCAATAATTTGTTATTAGGTTCTTTATGGGTAATGATAAGGTAGGATGAACTATTTTCAAGCAAAGTTCACTCAACTACAAGAACTACCACTAGAGTCATAATATTCATCCAATTGACAATTATTGTTGAATTAGTATGACTTGATTTATTGATCAATGTTTACCATCAAAACATTTATTTGTTACAAAATTAGTTTCATATCCCTCACAAGTCATAATTGTAATTTAGGTAAACCCTTAACTAATGGAATATTTTATATTTAGATAAGCTATAGTTACAAAAAGACATTTGAAAAAAAAAGATATTACAAATATTTAGTGATTTTATAATCCCTATCAAAATTGTTCTAAAATAGTATCTAGTGAAATCACAAATATATAGAAAAAAAATGTATTTTGGATGAATTTTTTTCCATCTAGTCCTTATCTTTCTATATTACTTTTAGATCCAATAATTTTAAAATTTTAATGTAGATTTAAATTATCAAAAATATTGTTTGAAGTTTTTTTTATAGTTTAAATTATATTTAATATGATAAAATACTAATTCAAAATAAAAAGTTGAAAAATAAATAATTTTTTATTCAACTATAAATGAAAAAATATTTGGCCCTCAATTATGAGAAAAAATAATTCTTAGTGCATGTATACTTTTTAGTGCAGCTTAACAATCTATTTGAACTTTGTTTGGTAAGTTCCAAAATTTTAAAAACTACGAGGCTTTGAAGTCAAATATAAATAAAAATTGAAATATAAAATTGAAATGATATTAGTATTTTATGAAGTACATAATTTATAGCAAGGTTTAAAAGTTTCAAAATTGTAAAGATATTTTTTTGTGGCTATCAATCATTTTATTTGTATGTTTTCTTGATGTATTATAATCAAGTTCAAACTCCAACTCAAATTTGTAAGAAAATTAAACAAGTTTATTGGTAAGAAATGTTTCTATATACATAATACAATCTTTCCAATAATCAAATCCAAATTTTTCATCAAATGTTGGATTTGTAAGGGGGAAAAAAACTTCTCTAGAAAATTATCTTATTAGAATTAAATTATTTTTTGGTAATTTAATTAACCTAAAGTTTATGGACTTTGAGGTAGTTGAAGCACCATAAACAAAAGATAGCCATAGTACCATCGGTAGCTAAAGCACCATGGGATATATATAATTCCAAAAAGATATACCACTAGTATGTACATACTACACCTAACAAGTCTTTACATATTCAATAGTATGAAGAAAAAAAATACTCCATCCTTCTCAAAATGATCCTCTTTTTTAACAAGATGTTTTAAAAAAGATGTTCTGGATGAAGGTTGAAAATAATAGTATTCAAATCCATTTTGAGCTATAAGTAGAATTGATGCACTCCTATTGTCCTAAAAAATTTGAGTTTTGAATTAGTTTTCAAATTGTAGTTGTGGAGCATTGAAAAATGGGATTTTCTTGCCATTTGGGGGAGCATTTGTGTCCACTCATTTGTCCAATCTAGCAGAGTTCCCACATTGGCAAGTTGTTGCTGTGCTATTCCCGCACTTTTATGTTATGTCATTTGACCCATGGATGCCATACTATGTGATGTGTATGTACCTTTGGATCTAAAGAGCTTTTGTATGCTATTGTGGAGTAAATGAAATGAAATAACCAAAAAAAGTCATTTGAACATCCTAACAATTTGGATACTAAACAAATGAATACCTCATTTTGAGCGAGCTATATGTGCATCCCTATTTGAGACTACTGAATTCATTTTGTTTTTCAACATGAATGCTAAGTCTTTTACATATTCTATGACAAGTGTTTCTATACAAATACTGGTGAAATCATAGTTTATTATTCTTTGTTAACCAAAATGTAAAAGCATGTCACTTTTGACAAGACAATTTTTTTAAAAGCACTAAGAATTCCCGTACTTCCACATCATAACATAAAAATTAATTTAGGACACAAAATACATGGGAGCAAGAAGATCATTTTAGAACAAAGGGAATATCTCAAGTAGTATATTCAACAACTTAGTCAATGAAGGAAATATAATTAAGTTGAACATCTCTACCAATATCTCTTTTCTATTTGTCAAATGGCAAGATACAGTCACATCTTTTGTCTTTCTTCTCATCACCAATGCAAGGTTGATGCATGTGAGAAGTTGCAAGTGATTAGAATCTATTTGAAATCACAATTAAGATTGAGTAAAGTCATGATCATTTTATTTGTTTGCAAGTGAAACCCATAGATTTGACTCTTTCACTCAACTCTCAAGGTATTTGATTGCATCTCATTGCAAATCAAATTGTTGATTCATTACATTTATTTTAATGATAGCTAGTCCTTCTAGGCTTAGCTTCTTGGACATGTTTGATGGTGAGAACTTCCATGCTTGGAAGCTTCAAATGTCCTTCCTTTTGAATAGAAAAGGATATTGAAAATTGGTGAAGAACCAAATCCGTTTCTGAATTCTGCTGCGAATGCATCAAGAAATATCCAAGAAGGGGTGTCTATTCGCCTTTCTATTTCTCGCCATTTTCTGCATCCCAACACCTTTCATTTGCCAAATATCAATTCTCCTCACAGTGATGTGATTAGTGCCATTGTTAAAGAGGAAAACATGAGCCTGTTCATTCACTGCCTTTGTTGGATAAACGCGAGAGGTGATTGCCATGCGGCCTCCCTGCACAAAGTTCTCAATGATGGAGTGGTCCACCTGACCCAGCAGAACCAAAACACGTTAGCAAGTTTCCATGAACCACAACATCTTGTTAGACATGAACATTTCCATCCAGACATTTTTTTCATGCATCCGTATATTCCTAGAAATCTTTTGTAAATTTTGTAGCATTTGTAGAGTCCCTATTCTCAAAACAATTTTGTTAAAATTTCTAATATTGAAAGAGAGAATGATTCACTTCAGGAACTGGGTTATAGTGGTTCTCAAATGATCTGAACGATGATGTGATATAAAAATTTGAAAAACTGCCATATTTTGAACTTTATGCTTCGTATTCATCCCAAAAATCTGTGTTGAAAATCATCAATATTCACATCAAATTTTTAGACAGACCTTTAGGAGCTAAACCCTAAACCCTAAACAGAAAAACTCGAAATCTAACAAATTCCAGCGTTTTAAGGTATTGTGACCACGTTGCTAGGCTTGCACCCAAATCAGGATGACACGCACCACAAGGGGCCTCAACCAAGCACACAGAGCTGCCAGGAGACGGCACTGAGCACATGTTATCGGCAACTCTTGGTGCACAAATATTGATAGAATTATTACTAAAGAGGTCAACGATGGGACAATAAAACAGGAAAAAGAGACTCACCAACACGCGCAAAGATAAAAAATCTTCTGTGGGTAACATACGGACGTTGCCCCAGTATGCGGAGCTGTCAACACCATCCAACAAAGAAGATCTGCACAAAAGGCACTTGGATCGGGTTATATAGATATCTGCAAAAAAATTCCACCTTCCAAATCCATTATTCTACGGATACGCATGAAGTAACATTTGATTATACATGGAACCAGCAGATGCACCAACAATAATGCTCCATAAAACGCAAAATGAGCTCTCAAGTTTGAAGCTAGTATAACCTGCTCTGGTCACTGCAAAAGTGTGTGGCCCATCGTCCATCTTTGGACAGAGATATATAGAAAAAGACTGCAGTCTGCTCTTGCAAGGCATCGTCTGCCATGACCAGAAGCCCAAATGGTCCAAATATGCCTCGCTGGGCTGACCCTCGGTTACTGCAGTCAAATGGGTTGTCGGAGTGTCTATCATCATTCATGCTCACGTTGGACACATCAGGATACTCGAACATAACCTCTATATCCAGCTGCACGTACAAATGTCAATGGACTTTGAGTAGCTCATAGATATGGGAGTATGGTGCATCCATCTCGCCACCACCACTAGCTCCAAACCGAAAGTTTGTTCCCACTATGATATAGACTCCTAGCAGTCTTCAACGACCCCACCATGATTGTTTCGCATCTACCATCTGCTTCATATAGTTCTTGTCTACAGATTCTGACACATCAATCAAAATGTGCACGTGATGTCTTTGGAAACGAGCAAGCAGGTTCAAGACGCCAAACGGCCTTAAAATCGAGCTTAAAATCAAAAGCTGGATGGGCGTTTTCACCTGGCCTCCAGAGGATCCCTCGATTTTGACGATACTGGCTGCCTCCAATTTCACCTTGGTTTTTGATATTTTATTACCTCTCAAAGATTTCACCTCTTCAACTGGAGCCTGTATGAGGTTATCCCCTAATTTGCTGTCCAGCAACACTGTCCTTGGTATTGCCTGCAATGAGGATACCATTTCAAAAGGTCAGACAAGTATCTAAGAAACTCATTCGGGCAGGCTTCTGTTTACAAAGACAATTTGCTTACCAGCAGAGATGCCCAGCCTTTGGCAATATCCTGAGTTTCGGTGTCGGATTCATTGGACCATCCCCAATTAATGCGACGCTGCTTCACGGGGTCATAAAATGACTTTGAAGCGTAGAACTTGCCATAATCGTATTGCAGCCCATAGATGACATCGAAATCTCGGTTCATGGGAGTGAAGGCATCAGTAACCTCGTTGTACAAACCCACCGCATAGTAGTCACGATGGGTATCGAAGGAGCTCACTTTCAAGACATGCATGACTGAAGGTCCCCGAGTAGATGTGTCAAGCCCCATTCGTCCCTTCGAATCTACAGGAAAAAAGTCCAAACATTCCCACATTCCTGTCTGGGGGATTGCGCGGAGTCTGTCCTTCTTTAGTTCCCAGTGCACGAGATCATCACTCTTATAGACCAACGCCATTCCAATTTGTCTTACTTCGGCTCCCACTGTCATTCTCCACGAGCCATCCTCTACTTGCCAAGCAGTTGTAGGGTCTCTGAAGTCCCGTTTGAAAACCCAATCCGGATGCCTGAGAACTGGATTTTCAGGAATCTTTACCCATTTGCGAAGGTATGGATCACTAGCATTCGCTGGCACAGCAATGTTTTGCGTCTGTTCAAGGTCAACAGTGCAGCCTGTGTGTTTTGCCATATCATCAAAGTATCAGCAGTGAAACCGATTGCACCAAATATTCATTCTAAAATACATACCCAGTGGATTGGGGATCACAGATGACTTGCCTGTGTAAAGAATCATAGGTATGCCATCAGGTCGAATAGTAGCAGAACCAGTCCATACCCCTCCGACATCGTACCAATGGTCGGAAATCAGAGCAGGTTCAAGATCCAGCCAGTGCAGGAGATCCTTTGAGACTGCATGACCCCATATGAGGTTGCCCCACACAGCGCCCCCCGGATTGTACTGGTAGAATAAGTGATAGAACCCCTTGTAGAACATAGGTCCTGCTCCGCAAAGAATTAAAAAAATTGGGTTCAGCTCGATCAAATGCGCAACCCTAGAGCCGTACAATCAGAATATAATTTACTCGTGAAGAACAAAGTGATATCCAAACAGAAAGTTCAGGTAGAACGGAAAACGACGCACCATTGGGGTCTGTGGAATGCAAGGTCGAATCCCAGCATCCATGTCAAACCACCGAAAAACTAGGGTTAGGAGGAATGGTATCTCACAGCAGCGTCGAAGAAAAGGGAAGGGAAATGGCCTAATGCAAGAAGAAGAATCGATCATACGCACAGAAGTCAACCACGTAAATGAATGTCCAAAATTCGTAAAATCGGTGGTACCCTCAAAGAGAACCATCATATGTCAAGCCGAGTCGATTAACTCTAAACCAGAATTGCTTGCTCACCATTCATCCAGTTTTTGGCAGGCTGGAAATGATATGATGATCGGGAAAGCTCGGGCCCGAAGGCGGAAGGGTCTGCATCATTCACCCCAGTATCGAAGCTGACATCGTTCTGGACTACGAACGGATGAACAAACTTGGAAAAACCGCTCCTTCCTGAACACCAAATCGTTCCAGCGCAACCCACAAAGAAGAGGAAAATGCTCACACTGGCCCATGTGTTCTTCCATGTGCTCCGAGAGGGAGACACCTTCAACAAAATCCTCATCCTCCGCATCCTAGAATTGCAAAAGCGCAACACTCCCTCCTCTTCTTCTGTGCCATTTGACTTCAACTTACATATGCTCGGGGATCCAGATTCGGTAAAACACTTTAGTACGTTACTCAGACCCTGCCAGGCTGCAGGCAAGGGAGTTCCCTTCCCCGTCCTGAGTTGAAGAGTCAAAAGCTTCTCAAGAGGACGCCTAAACAGGCTTTGAAGATAAGATAAGTTAAGTTAAGATAGGCCCGCTTTGGGGTTGGTCATGTCGTCCACGTTACCCTGCAGGCCTGCAAAGTTGCACTGCACTGTACAGAACAGTAAGGGAGCAGCACCTACAAGAGACGTACACTGCACAAACAAGTGGAAAAAGATACCGTTCAGTCTACTGAAAACAAATTAAGAAAGAGATTAAAGTGAGGACACATTTGATGTAAGATGAGAATATGAGATGCAAACGTTCCAATTGCAACGTAAGTTATGTGAGGTTTCCAAAAAGCGCGAACGTAAACATCAATGGATCAGCACTCATTAGATTTCAAAACACGAAGTTCAATTCTAAGCAAAGAGCATGGCGTGGAGAAAGACTAACCTCTACTGTTCCCCTTTTCACACCTGTGGTTTCACAGCGATTTGATTTGCATAGAACGCCGGAGCAATCCATTAGTTGAACACAAACTCAGACTGGATCACGAAGTGCTGTACTGTACTGGAATAACCCCAACGAATCTTGCATGATGTAAGTTAGGTCAATCTCAAAAATCAAAACTGATTTCAAATAGTGTAATTCATCTTAGGAGGGTTCACTTCTCAAAATATTGTTAATAGACTTCATCTTCTAGCAGAAATATTTCTTAAACAATGATCGAAGTTCATTTTGAAACTTTCATGACGTGAAGGGCTAACGAATTCATATCAACAGACTGATAAAAGCACATCTTTGCAGGAGCTTGAGAAAACTCAACAAGGAGTACAAGAAAATAGTGCGCCTGGGGTTTAGCCAAGATCCACCCACAAACTTCGCCTTTCACTGAGATTTCTTCCCCAAGGCTACTAGAAGTTGGAGGGCTTAGCAACGTTTCAGCTATGTTTTGTAAGATGCTTCATTAATGGATGTGTTTTAAGAAAAAAAAACTGGAAATTTTGTAACTTAATCTTTGTTCATATACCAAAGTTGAATGTCAATTGTAGAATCAAGTTTTTGTATTCCATTGTTCAAACATTCATTGATACAAACATTGATGCATAATGTGAATTCTAGCATCTAGAATCCTTTGCACAATCAAAAGAACATTAAAACTAACAATACCATGCATGCTGTACATTCTAAATACCCTCCCAAATCCAAAGTTTCCAAACACTAAAAATATCAAGAATTAGATGGCTGCCCGAAGACCATGGCTCTCCATGAAGGTAAAAGTACCAAATTGGGCCTCCTAACCTACTTGTATTCAATTTCGAGTAGATCAATTTCATTGGGATTTTCTTTGTTCAATTTTATTTATTTATTGACCAACTTCTAGTAATATAAAATTTGGCTCTATTTGAATTACGCTATTCACAATATGATCGATCAAATCTACTACTCTCTACGATGAATCCTTGGTCATTTCTACAATAAGGGGTTGAGGATTTGAAAAGGTGCATTGGAACATTTATGTACCTAAATTACCATGGTAGAATTGGCAAGAGGCACAAGATCTATTTGGAAACTTACTTCCATGAATCCTACTACCATCATCCTTACCTAACATGAGAGACATTTGGTCATGATGATTGCATATGCAACCCTTGAGGTAGGTCTCCACCCATTGGACAATTGTTGCTTAATTCTCCACTAGGCACATACACCCTATATATCCTTCCATCTTGATCCTTAACATACCCTTAAACCCAAGAAACTTCAATTACAATCTCTTTCACTTTTTCCTTCTTGCAAATGGACTTCTAGATAGAAAGATGAAAATTTGGTTGTCTCATGCTAGCTCAAGACAATGAATATTTCCCACCTTTCATGGTATTTTTTATTTATTTTGGATTTAGGGTCTCAATCAAAATAGTAAATCTCAATTCAAATGCTTCATTGGCAAAGATCAAAGAACTTGTTTACTTTGATTCTATACTATTGATTGAAAATTTTTTAGACAACATCAATAAGATCTAAATGATACCATTTACATTTGTCTTTCTTTATATGGCATGTTATTTTTGTGTTTAATAGTTTTTCAAATTATAGAAAAAAATATTTTTTAAAGTAATTGAATTGATTATCATCTTAGGGAATATAATGCAAATTACTACAATTTTAAATTTAATAATATGAAATTCTATTTCTATACTATCATTATTATATTCCATGATTTTTTTGTATCACTTACATTTAATCCAATAAAGAACCACCTTATTGGAATGTCAATATTGAAAACTTTATATTTCAAGACCTTCATATATTTAGAAATGGATTACATTGTTATTTCCAAAGTCCCATCATTTTAAAGTGTTGACCAATCATTTTTGAATTTTAAAATAAATAAAGCAATGTTGTCTAAAAAACAAAAGATATTATAATCCTAACAACATTTTGAAGAAAACTCTATATGAAAGTAGAAAGTTTCTACACCTCCAAAATATTAGTATCAACCTTTTATTTTACAAATATTGTAATTAGTACATAAACAAACATTGCACATATCATGACTCTTGAAGCAACATCCTACACCTTAGAATAATTTGAAATTGATACCAACAAACAATTTAATTTTAGAAGGTCAAATTTGACTTGGAATGTATAAAATTTCATTCATTTATTGGTATATATGAATTAGGATAATCTCAATGAAATTAGAAGTAAATGTCATGTCATGATTCAAATTACTTATTCAAGAAATGTGAGGTCCAATAAAGATCAAAAGCTTTCCAATTAGAACCACTAACTTAGAAGACAATTTCATCTTTGTAGAGCAATATGAAATGTTTCTGTTACCTAATTAATTATATACGGTTCACAGTTAAGACCAATTAAAGGTGCCATAATTAAAGACAATTTAGATTAAATGATTCAAATATAGCTATATACTAATCTAGCCTCAATTTGAGTATAAGATGTTTACACTACAAGCCATAGAAGGCTTTGTTCCAATATTACATTATTTTATATTTAGAGCACAATCATGAGGCATAAATACCTCATATATTTTATGAGAGGGTGAAGTTTGGTATAAATTTAAAAAAAATTTGGTCAAAAGTGCCATATGTCATTCTTTGATTGATGTAGGGTGACATGGACCTTTTAAAATACGATGTTGAAATCCAATTTCAACACTTCTTTTCTAGAATTGATTGTTACAAATGGAAATTAGTTAGTATTAATACATGCTTATTTGAAGTTGGTCTAAAATAGTCCTTATCTTAATCCCTAAAAGATTGAGTGTTTGAGCAAAACATTTGTTTTCTTGACTAGCACTTGTAACAAGCATAATTTGTCATTCATGTTGAATAATTTTAATGATTTCCACCATTAAAATGAAAGAAGACTTATGTAGCTTTCCTATGAAAAAAAAATTTGATGAAATTGCACAATTTTTGAGAAAATGCCACTATAGCAAGATTGATGAAAGAAGTTTAGTTAGGGGATAATTTATACATACACTAAAATAGGGAAATATAATGCTCAAAAGTGCTACAAAACTTGACTTTTTTTTTCTCAAAAATACATATCATTGGGATATTGATATGTAGTTGTTTTCAAATCATTTTAAAATGTGCCAAAAAAAAGATATGAGAATGTGTAGTGTCAACCTCGGGGTCAACCTAGAGGGCCTTTTCCATTCTCTAAAAATTCCCCCCAAATGGTATAATTCAATCATTTCTTGATTGGATTGCAACATCGAATTTAGCAAAAAAAACACATCTAAGGTGGAGGCACCAATAACCAATCATCTAAGTAATTTAGGAGTACATTATGCGTAGTATGAGTTGGTGGATATTTTTCCCACGTAAAAAGATAGGAAATATAGAGATTGCTAAATTTTTAGGTATATATTCAGAAAATTGAAATTACAATTCATTTTGGGAGGTAAAAGAACTCTTGACCTATAAACAATGTCTAGAGTCTTTTAATTCCAATCATTCAAGATAGTACTATCTTGCTCACTACTTTAGATAATGTGTCATAATCTTATTAGTCCTAGCCTTGAAAAGGATTAAAAAAAAACAAATTTCAAGCTTGAGATTTGGCTAAGGTTGGAAATAGCACACCCTTCAAGTTGGATACAAGGCATAGTTGGTTATTGGTGCCTCGACCTTAGGGTCTTTTTATTCTTTACGGATTGTTAGTGAGGTTCATATTTTGAATTTTCTACTTTCTGGTCATGTAAGAGTTATATAAGTGTTATCACCTTGATTCATCTATGAATCACTTCCTAGATAATAGATATGATTGTAAATTGATTGTATTGTAAATGCATTATTCCACCACATTTTTATTGAACGATCATGTTTTTTATACCATTTACTAAAGTAAAGTCCTTCAAATTCAAGTCTACATGGCCATGATAACCAATCTCTTGGAACAAATTATTGTTTAGGTTGAAGTCAATATGTTCAACATTATTTGTCTTTGATTGATGAGAATGTAACATTGTCTAGGCCTAATTTCCTCTCAGGATAAAAATAAAATGTCTTACCAAATGTCAAGGGCTTATTTGTGGATGAACTTAGGTATGGACTACTATTCTTTCTTACTCTTTCCTTTAGAAAGTGGTTCATTGAATATAAAAAAATGGTCTATTTTCTAATTAAGGCTCATTTTCAAAAAGTAGCAATCAAGTATTACACATATAAAATATGATTATATCTTGTATTGATAAATTCAATATTTTATAAATGAGACATTCTTAAATCTAACATGTCTATTGACTTTGAGTAAAGGTACATACAACTTATATGGCATATGCTCTTGAAAACCTATGTCTATTATTAGTCGTATAGGTGACTATTCAAAGTTCAAATAAAGAGGAAAGGAGAGATATAAATAACTCTATAATCTCATTTTTTTGCTTAATGCTTTGATAATCTTAGGAGCTCTTAACTATGGAGGAAGTTAAATCCTGCCCATAAAATAGGCCCAATAGATTGGATTTACCTTAAAGGAAAATGCAAGAATTTTTTCTCTTATAAAGATTTTTTTGGAAATTTAAATTCTTATTTGTACTCAGAGACTTCAAATTAGCTAGGCAAGGTTTTAAACAAACCCTAGACACGGCTCAAAAGTTTTTTTTTACTTTTATCTTTGGAGAACCCAAAAATTACCTTGCTCGGACTACTTTATGGGCAAGATTTAGTATTTTTCCTTAATTACAATGTCTTCAAATGAAGGCCATAAATACACTCTATAGATGACAAATATACAATACATATATCTAGGAGCATTTCTTTTCTAGTTACATCCATTATCTTTACTAATATAGCATTATGGTTCAAATTTTTTGATTTCCTTTACTTGATCAACATTCTTTTCCAAATAATTAAAATGAGAAAATATGGTTCAATAAATGCTCAAAAATAGAAAGATATGTTTTTTTTTAACAATTAAAGAAAATAAACATCCCATAAATTTCAATATTTGTTTTTAGAAAAAAAAAAATTGCCAACTTTAACTAGTGGGTTGAGAGAGAGAAATGATTCCAACCACTCTGAGGGGCACTTCACATGAACAATTGGTAGGAAGTTGGAAAGGCCACCATTTTTTGAGCTCTTAGCATTTGAAAAAGAGTTAATAGAGCCAAAAAACTTTGGAAGAATTTTATTGCCACTAGCAAGACACATCAACTAGTTTATCATTAATGTACTTCTATCCTACCTCTCTAATGTGAAATCCCTCTACTATATGCAACCAATCACAATAAAGAGATTTTTTTGCTACCCATTTTTCTCACACTCCGATGTGAAATGCCTCTAAATAGTTGGCATACATGAAGCATTTGTTTATTTAAGGCCCTACATTGGTTCCAAGAGGCCAGTCCAAGTGACACTTAGATTAGTTACCTTTGGAAGAAGGAAACTCTATTCTAACTAATTTAATTTGAAAAAAGAGGGAGTATAGGTTGAAAGTTGAGTAATTCATTAGAATTGTAAAGAGGTGCAATGCGTGTAATTTAAGGTTGGTAGAGGGTGAGTAAGTTGAAAGTTAGGTAATTTGCTAGAATTGTAAAAGGCAACATAGGATCTCATATAGGTAGTGTAAAGAACACTAGTATACTTTGTGTTGTTGCCACACTCATTGCCACAAAAGTGATGGCTAAGCCCTCCTCCTAATAATAAAAATAAAAGTCATTTTCTAATCTTTTAGATCATAAAACTTCAAAATTCAATATCTTCTTTTATCACAAGTCGAAACACCACAAAAAAAATTTGTGCACCTCTTCTTGCAAAGAACTTTCTGATGGTGCCAAGAATACAATTAGAGGACACCGTGTCCAAGAGATCTTACTATAACAAACAAAACATGGTACTTAAATATACTAAAAAAACTCACATTAACACCAAAGTGATGGCTAAGCCTTCCTCCTAAAATTAAAAATAATATTCTAATTTTTTAGTTAAAAAAAACTTCAAAATTTAATCTCTTTTTTGCAATGAGTCAAAACACCACAAAACAAAGTCTATACATCCTTCCTTGTTGACAACTTTGTGATGGTGCCAAGAAAGTAACTAGAAGACACATAGTCTTGGACATCTCATTGTAATAAACAAAAGAAAATATGGTACCTGAATATAATAATACACTCAAGCTAATTTACCATATGGATTATTTGTTTTAAAGTGGCCATATTCAAAATAAAGTGCCATCATCCCTAAATTGCAATCTTCACTTTTTGTACATCTCTAAAATCGACCACTCCTAATGTACCTATATAGAAAAAACTAAACTTTTAAAACCAAATTTTGTTCCTTCATGACTTTTGTATATATACAATATGCAAATGCCATGTTTTTTGGTGCGTTGGAACCTTGTTTCAAGTACCAACAGGAAGATATGAAAATTGAACCATTCTAATAATAGTAACTAGGCTTAGAAACAAAAGTGATGATTTGGGGGTATCCACCTTATTAGTACCGGTCAATACTATAGATACAAGTTTAGGTAAGGAAAGGGGCTTTTCTTCAGTAAGTTAAGGTTAGTACATCGAAAAGTGATACTATCCTCATTGTGACACCTATCTACAACTGTCTAAGTTTGGAATCTCGGACAATTGTAGATCAATACTTTAAGATAGGTTGTTTGTTTTGTTTGTTTCATTGAGATCTCTCCGACCATGAGTCTGCTAGTTGCATTCTTGATACTGTCAGAAAGCTCTCGATTTGGAAGGGTGCATGGACTTTGATTTGTGGCGTTTGACTTAGGGTGTGAAAGTTATTGAATTTCAAAATTTTTATCAATTAAAAAATTGAAAAATTAAAAAATTACTTTTACTTTTATTTTGACTATGGAAACGACACGGGGTACACTAGTAGGTGTTATAATAAGGAGAGTGTCACTTTTAGGTACACTTATCTTATACTTTTCTTGAAAGGTGAAAGGTGAAGCACACTCAGTGTTGAGCCAATAGCCCAATACAGACTGTACTTTGGACGGATACCTGAAATGTCGACCCCTCCAAGATTGAAATATCCATAGACTGAAGAATATCTTAAGTCTCCAAAAAATGTAGATTTGAGATACGCTCAAGATACTGGAGGAACCAGGCCCTGATGACAGCCTGAGTGCCTCTCCCCCAGGGAAGGCACATGAACAAACGTTGTACATATCACAACCCCTCAAACCAGCCCCCTGGACAAAAGAGAAAGAGAGCGTTCTCCAGCCTGAGCTTGACTATTTCCTCATTTATTCGTGCTGGCTTTGCAGACATGGCTAGGGTTTCGATCGCACTCTTCGTTCTCGCAAAATGATCGCATCCATCCCTCGTTTGATGGTGTTTTGACATCTCCCCGCATCGCCATGGACCTCCTCGCTGCCAATTGACCTCTTCCGTCGCTTCGCTTTTTCATTTCTACGATTCCTGGGAAAATTCGGTGTCGTTGGCCGGCGTCGGTGGGTTTCCTTTCTTCCGGGGCGATCTCTCAACCACGTGTGGAATTTCGGACCACCCTGAGGTTCCATCATGAGTTCATCGGGATACAGCCAAAAGGAGAAGGTGCGGGGGGTGAATTCACTCTCTCTGTTGTTCACTTTGGGGGAGGAGGATTTGGTAGTTTATCGATAGGGTTTCATTTTTCCCGGTCCGTGATGTCACTGCACGTTTGCCAGAGTGTTTGTTAACGTTGTCGTCGGGGTTTTTTATGCTTTCGTAATGAACTCGGAATTCAGTTGCCTTCGTGTATGGTGGATTGTGCAGGTCCTGAGTCGAATTGCTGCAAATCGGTTGCAGAAAGAGCTCACCGAGTGGCAAGTGAACGCTCCGTGTGGATTCAAGCATAAAGTTACCGACAGTCTGCAAAGGTAATAATCCGCTGGGATTAATGGGAAGCAATTTAGGGTTTAGGGTCAGGGTATCCTGTCTTCTCTCGGTCTTGACTGGATTCGCCATTTATTTACAGGTGCTCAAGCTTATAACAAGAATTCCACTTTAGAAGCTAATAGTCGATTATTGTATCTCACAAAACTTATTCCTTTTGGTTAAAAATTGTACGCTATGATTTCTTCTTTCTATTGGGACCTTTTGTTACCTTCCTTGGAGCGTCTTAAATGCTTTATTTGAACTCCTATAGATGTGGCAGCTGTCATTTTTGGGCATTTGGGCTCTCTTAGCGATTTAATCTGGCATGAATATGTGTCTTCAGATGGATAATTGAGGTCCACGGAGCTTCGAATACGTTGTACGAAGGCGAACAATTTCATTTGCAAGTCGATTTTCCGGAACACTATCCTATGGAGGCGCCTCAGGTATTAATGCCCTTTGAGTACTATGTGAATGTTTTTTCCAGCCTGTATTGTCTGTATCTTTTCACTCTGCTTGCTCTTTTTTCTTATACTTCTATCTGCAGGTCATATTCATGCAAATACCTCCTTTGCATCCTCACATCTACAGCAACGGCCACATTTGCCTCGGTAAGTTCTGCTCTTCTGAACTGTATTGATTTGTGTTGATGCAAGAGTGCTCTGGCGTTTGCTGATTAGAGGTAATGAAGATATAAAACGTAGTCGAAACAGCATTTGCAAATGATGATCTAAGACTATAAAGCAACGATCTAAGACCATCGTTTCTTAGAGCTCGCGTGCTCGATGTCTTCCAGAGTCCTTTTGAGTAGTGGAAGGCCGTAGATAGAGGATAGCAGGGTCATATCTAATATAGATGCACTTTTAATGTGTTTTGCGGCTATGTTGGGAAATGGTGTTTTTATTTGGCACGTTGAATTGCAAGGGTGGAATTCTGCTTGTGACAATGTGTTTAGGTAGTTTCTGGGTTGAGTTGCCTTTTACTTTGCTCTCGTTTATGGTTTAGTGGCCTTTTCGTGTTGGCACCTTTATCTGCTAATTAGAAACTGGCTTTGTAGTTAGAGTACTCCCGTGGTTAACTAGTTGTTACTAGCGCTTTACAGATGGCTCTGCTTTAGTTCATGGCGTCTGTTTGCCTGGAAATTTTCCCATTGGCAGGACACATGCCTGACTGTAGTTTGTTTGTACGTTTGTTCACTTTGGGTTCACTTTGGGTTTACTTTGGGTTTACTCTAATGCGAAGAGTTCATTCATTCTGAGTGAAAATTCTATTTGTACATTAGAAGCCGATATGTTTTTTCGTATATGATGCAGGGATTAGTGCTTATCCTTGTGACCTTTGCTACAGATATTCTTTATGACTCTTGGTCACCAGCAATGACTGTGAGTTCCATCTGCATCAGCATCCTCTCTATGTTGTCGAGTTCAACAGTGAAGGTATTATCACAACCTTGGTTACGAGTCTTAAGTTTACTGAATTTTGGATGTTGCATGTGAATTTGGAGTTATTTGTCTACTTCCTTGCTTACTTTTTACGGTTCTTAGTTCTCATACTTTTCAAGTTGATTCACTCAAAGCAAGTCAGATTTTCTATGTCCCCACATTTGATTGAGACAATTCTTGCTGATGTTGCAACAGGCAAGACCACCCGATGATGATCGTTACGTCAGGAATTGTCGAAATGGTAGATCTCCCAAGGAAACACGTTGGTGGTTCCATGACGATAAAGTATAAGGAAATTCGTTGATAAGTGTCGACCTTTATCTGAGGAAATTCTATTGAGGTGGAACACATTAATGATTGCTCTGGGGCATACTTTGCGTGCAATCAATTTTAACATAGTCATAACCAGTTAGGTTTACGGTGTGTTTTGTTTTATTTTTGTAAGTACGTTGCGTCCGTGTTCAAGTGTAGTGAAAATACCATGATCATCATACTTTTCTTTTTTGCAGCTAGTATTTGTTTATTATAAATAATTAATTGTATTTCTCCTTTTATCTTGGGTTTTAAATTTCAGGATTTCTCCTTTCGAGAATCGCTAAAATGTTTCCTATTTAATTTTTGACGCAGTCATTTGTGAGTAATGACTGCGGACATCATAACTATATATGTCGTTCTGTTACAAGTTGTATTATGCATTCTGGTTGCTACAGTTTGTTTGTACGAAGCTTATTATTCCTCAGTTAGGAATTTAGCACTCGTAATACCGCAGTGAGGCAGCCTTGCTTTCTTGAGAACTGAAGTTTAATGTCTTAATATCACTTTCATTACTTTGTGCCAGTACATATGGTCATGTTGTGCATACATCTTGTCGTCATTTAGATAAGATTTTTTCCTACTGCAATGATTCGACTCTGTTTATACAGTAGTAACACTCAAAAAGACCAGGAATGTTCAAGGACGGTGCAGTAAATGGTCAATACATTGACATGCAGGAATGCACTGGACCTGCAGGGTCATTGAAAATGTGTCATTAACTTAATCCACCATTGTGATGCTTTCGACTGCACTAAAAGCAATCCTGACATAGAGGTACATTTTGCTTTCTTCCATGTAATGAAAGAAAGTCTACAAGAAGTCTTGCAATCCTGTAATGAAGCCCTTCAAATTTTTCTTTTTTAACTCCATTAAAAAAATACCCTATTAAAATTATCCTATCAAATCTATTGCTTTATAGAATCTTAACCAATTTATGAAATTTCAATGTTCAAAAATAGGAATTTCATTTTTGGTGAATACTTTTATTTATTCTTCATGATTTAACATAATAATTAATTGAAAAATATGTGAATACTTTTTAAGATTTGATTGCACATGTATATAGGAAACATCATTGTTCACATTTTTCATGTTACAAAGGCTTACAATATTTGAATAAAATTTTCCTTTAGTACGTGGCTTTAATGTATTTTGCAAGTTTCTTTCATACATATTTAAAGCAAAGGGAACACACTCATGTCTTAAAAAGCAAATTCAAACAACTGTTGTCAAATAGGGTATCATTAGAAAGTTACAATATTTTCGAAGCCTATTATAACATGAATTTTGCATTATGTCTTGCTTACTAGCAACTATTGTGCCACAAAGTTGTAAATTCACGTACTACGAATGAGTACTACCACCTTGAGCTACTATTACAACTTCCATTTGGTTTGGCATTGTAGAAATTAACATTTGAATACTTTCTTGAGGTATATCCTCCTATGCAAAATTCTATGATGTCCACATTTGGTCTTTATTATGGAGTCTACATCTTTTTTGTACTCATTCTTTGACTTGCTTCTATACGTTTTCTCTAGGATTGAGGTCAAAAGAATTTGGTGGCCATTCAATGAATTTTACATTATGTTATGGTGCAAAGTTAACCAAGACTATTTAACCCCTCTTTGTCCATAATCAAGTCTTAGTTAACTTTGCACCATGACATAATGTAAAATTCATGGATTTCATGGATGCTTTTCATGAACAATACAGAAAATATAAGGATCGCCAAAGATTGGGGTGGAATCTTTGCAAAGTAACCGCATAGATTGAAAGTTGCAACTTATTCATAACATTATTAACTTTCTCCCCCTCCAAAGTAAAAAAATAGCAACTGTTGGATGAGATTATAAAAACTTGAGACCATCCTCTACCACTATGTGATGTGAATTAAGAAAGAAAAATGTCGTTGAAGTCACACTAGCTACATGATTTGAAAAGAAAACAATAATTCCTTTTGAAAAGTCAACAATGGTGCGATTTGGTCAAGTATGTGTGTGGTAGTGACGATAGGACTTTGTTTATGCTTCTTCATATAAATATGTAATATGTAAATCAAATATTCAAATTAATTAATTTTGCTGATTTATTAATTATATATTATAATCGATTTTGAAAAATATAATTGGTTGTCAAGAAATAATTGAAACTAAATTTATTGAAGGATTTAATTAAATTTTTGTACAAATTGTTTCATAAAATGAATTCAATTTAATTCATTTCATAGAATGGATTCAAATTAATTTATTTCATACAATGGATTCAAATTAATTCATTTGAGAGAATGCATTCAAAGTAATTCATTTCGTAGAATGGATTCAAATTAATTCATTTGAGAGAATGCATTCAAAGTAATTCATTTCAATGAATCAATTCAAATTAACTCATTTCATAGAAAGGATTCAAATTAATACATTTCATAGAATGAATTCAAATTAATTCATTTGAGAGAATGGATTTCAATTAATTCACTTCAAAGAATGAATTCAAATTAATTCATTTGAGAGAATTTTAGCAACATGAAAAAGACAAATTTTAGTAGCACGAGATTGAAGAAAAAAATGTTGAAGAGATTAGGGTTTAGGATTGAATGTAAAAGTATTATATGAAATGAAAAAATAAGAAATTGAAATTTTCAATATAATTTAGGATTTGTTGCACAAAGAAAACATTAAAGGACGAAGTGAATTTGGAGATTCAATGTTTCAATGTAGGGAATTAGAAATGATTTTTGTTCAATGGCTATATGCCACGTGTACAAAAATTATTCTGTGACCATCCTACTATTAGGCTTGTACATGGTTTTACACTATCACTATCACCTCAAAAGAGGTAGTAACTACTTGCACTATAGAAATATTACTATAGTGATGTGTGAATGAATTTCATTCATGTCATCTATTCATTTTGTAATAATTGGAATAAAAATAATTTCACACTTTGAGAATCAATAAATAGAAAAAAATTATTTTTTATTTAGCAAATGCCTCATTGCATTTGAAGAGACATTTCTTGTTGCCAGAGGACCTCCCTCTATTAATTTTAGGGGCTACTTGAATTGTGATTTTTATTTTTTAATTTCAGAATTCTTTTTTCAAGAAGAAATATTTTATTTTATTTTTATAAAAGAATTTCAAAATTTTCAAAGTTTTTTCAAAGTTTTTTTAATTAGAAAATGGCTCTTTGGATCTGAGGAGTGAGTTATTGTTGCTAGAGGCTCTCTCCCTCTATTAATTTGAGGAATATTTAAACTACGATTTCATTTCATTTTAAATTTTTTTTTCAAAATAAAATATTTTAAGCAAAATAAAATTATTTAGCTCATAGCTTGTTAGAATCCGAAGAGCCTTCCTTGGGCTCCAAAAAACCTTCCATTGGCTCCTAAAGACCTTTACAAAGAACTGAAGACTTTGAAATAATCCCCAAAATAAAAGTAGGGTCCAAAGACCAAAGAGCCTTATTTCGACACCAAGGAAGGGCTCTTTGGAATCCAAGGAGCCCTAACTAAAAATTAATTAATTTTAAGAAAAAGATCAGTTCAAATTTTCTCCCAAAAAAGACAGTAGCAAAAAATCACTTTTCGGATTTGAGGAGTTGTTAGTACTAAATTTTAATTTATTTTTTTTCAATTTTGTTTTCATTTTTTTTTTAAATACAAGTTTTTTTCAGAAAATAATTTTGAAATTTTTGTATTTTGATTGCAATTTAAATAACCTTTCAAATTAATAAAAACAAGCTCTTCTAATAACCTCTTGACCTTTGACATAATGACATCAATGATCAATCTTTATCTTACACTACTAAATTTTTTATCCCATTCAATAGACATCCATCATCCAATATTATGAATAACAAATGCTTATCATCCAACAAAGTCAACAACAAAAAATTCATCCAAATCCATTCTCCATTCATTCTCTTTAGATTCATTTATAGCCATAGGTGTTTACCCTAAATCACAAATATAGACATTTTATGATGAAAAATTAAAAATTTCTCACAAGATTTTCTAAAAATAGTCATTGTTCACTACTCATTGCTCAATGCTCAACACTTTTCACTCAATGCTCAATGCTCGTCACTCCCTACTCATACTTTAGCAACTTTGATTGAAAAAGTACTCTAAATTGTCACTTTAGATCCTCATCTTTTTTTCTACACCTCAAAATGTCTAAAAAAAATGCATTTAAGAATCATGATGAAATGTATCCATGGAAAAAAATTAGAGTTTTAGGAAGCACTTTTGAGCATTTTGATTTCAACATTCTAATTTCAACATATGTACAAAGTCCCACCTAACCAAACATCTTTCATCAATCTTTTCAATGGTGGCATTTTCTCAAAAATTGTGTGATTTTGTTAGTCTTTTTCTTATAGGAAAGCTATATAAGTCTTTTTTCATTTCAATGTGGCAATCATCAAATTTATTCCACACAAATGAAGAATTATGCTTGTTAGAAGAGCTAGTCAAGAAAATAAGAATTATACTCAATTTCACCAATCTTTTAGAGGTAAAGTACTTCAAGTCTTTTATATAGAATTTTGCACCAATTGCATTTTAAGATCCATGCAAATTTTGATGGTCTTGAATTTTGATGGTCCTTGCATAGATATCGGTCCAAAATGACTCAAATTTAGAACTTGATTACAAGAAATGGAACATGTTGCATTGTACAAGCACAAATGAGTGCATTAATTATTTTACAACATGGCTCTATGTATGAAATAACTTGTATGTACCGTATTGTGTTAGCCCTTGAGTTGCCACTCTATAAGCAATTTATCTCCACCCTTGAGATAGAACAAGTATAACTAGGTTCTTTGTATTCTAAGTGTTGAATTCCTAAGGAGAGTGTCTAAACATCTTCCATTGTGTCTTTCAAGCAAGGACAAGTATTGCCTTTTTATTTGTAATCTAAATATTCTAAATCTCAAAGTGAAAGAGTTTATTATGCAAAAGTAAGTGTTTATAATGATTTTGGTCAAATTAGGTCTAAAACTTTGGTCTTCAGACCCTAAAGGTTTCCCACTTTGTTTGTACCAAAAATGCTCAAAAATTGTCATTTCTAGTATAAGTACCAAATTTTAGAAAAGAAACCATTTTAGGACGTATATAACCATATGATCTTGTAGTACGCAAGTTTAAAAAGATGTGAATTTTTTTTTAAAATTTCTACTTTATAGATTGCAAGATATGAGCATTTCAATTGCAATAATCCTTTTTTTGGCCTTAAAAAAACTAGCTAGTTGTACTTTACAAGGTCACATTTGTAGGAAAAGGTGTCCAAAATGGTGGTGCTTCTTTGGAATCATTTTTCAAGTTAGGTTATTTTTCAAGTTATGTTGGCTACATGCTTGAAAAAATTTAGATTGTTTAGAATTCTGCATCATATTAAAAAATAGTAAGTAGAAAGAAGTAGAAAATGATTCAAAATACTAAATAGTTGTTAAAAATTGAGTTATAGAATTGAAAAATTTCAATCCCATTGCTTGTAATGTTGCAATAAACAATAGACATCCTATGATTTTCATTTTATTTAAAAAATTATTCAAAAATTATTTTAGAGTCTAGAGTCCATAAACTAAAATTCTTTATAATTTTCATCTCATTAATGAAAATGGAATGACTTAAATCTTTTCAAATATATATAAAACTAAAAAAAATAATTAATTTCAATTTTTTATATTTTTAAATTGATTTTTTTTTTAAATTTGGACTACCCGATGAAAAGTTTTTAAGAGATAATTTAAATATATAGTATTGTGAAGATTAATTATAGAATGCTACTAAAAGGAATAACTCATTTTTTTAAAAGTCACAAAACATGATTCAAAGAACATATGTAAAAAGTTTATTTAACTATAATCAAACTACCCTACCATAATTGTTTAATTTTCAGATTATAAGATAGAAACATCCAAAAGCGTCTATGTTTCCAATCTTGAATCCTAGACCACCACAAAATTTGTTCCTAGCTTCCCATTAATGTGTCCTTCAAATGTTTAACTTTGATTTGTTGATGCATTTGAAAGACACATATTTAACTTTCATTTGTTGACTACTAATTTCTGCAAATTTTAATTTAGAATTCACCTATGTGACAATTTTAGTGGTTTAAAGAGTTGACACTTTAAGAAATCATAAAAAATTATATACCATAACTTGAAAAATCTTTTTTTTTTGGCCTTAAGATATGTAGAGAGAGATCTATAAACTTAAGCATAATATTAGAGCCTAGAAGTTGAGAGCCTAGAAGTTGAGACTTGATTTTTTTATAATAATTTTTTTCTTTAAGGTGGAAAATCCAATATTCTTGATATATATATATATCACTTAATCAACATGATATAGGAGAATTTCTAATATAGGGAATTCAACAAAACACTTATGATGTCAATTTTGTTAACCTCTAAAGTCCTAAGAGTCTCCTTGAAGGACTCTTGAAAGTTTAGGCATGTACTTATAATCTTAATTTTTTACAAAAAAAATTGAAGCTTTTTTTTGAGATAAGAAAATTGATTAGCTTTCTAAGAATATCATTTTTATTTCAGTTGGTGCATGAGAGCAAGAGTTATGCCACAATAGGCCCTAAACAATCAAGAGCAAGTAGCAATAAAACCCTACAAAAGCCTAAAATAATATATTTTTTTGAATTATTTCTAATAGATTATATGTTTATCTATGTGCAAAAATTTGATTTATTACACTTGAATTAGTAATGTGAAAGTTACTAAGCTTTTTGTCTCAAGAACCATAAATATTTCAAATACAAGTGTATGACAAATTAGTAAATTATAATTTTAATTTGGAGTTGATTTTCAAATTTTCTAAAATAAAATTTATAATTAGAATGTGCAAAAATTTGATTTATTACATTTGAATAAGTAATGTAAAAATCATTGAGCTATTTGTCTTAAGAACTATGAATATTGCAAATGCAAACGTCTCACAAATTAATAAATTATGATTTTAAATTGAAGTTGATTTTCAAATTTTCATGAATAAAATTTATAATTATAAAGGTAATAGTCACCTTCCGTAATTTTTAGGCTCTATTAGATCAATACCTCCAAAGCAGAGTTGACAGGACGGTTGGACGTTCGGGACATCCGGACGCGGACGGTGTGTCCGCAGCGTCCGCTGACATTCGCAAGTCTAGCGGACGCAGCGTCCGCCTGGACCGTCCACCGCGCTCGACGTCGCCATCCGCCTTGACCGTTCGCCTCGACCGCTTGACTGCTCCGACCATTGACCATCTCCCCCGTCTACTTCCCTGACCGCCCTATTCCAACCGTCCCACGGTCGCCCGTCCGCCCATCTCGTCCGCCCCGCCCGTCCGCCGCGGCTGAGGCGTCCACTTTCCGACGGCGGAAAGGACGCTGCGTCAATGCGGGCGGACGTCCGGGTTACGGACACCTTTTTCGGGCGGACGTAGAGATTCGTCAACCCTACTCCAAAGGTCATGACATAAGATACATTGGACATACTACACATGTCATCAAAATTGTACAATTGTTTTTGCAATCATCCACCGTTTTTTGGGACACCCTACACCCAAAATCCATAAAAACAAAAAATCAACTTTTAAATAGTATATACTTATTTAAAAAATTCAAAAAATACAGAATATAGTTGAAATTGTATAACACACTTTCTAATATGAATTTTAAAATCCTTGACCCTATTCATCAAAAGTTATACTTGCAATTGAGTTGGAAGTGCAACAAATTGGGAAGAAACTACATGTGTTTCTTACTTAGTTTCATCCAAATGTAATCTAGATAATGTGAACATTTAGGATGAATTTATTTTAGATGAACTTGGATGGATATTGATTAAAGGTGAAATGAAATGAAATTAGTCCTAATGAAATTTGGATGACAATTACAATCTATGAGATGGTATAAAATAGCATTACATACTACCCTATGCTTGGATCAAATTTGTTAAAAATTAATTCAAAATGTAAATAAATATGGCATGTAATGAAATTTTCAAAAATTTTAACTTTGCATCATTGTAAGTCTAGAAAATGTTGATGAAAATAATTTGAATCCTCAGAAAAAAAAAAAATGAAAAATGATACACATACCAAAGAAAAATATAAAAAATTCATGAATTATATAATGAATGAACAAACAATATGGGATATTAGACAATTAGTCTAATAGGTTCTTTTCCTAAGAACATCACCACCTATCTGACAAAACAAGTAGAAATGTGGATGGCAAAATGTGAGGGATGTCGATTTTGCAAATTGCTAAAAAGTAGATAGCCCTATGGCCCCCACTTGTGAGCTTGTTAACATGCCAAAGTACCTATGACATCGATGGTCCCAGTTGCATTCCACCAAGCACCCACAAAAATTTTGTCCAAGTTTCTCGCCACGTTGCTATTCCTGTGTGTAAAAGTTTGGGGATGAGTTGCCTTATTACATTTGCCAATGAGTTTGGAAGCTTTGACTTTGGCTGGCAAAACAACCCATTTTTGCAAGCCACAAGTAGATTTCCAGTCAACCTTTGCAAAACTTCATCACTTTTGCTAGCCCTGACAAGCCCAACCATCCATTTTGCTAGATGAGTGGGCATGCTCTAACCCTTTCCTCTTGTGTTAAGTTGGCGAGTTATTTAAGACCTTGCTTACTAAGTGGGTTTTTTTCGAAATACAGAGATAACTTCCATTATTATATGAAAATAGTACATAGAAACCTAGGGAACCAATCTTGGCAAATCATTTTTTTGTGATTTTCAAACAATTAACAATTCAAAGCAAAGAATCATACAACTCCACAAAAAACTGCAAAGAAATAGGAGCACCACAAAAGCAAGAAGCAGGGCACAAGTTGCTTAGGCAAGTAAAAGAGATCACTCATTTTTTTATCACCATCCCATTTTTGTAGCATATGGTGGATTGTGTTTGATCGGAAATGGTGCTTTGTTTCTGAGCAATTGGAATAAAGAAACTTATGGTTTTTGAGGTGATTAGTGTTATGTTGTCAAATTTGAAATGCAGCTTGTGGTTCTCCATTTCAATAATAAAGTGCTAATGGATTTCAAGCATGCGTTGGTTGGAAATAGCATGCCCTATATCATAGTATGAGGGCAAATAGAATCTTTCCTCTTAAAATTTGTAGAAATTTTGTTTTTTAAAATTCTCGTGTCCAAAAATACAAAATCCTTATCAAATGTATTTCTAAACATAGAAAAATTAATCATTGATTTACCCAATGCTATACAAGGTCCAATTTGCTTAAGTGATTGGAAATAGATGATTATTCTAATAAGCCCATTAGCTTAGTGAGTTTCCGCAAAGTCTAAGTCAACCTAAATCAAACTTTAAATTAGGTTTCTCTATTTAGTAGAACTTTTTCCAAAGTTTGGGAAAATATTTCAAAGATTGTCAATCGAAATCATAATTATTATAAATGTAGTTAACTAAAGGGAATTCCAAGCAAAAAGAAAAGATTTTGTATGGGGTATGACAAATATGACCCAAACATATGATATTGTACTAAAAATAATTGATTTTTTTCTAAAATATTCCATACTAATCTTGAGCTTTCATATTAATACTCACAAATTTGCATAACTTCCAAACTAGTGTGAAATATTACTAGGAGGTGTACTAATTTAATTAACTTTGAGCTAACTTGGTTGTTTAGTGTATAGATTCACTATAAAAAACCTATGTTTTTTATGACAAATTTTTTTAGACATCCACTTGTTTTCATGTTATTAACTATGTTAAACATAACAACAAGATGTTACATTTGATGTTGTTGTTAACATGAAAATAGGTGTAAGTTTAGAAAAATCCATCATAAAAAATAAGAGTTTCTTATAGTGATTAGAAAGTGTCAATGTTTTGAAACAACATTGTCATCAATAAAAGTCTCAATGATGTGTATTGTTGATAGATGCCAAATGCCAATACAATATACAAAACTAATTCAAAACATCACTCCATACTTGTCATAGATTTTTGACCTTTCAATACACATATAGTGCAATTTTTAGTGTTGTAATTGTGCCACTTTATCAAAATTGACATTACCTTCTTGAGTGATTTCAAAATACTTGTACCATTTTGCATCATTTAGCAAGGTAACATATTTCTTGGCCACACTGTGCATTATACCTCTAAAAGATCCCAAATTATATTCAATGTGTATAATAGTCTAAATGTATACAAGACTATTGTACAGATTGCATCAAGGAATTTTTTTTCATATTTATCAAAAATGATTTATTGTTATTTAAGTACTACCAATTGAGTATCACTTTAACCATTTGGAAATTTTTTAGTACTCTTCTTCCTTTCTAAGATGAAAATTTCAAGCTAAAAATTGTCCCATGTCACATGCAATGATTACACATATTGACCAAATTGTTTTAAAAAAATAGTATTTCTTCATCTTGCACATGATTGTCTTCAAAAAGTGCTATCTTTGTATCAAAGTAGGAATTGTACAATTACTTTTCATCAAAATGTAACTAGTTGATTAAAGGCTACTTTAAGTTGAAAAAAACATTCGTTTTTTATTTTATTATATTATATATGTTTTTATACTTTCTAAAAATATAAACATGGAAATATCTATTATCTTGAAATTTTTAGTTTCTCTATTTTCTGCATAACTTTAAAATTTTTTTATGAAGGCTGAATTTCTAGAGTACATTGGTTTCAATGCTTTAATAATATTCCATATTTTACTTGATTAATTCCAAAAAAATTCAATATTTTTTTTTGGAGAACTACAAAACTGAAAACACAACAAATAGTCAAATTGTACAAATATTTCTTGGAATCATCCACTTATAATTTTGTACGGATTCTTGTGTAAAGAAACCAATATGAAACCAAACTAGCTTCTTTGATATCACCTTATCTGAGGAAGAGTAGTCAAATTAACCCCTAAAGGACCAAGCTACGTTTTTTGGCTACATAGAAATTTTGGATAGGTGCATATGACTATAGATTTCTATAATTTGGGTCCAAATTGTAATAGAAGGTGGAGACAAGGAATATCTTTTGTATGCACTAAATTTTATGACATTTGAGAATATGAGTCAAAAGTCATAGCCTATAATTATGTTAATTTTTTTTGTAACAGGATAGTTTGGGTAGATTTTTTAAAAATCACGTTTTTCAAAAACAAAAATTTGAAATTGGTTTTTTACAATTATATACATGTAGAAAGCTTTAAATCATTCTATTTTGATCAATGAGTCAAAGATTATGAGGATTTTTTGTTTGCGGGTAGTTATGGAATCTCTATTCTAAAATAAACTTTGAAATCCTTTATCTTACCCAATTTTCAATATTTCTTGAAAAAAACAAAATCATAGGATGTCGATTTCTTATTACAACATTGCAACCATTGGGATTGGCATTTTGCAATTCCATAATTAAATTCTTGAAAATTTAGTATTTTGAATCATTCTCTACTACTACCTACTTATTATTCTTTTCCTATATGTTGTACAATTCCAAATGTTCTAAAATTTTTCAAGCATGTGGCCAACTTGCTTAGAAAAAATAATCCAAAGAAGAATCATCATTCTAGTAATTTTTTCCATAGAAAAGTGACCTTGAGAAGTGCAGTTGCCCTATTTTTTGCAATGCCTCAAAAATGATTTCAATGAACTTAAATGCTAATATCTCACAATCCACAAGGTGGAAATTTCTGAAATTTTTACCACATACATGTTTTCAAGTCAGCATACTTCAAGATCCTATGGTTACATGTGTCTAAATCTAAAAAATAAATAAATTTGGCACTTGTACTGAAAATGACAATTTTTGAGCGTTTTCGGTGAAAACCTAGTCATGGAACTTTAGGGGTTAGTGCATAGAATGATAAAACATTTGATCCCTACGACTAGCATGCTAGCTCAGTCTATAGATTTGGCTCTTGTATCTCTCCACAGCTCCACTAAGAGGTATTTCCTAAGCAACAATCACATTCCTTCATATTGGTTTTATTAAATGCTTAAATGATGCAATTAGAAATTTAGGATCCTGTATCTTCCTTCTGGATTCCAGTCATTCACTTTGCTGTGAAGGAAATGGACATGATGGAAGTTTGAGGAGGTGAGGGTACCTGAGACACATGAGCATTTGAAGGTAGCAACAAATATGAACGAAATGGATTCGGCAATTGATCCTGTTGGTGAGGGCACGTGCAACCAGAGAGAGAGGAACAGATTTGGAATCGTTGCTAACATCTGCAGTTGCCTCCAGACACAAAGGTTTACTAAAGAATTTCTCAGCAGTATGGTTATACTACAATGGAAAACAGTTTATTATTGTAAAAACCAATTGGGCAATTGGCCACAGGAATGGACTAAGCTCTTGTGAGTGTCAGTGCTTGTGTGTGCACAAATGTCTGTTAAGGTAGCCTTGACAGAAAGTTACCCTTGACGGTCGAAGCAATTCGATTATTTGGCTTGTGCAGTATCATATAATTAGACTCTTAGACAATCGTGCAATGTCATGGGAATCAAAGGGTTAATTTTTGTAGGAAATTGACGAACAAGTCTACAGCTTTTAAAACATCTGCATCTCAATACTTCAATACCGGCCAAATTGGACATTGCTACTGAGTGCTGAGGTTTCTGGCCAGGATTTAATATTCAGAAGTTTATGGGACCTGAACTCTTGTCATTGAATTGAAGGCACACTATATGTTGGGATTGGCGCCGTTGTGAAGTTGTGAAGGAAGGAATATGTGGATGCTGTGAAGCAACTTGAGAAAGACGGTGAATTTACATACATGTCTTTCACTATTTGGGTAATGTTTTGCATCAACTATTCAGGTTTGGTTTCACATACAAAATAGCTCAGGGTAATTCTCACTAGAAGAAACTCTTGTTTAAGTTGATGGATTTTTCTGGACATCAAATGTAACAAGCTGTGTTTTTATGTCAACAATTATGTTCATTGTAACATGAAGATGTTACAGTAAACGTAATTGTTGACATAAAAACATGGCTTGTTACATTTGATGTTTAAAAAAATCCATCAACTTAGACACGGGTTTTTTCTAGTGTCTACTATATTCTTCTAAAAGAGTAGTAGCCATGTTGACAAAGGAATGTAGAATATTTCTACGTGTGTGCATTTCCTTGGATGGTCAAGATACTTTTATCCGACTCCATTTTGGGGATGTTAGAGTTAGGAATAGTAAGCATAGCCACTTTCATTAAAATGGTGGTATTCCATTAGTTTGATATTTTTAACAATTCAGATTGCACGATCTCAACTATTTTTTCCTGTTCTAGAATCTTTATTAGTATTAGATTTTTGAAATCTATATATCTCCTAGATATTTGAAATTTATACCAATCCAAGATTTTTTAGACTGCTCGGTCTGATATCTATATTAGTCCTAGACTTTTGAAGTCTAAAACTAACCTAGGTGTTAGCAATGTATACTTGCCCTAAATGTCAAGGTAAAAAATGACACAACAAATACCACCATTTCAATGAAATTTTCCATAAGCCTTTTATCTCTTACTAGGTAACTACATGGTAAAAGTAGATATTTCATTCAAATGGCGCCATTTTTCCGTCATTTTTCCATTAATTTTTTAACACAGGTATAGATTTCAGCCCCAGAAACTGTGATCTAGAATAAGTAAACAGTTCAGACCGCACGTTCTGAACCTAAAAGTGCCAAGTTTGTGGAATACCGCCATTTTAATGTAATATCCGTTTAAAGGGAATGAGGCAAGAGCTAGTCAACGCTCGGTATACATAGTGGGAACAAGGGGCAGCAAATCGTCGTCGACAACCACCTGCATTGAAGTGCGTTTTACATCTTGAATTTTCCTGAGAAGTCACAGTTTCTAGAATTTAATCTAAGAATAATTACTTGCACAAAACATATTGATCATCCTCGAAAGCAATATCCGCTTTGCAGTTATTTTGCATGTGACCCTATTTCAAATACTCGTCGTTTGCTAACACGACACTGGTATACCGTTACATCAGGGCTCTGTGAACCTCTTATAAAGGACATAGAACACGAACTGAGAATATTTGAGAATAGGGTCAGAGAAGTGAAAAGATGCAGTTAGGATCTTTTCATGCCGTTGTCACAACGTCCATAGGTAAACAGAAAAATCAACCCGTTGTGGATGGATGCAAACAAGCAAGTGCTGCAGATCAAAAGCGTATTTGAGCTCCTCTCCGAATTTGAATAGGATCACCAAAAACAGTTGCAATTTCTAGGGGAGGTTTTTCAGAAAGCATAACCGCCCGATCTGCCAGCGGAGGTATGGTGAGAACAACAATCTCGATATTTATAAAAGACATATTCATTAAACGGATGGTGTTGTGAAAGTGCTAGAAATGTCCACTTGAGGGTTATATATATATGGGAGCTTAAGTTCAATTGATTCAATTAGATGGAAGACGATTGAAGAAAAGTTAGGTAAGAACCAAAAAAGAGCAAGACAATCATACAGTAGAGGCGTTCGAACAACTGATCCTTCCTGATGATGCCTGTTGATTTTGTATTTGATGACTCCGCTTGTGAACCATGAGGATCGAGTTGCTGTCGCTAATCATAGTAATTTTAATAACAGCAATCAAAGAAGCAAGTCGAACATGATGCAATAAATTGATCGTTTGTGATGAGTTATTCGCTTCTTGTTGTGAAATTTTGGGGTGCATCTGGAGCAACCACGTACGTTGCACCACCACCACCAAAATCTCAGAACGAGCCTCGGTATTAGATCTTCGCCTCGGTCGCTATAACTGACTACCGAGGATCAATTCAATAACTCCAAATTTCCACAACCGAGGCTTGAAGATCAGTAATTACCGGCAGTGGGCCTTGAATTCGTGCGGGACGATGACTCTAAAAAGGACCGTGGCCGTGGTGCCAAAGATTCATTTTCCACTTCGTTTGTTGGGCTTTCAAACAGACCATCAGAATTTTCTCAGGTCGCAGCATGTGCGGTGGCCATTGTTACGTACACCTAGAACGTGAGTTTTGATTGTAGCTTCAGATCGCCAGCAGCAGTGAATACGGAGTATATTGAAGGGGTCGGAGCACAAGACTTTGCACCTTGCTGGCATTGTATGCTTACTGGCCCGCATTGTGTGCGATCTTCAGCTAGCGGAGGCTTGCAGTCAAGCTTAATCGATCATATCATCATGGAGTTTGGTCCAAGTATGTTTTGTGATCAGTTGTCCGGGTGCTGGTGCTGGTCGAGGCGTGCAATTTGTGCGCGCTTGACCCCCCGAGCAACCCCGCGGTGACTGCTTGCGACCACTGTTTCTGCTGGCCCTGCTTGTACGAATTCAAGCCATGCCCCGTGTGCTCCACCATGTTGAGCAGCGACGTGAACGTGGCTACGGAGTTCGACGACCATAGAGCGTTGGTGCTTCACTTGCCAATAGCGGAGGAGGTGAAGCCCAACTTGGATGATAACATGCTGGATTGGTCTGACACTGCGGCATTTGCACCAGCAACAGCGGCTTCGGAGGATCCCATTGCGAGGAGAGACGTAGACATGGTTGTTGATTTGTTCAATGAGGAAACCAAATTCCAAGGCAATGGAACCTGTGTCTGACTTCAAGGGTTCAGGAGGCCCGGAATGATCTTTTTAATTTGCAGTCTGACCACTTTAGCCACGAAACAAACTCATTTGCGCCTCTTTACTACCACCTCAGCAATGAGATAACTGGTGAGTTACTATTTGTGACCATTAGAATGGGAATAATCTTCAGAGTTCAAATCCATTGCCTTGGAATCCAGTGTTGATAGAATAAAGTACATTAAGATAGAATAAGGTACATTAAGATATTCTATAGTCAATCACTGAAATTTTTTTTAATTTAAACACAAGAGGTCATTTGTCTACTTTCCAGTTTTCATGGACATAAATAGTGCATTTGCCCAATCTCCATGCTAGATTCTTTGGTGAATGTCATGTTTGTGAGTTTTGTTGGATTCTTATTGCTGGTAAGTCTGCAAGCTTAAATCGTGATTAATGTCAGTGTTTTTGAGATCAACAACTCAGCATGATTTAGAGAGTAAGCTCCGGCATGAGCCACGAATTACAAGAATACAGCTGGGGTTCCATCGCACGAAACATATACAGCCGAAATTGTCATGTACGAGCAATTGTCTAAAGTTTTCACACTGAACACCCTTTCGAATAGTCAGAAGTCTATATATATTCGCTAAATCTGGGTTTCTTTGTCTTTTTCTTACATGAACAAATTTTGGAACAGGCAAAGCTTGTCGATAAACAAAGGCCGGTGATTAACAAAGTTTTAAGAAATGACCATTTTATAGTGGTAGCCATTCTGCAAACGTAGAAGTATAGAAGTCCTGGCTGCTTCATTTTTCAACCTTGAAGGTCACCAATTTGGTGCTCTATATAATACCAAATAAACAGATTTGACTACAATAAATAAAATAATTGTTGTTGCGAATGATGGATCAAGGGACTGGGAGTTGAAAACAAACTCCAAGCTGGCACCCGACTAGAAGCCCCAGTCCATGATTCTTCTTGCCAATCTGCGTGCACAACATAAAAAAATTCAAAAGAATGAATAAAGGGACGCGATATATGCTCTGATCATTCGAACTGCAGAGTCATGGCCATTACCTCGTATCATTTACAGGAGATGGTCAATTTCGTGAAATTGGCATCGTGACTGCGGCATCCAAAATTGAGACATATATGTACAATACATCAACATTTCAAATCTTGGAACTTAGGCATGGACTCGTGTTTCAGAACGGGCGTTCTCAAAGGTACCATGGAATGAACTATTAAGTAAAATTTGGAATGCTCCTGGAATTATTATAAGAGATCTAGTTGATACCCACGGGAGAAAGTCTTCTTGTTGTTGAAGTTACCCAGTTTTGAACTTGTGAGTTCTGACTACTAAAACTCAAACGCATATTTTGTATCGATGGATGTTATCACTAAAATATGCACTGCACTTTCCAATCAGGATTCAATAGTCTAGATATTATCAATTCATTAAATTGGAAGTTTTAAACCACCACCATCGATGATATGATGCATCACGACTAGAGAAAAATCAGAAACCTTCCTCTTGATTTGTCCGTCAACGTCAATTTCCTTTATTGACATGATTCCATTACTTTGGCTTGACCGGTGCAGGCCTCCTGAAACCAAAATCTATACCGATCCTAGTTTGTGGTCTGAAATAGACCATTGTGAATAATTTTGGGCTTGTGAAATATCGTCAATGTAAGGAAATTAATTCACGTTTCGGACACTCATAGCGATGAGAATGCAAGGCAAGCTTTTGCAAACCTTTGACACCGCTCGCCAAAATGGATGCCGACAATCATATTCTTCTTCGTCAATGCCAATGCCCCCAAGCAAGTCTCTAGTCCCGGATTGCATCAAATTAGAGGAGTGAAGCATTATAGCCAGTGGTATCACTGTACTAGACTGGCGGGAATGCCCAATTTACGCCCAACATTGGTTGATACCCGAGTAGCATCAGAACGGGAGGGAAAGAAGCCTTTTTTCCGATGTGCGAGACTTTCCCACACTTCCCGAGTTGCGAGCCTTCGCAGCCCGCGGCCATTCGTACCGGTTTAAAATCCTCAAGCCTTCCCAAAGTTACGGTATTTCAAATCATTTCACTGGCCTTTGGTTTCACGTGTGTCTGCGCTACCGTCTTCGTTCTCTGTCCATCACACTAGCTGTATGTCAGTAGCGCTATCTAAATTAATTTCGAATTCAGTAGTCAGTCCTCGATCTCCTTAGATTTCAGCGAGACGGATGTATCACAGTCCCACATGCTAGATTCCAGCTTCAAACACCGTGGACAACTCCATCATGATGTTCGCCGCGGATTGTAACGTTGCTCCATCTGGTTCCTATCAGCGGTTGTTGCATGATGAAGATATGATTCCACCGCAGAGTGACGGTACTCAGGTACATCATGCCAATGTACTGCTTAACCCGGATGACCTGGAGCAGCTTGACTGGGAGAGTGCACCGGAACTGAATTGGGAGACTTCACAGCAGCAGCAGCCTTGGGATCTCATGAAGGAGCTTGAGTGCCTCGTAACAAGTCAAACCATACCAATACAGTCTCCCGCCGATCAGTCGAAAGAGTCTACGGAAACACAAGGAGAGGATGCATCCGGAAAGGAGGATCAGTCTGCAAAATCTGCTGAGTGCAGTGGAGAATGTTCAGATGATCATATCGATGAATCCACCTCGCGACCTGTGTTGCCTTCCGACGAGAAGATTGGGGTTACTTACCACAAGATGAACAAGCAATACGAGGCGCACTTGTGGATCAAGGGCCCGCAATTGCTTGGACGCAAGAAGAAGAGCGTGCAAATCTTTCTAGGCAACTTGGCACTGAGGAGGAGGCCAAACTGGCGCACAACAGGGCCGCCATCAAACTGAACGTAAGCAAAGGCCTATTTGAATATACTGTCAAAAATTTTGAATTGGGCATGAAATGAGTGCAACATATATAATGTCATTAATTCTTACTGGTCCAATTTTTTAAGCATGAACTGTCGCCATAGTCAAAATGCATGTCCAGATTCGCATTTCGATCACTTGGCACCTATCTAGAACTCTAGATCAATCAGAGCTAGCTATAGGTATTATAACTCCAATTTGTACACTAGCTTGTAAATCACACTTTTCTGAAACACGTACGTTGTCCATTTCTACAACAGATTCCACCCAGCGCGAGAGGAAAGCCTTACCCGTTGAACTTTCCGGCGTTCAGAAAAGCTACATGGAGGAGCACGCCCACTGGACCGCTCGCAACTTCCTGTGGAAGATCCGACGCACGTCGAACAAGTTCAGCAAAGGCAAGAGCAGCTTCGGAGAGGTGACCCTGAGGAAATAATCAGTGAAGCGCGGCCAGGAGTGGGCGGCCAGCTATGAATCCAAGCTCAGCTTGACGGCCAAGGAGTCCAGGGACGACATGAAGCGGACGTTCATGCTGGGCAACTTCGAAAGCGAGGAGGAGACAAGCCAAGCGTACGACCGAGCGCTGTTGTTCCTGCATTAGCATCTGCCGAAAGTGGAGCAGTTGCGGTACACCACGAATTTCAGGCCCAGCAGCTATTCCGCCGAAGACATACAGTCCATGGCAAGCACGCTGTCATGGAAATAGATGACAAATCTTTCTCAAGGTGTAGATTTGAGATGAAAATCTAAAGAAAAAAAAACGTGTTTTTTATTTTTGAGAACTGGTTTTAAAAATACATGTAGATACAAGATGGAGGAAAGGAATAACTAAAAAGTTAATGTAAGTTCAATTAATAAAAAATAAAATTGGCATTTTTTGATTGCCAAAAAGTGAGATGCTCTACCAAGGAAATTCTATCTATCCTAAGGCAATACCAAAAACTTTACCATCAGCACTTAATGTTGTTTCTAAAGTCAAGACTTGGGACATCCCAAATTATAGCCAATTTTTCTATTGGGCACTTGGGCTTGGGTATATTATATAGTTGCTATTATTGCATTGGTCAATTTTTGGTTGAAAAATGGTTTTTTGGGTTGGCAAATGAAAGAAAGTTCCAACACCAAATAAAGTGATGTAAAATTGTAAACACCCTATATAGTTGCAATTATTATAATAGTCAAATTTTGTTTGACAAATATTTTTTTTTACTAGCAAATGAAAGGAAGTTCTAACATACAAAAAAAAGTGATGTAATAGGCAATTTCATTAAAATAGTGATATTCCGGATGCCATTTGTACGATTTTGGCTTATTCTAAATGCCATTTGTACAGGGGCAAAAGAGAGTTTTCTACAGCACAAGGCCAAAAAACACTGCCCTATGTGCATACAGAAGGTGTAGGCGTGCCGAACCACTCTTAAAACCAACAAAATTTAGAACTCCGTCCCAAAAACAATTCTATTTTTTGCTAAGATTTTTAGCCTTCTGCCAAAATAGTTTCCCGCTATTTCAACAAAATACCGTTGTTTTAACAAAATTCCCCATTGTATGAAATTATTAGTAGTTACTTTATGCAAAAATTATGAAAGGTAAAAGGTTTTTTGGTAGATGTTCTAAAATTGTTTCTTCAATAATAAGTATATATAGATTTACAAGATGTACACAAAGTGAGGATATGATGCAGTCATGCTTTTAGACATAGTCACATAGCATGGTTTTGGATGTACCTACCTGACTACCATACTTTGCCATTTCAACTAAAATTTGCCAAATTTGTCAACTCCCTCATTCACTCATTTTTGTTGAAATTCTTCATACATATTTTCAATGTATTTCTTCAACATATTATAAAGAGTTGCATATTGTAGGATCTACACATTCTTGGATAAAAAATTTTGAAAGATGAAATCCAACCATTTAGAAACAATGCAAAGAGTTGAAAAAAATTCTTTTTGAAATCCAAGTATCATGAGCTTGCAATTAATAAGGTTTTTTATTCTAAAATTTTAAAAGGGTGTACTTTAACAAATTCACTAAAGGATCCTACGGTTGGATTTTATAAATAAAAATATATAAATGATGATTTTAGCCTTGATTTGGAGACAAGGAATGCTAATATTTGAGCATAGAATCTATAAGCCCATATACCTAAAATTTCATATCATAAACACCTTCAATGGTTATAGGTGTCTATGTTATACGTATCTATGCTATAAATTTTTTTCATGTTAGTGTACCTACATTATAGGTACATATGCTATAAACACCTTCAAATATATTGGATGTAGGTACATACCTACAATTAGGTTTAAGGCTCATAGGCTTATGTCTTAGTGCTCATGCACTAATATTGTTGCTTTGGAGACTAGTATTTTGAAGTAATTTGGAGCCTCTAAATATAAAGAATTTTACGGGTTGATATTTTTAGATTTTCTTTGCATAGTTATTCAAATCTAAAGTAGGAATATATGTAGTCTTTGAAGCTTACCTCTAAATCATTACTTTTGGATGCTCCAAAGTTTAAAATTGGAAAAAAAAAAGTTTGACAAATTAGCAAAATAAACTTTAAATTAAAAGGTACATTAAAAGTTATGGTAGAAGACATGAAAGATGCACAAAGTGTGACTTCAAAACAATAAAAGTACTTCTTGGAATTGTCCTAGTTGACCAAAACTTGAAAAAATGGCTTCAAAAAGTGAAAGTGGAGCTCTCAACCTTAATTTGGATATAATTTGGATTAAATTTCTATTATTAAAATTGATATGGATAAAATAAATAATATTAAAGTATATAGAATTTTCTATATGTTTAATGATACCAAAATAAGTGAAATATCAAGATGCTCTAGATTGCACCCTAACGTGTATTGCCTTGAGAATTTAATCTTTGATTTTTTACCTTGCCAAATAAATGTAAACATCTACCTCTATTTTATATTAGTTAATTTTATATTCTCAATCTCTTCCAACAAAATTACCCCCTAAACACCTCAATCCTTTTTAAATTTTTTGCACATTTTGGCTTATATCTTTTTACAGAAATATCATTTACTGCAATTTCAAGAAATTTGTCATAAAGGAAAGTTTTCTCTTCAAGATTCAAGTATTAGATTGGATGAATGAAAAGTTTGCTAGACAATACAATGCTTGGAAGCTCTCTGTTTATTGTCCAGAATATGGATGTTGGAACGCTTCAGGGTTAAGGCCTTTCATTCCAAACATGAATTCAAATCTTCCAAATTTGATCATCAATGGTACTAAACCCTACCAAATAAGGTCAGTATTTCATACTAAATAGTTAACTAAAGTTGGGAAAAGTAATTCAGCAATGGCTTGTCAAGTGAATAAAAATGAAAGTATTTTTTTATATTTTTTTTCAAGAATTTGACGCCTCCAATATAATAACATTAAAAGGGTGACAAATTTATTATTCTGAGATCTGCATGTGACTCACTTTCTGATAGTTCAGCATTTTCAACCAATTAATTAATTTGTTTTCCAATTCTCTCTCCAGAGTTTCCCGAAAGGGAAAATTTCTGAGTCAGGCCCGCCCTTGCAAGATATGCTTCAGTAGGGTGAAATAAAGAGTTGAGGTCACAATTTCTAGCATCAGTGAGAACAAAACCAGTGCCACAAACGACAGAGAGGACTGTGGATACAATCTCAACCAAGAAACACATGCGTCAACACAGGGAGGTGGCACAAACGAAATTATATAAATATCTGGACATAAAACATCAGGTTACATTGAGTGCGAGTTCCTTAGCTTAGCTCTACGCGTCTCAAGTTTTCACAAGAACGTAAGAACAATAAGCACGTGACGAATCTAGTGTTGTGCAAGGACTTAAAAACAAGGTGTCGAAATTGCATTCTGTGTTTGTACGTAGTGGCTTCAATGTATCCAGCGTGCAATGCCATCTTCTTCCCCAACGGCAGCAAGAATTCTCATGGATACATGTAAACTCACCTGCCAAGGAACATCGATACAGCATTTATTTAGCCACATGCTCGGTGATAAAAGAGAAATCAAGCCGTTCGAATGGAAACATCACATTTCTATACTACAGAATTCGTATAAACAGTTTGAGACCTTACCGAGCGGAATCGACTGTTCGTTAAATTGCAATTTTGTATGGTGCGGCCTTCCACGAACCAACCTTCCCAAACATCGAATGCATGGTTAACAAACACTAACTCCAGCTTCTTGTTCGCCTGAACCCCAACCAATTGAGTCAGTGATTCAGAATAAGACATCATAGCAAATTCAGTCTCAGAAGTGATATGTTTCCACTAGATCATTGACAGGAAAATAACACTGGTTTTAAGGGATAAACCCACATTCAGGATACAGTGACAAGGTCCGTCTGCCAGTAAGGACGTTACCGCACAACCACAGAGGCGGGGAAACACCAAATTCCACCAGCCCAAGTCATGAATAATAAATAAAAGGAATGAAGGGCTTTAATTTACTATACGTTAGGGCAGTCACTCTAAGGAAGCTGGTATAGATTACGTTTGAGGCCAAAACTGTGGGCACGTTTCAGGTAGCGCGGCCTGTAACGTAAATCTACATCAGACCTAGTTTTTTGAGCTTTGTGCAGTTGAATGTCACAATTTTTGGCGCCCACATATAACTAAATTCACGTTCTTCTTCATTGCCATGTCATCATTCATGTGCCACAAAGGATGCCCAAATGGAAAAAAGGACTCCTCGATCTTTCTTGTCACTCCTCTCAAGTGTGGTAATTCTAATAGACCCAAGGACGGTTCATTGCCTTCCACTCGTGTGATAAGTCTCTACGATTGAATAACGGTCACTCACCTGCAAAAGTTTGCCTCCCGCTGCGAAAGATCTCAACCCGATGCGGTCCTGAACAAAGGACACAATCAGGGATACGTTAGGATGAGAATTTCATTACAACACTCCACATAATGCAAAAACATGTTGATCACAAACCTGGCAACAATTATCAACTGTAACAAGCAACTCACCCGGTTGCGAACCACAAGAAGAAATTGTGAGGCCGGATCCTCAGGTGTGACGTCAGACATGACATCTAGAACCCACCCCCGTCCAGGTCCCCTTTGCCTGGCCACATAGAAGCCACCACCAGACATACAGTGCAACGCCACGACATAACCCTCCTTCAACTGATCAATGGCAAGTCCAGTGGTCAGTTGACCTCTCCCCAGGGATGCAGGCTCGTTGCTCGGCTTGGTCTGGACATCCCCTTGATCCGGAGATGCAAACCGAGGCTCAGAATTCGAAGCTCGTTGGCCATTTTGAGATACTGCCCCCCAATCTAAAGAGGACGCAGGGTTTTGAGCGTGCGAGTCAAGGCTCTGCTGCAGGGCCGCCTTTCTTCTGCCAGAGCGTCTTCTGGCCTTCTTCCCTGAGCTTCGGGGCTCATTCATGTTGCCGCTTGGCTCTTGGTGTACAGGACTATCAAGGACAGGAGAATCCTGGGCCTCAAAGATCACCTGCTTCTGCCGATACTCGGAACCACTGGTGCTTTCCCCACCCGCACCCGGGTGGTGCGATTGACCCCCTCCTTCCATCTTGAAAATCTCCTTACCAAAGGACTTCTTCCGGGGCTCCTCTGAAAACGCTGTGTAATACTCGTCGTCTTCGGATGTGACGTCGGTGGGGACCTGATTGGTGACGAGGTATGAACACAGAATCTCCACTGCCTTGGAACGGATCTCCATCCAGGCCTCCTCGCTGTAGTCGGCACTTCGGGACGTGATTAGCACATTTGGCATTTCTCTCACCTGTTTGGGATGCATCCCACAGAAAACAGATTCTCAAGGAAACTTACGGATTTCGTGTGAATATTGCTGTATTGAATCTTTCGTGGAGTCCCTGTAAGGTACTTCCATAAGAGTTGCACACTAGTTCGATTGAGTGAATTATGAAGCAGAAGAAAGCTTCAAACCCTAAGAAACTGGACTTATACGCGCACAAAATGGCCCAAAGTGGCGCTTCAAATTAATTATTTCTGAAGCGTCAAGTAAGGTGGAAAATTGTGTCAGTAGAAAGACGAAACCATGTTCTATATTATTGAACCATAGGAATACGTTTTCAACGTTATTTATAATGGACTATAAGCTTCCAAAGTGGACTTCCTATTCTTAGACTGAGAACTTAGAGGTTGAGTGTAGAATGGAGAAGTATTTAAAAGCACGAAGAGCCAGCATGCGTGGGATGAGAGTGTTGTGTACCCATGCTTCAATCCAATGAGGGCTCTCCACCCCATCCAATGCACACCCAACAACTGTACCATCTATGATCGCCTGCTTCAGTGCACAATCATCAATAAGGTGGCTGCTGCTGGTGTTGATGACAATTGCACCTGCATTATCCACAACCAAACTAACCCTCAGATCGAGCGAATCAAGACTCATCACCTCTTCAAGACAATAGAAGCTCTCCAATTCTGCACATAAGAGACCATCTTCAAGCGACCTCAACGTATTGCGGCATGAATCCAGAAAGGGTGAGTGTGGACCTCGTTTCATGGATTGCAGAGCTTTCTCATTGATGAGCTGCACCGTGTCACTCGTGATTGCACAATGAAGTGACACGACGTCACTGATCGCCAGAAGCTCCCTCAGTGTTTCCACCTCCTTAGCCGCTACCGGTAGTTTCCTTCTCTTGGCGGATGTTGCTCCTCCTACTCCATTCTGCACATCCACCACTATCCCCAAAGATGTGTAAAAATGCAAAAAATCTACCTGATTTAAAGCATCATCTCCACATAAGGTGAAATCTCAGCTCCAAAGCTCTGCAAGCAATCTAAGTTCTTGCAACCCTAAAGTTATCAAACTCAGGCAAACAATCTGAAGTTCTCAAAACTCTGCACGCATTCAAGGTTTTCCAAAACTCTGCACGCATTCAAGGTTTTCCAAAACTCTGCAAGCAACCTAAGTTGGTTTCACAGCTCTGCACGTGTTTCCAAGCAGTCTATACAGTTCCCCGCAGTTTAGATTGTTGCGTTATGTTAGCCGGCCAGTAAGTTACATGCCCACCCCCATCACCTCGGGATCAAAAAAGACGACGAGCATTCGAAACGCGAGGCATCGCACGGCGACCGCGACCGCGGTGGCGTTCGTGCCCACAATCCCGACCACGAGGCCTTTGCATCGCCGCATTCCCTTGCAAACCGCATGCACGGGGCCGAGCCATCCTGCTGCTGCCGTGGGCGCATGGAAGCTCTTCTTGGCGAGGACGTGTGTGTGTCGCAGCAGCCCCAGCAGGAACGCCAACGTGGTGTCCGCCACTTCTTCCACCCGCTTCTTATCCACATGGAGAAGCTGCAAGCCGAGCTCCCTCGCGAGAGCAGAATCGGCCGTCTGGTCCGTGCAGCTGAGCGACAGAATTAGCTGCCAGGGCTTCAGTCGCCGCTGCGCAGCCACGGGCAAGTGCGCCAACGATCGCACCACCACCGCCACGGCTTCCTCCACGCGACCTGTGGGCAAGTTCGCTAACCCTACATGACGAAACTCGGCAATGCCGGCCAAGGCCTCCTTCTCGAGACGGCAATCCTCCAAGCAGTGAATGGCCACCACCAAGGGCACCCCCACGGCGGGCGCCGGTGTCGGCGTCGTCTCTTCACCACGTCCCATCAGAACGCGACCATTCCCAACGCGGTTCTCTACGCCCTTGCCCATGATCGTTCTCCGCACCAAACTCGCGTCCTACGAACTCTCCACAGAAAAAACTCTAGCCAAAATCACCGCATTCCGCGAGCTCCATAAGCGTCAACAACGAGAGAGCGAACACAGGACACTTCTCAAGGATTGCGAGGCTCTCTGACAATCCGTGAAGGGGAAACGATGCCGACCCACCACGAAGCACAATGATCTCGTGCGCAGGACTACTACAGCCATGGATATAATTACAGAATGACTGCTGCGGCGCCTCTCATGATTTCATCGCCCCCACCAGCAAAACTCAAAGCTCAACCTCAAAGCTTAAACGTCGAAGCTCAATACTCAAAACTCATAGATCAAAACTCAAAAGCTCGAAGTTCGAAGCTCAAAGCTGGTTATTAGAGAAGCACAGCTGCCATGGCAGCGACCTGCACAACCAAGGACGATGCGTCTGGCAGCAGAGAATAGGTCGTCTCTCTCGCCGAGTCCGTTCGAAGCGGGGCCCATGCGGGTCCTTCGGGAAACGCAAATGCCTGGACACTCAACTAATGCTCCTTGCCAGTGCAGCCTTCAACCCACCCGACGAGCATTGATCTCGTTTTCATCAACCCCAACGAGGACTTGATTGGCGATCATTTGCGGGCATGCACCACCTAGTTACTACACATACCAACTTAACACCTTTTCTGCCTCCCGCGACAGAGACGAGGCTTTTGAAATCTTAGTAGTATCACGGTTTGTGATGAAATCACAGGGATCAAAGATTGAAAGAGCTTGTCAAGTGAAATCCGTAGGCAAGGAAAAGTGTAAATGTGCCACTTTCTTTTACCGTAATGATTTAATCCAGGTCAGTGATAACAAGAAAATTGTTGTAGAAAGCGCAGCGTACATGTGAATGGGTACAAATCATGTTTTTAGGGTTTACGTAGACAACTCTCAGCACGCCTCGGCAGCAGTTTCGCGGTTATAGGGGTACATTCTAAGAAAACACTTCCGGAAAATCCCTAGCCCACGGTGACGTAGTTGGGTTGAATCTCGCCAATAGTAACTTCATTCGAAGCAGTTTTATAAGTTCGCGACTTGTGATGCAACCAGAAGTTGTCTAGGAATGAATCAAGCACAGGTAGATTTTCTGCAAATGAATGAACCGAATCTGGCAGAGAAGGTCACCACACGTTTTGGTGTTCACTAAGTTTTTATTGCGCACATTATGCAAACAATTAATAGTCCAGCAGGACTTGAATATGAAGCTAAAGAATACGTGTGATGAATTCACAGCCTGATCGAGGGTATGTCAGGTTTGCTGCACACTTTCGTGTTGTGGTCAGCAGGAGCTTTTAATACTGTACAATTGGAGTGCAGCAAAGGCAAGACTTGGGCTGGAAACTAAGGTTTGCTGTAAGTCGAGCACCACTCCTCCTTCCCGTATAATTCATCATCACCAAAGCGGTACGACTGTTACGATGCAAGGAATCGTCATTGGCATCGTTGAATGTGCGCAGGGGGGTTCATTCTAAAATCTCAGGTATTTCTTGGGTATCTTGGGCATGTTTTGCAGCAGCAAGCAGAGACTTGGACTCCTTCAAATGAAGCTCAAAGCTTATCGTTCCCTGAGGCTCCCCAGTTGACATGATCACCTGATTCCCACGAGAAACCAATATCAGGACCAAAATTCTTCCAAAAGCAATCAAATATCATCACTGCAAATAAGCGTAGTCAGGTTAGAAAGTATCTTAGCTATCTCAGCGTGTAAAAATGCATGTCATTACTTGATGTCCGTACACCTTTCGTGTCGGTATCTCTTAAAGAGCCCATTGATGTGATGCCCGGAATTTTCTAATATACCGCTTGTTTATCAACACACCATGATTATGTCGGTGTGCTACCAATTGGGACTAAATAAAAACCAAGGACCTGACACTATTTGAAATTCTGATTGCATCTTTGAAATTATTTTGAACGCATTTTGAACAATGTCTAAAGAAATCACTGACCATGATCGGTCACCGTCAAAGACGAGAGAAAAATTCAGGAATATTATCTGGGGAGAATTTCCCACAGCTTCGGGCCTAATCTATACTATTAATGCAATTAGACATAATTGTGATTAATACTATTAATCTAAATTGTGAAAACCAATGGTGTTCAGGAAACGATTTCAAACTTCGACACTGCGCATCGGCACGTATCGTACCGACACAGACAAGGGTTAAGGACTGAAACAAGAGAGATTTCAGAGAACTACATGCCTAGTTTCAATTTGGAAAGTGTAAGAACCGAGGACCATATAGTGCTGGAAACTTAGAACGCTTTCTGATTGGATTTTGAACCATGTGTAAAGAAAGCACAGACAAAGACAGGATCGTCACCGACGAAGACAAGAAGGTTAAGGATTGTAACACCGGAGATTTCAGAGAGCTACTTAGCAACCTCTCAATTTGGATTGTGAAGACCAAGAAGTGAAATCATTCTGAATATTTGAACCATCGCGATTATCATGGACACAGACAAGGGCCAAGGACTGAAACAAGGGAGACTTCAGAGACCTACATGCCTAGGTTCAATCATTGGAATGTGTGAAAACCAAGGACCTGACGGTGCCGGAAATTTGAACGCATTCTGATCGCATTTTGAGCCATGTGTAAAGAAAGCACAGACATAATCGTCACCGATGAAGCGAAGAGCGGGGATTAAGGATTGTTACGAGGAAGATTTCAGAGCGATACGATCAATTTGGATTGTGAAAACCAAAGCAGCGAAAGTATTTCGAATGTTTAAATGATCACGATCATCATCGACACAGACAAGAGCGAAGACTAACCTGGCGGTCGTTGAATTCCTCCTTGACCTCGGCCCCGGTCGCGCCATGTTGCATGATCTCCGCGAGGTCGACCACCACGCTGCCGATGGGCTTGGTGGACAAGAACCCTAACCCCAAAAGCTCGATGTTGAGCACCATCGCCATCCCGAGCATCCGAGCTGCCAACGGCACCGTGATGGTACTATTCCACACTGGGTTGCTGCCGTTGGTCTTATCAACAGGACCAGGCACTCGCACGATAGGGTCGATCCACGCCACCGCATACGCATGCATCTTACTCTTGTTCACTTTCTTCAAGTCCGTCGCCGATTTCAACAAGATCTCAAGCGTCCTCTCCGCCATAGCTCGCTCACTAGAAACCCGAAACCCGAAATCTTAGCCTCGCTCCCCCTTACACGCAATCTCAAATCCAGTCACGACACAGAGCACACCAATCGAAATAGAAATCGATTAGAAATCTACAGTCACAGCAGAGAGCACACCAAATCGAATAGAAATCTGCTTGCAGCTCTGGCTCTTGTAATACCAAATTACTGCCGAATGTCGGCCTAACCTCCCCGCGTCTGACCGCGTGAGCATATTCGAGAATCGAGACTAACTACATGACGAAAGTTGGTTCTTCATGGCTCTCTTATTGTGACCCTACCTACAAGTATCCGGCCACCCGTCAGAGAAAGACCGACAGAATGCAACCACCAAGCGAGTTCCACCCAATCTCACTGAGAACGCGTGGAAGTCTTTAACACGGGCGACCTAACTAGAAGCGATTCGACAACAGATGCTTTGGGAAGATGGGTTTTCTCGGGTACTTCGGATTCCCTTTCCTCCGTACTGACTTCGCAGGATTCCACAGGACATGCTCCGAACCTGGGGAAACGGCGGAAATAAGCATTCAAAGCGAGAATTTCGGAAGCGTGGGAGAGATTTTCGAAGACACACTTTGGGATTCGGGACATTCGGAACTTCGGGGTGTTTCCGAAGTTCTTGCGTTTCGCCGACGGGGTCCCTCGGCGATGACCTAGGGAGTGACGTGGCGAGAGCGACGTTGACTTGGTACGTGTCGTGTCTCCCGCACGGACGGGTGTGTTGACTTTTGGAGCGAATCTGACAAATTAGAGTTCACCATTCCAGAGTTTTTGGTTTTTGTTTCCTTTGTTTATTTTTGTTTCTTTCCGTTTTCGTTTCTGTTTTATTGACAAAAAGGAGAACAGTTCTTTTACAAAGTTGCAAGTGTTTTTCAGTTGCAAATTTTGTCCTTGTGTTCCAGTTATATGGTTTCCCAGTGACTTGAAATTAGAATTCAAGTACAATATGGGAGAATTACCAGAAGCTACCCTTAAAAAGTTTGAAGGTCCAATCATAATGGATAAATTTTAGCCCAATTTGGTGTTTAAAGTAAAGAATTAAAGATAGTGGGGTCAATAATAGTTGCACAAAAATCTTTGCTACCAAGTTAATAGTTTGATAGAAGCTAGCAATTCTAAAAACTTGCATCAAAAAACACCATTCTTGAATTAGAGCAAGTTTCAGATTTAAATAAGAACAAGAAAAACCTTATACACAATAGGTATATTCCTTTAATTTGCAATAATTATAGATTTTACCTTTTAGAGAGCTTAAGTCAAATAATAAAGCAATGTGATCTTGGTATGAGTAACTGCATAGTGAATTTATTCAAAAAGCAATCCAATGCTTGAAAGATAAAGTCTCTCTTAAAGTAGTTGCTTGTTTAGAGCCTAAAAGCAATTTTTGATGATTATTTTCAATTATGATGGAATTACATTAAAAATAAAAGTGGTTTCTAAAATAAAAATAAAGATTGGAATTAAAAACAATGTTTTTAATTTAAAGTTTCAAATGTTGTGAAACCAGAAAATTACAAATAAAATATGTTTTACAATTTAGCATAATTTTGAATTACCAACATCATCAAAGTCCTTTTAGATCCAATGAGATTTTTTATAATACACTTTCAAATTCTACTTGGCTATATATTACACTCTTGTTCTTTGTCATTATGTCCTTGGATAGGGGTAAAGAGTATTAGCTACACTAAAGATAAACCATTGTTTGTAGGAGATGCAATGCTCATAGCTTGAGTATAAGGGACCACAACTAATTGTGATTATTTAAAGGCTTTACATAGTTTATATTGTTATAATGATCAAATTTTGTTTTTTTCATTTTTATTAGCAAATCAAAGGACACTCCAACTCACCAAGGAATGTATTATTCGGACATCATTTTAAAAAAATTTGAAGGGTTCAAACTACAAGTACATCTTCGAACTCAACTTTCTTATGGATGTCATGAATCAACTACATTCAAATTATACAACATGCACATATTAAAGTTGACAAAATGTGTAGTTCACAATCCCAATAACTAATCGTGAGCCACCTAATTGCTTTTTGATCCATATGTTGTTTCCACCTTTCAACTTTCATTATATTTACTTTAATTTTATGCATATGATTATTACGCATATTAGATGCCTTTTGTTCCAAGTAGGGACTAGTCCCTTTGTTCCAAGTTTTTGAACTATACACTGAAATTCGCCTGCCACCCCAGTTTCCCATTAGTTCTCCCCCTCCTCTCTCAAAAAATTTGTGAGCCGTTGATTTTTTTGAAAAAAACTGTTGACCCTCAAAATTGACGTTGATTTCTCAAAAAATCACAAGATGTTGATCTTGTGAAATTTAATCTGAGCCGTTCAAATATAAAATACAAATATTGAATACGAATACAGATACGGATATTGGATATGAGTACTAAATATGTGTACTGAATACGGATATTAAATATGGGTACTAAATATGGGTATTGGATATGCATACTGAATACGGGTACTGAATACGGATACAATATTGAATACGGGATCAATTGTCCCATATTGTTTGTCAAGAACTTTGATTCTAAAGATTACAAGAGGGGGTAGGGGTGAGGAGGGGGTGAAATAAAAAATTTTAAATCAAATTCTAAATGATAGGTGGGGGTAGTGGGGGTGGTAAAATAAAAAGTGAGGGTGTGTGTGCATAGTGACGCAAAGTGTCACTATACACCTTGAGTGCCTAATAACTATCATTTATATAATGAGCTACACTAAATAGTGAACTTAGATTGTCATGAATTTCTTAACATTTTAGATTATATAAGTATTTATTATTACTATATAATATCCTATCAATAAAAATGTCATCTTTCTAATAGTAGTAATGAGTGAGTGGACACAATAATATCAAGAGTAAATTCTAAAAGTCACATTTGCCTCCATGCACCTACATGTTGACAAGTAGTGAATCATGAGGTACAATCTTTTTGAAAAAGGCAACATGATTGTGAAAGTGTCCTAATTCTACTAAGGTAGAATCACCCATAGTCAAATACTTAAGCAATTTTGGACGAGATCTCGAATGCTCTGAGCTAGACAAAACAAATATTTTGTAAGTGCAAACATAGGAATGGTAAGGATTGCTGAAATTTTGGTAACTTTATAGTTTGTTCAAAATTACGCGGGGTTTTGAAAGCTCCCAATGGACTTGGACCCATGTCCAAAGTCTAGAGCCATACAAAATTACTCAATCTAAGAGAATATTTCTTGCTAATTTAGGCATGGAAAAGGAAGCATATGTGTCATACATTTTGGTAATGAAAATATCATGTGTCATGTTGTTCAATTGAGAATCTTTTTTAAGCCACCCTCCCAAAAAAATTTGAAATGAATGTTAGCCTTTGTTGTATTTCAATCACCAAATTGGTTGGTAATGGAGTAATAGTTAGTAGTATTTTTTTATTGGCTAAAAATTGTCAAAATTCACCCACCATTTATATACTTCAATTTTACTATAGGAATTAAAGGAATAAAAATTGTATTTTTTTGCCTACTTTCACCGACCACTAATTATTTAGCCATCTTGTCTTGTGCCAAAAGCTCACATTGCCATTCAACTCAATAAGCACTAATCTATAATCGCCTATACTACTTTTGTCATGGTCATAGATTCCAAAAAAGGTTGCCAAATCTTAGCCATAGGATTGCAACTAGATGCCTCCCCTAATATGTATTTCAATATCCAATACCCTAAGGTACTCTTTGCAATGCACTTGCATGCCACCATTCTAGTCTCTCATATAAATATACTAAGAACTAAGACCTCTATTAAGGTTGGGTGCCCATTGCAATGATTTCAAAAGTTTCATTATTTTATAGTCAAAAATGTCACAATCAACCTTGAATGAAGTATTTTTTTGTTTGGACACAGAACTTTGATATCCAAATTTATTTTTCCCTTGTAAAAAAGATAGATCAATTCAAGACAAAGTAGGATACTATGGGATCCAATCTCTTTTTGACTAGTGTCATTAGAAGAGTTTTGGAGGGGTAGGAGGTCCATTTCAAGGCCTAATCTTTTGTAGTTCCCCCTGCAGTTCAAGAATGCCATGGTGTAAAAAAAATTTTGAAAAAAAAATGAAAAAAAAAATTCTTAAAATGAAAAAAATATATATTTAAAAAAAAAATTTAAATGATGTGGTAGTCATTTTGCCACGTTAGCTCAACATCTACCATGAGTTTTGATGGGTTGAGAACCCTAAGGAACTCGTAACCTTCTAGGGTTGACAAATCAGTACGTCTGCCCCCAAATAGCGTTCATAACCCGGACATCCAGACGTCCGTCCTCACGGACGCCAGTGGACACAGCGTCCTTCCCGCCATCGGAAGGCGGACGGGCGGGGCGGACAGGATGGGGCAGGGCGGATGGGGCGGGACAGGGGGACGGGGGGACAAGCGGACGAGGCGGACGGCGTCTATGAATGTCAACGAACGCTACGGACACAGTGTCCGCGTCCGGACGTCCCAGACGTCCGACCGTTCTGTCAACCCTATAACCTTCCAATCCAAGTGAATCTCCTCTAACGAGTTTTTGAACAATGTGGTCATTTTATAGTTAAAGAACTCTTTTATTAAATGGTAATTGAACTCTAAATTAATTTACATTCTTATAATCTTATTTATATATGATGGTCTTAGATTCTCTATTGCAATGACAAGAAACAATCATTAGTAGGTATTTATTGCATTTTTTATTTGAATTCATTCAACTACTTTCTTTTAGACTGTTACTAAACTTCAATAATTCAAAACATGTAAAAGTCAAAAATTCATTTGGAAATTTTTAGTAATATTTTTCACCAATACCCATGTATTATGAAGATGTATATGTTGCCTCTTTGCTTAACTTTTAAAGGTTAGAGACTATGTTTTTACCAAAATTGCTCCAAAACTATCATTTCAAATATAAATACAAAATTTTAGAGAAAATATATTTTTGGACACATATAACCATAAGATCTTATAGTATGCTAGTTTGAAAAAATGTAGAAAAATTTTCAAAAATTTTCACCTCATAGATTGCAAGATATTGGAGTTTGAATTAATATAAATCCTTTCCTTGGCCTTGCTAAAAACTAGGCAGCTGCACTTCACAAGGTTACATTTGTATGAAAAAATGTCCAAAATGGTGGTATCTCTTTGGATTCATTTTTCAAGTCAAGTTGACTACATGCTTGAAATTGTTTAGATCATTTGGAATTGTACAATATATAGAAAAAAGAAATAGTAAATAGAAAAAATAGAGAATGGTTCAAAATACTAAATTGATAAGAATTTAATTATGGAATAGAAAATTTCTAATCCCAACATTTGCAATGTAGAAATAAACAATCCATATCATATGCTTTTATTTCTTTCAAAGAATATTAAAAGTTGAATTTAATAAAAGACTCCAAAATTTATTCTAAAGTAGGAAATTCATAACTACCTACAAACTAGAATACCTTATAACTTTCATCTCATAAATCAAAATGGAATGATTCAAAGCTTTCCACACACATATAAATCTTGAAAACCAATTTTAAGTTCTTTATTTTTGAAAAAATGAATCTTTTAATCTTTTGGATTGCTCGCCAAGATTGAAAATTATATATCATGCAATAATTTTTGAACCATGTAGTGAAAAGGTTATGAAAATTGTTGGGCCTGAAAGCTATTTCTTGGGCACATATTGTGTGAAATTCTTAAAAAAAAACAATGAAAAATTCCATTTGTAAACTACTCTCAGGAAATTCCATGTTCATTTCTTTAGAGGCTTCTGCAACATAATGTCTGATTGTGCAAGTTTTCTTACATAATCAAGCATTACAAATTATTCATCCAACTTTGATTTCTCATCTTTCTGCTTGTGATTTACATTGGGCAATGACTCCTCATTGTTGGGTGTTTTGGGAAATAACAGGCCTCCTTGTCAAGCTCCGCAGCCCATTATTTTTCAAAACACCCAACAATGAGGAGTCATTGTCCTATACGTTGTGAGTTGCCCAAAATTGCTAAGTTGTCAAAAAATGCAATTTATTCCTTTAGGGGTTTAACTCATCAAAATCTATGTACAACCAAAATTCAAGGATGTTCATCTACTTATCAAAATTATTGTCTCCCAGTGATGGATAGACATAGCCACTTCACCAAAAGTTCATCCAAAATTATCTCCACTACTTAGAAAAGCAAAATCAGTAAAAAAAAAAACACGCTGCTGGTTAGTAATGGGTGGTTCTACCTTATTCTGTGTACTTCATTTGCTAGAGAATTATTGGAGAAACGCAGTCAGTGCTCCTGGCGTACATCCAGGTGGTGCTCTCTTGAGCGCGTTCATCAGCTCTCAATTGACAGAGATTTTGGAATGAAGGAGTTAATGCACGCTGTATAGTACACACAAGCGCGAACTGTCTATTTCCAGTATCTCTGCCAGCACAGTACTATAACGGATACTCTGTTTTGGTTACTAGTCACTTTCAAGTCATTCCTTTTGAATCAATGGGCATTAAGCTTATTATTCAGAAACTATCGCAATTTCTTGTGATGCATATATGTTATTATAAAAAGTGATACATTTCTAAGATAGGTTGAGTATGAGAACTGCGCATTCGTTTGTCAGCATGAGTTATGGGGCTGCGGAGTAGGCCCGCATGCACAGAAGCTCTTCGTAGATAAACTGAACCTGTCCAAGTGGAAATGTTACCAGCTCGCTGTGCTCGTGCCACGGCGTGAAATTAAACACAAGAAATGAGCGGACATTGTATTTATCAACTTTGTGAATTCTCGACTGAGACTGTGATGTCACTTATCATACACCAGGTTAAAGGCGTCCTACGCAGTTAAAATTATATTACGTTCTTAACTGTGATTTGCTTCACCATATTTCTCTTTACTTCCGGCCAATCTGCCGAACAGTTCGCTTTAACGAACTAATCTGTGCGTTATTCTCATTTTAAATTTTAAAACTTCGAAGTTTACAACATTTCCAAGTTACTGAATGCAACAAATCGAATATAGTAGGCAGTTGACTAGAATAGTGAAAGTCGTCTTTAACTCAACGGTGGTTTTTAACATTTGTCACAGATGATGATCAGCAGATTTGTACTTTTAACTTGCGTTTGAACAGGGAATGTATACACCAATCCATCCTCTCAACTTTGAATATGAATACCCGGTACTAAGTGATATTTATGGTCTGATTAAGCTCAGAAGAAATCTGGATGAAGTGGTCAGAACAGCGGACGTCAGATAAAGGCAACATTCCCAACTACAGTACATGAAACAAAACCAATTCTCATATCATACCCCAACAGCGAAGTAAGTAAACTATGAATATTTACAGCACTTGGATTACATCTGCAATTCAATGCTTCCACATGATTGCAAACAATCAAAATCCCCTGTATCAACAAAAATTGCAACCTTTCCAAAAAATTCTGCTAGTTTTTCCAAGACTATCGCATCCCAAATTCTACATTCATAACTTCGGTACAGCCTAACTCTGTTCGAAAGCAGGAGTAGCACCAGTAGTGGCGGAGGCAGACTCCTTCTCTCTAGCATCTGCCGCAGCTTTCCCAGCTTGCTCCTTGGTCCCATCCCAGTCAGCTTTCGCACTATCCACAACCCCCCCTACCTTCTCTTGCACAGCCCCTCCTGTTTGCCAAATACCCTCGGAAGCCTCCGTAGCCCGATCTTTGGAGGAATCCTTAGTCTCTCCCGCTTTTTGGGCGGTTGCATCCTTCGTTTCTGCAGCTTTCTGGTTGGCAGCTTCCGCTGTAGAGGAAGCTTTATCCTTGGCAACGGCAGCTTGGTCTTGTGCAGCCGAAGTCAAGTCCCCGGTTTTCTGTTGCGTGACGCCAAGAAGATCCGTGGCTTTCTGTTTCACGGCACCGAACCACGAAGCGGCTGTGGCTTGCGCACTTCCAGCCGTCTCCTGGGCCTTCACGTTCGCATCTCCGGCTGCGTTGTAAGATCGATCTTTCGTTGCGGTTGCGGTGTCGGCAGCGGTTTGTTGCGCTACGCCTGCCTTATCTTGCGCGACTGCTGTTGCTTCTCCCGCTTTCTGCTTGGTGGCGTCCCAGGTGGAGGCGGCAGTGTCATAAGCTTGATCCTTCTTCGCGATCCCCGTGTCCTTGGCAGTCTGACCCGCGGAGGCGGATGTGTCGTATGCTTGATTCTTGTAATCAATAGCAGTGTCCCTGGCCGTCTGGGCCGCCGAGGTAGCAGCGTCGTACGCTTGGTCTTTCTTCTCAATGGCGGTGTCGCTGGCCGTCTGGGCGGCAGAGGCAGCGGCGTTGTATGCCTGATCCTTCTTCTCGATTGCCGTGTCCTTCACGGTTTGGGCTGTCGTGGCGGCAGAGTCGTACGCCTGATCCTTCTTCTGAATAGTAGTGTCCTTGGCAGTCTGCGCAGTTTGCGCAGTGGTGTCCGCCGCCTTATTGTATGAATCCGCGGCGCCCGCTTTGGTGCTCTCGGTTTGGTCGGCCGCTTTACTCAACGCTTGCTGGGAGTATTCCTGTGCGCCGATCTTCATCCCCGTGAGCTTGTCCATCGCTGCTTGCGTATACTGCGAAATAGTATCCTGCAACAAACCAAAACAGATCGTCACTTAGCCTAAAATTAATACTCTTCAAATCAAATCACATATTCGATTGACATTACAATTCAAATGCTGCCAAATTTTACATCACCAGAATCAGCTACAAACACATCACATGTGTATTAATCCGAATGTCCACATTCAATCCCAATTTGACCTTATTGATCCACATTCACCACCACCCCATAACCCTAACCGTTTATTTACGTCAAGGAGAATAACTAGAGGTAGGGAATCGGGAATGTGAATTTACCGCAACGGTGGCCTTCTTCTGCTGAGCGACACCAGCAGCCTCGTTGCCTTTCTGCGCCGAAACATCCTTAGCAGCCTGATACCGATCTTGCGCGCCCTGCAACGCGGCGTTTCCTTGCTCCTGCGCCGCGCCACGGAACTGACCAATGCTCTCCAACGCCGCGTCCGTGCCCTGCTTCGACTTGTCAGAAGCCACCTCGGTCCTCATCTTCGCTTCGTCCGCCATAGCTCACTTACTCACGTTCGAAACACACACGATAATTCTCCGAATGCAAGCTCACAAAGTTTCAATTTCTCACAAGTCCTGTGACCTAAATCTCGTCTTACTTGAGCAATTAAGATATAAGATTGAAGATACAATGCAATGCTTGCGATGTCCACTGGAGAGTTTGAGATGAGTACCCGGCGAGGAAGTGATTATATGAAGCGGCTTCGGGCGCACGGTGACTGCCAAGTGTCCGCCATGACACGGGCATACGGGATCGGTGACACTTGGCTGCATGGTACGGAGCCCTGGAGGTGCCACGTGGCGATTCCGAGCTCCCGGGACTGATGGATCGGTCGGCGGGTGCACCTTCTGGAATTATCTAGAGTAGTGACAAGGGGTGATCAGTGAAATTCGGGAAGACGTGGCATTTACGTGGTCGAGGACGACGGTGATGGGGACACGAAGTTATCACAGAGCAGCTTTTTCTGTTCAAGCTTTGATCTTGGGCTGGTGGCACCAAGAAGAAGGTCGAAACGGCACCTATTCCCATTCATTTAACCCTTACCTCCTCAATGCAATGCAATGCCCAAGGCTTGTTTTGAGCTTCTTGGAATTTGTTCTAATTTGAACAAATTGCCAACATTTTGATAAGTTGTATCAATTTTTTTCAATTGTAATTGTATAAATTCAAACTAGACATGCTAGAGATCTCATTGGAAAAGAAAACACAAAAGATTCACTTATGGAGTGAAAGATTATAATGATTGACTAGGAGGATGTTAAAACTACAAAAGCGATGTGAAGTCTCTCAAACCTCTTTTCTCATGTCAAATCTAAAAAGTTGGTCACCAAAAAAATATGAGGTTAAAGGGCTTGACATGAATAACACCAATCAATTTATGGCTTATTAGAATCTACTCTACAATTTTTTTAAATGAATTTTGAATGTGGTTTTTCTTCCAAGATCTAGCATATTTGAGGTTCATAATTCCAAGAGCCTCAACACTACAGAAAGCTAAGATTGCAATGGACCCCCTAATCCCCTATGCATAAAATCTTGAATACAAAATAATAATCAATTATTTTCAGAAATTGGATTTTTGATGCTAAAACTAGACTTCAAAAAGACTTTTTCCAAAAATATAAAACACTAAAAAAAAGCAACTTCCTTAGGTTTTATTTAACTTCAAAGTTTTGTCAACACCAAAATTTGGTGCCTTAAGCATTTAGGGGTTAAAAGACAAAGGAGTGACTTTGGAAATTATCCCTTTTCATTATCTTATGAATCATTGGCTTAAAATATTGCAAAAGTATTCTTTGAAAATCAAACTATTGTAGAAGACCTCCCCTTTTCTCAACAAAATTTCAAGGATGAACAATTAAACTTCTATCCTACTAGAAAAATTTCTTGTCATCCATAGGACGCCAAACATTTGTATCGACGTTTAAAGGTTAACCCTAAAGCTTCGACGTTCAATTTTTGAACAACAAACAGATTAAAAATGACTTTTCTTTTTTTGATAAAAATCATCATGATTTAAAGAGATACTTTATCTGAAGGTTCAATTTAGTGTTACTAGAGTACATTTATTGTTCTAAAAATACAAGTGTGCAAGTATATCAAGTGGTTGACCAAGTCAAAATTGCATTGATTCTAGTTCAAAACTCAATTTGCAAAAATGAGGTTATAAAGTCAAAGTATAGGAAAATTTCAAAAAATCACTATATGAAGACAAACTCATTTCAAATCCATTCCAACAAATTTTATTTTAAAAATGACAATATTTTGCTTGTACTTGAATTTAAAGGGAATTTCGAAATTTTCCTTTCAAAATTTATAAAAAAAATATTGGTGATAGCATTGGTGAATCTAACTACATGGATGGAATATGAAACTCAAAGTCTACAACTTATATTTGTTGAATAGTTTCAAAATATTCTTCCAAATGATATTTTATGATGATTCTTCTCAAATTGTCAATTTTGGAGAAGGCTCTAAACACTTAGGGATTAAATGTTACTACAAACATTTATCGGACGATGACTTATGACAAAGAATCCTTTGATAAGGGACAAAAGTGCAACTATTCATCTTTGAAATTTTGTGTTAAAAAGCAAGTCTTCTTTAGTAGTATGACTTTTAATGAGTATTCTTGGATTTTATTAAACCACTGATTTATATGATACCAAAATGGATGATTTCCACAACCACCAATTTGTTCTTCAACCCCTGAAGGACCAAGACCTTTTCTGTACCATAAAACCTTCAAAACTGCCATTTATATAGGAAAAGGTGAAAAATTTGAAACTTTTTTTTGCACATCTACATGTAGGATCTTAAACCTAACTAGTATGAGAATGTGTAGAAAAAATTTCAGAAATTTGGACCACTAAAATTGCAAGATATTTGCATTCAAAGTGAAAAAAACAAGTTCTTTAAAATATTGCACAACTACATTACTTGACTTTGAACCTTCTTAAGTTTAATTTTTTACACTAAAAAATTTTGAGTTTTAAATCTTTTTGGTTGAAAATTGAGTTGAGGGTCTAGAAAAAAAAGATTTATTTTTCATATTTAAAAAAATGTTAAGTAGAAGTAGGCAAGAGATAGAAAGAAAATTTTAAACTATTAATATCTCTAAATTGAAATTAAAATGTGCTAATACCAATGGTGAGATTGTTCTAGCAAGCGAACTAAACAATATGTAACTTTTTTTTTTTAATTGTAAAAATTTCATTAAAAAATGAATCCTATAATTTCTTTTTCAAGAAGAATGATATTCTAATTGCCCCCAAAACAAGATTGTTTATAATTTTCTCATAACAAATCCAAATGGAATTAATCAAAGCTTTCCATGTAGAAAAAAATATAATCTATAAAATTTTTTTTTAATTGGATTTAAAAAAAAATTCAATGGCCCCTCTCCCCTCCCCCTTTTTCTTCCCTCTCCATGGTTTTGAGCATAAATTTTGTTCTTGATCACCGGTTGAAAAAAAATTATATTCCTACAAAGCTAATCAATTTTTAAATCTTCAAAAAAGGTTTTAAAAAATCAGGCCAAAAAATGAGATTATAGGGTTCAACCCAAAATCCAACATTAGATGTTTTTTTAGGCCTCTAGAAGATTGTTTCAGGGTTGTTCCCAAAACTATGAACAAGCATACTACTGTCCAAAAGATAAAATAAAATAAAAATCTTTTAAAAAATAAGAAATATTTTTAAAATCATAAAGTCATGAAATATTTTTTTAATAAAAAAACATTTTATAAATATTATATAATTAATTAATATTATTTGACATAATAGAGTTTCAGCCACTTCAGATTGCTAACATGCTAGTGTTTTGAGGTGGTTTCCGACAATCCAGGAACTTGCATCCTTTTATTGGCCTAAGGAATCTTCTAATGCTTGTCTCCATAAAACACAAATGGTCATTTAGGGGTTAAGGATTAAGCTAGTGTATGTGTACCTATATTTGGGAAGATCTAATGGCTAGTTTAAAATTAGTAGGTGGAATTGGGAAAAAAATGGGTTGTAATTTTAGAACATTGGAAAAAGAGAAGTGAAAAAAATCTTAAAATTTTTTGTTTTGAGTAAAAATTAGAAAAAATAAATGGACCTTGTCACTTGAAAAAACAATTCAATTTGGAAGTTGAAGGAAAATATTTGGTAAAATTCAAAAAAAATTCCGAATGTTGGGTGTACAAATGGAGTCAAATCACAATTAGGTTTTTTTTTGCCATATACACAAATGGAAATCATTAATATTCCAAAAAAAAATTAATTATAGAAGAATTTTGTTATTTTTGTGAATTTTCAAAGTCCGAACTTCAAAGTGTTCAATAGGTGCATGTTTGAAGTTTTTTGAGAAAGCCGCCTATAACCATTCACTAAAAGCTTATTACTTTACAATCATAGAGTGTCATTTATAAAGTGTTGGGTGGGGTGGGGCAAATGGTTTCAAATAGTTCTATCTTAGGTTGTACCAAAAATTAGATTGGTGCTGTCATCTCTTGGAAAATTTGGAATAATATGATGCATATTGTTATTTCAAGTTTTTATATATATTTTTGAGTAGAGTATGCCATTTAAATCCTAAATTCCTCTATATTGAAGGCTAAGACTTTTTTAAACCATCAAGAATGTCAAGATCTAAAATTATACAATGAATGACACTAGAGAAAACTATAGAAATGAAAAATGCACCTACTTATCTAAGGTATCAAAAATAATTTTTTATTGACTACCTTGATGATAAGGTTGCATCACTTTAGGGTTTAAAAGCCGATTTCTGAACACAAGAGGATTTATTATTTTTCATTTTGGGGGAGATTCAACCATTAGATCTAGCTAAATAAAACTTGATATGCATTCTTCTAAAAGAAGTAATTAAGTATATAAAGGTATTATAGGTCAAGGATAAACTAAATTGCTAATGGCTTTAACATAAAATTGAATAATTTTGATTTTAAAGGTGTGAATGTATTATGAGTCATATAAACATTGTAAATTATTTTTTTTAAACCATAAAATCGAGTTCAATATAAAATAAAGATTTTATTTTTCTTCTAATTGTCTCCAAAACTATATCCTTCATGTCACTCCATTCATAAATTTGGAATACTTCACTTGTATTTATGGACTTATCATGTGCAAAAAAAAAATGAAATGCTAATCTAAAGCAAGTATACAAGTGATTGCAATCTAAAGTGGTTACCATCAACTTTTGATTCAAAACAAAATGAATTATGATGAGGCCAATAATCACTGATACAGAAGACAATTAAAATTGGCACAACCATCAACTTTTGATGCAAAGGAGAATGCAAATCAACGTGATCTTGATGTGACCACAAATCTTCAATTTATAAGGGAATAAAAAAAATTTACACAATGAAATGAAAACTTGGTGTGACCAACCACCTTCATTAGAAAGGGAATGAAACCATGCCAATCATTGAAATTGAGTACAAGAATGAAAATTGGTGTTACCTTTGACGAATATACTTATAGTGACTTTTTGAATCCATGTGCATTCAGAAGGGATTTTAACACAAGGTATGAAATAATCTTAATATTCTAAGAATATCCCATAAAATTTGAATATTCATAAAATATTATAATGATATTTTTAAAAAGATTCTTTGAATGTTTTTTGGGGGATATTTTAGAACTATTGATCTATAAAAGTAGTTCATTTTTACATGTAAATGAATTACTGAAGCCCTCTTTTTGAATGTTTAGAGTTTCTAAATTTTTTGTACTATACATTCTTTGTAAGATGTCACCATCAACCACTAGTATAAATAAGAATGTGGAAAAATCAATGTCACCATGAATCTTAAAAACTTGAAAGAATCAATATTGTGTCATCATCAACCTTTAACATAAATGAAGATGAAAGTAGGTGTAACAATCAACCTTTGATACAAAATGGAATGAAAATTAATGTTACCATCTATTTTTTATACAAACAAAAATGAAGACAAAAGTGACCATGGAACCTTTGATACAATAGAAGATGAAACTTATCTTGGACATGAATCTCCAATTCTAGGGGAATGGAAAGTGGTGCAATCATCAATATGTAATATATAAAGGGTATAGAAACTAGTGAGACCAACAACCTTTGATACGTAAGAACTTAATATTGATGTAACTATAGATCTTTTATAGGTAGAGAAAAAAACTTCTATGGCCTTTAAAAAAACTACTATGAAGGGATTGAAAATTGATGTCACTATCAATCTTTGATACAATAAGGTATGTGGGACATATAAACTAGCATGATTGTCATTGATTAGTACAAAGGAGAATGAAATTTGATGTAGCCATCAACCTATGATACAAAAGGAAATGAAACCCCATGTAACCATGAGTCTTTTATTCATAGAGAAATGAAAGTTGATGTGAGCATCTACCTTTAATATAAAGGTGAAAATGAAAAGTTGATGCTATTGTGAACTTTTTATACACTTGGAATTGGAAATTAATCTAATCATCACCCCTTCATATAAAAAGGAATGTAAATTGGTACATCCATTACCACCTCATACAAAACCGAAGTTGGAAACTAATGTGATTATAAATCTTTTACATACAAGGGAATGAAAATTGTCGTGACCATTAACTATTGATATAAAGGTGATTGTAGTCTAATGGAATTACAACCTTTGATACAAAGTGGAATGAACTATGATGAAACCATGAATCTTAACCCCTAAAGCCATGAACCCCATTTTTTGGCAATGTAGTGATTTTGGGTAGCTCACTACGAATAGAGTTTGTTTTTTTCTTTGAAATTTTCACACAACATTTTTCCAAGGAGTAGATTTAAGGCCCAACAATTTTTATAACTTTTGCTTGCACGCTAAAAAGTTATTGTATGAAATGTAATTTTCAGCATTTGACGGGCAGCCTGGGTAGAAAAAATAAATTCTTTAAAAAAACACTTTTTTCAAAAATTAAAATTTGAAATTGATTTTTTAGATTTACATCTACATGGAAAGCTTTGAATCATTACATTTGGATGCATGAATCAAAAGTTATGAAGAGTTTTAATTTGGGGTAATTTATGGATAGTTATGGAATCTCTACTCTGAAATAAACTTTGAAGCCCTTTATTTTACACAATTTTAAATATTTTTGGAAAAAAATAAAAATTCTAGGTGTAAATTGTTTATTAAAACATTAAAACCATTAGAATTGGCATTTTTGAATTCCGTAAAGAAATTATTAACAACTTAGTATTTTGAATCATTCTCTACTTCATTCTATTTACTATTTTTTTCCTATATGTTGTACAATTCCAAGTGATCTAAAAATTTTCAAGCATGTAGCCAACTTGCTTTGAAGAATGAATTCAAAGAGTTGACATCATTTTGGACATTTTTTCATGCAAATGTGACCTTGTGAAGTGCAGCTGCCCAGATTTTTGTAGGGAAAAAAAAAGTATTTTTGTGAATTCAAACACTAATATCTTGCAATCAACACAATGAAAATTTACGGTTACTTGTTTCCAAAAATGTTTTTTTTCAAAAATTTGATACTTGCACTAGAAATGATAGTTTTAGAGCAGTTTTGGTGAAAACATGGTAAAAAAACTTTAAAGGTTAAATATGCATGAAAATGAAAGTAGGTGTAACTATCATCCTTTGATTCAAAAGATGATGAAAATTGATGTGACTGAAAAACTTTAATAAGCACAAAATTGAAAATTGGTACAACCATTAACCTATAATGTGAAGGAAAATGAAAGCTAGTGTGGCTATATACCTTTGGTACAGAAGGAATTGAACTAGTGTAACTATCTCCTTTTGATATGCAAAAGAATAAAACCCCCAAAGTAGAACACCTAAAACTATTCATCTATACAAAGTACTTCATATGCATAGATAGAGTCAAAGTTAGAATTAAGTTGGAATTTTTTTATAGACAAATGAAAATCACAATTTATTATTATTATATTTTAAAGAATTTATGTATTTTTTTTTATGAATTTTCAAAAGTCAAACTATGAAGAAATCTTAACTTATCACCAAGTCACTTTGCCAAAAATGATATGCTTTTTGAACCAATAGGTACATTCTTCATTTCTACAATGACATGAAAAGTCATCTATTATCAACTTTTTGGCTATAGCATCTGTGGAAGGATAAAGAGTTCTACAAGTGCATATTTAAAGAGTTTTCAAAATGATTCAAAACCATTCAAAACCATTCCCTAAAAGCTCTATTACTTTGCAACCATATTGCACCATTTGTATATAGAGGGTTTCAAATCATATTTGGAACACTTTAAGAGACAAAAATGGATAGTACTACCTTTGTAGACTTTGCACTTCATTTCCTTACATTGATTTGTCATATTAACGAAGGAGGGAAATTAGCACCACTTGAAAAATGAATGTCATCACAAATTTTATTTTTTACAGAAATTGATATAATTCAATAATATTTCAACCTTGCACTAATTTCAAATAGTATAACTTTGATAAATTAATGGCACACAATTGATAAGGACAAATCAATGTAGTCGAATTCAAAAATTACCACATAAATTCAAGTATGAAGCATCTTCTATTAGAAGATAGTTAGTAATTCAACAAAGTAGTAATTTCCAACCACCACTTGTGAGGTAGTTGGAAATTACCCTAGAAGGACACTAACATCCAACAATTGGCCTATAGTAGGCTTCCAAGATTATTGTACCCAACTATTAAGGTTTGCATTTCATATTGAATATTTAATGAAAGTTGAGAAATCAACTCCAATATATACTAAAAATAGTAATATTCCCTCAAATTTCATGTTTTCTCAAGTAATGATTTTTAGAAAAAATATTATTCCAAAAATTATAGTATTTTCTTTTTGAAATTGCATTTTGCCCACCCCAATTAGTGTTTTTTTTTAAATTTTAAGGAAATTTGGATGTGGGCTCTAGGTGAGAAGTAAGTGGATGAGGTTGGGTGCTTTCAAATTTATTTTTGGTGCTACATTTGGCTTCAAGTTAGGAATCAGTGTGAGTTGTATGGCCACAAAACAAAATCTGAAAAAAAAACATCTTCAACAATTTCAATTCTTAGGTTGGTGCAAAATAGGGCAACTTTGTTTCGAAAAGTGATGCAAAATGGAAGATAACCAAATTTTGACTCAAAAAACTTCTTATAAATAAAACATAATTATTGAATCAACATTTGGAGGATGCCTAAAAGTCCTTACTTATTAAACAACCATAGCACATTTGTGTCAAAACACATCAATAAATAAACAAGTGCATTATGAGCCTCTCTTGACACATGGCCATACTTATCAAAGTCTTGATCATACCATCTATAGCAATAAGGGGGGCAATAATTACTTCAATAGTGGTGCAACCTTGATGATTTATGATTACAGTACCTAGTGATACGACAAAGATACCTACATATATTCAACTACAATCTATACCCATATTTCCAACTTTGTTATATTTTAAGCAACTATGGATGAAAAGTTGGTGAATTAGCATTTAGATAGGTAGTGACAAAGTGGCAAATGCTAGCTTTCATGGGCAAAGTAGTGACTACAAAGATGTGATCAAGATTTACATTTGGCTTTTTAAACTTTTTTATCTCCAAATTTTTCTATGGGCTTGGTGCAAAAGATAAATTTTTGGTGCTATTAGTCTTTTTATTTCCTAAAAAAAACAATGTCCCCGATAGCTGGGTTCTGTATTATAGAAATGAAGAATACACTTATTCATCCAAAAATCAGATCGTTTTCGGCAGAGTACGTTGGTGAGGTTAATTTAGTTTGACTGTACTGTACGGGCACAATCGGTGTAAGTTACGACACTGGACCTATCACCTACATTCAAATTTGATACACATAACGACCTAACATGTGCTTTCACGCACAATCACAGTGAGCCGATGACATTTTTATTTGAAAGTTCAATTGTCTACTAAGTACTGTTCCGCTTGCAGGTCACTCCGTAGTCCCACAAGCCTGACAAGCTAAGAAATGCACAGTTCATAAAAAAATCAGGCTCAAACTAGAGATAAATATATCTCCAGCATTTGCAACAAACAATGCCCCTTGATCCGAAAGAGACTACATGAAAGAGAGAAACCAGCAGGGAATCCGTATGGAATTTTTGGAACTCCGTAAGGTACCGGCAAAGATACAAGAAAATGAAGTAAAACAGGCAGTGGTAATAATATGTAATGTGTACCATAAATCAACATGCACTACGTGCCAGTATTGGCATTTCACCGACTACCTTAATGAGGATGCAATTGCATGCTTCGCGAAAAAAATGCACTACGTTGAGAAATTCAAACGATTTGAGACTCACACACTCATCCGATGCGGTCTTGAAGATCTGCAATAAAACTTGAAGCGAAGGATGAGACCTTCGTTGCAGTTACTCCCGCCATGTTTTTTAGCGTTGAAATATCCTGCGAGGCCTGGACAACCATAACATCAGTCAGCTCTCTGCTCAAGACAACACAAATAAGGTCATTCTAAAAGCAAGATAATTAGCCTCACAGTAAGCAGTAGTGGATCAGCAGCTCAACAACCTTAGACCTACTAGAGACTGGTGATTCATTACCACGGCCTCCGATAGGCCTCAGCTCCAAGGCGATCAAGTGTAGGAAGCGTTCATTTCCAAGAAAAATCACCATTGCCATGGAGTGATGTATTGTCGGTACACATTACTAAGCATTCCTTCTGAGAACATATAGGTTTTAAGAACAAATCTTAAAGTCACATTTCTAGTTTTCAGGAGCAACATTAGAACAAAAATGCTGTCAGACACTCGAACAGACCAAAGCAGAGAATTTAAGTTCCGATTACACCAGAAGATAACAAAGCATAGCTTCATATTTTAACACACCCATGACCACACTTTTAAAAAGTTCTGCATTACCTGGAAAGTGAACTTAGACATAAGCTCACTTGCCGTCGCATCAAGAGAAGAATCACCAGGAGAACCAGATTCTTCACGGTCAAAATATGCAGCACTTGATATAGCTGACGAGTTCTACAAAAACATAACCACCAATTATTATTTAATTTTTTGTTCCTGAATCCCCAACTATGCCACCCATATAAATGAGAGAAAATTGTCTAAATGCTGCGTCAATTTTGAATATTTCTAACAGCTTGTTTATACTGCACAGAAATGAAAACTTACAGCGAATTTTTCCAAACGTCCAGAATTTTCCGTGTCGTTATTCTTCTGGTCACCAAAATATTGCGCAGACGATATAGATTTTGCATTCGCAAACTTTCTCTGTGCCTCATGGCTGTCCTCAGGCTGCAATGAGGAAATCGCTTCATGAGAAGAGCAGGAAAAATGTACATGCAAAAGATTAAACATAACTAGTGCCTGCAAGTTCATGAAAGTACTAATCTTACAAGGAGCAAGTACATCTGGTCTATATGATTTATAGTTGCAGAATCGAGTCCAAGTCTACAGTCGTAAACCTGATCGTGTAAAAAATGAGCAGCTTACCTGTGCCTTGGAGCGTCCACTGTTGAACGACGACTTGATTGGACTTCCCCCAAATTCTGAAAAGAAATCTCTAGTTGTTGACGGGGCAGCGACATGGATAGAACTGGAGTTCTGATCAGAAGCGTTGCTTGATGGTATATCATCCATGTACAGAAAGCGCGATGACTTTGGGGCTGATTGTATGGTCTCCCCAGCTGCAGGGACCGGGGCAGCTGGTTCAGGCTGTGGCTCAGCTGGCTTTTGATCATAAAGATCTTCACTGGGCTGCACATTCACAACACTTATGAGACCCACATGGACACAAATTTGTGCTTCATTCAGTTGTAAAATCGACTTTGTTCAGTTCAAGTTTGAGACAATTTGCGTACCTTCGTAGTCAATTTCTTCACACCAAGACCACCTGACTTGCTTGCACCGATTTTCTTTGCCCCAAGTGACGAAGTTGGCTTCCTTGTAATGCTGCTTGCTCGACCACTGAGAGATGTAGTAGGCGTGGGGGCAGGGGCAGGCCTCGCTGCAGGCTTGGGCCCAGGAGTAGGGTCAGCAACCGCCTTTGCTTCCAGCTCTGCAGAGAAAAAATCCTTCGTGGATGGAGTCTCATTTACTGCTTTCAGAGAGACGGTGCTTGCCATGGCAGCCACACTCTTAGCCACTTCCTTGGCTAGGAGTTGGCGGTAGAGATCTGCTGCTCTGGAGGTATATTTGGCCTCAATACGACCTCCTTCAGTCCATCCATGTTGCTTAAAGAACACATGTGCTCGACCGTTGCCACCGAAGCTCATTAACTTCAATTGATCTTGGTTCCAGCTGTCTAAATTAGTGGACCTGATTCAATTTCCCCACATCAACCTTTGCTTGTCAGAGGTGTGTTGAACAAAGGGTAAGCAGGTGACACTCATACCGGCAACTATAAATCAATTAGAACGAAAGTCAACCCAAAGCCTCTAGAATGCCCAGTATTTAATAGTGTATTTGATAATATGCTTGCTTGTACGAGTCAATTGCATTAAGATAATCACCTGACAAAGCTGATGTGCACTCCGAGACTACGATGTAAAGCTGAACAATCCAGGCATATAAATACTCCGTATGTCACAGACGCCCAGGTGGGATTCTTGGCGTTGCAGTCGAAACAAATCTGCATTCGAATTTTCTTGTCAAACATGGTAACTGAATCCCATTCTACACATAAACTCTGCGACGAATACGTGTCATATTCAGCAACATCGTTCCGTACTCGTCTCAGAAATGCTGGATAGTGTTTCACGATACACGTGCCATACAATGAGTAAAGAAAACCATTAAGGCAGGGTGATAAGGTACTATTAATCTAAGGATTTGTCTGGAAATTCTACCGTGGAGACGAGAGACAGAATTCACCCTATTCGAATAGTATGAAGGACAAGGCACCAGAGTTTCCAAATACAGTATAAGCAACATGGACTGCTGCAACCAAGGGCATCTTCCCCCAGTAGGTCAACAGAGTGATAACCAAACTTTCATATCAACATTAAGAAGATCGACCCCATTGAAACCTCACAAACTGAAATTGTTGCAAAGTTTATAGATTACTGATCAGTTCAACACCAGACATTCAACTTAAAGCATTGGCACCAAATGCTGCTTTTGACTTTATTTTCTTCCTTAATTCTCTTGATTTCTCTCTATCAACATGGGCTTGTCCAATCTACAATAGGATCCATCAACAATGTTGGAATATTGCAGTCTATTCCCATGGGACATACTTAGATGGACGCATGACTGTAACCTTATTCTCAAAGATGGACGAGGCAAGAGCAATATAAAGAACCTATCATGCAGGCCCGGCATTCTACAGGATATCAAAGACGACAAATTTCTATCAGACATGTGGAGGACCCAACTGTGTTCATAAAAAGCAAAGGCCGATAATATCAACCCAACAGATCTTTTCTCATTAGACTCTACGCGGGACAGCTTGCGCAGCCTGGCCTATGTTCCGGTCTTATCACAAGTAGGGTCTGAAATTTCAGAAAATCTTCAAAGAGCACCCTGAGAACAGGATCGGAGATCTTCAAAGCAGTGGCCTGGAGGAAGAAACCCTATTGCATACTAGGTTTCCTCCTCCGGTTCGTTTTAGTACACACTAGCCGACGAATGGCGATGCAGTTGCACCTCCTACAGATAAAAATGCCATGCATTCCGTCTAGACTCGCACAGGGTACGCATTACGTGAAATCTGAAATGGTGAAGCAAGTCACGAAACAGCGATTTAGACAAAGGTAATAATGATTCCAAGAGGTGAGAGACAACAGCTGACCAAGAACCCAAGCGTACCTTGTTTTCTGACTTGGTCTTCATTTTCCGAAACAACACATCCCGATCCAGCGCGTCCTCAGATGCCATACTGACGCGCAATCAATTCCAACCAGATTCCGCTTCTCAACTTCTACTGCCCTAATCCACACAACCTTCGTCCCCAAACCACACTTCTTCTTCAGCCCCCGGCGTCAGGCGCTAAGCTTAGTGCAGCAGTCAAATCCGAAGCCCTGCAATAAGTAGGAAACACGACGACACGGTCAACAACCAAGCGCAAACTCTTTTGACAACACCGCAAGCTGAACGCTCCAAGAGTCAATCGAGATCCCTGAAAAGCAGGAAACTTCAGTATAGAAAATCGACGGAAATGCACACAAATGCAAATGTAGCTGCGAAAATGCCGTCGCAGGCTTGAAAAAGCAAAAAAAAAAAACTAAAAAAAAACTCACCAGCGAATAGATCGCAAAAACCTTGCAATCGACCACCCAAGGCAAGTGACGTCGCGCACCGCATAGGGAAACTTATTGAACTGTGAATTCTCTAGAAGAAGGGACGACGGGGCTGGTAAATAGCTCCGTTCACACTGGTCGGAATTTCGAATCATTGTCACGTTTCAAGTCCATTTACCACTTCGACCCCTTCACCGGGAAGGACGAGCCTATGGTCACGTTATTGAACTGCAACTTCCTTAATCCGAATTATTGTTTCATACTCAAGCAAAATAATTGTGACATTTTAAAATTAGAAAAAACATAAATTGTGTTTTTTGGACCAAGAAAGACTTGATTTATATTCTTTAAGAATTATTAAGAACACTTGCACTTTAGCATGTCACAAAACGATGCACAATAGGAGTTTAGGAGGGCCCATTAGGAATCTTGATTATGTTGCAACGGAAGAAAAAATTCTTATCATGCATTTGTGAAAGCATGCTAAAACACATTTTCTCTTGTTTCTTCAACCACATGGTTGTTTTCACTTAGCTTTACAAGTTGTTTGTTGCATGTTGCTCAATTTCACAAAGGGAGAAATAGGAAATGTTTTTTTGTTTTGTTTTGTTTGGGGCACAAACTAGGTTTTCTTTTTTATTAAATTAATGCTTTAGAATCTATAGTCATGCAACAATTGAAAGGGCCATCACTTAATGAGTGGCTAGGCTTTGTTTTGAAGACTTTGTGGCGTTTGTTTTCATTGTTTGAGTAACATGGGGCATGGATTTTGTTGAAGGTCTACTAAAAGTTGTTGAAGCCACATTGGGCACTCTATGGTGTGAAAGCTTTAAATATGCATAGATATTGCATGTTACAAAAATACAATTGCTAATGACTTTATCCCTCAAAGAATCTATAATTCCTATCACTAATCTTATTAAGCACTTTATGGAGTATGTAATAAGGATAGCTTGATTTTCTAATTGTGTTAGTAATAATTAATTGATTTGCAATGAAATATATATGTTTTTTGATAGCGCATTATTTAACCATCTAAATCCTAATTTTTTCTTTAAAGTATTATTTTTTTGTGCAATAAAAAAAATTTTATAACCAAAATAAACCAATTGAAAAGGTATTTGGGCATAATATATCTTTAAAAAAAACACTATAAGTTTCATGCCTCACAACTCTTAGAACCAAAAAGTATGTTTTTTGTTTTACAATTTTTGCAAAATTTGACAATATTTTATTTTTGTGTTTTTTTTAAAATGTTATACCTATACCATGTATTTCCTAGTTAGTAGAATTAATTGCTATATTTTAATTAATATTAGAAGTTCTCAAAACTTTAAGAAGTGTTCATTGGCAGAGTGGTCATTTCACACATTCCAAATTGAAGAAATATAAGATATCAAATTTAGACATCTTGTTTATTTTAAAGATTGAGGTATTTTTTGACAAAAATTAACAAAGCTTGCCGTATTTAAGTAATTTTAGCAAAAATGAAAAAAAATATTGTTTTGATATTCAACCATACAATCATGTACTAGATTGCAACAAAAACATGTAGAATTCATTTTAGAAACTTTAACTAGGTACTAGATTGTAAGATTATTTAGAATTTAAAGTTGAAACAATATTAAAAATTAGGCCCTACCCAATTGGTCCAAGTGAATAAATGCAAGAGTATTATATACTATACTTGCGGAAAACTTCTTGCTACTAAAGGCTATAAATGACACTACATTAGTATTTGCAATTATATGTAACTATCAACTTGAGAGAATTTAGTATAATTACAATAATATTATTAGTTGAATAAAGCCTTAATTACAATTCTATACATACCAACATATGATTTCTTTCCTTGAGTGAGATTGATATTTTTGAACGCATTATATTTGGAATAGATCAATTAGCATTGAATAATTGTGTGGATCTATATGAAATAAGTTTATTGGTTGCAACAAAAACTCTTTAAAATATAACTTAGAATAATAATTTTATAAGAAAGAAGACTTCAAACTAATTTTAAAAAGTAATTGATAGATTATATTCATAAGGTTACATCAAATGAGATATTAACCAATATTTTCAATGAAATCTAAAAGCAAAAAATAAAAATTCTTTATAAACTTGAATATAGATTGTATGTTCAGAATTTTTACAAAAATTTATAGTTCAATTTGTCATCATTTACATATAATGCTTTTTTTAAATTTTTATTTTACTTTTTCAACGAAGTCATTTTTTAAGGGGCTTCATTTTGTGAGAATAATTTATTTTTTGAGGTCATGATGGACATACTCACTTTGAAACACTAAAGACTTGGAAAACGAGATTGTGAAAAATCTATATCATACAAATTTAAGGAAACTATCATAAAAATCTATAAATATTTACATGGTTGAATAAACAGAGATTTTGAGTTCATAAAACATGCTTGTTTTCATTTGTTGTTTGAAACTTTCAATGGCTAGTCTTTTAGAGGCTACAAGACAAATTTAAATGATTGAATTATAAAAGCCCATTCAACAAAGCCAATAAACTTTGATTCTCTATAGAGTGAAATTTTCTACTATTAAAAAGTTGTGTTTTTTTATGTGTTGGATAAAAAATGCGCAATGCTCAACAAAACATCATGTTACAAAGTAAATGGTCCGAAAAGGTAGATTTGAAGGAAATGTTGGAGAAAACACTAGCACATTATTGTAAAAATAGATTGATGCTAATATTGATGTTAAATTTTTTTTGACATGGTTGAAGATACACTAATGTTTTTTGGATCGTCTAAACAAATATAGACTACCACGTTAGCAAGCAAAATCATTTTGATTGCAGATAAGTTGGTGAAAATTATTGTAGGTTGAAGAAAAATGGTAACCAAATGTGGAAAACTTTAGAGAAAGGGAAATCTTGTGTAATGTTTTGTAAAAAAAAGAAATGGATGGATGTCCATCATGGATGAAAAGAAAAGCTCTCTAGACAAGTGGGGTGGTAGGAAGTGAAACAATCCATATGGAATATGCAAAGCAAGAATTGTGTTCAAAGAGAAATTTTTTTTAACAATATCTAAATGTCTAAAACAACATCCAAATGTCTATTGATTGAACTTCCATCTTCAAATTATCCCATATCCTTTGTCTAACCATGGATGAACAATAGATTTCATTATAAAAATTTCTTCTACCTTCCTTATTACTAACTTTCAATGAAGCATTTCTTTCATTTTGCTATAAAAAATTCTCTTGATGGTAGATGGTAAGTTTTATTTAATTCTTATTAAATTCAAGGATTTTTCTTATCCATTTTTATTTATTTATTTTTAAATAAATTTTTTTTGTTGATCTTGGCTAATGGGTATGATATGTAGCAATTGATGTCTCAAAAATGTCTAGACATCTAAGTAGACATCTCAAAAAGTAGTATTAAAATTTTTAGACCACATGAAAGTGTGCTAACTAGGAATTTCATATCATCTTCATTGGTTACCACATCACTTTTCCTATTACATGTCATGTTAGATGCCACGTTATGAATATCCACATAGCTCTCTCTTGCTTGCATGTAACTCACGTAGTACATCCTTGTGCCACAATTGTCGGGAATTTGGAAGAAATAGGACATGTTCCTTCACATTTTGGGACATTTATGGCTCATCAATTATAACAAATTTTAGGTGTTAAGAAAAATGTTTCCTCTTTGCTTATCCTAACATTAGAAAAACACAAGGTTCTTATAGTGTTTGCACAATGCATATTTCTTTTAATATAATCCACCCAAAACCTTATGTTAATTACACAATTGTTAGATTTTCCAATTGCTTTGTAAAAGTTTGTCTAAAACAACCTAGTCTACTCCAAACCTTTATCCTATGAAACTATTGATTTGGATACTTGATTGAAAAAAACATATTCCTAGCAATGTGTACTTTTCCTCACCTTATGTCAAAAATAAGGAATATATCAATTTCAATCCCAATTTTAGGAACCTATGCCACATTTAACTACTTTTGGACTATTTAATGAACTTTGGACTGAAGATTGTGGGGTCCCTTGATCGTAGGATTAGGAGTTCCTTGATGTTTTGCATAGATTTCTCAATGTTTTTCATTATTTCTTGATGATAATATTTTTTTCTCATGATGACCATTATTAATTTTGATCTTTCAAAAGTCCAGAAGTAATTACATGTGGCATACCTATATAAACTTTTGATTGACCCTTTGTTGGACAATTGTCTTTCAAGGATTAAAAACTAAAAAAGAATTGATGCTTTTATTTTAGTTTTTTTTTGTATACGAATATAATTATCTATCATGGTATTGTGGCATAGTTAGTAGGACCACTGTCAATAGGTTCTTTGTAATGATCCATTATAATTTACATATAACGTATTGTTTCATACATATTTATTTAGCAAGGCAAAAAGTTTCTTTAAACAATGAACTTAAGTAAATTGAAAAAACATATCTTATAATTGTGAAAATTTGAAAATTCAACATAAATAAATTAGAGAAGTGTTGGGCAATGCATGCAAAGAATGAATTATGCTAAGTAACAAAAATCCGACAAGAAGGGTATAGCATGAAGAAGAAGATTTTTCAATGAGCTTGGTATTTCTCAATATAAATTACATGTTAGAAATGTATAATAATTCATAATTAAGAAGTTTATTCAATAGATTATCCATTAGGTAGATGATAAATGCAGAATCTTCAATTACAATTTCACTTGTAATTAGAATCATGTGAAATAATGAGCCCGACAAATGAATGCCACTTCTCATGAATTGAAGAGGTTTACAACACATTGGCATTATGTAGTCAAGAAGTATGTCAAATAAGTTTTTATGGTGAAAACCTATCGAAAAAAGTAATTCATGGGCTTTTGTTCATTGGTTATGTCTATATGTTAGTGAATTCTTGAACTTTTTATACCAAAAACCTTGTATTACCATTGATATATAATGTTATGACTATAAATTTGCAATTTATAGGCTCAAAGCTAAATGAATAAGAACAAACTTCTATGCAACGTATTGAATTTGTAATGAATTTCTAAATTGTCACAATTGCCTTTGCCACATGATGCTTTTACTTCTACTAGTGTGCCATGCACCATTGCTACTACCAAAATAAAAATAAAAGTAATTTTTTAATTTATAAAAACTCCAAAATTCAATATCTTCCACATAGTTGGTTCCCACACCACGAATCAAAGTCTGTGCACCATTCCTAGCAGTACTAAAAACAACACTTGGGTACAGTTGGTCCAAGAGATCTTACTATAGCAAACAAACAAATAGCCTCATTTAAGGTATTGATGTTAGTAGCCGGAGAAACTACATTTTGGGGGTAGCTTTGCTATGTTGTCAAACAAAAAGTAACCATAAAGTTAAAATCCAAGGTTAAAAATAGTTTCATAAAATAATAAAATTTGCCTCCTCCACTTTCACAAGCCTCCTCCCAAAATGTTTTACACCAATAATTTTGATTCTCCTCTTGCAACTATTGCACACATTTAAGTAACATTTAGCCGATTTTCTTTTAGGTGGGATTTGGTCTATTCGAGGTGCATGGAAGTCCGCCCTAAAACAACCCTAAATCCAAGTGAATTGAAAAAAAAAAAATACTGTAGGAACATTAAAAAAAAAAGGGGATTCTCTCTGAACCCTTCCCTTCCCTTCCCTTTTCCATAGTGGCGACCAGCAAGTTGAAAAGCCAAATGAATCCCTTCTCATTATAAATCCCTTCTTAGGCTCATTTGCTGGCGTATGTTTCAGTTCTGCCAGAGCTCAGGCACTATCTCCATCGCCATCTCCTCTCCGTCGTCCGTCGTCACCTCGCCTTCGTTCCTCTTGCCTTCCCTTCCCAGCCTCCGCGTAAGCTTCCCCTTTGCTCGTCTTTGTTGGACTTGTCATGCAGTCTTTGGATGTGGATGTGATGATGGGGTGGTGGGAGATTGGGGTAGAGAAGGGGGAGAAACCCCACCCGGAGTTAGGGTTTGGGGTTGGGTGGGCAATTCTGTAGGTGGCGGAGATTCCGAAGAGAAGGACGGAGAGGAGGATGGACGGGGCCTTCGGGAGGGGAATTGAGCTTGTTTGATTTCGTGGGTTGCGTGTTGGAGATTGATTGGGGAGGTGGTTGGAGTAGGGAAAGCGAGAGGGAGAGGGAGAGAGCGAGAGACGTGGTTTTAGGTTTAGGTGTGAAGTGTATGGTGAGGTCTGGTTTGCGGCAGCGTTGATTCCCGACCCTCGATGTACCTCTCGAAACCTCTTACTTGTAGTTTTTTTCATGAAGAGTTTGTGGCGTGTTACAATTTCGACGTGGAGTAGGAGTGAGGAGGATCTCTATGCGCCTGGCTTTTGTAATTTAGTTCTGTGGCTAATGTGGGCAGTGCTCTGTAGTAGGCATTTGTTGTAGCTCTGGTTAATGGCGCTTCTGTCTTCGACTGCCACGTTGAATTTGTGACCTCCCTGGTATCAGGATGAATGTTCATCCTTTGAGAATGTTTTCTATGAAAAGTATCCGCGCTTGGAAGCATCTTCAGTGCTTTAGAAGCTCGATGTTTCCGAGATGGGGGATTGTGATGAGTTCGGTGATTATTATTCGAATTTCATTTCTTTTTAAGATTCTAGCTCCGTTGTGTTGCAGGCAGGCGTCTTGCTGACGTTATGGCGAAGAAGAGGAAGTCCGAGAATGCAGCTCTCGATGAGGTGGAGAAGACCCTGTATACGTCGTTTTGCACTGCTGCAAATTCCATCTCTCAGCTTTACACGCAAGCCCAGAATCAGCAGAAGATTGCTTTTCACGCAGGCGAGAGACATGCAGTGGTAAGCATATGAATGATATGTACTTGGTCCGAATTGGCTTGTGTCTTTTTGCCCTTAGGGACTGTTGATTGATTTTATGTAGCTCCTGGTTGGAGCGATGGTGGTTCTCTCCTCTAAATACTGTCTGTGCGGTTGGGGGCTGACCTAATTCCGTGTCAAGCTCAGGACCGTATTTAGGGATATGGACGGTAGTCCTCTGCATTCTACAAGCAGAAACAGAGGGTTGCCAGACATGGTGTGTCTTTGATGGGGTTAGTGCCGAAGTGCTTCAAATCAGTCGACGTTAAATTTGGTTGTTACTATACTTGCATGCAGACGCGAAAACATGGAGCATAGTTTCAGTTACTGGATACACTTGTGTCTGCTTGTGATTGCAGCGTCCACAGCATAATGTCTCGAACAATGTACCTCAATTTTGACTGACAAGTCGGCAAACCGTAGTTTTTTAGAAAGCGGAACAAATCTATTTAAAAAAAAATTCTCGCTGGATGTCCGCTGCGGCACACACCATAGAATGTTGCTAGTTTCTTTATCGTATCGCATGAACATGGTTATGCATTCAGCAATTATGTGCCACTACTATTTAGAATGCGAGTGCGCTTCTGGGAGGATGTCTATTGGTCTGCTTGTTGGTCTTTCGATCTATTACACTACCTGTAGATGTTGAAAATATCCGTTTGTGGATGACGATTGGTTTGTTTTTTTATCGATTATTGGTGATGTTTCATGTTTAACAGGAGAAGCTGTACCACTGGTTGGTAAGGGAGCATCAAAATGGTTCCAACATTACCACAGAACAAATCATTCTCAACCTTCAGGTTTGTCCTTTCTTGCACTTGCGTCTTTGAGATATCTAAATCTTTGAGATATCTAAATGCAAGCTATTGCATCCCATGTGACTCAAGCAGGGTTTCATAGCATTTTTCTGCTCTGATTGGTCCTGACTGCATGCTGCACTTCCCTGTGCAGAACGAACTTGGAGAGGGTGGGAATGGAGACGAAATGACAATGTCACCAGGACCTCAGTTGCAACAGGTTCCAGGACAACAGCAGCCTGGAGTGAACGGTACCGTGGGGACTTCAGGCCGAACAGGAGCAATGTCTGGGCCAGTAGACCAGTCGAAAATATCAGTGTTTCAAAGTGCTTTGTCCAGCCCTAACAGGCGATGTCTTCCTGCATTCGCAATTGCACCAGTTGGCTATGCTGTGCACAATACCTCTGTGCAACCTGTCAGAAGGGGTGGTTTGGGGGTGGAGCAGCCAGGTAGCGACTTGCGAGAGGATCAGCTGGAGTCTGCTCCTTACGAGGATTCTACTGCCACTGGTTTTGGTTTTCATCCTTCTCAGCATCATCAACACCAACATCAACATCAATCTCAACATGTTCGAGATGGTGCTCATACCTTTCATGAAAATGATTCCAGTATGGATATGCATGCGGATGGTGTTGCTGACGACTATTACCGTTGACTCCACCTCGGTTTTGCATTATTGGATAATGGCGCCGAATTTCTGACTTGATGTACAGACCATTTTCAGAGACATTGTTTTGCCAAATACTGCTCAGTTGTTGCATTTCTTGTCCACAGAGCTACCCTGTTGTGTTTCATTTTCACACAGATGGCTGTAATGGGCTGTGATACCTGAGTTAGGAGTACTGAAGCTGGGAAAAATTGCAAGAACTGTGAAGTAATTGTTCTATATGCAGACAGGAGTTTCGCATTGAGATTGTGAGGAACAAGATTGAAGTGTGCTCAAAGGGAGTCACTATGGTGGGGGTTTGCAAGATCGGTGGCCCAAGCCACCGTCTTTAGGCACTTGGCAGTCAAATTGAGCACTGCATTAGACCAGACCTGGGCAAACTTTTTAATTCTCTGTTAACCTGGACTTCAACAATGAAGTCTTGGGAGGTTGTTATCTAGTATGTTGTCGATCAGTGTGTCTCAAAGGAACATTCCAGATCAATGGAAGGTTTGTAATAGAATGTGGCCGCTGTACAGGATTATAGTTCTTGATAGGAAAAACTATTGGGCATTGTGATGGGACTCCGGTGAACCCGTTTTCCAGAAATGCCGGTGACATATCTTGTCACCTGGCTCTTGCCCATTTGTAAGCATCGGCTATCATATGTGATATTACTGTTTTTGGAAAGCAAATTGACTCCTGGGGAATTAGTTCCACTCCTTTTTCCCGCATTTTGCATTTCTCTTGAGGTAACAACTCCTAATTGTAACTTGTTTGCAAAACATTTAAAATTGTCCATACATAGGGTCAATTTTAGGTACACCTATTTTTAGCACCTTGAAATTCATAATTTATTTGTAAAGAGTTACAAAAAAGCATTTGAATTCTAAGTTCAAAAAATCTACAAACTCTGTAAAAGCACCAATGAAATCCAGAAGGTTTACAATTCAGTAATAGGATTATGAATCACACTCAGTAATTACCATTTATTTATTTAGAATCTTTGTGTGAACATACTTGGCAATGAAGTGGCAATGAAGTGGAAGCATGTGTATAAGAGCAAGTGGCTACAAAAATGAACAAATAGGAATGAAAAATTGAAGAGAATTTTTTTTAAATTTTCATTTGGGCATGCTTTGGGCATTTTTATTGAGTATACAAAGGTCCTCTACTTTGTTAGATGTGATTTTGTCTATGGGTTACACTTTGCATAGTTTAGACAAGTGTGATAGTTGTTTTTGTTAACCTCTGAAAGACTAGACCTCTTATTACCAAGGCATTTACCAAAATGCTCCAGTTATTGAATCAATGGGTGCATTCTTTGTTTCTACACCTAACCCTAAATGCCAAGGCCTTTCTTAAGCTTCTAGAAATTTGCTCTAAATTGAATAAAAAGCTAATATCTTAAGAAGTTGTATCAATTTCTTGAAATTGTAACTATATAAATTCAAACTAGATATATTAAAAATTACCTTGGAAAAGAAAACAGAATGATATAACTTATGGATTGAAAGATTATAATGTTTGATAATGAAGGTGTTAAAATTGAGAAAGTAATTTGAAATCTTTTAATTCTCTTTACATGTCAAATATAAAAAATTGGTCACCAAAAATATATGAGGTTAAAGGATTTAATATGTATAACCCTAATCAATTTATGGCTTTTCAAAATGTCTTCTACATTTAAAAAAAAAAGGAATTTCTAATGTGAGTTTTTCTCCAAGATCTAGTGTATTTGAAGCTCATTTCCAAAAGCTTTCATTACTATAAAAAAATCAAGATTGCAATGGATTCCCTTGTACTATAAAAATCATAATCATTGAAAAATTATAATCAATCATTTTCAAAATTGAATTTTGAGTGTTGCTATAACTAAACTTCAAAATTTTTTTCAAAAATATAAACTATTAAAAATAACAACTTGGTTAGATTTTATTTTACTTCAAAGTGTTATCAACACCAAAATTTGGTGCCTTAGGCATATCAATTTTGCCAATGAAATTATCCATTACGAAAGTTTTGAGGCCTCTAAAGGGCTGCCATGCAACTTTGGCACTGCTGCATGCAATTAGGGAGAAAAAATAAAAATAAAAACTTATTTTTTATATTTTAAATTTTGAAATCTGATGTTGCACAAGTAGTGATACATCATCACCACGCTAGATTGACTATTTTTGAAATATACATACATATATATATATTTTTTTATTTTTTATTTTTTTCAAATAAAAAATTATTTTTTTATTTTTCTTGTAATTGCAATGCTGGGGTGTGTGTGCCAAAAATCAAAAGTTAATAGCCCTTTGGAGGCTTCAAAACTTTTGTAATGAAGCCTTAGAACTTTTGTAATGAATTCAAACACTTTTAATCCTCAACATCCCTTAAGGGTTAACCCATAAAGGATGTGACAAATGCTTTTTGGCCAATGAATGACAAAAAATCTCTCCATGCAAGACAAAAGTGCAACTATTCATCTTCAAGATTTTTGTGAAAATGAGAGGTCTTTTACAATAGATTGACTTCCAAGGAATGCTTTTGCAATTTTTTAAGCCAACAATTCATAATGGTACCAAAATAAATGATTTCCATAGTGACGAGCCATTTTATGGTCAATGAATGATAGAGAATTTTGTTGTGTAGTACCATAAGAAGATTTTTCAAGCCAAAAAAAGACTATGAGTTTGTAAACTAATAGAAACTCAAGAGCAATTTGGAAATGATGTCACATCAATAATTTGACATGGCTGAGACCCTACCACCTCAAATAATGTTAATTAATTAATTAATATTTTATAACTATTTATTATTATTTAATTATTATTTTATATTCTAGATAGCAGTTTTCTTGTTCACAATTTTAGAAAGGATCCTAAAACAGTCTTCCGGAGGCCTTAAAAAACATTTGGGAACGACTCTCAAATAGTCTTCCAAAGGCCTTAACAAACATCTAATGAAAAGTGCAACTATTTATTTTCCAAATTTTATGAAAAAAGGGAAGTTTGACTTCTAATGAATACTTTTACGATAATGAAAAGGGATGATTTCTAAGGTCACCCCCTTTATCTTTTAACCTTGTAAAGACTGGCCAGTCTGCATTGAAATCATCATTTTCTAATATTGTGGGAATCAATTGCTTAAAAAAATGGAAAAATATTCATTGGAAGTCAAATCACTGTAGGACAAGTACCCTTTTTGACAACAAAAAATGGAAGATGAATAGTTGCACTTCTATCTTGTATAAAGGAATTCTCCGTCATGCATCGGACACTTAGTGTCTAAGGTGGCCTTACAGGGTTAAAGGTTAAAAAGTATTACAAGACATCACCAGTAATTGATTTTGGGTGACCTGGATCTGACGTGGAGGTTCAGTTTTGACAGCTCACGTACGGTTTGTTCCACTAGTAAGAAAAGCCAGAATCCGGGCCCAGGGTGGACATGAAAGCCAGCCCTTCACTTCCGACAACATACAATATGCTCTCGGTGCGAGCCAAGGGACCAAGCGCTGTCAAGCCGAACCAAACTTTCCGGACGAACAGAGCGCTGGCAGCTCACGGCGGGGATTGCCTGGGACTGGACTCTGTGGAGCATCATGTTTCTTTGCGTAGCGCAGGGCTATGGAGAGTTCTTCAGCAAGGCCCCGTCAGGCTGCTACTCCGCAATTGTCTCCAGCTTCTTCCTCGAATTCTGCAATTCAAGGTCAGAGTAGTAACAGGGACGTGTCAGACTCTCTTTCCGTTGATTCAAGCTTGAGCGCGATCAAATTGCGCTCACTTGTAGCGTGGGCCAGATTGGAATCGAGTAGCCACCGGCGTGGCGATGGCGAGGGATCCAGCACCAGACTTCAGGCCTTGGATTCGTTGGCGATGAGGTTTAAATGTGAGGGTGAAAGGATCGCGGGAGTCCAAGGAGCGTCCGCTTTGCGTCCCAGAGCTCGAGGAGGGAGCTGGAGCGGCGCTGGAAATGAAGTCGGCATTGCCGTTGGCGCGAGTGCGGGGCGGGGCGTCTGGCATACGGTACGCTACTGCCCGACTCTGTCCCGTGGACCAAGAACTGGTTAAGTTTAAAGATTTGTGGCAGCACTGCTGTGTTTTGAGCTACAAAGTTTGAGGAGCGCGTGGCAGAATTGTGGAGATCAGTGCTCGATTCTTGAAGCTATTCCTGAAATTGCATCGATTTCATTTCGATTTCAGACTTTTCTCTCCAAGGAATCGCTTTGGCTACTGTATTCATGCAAATTCCTGTAGCCTTCGTACCAAATTATACTTGAGCGATCGTTTCCTGTAATTGTGAAATCAAAGTCCAGCACGATCCTATACGATAGATCTTTCTTGCACTAATTTTTTACTTATAGATTTGCAATCTAGCTCATAGAATTGGTTAAGTTCAAAGATTTGTGGCATCGGCCTGTGTCATGAGCCACAACATTTGAGGTGCAAGTGGTAACATTCTAGAGTTCAGTGCTCAGTTCCTCAAGCTACTTCTGAAGTTGCTGCGATCTCGCTTTTAGATTTGTTTTCAAAGGAACCGTTTAGCCTACTGTATTCGTGCAGATTCCATTAGCCTTCAGCATTGTCAAACGTACTAAATGGATAATGGAAGCGAAGAAGAGCTGGAATAGAAGGAACTTAAGGAGAAAGAGAAACTGTCGTATTGAGACGATCATGCTGGATTTTGTATTCACATTTATGGTTAATGATCGAATATATTTTTCGGTAAAAAATGAATACAAAGAGCTGAAGTAATCGACAACCCTGACCGTGTCCTGGAGAGAGAGAGAGGGTCTGTTTCATAGGCTCACTTTGCTTTGCTTTTCCTTAGTTTAATTTTCTGGCTCTTCCTCTCGCATTTTTATTCGATTGATTGTTCAAAGTCCTACGCATCTCTCTGTCGGTCTATGTTACCTACTAGGTTCTATTTGTCCACAATCATTGAATAGCAGGAATGATCACAATTAAACAGATTCTGGGTTGAATTGCTGCATTCTCTGAAAGTGAGATACATGTAGAGATGAATGCGGAAGACGGGAATTTCTGGAATAGATGAAGAGGGTTAGACGGTTCTGAGAGCAAATAAAAGTGAAGATCCCAAAGGGCATTCGATTTTATGATGTGCAGGCCAAGGAATTGTCACATCTAGTAATTTCTCTGGGAACATTTGTAGTCCTCGACAAACGCCTCAAGAACATCTTTTTGGCCCACGCCATTAGCTTCCCCAGTGCGCTCTTTGGAATGTTCTTTTTGTTCCTGCTCCTAACAACTATTAGCGTCATCAACACCGGTACTGCTATTTCTTTACTTTGCTACAACGCAGTGCTCTCTATACTCTCATTGAGAATGTCGATTGTTTAGCACGATAATCTCCAGTTGAATTTCCCAAAGCACCTCTCTTAATCAATGTCTGTACCTTAGTTAGAGATCTGGATTCAAAACATGCACCATTATTTTGTATTGTGTATGGGAAGGACTGATAATATTGACGAAATTGTATTTGTTACGTGTTTGTGACTTTGAAGATGCTGCGGACAATTTAGAATCTTTCTTCTCACCCGCCAACCTATTCATCCAACGTTGGTTGCCTCTTTTCTATGTGCCGTCCTTGGTTGTGGTCCCCCTCGCTCTGAAGGGCATTTCAGCAGCCGAAGGAGCTTCGATAGGAGCTATTTTAGGTATTTGTCTACATCTTAATTCTACAAGCTTGGCGACCTATAACGAAATTATTGTTTGCGATCTCTCCATTTCTTGTGTTGAATAATTCGCATCTAATATTCACTAAAAACCTCCTTCTCGTTATGGTGACTTGCAAGGATATAGTCAAGGGCACCTGTAGTGTTGAATAATGTGTTGCAGTGGGAGGATGGATGTGCACCTTGCTTGTGACAGGCTATACTACAGTTCAGGTGCGAAAGATGGTGAAGACAGAGCTTCTTCCAACCGATCCTGTGCCCAAAGTAGCTCCCTTTACATCTACGGAGTGCTTCTCGTGGGTTGCTATTATGTTGCTTAGCTTTTGCATGGCTTTGCGTTATCCCAGTGCATTGGGACCGGTGGCCACCACTGCTGCTCCCTTTTTACTTGCAGCCACTGTTGTTGGCTACGTGGTGGGAACTAGGTAATCATCCGATTCTCCTATATAGACATCATCATTGAAAACAATCACGATCATTTGTGGACATTCGGCAGTGCCAGAACAACCAGCCACAAGCATGAAGTGATGCAATAACAGTTTCGTAAATAAGTCATGCCAACAGTTATTTGTCATTATCCTTCTGTACTTATCGGAAGTGCTAGACCTCTAAGGTGGATTTGCGGGTTCTAATTCTGTATCTAAACCCTAACTTTTGTTATCACACAGATTACCTGCAGCAGCAAAGAAGTTGTTCCATCCAATGGTCGCATGCATTCTTTCCGCAGATGTTGGTGCTTATGCTTTGGGTATTGCAACAGGCAAAGGATTCAAAGCTACTCTAGGTGTGTTCTCTGCATCAGATATTCCAACCATCCCAATGTTAAGAATGAATTGATACCTATTAGAGCAGTTAGGTCGAATTTGTATCGGCCGTACAGGCATTTCAGATGCTTCTCTCCTTCAAATGTCTGTTTCCCATATCTGTGAAATTTGATGCATCATTTACAGATGTAAACCAAACATTATGCAGGAGATTATATGACCAAGAGTGCAGGAAGTCCAGGGGCTGGTGATATACTCAATGGTTTTCTGGGCTCAGTCATTCTCTCTTTTGCATTCTCCATCTATCGACAGCGGAAGGTAGGCGAAGGGTGAACTTCCTACAGATGACATCAAATGTTATGCAACTAATTTTCTTCACTTGGGACAAACTCTTAGTGCATCTCTTCTCACGGAACAGAGACCATGATGCAGATAATCCAGCGGCATGCATCAGAAATTATTACAGCAGTGGTAGTAGCATCAGTTTTCTCGATGTACTCCACAGCATCTGTTGGTCGTCTTCTAGGGTTGTTGCCGTCTTCCACAAGAGCGATTATTCCACATTGCATCACTGTGGCTTTGGCACTCCCTATTGCCAAGTTACTTGAAGGTCAGTATCATATGACCTCCCAATCTACCTGAAGTTCTAGTAACACAAATACTAGTGCTGCAAGATGGCGGAGATGAAAAGTTGGGTCTCATGTTATCGATGTATCAACTTTCTCTACTCCCTTGAGACTTATAATTATGTGGCATGTGCGACACAGGAAATAATTCCTCCCTCACGGCCGCTGCTGTGGTCCTCACGGGACTTACTGGAGCAAATTTTGCTCAGGTTGTGATGGATAAGTTTGGGTTCAAGGATCCAATAGCTCGAGGAATGGCAACTGCTGCCAGGTTTGTTGCCCATCCTTGCCTTTGTAATATTCATCATCCTCCCTATTTTCACTTGTGCTAGTGTGTGGGTCGCTACTAATTACAGGTTTAACTGAGATGGTACTTGAGCTTACTGCATGAGATGGACTTGTATATGAAGAATTGTTACGCTTAGTTGAATTGTAACTTGGGGAGCTTCGTTATGATGTGAACTTCCATGGCAACCCCTCTTCACTAAGTACAATAATGTACATTCCTTGACAGAATTGGTAATTACATCCAATATGCTAACATCGGGTGCGCTTGGTCTATGCTGTAGTGCACATGGATTGGGAACGGCAGCTTTGTCCAGGAATGAACCAGAGGCTCTGCCGTATTGTGCAATTTCGTATTCCCTTACCGGAATTGTCAGCACCGTCTTGTGTTCTCTTCCTCCAGTGCGGGCCTCCTTGCTCGCAATAGCAGGAGCCGCTTGAAAGTCTTAAACCTCATGATCCCCATAGTTCCGTGGTTTCTTCATTGGGGCTGATACTTGAACAGGCATTGAATCCATTATCCTGACTCCTGTCTTAGGTTAGGATTGATCACATATTGTGATAAGAGTTTTTGCGTAGAGAATTGTATAGGGCGATCTTTATAGTTTTCGATGAGTTGTAGCTTAACATTGAGGTTGCGATCAATAGGAGGTTATTTGTGCAACAATGTTCAGAGGCATTTTTCTCCCGTGCAAACCTATTATCCCAATCGTTCTTTTAGGTACCATGGGAGATCTAAACCGTACAGGGTGAATACTTATATTTTACGTTGAGAACACGTTGAGAGTGCAGAAGAGATTTCTTTCGGCTTTACATTTTCAACACCATGGTTGTGGCAGTTATTTTTCTCTACGACATATATAAAAGCTTCGTACCTCTAGAGCCTCAAGTGCTTCATTTCGACAAGTGTGAGCCGCCATAGCTACTTCAGCTGATGTAAGAGCGTCAACGAACAATGGCAGTCTGCGATACCTTCTGTAAGTTCTCCAATCCACTACACAGCTCAGACCGGCTTGCTTCCTACGATTCTACTCTTGCTATTTTCAAGATTTGGATCTCAATTTGAAAATTTCTCAAGTGAATCTCTTGGGCTGGGAGTTGTGGGCTTTACAACATTTTACCCAATGTAAGTACTAGGAACTGCCGTTTTCACCACGCATATCGAAATTGTTCATTCCTTTCCTGGCCTCATCTAGCAAGGATTTGGAAGAAGAATTCTACAAGCTTTTTATTGGCATTTATTCTTGAGCATTTATTTTTTTAGACATTCTGATGATCATAATCAAAATATTGTAAATAAGGTGCAAACATAAAACACAAGGGCCATTTTTCATTACTTCTTCAATTAAGTCTTTATTTGAAATGGCTCTTATTAACAATTGAAAAAGTTATATCTATCTAGAATCTTTTTTTTATTGCCAACAAGAGCCATTATAAATGTAGTTCTAAAACACCATATAAATAAGAATTTAGTTTTGAATAGTATATGAATAAACTTTTCATTTTCACAATGTAGATGATTATTGTATCCTTATGAACTTTTATAAATATTACTTGATGATTTTTGGTGTTCCCTAGGTTAATAGACCTTCATGTTTAGAGGGTGTAGGCAAGATTCTAGATGAGATGATTTTTGTAGCACAGTCAAAATCCAAATGCAAGGTAACTATATCTAATTTCGACACCTAATTTTGATTATTTTCTAAAACCAACCACTACAGATTGTTGCCTAAAATGTACTTCCACTCTTTATGAGAATCTAGGGTTGTTTATAAAATTTTCTATTTTCAATACTTTAAAAATTTACTTTTTATTCACGGGGCATCCAAAAAATGCATTCTAAGAGAATCTATAATATCCTTTTGACTACCAACAAGATTCCACAAAAAGTTTTCTAATAAATTATTGAGAGGCATCTTGAATTGCTTCCTTGTTTAGATGTAGTTATCTTGTCTTCTTTACTATTGAAGATAAGAATTTTCAAAACCAACAACTCTTTGTTGAAAATGAGTTAATTCTTATAAGATGGATTAGTGATTGGTATGGAAATCATCCCTTCAAATAATGTGGGAATTGTTGGCTTAAAAAATGCAAAAGCACTCATTGGAACTTTGGAAGTCAAACTACTATAGAAGACTTTTCCTCTTGACATCAAAATTCCAAGGATGAATAGTTGCACTTTTATCCTACCTAGAAGGATTCTTTGTCATTCATTGACTTAGAAAAAATACAAGGCTCCAAAAGGCTGCTCCACAACCTTCCAAGGATCCCTTGTTAGAGGCTCCTAATCCAAATAGACAATGTTTAGGAATTAAAGTTAAGGTACTTTAATATACCTTAATCTTGATTATTAAATACTTATTATTAAATATTTTCTACTCAATTGTACCATCCACTAAATCCAAAATTGTGGAAAAAATGCAAATGTCCATTAATAGTCCAATGGCTTACCATTGAAATTTTTTTTAATTGCAATGTGAAATACTAGTTTCATGAACATTTGATGAGAATGAAGGGTGAAGAGGTTGTTTTTAAAGGGAAATCAATAATTCATCATGAATCCTTGAAGGCTATAAAATAATTTGAAGGTAAACCATAGTTAAGTCAAATGTAAGAATATTGTTCAAAGTCAAATTTCAAACCTCATTTAGGCATAGTAGAATAATTTATTTTTTTACTTTTACTTAATTTAATGTGGAAAATCAAATTAATTTTCACCTCTAAAAATTCATTTGAAATTTTGAGACTCCAACTAAAATTTATGGACAAAATTTAGAGAGGGTGTTAAAAAATGTTCAAAAAAATGTTCCTTTCATCCCCTCTCTGCAATTGAGCTCCTGTTAATCTTAATGTACATAATTCACATGGATTGTTTTATCTATTACTACCCTACTTGTATAAAGGATTTTTTCTTTCCATCTCTAAATTTACAAATTAAAGTAAGTGACTATTGAAGTTAGTTGCCTTTTAAAGCAATTAATTTCAAAAGCCACTTAAATTGGTTTAATTAGGTCTAATTAGACAATTTGATTTTTAATTTTCAATTGACCCCTAAAGGACCAAGGCCATTTTTTTTTGTCAAAACCCACTCAAAATTGTCCCTATTGTTGCATTTATCAAAATTTTCTACAAAATGCTTTTCCTAAAAATCTAACTTTAGGATCTTGTACTAGACTTATAGAAGAGGAAGTGGTAAAATTTTTGTGACATTTGACCACAAGGATTGAAAGATATAAGCATTTGAAGACAAAGTTGTTGTTTTTTGGACTATGCCTAACATTTTCAATTGTCTTTGACCATTGATTGTAAAAACTTTTTCCACTAGGGGTGCTCAATTTAAAAATCTATCATACTCTAGATCATGTTAGAATTGTCTCTAAAAAATTTTAAGTCAAAAAATGACATGAAATACATCCAAAAAAATATTGCAATGCAACAGTGTCCAAAAGTTCACAATGCCTCATATAATTTTTCGAGCAAATTTTCCTCCATATAAATTTGAATTCAAAAATCCACATAGTGGATTGAAAGATATAGTATGCCTTTACAATCTACAAAAAAGAAATTTGAAAAAAACAAACTCTATTACCTATGGAATTTAGAAGCACTATGTGAATAAAGAATGGAATACAACTTTCAACATGGCATGGAAAAAGGATTGAGATGTGTTCCCAATATGTAAGTTCCCATTGTATTCCCGGTCTATTCTAATCATTTGGAGCTTTGAGTTACCTAGAACTTCCAATGGGGATCTATAACTATCTAAAACTAGGGACCTTTCATCATAGAACCTGCTACCCTTCCTGTGGGCTCCCCTCATGCCCAATGTTGCTACCTTGCTATAGTCAAGTTAGATTCCCTTGCCCTTGTTGCCCTACAAATTGAAATTTTCAAAAAAATGCTCATAACTCCTAAACTATAAGTCAGAATTCTATGAAATTTATATGTATGCAAAGCTTGTGTGAAACTACACGCTCACTAGAAGTTTGAAAAAATTATGTTGAATATTAAAATTGATTGAGCTTACCCCAAAACCCAAATGTCCCCTTTGGGACTTTAGGGGTTAAAACCTTGTGCAATGATGATCTTTTGTATTGTGAAAGTTAGACAAAGTTGATGATTTTCACAATAGTCTCGCTCTTTTTTACAAGTTTTGCAAACTCACTTCATCTAACTATACACTTTGAATTGATTTCATAAGAAACCTACTTTTGTTTTAATAGATTGGATTGTCACTTTAGAAGAGCCCTCCCGAGGCCCTTGAATTTCTTCTTATGTTCAAAAGAGCTCTTAAAACCTCATTTCATGATGCAGTGACTTACCAAAAATTTCTAAGATCTTAGTTCAAAAGTGCTCTTGAAAGAATCCTTTCATAATAATAATTGAAAAATTGAAAAAACTAAAAAATGACTATTAATACTTAGACTATTTCATTTCAATCCATTACAAAAAAATTCATCCACAAATCGTCAATATCATATTTGTAATCAAAGTCCAAAAGAAATTTGATTTCAAATATGAAATTTTATACAAAAATATTGCTATTTGTAATTATAGATCTATTTCTGTAGATAGAATAAAAAATTTATATTGTACAACTTTTATTCACACATCAAGTTTAAAATGTTCTTCTTAGTTATATTCTTTTTTATATTTACATTAACATGATTAAATTATTTTTGCATAATTACGTTATGAGTAATATGCATTCTCTTAAGAAAGTTTTTTAAAATTTTAGAGTGTTGAAGAAAAGTCATCATTCTCTCTCTATATGTCATGATAATTATTTATAGCATTGTAAATAAAAATAAATAAAAATGAAAAAATATAAAAATTTATAATATTATGTATTCTATTAGCTATGTATTAAAAAACAAGTAGATATATAGATGTGTGAGAAGGTCCTTGTTATGTCCTTATTATAAATTGCATTTTATTTATTTTTGTAATAAAATTTATAATTTAGCCTAAAATTTAAGACAAATTCTTCAATGTCCTCTTTATATATCTCTTAAATTAGATTGTTGGTTTTGTTTCATTGGTTTTATTTATTTGATACTCTAAGATATGAATAGACAAAACATGAGTCTTTGGCTTGGTCACATTCTTGGTGTCAATGAAAAGTCCTTTGCAAAGAAAGGTGTATGGACTTTGTTTTGTGGCATTTGGATTTATTGTATCGAAGTTATTGAGTTTCAAATTTTTATAAATTAAAAAAAATGAAACAAAATTATCATTATTTTGAAAAAATCATAACTTTCATATTGCACCCCTTGCACTCCATGCATGTATAGAGTAGCCAACCCATTTCCAACCACCTAAGCAATTACGCATATTTAGAGTGCAGTTTTTTTGAATTTGTAATTTTTTTCATGTAATAGAAATAGAGTTTGGAAGGATTTTATATTTTTTAGAATTTTATTACACTAAACGTAATTACTATGAATTTTTTAGTGGAAATTTTATTTTAACCTATAATGGTGATATAGACCTTTCTATTTCTGATCATAGTCTGATTGCAAAATCAACCAAGGGTGAGTTGCAATATTGTGAATCTTGCAACTAATAGTAATGTGCTACAACTACATTGGGAACTATACCATAATCAATTGTTGCTCATCTCTTGTTGATCAAAAAGAAAATAATCTATATCATAAGAATAGAAGGTGAATAAAAATGGGTCGGCTATTATAAAGTTTTCTATTCATATCAAGAACACAAACTCTCATACCACTATCTTCTGAGAATTGTTAGGCAACCTATTTTTATCTCTTATCAATAAAAAAAATAACAACTGTCAGATAAGATTATAAAAACCTAAGACCACCTTCTTCTATAGTGCGAGGTAAATTAAGAAAAAAAAAATGTTGTTGAAGTCACACTAGCCACATGATTAAAAAAGAAAACAATAATTTTTTTTCGGAAAGCCAACAATGGTGCGATTTGGTTGTGTAATATATGTATGTGGTAGTGGCAGTAAGACTTCAGTTATGCTTCTTCATAAAAATATCTAATATGTAAATCAAATATTCAAATTATTTAATTTCGTTGATTTATAAATTATGATTGACTTTGAAAAATATAATTGGTTGTACAAAAATAACTAAAACTAAATTTATTGAAGGATTTAATTAAATTTTTGTATAAATTATTTCATAAAATGGATTCAAATTAATTCATTTGAGAGAATGAATACAAATTAATTCTTTTGAGAGAATGAATTCAAACTAATTTTGTTGAGAGAATTAATTCAATTTAATTCACTTCAAAGAATGAATTCAAATTTATTCACTTCAAAGCATGAATTCAAATTTATTCACTTCAAAGCATGAATTCAAATTTATTCACCTCAAAGAATGAATTCAAATTTTTTCATCTCAAAGAATGGATTCAAATCAATTCATTTGACAGAATTTTAGCAACATAAAAAAGACAAATTTTAATAGCATGAGATTAAAGAAAAAAATGTTGAAGAGATTAGGGTTTAGGATTGAATGTAAAAGTTTAATATGGAATGAAAAAAATGAAAAATTGAATTTTTCAATGTAATTTAGGGTTTGTTGAGTGAAGAAAGTAATTAAGGAAGAAAAAGTAAATTCGGAGATTGAGTGTTTCAAAGTAAGGAATTAAAAATGATTTTTGTTCAATAGCTACATGCTTGTGTATATAAATTATTTCTTGATTACCTTATTATTAGGCTTGTATATGATTTTACACTATCTCCTGTACAACACTTATAATAGTGATATTACGCCAATGCAGATATAGCAGAGAGATTGTTATACTTACAAAATGGCAAAGTCAATAGCAAAACACGTTGTGAAGGAGTACCTTGAGACTAACACCAGTCTGTCGGGAAAAGATCTCGAAAAGGGGATTGGCAGCGTCCTTGTGTTTATGAAACTGGGAATGGTGAAAAAGGACGATGTTGAATTCGAGAGAAATAAGATAAGAATAATACGAAAAATCTGTGTCAAGAACAACAACGTCATGTTCACCGGCAAGAGGACCTCTCTATTTTCACCTTCGGATGTGGGGTCAAGCATTGTAAGGATGGAGACTCGTGGAGAGAAACTGAAAAGGTTACTGGAGCAGTAGTAGCCCCACTACCTGTTAATGCCCTAAAGCTTTCCCCGACTACGTGGGCAGACGAGCCGATGCATTCTGACCATCCCGTGTTCCTGCCCTATGAGCAGAGTAGGATGCGTCTTCAAGGACATCGTACTGAATTTGAAGACGACAGTAGTACCAGGTCTCTACCTGCACTATCTCCTGAGAATTGTCAAGCAACCTATTTTAATCCCCCCCTAAAATGAAAAAATAGCAACCGTTGGATGAAATTAAAAAAATCTAAGATCACCCTCCATTGCTGTACAATGTGAATTAATAAAAAAATATCGTTGAAGTTACACTAGCATTTTTGGAAAGTCAACAATGGTGCGATTGGGTTGTGTAATATATGTATGTGGTAGTGACGATAGGACTTCTTTTACGCTTCTTCATATAAAGTTATAAACATGTAATATATAAATCATATATTCGAATTAATGAATGTCATTGCTTTATAAATTATGCATTATGATTGACTTTGAAAAATGTAATTGGTTATAAAAAAATAATTGAAACTAAATTTATTGAAGGATTTAATTAAATTTTTCTACAATTCATTTCATTAAACAAATTCAAATGAATTCATTTCATAAAAAAAATTTGTTTGAGAGAATGGATTCAAATGAATTGATTTCATAGAACAAATTCAAATCAATTCATTTCATAAAATGAATTCAAATTAATTCATTTTAGAGAATTTTAGCAATATAAAAAAGAAAATTTTTAGTAGCATAAGATTGTAGAAAAAAATGTTGAAGAGATTAGGGTTTAGGATTAAATGTAAAAGTTTTACATGAAATGAAAAAAATGAGAAATTGAATTTTTCAATATAATTTAGGGTTTGTTGAACAAAGAAAACAATTGAGGAGGAAAGAAGTGAATTTAGAGATTGAATGCTTCAATATAGGGAATTAGAAATGATTTTTGTTCTATGGCTATATGCCATGTGTACAAAAATTATTCCTTGAATATCCTACTATAATTAGGCTTGTACATGGTTTTACACTATCACCTCAAAAGAGGCAGTAATTGCCTCCACTACCACATGAACACCACAACAACAACACCTTCACACCACAACAAAGCCCTCACTTGCACTCCTTTGAACATAAAATATATCAAATTTCAAAGATTTTACAAATTAAAAAAGTAAAAAATTAAAAAATGAAGGATTTTTTTTTCCTTTAATTTGGTTGTGGCAATGGCACAAGCCAAGATACATTAGTCACAAATTCAAGTGATTAAGTCAAAAGTAGTATAATTTTGTAAAATAAAAAATTGTGCGTTTCTTGTTTCTCGTATTTGGTATCATCGGAAAGCCCTCGGCGAGCAAGGGTGCACGGGCTTAGTTTCGTGGCATTCTGACCTAGGATGTGAAAGTTATTGAATTTCGAAATTTTTATGAATTAAAAAAATTAGAAAATCATTATTTTTCTTCTGTTTTGACCGTGGCAACGGCACAGGGCACACTAGTAATAATTACAGTAAGTGGGAGTTACTTCCCCGGACCAAGGATTCGGTGATGGCCGATGCTACTGTAAGTGTACTGGCGAATCGATCGAGAATCAGAGAGACTCCAAGTGTCGATTTCGCAGCTAGCAATTCATCGAGAACGCTGTCGTTGCGCAACATGGTCTGCAGTCGTGGATCTGCAATTGGGGTATTGTACATCTCTTCGATGGAGACGACGTCGGTTGCGTCGTCGGGTACTAGTCCAACTGCTTGATCGAGGCGCCAGTACTTTGGCTTCTTGACAAGGGCGCAGGCTACGGGGTCGGGGTGGGAGAGATTCGTCCGGCCAATTTGGAATTTCCCTTCTGAGCTCCGTAAATGGGAATAATGGAGCCCTTTGTTAACATGAGCTTGCACACCGGGCACGGCATCTCTTGCTCTTTTATCCACCCGTGCAGGCATGGCCAGCAGAACAGGTGTTCACAAGTCGTAAGACTGAATTTTTTGGACGTTCCATGCATATTTCGCACTGGAACACATCTTGTTCGCGTGCTTGATCAGGGACAACTTTGGAGCCGATGGAAATCGGGCTTCTAATTCCCTCCATGAGTATGTGTCAAATCCTGCAGCTAGCTAAAGGATGAAAGTTCGTAACTATGTTCTTCAACTAATTCTCAGCAACTTAGCATTAAGCTGGCTTCTGGTGCAATTGCAAACGGTTCTGGTGGGATCGAGCCTGTAACTGGCATGGAATACTCTTACACTCCCAGACTACGTACGTCTTGATCTACAATTAAAGGGAAATTTCATTAAAATGGCGCCATTCCGTTAAATTGGAGGTTTTAGTAGTTCAGACTGCGCAGTTTGAAGTGTTTTTTTCTGTACTAGAATCTATAACAGTACTAAATTTTTGAAATCTATAAACCTCCTAGATATTTATATTAGTCCTAAATTTTTTAGGTTGCTTGGTCTAATATCTATGTTCGTCTTAGATTTTTAAAATCTAATATTGACTTAGATGTTAGTAATGTATACTTGTCCCAGATGTTAAGATGTGAAAATGGCATTTGGAATACCGCCATTTAAACGAAATTCGCCTTGTACGTGGGTGGTGGTCTGAAAACAGATGTTGCATACAAAAACTACCTCCTGTTATTGTATCGTTTGGTTTGGAGAGTGGGCATTTTTGGAGCAGCTTGTTGAATCTTCACTTCTTGCTCCGTCCATGATTCTCTGGTTGCAATATATTTGATGTGAAACCTATTTACAGTTCCGGGGAGAAAAAGCGTAGGTCAGTGCTGCTCCAGTGCAGCACACTTTAGTTTTTTAAAACAGGACCAATATTTACATGCATCATATTCTCGCATGGATTATCAGAAGAATTAGTTGCACGTCAGATCATCGGTCAGCACTTCTTGACATTACTCTTGATCTCTAGAAGTAAAAGCAATTCTTCGCGAATGTGCACACAGTCTCTTTTAAATTCGGACTGACTACATGTTGAAAAACGTAGTGAGGAACGTGAATTTCGTTACATAGGCGATATTCCAAAAAACCGAAAATTGAGACATATATGTCTTCACAATGGTCTAATTCAAGGTCACAAAATAGGACTGGTATGGCATGGATTTCAGAAAGCGCCAAAGCAAAGGAGAATATCGCCAATTTAACGAAATTCACGTTTAGGGCATATGTGCACATTTTAGACAGAAACAGACATGGAAAGAGTAAGAAATTTGCAGCGTGATCTCGCACTGCCATTGTTGGAAATACCGAAAGAATTTGGATTATCGAGATTAAGCGATCAGAAACCCATTTTAAACCAAGGGTTGTTGGTTTGGAATTCTTATTCTCGGTGGTAAAGAAGATGGACCTGAATTTCGATCCTGTTGCGAAAAGCAACTCATCTAGAATCTTGCCTAAGCCCTCTCAACATGAACCCAGGTCGTGGGGAACAAAAAACTCAGGCATTCTGATACACAAATCATACCTGTCTTAGATTTCAGACCTAGAGGTCACAATTGTTGACGACAGAATTGCACCACTTCAACGAAAATGACATTTTTTTCGTCACCAGCCTAACGAGGCATAATTTCCTGACCTACACGAATCGCGAGGCCAGGATCAATGCTTCAGTGTGGCTTGATGTCCTTCCACCGAAGACCTAATATCTATTCAGGGAATAAATACCACCATGAGCAGCATCCTTTCCACAATTAATCACTTTCAGCTCAAGCGTGAGCGTCAGGGTTCTGGATCGTACTAGATAGAACGGATGCTTCATTAAAATGGCGGTATTCCACAAACTTGGCACTTTTCGGTTCAGGACGTGCGTTCTAAACTGTATACCTGTCCTAGATTTCAGGGTTCGAGGGTTTGAAATCTATACCAGTCTTAGAAAATTCATGGAAAAATGCCGAAGGAATGCCTCCATTTTTAACGAAATATGTGTTACAGCCTGATCAAGACGTTAAGTGCTTTGGGTTGAGCCAAAAATGCGGAGTACATGCTGTAGTTACTGTAGTTACAGCAAGTCGATCGATCAATGTGGGCTCGAGTCTCGAGGTTGCCTGTCATGGCGATAGTGTAATTGAAGAAATCAGCCATAGTTGAAGACTACCCAGTCGCCTCCACTTGCAGTCACTTATTTTTCTCGCAAGGCTTGCTCCCAAGGCTCCGAAGCCGCCCTTGCCCTGTGTGCAGAATAGACTTGATCCAACGCGACGACATCGATCATTCCCATCTTAACCTTCACTGGCGTCGATGAATCCCGAGCAGAGCCGCGGTCCAGCAGCAATGTCACCATGATTCCCCAACTGGCCGCCTCTACCGTCACCTGATCGCACACCACGTCTCATTTTGTACTTTACCATCGCCAATGGGAATGAATGCCGTGGAAAATAATGTGACATTGACTTCCGCACCGCATTTTGTGTAGCTGGCGATTAATCGCGTTCCGAATATTATTACCGACAACTGCAATGAGAATGACAAAATCTCAAGAGATCAACGGTTTAGGCTATTGATAAATCAGGTAGAAAGAATGTTTGAAACACATGGGCTACAGCTAGTGGATACTAAGAATGTTCTTACAAGAAATCCTTTGATCAATACAATGAAACAGATATTTTGTTAAAAATGGTGGCATCCCTTTGGCATTTTTCCATGAATTTTCTAAGACTGGTATAGATTTCAGACCCTCAAACCCTGAAATCTAGGACAGGTATATAGTTAGAACGCACGTCCTAAACCGAAAAGTGCCAAATTTGTGGAATATTGCCATTTTAATGAAATACCTGTTTTATGGAGAGAATGAATCATATTGATCGCTGCAGGACATGCTTCCTAATCGAACAACTTCGAAAATTGTGGCATTTCATGCAATTTCGTGGATCTTTAAAACTATCAAGGTGAATTTTGTTAAAATGGTGGTATTCCAAATGACATTTTGACATCTGGGACAAGTATACATTGCTAACATTTAGGTCAATTTTAGATTTCAAAAATTTAGGACAAACATAGATATTAAACCAAACAATCTAAAAAAATCTAGGATTGATATAGATTTCAAAAATCTAGTATTGTTATAGATTATAGTATAGAAAAAAATACTTCAAATTATGCGGTTTGAACTACTTAAACCACCAATTTAATAGAATGGCGCCATTTTAATGAAATTTCCCTTTATTATTGGAGGGAGTGAATGCTTTGAGAAATGTGACACTGAATCCTAGGCATATATTGGTGCAGATTTGCATATTATAGAATGTCTTGAAATGTGCCAATGTAGTGAATTAATATATTTTGTCTCAAGTTATGATGGATTTTGTATTTGTGATGAAGAATATTATAGAATTAAAGATTGAATTGATTAATTAGAAAGGGCTTCTAGTTTTGATGAATTCAAGGTTAATTCTTAAAGGTTTAAAGTCTTAGAATTATAGAGTCTTTTAGGACTTTGATAAGGTTCTTATTCTAGATTTTCTTAGTATGGAGCATTAATATTTAACATGGTATGAATTAATAAGCTACATAAATAAACTATAAATTTTCAAAGTATTGATTAAAAATGTATCCAAATAATCCTAAACTCCCAAAATTTTAGGTGGGTTCAACATCAATCTTGCCAATAAATTGGCAATGTATTTCATTACTTTCATGAGGTTCATATTGTGTGGCTTTACACCAAAATCTAATTTTTAAATTGTGGCCTAAAATTAGATTCTTGTAAACATATTTGTCACAATATTTGGCTTGTGGAATATCAACAATTTAATTACTGATGTTGTTGGATTTAGTAACAAGGTGAAATTCAAAATCAAGTGTATTGTCATAACTACCGAGAATAGTGCTCTCTACACCAAGAAAGTTACGTTTTCAACGCTCTACCGAGAATAATGTTCTCTAAACCAAAAAAGTTATGTTTTCAAACAGTGAAAGGAACAAGTCTCGTAAGTTGGTTAAGGTTGAGGCTATATATTGTTTGCTCAATCTACACCATTCTCACTTTTGTCTTCAGACAACTTCCCTTACTGTACGTGACAAGCTGTTGTTGATTGTTGAAATATCGGTAGTCCACATTTCATCGGTAATCTAACATTGCCGATGCCAAATCACGCTACAAATGTTTTGTCATTAGTTTTCATTTTTGATATTTGAGAATGTGTTTGTATGCCCTTCCTTTTTGTGTACGTAGAGAGAATTCGATAAGAAAAGACTATGTTTGCCATGAATCGCTATTTCTGTAACTAGGACTGAAGAATACAAGCATACGGCTGATGGATGAATTCCAAATTTAAATGCCTTTAAAATTTATACTTTTGGTTACTAAAGAGAGATCATGATGTAAACATTCTTGCTTTTTAGTATACATATTGTACTTATGATTTTGTTTTCCCTCATTGATCGATATGTAGGTTTTAATCAATTGCAAAGTGTCAACAACCTGAGAATCATGGACAGAGCAACAAGTGAGGATTCAACAAGCCGCTTCGAAACTGATACTCACGTTCCAGACCAAGCGATCCAACAACACCAGTAGACCATCTATGCGTGCTCCATTTGCCTCCAAACTGCCACCCACCCAGTCGTCTCCACCTGCGGTCACTTATTCTGTTGGGAATGCTTGTTCGCGTGGCTGCGAGGCCACCCTCGCCCTTGCCCAGTGTGCAGAACCAATTTGATCCAAGGCGTCAACATCATTCCCATCTTCACCTCCACCGGCGCCGATGTCGATGAATCTCCAGCAGGGGAGCCTCAGTCCAACATGGTCAATGCAGCCATGATTCAGCGACGGCCACCTCCACCATCACCTTATCGAATACGAGGTCCCATTCTGTTAATACCTTCGCGGGCGGGAGTGGTTACAAATACAGTGGACGATCTGACCCTGACACATTTGGAGGAGATTGTAGATGACCTCACAGATAATTTTGAAATCTCACGAGAACGAGTGGATTCACTGGGACAAACTGTGGAGGATTTGGTTCAATGGGGCTTGATGTTGCGGCACGAGAATGACCGGAACGTTCAACTGATTGATCTAATGAACAGACGTCATGCTCGAGAGATTGCGGCGATACATCGACAATATGCGGAAGAGATTGACAGGATGCGGCACATTCACACCGACCCAAGAGTTTGAGGCAATGGCAAGTTTGAGGCAACTTGCTAACGAGGTTGACATGATGCACCGACTGGGGTAATCAATCGATGTATATGTGGTGTGCATGGTTTCTGAAGAGCTTGAAAATTGACTGAGACATTCCATTGCACGATGCTATTAAAAGTATTTAGCATATGGTGTATAGTTACATATATGATTATAGACAACTTGGAAAGTTCCAACATAGTGAATCTTTTTGTCTGTAGAATGGAATTGACGGTGGCGATAGGGCAGTAGCAAGAAAAATAGACTCATTTTGATGCATTTCAGATTTTTCAAGGTAGAACTAGGAATTGATCGTGAGCTTTTGACAGGGGCGGTGGAATTTAAATAGAAAAATACAAGGTAGAAGTGTAGAACACAAAGTATACTGTAGTTCCAAAAATTAAGACCAAAAAAACAATTCTCCCTCTGTAGTGTACAAAATTAGGGTCATGTGTTACGAAATTGGAAGACTCTTTCAAGGCTTCGTGGAAAGGGCTTCCGTCAAGGTCATGGCTCAATAATTCGGCGGTGGCGGATGCAGCTGACAAATCGATCGAAAATCAGTGAGCGCTTGCCAATTCAAAGACTCCACTTGTCGATCTCGCAGCAATTCATCGAGAATGCTGTCGTCTCACAATATGGTCTCCAGTCGTGGATCTGCAATTGGGGTATTGAACAACTCTTCGATGGAGACGACGTCGGGCTGCGTCGCCCGTTGCCCGTTGCGTCGTCGGGTACTAGTCCAACTGCTTGATCGAATCTTATCGCCACTTCGGGCGCCAGTACTTTGGCTTCTTGACAGGGCCCAGGGGGCGGGGTGGGAGAGATCCATCCACTTCGGAACTTCCTTTCCGAGTTCCGTAAATGGGAATGATGGTGCCCTTTGTTAACATGAGCTTGCACACCGGGCACGGCATCTCTTGGTCTTTGAACCACCCTGCAGGCATGGCCAGCAGAACATGTGTCCGCATGTGGTCAGGGCTGAATTCCTCGGAACGAATGTTCCATGCAAATGTTGCACTGGAACACATCGCGTGCTTGGTCAGGAACAACTTCGGAGACGGTGGAAATCGGGCTTCTAATTCCCTCCATGAGTACGTGTCAAATCCTGCAGCTAGCTAGCCCTGGAAGTTCATATGTTGTTCAAGTAATTCTCAGCAGCTTAGCACTAAGCTGGCCTCTGGTGGAAATGGTTACGGTGGGAGCCAGTAACTGGCATGGAACACTCTTACACTCCTAGGCTACGTCTCGATCTATACTTCAACTATGGCTGATTTCTTCGAGGTTACACTCTCGCCATACTAAGACTCATATCCTCGATCGGAGTGGAAATTTTCGGAGGAGCCATGCCTAGAGCTGTAACGCTGCAGCGAGGGATCTGATGATTGAGGGTGGTGGACGATCTCCAGAAAATCTTGTTGCACGAGTCAACTTGCAGTACTTCTGTTTAGTGTTTTGAATTTCGAGCGTGTTCTTTGCCTCCATGAACGCTAGCTCCGTCGGATGCTGCTGGTCATGAAACAGTAGCCAATATGATGGTGTCATATTTATTAAAATGATGGATTTCATAGCGCTAGAAAATAAGGAGACATTCAAGTGCTCAAAGTTTTGCCAAAACTACAGTAAAACATTCAATTAAACCGTATCTTGGGCTTTGAAAACTAGTCAAGCTTCTTAGTTTCCAGATGAGATTTGGAAGGAGGCGATTTGAAACCTCCAACTTGAAAGCAACCATTCGATCACAAGTAGAGGTGAATGTGATTGATGGAAGCGGAGTACACCTTCGGGTGAATCGGGCGATTTCAATTTCGCTTCGGATCGGGGCAAGTATTGTGTACTCTTACAGCAAGAGTTGGGCTGCCACAACGTTCATTTTAGGTTGTGAGCCTCTGAATGAAATTACTTTCGGCATGGACTATGGACTTGCAATGTAAATTTCGTTTTGTCTAGTATTTGACTCTTGTGCACTTTGTATATCTTTTAATTTTCGTCGGAATTTTGGCCTTGTTACTATGTGGTGGCGAGGTTGACTCTGTGCAGGGTATAATTATATGGCTATTCGTTTTGAACTTATTTGAATATTGTCTGTCCCTTTCAGTGGTTGTGGTTGAAGCATGTGCTTGCTGCATTTATTTCTGCTTGTGGTGGTCTTTGTTGAATGTGTACGACCACGCTGTCAGTCAACGTCTAGATAAGGGTTTATGATTCTTCATTTGGGTTCCCTTTATTGGTTGTCTGGAACTCCGAATGTTAGTGGATTGGCTATCAGGTTCGATGGCCCTACAGTCGTGGTCCCTGCGTTTTTTGATGGGCGGCATTCATTATTCCAAATCCACCACTGGGCTGAAATAATTTTGTAGTGACTCTGTGTTAAAGCCAATACAGAATTATCAGAAATCATTTGGGCCACCCATGGTGAATTTGTACAACTGATTTTCAGATTTCTTGGAACGGTGCAGTGGATACATGCCTGGTTTGGCACTTTGGCAGGAACTTTCCAGTTCGGGCCATCGTGCGACAGTGCACCTGTCAATGTCCTATTTCTTTGAGATCTTGAAGTTGCTCAGAAAACTCATGAATAGGCTGATAAATATAGTGCAGGGCATGCATGTTAGTTAATTTTGAAGTACTGTAGACTATGCCAGAGGAGGTTGATTTCCAAGTTTTAGTCTCACTGGTGATCGATTAGTGCTTCCTGGAGCCTTGCGGACCGAGGCCTTTCATGCTGCTACCTTCAATTAGCGGCATGAAATGCACTCACTGATGTAAGTTATCCGCTTGGAGTCTCTTGAGGTTTGAGATTGAATGACGGAGTGTTCTCGCAGACCGGCTCTGAGATTGGTCATCGTGCTTCACCCTAAAGAGGATTTGGATTTTCTTTTTTCTGAACCTGTTCAGCTTGTTTTGGATTTGTGGTAAATAATGGAAATAGGCCGCGGCGTGTATATCAGCTGCGGCAGCCGCGACCCTTCATGTGCATCTGTGATTTGATTCTATTCAATGGGGAGGCACGTTTGGAAGGAGGTCCATAAATGGACCATCTTAGGGCTGGAACTGAATTTGGGGGAGGCTAAACATCTTGAAAAAAATTTCAGTAAATTTTCCTTGAAAGACAAGTGGAATTGACATGTAACCTAAGTCGTTTCATATTTTTTGGAGCTTTGAGGAATTAGTTACAATTTTTAGAAGTTTGAAAAAAGTAGTCATTTGCAGTCATCAAAAGCGACCACCTCCTAAAATGTGCTTAGATGGTACAGTGAAGAAAGCAAAATGTATCTTTGAGTCTTATTGCTTTTGATGCCCTGCCGGATCAAGCCTCCTACCTTACTCAAATTTGGTACAATAGTAGGTTCAATTTGAGGGTAATTGTCCCTGCTTTGAATGATCAATGGCTTAATATGATGATGTGAAAAAATATATGAATATGCTTCTTTTGAGAGGATATTCTAGATGCCAAATCAGTGAACTTCCATTATTGGGTTGCACTCTTGATACTCAAGAAGTTGAAATCAATAGTCAAAAAGTCCAAATGGGCACCAAACTAGTGGCTCGATTTTACACTATTACTCCATTACAGTGTTGGACACCATCATCAAAAATTTGATACCGGTTAATGTGTACTAAGATTTATCCCACCTTAACTAACTCCACTCTCAAGTGCAAACACACCTTTAGAACTTCACAAGTATTTAAAAAATCAGAACAAATACTTAGAGATATAAGAGAAAACGTCAATTTCATTAAATTATTTAGTTCTCTCTCACTCACACATTCACACTCACTCACTCACTCTTCCTTTACGTTAGAATTTTGTTTCATTTGCCCACAAGACTCTAAAAAAACCTACTAGTCTAATATTAGTAAATATGCTCAATTGATGGCAGGGCCCTGTGCATCCCTAATCTGTGACGGTTGGTGCATGAAAGGTCGCCCAACTTGGGAGTGCATTGAATATGCCAATATGCCAGCATTTCAATTGAGCTAGCTCGCTCTTGTGCTTACGATCAATGCTTTTCCGTGGCTACATTTCAGATCCACGACCGAAGGTGTACTTTGAGGTTACTGCCATTGATAATTATGCAAAGATGATTTGCATTGTTCACAGCAAGAGCTTTGAATTCGCTTCGCAACTTACGTTATTTCTATCAATGCGGCGCTCAGCTTGTTTCTGATCGAGATCATCTGCTTCGTGTGACCTACAGGCCTTTCGAATTCATTTGTAATCATGGCGGAGAAGAAGGCATCTATCGTTGCGGAGAAGAAGACTTCGATGAAGAAGTCTTCCCTTGCTAGAGCTTCTCTTGCCGCTGCTGCTGGTGAAGCTGGTGCCCTTGGTACACATCTCTCTCTATCTCTCTGTCTCTTTCATCCTACCTAGCCACACATGATGTAACTGTCGTCAATTTCGTTGCATTGGCGCGATCCTCCCAACTTTGTGAGATTCACCTGCAAAAAGCTCTCAAAACTAGGACAAATACAGATTTACGTTATATTGTCAGTGAGGAATCATTTCCTGGTTGATTTTGCGCCGTTATTAGGGTTTCTTGTGCAATTACGTGATTATGCCCGTGCAATCGGGCAATACGCATTTTTCATCCAATCACTTCCTGGTCATTCCCCAAAGAAGTTTACGGTGGGCAATGCTACTTGTCGTTCGAAATTGACGTTAAATGTATGAATAGAAGAATTTTGGGGAACAGGGGTTGACACTTGACAGCATAGGAGACAGGATCCTCTGCCTCGTAAGTTTCATGGCTGCGTGAAGATTACTGAATGCATTGCTTATTATCCTCAACGTCAGGGGGACAGTTTCACGTAAAAAATTGCGTTTGTGGAGTTTGCCCTTTTTCTGAATGATGCTGGCTTACAGAGGCTTGCCACTGCTTTCGATCTCAATCATGACCTTTACATTGATTGATTTTTTGTTCTCACTCTGAGCTGTAGAAGGGGATGCTGGATCAGCTTTGGGATTGACTCCTGAGGTATGGTTTGATCCCAACAAGGAGGTACCTCCTGTTGCACAGTTCAATTTGTTTTCTCAGTCGTTTACCGTACTTCAAAGTCTTGCACTGCTAAAAAAACATCATTACTGTTTTCTTGAAATATCTTTTTCATGAATTGGTGAAATTTCCAGACACTGAATCATCATTTTTGTGAAATTGGGGTCGCCCAAATCGTGACATTCATGTGCACAATGCCCTACAACTAGGACTGGAATACATTCATTGCTAACTAAGTCACAGTTGAGTATTTCCATTAGACCATATAATCGAGTTTGTCAGCGTTTATCTAGCTGAAAATAATTCATGGAATGGACCACTTCATATTCAATGTGCATTACATCCTGCTCAATCAATCTAGAGGCATACAGGAAGCATTGGCAGCGAAAGAAGCTCTGGAGAGGTTGGAGATTAGGGCATTGCCTGTGAGGCAGTACTTGGTAAAGAAACTCCATCATCAATCACTTTCATTATTTGTTTTGTTGTGAACTATTTCAAATGATGAGATACGCTTTAAAATAATCTCTTGCAGATTCAGTCCTTGAGTTTCAGTCAGTCAGTCTCGAGAAGTTGACCATCCATGCGTCAAAAAGTCATGCACTTCTCAGTGTTTTGTGCAGTACATTTGTATTTTGTGTTGTTTTTCCGTAGAGTACATTCGTCATCATGCAAAATCAAAATTCTCAGAGCATTGAGCCTACCTTAGTGCAGCACTAGCAAATACAGGGAATTCAGAGTCATGGGGGCCAAATGACTAGAATTTTATCGAATTATCACAAAGGACGTTCTAGATTTAAATAAAATGTATCCTTGCTTGATGAGCAGGAAGCCTCCGTGGTTCCATTGCTGCTTCATGGATTACAGCTCCTGGCAATTGAAAGGTATGGATATCAAACATTCACTTGTAGCGAAATCTAGCTAATCATGAGTTCTCACGAGTTTAACTCATTGTAGCTTAACATGAATATTCAGCATAATAATATGTGGAAGTTTTTGTGCAGAATTGTTTTCTTTTGTTTCCTTGCAATTGATTTCCAAGCTCTTGTGCCGATTTGCCATTCCGAAGCAACCAATTTCCTGACACGGTGAATTCCTAGGCAATTTATTATCTGCATTCGTTAATGAAACTAATTTCTGACCCAATCCAGTGACTAAACCTTGTTGCCATATGTCAAGAGTTCATAATTTGCATGATATGAAATACACCACACGTTTTGTGATGAATGTAAAGATGGGAGCTGAAAGCTCTTGATGTTAAAGGTACGAAGCAGATTTCTTTCATCGTGAGTTATGAATTGACAAACGGTAAGTATCACAGGGAGGACTTGAACAAAACGGAGTCTGAGTTCCGTAGTCGCTTAAAAAGAGAATTGTTATTAGTATCTTGAACATTTTGAGTGTAGAATTCTTACAATATAGTCCCCAAGATGAATTGTAGTTGCTGAGGTCATTAGATTGCTAACTTTGACCAAAAAAGTTTCGGAGAGTTAGTTAGAATGTACTTACAATGTGACAAGGCTATGTCAGGCCTGAAAACCCAGTTGATTTTCTAGCTAAATACTTAATAGAGAAGAACCCCATGAATAAGAAAGATCCTCTTAAAGAAGAGAAAAAAGACGGAGAGGGTGCAGAGAAGAAAGAGGAGAAGAAAGAAGAGAAGGAAGAGAAGAAGGAATAGAAAGTCAAAGAAGAGAATGAGCATAATTTCGGGAGAACAAGAGATAGAACTGAAAAGGTTTAGCACCCAAAACAGGTTTCGAGTGATCCAATTTTGATATGCTTGTTAACAAATGAAAGAGAGTTTTCAAGACACCAAAAACGCATTATTCAGATACCACATGCAAAAGTTAATAAAATTCGGAGTTTTATTGATAGACGACCTAAAACCAACACCTGAACAAATGCTTCAGGGTCTATATCCTCTTCATCAATATGTACCAATTTTTAGTAGGCAGTTATGGGTGAGTGGTGATTAAGAACGACGAAAGTTGAAAACACGTCATTTCCTTCAATTGTAGATTAGATCTAATATTCCTAAAGAAAAGTAGAGCGTCATGCAAATTCAATTTCACTAAAACGAAACCTGATCCTCGCCAAGCTTATCAATACCTACTCTAGCACAAACGAATCGATAAAATATTTGACCTTCACCTGAACATTGGAGTTACACTTGAAAATTGGAAGCCTTGTCCTGCACCTGCGAATTACAACTTCACAAACAAGTCTCGACCAAAGAACCATTTTCTGAATGCAGAAAGGAAAACCTCTTGACCAGTGAACGTCTACACTCGAGACTTTAATATTGAATCTGAAATAGTACAGAGCAGCATCGGCCTCATTACAATAGACAGAATAAGCTGAAACGAAAATGTGTACACTTTTTGATACCGGGATACCTCAGCAGAATTCCCATTTACTGTATATGTGTAAATGAACAGCCAAGGTCTCCTTGTCTACAATGATGCTAGCCAAAGGGACATGATCAATCTAAACTCTTTTGTCACTTCCCTCCTTGCATGGTGTCATATTTTTCAATTCTACGCAAGTAGAATGGAAGAGAGTTTGTAAAAATGAATGCTTCAAAACGCCTCCTAATCTCCAGGTTCCTGGTGGCATGAAAATTATTGCATACGCAGACGATGGATACTCGACTTCAAGAGGACTCAGCAGAGATGGGTGCTGACCGCCGTTGGTAGCCTTCAATCTGAGATGCCTTTATTCGAAGCCTTGGAACTTCGACTGCTAGCACATGCTTGATGAATTCATAAGAGGCGAAAAAAAGTGCTCCTTGGGTAACATATATCACTAAGCGAGGCACCAGTCCCCTGCAAGAGTGGACGATTTAGTCAGCACTCCATAACCATACACAAGTCGCTACCATCATACTAAGAGGCTTACCACACTAAAGGAAAACTAGAGAGAAGGCAATAACGTGGAAGCATTGGTCTATTAGAGCAAGGGTCTACGATAAAGCAGAACGGCAAGAAAAATTGAGGAGCCTTTTTTCATTGTGCATGCTTTTATCATCCTACGTGGCACATGAAAGATGACAAGACAATGAAAAAGCAAGTATTCTTCCAGGCACTATTATTCAGAAGTAAACGAAAGGAAGAAACATAAGAACTCTTATTTAGTATCTATGTCATGTGGACCAAGCCTGGAGTAAGTGATGCTGCATGCTTCATGAAGTGTGATAACACCCCGGATGTGTACTACTGTAATAATGAATCTACTCCCGAAATCGCAAGCATTCCGTGAACACAACAAATAGTACCAGCAAAAGTAACGTTTCAAGATTCAAAACCCTACAATGCAGGGTTTTGCATGGAACTCACCGGTATAAGCCAGCGACACCTTCTGTAGTAGCAATGTACTGAAAAGCGTGAATAACCCCATTATATTGCTGGACTGACCCAGGTATCTATCACCCAACGAAGACTAAGTTAGTTAAAGATGACTATATCGAGTTTGTGCGAAAGTGACAACCGAGAGATAGTAATGTTATGAAGGAATGTACTAGAAATCTTGCTCCATGGAGGAAACCTATATGTAATTATATGCAACAACAGGTTGGAAATAACCCCAAAACCAGCTCAGTACCTGAGTTTGAAGCCGAGTTTTGACAACATCAAAAGGAGTAGTGAAAAAGGCTGCAGTTGATCCAGCAACACCGCCAATGGCAAGCTGAACAAACAACACAACGTCAAATAGAAACGAATATATGGATGCTAAGGAACAAACTATATCCAAAGTAGACATTCATATTACTGATCAAAGACCGCTTATGCTCATTCAAAGTCCGTCGGACAAGCGCTAAGTCGGTGCATAAAAGCAATGAAGAAGTAGCGTTCCGTCCTTCAAAAACTAGCTTAACGATAAATTTTAACTTTGTTAATCTCATTGAGGTGTCTTTTGAGATGGTGAGTTTGACATACCGCTTGTAATGTGCTCAAAGGAGTGTCACGAGGCTGATCACCTCGAGCCCAATCCTTCAGAGCCTCATACGTGTAGAACTGTCATGTAACCAAACAGAAAACGATGTCACATCTCCACTCTCGACTAAAATGCACAAGTAGATGGCTTACCCAAGACAACCTCTACATTAACATGATACTGTTGAACGTCTCAGTCCATACGTAACCAAACTGGAGATAGGGATCTAAATGTCCTCATACGTGTTGAACTGTGAAGCAGCCCACAGAAACCGATGACACCTCTCCACTCTCCACTAAAATGCACAAGTAGATGGACCCACCCAAGATAACCTCTGCATTAACATCATATTGTTGAACGTTTCAATCCAACGCAACGTGAACAAACTGGAGATAAGGATTCAAGTATCAGGAATATACCTTGATCACTGACTGAGGTACGTTGCGACATAACACTGCTCCCCAGCCCTTGTACAACATCGGTAGTCCTCCTTGTTTGAGCAATGAAGTGAACGTTTGCCTAAGCATATTCCCAAGCAGTCATGATGAAAATCTTAGACTGGAGTTGACGTCAAATTGCTTGGCATCTTTCAAAAAGATACTGACGAACTTCAAGAAAATCTGTGGGCTTGGATGAAAGGTAAAAAGAGATACCAACTATTTTGATACAATCCATTCACTTGCATTTGCTGTTTTACGCATTCACTTGGCGTATACACAATTGAGGTGGCAACACTTGCACATGCACCAGCACCACAATGCGCAAGTGCGGACATGTCCTGTCCATATCAAATTCACAGTAAGCCTCCTAAGATAAAGGAATCTCATTGTGACACGTACCTAAATGCACCACCCTGATATCTTGCACAAAGAGTACATTTTGGTTTTGAGAACGTATACCAAATAAAAACCAGATATCATGTTGGATTGAGATCATCTACCAAGAAAACTTTGAGCCCTTATAACTAAAGCGTAGAGTATCCAAATAAGGCATACTTTGATACTATATAATCCTTTTGCAATTGCTAACAAGAATCAATAAAATTTGGTCAGTTTTGTAATAGTAACGATACTCAGAGCTTAAAGTGTCGCTTTCAGTATGACTAACTTACTAATCAAAGGCACCATAGTAGAGGTTGGTCAATGCACAAAACCACGACTCAAGGTCTCAAGCTTCAGAATCCTGCTGGTATATCACGACGTTAAGAAAGCCATACCTCTGGAATGTGGTGAAGCAGGCCTGCTTTGACAGCTTCATAAGTAAGAGTGTAGATAGCTGAGGTTGGGGCTGAAGATGCTAAATTGCTTCCTAGTCCCCTGTACAAACCTTTCAAACCTGCAAACGCAATGCCCTTTTTTCAGTAAACACGGAGAATCTACCATAGAGATACGTCCAACCATTAAACAGGCAGCACTAAATTCGTGCACAAAGAAAAAGATTCAGAAAATGTCGCAAAACTGCTTACCTCTTTCTGAGATGACGGAAGAAAGGATGGGAAGAAGGTTGCGACTACCGCCAGTCTGCGACTGCACAATGGTCTTCAACGTATCAATAGGATGCAAGCACAGGCTCACCACTCCGCCTGCCAACGCCCCTGCACTCGCGTTCTGGCCCATCCGAAAGTTCCATTTCGCTGCACCTGGATCCACCGCCACCGCAGTAGCTTGAATCCCAAACGGCCACCAATTCGAACTCAACCTCGCCAGGGGTGCACATTGCGAGCTCGACGACGCAACATTGTCCTGAATGGGTTTAAGCGTTGCATGGCTTTTCTGAGTCTCACTGTCTGCTTCACTCGCTTTGTTCACCCTCTGTGGAGAATCCTCAACCTTCTCTTTAGGGATCGAATTGTCTGAGCCCTGCAAATGCCCAGCGTCATCTTTTCTTCTAGAATCAAAGTTCACTGACCGTATCGAACATGACTCCACGGCAGCTCCTTTGGAACCCTGAGCGTCGTCCTTTCCCACCACATTCTCCTCACCAACCTTGCCCAAGCTCCCACTCTGTGCGAAGTCGGCTCGACTCTCTAACGGCCTCATCCAACCAAAATTCTGCACATTGGCCCAATTCTTGCTCGCAAATCTCTGCGACCTAGCCTCTCTCCTGAAGAGTGCATCAGACGCGCACTTCGGAGCATAGGGGAGTGACCCTGCGAGCGGATAACCCCATTGGTATTGCTGAAGCTCCGGGTTGACATGGTGGTGGTCCTCATATTCAAAATCTTCCTCCGAAACGCAAGATTCACAGAGCGCACAGTCTGGTTCACCGCATCCGCAACACTCGCAATAATCCTCGCATTGACACGCATGCGAGGGAAGGGGAAATCCCGACAAATGCATGCCATAGAATGGTTTCGCAAGCTCCCGAAGCGCATCCAGGGAACCACTTCGGGAACCACTCGGAACGCCCCAGACCTCCTTCTGGGGCTTCTTCTTGAAGGAGAGAAGCGCTTTCACCACTTGGGTCACGCTGAACGCCTTGAGCTGCACCGCAAGAGAGTCTGTCCGTTCCAGAGACAGGATGAGAGCGGTCAGACCAGATGGGAGCCAGTTCAGGGGACGACCTCCGGGAACCCCATTTGTGGCGTCCATCGCAACCCAAGAGCTTCACTCGCCGCTCGATCACATCATGCCAGCGAAACTCTCAACACAGAGTAACGACGAGATTACGACATGAAGAGTCGATAAATGATACACAGTTATATAAACCCAACAGCAAAACCTCCAAACACTCGTAAACTAAAATGCAAATCAGTCAACCAGGTTGGGCAGAACCGGACTCAGCTACCTAAAACCTCCAACACTCGTAAACTAAAATGCTAATCAGCAACCGGGTTGTGCAACACTGGACTCAGCTACCTAAACCCTACAACTGGAACCCCTCCAGCGATGCTCGTGAAATTCAATGTGGATTGGAAACCAGCGGTGGCGAAGGTGTGCGAAACTGGGAGTCCTGAAAAACCCAAAAGAATTCAGTGCTTGGATAAGCAAAATCTTGGTGAAGAAAGAGAGGATGTGTGTCCTTTGACGAAGACGACCCATCTATTGGGATCGTTACGAGATTCTTCGGAATTGATATAAAAAAGGATTTTGAATTGAGATTTGCCAGATGGTTGTACCGCTCGGGCTTGATTGAAAGGGGTTTGCTGGGTTGCATGCTTGAGAGTTACCATGCTACAATTGGTGGTGCTGCGGTGAGCTCAGTAATAATGCAACATTTGGCAGTGCTAATTATAAACCCGAAAAGGCCCTCTCTGGGCCAGCAAAAGCATCGCAAAACTACATATGCCCTTCCCTTCCCCCAACGTTCCCTAAACCCTAAAACGGACCATCCTTCCATGGATACCGCGGAACCAAACAACCAAGGGGAGTTTTACCCTGAAACGCCTGGGCCTATTGCCACTGGTTTCATACGGCATTGTCCTCACTTAGTTTGTTGCCACTTTGTATGTAGATGTGTATGAAAATTTTTATTTTTATTTTTTAGAGATGAAGCTACATGTTTTCTATACTTCATGAAAATTTTAAATTTTTTTTGAGAAATTTTCTTTTTATGCAAAATTTTGAAGAAAAAGTGAAGAAAAAGTGAAGCGAAAATCGTATCAAATAAAAAAATATCTCAAAAAATATGAAAATTTCACCATGTGTATACATTACAGTGAAAAACATCAAGGTGAAAATTCAGTTTCCGTGTCATTATATAATTCTCATTTAATTCTCATAAAAAATACAGTTGAAGTTCAAATTACAATAAAATATTCAATTTCACGAATTTTTCCAAAATTCGAATTGGAGTAGAAACTAGAGTAGAAGACCTTCATTTCATTAGTTGAACTCACACTCAAAAAAAGTCATTTTCAAGGAGAAATTTCAGATTTACTCAATTTCCCAAAATACACTGAAATGGCAAATTTGGCCATCCGTTTATTTTTATTACTTCTCAATTATATGGAAATAAACATCAAATAGACCAAAAACTCTATTGGACACTCTTTGTAACTCAACATACAAGGTCATTAAAAAAAAATGGATGAAAAATCTATTGTTGAGATCTTCTTATGACCACTTGAAATCATCCAGAAGCCACGAAATGGCTCCTTGGGCATTCCAGGGTTAACCCTATAAGGTTGCCACGGACATTAAGTGTCTGATGGATGACAGAGAATTTCTCTATACAGGACAGAAGTGCAACTATTTATCCTCCATGTTTTGTTGTGATAAGGGAACTTCTTCTATAGTAGTTTAACTTCCAATGAATATTTTTTCATTTTTTTAAGCGATTGATTCCCATGATATTAGAAAATGATGATTTTAGTGGAGATCGGCTCGTCCTTATAGGGTTAATCCATAAACAACTAGGCAACCATTTTTGGGCCAATGAATGACAAAGAATCTTTCTTTGCAAGACAAAAGTGCAACTATTCATCCTCAAAATTTTGTACGAAAAAAAGAAGTCTTCTACAATAGTTTGACTTCTAATGAGTGCTTTTGTAATTTTTTAAGCCAGTGATTCCCACAATACCAAAACAAATGATTTTCATGATGACCAACTTGTCCTTTTTAGGCTAAAGTCTCAAGGCCTTTTTTTCATGAAAACACACTCAAAACTACCATTTCTTTTGCAAAGAGAAGAAAAAGGTCTTAAAAACATTTCTATATCTAACTATAGGATTGTGCACTAAATTCTTATAAAAAAATGTAAAAGAAATTTCAAAAACTTTGACTATGTAGATTGAATAAAAAATATATGCATTTAAAGTGAATAAAACAAATTTTCCAGCACCTTGCTTGAATAGATTTCTTGACTTTGAATCTTCTTAACTTAAAAACTTTTACACTATTGATTTTGATTTTCTCATTTTTTATGTTGAAGAATTGAGTGAGAGACAAGAAAAAGATTCAAACAAACCAACTAGATTTTCATTCTTAAAATAATTGTTAAGTAGAAATAAATATGAGAGTAAATAAAAAACTAAATCATTACTACCTCTACGACAAAATTGAAATACAAGAATCTTTAATGGTAAGATTTTTTTAGCAAGCAAACTTAACCTTGTCTAATAAATGTTTTCTTGATTGTGAAAATTGCATTAAAAAATGAATTCTATGAATTATTTTTTTTAGAAAATGCTTACATTGTCTAAAAAACAAGATTGTCCATAACTTTCTCATCACTAGTCCAAATAGAATGAATCAAGTTTCACATGTAGATAAAAATATAATCCTTGAAAAAAATTGAAAAATTGAAAAAATTCAATTTTTAGTGATTTTTTGATACTACCTTTTGAACTATTTTTGGACTTCAAGTGGACCAAGTTTTGCTCTTCAATAAAAATTGAAATAAAAATTATATTTCTAAAAAGCTTATGTGATTTTCTATCTTTTCAAAAAGTTTGAGAACCTCATGTCAAAAATTGAAGTTGTTAAGTTGTTATCAGACACAAGTGTCTTTTTTGAGCTCATTGTCATTGTGACAAACTATCACAATGAGCTCAAGATTTAGTTTCCTTTTTTTAATTTTGATTCCATAATTTACCTCCCCTAATCAAAGATAATATAAATTAAAATTTATTCAGCCCCCCCTATCTCCCCTCCCCTCCCCCAATCAAAAATAATTTAAATTGGATTTTATTTAGTTCAACCCCCTTCCCTTTCCTTCCCCCTCTTTATAATTTGACAAGTCAAGAAAACTTGACAATGAATATAGGATATATATCCCACTATCCAAATATGTATCTCAATATGTATATGTATCCATATAAATATTTATATATCCGTATCTATATATTTATATATATTTGTGGTTTTGGAAATCAACGGTTGGAGGGAGGGGGGGGGGGGGGGGGGGGGGTGAGTTTCGTAATTTTTATAAAAAATGAACAGCTCTCATTTTTTAGGACTAATGGAGGCTAGTTAATTAATTGCCCAATTTCATTTCTCTCTTTTTAGCTCATTGTCACCATGACATAAGTCCACCTCAAATCCTAAGAGTCTCCTACAAGGACTTTGGAATTTTAAGAGTTAAATTAATTGCTGAAGTATTTTCATTGTTGTTTTCTAATGTATCACTTATTAACCCTTCAAAGCTTCAATTTTTTCTTGAATTTTTGCACATTTTTGATTATATCTTTGTACAAATATATCATTTACCATAATTTCATGAAATTAGTCACAAATAAAGTCTATTTTTATTAAGATTCAAATATCACATTGGATAAATGAGAAGTTAGTCAGACAAAACAATGCCTTGAAGCCCTTCATTCATCGTCCAAAATATGGATATAAACACTCTTAAGGGTTAGAGAGACATTCATTTTCAATTTGTTTTGGGGTGCATTTTTCTATGGGCAAAAGAAGTTGTGGGGTAGAGGCAATAAGTTGCAAAATTTTGCTTCTTGTATGTAATTGTTGGATAGAAATTTCAATTGTTGAACATCCATGTGTATATGCAAGTAGATCTTCAACTTCAATTAGGCAATATTGATATTGTTTAGTATTATTTTAGGTACAACTGGGAGACAATTTTATATATTATAATGCTTTGCAATTGAGAAATTTGAGACAAAAATTTATTGGCATAATACTTCATTTTTCACAAGCATGAAAGTGAAAATGGACACTTTTCATTTTTTAAAATTATAATTGGTGTAAGGTTATCATGTAGTCATTGGCTTATAAGGTAGTAAATAAATGTGTCATTGGAGTTCTATAAACAACTATCTCATTTGTAATTACAAGGTCAAGTGCTATTCACTATTAGTCATACAGACACATAATAATGCTTCAATCTGTAGATGTATGTCCATGATGCAATTGATAAATGGTAAGGAAATGACAATGGAATTGTTTTTGGAATTAAAAGTAACCACATTTATCTCATATATGACTCCAAATTTAAAGCTACTACAATAATAATGTGACTAGAAAATGACTAATATAGACTTTAAGTAGAATACCATTGCATCCAAAACACCTATCAAATTACAATGACAAAAAAATGAATTTTATCTGTGAGATAATTTCTAGTCACTTTTAATAATTCTACATGGTGGTGAAAGAATAACAAAATATTGTTTTCATATGGGCAATTTACTGGTTACAAGTCAGGGATCTTACTATATCTTTGTTGGTTTTAAGAATAAAGGTGGTTAGGCACAAAAGGTAGTTAGACTCATCAAGTGGTTAGAGTTTGATAAAACATTTGTTCCATATTGTTTGCAACTATGAGGCCTTTTGTGGGTATTTATAGGCTTGGCTAACTTCATTGGAAATTTCTTGTTTTTTGTCCTTTGCTTTTTATTTTTAATATGGATGGACTTAATTTAAAAAAAGCTTTACCATCTATGTTGTGAGGAATTGAAGAAGATTAATATCATCACTTTTTGGAGGATCATTTTCCTTTGAGAGTTATATTTTTTGTTGTGTATTGTGATTGTATTTTTATTAAGATTTTTCTTACTTTTCATATTCTTATAAGGGTTATATTTTTGAGCTTAAGAAGATGCAATAGGTAAACTTGAGAGGGATTCAAGTGTCATTATATTTTACAAGTTTCAAGGATTGAGATTCAAGGTTAAAAACATAGGTGAAGGAGATTTGCTAAAGCAATAGTGGTGTTTTTTTTGGTTGAAAAATTAGTTTTTTTTAATTTTTGCAATTGGATTAGGTGCTAGATCAAGGGTTCTTTAGTAATTTGTATTTCTTCTTTTTTCACAAAAAATCATTTTTAGCCAAGGGCCTCGTGCTTCTCTAAATAGGCAACCAAACCTTTTGACAATGTAATGTAGTTGACATGCATTAGAAGGATAGTTAGGCCTCAAAGAAATCGTCTAATTTTGCTAAAAATCAAGGTCATAAATGAGAAGGGTAGATTAGTTGGAAAGGATCTAAATCATCTCCAAATCAAGAATCAATCAATAGAAGCAAGGAGTTTAAAATGCTTTTTGGAAGTAATGATTGGATCTTGTCAATTTAGCAAACCTTTCTGCATTTGTTATGGAAGTCATTGTTTTTTTTCCTGCTTATATTAAATGCTAGCTTTTGGGTCATTATGCTTAGTTTCATTTGAGACCATGTGCTCAATCATTGTGCTTAATTATTGTAGTTACAAATTTTTCAATTTTTTGGGTCTATTTGGCTTTAAAATGTGAATAGGATCTAGTTCCCATTACGAAGCCAAGATGTAGGATAAATTGTAATTACAAATGAAATGGAACTTGGTGAGATTTGAAGAGGGCTAATAGATTAAGTTGAAGCAATGTCAAGTAGATCAACATAGCCTTTTGAAGCAAATGCACCTTCTCAAATTGACCTTTCGCAGACTAAAAGTCCAAATGACAAATTGTTTTTTCTCTCTCTTGAATATTGTAGAGCAACAAAGTCTAATCGTTTTTAAACTCTCAAACTGTACTATTTGTTGATACTATTATTAATATATATATATATATATATAAGTTGTTGAAACAAGTTTGCACTAGTTGGTGTGTTGTGCGTAATTGTTTTTAGTTGATCTATGTGATCAAGTTGGTTGTGTATGTATGTTGTGTCAATGAAGTTCTAGTTGCAGTTGTCAACTTCAAGTTTGAATTGCTTGTTGTGAGTATAATATTATCAAATTGCCGAGTGAATTTGGTTGGTGTAAGGATGCGATTCCTTGTCAAATTGTTGATTGTGTAAGTGTGAGAAATTCCTTGTTTGAATCAACTGCCTATAAAGTGAAGATCGATAAGGAATCAAATCAACTAGAATCTCATCGAGCTAGTACTGTAAGTAGAATCGTCAGGTAAGTAGTCAGTTGCTTCTAATTCAAATTGGCAGGTTATTTATACTCTTGAATGTTGTATGATCAAAATTCTTGAGCTTAGTGAAAAGTGTAAGTCCAGTCGATACCAAATGAGATTGAATCTAATTGTTTGTATAAGTTCTAGCAAGTAGATAGAAAAGAACTAATTGCCAATTGGGGTACATTGTTGAATTGTTGTAAGTATAGTATGAATAATTGGCTGGTCTAATTGTTGAAAGATCTTCATGTATCAATCAATCTTTACAATGGATTTAGATCAAGTGGTCAAGTAAAGACAAGGGATTCAACTTCATAATTAGCATTTTTAATTGATTTCATAATGCTTGCAAATGTGAGATGTTAACTTGTGTGAATTATAATTAGAAAAGACTAGCTTTGTAAATGGTGAATGGAAAATTGAGCACAAAAATAATTGATTGTATGAATGCTAAGTATAAGACTGAGAGACAAGTTGCTTAGTTTTGTAATTAAAACATTGCAGTAAGCACTTGCAGACTTGAATTGACCCCAGCATAAGGTTGCTTCAAGCTGTTTGTGGGCAGTTAAAATTGAATTGTTGAAGGAAGTTTGGGGTTTCATTGGTCGATTTGGTATCATCCATTTGTTTGTGAGTTGTTTTCAATCGTGAATGAATGAATTGCCTGAATATTGTAAAATTGAGTTAGTTATAAGATAATTTCAATTATGCAAGTGGGGTGGAGGTTTGAGTTATTCAGAAGGGATGGCGGGAGTGATGGGTGCAACCACATGAGCAAATTGTTTACACTTGCTTGCAAATAACTCACCGAGACTATTTGGTTCAACAAGTCGACTTATATTGTGAATGTATGTTCGTGACTAATTAACTTGTAGGTGCTACAATTCTTCTAGATTGGGGTCTTATGTTAACCAATTCCAATTGTTGTGCAACAACTTGATCATGTTGATGAACTAATTGTGGTTTGTGAATTAAGAAAATTAACAAATTGAGTAGCACATTGAGTTGGGATTGTATGTCAAATTGGTGGGAGCTAGTGTTCAACTATTGCATGAATCAATATCATCTACATGTAATTGCCTAAGTAGGAGTTGCAAATCGTCAACAACTAATTCTTGAATTGTTCAAGTCTAATTGGTTGTATATGAATGACTCTTTGACTTTGTGAAATTATTGCATGAATATGTGGCAATTCATCTTCTATGTGTAATGCTTGAAATTGTAAGAATCTAGTAACACCACATTGGGTGCAAGATCAATTTGACTCTCATCATACGAGTATCAATCGTTCACTTACTATATTATCAGACAAGGACAGTGTTCACGGATTAGAAGAATTAGTGTTTGAATTTGAAATTGAAATGATTCCATTATGCTTTAGGATCAACTGAAGCTTTGTGAGATTCAAATTGTTATTTAAGTCAAACTCAAATACATCTTATGTTCACAATGTCTAGTTGATCATATTGATAGTTGAATAGTAATTAAGTATTGTAAAAATAAGGTCACAACATTTGCCAAATTGATTTGAATAGTGGAGGGGGAAGTCTAGTCGACAAAGTTCTAACAAGTAGACTAAATATTTGACAAGTCTCATGGTGTTAGGGTCCATTAGCTAGTCGATTGGTCATAGGGTGTTTAAAAAACAAATTGATCCAACTTCTACAACTCCCAGAGCTTAAAGGTTAAGACAATTTGACTTGGATAAGCGAAAACTAAAGAAAGGGTTGAAGGATAAATTCAATTTGTCTTGGAAAGTTTCCAAACTTTTCATACTTTGTATATGGATAAAGAATACCAATTTAATATTTACATTTAAATTAGTAACAAGGCTAATAAAAGATAAGTATTGCCTAGACGGGGAAAATATAAAAAGGAATTAATGAAAGAATATTGTCCCTAAAAAGTTTATTATATTTGAAATATATACCTTGGCATTTTGACTATGTTGATAGTACATGCATTGTCCAAAAGATAAATTGACCAAAAAACCTGAGGATTTGACGGTTTGACCTGTGCTATTTGACAATGAGCCAAAATACTATATAGGACTGGGCCTGCATACATGGAGTCTATTATATTATAGCATTGGGGTTGGATTGAGACTAATTGACAAAGAATGTGAGTTCTTTTATTAAAAATACCAAATCAATACCAAATCGTCCCAATTAATATCTAAATTTACAAAACTAAGTGACCTTAGTCACGCATATATTAGACTATTTGACCTTTCCTTAGGAAATAACCTTTATACTAGTTGTCTTGGGATTTTGTTAAGTAGACAAAATTTACATTACAATTATCTTCCTCTATCATCTTGTTGTATCAATGTGCATACTTTGCATCTATTATTATAGTGTGAATTATAATGTTAGTGTTGTGCTTTGGTTCTCTTATTGTGTTACTTCACTACTATTATCTATGTCAACAAGTGTGAGTATTTCAATACGTACCCATCCTTGATATTTAAACGAGCACAACTTGATTTTAGTGTCTATATAGTAATTTCTACTATTTGGATGCCTAAGCGTGGATCTTTTTGTCATTTTGAAGCCAATGACACAATTCATTTGTAATTTGAACTCTTTTCCCCAAAAGTTAGAGTTTAGGATCAATATAGAAAGTCTAAACTTGGAGATTAGAATGAAAATGTTTGATGATAAGATTAGTAAGTAGGAAAAGAAGGGGGGTGAGTGACCTCTCAATTCACCCCTTCTCAAGGCTTCAAACCCTTGAATCCTCTATAAAATCTAAACAACCTTGTACCTTTCTAGCCAAATTTTGACTTTATTACACTATCGGGTTCATTTATTTGAATTTTTGGATAATTAGGATCAAGTTGCTAATTTTTCATCTTTTTGAAGCATTTCAAGCTCTGTTGTTGTTGTTGTTGTTCAAGCTCTTTTTGAAGGACATTGGAGTGCCTTCAATGTTTGCTCTTATATCCATCCACTTATTTGAGTTATTGTCACTAACTTTGTTGTGGTTTGGTTAAATTTATTTGTATACGATTCTTAGAATTAACTTTCACCGTACTTTGGCAATACCGCTTTGGAGGGCTTCTAATTTATGTTTGTAAATTCTAAACTTCTAATTGGAAAATTTCTTAATTGAGAACTCCACTAGAATTTGGATGTTATTGTACTAACTTGTTTCATGAGATGGTATTGAACTAACAAGTGTTTGTACTAACCTCTTTGCTCTAATGTGTTTAATTATGTGTAATAGTTTCAACTAACACCAAGTTGACTTTTAAGTTGTTTGATTTTTTGTTGGTTTTTGTAATCGGCAAAGCTTTGACTTCAAGTCCTATAGGTTTTTTTGTACTTTTAGTGATTTTCAAAAGTACGGTGAATCTTGCACTTCAAGTTCTATAGGATTTTTTGTATTTTTAGTAATTTTTTAAAGTATGGCAAAGTTGTGACTTTAAGTCCTATAGGTGTTTCCATATTTTTAGTGATTTTTGAATATACAATGAAGCTTTGACTTATTTTGTTTGAAGAAAATTCTATAAAAATTGTGTATCGATTAATATTTGAGTTTCCTTGCTAATTTACCAAGTTTAGCTTCCAAAAACTAGTTTTAGAATTTGAGATTAGTGTCCAAAAGGGTTGATGAGAAAAGTCTCCAAAATATTAGAAAAGTTGTAAAAGGAAAAAATCCCTAATAGTCAAAGAGTTTTTTAAGTCCAAAAATTAGACAAAGAGTCCAAATTGCTAAAGAGCTCGGACCACAAAAACCAAGCACCTACTAACTGATTAAATGGGGTTGGGGCCAGACAAATTACAAGCCGGCCCACGATTGTGGCTGTCACTACAATTGTCTGCTATGTCATCGCTTTGAAAGGGTCTAGATGAATTGTAGCGTGCCACATCACTTTCAGAAAGGGTCCGATGAATTGCAACCTGCCACGTGGTTGTGGTCTCATAGCTACAGAGAAGGAGGCATTTTACCATTGAGGGACCGCTTTTGTATTGATTCTAACTATTATATTGGCGTTGACTACAAACTGACTCTAAACTATTGTACTGGCTAGTCTAAAAATTGGCCTAGCTTGGTCCAAAAATTGATTTGGTAAACTTTGATTTGAATATAGACACAAAAAACTTTTTTAAACTAAATAAACATTGAAAATTGGAGAATTGTGTGGATTCAAAGTAGAAAAGTCAAGTAGGATAGGTGACCTAGGGAAGTAGAATAGACACAAAAATTAAATGTTGTAACCCTGAAACGCTTGGGCCTATGGCCACTGGTTTCACACGGCATTATCCTCACTTAGTTTGTTGCCACTTTGTATGTAGATGTGCATGAAAATTTTTATTTTTATTTTTTAGAGATGAAGCTACATGATTTCTATACTTCATGAAAATTTTAAATTTTTTTGAGAATTTTTCTTTTTATACAAATTTTTGAAGAAAAAGTGAAAAAATAATAATATCAAATTAAAAAATATCTCAAAAAATATGAAAATTTCACCATGTGTGTACATTACAGTGAAAAACATCATGGTGAAAATTCAATTTCCGTGTCATTATATAATTCTCATTTAATTCTCATTAAAAATACAGTTGAAGTTCAAATTACAATAAAATATTCAATTTCACGAATTTTTCCAAAATTCAAATTAGAGTAGAAACTAGAGTAGAAGACCTTCATTTCATTAGTTGGACTCACACTCAAAAAAAGTCATTTTCAAGGAGATTTCAGATTTACTCAATTTCCCAAAATACACTGAAATGGCAAATTTGGCCATCCGTTTTTTTCTAGTACTTCTCAATTATATGGAAATAAACATCAAATAGACCAAAAACTCCATTAAACATTCTTTGCAACTCAACTTACAAGGTCATTAAAGAAAAGAATGGATGAAAAATCTATTGTTGAGGTCTTCTTATGACCACTTGAAATCATCCAGAAGCCACGAAATGGCTCCCTAGGCATTCCAGGGTAGCAAAAACTCTCATAGCTCTAAAGTTCTTCAAACTCAAACATTGAAGAGGTAAGAGGAGAGAAGACACTTAGAAGTCACTAATGCTAGAAAAAAGAGGAAAAATGAGAAGTACAATTGGAAATTGAAGAGTTGGTGTGGAATTTGTGGAATTAGTAAAATAGTGAAGATTAGGTGGAAATCTTGAAGAGTCAATTTAAACCATAAAATCTTTGGATAGAGATAAAAGGGATCGAAGTCAATTATCATCTTGGAAATTGTATCCAATATTTTGTTCACACCAAAGTCAACATCTAGGATGAAATAATGGAGGGGAAATAGTGTTAGAAGAGAAGGAAAGAGTAGATAGGGAAAGAAAAGAAAATAGTCCTAAAACTTATAAACTTATATTAAATGCATATTTTCAGATGGTGAGCAAAATTAGAAGGAGAATTCAAACATAACAAATGATGGGGATTTTGAAGGGGTATTTGACCACCTTATAAATGAGGTTCAATCTGAGGTAAGTTACTAATTATTCCAATTTCTATTCAATTTCTTTAATTAGTCATTTTCCACACTTAGTTGAATTACAAGTGCAAGTTAAAGTATCAAAATTAGTTTTTTACAAAATATAGATATAAAATCTTACAAAGTTTGTCTAAAGGTTTCAAAAAATGTATGACTTTTAGAAATCGGATTTAAATCAAGAGAGATATTTGTGAATGAAGTTTAAAGTCAATTAGGATTAAAATTAGCCAATTTCATCCAAAAAAAACAAAAATGAAAACTTAAATAGTGTTAGAAATTTAGAAGTCAAAAAGAAACCGAAAGTTAATTTTGAATTATAGATTCATAGGAAATTGGGTATAAAGTTTGAAACTATTGATTAGCGGTCAAACTTCATCCACTCATAACTTTCACTAGAAAACTCCAAATCCAAAGTTCTTTAAATAACAATCTAAATAGGTGAAACTAGACTCTATAAGAAACCAAATTCTAAATTCTAAAAATAATAAACTTATTGAAGAAGTCCCTAACCTTAAGAACAAATTTGGAGGTAGATTAACACCTTTTAAAGACAATTAAATATACACTTTGAATTAGCATTAGATAAAAAGAACTTAGAAAAATCAAGGAATTACTTCAATCTCTAGAAAATACCTAAAAGTCCAATAGTTATAGAAGGATGAAGTTTGGAACAAAAAATGAATGAAGTCAATTAAAATTGTCCATCCAAGTTCAAACTTGGAACATGAATAGAAATTAGTAATTTAAAGTCAGGATTCAAAATTCATAACCAATTGAAATAGAGAAGGTGTTGAAAAAGGTGAATGATGTTTGGATAGCCTTTTAAAGGCTTCAACTTCATCTGGTCCTAACTTCTTATAGGAATCTCCAAATCTTGCAAGTCTTAAGTTTTTGAAAATTGTGTGATCTGAAGTACAACTTAAGAGGGTTAAATTTAAACCTCTGATACTTTTATTAGAAAACCACAACAATTTAAAAACTTCAGGCTGTTTGAAATTAGGAATTGCATTTAGGGTAGTTTTAATGTTTTCTTTGTGGATCTATAGAACTTTAGGAACTTAGAAAAAATTCATTGCTTGGAAGGCACAATGGATTGGCATTAAGCACCCATTAGAATTTAAAATCCAAAATACAAGAACATAATTATGCTTGTGAATTACTAAAGGTGAGTAAATAAATCCTTACAAACGTCCGCTAAAATTTCCTTAAAATCAAACCATGTTTTTATGTGATTTTCCATTTTTTTGGCATGTCCATCGTGACACATTTTTTTGAACATCCTTATTCACATAATTGACATCCAAATAAACTTACTTACCATATTTTTTCACTTGTTACAAAATACACAGGTTTCTTCTAGTGCTAGTATTATTTGTTAACTATTATTTAATCAATAACCAACCAACCATATATGGTTGATCTAAAGTTTCAAGCTTGTTTTGGTGTAGGCATTTATATTCCTTTTGACCATTTAAATTTTTTACAAAGAGTTTTGAAGGTTAACTATTAATGTTTTTATTTTTCACTAAAAAAAGGTATATATATTTGATTTTTGAAAGGTCATCAATTACATATTTATACCACTAGTCAAGAATAAAACTTACCAATTTTACTTTTTTCTTGGCTTTCAGCAAAGTTTATCAATTTCACTGGATTTGAGATCTAAAAAACTGTACATATCCATTTGCTTTGAAAATGTTCCCAAAGGAAAGTATAAAGTGTTTTTGTGATTTTCACTATTGAAAATTTAAACATGCAAGTATAGATTTGGAGTTAATTGCAATTTCTACTTGTAAAAAAAAATTGTATTTCAACAATTGCAAGGTAGATTGTGTACTCGATTGTGTAGTGAGTTTGATAGCTTCTCATTTGAGCTTAAGGTTTTCGGAAGTGAATTTCAGTGTGCTAATGCAATTTTTAGTTGTTCATATTTTCTCTACTCCCCACAAATTCTTATATGAAAATTCCTTAAACATTATAGAAAGGAATAGCATACTAAAAATAGGATGATTACATTTTTCACTTGTTATAATTTCACAATTCCTATGCAAATTCACACTCAAAATTGATTTACCTACTAATAAAGAAGCTTTTTAAACATCTATATAGTTAGATTTTGAAAAAAAAAAATCTCCTAGCCCTCATTAGGGAAACTATAAGCCCACATTGTTGTTTTTATAGGAAAAAACACTTCCAAAGGGCTTTGGCATTTAGAGGTAAAATTCAAATTGCATATTTGCACTAGTCATTTGTATCCTAAATGACTATAAATCCATTCATGAATAAATGCAATTGTTGAATCAATAGCTGTTTTTCTACTAGTATGTATAGAAATGCATTTACATCTCTAGACTATACTTTCATTGACATTTCATGAAAGATTTAGCCCCTAATACATAGAGGCTTTGTAGGTAGAATTTGTAGATTATTATAGGGCTATCTTTTCCTAAATTTGAAAATTCTTCTTATTTCATGTATCTTATCTTTCATTTAAACCATTTTCTTGTGCTACTTATGTGTACCCTATATTTATTATAAATAAAAAACACAAGCATGTTTTTTTACAATCTATAAACAAACTCTTGATGGAAAATTTTGCATTGAAAATTGCATGAATATAAAATAACAAGAACATTCATAAACTGATTTCAAAGACAAACCATTTATAGAAACTAGTATTATATATAAAACCATACAGAAACTAATATATTCGTAAATTTAGGGTCAAAAGGCAACTTGCAAAAATAGTGCATATGTTAACAAAGACATTACATAGTATTTATAAGGTGTTCAAAAACTTAAGGCTATAGTGTAAAAGGCTTAGGATTTATGTTTAAAATTTTAGACCAAAACTTATCTTTATTACAAAACTCAAATCCTAAAAATTGAACATAAAAAACAAAACATAACAATCTAATGAATGTATTGCTTTCAATGCACAAATGTAATGTCAACAACTTACAACACTTGTCATCCTCTAGGCTTCATCAACATAACAACCTAATAAATGCAATGCTATCAATGGACAAATATAACACCAACAACTTGCAACACCTATCATCCTCTAGGTTTCATCAACAAAAAAAATCTAATGACTACATTACTATCAATGGACAAATGTAACGCCAACAACTTGCAACACTTGTCATCTTCTAAGCTTCATCACCATGACGACCAAATTCATGAGTACATTGCTATCAATGGACAAATGTAACTTAATGCCAACTTGCAACGTTTGTCATCCTCAAGGCTTCATTGACATGACAACCTAACTAGTGCATTGCTATCAATGGACAAATGTAATGCTAACAACCTACGACATCAAACTCCAACAACTTGCAAAATTTGTCATCTTCTAGGCTTTATCAACTAAAACTATACACTAGTTATTGAAACTATAGAAGACATTGGACCTCCACTTCTTCCTTTGTATGTAAGTGATCTTCCTATGCAATATTTGTTGTAAAGGTCCATCTACATCAACTTCATATTAATCTCAGAATATTTTAGGATATCCATGTTCTTCAAGTGCAACATCTATAATTATGAAGGTCCATCACATCAATTTTATGTTTATCTTATGTATAACCCTCAAAGATATGTACATTCATTCTTTTGATTAGAGGGATTGAAATCAAAGGTTTCTATAGTAGAATGTGGAATTATTTGTTTCTTTTTTGGAATCAAGGAAATTGAAACTAAAGTTACCTACAATAGTAGTTGGGATTATTTGCTCATTCCATAGAGTTAGGGGGATTGAAATCAAAATTGACTACAATAGTATTTATTGGGATTATTCATTCTTTTCATGGAGCTAGGGAGATTGAAATCAAAGTTGTCAATAATAGTAGTTGGGATTATTTATTTTTTCCATAGAGTCAAGGGGATTGAAATCAAAATTTAGTTTAATAGTAGTTGGAATTATTCATTCTTTTATAAGAGTGGGGGTGATCTAAATCAAAGTTGTCTACAATAGGACAAACCCATGAGCCATGTAAAAGAAAGTCACTTTCCTTTGTTTCTTCCCTTGTAAGTAGGAGGCCCCAAGTGAAAATTCTAATAGGAAGGCTTATCCACATCAACTTCTTGTTAATGATACAATCCTCAAAGATATACCAATTGGAATAATTAATTCCTTCTCTCTATAGTCAAAAAGATTGAAATCAAAGATTTTTCTTAGTAGTAGTTGTGATTATTTGTTCTTTTCATAAAATAAAGGAGATTGAAATCAATTTTATCTATAATAGTAGTTGTGATTATTTGTTCTTTCCATGGAGTCAAAGGAATTGATATCAATGTTATCTACAATAGTAGTTGGAATTATACAATCTTTCCATGGAGTTAGAGGGATTAAAATTAATAGAATCTATAGTAGTAATTGAGATTACTTGTTCTTTCCAATCATGGAGTCAAGGAGATTGAAATCAAAGTTTTCTACACTATTAATTGATAGTATTCATTTTTTCCATGGAGTCAAGGGAATTGAAATCAAAGTTGTCTGTAATAGTTCTAAGATCCATATAAAAGAAGGTGAATATCCCTCTTTCTTCCCTTCCATGTAGGTGGTCCCGAAGTGCGACATCTATTATAAAGGCCCATCCACATGAACTTCATATTTATCTTATGTACAATCCTTATTGATATTGACGTTGAAGTTTTTCAATTATTCCATGGAGTTAGAAAGATTGAAATCAACATTGTATATAAGAGGTGGGATTATTGGTTTTTTCAATGATGGAATCAAGTAGATTGACATCAAAGTTGTTGACAATAAGAAATGAGCCATGTAAAAGGGTGAGTATTCTTCCTTTCTTTCCTTGCATGTAGGTGGTCTCCAAGTGCAATATCTATTATAAATGCCATCCACATCAACTTCATGTTTATCTTATGTACAACTCTTAAAGATATTGAAGTTTGGATTATTTGCTCTTTCTATGGAGTTAGGGAAGTTGAAACCAAAATTGTCTACAATAGTGTTATGAGCCATATAAAACAAAGGAAGTATCCTCCCTTAGAAAATGGTAGTAAAAACATTCTCTTGTGATTTTCTTCCTTCATTATTACTTATTGTCTTTAAATGTCTTGGATTCTATATTTCCTTTTGAATCTTTACAATTCTTGTCTTTCTTAGTTTTGGTAAGAATTCAAAAGAATGTGTTATTAGAGAGGTAACTAAAAGGACTCAATGCATAAAGTTCAATATTTCATTGGGGCTATTTCATTGGGGCTATGTCATTGAATGTACTTGCATTGTTAGTAACCTAGAGAGTGAATAATCTTATATGAGCTCATTAGAAATAATAAATAAGAATTCTAATTAAAATCAATATCAATATCAATTGAAAATTTGTTTTGGATAAATTCTCTTGTTTAAACCATAGAGAATTGTAGATTTACATGATGAATACCATTCCAACTAAACTATAGGATTTAAGATCATACTGGATGTTATGCCTCTAATAACATGGAAATAGATAGTGAATATAATCAATTTTATATATGGTTAAAGATAATAAATATTTCCTACTGAATGACTTAAATTTAGCATTACAAAAAATTTGAACCCTATGGAGGGCCATTAAGGATTACTTTTTTGGCACCCTATAGTGCAATTACAGAAAATTAAAAAAATATTATTATATAAATAAATAATAAGAAAATAATAAGAAAAATTTGATGTGGTGCTGATGTGGCACAAGTAGTGCCACGTCATAATAATAATAATAATAATAATAATAATAATAATATATTTATTTTTAAATTTAAAAAAAAAATTCAGTAATTGCATTGTGGGGCGCCGAAAAAGGAATCCTTAACGGCCCTCCATAGGGTTTAGAATTTTTGTAATAAATGTGCTAAAATGTCTCATCCATTTTAGCCAACCAAAACCTAAGCCCATTTATAACCACGTCAAGGTATATCTTAATATTCAATTATTCATGATTTGAAGCATCAATAAAGTATGAACTAAATCCTACCACATCCATTCAAGGGCCACCTTACATTCACCATACAACAAGAACATTTAGAAGTAAAGTATAAGGACAAAGTACAAACCTCTTAGTACAAACCTTCATTTATTTGTCTTTTTTCTATGTAGGATAAAATGTCTATGAATGTACCATTCTACTTCAAAAGACATCCCGTACCAAGTTTTTTGTAGTTGCGTGTAGGCTGCTTTGGTGTATAGGCCAACGACAGAGACAACGACAACGAGATCAAAATCTAAAGGGTCAAGCATCTTTTGGCTCACAATAAAAACTTTGGCCTTGACTGTCCTCGCTTCATATCAATGGCAAATCAATATGTATTACATAGGATATCTTTGCATCCGAGGTAGCTTGTGCAATCTCTAACTATCGATGAACCTCATGAAACCATCCCAAGATCTGCAACCAATCCTTTTGTGCCCCTTCAAACATTCTTGCAAATGTGTGACTCATATCAAAAACATCCCTAAGAGCACAAAATGACCTTATAATCCTTGAAAACCACAATTTTTCAAAATACACTTAATAAGACTCTTGCCATGGGCTGACTTTTCACTTCCTGAGAAAATTAAAAGGGTGCGTGCCCATTCAGCAGGCTGCAGGTGATCGGTGATAGGCTCTTTCACAAGACTCGGTGTTGCATCCCCACTCGGAATTCGGGGATCCTTCTTCACTGGACATGAAAATGAAGTTTGCAGAGACTTTGTGTCTTCATTGAGGGGATTTTGTGGCTTCATTGCGAAGGTTTCGCTGCTGCTGAGGAAGGATCGCTGAGCGAGCCTCTCTCAGTTGCGGTGCCCAGTTCAGACGCAGTCCCTCTTGCGTTAGCGAGAAGTATATATTTTTTTGGAAGTATCCATCAATTTTGCGCTAGAGTTTGCTGACGAACTGGAAGCGATCTTGTGGGGGCGTTTTCCTGTTACGACATCACTGGTTGTGAACTTCGCTGCTGCCTTCAAGTTGCATTTGTATCAAATGCGGTCATTGGAATTCCTACACTAAGACGTGGAGCTTCACTGAGAGAATTTACGGGCAAGCGGGCTCTATATTCTAGGGTTTCAAGCGGGCTGAGCGTTTCCAAAGTGCTGGGAGAGAAAATTGACATGCTGAACTGGTTAAGTATACCGTTATGCTCTTCGATTTGTTTTTTCGGATTTTGTGAATCGGTGCATTTTTGTTGTTGGAAAGTTTCTGAGGATTTTTTTTGGTTTCTGTGGTTTACAGGGGTGTGGCATCGAGGAGCTGAGTCGTGGTAGCTAATCCCTATGGACGGGCATTTGGAGATGAGCGTCGTGGAGCGCGACGTCCCTGTTGAAGTTGAACGTCCTGATGTGGAAAATGGTGAGAATTCTTCAGCTCATTTTCCACTCAATCTCTGCTTGTATCTCTCTTCAGTCAGATGTCTTTCCTGTGCTCTATCACAAAGCTATTTTATCCAGTTTGTACCACAGAAGATCTGGAAGTTTCTTCCTCTGCTTCGATGGTTTGAAGGTCCTCCAGATAAAGATTATTGATGTCAGAGTCAGGGTGCTCTTCATAGACTCTTAGAAATTTTTTAACCCTACAATATGGAGTGCGTAGTGTTTGAAAAGTTTCGAAAAATTAGCCCTTTTTCAGATGCCTCGGTTTGGAACCACAGATCGATACTAGTCCTAGACTTTTGAGCTTTGTGCACTTGAATATCACATTTATGGCACTCTGAAATACTCCATTTTAACGAATATGACAGTTAAATTTTTAGAAGTGATTTTCTCATTAGTTTACTTGAACTCAGCGCAAGTCGCCATCGCAAGGCCGGCAGAAGAAGAACAGACTTCCAACAACGTTTCCGATGCCAACGCTGAGTCATGGAGTCCTTCACAACTAAACAGGGCTGTACTGTCACAAGCCTGGAGACTCAATGTCCCTTTGCCGAAGAAGCTTCTCATTCTCGACGTAAACGGTCTGTTGGTAGCGCGATACACGAAGATAGACAGGAGCGTAATTCCAATGGATGCCCCGTACGTTGTGGTGTCCAAATCATACATGTTCAAGCGCCCCTTTTGTGACAGTTTCCTCGCTTTCTGCTTCGAGAATTTCGATGTGGGGTTATGGTCCTCTATGGTGCAAGCCAACGTCTTCCGGGCTCTAGATCACATCTGCCAGGGGTGGCGGGACAAATGCAGGTATAATAGTTTTCACTAACTTGGCCAAAAAATCGTCAACTTGGCAAAATTTTGTACAATCTTGCAAACTTTAAATCTAGACCTGTCCTAGTTATCAAAGCAAAATCATCTCATTTTTTGACAATCGTATAACTGCTACTTTATGAAAATTGTGATAGGTTCGTCATGCATCAAGGAGACTGCACGAATACCGGGCTTAAAAATCCAGAGAAGAAGAAACAACCCCTGTTTCTCAAGGAGCTAATGAACGTCTGGTCGAAGTTTCCACAGTTCAATGAAACCAACACTCTCCTTATTGATGATACTCCTTACAAAGCTTTGCGGAACCCTCCTTATACGGCCATTTTCCCGGAGGCTTACTGGTACAACGAAGCAGACATTTTTTTGGAGGGGCCACTTGTAGAGTATTTGACTCAGTTGAGAGATGCGGCGGATGTTCGAGAGTTTGTGCGAGCGCACCCTATTGGCTTGCCTGCCCTTGCTCCCGGGTCCTTACACTGGGATTTTTTCCAACAGGTTTTAAAAACGAAGGCTGAGAACGTCTCACCGATTCATAACATCCCCCCTCGTGTACCAGTAGTGCCGAAAGCGGCTCCTACCAGGTGGGGTTCACCGCTTCGTAACCCCCCCCCTCTTGTACCAGTAGTGCCGCAAGCGGCTCCTACCGGGTGGGATTCACCACTTCATAACACACACCCTCGTGTACCAGTAGTGCCGCAAGCGGCTCCTACCGGGTGGGATTCACTACTTCATAACACACACACCGTTGTACCAGAACTGCCGCAAGCGACTCCTACCGGGTGGGATTCATCACTTCATAACGCACACCCTCTTGTACCAGTAGTGCCGCAAGCGGCTCCTGCCAGGTGGGATTCACCGCGTCATAACAACCCCCCTCTTGTACCAGTAGTGCCGCAAGCGGCTCGTACTGGGTGGGATTTTGCTGAGAGAGAAAACGAGATTGGAGAACCTCTCCCTCCCGGGACGTATTAGAAGCTGAACCCCGCATGGATTCTACATTCGGGGCATTGTATTTTTCTTCTTTTTGTAGACTACATGGTAGTTAGGAACATGGAGTGTAGTGTTGTAAAACCATGATACATTCTGTCGTCTGTTTGTACAGACTTACAGTGAACGTCTTACAGGTCTGGCAGACGCTAAGGTAGTGCGTACATCCAGCAGGGACTCCTCAACGTTGTAGGGAATTGAAACCCTATACATTTTTGCGCAAATTTTATAATTTTTTACAAATTCTTGTTCGATATTAAAGGATTTGCAGTGCAACTAACGATACTGTATTTGGATATCATATGCAAAGGTATGAGAGTTCAAAGTTTTATCAATTGATGATTGAAAACCTAAACACGATTGAAGTTAAGAAGGCCTACTATTATGGGCGCACTTCTGAATCGGAGTTTTCGCAGCCCCCATCTGCCAGTTCCAGATCCTGTCTCCTGGAAGGACACCGAAGTCTAAAGTGGTTTCTTGGATGGTTAAAATCGACTTTTTTTGGTCACTGAGATATGGATGATTTTTCATGGAATTTTATGTGTGCAACTATACAAATGAAATATGAACATCATTGAGTTAAGTTCAAGTCATATTAGTTGTGGTAGTATTACAATGTAGTTGAATTTGTTGAGCTACTATATTTGTTCTTCGATTTTGATTTTGACACTTAAAATGATTTCTTCTGGTTTTGAATAAAAACTAACAAAATTGGAAGCTTCCAAAGTGTAGTTTCTACTCTACTTGCAATTTTTGAAAAATCCTTCAGAGAAACATCTTATTAACCCAACATTGACTAAGGTCTTCTTGAGTTCAGAAACATCATTGCTTGTGAAGTGTTATAAATCTAAATGTCACTAAGGTATAGAAATCTCAACTATACAATCTTGTAGTGAACATGTTGTAGATGATGTGAATCAAATTTGGAGTCATTTGATTGCATAGATTGCAAAATTGTAACGTTTCAATGTTGAAAAAAGATGCTGAAATTTTCCTAGCAATACATTTGGAGGTGAAATTCGATTTCTAAACCTACTCAAATGAAAAAACATGAAACCGTATAAAGTGATTCAAAATCAACATACAAACACATTGGTGAAAAAAATATCATTCAATTGGCTCAATGTGTTTGTAAAATGGCTTTGAAATGTCAAAAAATAGCAAGAAAAGTTGCAAGAAACACATATAAGGATGAACCTCATTCTACTAAAATGAACTCAATCATTCATAACTTCTTGGATTGATATGAAATTTTAGCTACACAAACTAGAACTAGGATGCACAACTTTCTCCAATTTTTTTTTGAAATGGACAACGTCTGGAGAAGAACAAGCCACCAAAGTTCATTGTAATCTAAAAATGTCGGGATTCTGAACTTTGAACTACTCCCAAACATTTAAAGAAACTTGGATTGACTTGAAAATTTTACCACGATAACTAAACTAAAAGGGGAACATAAACCAACAAATTTGGTTGAAAACAAACATCTAATGAAGTCGGTACAAGCCCCCGAAGTCTGAGCCATCAAATGCAGTTTGGTGACTGAAATTGAACTTGTGAACTTTGATTGGCTTTCTGAAAATCGATTAATCTTCGATCATTCTAAAAATTTTACTATACAAAATAGGAAAAAAAAAAAGAGCAAATTTCCCAATAAGTTTTGGATTTGGACATTGGATGCAAAAGTTACAACACTTTCAATTGGACTTAAATCAATGTGAGGACACTTTTGGTCCTCTTTGGCAATAAAGGTGGGTTAAGGTTTGAAATTGAGGATCTATAACCATATTCAATACATAGAGTGACATAGAAATTTCCTTTATTCTATATGTTCTGTAATAAATGTATTTCCATTTTGGAATTTTCATACTTAAAAGCATGTTTTGTAATTGATATGAATTTTCTTTACTTTTTTTTCAAGATATTTTACAAAAATCTGAAAATTTTATGGCATATGATTTATGTTTGCTTTTATCTTTGAAAAATAAAACCAAAATAAATCACTTAGAAATCTTAGAAAAATGGAGGATAGAATTGCAATGGATTTTGAAGTTTGACTATACTATTGTGGGCTCCATCTTTTAGGAGTTAATCAATGGGAATGAAGGAATATTTGTATGTCACTAAATCACTTCATACTAAATACTATATGTTCCATCTTTTAGAAGTTAATCAATGGGAATGAAGGAATATTTGTATGTCACTAAATCACTTCATACTAAATACTATATGTTCCATCTTTCAGGAGTGAACCAATGGGATTTAGTGACTACAATAGGAAGTTCTACCTTCTGAGTGGAATTCCTACAAAAATCTCCATAGAATTTGGATGTCATTTTGGTTTTAAGTAAATTTTATAGTCTATTGTATTAGATAAATGAGATGATCATTATAGATGTACTTAGAGAGTGTATGGGAGGAGACTTAGTGACACTTATGGTCTATTAAAGCAACATGCTTCAAAAATTTAATATCAAATGTATACTTTGTTGAGAGGATATAATTATATTCATAACATTATATAGTTTTACAAATGTCTCTTGTGAATAACATAGTTGAAATATAATTATGTAATTTAAGAATTATCATAGAGTATTTTTTGTATAGTCATTTCCTAATGCAATTTATTTAATTATAACGATATGTGGATCATTGCAAGAATCATCGGTCCTATTTTCTATTACAATTGGAGTGACTTTGTTGTTTATTAGTATACCTTTTGAATCCCAAGTCCTAAGAACTTGAAATTTTTATTGGAGATGTCTAACTTGATGGTAATCAAATACCTTTTTTCAAAATTAAAAAAATCACTTTATATTTGAAATTCAATTTTGTTAATTTGCCATGCTTTGAAATTTAGGGTTTTTCACTACATTCGGAGTATTCAAATTGAATGATTTAGAGTTGAAATTTTAGTTGTTTACTTCCACACTATGTAAACATATACATACCAAGGGACATCTATAAAATATTATTTTATGTCATTTAGATCCATGCAAATAGGGCTCCCTTATACAAGTACTTTAAATATTGAAAATGGTTTCAATATCATTTTTTGGGTGAAATTTGATCATAATCAAATCTTCTCAAATGGCCATTTTTTAGTTTTTTAATTCATAATTTCTATTTATTATTAATTTTTACCTTATTGTTTAATTTTATTTTGTGTAGTAGTTTTTTGTTTTTTTTTCCTTTTTTTTTTGCACACTATTGTTTAAGTACTTGCAACGTTACTTTTAGCCATCAATTTTTTCAATCAACGGTTGAGACTGACAGAAATGCAATTTTTGCCAAAAGGCTACAGAAAATGCATGATGTTTTTTGCAATTACCCATGTTGCTATCACCTTTTTTCAAATTTGCCTATTTTAAAAAAAGATTGAAACTTTTTTCAACTATTCCAATAGAGTTGTCTACAATGAACCCTCAAATCTTCAATATTTAGATAATGTATATTATGATAATCAATTGGTATCCATTATTTATCTAATATTTTAAGTTGTTGAAATTCACACATTGTTGGAATGTCATTCCCCTCTGAAGACAAATTAGACTATGCATTCATGTAGGAGACTTTTTTGACTGATTAAATACGTGACTACAAGCCCTAATTTTATTGGAAAAAATGCATCCATTTGGGAGTGGTTAACCTTTAAATGCTAGATTACAGTAAAGATCAAAAGATTACTTCTACTTGGAATTAAAAGATTATTTTTACTTTAAATATAAGATAATAAGATTACTTTTACTTTATATGTAAGATAGTAAGATTATTACTTTCAAATGTAAGACAATAAGTATTTAAACTTGAAACTCCTCCACTTTATATATTACATGATTTGTCATGATTTAGATATTTATATACTACATTGATTTTGTGTCAGTGGTATCACTCATTCTGGATTAAATTGATTTCTTCTTGGATTCTCGGGAAATCAACAAGGTAATGATTCAGACATTCAGTCTACGCAGCTCATGGAAGGGTTATTTGATGTAAAATTGAATGCTTAGTAAAAAGAAAAGTTGTGATTCATAAATATCATATGTGACAGTGTCTGAAAATTTTGAAATTAAATGTCGTTAGGAGCTAAGTTAGAGAAAGTAGTTGTAGACATTGTTGCGTGGACAATTACAACCTGGTATCGTTCTGTTGGCAATGTGCTCATCACTTATGCAGGGGATCGATCTACGCAGGCAAGTTTATTGATGTTTCAAACGCTTTGGTTGCGTGCTGCAAATAATTCAGGAGTACTTGACTTCAGGAATCAGATTCAAAAGCCTTTAGTTCAGTTTACAGTCGTGTTGATAGAAAGTTGTTTGTTGCCAGAGCTTTTACGAATCGGAGAATCTCTAGCATGCATAGGGCTTCGTTTCAGAATATGTCTACAGGTTGCTAAACTTCTTTCAGCATGTGGACGTGCCTCCACTGCTTTGGATAAATTCCTGAAAAATTGGTAAATTGGGTAGCTACATAGACTGTTAGTGCCTAGTTAATACAGATATTAATTGCAGAAGAGATAACATAGAATATGATTAGTTTCAGAACCTAAGCCTACAACGCGCGCTTAATTGGTAACTACATGTGAATTAGACTATTAGAGTCCCATTTACTAGTCTGATAATTATGTGAAATCAATGCACATTGGTACCGTCTTCCTCTGGCCATGGAAATGAGTTTTTCCAAATCATGTCAATGTAACGTCAATTTCGTTGGACTGGCCATATTCAATCGCAAGTCCTGAAACGAAAACCTATACATGTCCTGAAATTGCACCTTCGTGAAGGTATATGTCACAATTTTTGGCTAACCTTGTGGAATATCACCAATTTAACAAAATTTGCGTTATGTTTATTTGCACATGTATCAACTCCCGTTTTCTCCCGTTTTAATTTTTGCAGGCAACTGCCCCTTCGATCAAGCTATACGCACCAAATCCTTGTGAGCCCGATTGTGGACAGCTAACAGCTAGTCTTTACCCTTAGGACGACAGTCATGGCATTTTTATCCTTATCGAGGCAGATTGCGTATATGGGGATTACTTTTCCTCAATACTTCGAAGACACCGAATCTTCCTCCTTATCACCAAACTCCGGATCATCGTCTTCGACCCACTCCGAGTCGACAGACTCCACAGCTTCCTCCTTACCAGACTCTGCACGGGGCTCAGCCGCATCTTCAAATATCACATTCTTCGGGGATTACCCGGAGTGGGATTCTCCTTCGGCAGAATCCGGACCTACTCACAACCGAAGTCACGATCAAAGTCACGACCAAGTAGAGGCACAACGTGCCCACTTGGACTGCAACATCTGCTTCAACGCCCCTCCCACCCATCCCGTCGCCACCCACTGCGGTCACCTCTTCTGTTCGCCCTGTCTGAACCAGTGGCTCCAAGACCGCGCGAAGCCATGTCCCGTTTGCAGAACCATGATAAAAGCCGGCGTCAACATTGTCAAAATTTACTGCTCAACATCAGATCCTTCTGACGGTAAGTAATTCCAGCGCCTTCAATCCACCACGCCCCAACCCCCCCAATTTCCACCCGGGTTCCCACTCATACTGAGACTCGATCTGACAGTCATTGGGTCTTGGGCCGACTGCCGAGTGTTTGATGGAGTCGACGCAGACGACGATTCGGGAGTTGATTGTCAGGAGGAGGGATTTGGTGCGTGAGTCGCAGAGGGTGCGATGGTTTCAATTTTGGTGGAATTGAGTCTGTTGAGGATGGGAAGTCTAATCAGGATCGATGAGGGGGGTTGTGGACATCAGGAGTGGAAGGTGGTGCGGAAGGATATGAACAGTCCATTTGTGTATTAGATAACTGATGAGCTGTTCTAGCGGCGTCAAATAGATTATCGTCCATAACCAGTTGTACAATTTTCAATCACAACCTTTGATCTTCATGATCCAAGGGTGTACGAAGGTAGTTGAAAAGAAAGAAGGTTATAAGGTGCAACTTGTAATGGCAATGGTGACAAATTGCCAATAGGATGGTGCCATGTTAGCATTGAAAAGTCAACAATTAGTTTTGATTATTGATGGGATTGAGCTTCACCTAATTAGAATTGAATCATTGTTAACTTATAAGTGATCAAAGCATTTGAGCATGGTCCCTATTGTTAAATTGTGGAAGTTTTTTTAAAGTTTTGGAGGTCCCAATGGATGCTAAATGCTTTTAGCTTGCATTTTTTGGAATAGTCTATTGATTTATTAAATGATGTAAAGTAATTGGTTTAGCTAGGAGTGAGTTACATTTTGAAAACAAGTGACAATGATTGCAAGAAACACTTGTCTCCCTTTTTTCTTTTCTTTTTTTTGTCTCTTTGGCCTTAGACATGTGATTTTTTGCTCATAACTTTTGCATCATATGTTAGTTTTACATGAAATTTGAAATGAAGGTACATATGGTAGTTGTAGACATTTTTTAATTTTTTGTATTTAAAAAAATTATTTTTATACTTTTAAACAATCCCTAATTGGATGTCTACCTTGACCGTTTTGAGGGTTTTCAATACAACTTTTGATCGAAAAATGCACATTTGAAGCTCAAAATTGGTAAACAATGACTTATACTAAAGTTATAGAAGTCCAAGAAGAGATTGTTTAAAATAGTAAACTATCTACTTTCTATATGTGCTCAAAGTGCACTCCCTTTGCACAAGTATAAAAAACACAATTTTTTTTCTTGAAGATGAAAACGGTTGAGAGGAAGCATCCATTCATGCTAGAAAAAAATGACTTATTTCATTTAATTTATTATTTTCTAAAAATCAAACATCAAAGTGTTCATTTTCATGACATTTTTCATTGTCTTTTTTTGTGCATATTTTTTGGTGAATATTTTTCCTAGGTGTAAATTCTAAATGACATGCTATTTTATATGTTTTACAAATTATCCATATTTTATTTTATTTAAAAAAAATCTTTTCCAAAAGTTAGTTCTCACAAAAATAGGCCATTTTGAACCCAAAACAGCATGTATTTCTTGTAATGACCTCACAGCGTAGATTAGGTGTGATTACCGTACCTTAATAATTGTATAAACGTCAGTATCAACATATGCTTAATTGTTTGGTAGTGAAAATAGAAACTCATTTTGAAATAGAATGCAATCGGAGTCAAAATTGTCATATTTATTATTATGATGAAATTTCGAGAAGTCGGCACTTCTGTAGTAGCTTGTCAGGAATTTTGGATCAATCCATAGCCCATCAATCCATCAGGTATCAAAAAATAGTTTTGTATTTGAGTGGGCACTTTAATATGACAATTTTGGCACTTTGAAACGTGTCATTCAGTAAATATGACGACTGTCAAGATTATTTTGAGATGTTTGACACCGTTTATTACTTGTGGATGCACTCGCATGATATTATAAGCTTTTATTCGCTAATTTGGGGGTCACTTCATTTTAATTAAATTGAATTTTAAATAGTCACGGTACAACATCCCACTAACATTGATCATCCGTAGCAATTAAGGCAAATTAGGGCCTAAGAAATTCAGTTCTGATTATGTTTGATAACATCCATCAAATGCCAAGTTCCAAGTTACTCTACGAGTGTGGCCGAACCGATTACGTACACTACATCTCTCCACATGACTACTATTCACTCAGCAACGCCATAACAGAACATGTGCCAGATATTTACATACGTTTCACCATCACATGATGATAGCAAATATAATTCTGAATAGAAATCCTGAAAATTAATGGCCTCAAATCCAATAAAAGGAATACATAAGCAGCTACACAATTAATCTGTGAACCATGAATGCGTCGTCAGTCCAGCTTCAGAAACATATTGCCTGGTAGTTCCTGGGAAATCTTGGAACGCGTAGTTGACAACACCATCTCGCAAATGATGGTGAACAGTGCTGTACGACGTTCACAGCTCCGTAAAGACCTTGGGGAGGTTCGAGAATCAAGTTAGATATCCTCATCTCTCTCCGTCAAAAGGGAGCACACGATTACAAGCAGAGGAATTGAAAGGCTGCCCAAACTAAAACAGAAGATCGACTTCGGAAGCTAATGGCTAATTATTTCAACTTTCAGTACATATTTCTATTGTTTGAAAATGTAGGCTACGATTTCTCCCATCTCTTGGTACATTTTGTTACCTTCCTTTTACGTTTCTTAAATGATATGTTTCAAACTCAATAGATATGGAAGCGGTCATCATTGGCCATTGAGTGTTAACTTACATGTTTAGAGGCAAAGTGCTACATGTCCATATTGGTCGAGTCGAGGTCTGGGCGCTTGTCCCGTTAATCCAAGCCTCCAAGGAAATCTGGAAAAAGAAGCTACTGCCATCGGTAGAGATCGTTTGTGACAAATGTTGAATACGCTTTCTCAACAATTCTGAGCAACCTCCGCGCCTAAGCTGTAATCTCCTCTTGATCTGATTAGGTGACATCAAATGAGATTACGCTCCTGAGATGAAGGCTTGACATTGAGCATCTCGCTCTGGAGGTCGCTAGGTGCAAAACATGAAGAAACACGAATCATAGGAATGTTCCTCGTCACTCCACCGAAGAACAATGACTCAACTTCGTTGTCTTTGCTGAATTCCGGTCGGAGCAAGATGAGGTGTGCTTGTCTCAGCAAACATGGCACAGATCCTAAATGTTTGCTACTGTAGACGGCCAAAATCCTTCGAACCAAAAGCTCAAAAAGTCAAGTTGAATCAGTTCCTGTCAAAGTCAAACTTCATATCGTCAGGGCACTCTTAAACTGTCAATTGCATTCTTCCACATAAACAGTTTGAGGTACCGTATGCGGCTGAACTTCAAAAATACATAGTATTCTCAGACTCGATAATCTGTACATAATATTTTGTAAAGTCATGATTTTGGTTTGCTAATAGATCAAAGAAAGTCCCCGCGTGTCAATTCCAAGAATGCTGCGAGGTATGCGTTAAAGTGATGGAAATACGTCTGTCCACCTTAAAGAACAGCGATAATGATAATGATCCCGGCTCGCCATTTTTCAGATACCTGGAGACTGAACATACCTGAAGGAAAAACTCATGCAAAGACTCGTCAAGACCTCCTCGACTTCCTGCTCTTCTCCAGGCAGTTTCGCAAATCCTCCTCCAAAACCTCACATCCTCCATTGCCATTGACAATGCATTCCCACAGAGGTCCATAGTCGCAGTCATCGGCGTCCTCTACCTCACGGTCGTCGAAGTTAGAGTCAGGAATAACGGGAAGCTTGGAAGATAGTGGCAAGTCGGGCGGAGGAGAGAAATGTCGAGGACCCGGTGGAGGGAGCGACATTGCCTGAGGCGGTGGATGAGGCGCGGGCTCAGGGGCTCTCGTGAAGTAGACATAAGCAAGAGAGGCTCCAGTCATCGCCATTGCAGTCGTGACTGCCACCATCCCTGACGCTCGTAGCCTGGCCATTTCCTTCTTCAAGAACAGCCAAAGTCCAACAAGAAAACAGAGTATTCTCCACAAAATTGGATCCGAAGATAAAAAAAGGGAAGAGACCACGATTAAGAGCCTGAATGACGAAAAAATCACAAGAATCTTTCGACAAAGATGATCACCTCAACAGCATCCACACGCGAAGATCAAGGACGAGGCACACAAGAAAACCGCAAGCAGTGCATAATATCCCTCAACTGGAAAAAGCAATCACAGTCTCAAGAATCACATTGATTTCTCCAAAATCAATCACTCGAACCAAGCCGACCGAAATGAAACTTCCTCACAAAAACCCACACCGACCAAAGATCGAGGGTTTCTCGGAAGATCAATCAAAGAAGCTGAAATGTCACACCTACAAAGCACAATGCACAAACTCTTCAATCAGAATACAAACAGAGCACGAGGCGCGAATGAGAGTAGCAAGCTGCGAAATCCAATTCAATGTCAGCTCGGATATGGACCGAATTCCTGAAACCCATTCGTGACAACAGCCATGGAAGATTTTTTCAATGCAACGCAGCAAGCCCCTGCAATGGGATGAAGCCATCAAGGGAGTGTCGATATGGTATTGCCGGTATGCTCGGGGATATGCGCGGGAAGGGCGGGTACACGTGTCTCCGAATTTGCTCAGCTAGCACCACGTGGACGGGTCCGGTAGTAAGTACTGTACGAGACGGTGGTAAGTACGGCACTGTACGAGACGTACACATTGGGGAGGGGACCATTTTTACAACAAATGTCTCTCCTCTATTTTTAATGCAAATGAGGCCCTGCCTCCTTTTTGACAAAAAATTAAAAAAATTAAAGATTTGTATGTCGCATATTGATTTACTCAAAGTAAATTTTTTCATAGAGTTCAACGATTATCCGAATACTGAAGGTTCTCCTTTTGACTTATTTAAACGAATTCACTTCAAAGAGCCCAACCATCATCTGAATAGTGAGGGTTCCCTCTTTCGATTAGAGGACAACAACAATGGTGACAATGCTTCAATCGAGGTAAGCTTAAGTATCATTCCTAATAATAGAATATGAATGTACTAAATTCACATAATTCGATGCGGTAAAAGTGAAACTTGCGATCATTTAAATTATAATATATTGCAAACCATCAATGAAACCAAAATAATCAATGAAAACGACCTCCCCTCCTAAACCATGTCTGTAACATCCTAACCATCAACTCAATTAAAAGTCCACCAGATGCTGAATTTCTAAACTAAGATAACTCTTTCATTCAGATGATTGATGATACAAAGCTAAACACGCTTTCTACATTGACGTTCACATTTGCACAATCCATCAATGTACAAATCCAAGACTAAGAAATATCACCACTCTCGAATTGAAGTTGCCACCGGGAATGCGAATTCCTTTGTTAGTAGCACCAGTATGTTAAGAATGATGAGAAAGAAAATAAAGAGCTTAATATTCAAGTTCATATGCAAATCCCAACTGTTAAAATCTCCTCTAGTCTAAATTTTAAGAACTGTGAACGAGACATAAGCAGGCTTTAGTAGAACCAGACATGATAATCATGTGAGCATGGTCACCCAATCTCCACAATGAGGCGGCACATGGCCTTTGCAACTGGCATCTTTGGGATGGAATGCAGTGAGAGGATACATCTGCGTCATAGAATCATTTAATCCCCGACCACCAGCACAAAAGCCAAAGTTAAGCCAAAACGATTGCGAGTTCAGTAATCACATAAGAATTCTATTCTACCTTTGTTCCATATCTAGCAACTGAATTATCTGAGCTCATTCTCTCATGTCGATCTATTTCAAAGATGACCCTGTGACAACTTTTACAGATTAATTTCCACCTGCATATTGTCAGCTGATGACTACAATGGATATTAACTCAATGTAGATCGGCTTTTGTTTGTTCTAAGCTGAACTATCAATGTATTTAGATGTAGTAATTTCCTATTAGGAAGATTGCAAACTGGTGGCAATAATCTAAGCAGAGCAAGGCGTAAGACCCGGTGGCTGATCTCCAGGAAGATTAGAAGAAGGGGGAGGAGGTAGCGGAGGAGTAATGTATTGACTCAGAAGAGCTGAAAATTTCTCAGTAAGGTCAAAGTTGTCAGGCCCAAACATCACACTCGACTTCTGCTTTGTTTCCTGCGTTGTGCCCACTCCTTTGTGACGCCTCTGATCATGTGCATTCCCCAGGGCTATGATTCTATTGGAACTGGCTCAACTAATTTCATATCCAGTTTGGTTTCCAAGCTATAAATGATAAAAGATTGTAGGTACTATACTAGGCTTGCTGACATGAGGTTGAAGGGCGATACTGCTCAAGATGATAGAACAAGAAACAAGCAAGAACTTACCAATCCCAACTGATAAAAGATAAAATGAAAGAGCTCACCTCCCGAGTTTGCGGCGATGCGCATTCAGTTCCTTCATGTTGGTCAGAAATTTCACTGAACTGTTCATAAGACAACCGGTTCCTGCATTGCGTAAATTTGAGTAACAGACACCAACAGATCATGGTTTTACAATACTAAGCACAGAACAACAACAGATCATGGCGTTCAAATAGTATAGGTACTATGCATGGCGTCTAAACTCGTTGAGATTTAAAACGAACTACGCATTCATTCAGAAAATTTAAAAAGGTATATGATGGCAATCGAGAAGATTCATCTGCTGTTAACGGTATTGCCGTGGTTTCTTACCGTACCTTGCTTGCTGGAAAAATTCTTTGCCGTCAACCCGAGGTGATCTTGCTGCAACCAACCACCAATTTAAACGATCAGTCATATAAGCCCATAAATTCGTTCTTACAATATAGGAAGTACATGGATATGAACTCTTTCATGGTACACGGGTTTATTAACAGTCTCCTTAATCCTGATCTCGAAACTAGCATGTCTCGCATGATAATTTACTGTTCCAATTGCACTACCTGCTGTTCCAAAACTGTCTGATGGTATGCGAGGGGTCAGTGGACCCAATGGACTTATGCTTAGATGCCAGGGACTCCACTTAGACGATGCGCCTGCAGATGAATAGTGCCATAATGATACAATCATAGATAGATTATTTATATACCTTCAGTTATCCACATGCACTTTCAAGCTTTGCTCGACAATAAAAATCATCTCCCTGCAGTGCTGACAATCATCCTAATTAGAAAGAACATCACTTAGCTTACTCAAATTGTGTACCTAGTTTTCCTCGTTACTAAAATTTTCACATACTACCATAATCTATGAACAATAAAATTAGCAGATGTTCGTTATTGCGCTATTTAACCCCAAAGTGCCCAAATGGCCAAAACTGGCCGCTCTACATCTACAGGATTTGGAGTCAACTATTAAGGAAGCTTAAACGGAACGCAACAAAATGATAGAAGGAAGAAATCACACCCTACTTGTAAAAGATAGAAATATCTATTGAAAGTTAAATAAAATTGACTATTAGCTTCCAAACTGAGTTTTAAAATTTATATCTTGAGCACTTGTGGGTTAAATTTTGACCTTGCAAAGAAGTAATACTTTAGAGTAAATGATAGTAACGACGCAAAATTTTGGGATCGGCAGCATCTGTGCAAAACAAATGATGTAAAGATTAGTTGTATTAATGGGACTCGATTTGGGTTTACTGATTAAGTGTCAACATGCTCTGATCCGGATCAGTGCCTACAGACTTGGCAGACTCGGCAGAAGGAGACTCCGGGCACTCCGGGCAGTCCGATTTCCTGCACGAAAATGGTCCTTCAACTGAAATCAGAGGGCACCAGCATAGTAGTTAAACCAATGTTAATGAATTTAGCTTATGCCAGACATATAGCATAAAAATTTGAAATACAAGCGGGGACAAAAAACAAGAATAAAAGATGCCTCTTTCCGAGAGTTCATCCGTTGTCATTTGGGTCGAAAGCACTTGCTCAAGGAAGTGGAATATGATTTAACTATTTCCCTCGAATTCATAATCTCAGATATGAAAGTTTTACTTGCTAATTTCAGGTGAGGAATCTGTTTACTCTAAACGAAGAAATTAAGCTATAATTTATAGTACAGAAACGTATAAACATGAGAAGAAGAAATCTTACTTTCTGTTTTTGAAAAAGGAGGAGAGGCACTCTTTGGCTCAGTGGCCAGCGACGTGCCACAGGGTGATGCTGGTGGGGAAGGCTTTTTTCCGTCGTCAGCCTGGCATCAACATCGACCAAGTTAGTGGGGATAATAGCTGTTCTAAGCTGATACAACACTTCAAAAGAAGAGCTCTACAATCAACTAATCTAAGACCAAATATTTGTGAAGTGCAGAATGACTTTCAGGGAATAATGCAACAGAACCGTAGGCACACTGGGAACTCTAGGAACTAGTGTCCTTGGAAGTATAAATCAAGCAGTCGAACCATAATGGCTGGATGGGGATAACCCAACATTCCAGAGACAAATTTCAATGAAGTGAAATCGAGCCATGAAAGCAAGTTGACCAGATTCGAACCAGAAAAATCAGAAACGACAAAGGCTCAAGGCTGAAAAAAACTCGATGATGGCTCTTACCGAGTCGCCACCGCATTCTGGCCTTGCCTCCAGTGATTTCATCAGAGCTTTCTATAAGTCATCCAACTGATACATACGTTTACCAGAGCAAAATTAACCAAATTCTTGAAGCCAAGTACTTGTTTCCTCAAAAGCTGCCGCTCTTAGCCGCTTAAAATTTTTTGACGAAAGGACTAAAAGAAGAAAATCAACGATTGGAGGCCTACAATAACGACCCTGTAATAAAATTAAATAAAGACTGATTCAAAGAAGAATGTCTAGCAGTTTGAATGCAATGCTTTCTCTTAATAGTTCATAACCTTTGCATGTAAAGGATGAACATCTAATTGCATGTACTGGATGCCAAACTTTCATCTAACTGTTATGAATTGCTATACTTAATGCATTGGCCTACCTTTGAAACTTGGCACATCAGCTTCTTCACTTGACCTGAGAGCACATCGTTGTCTTTGACCAATTTTGCCTGCAGAAACACAAGGTTGCACGACAATTCATGAGAACGTATTTTTTAGAGTCCTCGCCTTCAGGTGAGACGTTCAGAGAATCAAGACGGGTTTGGACACATTTCTCCTCTAGGAGGACAATAGGAGGAAAGAATTTAAACGTTGTTATGAATTGAAAACGTCGATGACCCCAAACACTTACACGTAAATCAATCCTAAACTCTAAAGGGTCGGAAATTCTATCACTAAGAAAAAGCAGGGCAGTAGAAGCAATTAGTGTCTGAGTACCCCTCCATAGCGAGAGTCAGCTTGACCGTAGTTTCTGCCAAAGTAGTTTCAGCCCCAATGACCCGTATCTGCAGGCTTCCAATGACAACATCTTTTTCAGCAATCTTGGCCCTCAAACTTGACGTCTCGGCTTCAAGCTTTGCAACACGGTCAGAAACAGCATATTGGACGACCTGCTGCGCGACTTGCAATTGCTGATCAGGATCCCTTGGCGAGGCAGCAACAACCGCGCTCGAAAGGTTATAGTCGCTCCCCTTCCCCATCTCTGCCTGTGCTTCCTTCTTTGTGAATGGCAGGCCAAACGCAGGACTTCCCGGGTCTCGCTGAATTGGCACGATAGAGCTCCTCTGAAAATTTGGGTGACCAAGGATGCCCAGGCTTCATGGAGGCCCAAGCCCTCATGGGATCTCACAGACAAGGCATAGGTTTAGTGAAGGATAACTTCATGAGACACCATTCAGAATACCCGATCAGAAAACGCTTACTTTCCAGTGAAACCAACTCTCCGAATTCCCATGTCAGAGGTTGATGCGTTTCGGTTACAAACCCCCTCAGGTTCAGCTGACTGTTCCATAAACCAATCTCTGATTCATTTTCCCAGAAGCACTGTTAAACTACTCTATAAAACATAAGAGAATCTTTGAAATCTTTGAAATCCTCATTTTCTATGGTTAGAAAGCGATGAGTGATCTAGCTGACTCTGCTCATGATTTGAAGGAGTAAAAATTCATAGTCTAACCTGTAGTGTCCTTACACGATGCCATCGCTTGGACATCCTTCCCTTACTTGCTCTGAGAGTCAAGTCGAACACCTGACGAGACTTCGATCAAGCTATTTCTGCTGTAGATAATCCACCCTCATTCATCAGAGTAGAAAGCCAATCCAGGATCAAATCAGGAGTGCTGATGATCTTGATGTACAAAACCCTACTGAAGTAAGCACTAAGGGTTCTTCTACAAGCAGCAACCTGTCAGACACACTAAAGCTATATATGATATGCGAGGTCAAATCAAAATAGAATTGTCACTCAGGAGGTAGTGCTGCTGGATACAACACTGTAGGTAGCAAGCGAAAGTCGACCCAAATGACTCTTCAAGTATAAGACAAACAATATTCTGAACGAAAATACTTACCACATGGGACCAAATGCTCAAACCACTTCACCAACTTAAGTCTTTGGTCCGTCAGCCGTCCCTTCTCAAGTGGAGTTCTAAGGGTGTGTTCGCACTTGAGAATGGTGTAGGTTAAGGTGGGATAAATCTTAGTACACATCGACTAGTCTCAAAAATTTTGATGATGGTGTTCAACAATGTAATGGTGTAATAGTGTAAAATCGAGGCACTAGCTTGGTGCCCATTTGGACTCTTTGACTATTGATTTCAACTTCTTGAGTTTCGGCAGTGCAACCCAATAATGAAAGTTCTCTGATTTGGCATCCAGAGAATATCCTCTCAAAAGAGGCATATTCATATGATTTTTTACATCATCATATTAAGCCATTGATCATTCAAGCAGGGGCAATTAACCCCAGACTGAACCACTACCAAATCTGAGTAAGTTCCTCCTCATTGAATAGAATCAAATCACGGATTCACATGAACGGCCGCGGATGCCGCAGCAGATAATTATACACGCCGCGGCCTATTTCCATTATTTACCACAAATCCAAAACAAGCTGAACAGGTTCAGAAAAAAGGAAACCCAAATCCTCGTTAGGGTGAAGCACGATGACCAATCTCAAAGCCGGTCTGCGAGAACTCTCCGTCATTCAATCTCAAACCTCAAGAGACTCCAAGCGGCTAACTTACATCAGTGCATTTCATGCCGCTAATTGAAGGTACCAGCATGAAAGGCCTCGGCCCGCAAGGCTCCAGGAAGACGTAATCGTTCACCAGTAAGACTAAAACTTGGAAATTAACCCCTCCTCTGGCATAGTCTACAGTACTTCAAATTTAACTAACATGCATGCCCTGAACTTTATTTTTCAGCCTAATCATGATTACTCTGAGCAACTTGAGCTAAAAGGAACTGGACATTGGCAGGTGCAAACCAAACTTCTCAGACTTCACTGCCAGGCATGTCTGATGTATCCACTGCACCGTTTTAAGAAATCTGAAAATCAGTTGTACTAATTCACCAAGGGTGGCCCAAATGATTTTGTGATAATTCTACTGTATTAGCTTTAACACCGATTCACTACAAAATTATTCCAGCCCAATGGTGGATTTGGAATAATGAATGCCGCCTATTAAAAAAAACAGCAGCACAAGCAACCAAAGCAGGGACCACAATCGACTGTAGGGCCATCAAACCTGATAGCCAATCCACTAACATTCGGAGTTCCCGACAACCAATAAAGGGAACCCAAATGAAGAATCATAAACCCTTATCTAGACGTTGACTGACAGCTTGGTCGTACACATTCAACAAAGACCACCACAAGCAGAAATAAATGCAGCAAGCACATGCTTCAACCACAACCACTGAAAGGGACAGACGATATTCAAATAAGTTCAAATCGAATAGCCATATAATTATACCCTGCACAGAGTCAACCTCACCACCACATAGTAACAAGGCCAAAATTCCGACGAAAATTAAAAGATATACAAAGTGCACAAGAGTCAAATACTAGACAAAACGAAATTTACATTGCAAGTCCATAGTCCATGCCGAAAGTAATTTCATTCAGAGGCTCACAACTTAAAATGAACGTTGTGGCAGCCCAACTCTTGCTGTAAGAGTACACAATACTTGCCCCGATCCGAAGCGAAATTGAAATCGCCCGATTCACCCGAAGGTGAACTCCGCTTCCATCAAACACATTCACCTCTACTTGTCATCGAATGGTTGCTTTCAAGTTGGAGGTTTCATATCGCCTCCTTCCAAATCTCATCTGGAAACTAAGAAGCTTCAAGACTAGTTTTCAAAGCCCAAGATACGGTTTAATTGAATGTTTTACTGTAGTTTTGGCAAAACTTTGAGCACTTGAATGTCTCCTTATTTTCTAGCGCTATGAAATCCATCACTTCAACAAATATGACACCATCGTATTGGCTACTGTTTCATGACCAGCAGCATCCGACGGAGCCAGCGTTCATGGAGGCAAAGAACACGCTCCAAATCAAAGCACTAAACAAAAGTACTGCAAGTTGACTCGTGCAATAAGATTTGCTGGAGATCATCCACCACCCTCAATCATCAGATCCCTCGCTGCAGCGTTGCAGCTCTAGGCTATGGCTCCTCCGAAAATTTCCACTCCTATTGAGGATATGAGTCTTAGTATGGCGAGAGTGTAACCTCGAAGAAATCAGCCATAGTTGAAGTATAGATCGAGACGTAGCCTAGGAGTGTAAGAGTGTTCCATGCCAGTTACTGGCTCCCACCGTAACCGTTTCCACCAGAGGCCAGCTTAGTGCTAAGCTGCTGAGAATTAATTGAAGAACATATGAACTTCCAGGGCTAGCCAGCTGCAGGATTTGACTCATGGAGGGAACTAGAAGCCCGATTTCTGCCGGCTCCGAAGTTGTTCCTGACCAAGCACGCGAACAAGATGTGTTCCAGTGCAACATTTGCAAGGAACATTCGATCCGAGAAATTCAGTCCTGACCATATTGTTCTGCTGGCCATGCCTGCACGGGTGGTTCAAAGACCAAGAGATGCCGTGCCCGGTGTGGAAACTCATGTTAACAAATTAAAGGGCATCATCATTCCCATTTATGGAGCTCAGAAAAGAAATTCCGAAGTGAACGGATCTCTCCCACCCCGCCCTCTTGCCCCTGTCAAGAAGCCAAAGTACTGGCGCCAGAAGTGGCGATACGATTCGATCAAGCAGTTGGACTAATACCCGACGACGCAACGGGCGACGCAGCCGACATCGTCTCCATCGAAGAGTTGTACATTACCCCAATTGCAGTTCCACGACTGGAGACCATATTGTTAGACGACAGCGTTCTCCATGAATTGCTGCGAGATCGACACTTGGAGTCTTTGAATTCACGAGCGCTCACTGATTCTCAATCGATTTGTCAGTTGCATCCGCCATGGAGCCATGACCTTGAGCATCTTCTGATGATTTTGGTCTTAATTTTTGGAACTATAGTATCCATTGTGTTCTACACTTCTACCTTGTATATTTTCTATTTAAATTCCTCCGCCCCCTTCAAAAGCTCACGATCAATTCCTAGTTCTACCTTGAAAAATCTGAAATGCATCAAAATGAGTCTATGTTTCTTGCTACTGCCCTATCGCCACCGTCAATTCCATTCTACAGACAAAAAGATTCACTATGTTGGAACTTTCCAAGTTGTCTATAATCATATATGTAACTATACACCATATGCTAAATACTTTTAATAGCATCGTGCAATGGAATGTCTCAGTCAGTTTTCACACTCTTCAGAAACCATGCACACCACATATACATCGATCGATTACCCCAGTCGGTGCATCATGTCAACCTAGTTAGAAAGTTGCCTCAAACCTGCCATTGCCTCAAATTATTGCGTCGGTGTGAATGTGCCGCATCCTGTCAATCTCTTCCGCATATTGTCGATGTATCGCCGCAATCTCTCGAGCATGACGTCTGTTCATTAAATCAATCAATTGAACGTTCCGGTCATTCTCCTGCCGCAACATCAAGCCCCATTGAACCAAATCCTCCACAGTTTGTCCCAGTGAATCCACTCGTTCTCATGAGATTTCAAAATTATCTGTGAGGTCATCTACAATCTCCTCCAAATGTCTCGGGGTCAGATCGTCCACTGTATTTGTAACCACTCCCGCCCGCGATGGTACTAACAGAATGGGACCTCGTATTCGATCAGGTGATGGTGGAGGTGGCCGTCGTGGAATCATGGCTGCATTGACCGTGTTGGACTGAGGCTCCCCTGGTGGAGATTCATCGACATCGGCGCCGGTGGAGGTGAAGATGGGAATGATGTTGACGCCTTGGATCAAATTGGTTCTGCACGCTGGGCAAGGGCGAGGGTGGCGTCGCAGCCATGCGAACAAGCATTCCCAACAAAATAAGGTGGAGGCGACTGGGTGCATGGGTCGCAGTTTGGAGGCAAATGGAGCACGCATAGATGGTCTCCTGGTGTTGTTGGATCGCTTGGTCTGGAATGTGAGTATCAGTTTCGAAGCGGCTTGTTGAATCCTCACTTGCTGCTCCATCCATGATTCTCTGGTTGTTGACACTTTGCAATTGATTAAAACCTACATATCGATCAATGAGGGAAAACAAAATCATAAGTACAATATGTATACTAAAAAGCAAGAATGTTTACATCATGATCTCTCTTTAGTAACCAAAAGTATAAATTTTAAAGGCATTTAAATTTCGAATTCATCCATCAGCCGTATGCTAGTATTCTTCAGTCCTAGTTACAGAAATAGCGATTCACGGCAAACATAGTCTTTTCTTATCGAATTCTCTGTACGTACACAAAAAGGAAGGGCTTACAAACACATTCTCAAATATCAAAAATGAAAACTAGTGACAAAACATTTGTAGCATGATTTGGCATCGGCAATGTTAGATTACCGATGAAATGTGGACTACCGAGATACAACAATCAACAACAGCTTGTGACGTACAGTAAGGGAAGTTGTAGACTGAGCAAACAATATATAGCCTCAACCTCAACCAACTTACGAGACTTGTTCCTTTCACTGTTTGAAAACATAACTTTCTTGGTTTAGAGAACATTATTCTCGGTAGTTTGAAAACACAACTTTTTTGGTTCGGAGAACATTATTCTCGGTAGAGCGTTGAAAACATAACTTTCTTGGTTTAGAGAGAATTATTCTCCGTAGTGAAGACAATACACTCCTTGATTTTGAATTCCACCTTGTTACTAAATCCAACAACATCAATTTAATTAAATGGTTGATATTCCACAAGCCAAAATATTGTGACAAATTAAATGATTGATTTAATTTTAGGCCACAAATTAGAAATGGTATAGATTTCAGTTTAAAGCCATACAACATGAACCACACCAAATTAATGAAATATCTCGAACTTAACGGTAATATTGATGTTGAAACCATCTAAAATTTTAAGAGTTTACAACTATTTAGATACACTTTTAATCAATACTTTGAAAATTTATAGTTTATTTTTGTAACTTTTTAATTCATATCATGTTAAACATTAATTCTCCATACTAAGAAAATCTAGATTACAAGCCTTATCAAAGTCCTAAAAGACTCCGTAATTCTAAGACTTTGAACCTTTATGAATTAATCTTGAATTCATCAAAACTATAAGTCTTTTCTAATTAATCAATTCAATCCTTAATTCTGCAATATTCTATTTCATCACAAATTCAAAAGCCATCCTAACTTGAAACAAAATATGTTTATTCACTATATTAGCACAATTAAAGATGTGCAAAAATTTGCAAACCTAAGTATAGGAAAAGCGTAGGAAAATTCTCTAAGTAAGAGAACTATAAAAGTGTAATATCTCATAAAAATTTATAAAAAATAAGGGAATTTTTTTTCAAAAAAACTAAAACTTGGAAATTTGGGAAGACTTCATGGTGAAGAGATTTCACAAAAAGAATCATCTTGAAACCATTTTCCATGTTCAAAAACTATGTGCACAAGGAAACCCTATTTACATGAAAGTAGAAGACAAAAAATAATGTTTTTTAAAATTTGTATTAGTGGGCACATGCCTCTCTAGTGTAGAAATATCCCATATAAATTTTAGATCTAAATTATTAATTTTGGTTAGTCCTAGTATTAAAAAATCCTAAATTGTGAAGTATGACAAATTAGCTAAATTTAAATTTAAATAAAAAATGATTGTATGGTTATTGATCTTCAAAAAAAATTCAAGTATATCATCTTCAATGTGCAAAAGTTAGGGCCCATGACAATTCAAAAACTTCAAGTGTAATACAAAAAAAGACCACTCTTTCTTGCATTTACCCTAAATAGAACACAATTTGATGCATGATCCATAATAGATATGCCTATTTTAATATGGTAGCTCTAGTCTCAATGGTTGTGATGAGGAGGATTACAATTAATAATGCCCTTCACCTTGATTACTTTTACAACCTAATATGCAACTATTGCTTAAAATATGGGCAACCAAGAAGATTTAAGTGCTCAAACTGACCTTGAAGATGGTCAAAAAGCAATGTTGAATCTAAAGTTTGAAACTTGATTGGTTAAAAATTTGTTGGTTGGTTGGACAAACATAAATAACTTGACACTACAAACAAGGAGTAGGTTCAATAGAAAATAATTCCCAAAAGGGAAGTCTATTTTTTTGGAATGTAATGATCACAATAGCCAAAATCAACTCAAAATTTGATAATTTGAGTCTAACCTAAAATGTACTATCCATCATCAATTATCAAGGTAATTTTGAATAGTAAAATGAAGAAAGTATCCCAAGATAATATGTGAGGAGGGATAGAGAGGTCTTTATATTGAAGTTTAAATGTTGTTCTTTATTGATTATCAAAAGACATGGGATAGATTGAAGCAAGGTGGGGAGCTTGCAATGACTATTCAAAGAAAGAACATAGTAATTGTATTCATAGCATAATTTCAAACATCATTTTAAGTGTAGTGAACTACATCTTTTCAAACTTTGTTTACAAAGAAAATTTATTTGTGATTTGGAGCCTACAATCAAAAGTTATAGATAGAGTTGAAAAAAGATACTTAGGGAAGAACATTGTCATACCTTGTCTTTAACCCTTTACGTACTAAGAAGCCCAAATTGGATCTCACATTTTTTTAACAATTTTGAAGAGTTTATATAGGAATTTTTATTTATATTTAATAATTCTTTTTTTGAAACCAATGCATGCAATGTTCTTCACTCAAGCTAATGATATAATAAAGTTTTCCATTTAGATTATCCTTTCAACAATAATCAATCAAAGTTAGCAACTTAAATTATGAATTTTTAGTACGTAAAGGATTAAACTCTAAACTCTAAATTCTACTCCTATTAAAACCCTTGCCTTTTCTCTACATTGCAAACACTCAAATGTGTTTGAATAAGGTTTTGAGCATAGTTCTTGTATTTGAATCATAATAGCTTTTATTGGGTCTTATTGGAAATTAAAGAGAATTTTGAATTTTTTTCTCATGCATTTTTTAGACCTCATATGAATAAATTATAAAATTTCAAAGTGCTAAGAATTGGTAAATCTAAAATCATCCCTAGGCTCTCATATATAGACATTATACATTTTAGGTGAAGATGTAGGTGGGTGAATTTTGTAAACAAGTCACATTTGAATGACGTGTTAACTTAAGTGTCTTGACTAGTGAAGTTATATGAAATACGCACGGACACAACTTGCTGAATTCATTATAAATTAATTTGAGTTAAAAAATGTTGAATCTTTCATAAATTGAAATTTGGATGTCAAACCTATTTTTTTGGAGGTAATTAATTATTTGTCGAGGGACTTTCAAACCTACTCTTTGGCTATAATGTTTAAGATCTTATAGGAAAAATTTGCTAATTAGATATTGACAACAACATTTACAAGGATCCAATTTGATTGCAAAATCTTTTAGGTAGAAATTTTTTCATTAGATGTTAACAATGATATTTTTATGGATTCATTTTTTATTGTAAGATCGTATAGGTAAATTTTTCTCATTAGATGATGACTAGGTTATATACAAAAATCCAATTTTGATTGTACATAAACTAACAATGCCAATTTGAGTGACATAATTTTTGACTTACTCATGCTTTTCCATAGTCTAGTATTTATTGCCTTAATGGTAATCATTTTTAATCCTTAAATATATAAATCTGATTATTGGCTAATACCTTTGTTACAATTACATTATTCATCTAATATTTATAATATTAGTCATAAAAGAAGGTTGCTTTTGAAAGATTCAAACATTACTTGAGAAGAATGAGAAATAAATGAGAAAATTGAACAAAACATGCACTTCCCTAAAACAATTTGTTCATCATTTAAAGAAGATGGACTTCAAAGTACAGTACTTCCAGGATAAAATAGAGTCTAAATATTTTAAAATAATTTTAAATGAAATTAAAAAGAGCACTTGAAAAGATAAATTATCCTAAAAAAGAACCTATAGGAATATCATCTAGAAGTACAAGTTATTGAGCGATAGAACAATTGAATCAAGTTTGCCCTATAGTGATTGATTCCTCCAAGCAATATCATTAGGCAGAAATTATAATCCAATATTATTTTACAAACAGTAGTGGGTGGCAAAATTGTCTTGGATATCTCAGAGAACATGTAGATGTTAGTGGGAAAACAACGTTATGTTAGGAAAAAGAAGTATGTTAAGTGAGACATCCAATAAAATGTCAACATGTGTTTTGTGATGTCTACAATAGCGTGACAATGCCACATTAAGAAGGGTATTTTTTGAAATAAATAAATAACTAATGGCCCTTGACATGGCATCCAATGAAGATGACGTCAATACATTTTGACACTATTTTAAAATTTTAAAACTATTGTTTTAGACATCAACTAAGACATCAACTGAGATGTCAAGATGTTTTTTGAAATATTAATCAAGACATCAACTAAGACATCAAAATGTTTTTCACTTTTTTGAGATATTAATCAAGACATCAACTAAAACGTCAAAATGTTTTCTTAGACATCAATCAAGACATCATTGTATTTATGAGGATGTTCATATCTAAAATTATATTTTTCATACAATTCCAAGATTTTACATATCCCATATGATTTGTCTTCCCTCCTACTTCTCCATTTAGATAAATAGCTTGTTTTCTCATGTCAATATATTCACAATAGGCATTTTTTCAAGCTAAATATGATGTATTGTATATGACATACATATTGTGTATGGCTTATTGTATAATGTATGTCTAAGTTGATGTTGCAAAATATTTGAACTTCCAAATTGATGTTTTAAAAAACAACTAGATGTCTAAATTGACATCTCAAAAAATTGAAACATGCTCATCAAGTGTCATTTGTGATGTTTTCTTGTTTTTGTAGACATGCTATAACATATTGTAGATGCTATTAGACGTTCAAAAAAAATAATCTCATGTCACTATTGACATCTAAAAAAATATGTGTGCATTACAATAGACATCCAAATTCACAAGATCTATGAATCAATGTACTAATGATATCAAGTGACTAGATGAAAAAAGTTGATAATATGTCACTACCCGTTAATGTGGACACTATGTAGTAGCCACATAGCAACTTTCATGGCCTTTGAAGACCATGTTTTTTGTGACATCCTCCAAAATTTTCCTTCAAATACTACGTTTTTTGTGATTTTTCATATTATTTGTGATTTTCTATGTTTTGGTGCATGTCCAACTTGACTCATTTTTATAAACATCCTTCTTAACATGGCTAACATTCAAATAAATGTACTTACTATGTTTTTTATGCTTTTTACAAAAAACGCAAGCTTCTTCTGTTGAACAAACAAGCATTCCAACAATTGATGTTAGTAGCAACAAGAGTATAGTTCAAGAAAGAATCTCATAGCTCAAGGTGTCTTTAAATGCAACTTTGAATGTAGTGCCAAAATGTAGCTGCTGTTTTGAGGCAAACTTTACTCCAACTCTTTTTTTATTCTATCATGAGAAAGTGCCAAGATGGCAATCACATAAAATTTAGTGAAGCATTGTATTTTGACATTCATCCATCTTTTGAACCAAAAAATACTTTTCAATCGTATTCATACACTTTTTCATTTGAATTTGGCAACTTCATTCAAATATTTAATAGAACTAGAAAATTTTTACTTGAAAAAGATTTCTTTTTGTTGGCAAAAAGTAGACATTTATTTCGAAATGGTGCAATTTGGCCCTATAGTGCCCCTTCAAAAGGGATAACTTCATATATAAGGCCCATAGTCCAATGACATATAATCTATAAACTTCATAGTCAAATTGTTTGAATTTTTTTTGCAAAATTTTGGAGTAGTTTCAAGCAATAATATATAGTTAAAAAAAACTTAAACTATGTTTTTCAATTCTCAATCATTGCATAAAAAATGGCAATTCTTAAGCAATTTCTAAAGCACTAAATTGAATTCCAAGGACATCAAGATGAAGGCCAATGACCTCGAGGGGTTGTTTCTTGAGGTGCACAATATTATTAATATGGCAAAACATGTAGATCTTAAGAGCGTTGTGCAGGCACAGAATGGCAACAATATGACTCTATTGGAAGTGTTGTTGAAGAGAAAGCTTGAAGGTAGCATCATAACTCCAAAGTAAAGAGATTGGTGAAGAGGGGACTAGGGATGGAAAAGTGGCGGTAGAAGAGGGTGCCATTGTTGTTGAATGAAGTGCCACTGTTGTTGAATGAAGTGCCAAGTGTCCCAAGATAATGTCATGGTGTAGGAAGTGCGGCAAGTGTATCTTATGATAAAGTGATAAAGTAAGGCTATTGTGACAAGTGAAGGCAGCATGGCTATGACTAATTCCTGTTTCTATTGTTGATGAATAATGATTGAAATAGACGATTTATAACTAAGGTTTTCTAGATAGGCTAATGCTAGTGGTACTTGTTTTGTATGTATGTCTCTTATGACATTGGTAACTGAACTAAAGACTTTAAATTAATGAGATTTGTTTTAGACAATTATTTCTTATTCAATTTAGAAGAAGAAATATTTGTTTTTGATATTGGAATTGTGATTTTTTGAAAAATAGTTTTTCAATTTGTTTTGAAATCTTACTAGCATAATTGCCATTTTTGAATACTCTCTCAATTGTAAGATAATTTTGGATATATGTTAGACATCCATTATCTTTGAAAATTGGCATATAAGTAGATAACAAATCTACTTATGCACTAGTCTAAATTTACAAAGTTGAATATACTATAGCAAAGTTGAATCAAACTATTTTGACCCTCATCAAAAACTTTAAGGCATGTAAATATGTGGCATTGAAAGACTATCAACAGTATGAAGACAATTTGGTGCCAATTTCTATGCCAACTCATTATTAGGGTGATTGAAAAAATGACATTTGATTAGACTTTGATACCATTGAGGTATGAAAATAATCTAACCTGACTTTCTAATGTTATTGGGCAAGATCCAAAATTTCTTTTTTCTAATTTCAAACGTTAGAATCTTCCAATGTATATGGTCAAATGATTTGAAAAGTTCTCTACACATTTATGTAATTGTGCTAACAAACTCTCAAAAATCTTTTTCAATTTATTCTATTTGGCTTAATGCATTTGAAAGTGGTAGTTCCATAGTTTGGAATTCTCTTAATGAAAAATTTCCAAAAACAATTTGGTGTTGTCTAAGGTTAGCTATCTCACTGTATAATATGAATTTTTGGATTGATACAAAATACAAATGTGTGTATATTAGTTTTTTTAAAGCAAAAAAATAAAATAAAATTTAAGCAATATGACTTTTTTTGGATGAGAATATTGAACAATAGATTTTTCTTTTTCGAATAGATAAAATCATTGAATTGCAACAAGATTGAGATGCTATATTTCTTTTTTAGATGAATGTATATAATTTTAATAAGTATTTGCTCATAATGCTGGTGAATTGAGAATAGACTATCTTCAATACACTTCTAGTTTCTTGTCATTGTTTCAACATGTCCACTAGATTCTTGGCTTCATATAAGTTCATCAATATATCCTCCACTTTTTTTTCTTAAACTCTACCATCCATGGTTAAAGCTTGTCCACAAATTTCATTCAAGAAGTATGTTTTGAAATTAACCATGTCAGGGTTGATGAATTGGATCGTCCGGAGCAAATTAACGTCTAAAATCCAAACATTGGTCCGCAACGTCCACAATGTCCTTCAGCGTCCATAGGTGGACAACAAAATAATTTTTTTTCCTACTTGTCCATCTTCCAATGGCACCGTCCGCCCTATCTGCCTGATAGATCTAGGTCATCAAATCTTGCGGACGGCATGGTGAATGGTAAATTTTTTTTTGCTACCATCCACCTTCTGACGGCACTATCTGCCCCGTCCACCAAACATATCTAGGTTGTCAGATCTTGCGGATGGCATGGTGGATGGAGCTAGTGGATGGATGGGGCGGATGGCAAAATTTCTTTTTTGTTACTGTCCACCTTCTAACGGTGTTGTCTGTTCTATCCACCAGACAAATTTAGGCTGTCAGATCTTGTAGATGGCATGGTGGGCGGAGTTGGTGGATGGTCGTAGTGGATGGCAAATTTATTTATTTATTTTCCAAATGTCAACAGACGCTATGGATCCAGATGTTCGAGGACGGACATCTTGTCAATCTTGAACCATGTTAGTAGTGAAGAGGCTATCTTTCTTGGACTTTCTTGAAGTCTTGTGGATATTAATATGGTTTGCAATTAATGATGGAATGCATCAAATACTATCTAATAACCATGGGCTACACTCTTTAGAGATCAATATGCAAATTGAGCTTTATGAATTTTATACACACGTTTGAAATAGACTGACAAATTTCACTAGAAGAAATTAAATTGTATTGCAATCAACATAGGCTAGCTGACATTTTTGTAAAGTGCATTGACTATGACATAGTTTATAAAAAATATCAACTAGCTTGTATTGATGGCAACTCAATTTTCTTCTAGTGAAAATTTTTAATTTTATTTGTATTTTGTGCAACGGGATCCATTCTAAAGTGTCATTTCAATGGAATATGATTGATTTAAAGTGTCATAACTACTAATAATGTCACAGTAGGGCAAAATAATCACTAATAGGGCAATTCAAAGTGCAATACAAATGTACCAATCATGTCTCTAGTGTACTAAAATGGGTACATGTCTAAAATCACTATCATCAATTTATGTACATCTCCAAAATCAACATGTACATATATCAAAAAATTAATTAAAAAGAACTTTGACCCTTTCTAACTTTTACATAAGGCATTGGCTAATTGTTGTCTTCTTTGATACATTGGAGGGTGAAAGTATGCTAGACCTTCTAAACTTGAAAAAAATTTCTTGAATACTATGACTATTAATAAATTCTTGTTTGTATTCAATTTGGGCTTAGGATTTCTATTTTTCACTATAGTAACACTTAGTTGTATAATTTGTTACCTTTAATTTACTTGAAAGGTTGGTGGTTAGCACTTATAGCTAAAAGAATATTAATTGGAAAGTATAGTGGTTGTTTGACATTAATTTAATCAATTTAAATGGCATGGTTCAAGTCCAATTTGGATGCACCATTTATGCCCTACTTGTATTGTTGCAAAATTTGAAATCTAAAACCACTTACTTCTTGCCCATGCCAAGTTGGAAAATTCATGCCGTGGCCCAAAAAAAGAACTTCCTATTTAACGAGTTGATACATTAAAGTTTTTTAATTAATTTTTCTCATTGTCATCTAAAGCTTGGATGTAGTGTGCTTGACAAATTTATATTCCTTTGGACAACTTTATGAATATAAAATTATGATTAAAGTTAGTAAGCTACTAAGCTATCATTTCCACAAAATTTATAATATTATTAATTTACTTCAAATATTAGAGTTCGTTTCAAAAAAATTTAGAAATTTATGTAACATTTATTAATAGAAAAATTTAATAATATTAGGTATATACATTGAATTTATTTATACTATTATATATTATTTAAAAATTTGAATGGCATAAAAAATTACAAATCAAATGAAAGTATATTCTATAATAATCTAGAAATATTCAAACTAGTATTGGAATCCATCCAAAGGTGCATTTAGTATTACCTAATTCCAGTTTGAAGAGAAAAAAGAACTTTGGCCTAAGGAGCAAACACAATTTTATTTTGAATAATTAAGGACAAATTATTGTTATTTTTAATGATTATTTTATTGGAAAAATTCTTTTGTATTTGAACAAGGTCCTATCTATTTTGAACCTTTTGTTTATCATATTTGGATGACCTTTATGACATAAAATTTGAAAAATAATTATTAGTAAAGCCTCTCAAATTGCCATGCCCACAATATATGGCAATTCTGTGATTTAAGCATAGTACCTTTTTTAGATTGTTTTTCTTTTCACTATAAAGATTGTGTTTTTGGTGACAAGCCCTAATTTTTTTGGTGATGAGCTCTGAAGACAGGTTTGGCTTCATGAATACGCAATGAATATGTTAAATCACGTGGTTATTGTGGTAGATGTATAGTGTTTTCTAGGAATAGATTGATATGAAATTTCCATGAGTATGTTTGTGCAAGTCCGATGATCCACATTATACTCGATTGTGTTCATGTTGCAAATATAGAGTGCTTACATTTGAAATGTCAAATTTGCTAAAGTAGTGTGGTTCTGATACCAAAAATTGTGACAAGGGTCTAACATCTAGGACAAATGTTTTGAAAGGTGACTAAGTAAATAAGTAATGGAATACTGTCAACTTAATAAAATTGATGTTTTGACCGTAACATGAATATTCTAGATGTGGCAAAATTTCAAGAAATTGACACTTTCCAAGGCCCTTATTTAACAAATTTGACCATCATTGGAAAATCTAATTGTAGTTGTAGTGAAAAAGCTACTGTATGCAATTTGGGACCATGAAAATCAGCATAAGATTAGTTTTCTATCCCAACTAAACCTACAACAAAATTGTCTTTTCAACATCTAAAAGAAAAACATGAGCTAAGTTTCGAATTGCAATCATTTTTTAAGAACTTCTATTCTATTACATATTGGCATAAACAATTGATTGCGACAACCAAGTTAGAGCAATAAGTAATCATCAAGATTGATCGTACCCAGATGATTCCTCCTGAGATAATATCCCTGCCAGGGGTGGGAGTTTTAGATTTCTCCCATCAAGCTAGGTGACTGAACCTACGATTTGAATTCCGGCAGGAATTGAACCACAATCCTCAAATCTCAACCCACACAACCATCATTGGTTAGCCAGTCAGCCTTGGGATACTTCAAGGACATTTTCCATTTTTCAAGATCCAGTTTCCATGGTTGTCATACTGGACAAGTTACTATTCATTTCATGTCCTGTAGGACGAGTTATTATTCATCAAATGTACCTCTTAGGTACATTTGATGAATAATAACTCGTCCTACAGGACATGAAATGAATAGTAACTTGTCCAGTATGACAACCATGCCAATTTCAGTATAAATTCTTTTTCGTTTTTTTTCTGACTGAAGTGAACAAGCTATATTCACAGCAGATGAAAAACTCCTACTTCAGGTTTGAGCCATAACTTCAACAACCTCCAATTTTAGTTGGGGGACACGAAACTACTCCATTTCCTCATATATCCAGCCTTTGCTGTGCAAGTCAATATTGTTAAATTCGGCCATTGTAACAATTATATAGAGGGTCTAGATACTTATTGTAAACAATTAACCGCCAGTTGAATTCACAATCCTTTACTCCACCCAGGTGACAATTCCTGATTCACTCGATCCAACTGCTTTTGCAGCCTTCCAATATGTTCCTCCATTTGGATTCCCCTCTCGATGGTCTGCCGCTCTCTCGCCTGACTCGCTCCAGCCTCTCGAACCAAGAAGAAGTTCCTTCGCTCCAATTCGTTCACACAGCTGTCATTCTGCATCTTCTGTTTTCTCACTAGGAAGAGCTGCCAGTGTCTCTCCTCAAGCTCTCGTCTCAAGATAGCGTTTGCTTGTACCAAATTGCTCTCCCTACCTAGCAAATTAATTCGCTCTATCTCCAAGTCGTGCGATCGGGCTCTTTCGACGCTAAGTGCATGAGATGATTCGCTTATTGACCTCTCGTATGCAAGGACCAAGGACCTCGGAGTGACCACATTGCTTACCGAGTAGAAATTCTCAACGCCTGTAGCGTCGTCCGTGCTTGCAGTAGCCATGACCAAGAGTGGATTGCGCGGGTGTGGTGGGATGAAGCTGTGTGAAGCTGCAATCTCACCAGGACGGCCGTTACCGTTGCCTGGCTCTTCACGAGCTCCTCCAATGCCATAAATAGGAATGATGTCGAGGTCTCTTCGTAAGGTGTATCTGCAAACTGGGCATGGCTTAGGCCGCTTCTGAAGCCACTGGTACATGCATGGCCTGTTAGATATACTGAAAATATACAGTATAGAGTAGTATACTGATTAATTAGAAGGCTGCGACTCTTAGCAGAGAGTTGTGACTCTACAGAAGAGAGTCTTCCTGTATAAGAGTGTATATAAAACACTCTTTCATATATTATAAATATATAATACAATTGATGTTAGAATCTCTCTTGCTCTCACAAGTCTAACGTGGCCAACAGAAGATGTGATCGCACGAGGTTGAAATTGGATCAGTTGGGGGCTCCAGGCAGATGAAGCACTCCAGCACATTTGGACGCATAGGTAAGTCAGCATCAACAGTGCTGACGGTGGTGGATGACTGAGTCAATTGCAAATTTCCTTCCATATCGATCGATCAATACTCTTGGGTGTGATCAATGCTCATCAGTCTTGATACTTTTCACCAGTTAGGTACTTCTTCACTTTTCTAGATGTATGCACTTGTACAGATTACGCACACATGGCGAGTTCAAATGCACAGTAACCCCAAACGATTTGTATACCTTTATATATCTAGAGCTAGCAAGGAAACTGATATAACGTGGAGGACTGCTCAAGCTCTCAGATCGCTCTAACAGAATTTCTACTTAATCAGGAGATAGTAGAATATGGTTATTGCAACAAGGCGTTGTCTCTTTGAATTTATGAAGGTCTGAGTGGTTTAGGCCTCGGAAGTGAGATTCGACGTCAGTCGTTCTTGTCCAGTCGGGACTGGGGTCTCCCGAAATTTGTTCTGGAGCATTCGAATCAAGTTTCGGTTGTACATGAGTCTCGAATGGATCGTTCAAGCTGGTTGTTAAGAATTCAATTAACCGTCAGTTGAGGTCGAATTCAAATGGTAGTATTCATCAAAATGGCACTATGACAAATGAATATATTTGGTAAACCATGTGCAATTTGACATTTACATTAGTTTATTGTGCGCATAGATGTGCATTTCATCCACAACTTGTAGTTAGGGGCTATGAAACACAATATTTGAACAAAGTATGTATATCGTGGTTTCAAACGCCCTATTGCAGACGGGTATCTGAAACCGCTCTGGTTCCTAAAACTCAATGCAATTAGAACGTCAAAGCTCCAAATTTTAGAACAACTTAATCATGAATAGGTCTGAAATTTAAGATGAGCGTCTCAAAAATCTCCAGATCCATACAGGCATTTCAAAGTGTCTGGTTCGGTGGTTCCTAGCTAGTTGAAATCCAACTGCTCCAATTTTTCCAACTTATCAAATAGGATTTCCACTATTATACTGATGATGGCAGTCTGTGGCTTACTATCCCTACTAATATACAATTGCCACTGTCCGCTCGGCTCCTTAGAGCTGTATTTCATCACCAACCGAGGCTTCATCGACGAACACAGGTGACCTAGAGTACACATGGCTTGTGTAGATGAAATGAGGCCGAATCTGACTACCGAGGCTTAATCAATTCTGGGTCTGATATAAAGCCCAGGCCCTCCTGCCATCGACACTTTGATGTATTCCGTTGCTTGGCGATTGCATTTTCCGTGACTAGAGCTAAAGTCGAAGTGGCATTAATCTAGTGAGGCTGCTCTGCAGAAGGACTCGATCGCACTCACAGAGAGACTTAGTTTCAAATTACTCGACTTCCTCTTGTACGGTTTGATACCATTAATGGATTCCATTCTAGTTCGTTTTGAGAGCAGGGATAGGCAGATGGCGAGAGAATCGAGCAATACCTCGAAAAGCAAGACCAGAGAGGTATTCGATGTCAGAGATCGTCAACGAGACTGATCACTGGGTTGCGGAATCACACAGCGCATGGCCCAATGCCCACGGAACTGGAAGCTCAAGAGATACTTGAAATCGCGAGTGCGAGGGTGCGAAGGCGATCGACTCATCGATTTGACCACGCCGCAGTGCATCACCTGGCGCGAGGGATCAGAAACCATGAACATCGCCAAAGGGTACAAGGGACGGTTCAAAGGCCGGTCCCCTTTCATCAACGAGCGCACCAACATCGCCCATTACTCTCCACGGACCAACAGGATCATCACCAACCTGGAGAAAATGTTGTGCATGAACAAATTGCGAGGTTGCAGGGGGACCAGGACCATCGCCAGGAGAGAGTCAACGATATTGTGAATGAGCAAACCGCGAGGTTGGAGGGGTTGCAGCTGCAAGATACAGTCGGCTTCACCCCGTGCTTCCAGCAGTACTGTCCTGGCACATGGTGATCCTTTTCTTTCATTTGAAGTACTTAATTAGTACAATTAAATGTGCAAATCTCGAAACTCCACTGCTCCTCGTTATCAGAGCGAATGACATACATTCTTGATAGCCGATGGAAAACCACCGATTTAATGGAAACTCATATTAATTAATTGTGTTTAACGTGCAGCATGCCGGAATCGAGTAATATTTGCAATAAATGGACAGGACTACTATGACAAAGGATGTCAAGGTGGCTGATGCTTTGCCCGGGTTCACCTACATCGAGACCCCTGTGGCTTCAAGAGCTGGAGGAGATTTGCAGTACAGCAATTGCATGGCTTGAACTTTACTTTCATAGGAGGGACACATATCACTGCTTGATCAGGCCGGGGCATGCACAGCTAGGAGGTTGCTAGCAGGGATAATAGGAATAAAGAGTCTCTTCCACTAGATAACATAGAATTACACAAAAGAAATTTTTTATAACCTTTATACCATGATTGGAGAGGCCCTTCTAATGGCACTGGGTGTCCTAAAATGGACAATAGTTAGCTTTATTGTTGATTGAAAAAGATTCGATTTGCTTACACTTGATTATGAACAAGTTCTAAAGGTAGCTGTTTTAGGTGAAACTATGAGACAAAAATGGATTTAGATGAAAAGACTCCTACATTTATATAAATTGAAAAAAATATTCATTCTTGAGGAACAAAATTTCCTTTTTTGCATTCTTCCTCATCCTTACTATCACACATTGAGCTCAATTTCTCAAAGAATTCCTCATATCCTGTAGGTTGAAATGCTTAAATTATCCGTTTATGGTATTCCTACCTTAGTTGAGTTGAAAAAGAATGCATGAGAAGCAGCTCAGCTGCTGTGCACACAGCTCACCAGCTTGCCGAGATTTGGTTTCTCTGAAGTCATTTCACCCAAGATAAAACTCTGAAAAGGATCAAATTCTGCAACTTGCAGATACTAAAGTTTTGCTTGTACTGTATTGTAAATGTGTTTAGAATTTGACATTGTCCAAACAAGCATGTATACAGCAAGAGAGATCCAATTGCAAAAAGTGGCATTGGAGAGGGTTGGGTGTATTCATTGAAACGTAGTACATTGTCGCTATAAGGAATCCTGTGTAGGAACTGAAAGTCTTGAGGGCCAAATGACTTACGTTGAATGGGTAGAATAAACTTCGTCTGCCCAGGCTTTTTTTTCCAGGTCCAACTGCGTTGGCATCGCCCTTCAAAAGCTCACAAACTTGTGCTACGAGGATTTAGCCAGTGTCACTGAGCTTCTACCAATCCTGAAGGACTCTCTCGGCAATTTACAGATGTCTAGGCAGGATACCACCTGAACTAGACATGAAACGCAAGTTAAGTAAAGAGTGTCATAGAGATTTGTGCAAGAAACGACTACCTGGACCGACTTCCAGTGACTAATTCAACCAATGGAGCGATGGGGGATCCCAGCGAGTAAGCTTTCGCATCGTTATAAAACATCCAGCCTGCATAGGTAGAGATCACAAAGTCAGCTCTGTATCCTTCATATCCTGGATATAAGTTAGTCTTTGCTTAATTATTTTATAACATTTTCATCCGATTTGACTTGCTCAGACGAAGAGAAGGCTTTAACTAGCAAGCAACGGGACTTGTCTGACTCACATTGAAATAAATAGCCAAAAAGAGGCAAGGACGCGTGCAGCAGGACAGGAAGAGGGGCATTACCTAGCCAAAGCGCAAGGAAAGCACTGATTCCGTAGAACGGAACACCACTGATGGCATTGAAGCTGCAAGAACAGACGAGCAAAAAAATTATCATCTCATAGAGCTCACAATAAATCTCAAGGAGCTCCAGTTTTTCAATTGATGACGTTCTTGTTATCTGACTATAAACTGGCACGAAGCCGTACAAAATCCAGAAGGAACTCAAAGAACGAGAGCAGAAAATCTCCAATAACCAATCCTAATTTATCATACCCCCTTAATTATTTGTATCCTGACACTTTGTGGCAAGAGAAAGTAGTGGTGGCACCACCACGATAAATCTCCTCGTGAAGATTCTTTGAGGTGGAGGCATCACTACTTTCTTTTCCTTACAGATATCATTGTTCAAATGCTCATCCAATCCTCCAATCTTAAAGAATAAAGTAAAATCTACAGTGGCACACCCTGTTCTGTCCAGGAATTGGTGACTCAGACCTCAATGTAGAACGGTCGGACAACAACAGACTAGTCACAGTTTGGAGCGTACATTCTGAATGCAAACATGTGATAGCAAAATGCTTACATAAACATGGTAACGAGGATTCCCCAACCCTGTAACAAAGCCCCCCAAGACGATCCTGTAAACCTGCCCTGACACCAGATACCACGTAAGTACCTCGATTAGTTCCGTATATCATATATAACTATCGCGATGCTCCTCTCCTCGAAAGAAATTTACATGCAATCCATTTTCCTCCCATAGTCTGCTATAGTGTCTGGCTCTCAAAGCACTATGGAAAAGAAAATACAAACGCAGGTGGGATTATAAACACTGAAATACAACCAAATTGAAGTTATTTTCAAGAGAATTTACCACATGAGATCGCGGGTGAACAGAGCTCGCGGAAGGAGCAGACCATTTCCAGTCATGGCGAGCAAGATGGTGAAGACTGACAAGCCCTTGATGTTGGAAGGATTCAAGTAATTCGACCACTGTGAAACAATGTGAATTGTAAGGACGTGAACTCCACAAATTCAGCTCACTAACAGGAAAAGTAAGAAGGATCCAGAACGAAAGTGAAGAGGCTTGAGAACATACCGCCTGTGCCACAGGACCCCACATGAAGAGAAGCGTCGCAGTCCATGCGGACAGCCCAGTATATAACTTCAAAGCTGATAGGGGCAATTTATTGAGTCGATTCTGTCATACCATTGCAACTGTTAATGACGGGAAGACTTGCAACAGTATTTCATCTCACAATATCAGGAAGGGGTGGTAAAAATCAGATTATGTACCAGAACAACCAGAATCAAAGCAATAGCGCCGAAAATGGTGCCGGGGAGAGTAGAGGCCGGAATGTAGGGTACAAATGTTGACCACATGACCTGAAGGACAACCACGTACTCTATGAGATGGATTTCACACATATGAAAATTAAAGGTGAAATCACAAACTACTACAACAGTGGTTGCTTTTGATCATGCAGTAGTAAAATCTTTTTTTTACCTTTGCTTTTGATCATGCAGCTCACAAAGTTACTAATGCTTAATCTAATAAAGAATTAGATCAATCAAAAGACAATGTTAAATTAATGTCAAGTTCATGTTAGCTTACAAGTTGCCAATGTAATATGAAATTAATGCCAATGACACTAGCATCAACCTAACACCATTGTATTACACAAGCACTAACTTAACATGAAGACATGAATCTGACCTATTAACATAAAGAACTTCTCAATCTAGTAGTGGCTTTTGTGATGTAAAATGCACAAGACCCTCCGCTTCTTTTCATACACAAAAACGAACAATGGCATTGTTCAATGATCAAAAGCAACCATGCTGACATACGGAGTCATTCGTGGATCCAACTTGGGTGCATGCAAATTCCTAGCATAGATATACAAACGAAAGTGTGATGTCACTAACTAAAACCAAAGACTACAGCAAAGTAAAAAATAGAACTGTGAACCACACCTGAGGAAGCACAGTAAGGCCACCAACAGTGACAGAATCGAGCCATAGGTGCCAGAGGGTAGGACTCAGCTTATCAAAGTAGCTGAGCCAATTGAAAAGAAGGCCCGCCACAACCACGGCCGCCGTGCTCACGTAAATTGGGAACGGCATGGCTTCTCCCAACGCTAACTGCGACAGTACCACCCCCGTGGAAATCACACCTACCGCTTGCACTACCGTAGCGCCTCGTTCCCTCTTCTCAGCGAAGTAGGACAACAACGACAAGTTGCCCAGGAGCCCTGTCAACTGACCCTGCAAATGCAGTTTCCAAATTCCACATGTCAGGTGAAGTAGAGGCTCCATTAACAACACAACACATTAAATTCTCCATTCATCATACAGTGAACTTTGACTTGTGGGAAGTGTGCAAACACTTAATCTCTCGACGTTTAACTTTTTGCAATTGATTTTTAGCTAAACACAGACTACATGTGAAAAATTTTAGATGAAACGGTTATCTAGGTGGTTGTAGGGAAGACTTAAAGTTCACCTGTGTGGTGACTGGAACCTCGCCCTTGCTGTATGGTGAATGGAGACTTTACATGAGAGGATACTAAAACCTCATCACATCTCTTATTGACTGACCCCTGTTACCCACAGCAACTCCTCTCTTCCAATCAACCCTCGGCCTTTAATAGTACGTTGGGTGTAAGCATGATTTGTCTAATCATGTCTACAGCCACTAATCTTTGTATGGATAATGGGGTTGTCTACCATCCCTAATGTATTGTCTACAACTAGCCACTTTGAACGATTGCATAAGAAATCATCCACTACGTTAACGGAGTGAAATTTCACATGGCTCCTGTACCAGCAGTGATCTCTACAGTGAGCTCTACTGAGTGATCTCCCAATGAAAGCACACATTGGTTGAAATGCTACAAAATGAGATCCTCTACCTTAGGTATAAAACTCAAATTCCACGTTCGGTGGCATTCATATCAAAAGCTTGTCAACATAAAACAGGGGAATGTATGAACTCTTCGTACCATCCATGGAATGGCAGTGAGAGCCACTTTATTCCCGGACATGAGATTCTGCGTGTTGAGTACAATTTGCGGGAGTTGCAGCAACAGAAAAGCCACGGTGGCGGATTCGGCGATTCGAGCCGTTGATGCGTCCCATTGCTTGTACTGGCTGGGAGGTGCCTCCTCCGCGTCTCCTAACTACATCACAAACTAACTCGGTCAATTGATCGTCCCTGACCAAAACGTAACACTTGCAATAGACAAGAACAGGGAGATCATGTTGCATAGCCTAGAACAGACCCTTAAAAATCCAGCAGAACAGCCAACTCAATTGATCATAATATGAAAATACCGATGGGACCACTAAGTCCAAAGATGTAAACCAGAAATTCGAGAAAAGAGCGTCGCTTCATACCACCTACTCAAAAATTGCCCAACCAAAAACACACGAGCCCCAATTCGGTACTCAATCTGGGGATAAGCATTCCAATTGGAAGGCAAGCAAAGTAAATTGATCCACAACCTGGGAGAATTCGGGAATGGGAGCAGGAGCATCCTCACTCAATGCGAGTACGGGCACTACAATCGTCTTCCTGCAGTGAAGTAGCAAACCCAAACCCGGGCGTCTCCTCCGAGGCGCGGAATTTGAACTTAGGAGAAACTCTTTGCGGGACCTCACGACGACGCGAGCCAAATGTTTACTCTGGCGAGGAGAGACGGAACCCAAAGCAGCGTGCATCCGCGAGGCTAAGACGCCCGAGGGCAAGGATTGCGCCGTGACAGCCATGAGAGTGGGCTGCGATGCTTGCAATTCAGAATCACGGCGCTAACTCTGAATCTGTATGTTTGTTTGTTTTTTAATCCTCGCTCATTCACTCGCTCACTCAATTTTGGGTATCGCATCCGCGAGCTTCAACTAGGAATTTCAAGTGGAAAATTCAACCACGTCGAAGGAAATCTCAGCTGGGAGATGAGAAGAATTTGCTGCAAGATTGTAAGATCATCGCTTGCCCTGTCGCGGGTCCGGGAATCTACTGTGCTTGACCACTCACCCTGACCTCCAGTTTAGTCTGACTCTGGTCACCGAACTACTCCTCGCCCCCCTCAACTATTTTTTGGAACAGGGAGCTTTTCACATGTGTCCTAAAGTATACCTTTCTCAAAGTACAAGGGTCACTTTGAAAAAATTCTATCACTTGCTACCAAGCTACAAATAACTTTTCTGTAAAAGTATATTCCTGACAACCTGCTCCTGTAGGGCCAGGGAGGATTGACCCCTCTATTGCCCCGTGGTTTACCCTTGTAGAAAACACTGAAATTTTTTATTTGCCACATATGATAAAATTTGCAAATTCTGAGTTAGAGAGGAGAGGGACACTGGATCTATTGTTTGTGATTGAAATCGAGAGGTTGTTATTACTTTACCGGATAGTCTGCTTGCAGCTTCACTTGGTGGTAAAGCTTTAGTATCTTTCTTTCGACTCGATCATGAAAGTTTGGGGCGTTGTCTGGTCTCTCAAGGAGCTGGCATCCCAAATTTCAGCTGAACGCCCCCATGGACCTTCAGATTCAGTGAATTAGATGTCATTTGAATGTCCACGAGGATGGAGTAGAGTGCATAATTCTATCCTAAGCTTTGAAATTCCGTAGTTGCACTCTGGAATTAAATGGGTCTATGAATTCTTCGGATTTCTTTGGTTGTTAGCGAGGGTGAGTTATTTCTACGCTTCATTCATCATGCCAATATGGTACACCTTCCATGATGATTGCTTCAAAGCAATGCGTAAAACTGAAAAGGGTGAAGTTGAGGAAAATTGGTTGGAGCTAAAACTCAACTTACTTTCAACTCATCTTCAATTGTGATTTAAGATTGTCAATTTTGTTAATTGATTGACGTCATTTGGGGTGCCAAAAATTGTGCCGTTTATCTGCGCAATGCTGTAAAAAACTAGGACAAGTACAAATTTCAGGCCGAAAGCTGATGAAACACTTGTGGAATTTCACCAATGTTCTGAAACTGACGATCCAGGAAGGTTTTATGATCAACAACTGAAGAGAGAAATGGTTCACCAGCTCTTACCACATGGGGAGACTCAAAAACTGGTTGTATTCACAAAGGTCTAATTTCCGTCAGGCACGGACTCTGTTTCAGGCCGCTCGTACTGAAACGTGCCAAAGTATTCAGACTCACTCAGAAATTTCAACGCCATACATAACATACTACAGCCCATCGGACACTGGAAGTGCTTCTGATTAATTTGGTCCCATTCTTATTCTCCAATATCCTCTTCTCCCAATCCTATCACCCTTGCTCTCCTTCACCTTAAGAAGATTCAAGCTTCCTTTGAACAAATCGATCTTGGAAAAAAATTCTTACTTTCAGCCAGGCTCTTACCTCACCATCTAAAGTGAAATTGAAAAACAAGCTCCAAAACCAGACCAGGCAGCTGATCAAGCACAAAATGCTTACCTGGAATGATCGATGCTTTGTCAATTTGCTCGTCATGATAAAGATGTGAATCGAAGTCCTCCTCAAAAAAAGAACTTCATCAGAGCATAACGTATATATTGTCCCGAATGTTGTTTTATGTTGTATCTGTCTCTACCAAACACGAATCCCTGCTCGATCTCAAGAATGGCTTCATCAATAGTCCTCAAGTCATAGATTTGTATCGATAGAATTCACTCTGTTGCAATTGGATCATGAAAGAGGAACTTGAACTTGCACTAATCGAAGATGGAAATCTGGGAGAGAGAAAAAGGAAGCAGAGAAGAGATGGATTCGTTTGCATTTGTTTTGGGAGAGAGAAAGAGAGGGAGGGGCAAGAAGCTCAGAGCTGGAAGAGCATGCAAGGCCATGTCCATGTGAAGGAAGGCTGAGGACTTGAGGGTCTTCCCGTCTTTAAGACTTCCCGTCACTTTCTTACCAACTGGGTTCTTCACGAGGTGTATCACCCCAATTGGGTGTACCCAAGCCCGTGCATGTTTCTTCACCCCAAACCCGTTTCCCAAAGTTATGTATACTGAATGAATTGTGTGAATCGTCCGCTTGGGATATAAGGTAATTACGCACTATTGATTATATGACACTTAATTTATTTGTTGATTTTTGATCCGATCGTAGCTGGAATTTGATGAGAAATGAAATAGTTCCTTTTATTTTATTTCCTACAGAGATTTTGAAACCGTTTTGTTTTTCAAGCATTTCTGTGAACTCAAGTTGTTTGAACATTATGGAAGTTTTGATTTCAATGCTGGACATTGAGGTTCCCGTTAGGAGATGACCAATATCAACTAAATCAAGGTAGTACTCATTTACAAAATTGACGAATGTTGAGTACACTTAAGTACTCACTCTATCAAGACAAAGAGGTGATTTCTGAATCGCCCTTGCAACGACCCCTTTCTGCTCTTGCGTATGGAGCTCGCCAAATCCTGTTGCAGGGGACGCAGCAGCAGGTCTTCCTGCATATTTGATATCTTCAAGTTTTCCCTGAATTACATTTTTCATGCTCGTCCCCAAACGTGGAAAAACGTAGAGAAATGCACCCATGTTCATTGGTTCCTCTCGACACCACTCAACCTCAGCCTCTGGTAGAACACCAGTTCAACTTGGTTAGCATCATATTTGCTGTGAATGAAGTATAATAACAAAAAAAATGAACCACAAGCTACAAACATCTCCTTCAGATATTAAGAGAACTACTTCATACAGTAGATCCAGATTGAAAAGAAGAATAGGCATGATGGTTGATTCAACCCATGCAGTGGCTAATTGCAAGTGTCTCTACTCCAAGTAGAAGTGTAGGATTTTCATGTCTCTTTCCAAATAATCGTTAGTACAATCCTCAATGTAATCCTCATATTTTTCATCAACCCTATTTGATAATCTTAGAATGCCGCTATTCCTCGAAATACATGTCACAATTCTATGAAGAACTCATTCTTTGTGACAATGAGTCCAAACAAAGTTCTATTTCTTCTTACATGTCTCATTTTCATTGAATACTAGAATTTCCTACATTTCCTAACCACTGCTTGGGCTCTTCCCTTCAGGTAGAGACAACAAAGGGAACGCAAAAGGACTTACCAATAAATTTAATATGCTCATCAGCACAAGTTGATTGCAGTCCTGGACTATGGCATTCCCCTGATACAGGATCTCGAAAATACCTTAGTTAAAGCAAATTGGTTGTGTTTCGAAAAAAGAGAGGCTTCAACACGTGATTGCGTGTAAGTGTAAGTTAACTGGTACCGAGTAAAAATTGTGCCATCGACTCATGAACATTGGGACTATTTATCATTTGAGAAATATTCGAGACAAACTTCCAAGTTGAATATACGCATCAGTTAATTCAGGGACGAAAATGCACACCTTTCCAGTACAGAAAACAATACGACGTATGCTATCTTCCTTGTCTTTGTGGTTGTCGACGTCTTTTATCAAACGTTGGAAGCCGTTTTCACCTGTGCCTTCAAACTCTGATATGTTGGAACGAAATGACGTCTTGGATGAGGTGAGGTACTAATTTCTTCATCTCCCATGAATTATCGAAGTTAACCTTTTAAAAACACATAGCCAAACTACAAGAGTGATTCAGAGTGTCAAGCATAGGGTTTTTTTTCAAGGATCAAATAAAAAATCTTGTAAATCATGCTTAGAGGTTTCAAAAAACGTATTAAACTTAGAAATCAAAGTTAATTTGAGAAAGATATTAGAGGATGAAGTTTTAGACTAAGTTCGGATAAAATCTTAGTAAAAGTATCCAATTAAGACTAAACTTCAAATTTACATAAAAACAAACATTTTGAACACACCTTCAAAGTTTCAAGGTTTTTTGAATTGAGGAACTATCTTAAATTTGTGAATGAAGTTTGAAGTATCGATTAGCGGTCAAACTTCATCCACTTATAACTTTTCCTAAGAAGGTTGGATCAAAACAAGCTTTATAGTTTTAGAAAGGGCAACAAATTTTCTATTATTTGGTGTCCTTAGTTTTGGTCTGACTACACTTGTGCAAAGAAACCATCATAGCCTAATTCCTTGCTCCGTTACCAACGGTGCTAAATTGTGAGCCTGCAATCACAAGCCTACAAGCGGTGAATGGGGATTATGTGAGTGTTGAGATCTAAAATTTAAAAAATCTTTTGAAAAGTAAAAAATCTTTTTAAAAATAGACAATATCTTACAAATTTTACAAATTTTTCTATTTTTAGTAAATGGAGCACCTATTATCGTGGAACAATGAATGAAAACCCATCATCACAGAAACTAGGATTGTGGATCTATAACTGTACTTATGTACAGTTTGTGTAGGATTTTGATTTTGCATTAGTTTTTAAAATGTCAAGAGAATATATAATAGAAACAAATAATTGAAGCACAATAAATTCAAATGGAAATTGAAAGTAGGCTATATTTAAATCAGCTAATACAATATTCATCCAAATAAAAATAGATACTTCTTTAGCTAATAATTTAATTTCAGTCTAAAATCTTCCACTCTCAAATGTCAATCAGTCAAAAACACTAGCTCTTTTAGGCATGTTCAAGATTCTCAGTTGAAGTCTTGATGATACCAACTCTAACAAAAAGGAGCTTCATTTCATTGAAGCTAAAGCTTGGAGAATGTATAAACTTATCATCTATCGGATTCATTTTGCAAAAATAACGAAAGAAATAATAAAGATGCTTACAATTTACATATTGATGGCGTCCTCCAATCGCTAAAACAACCATGTCTACAAAATTGGGACAAATACACTTGGAATACATACCAAGTGTGATTTTGTAAACCTTTTGCATGGGCTCCATTCCAAATTGAAGGGAGATTAAGGCTCCAAGTCTGGGGAAGGGGAGCATAGTTACCCCCAAGATTATTCCTTTGACATTACCAGCACTCTCCCATTTATTGCAATGCTCTATAGTGGGAGCATTTGCAATACTTCAAATTGCCTTAATCCTTCGAGTTGATGGATATGTATCCGCATGCAAAAGGCTAGGTTGATTGTAAAGGATCGCATTGAAAACATTTGACATTGTGAACAAACATTGAGGTGACATAGGAAGTTACTCTTGGAGATGAAAGTCGACTTCTTGCAACAGTAGTGTTTCTTGGTGGGTCAAACTGGTGTCAGTTAATACAAGCTAGATGTTTAGTACTTGGGGCCAATAATTACCTAGGCATGCTTAGACTCTTAGAGTCTCATATACATTGTTCAATATTGTTAGGACAAAACTAGAAGTTGGTCATGATCTCCTTGTTTCCGCCATATTGTTTTTTGCGACCACGATACGTTGGGGCTAGAGTGCCTTTAGATCCTTTTGCAATTTTAGCAACACAATAGATGTTTGTCTCTCTTTATTGGGCATGATATTTGCAACTAGATTTATGGGACAATCTTGCAATATGCCATTGCAAAGTGCCACAACCACTTTCCATTGCAATCGTGACATGTGATACATGTGTAGAGTTAATCAACACATCTACTTCATTAGAGGGCACAACAAGTGTATGAGTAGATCGTTTTTGCACTTGTGGCTGAGAGAAATTGATCTTGTTTAGACGATGAGAATCACCATCTAAACTAGGGTTGACGAATTGGAATGTTTAGGGAAAATTAACGTCCAAAATTCGGATATTTGTCCACAGCATTCGAAGTACCTTCGGAAGATGGACGACCAAAAAAAAATTTCTTTTTTGTCGTATACCTTCTGACAACATTGTCCGCCTCATTTGTTGAACAGATTAAGGCCATCATATCTAGCAGACAACAAATGCAAACAAATCTGAGCCATTAGATTTTGCGAACGGCATGGCGGACAGAGTTTGTGTACAATGCTAGCGAATGGCAATTTTTTTTCCAAATGTCATAGGATGTTGTAGACCCAGCATCCACATCTAACATCCACAAATGTCCAAATGCCTTGTCAACCTTGATTAAAAACAGTAGGGACGTCAAGCTTGCATTTACTACTACCAAAGTACCAACACTTCTTCACTTTCCAAATGTGGAATACATGTTCCAACGTTACTAAGGCCAAGAAGATCGTTCAACGCTTCTACAATCTTCTTTGGATCCCCACTATGTCTAACGCCTCTTAACTTCAACTCATCTTTTGATGGTCTGGACCTTAATGTTGTTCCATTTAAGAATGCTCGATAATTTGTCATTTGCATGAAGGCTCGAATGCAGTCATCACAAGTGGCATCAAACAAATTATTCCCTCGATTACCTAATTGCTACAACCATCTATTATGAACTATTTCAGATAAGTTGCATGATGGTATGTCTTCCATCTCTTTGAGATTCAAGCCCTAGGAAGAAAGAAATGTGTAGTTAAACTCAAAATGCAATCATCCAAAAAAAATGAAGAAACACTTTCGATAGAAGCATACCATAATACCATCATAAAATTGATCTATCCAGTAGAAGACTACACTAATCAAATTCCATCTTCCCTAGTTGGGTCTTTCAGCTAGGAAAAAAATACAAATTCATCTCTATAAAAGGCATTATGAAATGCAAGTGCATCTCCACGAAAGATATAATAGAAAAAATAAGGATTGATTAAAGTACCATTTGCATGAAGCCACCCCGCTAGAGCTATCGGAAGTGCCAAAATGCAAGTCACAACTCCAATTCATGCAAAGCATCTTCTAAGGTTGTTTTAGATGAAAGCCACCAAGAACAAATTGCCAAGTACCATGTCTTAGCTTCCTCTATAGTCTTCAAATCTTTATATTGCTTACAAAGACAAGTATACTAGTGTTGCAAATTCGGTTTAATGAGTTTTTGTGTATGGCGAAGCAATGAAGTATTCTAGTGCAAGAAATAAGTTTGCTCACAGTTCACCATCTCTATTTTAAAATCCCACGAACCATACACGATGTGAATAGTGCTCTAATTTTTTTGTGCACTATCAACCATGAAGCTTTTGAAGTTTGGATTTTGTACACCATTGCGTCTCATGACATCATTCAATAAACTCCACATAATGCTTTGAATCTTGGTGTCTTTAGATTGCATGTCACAAACAACAATTTCTTACACTCTCTCTAAAATTCGTTGCAAACAAAAAACTTGTTCGTCTTTTATAGTCGATCGAAATCTCTGCTCTTTTATAGAAAAGGTAACAAACCTCCCTCCACTCAAACTAGCGCAATTTTTTATTTACAACTTCAAATTAAACAAGTGACATCAATTTGAAAACTTTACAAGATACACAATTCTTCCAAATTTCATTTTCAAAATCTCAAAATACAACACTATGGCCTCTCAAATTTTTGAATTTTATCAACAACGAGAGAAACAATCCAAAAGTGTTCCATTTTCTCCCCATCTTATCTTCTACCTAAACCACACAAATTAAGTGAAAGTTCAACCCACCTTTAACCATGTAACTTTTCTAACATTCATTGGTCATGAAAATTGACCTTAAGATTAATTTCATACTTCTATAGAAAAGATAAATCATCCAATGTTACTAAAAGGCAAACTACTTGAATATTTCCCTTGTACTACTTTACAAACATAAAAACACTCCAAATATGAATAACTAAAAACTAACATATAACTAATAGCGGTAAAAAATAGAGTTTCAATCGGAATATCACTCTATCACGGTCCAATTGAGATTCTTCATCTTGAGATTAAAAAGAAACCCTTTAGTTTGATATAGTTTATAAATATTGAAACTCATCTAAAAGATATAAATATACATATTTTTACATAATGTTTGCATTTGCAGTAGAACAATGTGTTATTTTTTGGTATGAATTTTATTGCATTTAATCATTTATTTTGATTTTTGTGAATTGGATTATATTTTGGTTGATATTTCATTCTTTTGATTGACGTTTTTTGAATCTACAAATATTTCAAATACAAGTTGTTAGCAAAAGGGGCCATTGTAAAACAAGATTTTTTCCTTTTTAATCAATGTGGTTGGATGTCTCTTCCAAGCATTGCATGTTCTCTCTATTGCAATTACAATGGTAGACTAGTTTGCACCTTAAGTCAAGTGTTTGATAATTTGATTGTCCATTAGAATTCACGCCATTGTTTGAGGAATAAATCAAGGTCTCTCACAATTCTCTTGATGTTGTTTCAAACATTGATGAATTTGTTGGTCTTGACGAAGATGCCAAAATAAAAGCTATGAAAAAAAAAGGAGGAGGCTGATAAGAAAATAGCAGTGAAAAATCCCTAAACAGTGAAGAAGGCTAAGGAGAAATTGATGAAGAACACCTTGAAATTGGTAGAAATTCAAAGGCAATAGCAACTAAAAAGAAAAAGAAAAAAGATCAAATTATAATTTTGTCAACTAAAGACGAGGTCTCTCAATATTAAGGTTCATTTTTTCATGGCACTAAATATAATGTTGATTTTGCTTCACTTAGCGAAGAAGGCATGCTGCATGGTACATCAGCTATAGAATTCCCAAATGACTTAAACATTTCCATGGATGAATTTATCCTTAATCATTCTCTTGTAAGTGTGTTGGTTGATCCTTTACTCCAAGTGCACCATGACATTCTCAAGTTTATAGACAAAGTAAGTGGTTTTACTTGCCTTGATCAATACATTCTATTTATATTTAATTCATTTCATTTGTTTGTTGTACTTACCATCTCAATTTTGTTGTAGCACAAAGGGGACAAAAAAAACCTATTTAAAAGAGTCTAGAGTGATAAACCATGTATAAATCTTATTATTAGAGAGATGCTAGAGGGTGTACTAGTCCTTGATTTGTCAATGCCTCCAACTAGCATTTTTAAGTGGAATGCGGAGGATTTAAATTCGCTATAGTTGTTTTTTGAATTCAATGATGGTTATGTACATGACGATAGAGCTTTTATCATTATATATCTTTTGAAGGCCATTACAAAGGCTATTGTTGTGCAATATGGTATTACTTATTTTTTTGAGCAAATGATTGATTGGTGGGGAATGAATGCATTACATTTGGTCTCACTTATTACTCTAGAAAAAATTGTATATTCCTTTGTTGTTTAAATTTTCGATGTTCTTAATTTTTTACAAACGTTTTATTGTCAAATTAAGTATTTGCATAGTTTAATAATCCATTTTCAATTTTAATGCCATGTTTGTTTATATAATTTTTATTATATACCTTGAATCTCTTATACTTCTTTGATTTTAACTTAAGCTTCTATATCTTCATTTTTACAGACACAATAGTTTGGAATTATGTTACTCGTCAACAGGGTTGACAGGACGGTCGGACGTCCGGAACGTCCGGACGTGGACGCTGTGTCCGCGGCGTCCGCTGACATTTGCGGACGCCGTCTGCCCCGCCCTGCCCTATCCGCCCCGTCCTGTCCACCCCGCCCTGTCCGCCCCCGTCCGCCCCGTTCATTCGCCTTCCGACGGCGGGAGGGACGCTGCGTCCGCTGGCATTCGAACGTCCGAGTTACGGACGCTATTTTGGGGCGGACGTAGAGATTCGTCAACCCTGCTCGTCAAGAAGTTGCCTCGTGTTGATCCTTCTAAGTTTCAATTCTAGCTGTGTCCACCAAGTTTAGCAAAATTAAATTTGGATGTTGTGGCTAATGATGCACTTCATAATTTTAGAAATCTAGAGACTATGACCATAGATAGCAATTCCAAACTTTAGAGAAGGACGCTAGAAAAAGATCCTAGATTACTCCAAATGTTGATACAACGGTATCGCATTATGTTTGCTTTCATTATATAAAAATATAAAAATATATGTCAAATCAGAGGGTTTTTTTAAAGTATCAAGAAGTAGTTGAAATGACATTCCTCTTGATACTCTATTTTTTTACCTCTGTTAGAACATTCATTTGATTATAATTTTTTTATTTCATATAGAAAGGTATTTTGAAACTTACTTCATATGTTAAAAATTATTGAAATAAAAGGTAAAGTTTGTTTTACCTTTCTTTTAGATTTTAATTGATTTTAATTCCACTTAAGGATGTGGATAGTGTTGTGAAGAGGAAAAGAAGTAGCCAATGCATGAAATGTGGTTCATGTGGTTTGTTTGGAGAAATTTACTAGCTTAGGTGGAGAAGATGAAGGATGAGGTAGAAGATGAAGGATGAGGTGGAAGATGAAGTAAAAGAGTCTTCTTCTTCCTCCTCCTCATAGTTTGCTTAAGAGAGCTGTGAGTTTGGAGAGGCATAGTATGTTGAGTTTTATAAATTTTATAATGAAAAATTGAGAAAATGTTCTTCTTTTTCTTATGATTCCAAAATCCCATCACTTGATTTATTTGGAGTTTCTATGTGAAAGTTATGCTTGAAGGAGTAAAAAGGGTTTATTTGTTATAGAGTTTGAGGGCAAAATCTTTGAGAGCCTATAAGTTATGAAAAATAATTTTGTTTTAATTGAGTTTTTAAAAAAATTGTAGATTCTTATATTAGCTTTGTAAAAAGCTATCACACACTTGATTTTGAGTTGCAAAGTGATAGTTATGCACTTAGAAGCAAAGTATTGACAAATTGCTTTAAAATTGAAGAGAGAGAACTTTGACTGCCTAAAAGATATGAATAATACCTTTGTTTTAGTTGATTTTTGAAATTTTTTAGATAATTGTGTTAGCTTTTCAAAAAGATATCACACACTTAATTTAAAATTTTATAGTAGAAGATTTGGTATTAAATGTCTGAGAGTATAGAGTTGTGACCAAAATTGAGAGTATCAACTTTAGCACACCATAAAACATCTGCAATACCTTATTTTAAATTGAAATTTGTAGAAATTATAAACATTGGTGTTAGCTTTCTAAAAAATTATCACACTCTTATTTTAGAGTTATATAGTGAAAGATATGGATTTAGAAGTGGAGTAGTATCAAGTTGCCTTTGATTTGAGAAAAAAAACTTTGAACGGCTATAAAAATTGGATAGTATTTTCTTTTGACTTGAATTTTAGAGAGGTTGTAGATATTTGTATTATCTTTTTTTAAAAGCTATCATACTCTTCCTTTAAAGTTTTGGAATGATCATGACACTCACTTGAATGCAGAATACTTCTTTGAAGCATTTCACAAGTTTTATTTTCAACTCATTCAACTTTTTTACAAGTTTTGGTAGCATATTTGAATTATATTATCTTCTATGGAGCATTAATGATATCTATATAACTTGAAGTATTATACAAGCATTATACAAGTATTTATATGAGTATTTATATAAATATTTATACAATTATTCATACAAGTACTTATACAAGTACTTATACAAATATTTATACAAATATTTATATAACTTAGAGAATTCTATGGATATTTATATGACTTTAAATACTATATAAGTATATATACCAATACATATATGGTTCACATGTATTGTATTTGTGTAGAAATGCCATATTTCACATATATTGTTTGAATCTCATTTCTATTTGATTATGAGATCCTTTATATCTTGAACCAATTCCAGTTGCACCTAGAAACTCTACATTTTCCTAAACCAAATTCTTTTTTTTTTATTGATATTTTACATTGAGTATACATAGGCATTTATAAAAGAGTTCATTATTTAAAAAGCTGAATGGACAATGTTTAAACACCTGTTAAGAAATCAAAATCAAAATGAGAAAAAACAAACACGTTGTAAAAACTAATTATCATGGGTAGGTAATAGAACGCTTATACAGTTCTTGAAAGCCTTGTGAGGTGGTGCCAAAAAAAAAAAAAAATTCTTATTTTGTTTCATTTTGTGAGAGATTTAATCTTGTGATTAACATTTGCATTTTAGATTTCTTAAGCTTGATTTCTAGGAGAGCTTTTCATGCATATAATGGTAAGAGAAATTAATAAGTATTTCCTCTCTTATTTCAAAAAAATTGTCAATTTTATGGTCTTGAAGGTTGAATTTGATTAATACTTGTCTATATAGCTTTTCCCTTAAAGTCCCTTTGCAATAGACCAATTGAGTTTCGATTAGAACAAAATTATTTATTTCACAAATTTTCTCTTGATTTTGAGTGCATATAAACTGGAGAGGGCAAACAAATTCCTACAAATACACTGAGTAAAATCCGCAAAGTTGTTATACTATCAAATTGTTACATGAAGTAACATCGAGGCCATTCTACATCGGATTGTAATGTTAGATGGACACTTATAAGAGTTTTTTTTAGTCTTGGATGGATTTCATCCAAATGTTAAAGTTCATCCATTTTAGGATTTGAGTGTTTAGATGGAGAGAGCTTTTTGATTTGACATTGTTGTCAAGTCAAGTTTTGTGAGCATTTTTAGAGAGTTGTATGTTGTGCTTTGTTTGAAGATGATGGATTATCAATTAGTAAAAGCTTCACTTCTTCTCTTACATTTACACTCTTTGATTTTTCCTTTGTGGAGTGAGAGCCGCTTGACTTTGTGTGTGTAGATTTCATAGTTTCTCACTTGACAACAATTTCCTTCTTTCTTTCTTGTAAGACTTATTTTAGTGGATAGACAAAATTTCAACTCCTAGATTGTTTCTAGTACTTGTAGTAATAGTAGAAGAGTTTCATATGATTCTAATGCTTCGAAAAACACAAGATTTGAGTGATTTTTAAAGAAGATATGGGGTTTTGAATATTGTGGAAGCTTTTGCAATGAGTCCCTAGTGGAGCGGCGGATTGTGACATCTACAAATTTTGAAGATTTTTAAAAATTTAGGTATTTTGAAGAATTTTCTAAAATCTAGGATTTTAGAAGATTTTCTATTAGAATCTAGAAAATTTGAAGATTCTGAAATCTAGGATTTTAGAAGATATCTCAAATGTCCCAAAAGAGTACATTTTGCAAAATACAGAATCTTTCATATTTGTAGATTTAGAATTCTTTTTAAAAAAAATAAAAAGGAGTAGGAAGCAAACTTTGAAATTCATTTCTAAGGGTATATTTGTTCGGATTTGAGTAAAATTTGTGTCTATTCTATGTGAAATTTGCCAAGGAATACAATGGTGTAATTGGTTTGACATTTGTACTTGTTATTCAGCCTAAATTAGTGCTTTTCTTGGACTGAATGGTGTTTTTGAACATCAATTTTCTAAAATTTCCAAGAATTTTAGGTTTTGGAGCCTAGTTAGACACATTCTAGTGTCTACCTTTTGTTATTGATATAGGATTGGTGACTCGTGATCATCCATCGCAAGCGTTTGCCGGTGGCTCTGATTTTCTTGTGTTTTTGCAATTCGTTGTTTGGGGAAGAGGATTCAATTTGGATTTCTTGCATTTTGTTTTGGTACCTTCCCTCGTAGTGGACATTATTGCTGGTGGTTTCCGATTTTGTCCCATTTTTTGTTTGTGAACAGACTTTCATTTTCATAGATGTATTGTGGTGGTGAGGTCAGGTTAGTCACCGATGAGACCATTTTCTGTGCACCAAGTGGATGGTGCTTGTCTAAATTGTGGTACTCAAGAAGTAATGACCCGTAAACTACAAGTTTGGTGGTGATACAAGAGTTTGAGAAAAATCAGTGTAGTTGTTTGAACAATCAACTAATGATATTAGAATTGCAAGTTCATATGGTTAAGAGTCTAAGCGGTGCTACAACCAAAGCTTGGATTGAAGATTGACTACCAAGTGAGCCATCTGAAAGTTTGCATGTGGTATGGAAAGACTGCCTCGAGCATCACTTTCGTTGCAAAAGTTTGAATAGAAGCAATCAAAACTTGGTGCGACAGAAAAATATTGGAGTCGATCAAGTTCATGTTATGGTTTGATTTTGAATAAGGAAGCCAAGTTTGAATGAAGCAAGTATTTGGAGTGATTAAGATTTTGGAGCAATTTATGAATGATTGACCTTGGTTTTGGTCACCACTAGCATTGTTTTGATTAGCCTATTTGTTGTTGAAGTATCAAGTTAGAGCTTATTGACTACCTCAAGAAACTGCTTCAAGTATTATTATATCTATTTTAAGTATTTGGTTAGTTATTACAATGAGCTCAATTTTGAATGGTTAATTATGTACAAGTTATTTAAGTTCAACATGCAAAAACTATGCTTTCAACACTATGCTTTGATTTTGTGTGCACACAGAAGGCGGATTGTTTGTTGCTATTTGATAAGAAATTCAATAAAGATTCTTTTTCATTCCTTGTAAAGACTATTTCTGAAATTGCCGTAAAGAAGCTAAATTGCAACCTTGAGACTATTGAAAAAGATATATCTATATATGTACATAGTAATTAAATTTGATGAAAAAAAGTCTTTTTTGAAACATCTCCTTTCAAGTAAAGAGCATCAATCTGCACTTCTCTTATCTCATATGTTACTAAATCTTATAGTATTTTTTCCAAAGAACTCAACTATATCATATCTAAAATTTCCATGTAAGCAAATACCTCTTATAATAATACATCAATGTGTATAAAATAAGCTCATTTTGGAAAGATAAGATAGCAACTCTAAAATCAAATGCTAAAAATAGCAAAATATCACTTTCTTTGTAACAATAATTAACCATAAGTCTTAAGAGACTATGTCCAATCTATTCATTGAAAAGAATATACTAAGAAGGCATAAAGATATTTTAAGTCATCCAACATCTATTGCTTAAAGCCATTCAACATTCAACATCCAACTTCCATTGATGTCCAAGCACTTGGTAGTGACACTACCTTCTACAAATACTAACCACCCTTTCATAGGACCCAATTCTCCATTGGAACTAACTAATCTTATTTTGGGACTCGTTTTAGAACTCACTAATTATGACTAATACAATGGCCTACTATAGTGCGGAATACCAATCAATTGATACCAAAGAGTATACAAGTACTCTTGGGTTACACAAAAAAATAGTAAGGCCTCAAGATTAATTGCACCACTAGTAACCTCTATAGTTCACCATGCCATCATTTAGGAAGGAGGAAGGTGTGAGTGCTTATTACCCACCCTTGATAAATGAACAAATACAACTAGGTTTTTGATTTGTTTTCTATCCTATGGGTGTTCTAATGTTGGTCCATTGTGCCTTCCAAGAAATGAATATTTCTAAATTTCCTACTCCTATAATTTTAGAAAGTCTCTTATTCCCTAACTCTTTACTATAGATGCCCAAGTACTTATCTTAGAGTTTCTAATTGGATTTCTTTTAGCTTCTAGGGTTTTAAGCGTCCTCTAGATGAATTATTATTTTTAGATAATTGAATATGATTTCTTGTAGAGTCTAGTTCACCCTATCTATATTGATAAAGAACTTTAAATTTGAATTTTCCGAGTGAAAGTTATGAAGGGATGAAGTTTGATCGCTAATCGGTATTTCAAATTTCATCCATGGTTTTCTATCAACCTACAATTCAAAATTAATTTTTTCTTTGACTTTTGACTTTTAGATTTTTCACCCTATCTGAGATTCCATTGTTGTTCATATTTAATGAATTTGACTAATTTTCATCCAATATGACTCCTAACTTCGTCTACTAATATTTTTCTTTATTTAACTTGAAATTTTAAGTGTAATGTAGTTTTGGAAACCTCTAAACAATACCTACAAATTGATCTAATTGAATTTTGATGAAAAACTAATTTTCAAGCCCCTAATTTGCTCTTGAAAATTTGGTTATATATCAAAAATATCTAACTTGGAAAATTCAAAAGGGGAGGAAGAAATTAGTAGCTTACCTTGGGATTGAAGTCATTATTGAGGTAGTTGTACAATCCCTTGTATTATTCATCATCCTCTATCTTTCTTACTCCTTTGGTAATTTTGCCCATGGCTTAAAATAGAATAAAAATTACAAGTTCAAAGCTTTCAAAATGTTACTTCATCTTTCCATTCTTTTTTCCTCTCTTTCCTTTAAACACTATTTAAACTCCATTATTATATTCCAAAAGTTGACTTGGGATTTGTATACAAGAATGGTTGAACAATAATTGACCCTTTGACTTCTATTTTCTATTTCAACTATTATTCTATCCCTTCAAAAGTTTAGTGGTTCCAATTGAACTTCAAAGATTTCCTCCTAATCTCTTCAAATCTACAGTGTGTTTTCAAATCCTAATTCATACTCCAAACTTTGAGTCCTATCCCAATTGCTAATTGTTTTTTTTTCTCTTGCTTATTTCTTCTACTCTTAGTTTGCAACACTACTTGGCTATAAAGATGTTTTCCCTTCTCTCCCTATTTTAATTGTATCCTTTAAACTACCACTTTTTTATTTTTTATTTTTACGATTTTTGTTTGCCATCTATTCTTTTCTACCTATTTTTTGTGCTTTTTATAAACTTTTTCTACTCTATATTTTTATATTTATCTTTCCAAACATCTATTTTCAAAAGTCAGAAATGGTTGGTTTTTCTTAAACTAAATTCGGTAGTTCAAGAGACCCTAGAATCGGCAACCCCAGGAGACTCCACTATCTACAATGTACAAAATTTCTTCCCCTAATCGCCTACCACATGGCATCCTGCGATTTGTTAGACCCCTGATCGGCTGCCCACATGGCGTAGTGATGTGGCAGCCTATGATTTTCTGGCCCCCCTGTTGGACTACTTGCATGGCACAATGACATGGCAACCTATGATTTGTCATCCCCCCTCTGTAGACTCCCATCCTTGCCTTATTGGTTTGAATTTAGGTCAATTTCTCTTCAATTTTCTAGCTTTTTGGATCTAATTTTTGGACAATTTAAGACATAAAAAAGGAAATGTTTGTACTACCTTTCAACCTTTTAACAAAGGCACTATTTTGACAAAAATATCAAAGACTTTTGATAAATTTACAACTTAAAGCCAAAGCTTTGTCATAAGGTGGGAAACTTTGTGACTTCCTACCAAACTCTACAACTTAAAGCCAAAGCTTTATTGTACAGTGGAAAACTTTGTAAATTTCTACCAAACTCTAAAACTTAAAGCCAAAGCTTCACTATAAGATGGAAAACCATGAAATTATACAACATCAAGGCAAATCAATTCCAACACATAAACAAGATTTCAAACACATTCACAAGCATTAGAGGTCTCCCTAAGCAGATTGTCAAGGTACGGAGGGAGAATTCTCTAGGATTAGTAGCAAAGATTCTAAAAAACTTAACAATAAAATCAACAAGAAGATTTCAAAAACCAAATGAAATCAAGGCAAACTTAAAAGGGACCCCAATGTCCTTCAATCAAGCTTAAAAAGTAGCATCAACAAAGCTAAATGCTTCAAAAAACACAAATTTGGTAACATTGACACGCAATGGCCAATTGTCCAACTAAATGGACCTAAATTGTCTAAAGCGGTGCAAAAATGAACCTAAGGGGTGATTTGGGAGACAAATGAGATCCCTTAAATACTTTTCTAAGGTCCTCACTCCCCCCTCCAATTCCTACAAGGTAATCTTATCATTTACAATTTTCATCCTAATCCTAAAAATTTTAATTTTTGAAGTTGGTCCTATATTTTAACTTTTAGAGAAATGCTCCAAATTACAAATGGATTGTGCCAATGGCTTCTGAAGCCCTTTTAGTATAGAAAGGGTCCTATATCCCTATTCCTACCTCAAAAAACTAAAAAATCCTAGCGACAACTAGAAACTCAAAATGGGGTAAAAATCCAAGTTTGGGAGTTTACTTTTTCAGTCAAAAGTAACTAGCTTAAGCTTCTAAGTAGGTTTGAGAGAGTAAAACAAACCTTAATTTTGTTTTATTCTGACATTGTGTGCTTTCGATACGCCAATCAATTTCACAAATGCTCTTCAATTTTGTTAGTTTAGAAAGATGTTTGCCAATTTTGGCACTTCACACTATCAAAATGTTGTGAAACTTGTCGAGACGCATTATAAACATCAATATCTAGGGGAACCTCTAATTAGTTTAAAATGAGCCAATTGAAATTGTAAGTTGACTTGATTGAAATTGAAAGCATTTGACAATAAAGCTGAATGCAATCAAAACAAGGCAGAAATTGACTGGATAATAAAATTTTAAGTAGGAAATTTACCTCTTTTACTTCACAATGAACTAAAAATTAGCTATTTGGATTTAAAGAGAAATGGATATGAGAAGGTATCCTGATTGTATGGCCGGTTTGTAATTGAAGGATCCAAAGATGGCCAGTTTAGGGTAGTAGGATCAGTTCAAAGTTTGAAATGTTGGTTTTAGAGTTTGTTGCCACCAACAACTTTCTGCCTCCTCTACCACCCTGCCTCTTCCCCTCCTTGCCTTCCAGCCTTTCTACTAGCTTGCTCCTTGCCTTCTTGCATTCTAGTTGAATTCTTATAAAACTAGATTTTGAGTGTTTATACTTGCTTGTGAAGAATTTATTGACTCTAGAACCTCCTTCATTTGATTATTGTGAGAAATTTGTTGAAATTGTAAACATTAACTTTAGGTGGGTGCTTTTTTATTGATTATGCGGTGTTGTCTTAGGTGCTTCACTTCCACCCAAGATATCAAGATCTCACATCACCTAAAGAAGCAACAGTATCCTCACAAAGTTTGTAAGTCCAACTTAAAACGTTGTAACTTTCGCATCTAATGTCTGATTTCAATAAAACTTGTTGAAAAATTTGTGTTTTCTTTTTTAGTTTATGCGGTAAAATTTTCAAATCAACACAAGACGTAATGACCTTGTGGAAGCCATTCGAAATTCATAGGTTCAATTTGAGTTCACCAAACTATATTTTGGTGGCTGCAACTTTGGGTGGCTATATCTCCTTCATCCAATGCTTGTTTTCAATAAAATTTGTTGGATTATGTTTTTCTTAAAGTCTAGTTGTTGTGTTAAAATTTTCATATCAATCCAAGTTGTTTTGAATGTTTGGGAGCAATTTAAAGTTCAAAATTTGAACATTTTTCGATTACAGTGAACTTTGGTGGCTTGTTTCTTCTTCATTTAATGTCTTTTTTCAATCATTTAAAAAAAAAAAGTTGTGCATATTAGTTTAGTTTGTGTGGTTAAAACTTCATATCTTTATGGATGTAGGAGCTTTGGATGACTCCAACTGAAAAGGGTTTTGTCTTTGCAGGTTGTGTTTGCATCTGACATATTTTTAGAGGTGTAGCAAGTTTGAATGCCTCAAGTTGAAAAGGGTTTGATTTTGTTTACCAATTCAGATTATGGCTAAGTGTGAAAGGACCATTAAAAACATGTTGCAATTCAATAAATAAAATAATAATATGGCCTTAATTGAAGCATTATAATCTACTTCATCTAATAACATTAAAACCTTGAATCCTATTGAATTAGCATTAAAAGTATGGAAGGATGTATGGTACACACAATTTGATTGAATTGAACTCTTCACTTGGTAAAGTTTTTTGTAAGACATGTAAAGAAAAGGGTGGTAGGTCTATTTTTGCAATATAAGGCTCAATAAATATAAAAGTTTCAACCTTCCAAGATCATGCTAGGTTAGATGAGCATAGGAAGTTGACATGGGCAATCCAATTTGGTCAAAAAGTTATGGAGAAGATCATCTTAGAGTTCAATAGGATATGTGATGAAGCAATTCTTGCCCTTTTTACGGCAGTTTACTTTATAGATAAGGAAATAGTCTTTTGTAAATTTTCTAATTTGTGTAAACTACTTGTGTCTTTAAATGCATGTATCATTAAAGAGTTATACCATGATGAAAAATCATGTTGAGATCTAATCTTTTGAATATCAAGTGTGATTCAAAAAATAATAATTGATAGAAGTAAAGACTCTAAATACTTTGGAGTTATGATGGATGAGTCTACTGATATTTTTGTTACAAAGCATATGGTTGTCTTTGCAACTTTTATTGAAGAAGGAATGCCTACATGTTTGTTTCTAGGGCTGATAGAATATGTACGTGGAAAAAAAGATGCTACTTTCACATATGATACTCTAATATTCACTTTGAAGAATTAGGGATTGGATTTCAACAAATACCTAGGTTTGGAGTCAAATGGAGCATTTGTGATGGTGTGATCTAGAGTTGAAGTTTCAACATAGTTGAAAAATAAAGTAAATCCTCGTTTGATTGTTGTACATTACATTGCCCATAGGACAAATTTGGCTTCTTTAGAAGAAGCTAAAGAAAGTGGATGTTCTTTATGATTTAATGAAATAGATAACCTCATGAATAAATTCAGTGGCTGCTCATTTTAAAAAGTCTACAAAAAAAAATCTTCTTTGCAAACTTTGCAAAAAGAATTATTTGGCTCTCAAAAAACTTTTAAAAGGTTTCATTAAATTTGGTGGTTGTCTAGGTGGCAAGCAATTATAGCCCTATGTGATAGTTTGGAGAGTGTTTTGATTTACTTCCGTGACACACCAACATCAAAGGATGATGGCACTAGCTCCATTTTGTTCAATAAATTATGATCTTTCAAAGTGATTTATATTTTACACTTTTTGGCTGATATTTTGCATAGTTTGTCTCTCCTTTGTAGAGTTTTTCAACATAAATTTGTTGATGTCTCTTGTATTGAGTTTCTTATTAAGATTGAAATTGCACAAATTCAAATGTTATTTGTTCATGATTCTACTAATTTGAATGCTACTTCCTTTAATGAGAGTACTAATTATCACATTCTTCTTGACTTTGGACCACTTGGAGGTTATATGAAGAGATTACAATCTGAAATTCATGAATCTATGTATCATGATGTAAAAAGAAGCAGAGATAGGACAAGGGCAAATTTAGGATTTGTCCTTGCCTTTCAAAAATCTTATGCTCAAAATATTTGTATTGCTTTAGAAATTCATTTTGTTGATTATGAAATTATAGGAGCTTTTAAAATTTTGAATCCTTCACACTAGCTAAAGTATTCTAACCTTCTTATTTTTACTAAAATTGCTAAAATTCAATGTATTAGCACTACTACATATAAGAGGGCTTTTATAATACAAAATGCTATCAAATCTAAGGTTAGGAATAATTTGAAAACAAAACATCTTGAAAGTGTCATGCATATTGCTTTAAAAGGTCCAAATAGTAGTAGTGCTAATTCAATTTTATTTGAGACCATTGTTTTGTGGAAAAATTCACAAAAATTTAAGCACTTATATTCAAGACCAGAATTGTATCTTGTTGGTGTAAGTGAAGGTGAGACCCCATAAGGTAATATTGATATTGGTGATTTTTAATTTTGATAATTATGATGCATGTAGTAGATAGGAGCCCTTCAAAAATACAAAGCCCTATTTTTTTTAAAAATGTGAGCTTTGTATTTTAGTATAGCTAAGTCTTTGGTCCTTGACTAGTTGAAGAATTTCCAAATTCAACTCCTGCCAAAGACATTTTATTTTTGATAGGTTTTTATATGTACTTGTATAAATTTTTTTAGAAATAAAATTTGGCTCTTGGTTGGTTCTAATCAATTGTAAAAGGAAATTCAACTAATTTATATGCCACACAAGAGGAAAAAAAACCAATTCATATATAAAATGAAGGAAAAATTAGTCGATTCAAATTCACTATAAAAAAAAATGACCACTTTTATGAGATGAAAAAAGGCAAGAATAAAAAAAAATCAAGGTTTGGCCAAACATACTCTTAACCACCCAACTTCTGGCTTAAATTTTTCAATTATTTTCCAAACACTGATGAACATGAAAGAAGCTATACTAATTTTTAGTAAGATTTTTCCGCACCCAGGGTAATTTTCATGAATTTATCTTACTAAATTTTGGTAGTTGATGGTTTGAAAAAAGATCTTTCAATGATCAGAAAAAATTGGGACTTTTGAAGGAACCTCTCATGAAAATACTCAAGGAATGTGCAAGTTTATATTCTTACCTTACTTAAGGAATGTCAAAAAGGAGTAGAAATCTTATTATCTCCTTTAACTTTTGGTAAACAAAGAATCTTTCACAAAAAAAAACTCTTTGCAAAGCGATTGCACTGTTAGACTCATGGAGTGACTTCCACTTTAAATCACAGTACTTATATTATAGATGCCCTTTGTTGCTCTATTTTGAGTTTTTCCACTTGTAGGCTAGCAATTGGGATTTCTACTATTTCATCGATGGAATGAAGAAACTAAAACCTATCATGAAAAATCTACTATAGGATTCTTACAAGATTTTTTTAGACCAATTTAGCCAATTTGTGTCTCATTTTACAAATAGGTGTAGATAATCAGGTAGTTTCTATTAACACACTTACTATTTACAATATGTAAGTTTCTACCCTATTTATATGCGGGTTTGGGGTGTATTTAGGGAAAATTAGGTATAATGTCAATAGGGAATGTATTGATATGTGCAACATTGAATTTAATCTAACACACTCTTTAGGTCTTTAAACACCTAAAACTACACTCAAAACATATAAGAAATCCAAAAAACAAATCTTGAATCCCGGGTGACAAAACTAGGATTCACAAAGGGATAACACTAGTCTTCATGGGTTTTTTTGTGGTATTCAACAAACCCTTCCATCCTAGGAGTCTTTAGGACATTCAAGACACACACACATCTTAGATAACCATTTGATTCCATGTCCTTTTTTCAAAACCTAGACCCAAAGACTCTCTGATCTTTTTATTGGAGTAACTTTTAGCTTTGGACTCCAAATCAAAAGTGCAAGCTCATTTTATAATTTAATCTTCTTTTAGATCATTGCAAACTATTCATTTATCTAAATTCAATAAGTATTGAAGAAGTTACAACCCTCTAAATATCCGAATCCTCCATGAGGAATAATTCTCCAAAACTACCCTCTTTAAATGCCCATATCTTTTAGCTCATAACTTAACTTCTTGTGAGCCTTAATATTCTAAAATTTTTGTCTCATTAGACTTTCAAAAATATTTGGCATGCCCTATTTGAACTAAAGAATCCTCCAAGAACCCATACTCCTAGATCCTACACTTCAAGTCCAAGGCCTAGACAATTGTTAACTTTAAAGAGCCATAACTTTTGACTCTCAACTTGGATCTTAGTGTTCTTTAGATCCATGGACAAGTTTTCTTTACTAACTTTTCAAGCATGTATAGCATGTTATCTAATTTGTCTTGACCAAAGTACTACAATACTATGTTTCTTTGAGAACCCACATCTCTCTCACCTCATGTCTTGCAAAGCTTGAGGAGTCATACCTAATGTCCCCCTTCCTCATCAAGATGGCATAGGCACACCTTAGAGTGAGGTTTGTGACACCTACATCATAGATGCTCTAAATGTTATATCATCCATATGTACCATGACTATACAATACTTCTACATTATTGTTGAAAGTAACGAGTCTTCAAATACCATGCTAAATTACATTAGCATGGAGATTAGGGCTTTTTTTCATTTTTTTAAGGGTTGCCAAAGTGGCAATAGAAAATTTTACAGTGGTGTTCCAAATTTCAACATTTGTCCACATATTAGATAGAAAATATTACATTAGTACATACCACATGTTCTTAATTCTATTTTCATCCACAATTTGGCGATTTCATCCAAGATTTTTTTTCATTTGAAGTTTTTTGGCAAAAAACCTCACATTTTGTTGCCATTTCTAGCCAAATTATTTTTTCTAGTGCAATCTAGCACTAAAAAGCGAACAAAAAGCCCTAATGGAGATAATCCAACTTACTTTTTGAAAAATTTGAAAACTTAAATAACTAAAACAATAGATCAACTATTTTGCCAATGGATGAGAATTGATGGAGCTATTATTTGTACATGGTTATGAAATATGTTTAGAAAGTTTCATCAACAAGCTTGAGCTAATTTGTTCAAAGTCATATGTCAAAGTCATAAACTTTATGAAATAAGAAAAAGGACTCAAAGCCCACTTTGTACAAGATGTCTATTTGGATAGTCCTATTGATTACATCTCACAGACCTAAATAGCCAAATCTATTCTTCATAACATTGGTAATAAATTTTATGAAAACTAGAACTTATTAATAACCAAATAGAAAACAAAGAAAAAAGAAAAAAGAACATCCTACTATTACTATTACAAAAAAAGGCCAAGATCTTGTTAGTTTTTTATTCTTTTATAAAATACATTCATGGCCTCTCAAGTATAGTGTTGGTCTCTATTTCTAACCGACACAAATTTCCTTCAAGATTATGTTGCCATGTAGAGTTTGCTACCATGCAAGCAATTTGAAGGGCAATGACCTTTGGACTCTTTCTTCTCATAAGAAGGGTCAAGAGGCCAAATTCTTAGTTTCTTAAAATTTAATTGGTGGAAATCTACAACTTCTTAACCTTGGTGATATTGTGTTCAAGTTCCCAAGATACTAATTTTAGTTTTTTAAATTTCTACACCATTTTGTGCCCATGTTAACAAAAAATAATGATCATTACAGGCTTAAAATTTAAGCAAGAACAACCGAATGAGTTGATTTGCACGTGTGTTGATTATTTGCAATTAAGGTAATAGGTTCAGAAATCGCCCACCTAAGAGCTGAAACTAAACTTTGGAGAGGTGAAACGTCTTGAAATATTTTTAAGTAAATTTTCCTTGAAAGACGAGGAATTGGCATCTAACCCAAGTTGTTTCATATTTTTTGGAGCTTTTTGTAATTAGTTATGAAATTTTGAAGTTGAAGTGGCATAGGGCTCTAAAATCGCCCACCCCCTAAAATGTACACTGTTTGTACATTACTGAAGGCTATGAAATAGTTACATGTAAAAGCTGCGTACATTTGAATAGGGTGGGCGATTTTAGAGCCTGTGCAATTTCAGAACCTGTTACCTTAATGGATCCAGTTGCAACCTCATGAGGTTACATCTCGTAGTATGCTTGCCTGTGTGGACAAAAGGAACAACAATTAGATAACTGATGTGGTCCAAATCTATGTTCAAGTTGCAAAGCTCGAGGGAAGAATGGCATTAATGTGCAACCCATTTCTAAATGGCAACAGGTAAGTCAAAATAGATTCAATAGCAGAAGCATCAATAATTCAATGGGCATAGTTCAAAAGTAGATATGTGAAAGTTGTAGTATGTGATATATATTAACACGTTAATATGGAAGTTTGAAGAAAAAATTAGTTGTGATTCAAATGAAAATTAATTTCAAAATTAGTCATGTTTAAAACTCAGATTTATGCACCATAGTTTGAAATCTTTTTATATTTTGTCAATTTTTTCTCAGAACTCCAAGAAAAACTTTGTGTGTTGACATATTAGTATACATCGCTCTAGATTGCTATGCACAAAAATTGAAAGAAGTTGACATTTATAGAATTTAAAATATTTATATTTTCACAAATATGCAAATGATGTTGTTTCTCACAACATTTGAATATTTTTAGAATTGAGAACATGGAATTGCCGATTAGCCATTGCAAAGAGTATAGGTAGCAATATGATCCATTGTTACATTTTAATGTCCTTGCATTTGAAATATTTGTTGAATAGAACAATGCCTTCCATTTATATTTTGGAGCCGTATGATGCGTTTCTAGGTTCAGATTTTTTTACAAAGACTAGAGCTCGTGACGCACAAAAATTGATTCAACCAATCCAAATAGAAAATTAAACTTTTATTTTCAATATCATCGTAAAGTGTAGAATAGCTAGAAATTGTACTAACTTTCATAAAATTGATAGTTTATAATGTTATCAAAATCGACAAAAACAAATGGTTTGATTGGTTGAATCAATAATGTACATAAAATCTAGTCATTGTACAAAAATTTGAATAAAAAAATGCATTATATGGCTCTAATATATAAATTGAATGTACTCCTATCCAATAAATATTTCAAATGCAATGACATTAAGATGTAACAATGGTTCATGTTCAACTTGTACTCTCTCTACAATAACTAGTGCAATTCCATGTTCTCAATTCAAAAAAATTCAAATATCTTGAGAACCAATATCATTTGCATATTTGTCAAATTGTGAGTATTTTAAATTCTATACTTGTCAATTTTACTTATTTTCTTAAACAAATGGAAATCCATTATAGAAAAAAGGTACAAGATAGCCAAGTTGTGAGACTAGGCAAATGAAGAGGTAGGAACAAATAATAGAACAAACCAACCTATGTGAATAAACAAGGGGGCCCCCCTGTTCTATGAAACAATATTGCCTTGTTTGCTAGCAAGGATGTCAGATTAAGCCAAATTTGGTCAAATTTCAACCTAATGTTGCTTGTCAACTTCTTTCAATTTTTGTGTACAACAATCTTAAATGATGTATTTCAACATGCCAAAGCACACAAAGTTTTTTTGTAATTCTATAAAAAAAAGTTAAAAAATATAAACTAATTCCAAATTATGGCCCACAAAACCGAATTTTAAACATGACTAATCTTAACCTTGTAAGGACACCGTGGACACTAAGTGTCCAATGGATGATGGAGAATTCCTCTATACACGACAAAAGTGCAACTATTCATCCTTCATGTTTTGTTGTGAAAAAGGAACTTTTTCTACAATAGTTTGACTTCCAATGAATACTTTTCCATTTTTTTAAGTGATTGATTCCCATGGTATTAGAAAATGATGATTTCAATGGAAACCGGCCCATCCTTACATGGTTAAAATTCATTTAAAAAAAAATTAGAACTCATTTTTTCTTCAAACTTCCATTTGAATGTGTTATATGTTGCATACTAGAACTTTTATATGTCTACATTTGGATTTTGCCATTGATACTTATGGTCAGATTATTTCAATAAAAAAGTTTCAAATCCATTCTTACTTTTGGTTGTCAATGCTAGTTAGAAAATCTTCTCAAAGAAAATTTTAATCATGTAAGTTATCAAGATGCTCAGAGGAGAAGCTTGCCAGATATGGAAGATACATACTCATATGTGTATTGTGATATGTTTTGTATGAGGTTGATTGCAGAGGGGATTAAATTTAGCAAAATCTTTGATGAATAGGTTGAGTGACATGGTGATGTATCAAAGTTGATGGATTAGATGGGATTCGAAATAGTTTTGAATTGGTACATTATATCAGAAGAAGAAAAGTATGAAAATGTGTCTGTATTTGCAAATTGGTACTAAGAGTTGTGTAGATAAACCAGTAACTCAAATAGAATTGTTGAGTACAAAATGCCAATTTACGTAATCAATGGTCAGGAATATCATCAACAAACAAGCATACAAGTTCAATCATCAGAGATAAAACAGCATCTTTTTCTCAGAGCTTAAGTCATGCTATCCAACTCAGAAGTGAATGATCAATCTATACCACAACCATTATCTCAGAGGTCAACATATACCGCACAAACGGTCATTTCATTTATAAGACAATGGAATCATCCTCTGACTCAGATTTCTCAACCTCAAAGGGCAAATTACATCCATGCCGAATTTCAACAGAATCACAAATTTGTTGGAAATTTCAAAATTGACCCCTACTATTTGACCAGATATGGGTGCATACCCTACCTAAATTACACAAATAGAGAATACCTCTACAAATTTATGTACAAAGACTACGCTACACCAAATGTCATACCACTATAAAACCAAGCCAAATTAACCGCCGCATCCTCCACCGCAACCACCACCACCGCCGTCCATACCGCCGTCCATACCGCCATCCATTGCTCCACCAAGCAGCATTCCACCCAACAAACCAGCGCCCAAGCCTAAGCCTGGCCCTCCAAAACCGCCACGCCTTGGCCGCGTTTGCTGGTATACATACTGTTGCTGTGGATACTGCTGGTACTGTTGTGGGTACTGTTGTTGTGGGTACTGCTGCGCATACTGTTGCTGTGAGTATTGACCACCCGCACCTCCCATAGCCGGGAACGCCATAACTGGAGGCGCACTCTTCGCCACTTCCTCTTCGGACAATGTCCGTCCCTGCTTCACCGCCACGGAAATCGTCCCTTGATTCTTCCCTGATTTCTTCCGAACCTGCAGAGTGTCATCACATGTGTCAGGCAACAATCAAGTTCAAATCCTGTAGAGTATCATCACAAGCAAACAATCAAGTTCCAAATAAAAAATTACATAGATTCAGCTTCCATGCTGTGATGAAGAAAGAGCGAGTTCTGACCTGGTAAGAGGATCCTCTCGACTGCACCTTTAGGTCAGACAGGGGCACCAACGCCGACCCGATGAATTTGTTCGAGAATTTGCCGTGATTGTAAATCTCCACGGTCACGTTCGCGTTTCCTTGCTCAATCAGACTCTCCTCGACGGGGAGCTTGATGACAGAGTTCCAAGTAGGGTTCACACCTCCACCGTTGTTAGCTGCACCAGCCACTTTGTGGTGAGGGTAAACCCACGCGACGCAGTAAGGGCTCATCGTCCCGCCCGTGAGCTTCACGTTCTTCAAGTCCTGCGCTGAGAGCACCGTGACCTCCAGCTCTCGCTGCGGCCCCATGGCTACAACTAAAACTCTACGAAACCCTTCCTCTCTTCCAATCTAAGTTAAAGCACCTCACACTCTACTCTGTTTTTCTTCCTGTAAGCTTGGTGTTGAGAAACAATTCTTGCGACAACCGTTCCTCACGTCCAATCTAAAGAAATTCACGCTCTGCTTCCCTTCCTGTGATCTTGATTTCGGTTCGCAAAAAATTGGTAAGAGCCTGAAGGCAATTAAATTATGAGATGACATTGAGGGGCGTGGAGATTAAGTAGCGAACGAGAAACAGACGGGATGCGCGGGAGGTGGCTCCGTGTCGGAGAGGGGGTTCAACACCGCTCACCTTGGGGTTGGTCCTCGAAGCTGCCAACTGGAATGTGGACGTGTCGGGCGGATGGGTGCCACGTGGTTGTGACGTGTGTGTGGCGCGGCCACGTTGCGCGGCTGGAAATATCAAGAAGCATCTTTTTGCTTCTTTGGACGTTTGGACGCCGTGTGAAAGGGGAAGGATCTCGGAACAGTACTGGATGCGCGTACGGCGTACCTACCGTGCTTGTTGACGAAGAAGAACCGACTTAACTTAACCCTTGAAGGACGTCGCAAGGACGTCGCAGAGACCAAAGTGTCGGATACATAGAAAAGATCGCTTATTCATCCAATATTTTTTTCAACCCTCCTCATCGTTTCTTTCTATTCATGTGTAGAAGTATTCTTTTTTCTAAATTTACTAGAAGAATAGTTTTTGAATATTCAAAATCAGCAATAATGAAATTTCTCAAATTTTCAGAAATATTTGTAAAATTTTTCATATCTTAGATATGTTCCAATTTTCCGTAAACTAACCTACATGTAGAATTGTATTGCAAATTCTTTCACCATGGTAATATTGACTTTTTTAAAGAAAAAGATGCTTAATCCATGGAGCACTTTTGTAGTGTTTTGGGACCATTTCTTGTTAATTTCTCATAGTGTAAATTTCAGCTGTAAAAATGATGTTTTATAAATTTGAGTTCAACTAATGAAATGAAGCTTACCAAGTGGTGTTTTTACTCCAATTGAAAATTTTGAAAAATTTATAAATCTCAATATATTATAGCAATATAAACATTTGACCTATATTAACCATGGTTTGTTTGATTTTCTAATTTTTGAGTGATATGATAACTTTCGTTCGTATGACAATGATGTTATACACTATAATGTACATCTATGGTGAAAATTGTAGATTTCGTGAGTATATTTTGTATTTGTTATGAATTTTTTTTCATTTTTTTCCTATAAAAATTCACAATAATTTCAAATTTCTCAAAAAAAAACTTGTAGTAGATATATATGATTTCATCTTTTAAAAAAACCATATAATTTTCTATTCATATTTAGTTGCAAAATAGAAACAAATAGATTGATAGATTAGTGGCCATAGGCTCACCCTACTAGAGTTAATATAACTACTCCAAAATTGACAAAATAAGCAAATTTAGTATGGTTCCCATCATTATATTGAAATAGTTTTCATAGAGTCTTCTTGATAGTGAAAAGGGAATTATAGATTTTCTTAGAATGCATTTTGTGGATACTATATAAAAAAACATAACTTTTCAAAGTGCTAAAAATAGCTTTTAGGGCCAAATTGAAGGCTAGTTGGAATTCTCCAAGCTTGAACCAATAGGATCACTCAATTTCTCCAAATCTAGCCCAAGGCATTTATACTTGGATCCAAATGGAACTACAATTCATCCTATGTGTCACCTTAGGTGATATGGTTTTGGCACCAAACCTTCTTGTGCCAAGGGAGCAATTCGGATGAAGTTTTAGGTGGCCTGAATTCCTATCTAGGGCCAGATTGAGCTCCTTTGTTGAATCATGAATATCTCTACCATCAATCAACGAATGCTATTTTTTTAGCTTTGACCCTTTACTACTTTTGCATACTATATCCAAATGCCATGTGCTCATGTTCTTTGGTGCATTGGAACTTCCTTTTATTTTGCCAACAAGAAATTTGAAAGTTTGACTAGTCAAAAATATTAACTTAACTAGGCACATTAGCTACTTTGCCTTGTGTAAAGAGCAAACTGAATTATACTAAGGGAGTCGACCCATTTCCAATGAGGCACACATTTTTGCTATATAGATTGTTTTCTTTCCACTTAGCAAGAGACAAACAATCATTAATTAATAGTGCGGTTCTCGACGCAAATGTGGCACATTGTGATTGGCTACAAGACTCTCAATATTGCAACCAACCCTTGGTGGATTTGCAACTAGTCCTTGGTCAGAAATAGTGAGGTCTATATAATGAGTACAGGTCAAATAGAATCTTCAGTGAAAAAATTCATAGCAATTGAATGTGTTATGAGAAATGAAAATCTGGAGAATTATGGGAACCTTCCGAACTCAATTTTTACACATGGGAAAATTCCTCCCTTGAAGAACCCCACCCTGCAGATATGTGTAATTGCTTATTTGATCGGAACTGGGTCGGCTCCCTTATACAAACTTTGTCTTATGTTGTGATGAACAATCAAGTCAGCCCATACTTGAGCCTTTTCAGTGTCCATTGCAAGAGAAATCTCTTCAGTTACAATTGCATGAATTCACTCTCAATATTGATTAAATATTTTTTCAAAAAATGGCTGAAATGGCTCAGGACTGTATGCTGGACTCATGATTATGCCCAGCCCATGTGCTCATGGCTTCTTGTAAGAAACCAGGTCATGTCAATGGCAAGTTCAGGCATACATTTAAAACCAATAGGAACTCATTACCTTTTTTTCCTCATTAAAAGTGCAATATGTTGCTTCTGTGCTTAAGTTTTGAGTTTCAAAATTCATATCATATGGTGTCCAAAAATTTATTCAAAGAAAATCTATAGACCCCTTCCTTATTCCACAATGCTTCTAGTAAAATATAAATATATTTCAATCACATTAATAAATATCCCAAAAAATCCTTTTAATAGTATTCAAAATTTTATGTATATTTTTCATATTTTTGGAATTGAGCATTAGTAGGCCCTTATACAATAGGACACCCCATATATGTCACTAACAATTAATCCAAATATTGACAAGAAATAGGAAGAGAAATGAAAAGGTTCAAATAAAAAAAATTTAATTATTATTTTTTTAAATTACAAAAATTAGCAATAAGATAAACAGGGTTTAAAAAAAAATTGAAAACTCTCTCTTTATTTTTTAAAAAGAAAAAATAGAAAAAAAGAAGAAAAGATGAATGCTTTGTATTTTTTAATTGAGCATTAAAGAAATCCAAGAGCACATGAATTGAAAATTCGGCCCTAAAATCCAACCCAAGGGGTTTACATTAATTAGGGCTAGATAGAAAAATTGGGGTAGATCAAGGGCCCAAATGAGTTGCACATTGTAATTGCAAAACCCTTCATTTTTTTCTAATGCCATTGCAAGGCAAAATTGTACTAACAATCTACATTCAAATTCTTGAAATGTATATTAGTAGAATATTTTTGTCTATAATAGGTTGACTCCCATTTGGACTATCATAGGCATGTTTACCTTATCATTATTTGGAAGTGGAGTTTTCCATTATTGTTGCTTTAATAGAGGTCTCCCACTCCTTCATTTGAATGAATGCATAAAAAATCATTATACACTTTGATCTCAAGAGAATTTGTCTCTTGTAAAGTCCCAAGTGATCTCTTTCCAAGTGAGTTCTATTGTAATCTCCCATTAATGAAACCTATGGCTTGAAATACTTTCAAGTGGCACAAATAGTGTCCGTTGCCTTAAAAGAATAGAAAAATTCAACACTTCTAAAGGGTTTCATTTACAAAAATGTAGAAAAAAGTGATTTGTCTTCCTCTCAATTTGCAAATTCCAAAGCTTTGAATCTTAATGCAAAGTAGGCCAAAAACAATCCCCTTCAAAAACCTTTCAAATTCATTGCTTCTACAATTCTTGAGAAAATAAACCTCATTTATACAATGCTATTCTATGGATCTTTACAATCTCAAATTCTACTACAATTCTTATTCATTAGAAGATTTTGGGGGCCTTTAGATGCCTGTGAGTTATCATAGCCTGTGAACGTAGGAAACAGGTTCAACTCAGTGGTTTGACGTGGCCAAGCCTCTGCCACGTCATTGACCAAATTTTAATTTTTAATTTTTTTTTTGCATTTGGTGACTAAAAATTATTATTATTATTTTTTTAATGAAAAAAAAAATTCTGACAGTGAGCCATTCCCCTCGCTGTGAGGAACAACTGTGGGGGAACAAACCCGAAATAGGCTTTTGGACCCCCCAAAACTCTTCTAATGAAAGATTTATATGCATTCCTCGTTAGGGGAGATTTGAGGGCAATAATAGCCCGCCAACAAAGGGAATGGCTCACTCTTAGGAAAAAAAATGCAAAAAAATTTAAATTCCTAAAATGCAAAAAATAGTTGGAAAAAAAATTAATTTTTTTTTGAGAAATGATGTGGCATGGTCTTGGGCACATCAGATTGCATTGGTAGCTACGTTTCTAATGTTTTTAAGGTTGGAGTACCCACAAGCTTCCAATGCCCTCAAAAATCTTCTAATGCTTCAAATACCCATTTCATTTGCATAGATTTGGATTCAATGGATTTTGAGAGACCTTGACATTTGGTGATCCACATTAGAGAAGCTCATATCATATTTTCAAAGGTTTTTGCTTGTTTGATGGTCTCATTGTACATCTTCCTTCGCATTTCTTGATTGATATCCAAAGTATACTCATTTTGAAGTCTTAAGCCCTAAACTCCAAATCCTTCAAGATTGCAATTTCTTTACAATAGAAGTCTTGTACTTAATCTTCAATTGAATTACAAATATTCAGAAGTGATAGGATAATAAAACCATATAATTTATTTATCATTGTTCTTTAGAAATTAATACATGTATATAGAATACAATCAAATTTAGTGTACAAAACCAATTTATAAATGTATTAATGTTATATTGTATTGAAAATAGATGTATTGATGTTGTGACCTATGCTCTTATATATAGTTAGTCAGTTATTGTAGTTATTAGGCACTCAAGGTGTATTGTGACACTTTGTGTCACTATGCACTCCCTCCCTCAATTTTTATTAATTTTTTTTTATTTTACCACCCCCACTCACCTCCACCTATCATTTAGAATTTGATTTAAATTTTTTTATCTCACCCCCCCTCATCCCCACCCCCTTTTGTAATCTTCAGAATCAAAGCTCTTGACAAACAATATGGGACAATTGATCCCGTATCCAATACTATATCCATATTCAATACACGTATTTAGTACTCATATCCAGTACTCGTATTTGTATTCGTATTTGGTATTTGTATTTTATATTTGAACGACTCAGATTAAATTTCACAAGATCAACATCTTGTGATTTTTTGAGAAATTAACGTCAATTTTGAGGGTAAGCATTTTTTTTTCAAAAAAATCAATGGCTCACAAATTTTTTGAGAGAGGAGGGGAGGAACTAATGGAAAACTGGGGTGGCAGGCAAGTTTTAGTGTATAGTTAGTCCAACTAAAGCTATTTGAATTCATTGTTGGCAATAAAATATCATACACTAAATAATTTTATAAAGAAATTTTTACATAAAAATATTGTACTCTTCAACCCTTAAAGGTTTATTTTATTTTTATTACTTAATTTTTATAAAGTACTACAATTGTGAGTGGCGCAATACACATATTTTTTGAAGCAATAGTCAATTAAGCATGCTTGCACATGGGTACACAACTCTTGTATTATATAGCCCTAATTATAATTACTTATAGTGCATTTCAGTCCAATCTCAAGGGATATAATCTATTTTAATGTAGAAAATTTTTATAGCCTTTTTAATAAGGAATCCAAAAATATAATTCTATACACAAAATGAATATTTTGTGAGGATCATAATTAATCATAGCAATGAAAACCTAATTACATGAGTTTTAGTTTAATACATATATCATGCAACTAACTACCCAACTTTTGGGACTTTTTAATAATAAAAATTATTATTTTTTATTAAAAATAAAACATTGCAAATGAATTTTCATTTTAATTGGAGAAAACTTCTTGTATATATTTTTTTAAACTATGCATAGGTGTTTCAATTCTTCACACATATGTGTGTATATATGTGTGTGTGTATGTGTGTGTGTATATATATATTCATAGATATAAATTCACATGTATAGTGATTCTTTTAATGAATATGCAACCCAACATTTTTTACATTCCATTTTATTTAATTTGGTCTCCATAGCTCCACCCAACTTTTTGGTCTTTTTAATTTGATGTAATTTTTACAAAGGCCATCGTCTAAGCTATTTTAATGCCCATGACCCTTACATATAATACAAAAGTTGCACTCATGTGTCTTCACTTCATGGCATTAGTTATGTCACATCATAATTCTATTGATTCCATACCCAAGTCACGGCTTTAATTGCTTGACCTCAAAATTCTATAGCCAAATTGTACTTGCATTTCATAACTTTAGTGATGTGACCTCAAAATTCTATGGTCAAGTCATGTTTATTTGTCTCTTCACAGCTAATGCACCATATATTTGTCAATAGAAAAATATATGTTATCCAAATGTTGGCTAAATTACAAACAATACTATATTGTATGGAGACTACAAAATTTTATATCATTCCTTGCACATTGCACTTTATATTCGGTTAAGAAGTATGGAATACATGTATGTAATATATGTATTCAGAGTATGCATGTATACATATTTGCTGATAGAAGAAGATTTAAGAACGAATGTAAAATGTTTTTGTACTGGTAGATCAAACTTCACAATGCATACTAATATGTGGATCAATGTCATTGTAGTTAAGACAATTTATTTTTTAGTTAAATTTTGTTGTTTTGAGTGTGAAATTGGTTAAATGTTTAAAGTTTTTGGAAATTAAGTGTGAATGTGGTGACATTTGAAGTTAAACTGCGAAAAGACTTTTTGGCTTGAATGGTTGTGAATTTTTACGGGGTTTTCCCAAGAGATTGGAAGGGGTGTTTGAGGAAGGATCATGATAAATAGTTCTCTTTTTCTCATCTCTCTCTCTTTTAATTTCTCTTATATTCGTGATGTGAGGCCACGTTTTTGGTATAAAATTGTAGATTCATAATTATCATTTTTTAAATTGTCTTCTTTACTTAAGTGATAGTGTTTGTTGCTTAAAGCATGAATGTGAATTGGGATGTTACTTTGCCATGAACATTTTATAAAGAAGAATCTCTTTGAAATTTTTTTATTGTACTTCAATTAGATTTTGTCTATTGGTTATATATTTTATCTCTTAAAAGAATTTTTTTGTGTAAATGTTTAAAGTAAGATTTGAAGAAAAGAAGAGCAAAATATTAAGTCAGTGATTGACTTAATAATTCTAGTGATTGGAAATTATTTGCTAATCAAAGATTGGTTTGCAATTGAATGATCCAGAGATTAGATTGTATTTTGAAATTTGATGATTAACCAGTGAGTGGTAATCATTTTCATTTAAAGGATTGGAAAATCTTTGTATCACAAATTGACATGCATATTTGAAACAAAGTTAAGGATTGAGATTGATTGTAAGTTAGAAAATGAGTTACATTTTTAGCAAGTAGAAATTATTGAACAATTATAAATAATTGATGTACATTCTAAATATTGAATGATTATTCATATGTTAAATAAATGGTATTCCAATTGAAGTCATGAGCACGTGATTGAATGTTTGAATGTGTATTTAAAATTCTTTCATTAGAATTTGTTTGTAGTTGTGCAAAATTAAGTAAATATAATTTAGAATTAGTATTATATTGGAACAAAGAAAAGCTTCAAGATATCGAGGCGATGCAAATGGAGAAAGCTTAAAGCTAAAAACAGAAGGATTCATAGTCGGATAAAGATTGGAGCCTTAAAAAGGAAAGAATTTGAAATTCTTTAAATAATTTAACAAAGCAAATTCTACATCCCTCAAGGGAAATTTTAGAATGCTTGAAGCATATGTGTGTCAATGTGTTTGTTCAAAGCGATGTCATCGGTTGTGTTCAATCCCTAAAAAAGGTATGCATTATATTTATTCAAAGTAATCGAGTTACTAGCGCTCAAAGCGTCTTAGATGTTGAAATAATAATTGGGACAAATAATTAATGAATTCTCGGTTTAACCGAATTTTCAAAGTTTGAATATATATTGTAGGATGTAGATTGCGAATGAATATATTTGTAATATATTTTAGTGAATTCAAAGTATGAGATTTGTGGATGTAGGTTCCCCTAATTTATATCTTAGATTTATATTTTATTCTAAGATAAGACCAAGACGGACTTAGTAGTTAGAATTTTTTATTTATAATCGGAAAGAGATTAGAGAGAGAATTCTTTCCCACTCCTAAATAAAAGATGAATTATACCTAATACTCTAATACATTGTGATTAACGACACAATTTACCTACAAAGTGACATTAGCTAACTAAAACACTCAGCTAATTTGAGTTTTCATCGGAATGAACCTTTATAAAATTGCCTTGGGTTTGTCTTAAAAAAATTGTACTACAGTCATTTACTAAATGTATAAAAGATATTTATACATTATATATATATATGTCTTTTAATTATATTTCGGGTACTTCAAACATCTACTCCCACTTATTGGAATTAATCTTGCCTAAAGTAAATAAAAAATGATCTACATCCTTCTAAATATTCTTCAAAGCTTCTATGTATTAAAAAGTTTTCGGCATCATTGGCAGGTTGCAAGTTTATTGAAGTTTTCAAACCTTAGGAACTTGCTGCACCTACTACCCAATATGGTATAGTGACTACCGTGTCATTAAAAAAATTACTGTTTTTTCAAAAAAGAATTATTATTTTTCAACTTTTTTTTTTCATTTTAAAATTTTTCAAAAAAAATTAAAAAAAATATATCTAACATTGGCCATTGCTTAGCTGTTGGAGGAACAACAATGGGAACTACCCCCTAGACTCCCCAAAATCCTCTAATGAAATACCTATAGAAACTTGTCAAATCTTTCTATTAAATTAGATTGTTTGTTTGTTTGTCACATTGAGATATCCCAAACTATGCACCTCCCGTTTGCATGTTTGATATCTTCAGAAAGCCCTTGACAAGGAGGGGTACATGGACTTGGTTTTGTGGCATTCGGACCTAGGACGTGAAAGTTATTGAATTTCAAAGTTTCTACAAATTGAAAAAATTAGAAAATTATTTTTTCTTTGGTTTTGACCATGACAACAATACGGGGCACTCTAGTCTGGATTATGTAAGCTTTATCCTACATCCAACTTGTGCATTGGAGAAAATTTAGTTGGTACGTGTGGAAAACAAGCTCTTGAATACCACTTCAAACATGACGTGAAATTATACAGGGTCAATTTTAGCGTGTGCAACGGTGCAGATGCTCTAAAGGCTGCGACATTCACGATGCCCAGCAGAATCTAGAAGAGTTCCTAGATACGAGCAGACTCCTGATCGAAACGGGCGCTGGCTATGGCGGATCTTCCCCGAAGTCCCGAACTCTCATCAACCATTTCATCATTCTACCGACAGATTGTCAGAAAATCCTTTTCCTCCGTTGCAATGCAACTGCCCCCTTCATCATCAACAGTCCACTGCACTCTCTCTACAACAATCATTATTCTGCGTCTTTATTGTGAGAACAAACAGTTGGCATTCGGCTGATTCATACGGAAATGGCTCATGTCTACAACACGATGACGAATCTCGGTTCGCAACAAGAGCTGGCGATTTAGTATTACTTTATTTTCCCTTGTGTCTTTTTATAACCGAATTGAAGCAGATTTCATTGCGAATACTGGGTTTCCTTGCGAATTTGGCTGTCCAGACAGATTTAGTTTTCGTTGAGGTGGGTGGCAAGGTTGTGTGATTTTCAAGCGTTGGGAATGGGGAGTGAAACCTAAAGTATGGCTGAGGATTGCAAGCAGGGAAGCTCCCTGATGGTGCTCAATTGTGGAGAAGAAATTGTGTGAGGAAACATTTAGTAGTAGTTTCCTTTTTGAACCGAATTGAAGTAGATTTCATAGCGAAAACTGGAATTCGTGTGGTGGGTGACAAGCTTATGTGATTTTCAAGCGGGTAACCTAAAATGTGTCTGAGAATTGCAAGCAGGAGAGAGGAGCTCCTTGATATTGGTGGATGCGAGGTGAAGACGGTGTTTAGTGAGAATGGTGCACCCGTTTTGGGTGTCTCTGGTATCTCGGTTCGTCCGCGTTCACCAGCACGAGGTTCCTGCATTGCTTCACGCCTTCTCGGCCTTCTTCTTTGTAAGTATTACTCGCTCACTCTGAGTCATAGAATTCGGATTGTGGATTTGATTATGTTGATTCGAGGTTCTTTAGTTTCTTTATATTGATTTTGCATCTCCTGGATTTTAGCCCTGTTTGAAGCGTTTCTATAGTTCACCTTGAGTCTTAAACCTTAAGCAGTTGGTATGTTTTTAGTGGTTAAGCCCCAATGGAACGAGAGAACACATAGTTTTTTGGCAGTTTTGAGTGCGCCATATGGGGCCTTCTTTAATCCAATTTGTTGTATCTGAAGATTATATGCCATGTTCTTCGTGATATAAAATTTGGCTCCATCTGAATTATGTATTTCACAATGTGATCGATCGAACTGGTCGTTTTTAATCCTTGAATCTTGGTCCATTAGGGTTGAGATTTTTTGCTTCGTGAACGTGTCTTGTTGCGCTAGTTTCAGAGGACGCGCATTGTGTGCTATGTGGGAGAATTGAGTTGTATGGGAATTTCTAATGAACTAAGGTGATGAACCAGTTGTTGGGTGCGTACTTTGTGGTCCTGCCGTTACGAGATGAGGCAGCTTTGTCACTTGGTACTGGTGTTTTGCCAGCTCTCTTTCTGGCTTCCTTGGTGCTCACCATGTTAGCCGCTCCAGCCTCTTCCTATTTGCTCTCACTTCCGAATCTGCCCAAGAGTAAGGTGAGCCTTTCAAGCGTTGGAAATTTTAGGCTTCTATCAAGCAAGTTCACTGGCTTGTGAGGTATGGGTTGCTTGCACAGAGCAATATTTTTCACGAAGTCTCTACGAGACAAAGCAAAGGTTCAAAATGGAATACAGCCATACTGTCTAATGAGAATGAGACAAGTGTTACTAGCATTAGTAGCATGTTGGGGCCCATCATGCCAAGGCATGAAGTTCTGACGCGTGGTGCAGTTGTTACGTATAGTTCTAGGAATAGTGGCACACTAGATTATTAAATATCAGTTTTTCAAATGTTCAATCAGTGAGGATTATTTTGAGGATTGTACTGGGTATTGTTTACTGAGGGTTGTATTGAGGATTTCATGGAATGACAAATGTGTTTGTGTTTGGGACAGACACACTCGCGATTAGCAGTTTGTTTTATTGGAGAGAATTATGATTGTGCCTTCGTTTGGGCTGCAGGCACTTCTCATTTTGTACAGATTTTTTGGTGGTTCACTCCTCGTGTTCTTTCTTCTTTACATTGCCGTGCCTGCCTCGCACCTACCAACAGTTACGATCGTCTTCTGCTTCTCATTTGTGCGATCTTAGTATGTACATAGTATTGCACATGCTTTTTATGCTTTGGTCGTGACGACGAGGATTACCATGTTATTCCGAATGTCATTGCATTGACGTCTGAAATGTATATGCAGGATGAAAGATTGTCCAATACTTTGAAACCTGAAGATGACATTTCCATCGTAAATGGAAATCCTACAACTCCAACAAGTTGGCACGAGCTTTCTTGGTTGTTCATTGGAGTTCGTGGTAGCTTTTTTCTTTGGGTTAGTGTATAACCTATTCCTTCAACAAACTCTTATGTACTTTTTTGAGTAATATTACTTCATCTTGCTCTTTATTCCCTTTCGTTCTCTCTTTTATGGACTCTTCCCTCTGTTCCCCACTGAGTTTATCTGCCTTTTGTGTAGTACAGGGTTTTAAGTAAAATTGGACTGTTTCTCAAACTTTTAGACAACATCATACAGAGAATCTTCCCTATAATTCATGGGAGGTCTCCTTATCACTATGATTTTACAGAAACCTCTATTTTTCGGATGATTTTCTGCCTGCATGGAAAATCTTGTTGCTCGAGGATTGGGTCTAACAAGTTTTTACACTTCTGCAGATTGCGTTATTAAACCTATTCACCGTCTCAGCTATGTGGGCACGCATCACTGATGTCATGACAAGTGAGGTTGGATTTTACTGGACTCGTACTCGTGATAGTTTGCGATTGAAGACTTCTTACTATTATCGTAGAGGAACCGATGGTCGTTCTATATTCTTCTCATGTACATAATACAGTTTTAAATTTACTTTCTGTTATTTTTTCAAGTGAGATCGTTTTCAGATCAGCACGAGATCTGTAGCACCTACAGTCTGAACTAGAAAATTTGTATGCTCATGCAAGCTTTCTTATGTTGGTTATACCGCTTGAGAGGACCCAATGTATTGCATGATTGGCAGGCTGGGGCAAGGCTTTTTGGCTTCATTGGTGCAGGGGCAACATTAGGTCAGCTTGTTGGGTCATTGCTGGCTGTTGGCTTGGCTCACCTTGGACCAGGTTGAATTTCTGACTTCAGGTTCGAATTGTGCTTTTGTTGCCATCTTTGGCCTTGAAGAATGGCAATTTTTAACCAAGGTCTCTCTGTAGTGTGGTAGAATGTTTACCGAATCTCTAGGCGAAATGTGTTCCTCAATGACTAATTTTGACTTGAAACCAACAGACATGTAAGCGGGGATTGTGGTGTCTGCTCCGTGCTTACCATTCTGTATATAAAATATAGTGAATGTTTTTGAGTGAAGGCGAGAATACGAGTGATCTCAGAAACTCATGCCTCTCTGGTTCTTGCAATGTTATGTTAGACTTATTTGCTCGTCTGGTTGGTCTTATCTGCTCTTGTTGTTTGGACAGTTCTGCTTCTGCTAGCAGCAGTGATGATGGAGCTGGCTGCAAGGTGTGCACTAGGTATTGGTGAAGATGGCCTTCATTATATGCCTGCTTTAATCTCAAGGTCTGGTTCTCTTCTGTACATCCTTTGTGGTGCCTTTCATCTCACCGTCACTGAATATCGTAAATCTTTTTTATTTCTCATAGTCGAAGGAATGTCTTCTTTGGGTCGTTAATATACTAGGTCGTGGTTCACCAAATTAGGATTATACTGTCATGATTTGTGACGGGTCGATGTAGAAAGTAGACAGTCTGGAATTGGCAATTAATATTTCATCTGGCATCTTTTGAACAGCAAAGAACGTGAAGATGAAGGTCAGCAATTAGTTGAACGTAGTGAAGGTACAAATAAAGGCCGGTCTTTGGTTGATTCCGAATCCTTAATAGTGGCCACGTCGAAGAAATTAGCGTCAGTGTTGGAAGGTGTACGACTCATTTTCTCCTCACCATATCTTCTCCAAATTTGTGCATTCTTGTGGCTGACAGCGGTTATTTCATCATTCTTCTATTTCGAGGTGAGCGATTCCGGTTTTTTATTTGTTTACTATATAAATCTCCTATTAAATATCTGAGATAATCTATTGTGTAATTTCTTTATCGGTTCTTTGATTTGTCTGACCTACTAACCTAAGCAAAGAAATTATCTATGCAGAGATCGGCGGTTGTTGCAGACTCTACGCAAGATCCATTGGGAAGAAGAATCCTCTTGGCTGAAATCAACAGTTTAACAGCTGTTTTTATTCTGGCTGGACAACTGACGGTGACGGTAAGTTGCCTTCGCACCAACACTTGAATTGAGTCTTGGATGTACCCTTCCAATTTTAGCTCTTTCGTTAGCAATTTCAATGTACGCTTCCATTGAACTAGAGGAGTCCAGTCTATGTTGGAAATACTTCCAAACATCAGATAAACATATATTGGATGTACTCTATTGCATATGAGTTGCCAAACATTTTTTGGTTATTTTATAAATCGATAGCCTCTGTTGGTATAATCTAAACTTGAGGTAATCTTCGTCTTTTCTGACAAAATAACTTGGTAGTTTCTAAGATTCTGTAGTTTGACGTGCACCATAATCGAGACAGTGGGAAATACTGTGCATTCTGCTTTCAGGGTCGACTTTTGTCCAAGATTGGAGTCACAGCAGCTCTTTGTGCACTTCCTGTGGTGGCACTTCTTAACTTGACTGCAATTTCTGCATCGCCAACCTCGATGGTGATAGCTATCTCCGAAGCTGTTCGTAAGGTTGGCGAGTGAGGTCTTTTGCCCACTATGTCTTTGCAAGTCATTTCTTTGAATAGCAAGGCCATACTCTCTGAATGCACTTCTTAATATTTGACGCTTGATGTTGAAGGGCAGAGCCATTTGGTACCTAAAGCCCAGCGGAATGCATTCTATCCTTTACTGTTGGAGCAACATTTTTGCATGTGGAAAGGATATTCAGTGATATTTTCTCGTTTCTGGGTCAAATAGTGAATACTGAGTGGTTTCATCCATTTCCACATATAATGTGCTGAGATACAGTAGCAACAGTCACCAGAAAAGAGTTGCACGCGTAGAATTCAGCGAGTAATTTTGAGTGTAAGCTTGGCTATGTACAAGTCCTACTGATAGGTATTGGAAATTTGACTGCCTGATAAAACTAGCTCATGATCTGCAAAGTTTGAACCGTGCTGGATACGAGCTCCTTGCATTGAGTTATCTCTCGCTCAATTTATGAAACTTGCTTGAGACTTAGATGAAGAGCGTACCTTAAGGATGCAAATTTTGTGTGTAGGTTACAAATTACGTAGTAACACGACCTGCAAGGGAGATTCTGTTTACTGTGACTACTCGTGAAGAAAAATACAAAGCCAAGGTTATTTTCATCTTCACCGGAAATATTTTCTTTGTTCAAACTTTTGTTTAGTTATTCATTCGTACTCAAATGGGTTACATCATCTCTGATTATATTGAACCTTTTATAATCCTGGAATGAATTGAATTTACTATTTTTGCAGGTGATTATTGACACTTTCGTGCAAAGACTTGGAGATGCCGCTGCTGCAGCAGTGTATAAAATGATCGAAGCCTTGCTGTTTCAGGGGCCTTCTGCTGTTGCTATTTGTGCTTTGCCCGTAAGGATGACCGCAAATATATCACGAAATTACCCTGACTTTCTTTTCCTCGAGTGTAACTTTGTTATGAAGTATATTTGGAAATCGCTTGTGTACGTGCGTATTGCATACAATGGTGCTGAATTTTATACAGCAAGTCTCTTTACAACGCTGCCTGACTCTTAATATTGATCTGCAACAGGTATGTGTAGGTTGGTTGTGGGTTGCAGTGGCACTTGGACACAGACAAACATTGCTTGCCAGGATGTTGGAATCTTCACCTTGAAGCTGAGCAGATATTTGTATTCGACTTTAGTAAGCTTGTTCAAATTCTTTGATACGGTGAGGAATGACTCTTTTCTTGCATGCCCTACTGATGCTTTTGTCTCGTTGTCATCATGAATGTATCTGGGTCGGTTTGTTTGACTGCTTTGGCGACCCATGCCTGTGATGTGGAGCAAATTTTTCTGTTGATTTCAACTTCTGTAGGGTTGTTGAACATCTGAAAACCTCATTCGCAGGTTTTACCGCCAAGTGTGTGAGCTAAAAAGTTCTCATTGGATTATACTTCGCTGATAGTTGGATTAGCTAATAGTTGATTTTAGCAGCTTTCAAAATGCATTCCTATCTAACTATAGAAAGAAAAATGTAAGGAATGATATCTTCTTTCTATTGGTATCTTTTGTCACCTTTCTTGAAGCTTTCTAAGTAATTTATCTTAGCTCCTCTAGATATGGTAGCAGACACATATGGCCATTTGGACACTTCGGGTTTACGAAGATTTCCTTCCCGTGTTTTCAAGACGAGCTCAGTTTTGTAAGAAAATACTATTAGATGCTGTAGATCTGCCCTTACAAACGTGTATCTGCTTTGCAGCAAGGTTGTGACTTCGTTGAGACTGTCACGAAGAGCCTGAGGTGTTTTACGTATGTTTGGCAATTTTGACAATGCCACTCTACGACCGGAGATTTTTCATCAAAGGCATCAAATTTTTGTTGCTTTAACGATCGCCTCATTCCTTGTTTATATGAAGTTTGAGCGGTGCAAATTTTTTTAGGCATTAGACGATTGCTTTGAAGGGATAATACTATGGTTGCTTGTTATCGTAGTCTAATGAAGCACGAATAACAAATGGTCCTGCAATCCATGGTCATGGCTGCGTTGCTTACTCTTGCCGAATGTGAATTTGTGACTTCTGTGAAGATGTTCACATGGACGTATCCAACATTGTCACGGATGACTTGATAGCATCTGTTCAGCACAAGCCAAACTAGTACTCCGTATGTGGGTATGTTTTGACGTGACTCTATATGTGGATGCCAGCTGTAGCCTGAAGGGATGGGCCTATCACCATGTAGCCAAACTTCAAAATCCTTCACTCTGTATGCTCCATTCTTACCACTTTGAATGAATGAAATGTTTCTTACTTCTATTTTTCAGAGATGAAAATCACGTGCTTTGTATCTGTCATAAAAATTTCAGATTCTTTTGTGACGATTTGAAATTATTTGTTAATTTTTGAATAAAAAATGAAAAAAATTAATATCAAAATATGTTTTAAAAATCTGAAAAATCCTGTAATATAGTTTTGAACATTATAGACTTATCCAAATTTCTTTGTTGTTACATACATGGTCATTGGCTCTCACATTGCACTAAAACACCCAAGTTGAGATATTTTTGAGGTTTTATATTGAGTAGGAACTAAACTTGAGAAACTTCATTTTGTTTGCTCTATTGTGGGGGGAAATTCATTTTGAATGTCAAAATCAAGTTTTTATAACCAAAGGCTAAAAGTTCTTAAATACACTAGGAGTATTCCACTTTTTCAAACAACACACTATATAGAATCACAATTTGATAGAAATTTAACTTGATATCATATAATTATATAATGTGACCAAAAAACTAAATTTAAAAAACAACTTTTCTTGACTTGTTTGTGGTTGACTTTACAAGGTTAAGTTCTATAGTACAAGCAATTTAGCAATTAGGATTGGAAATACTTGAATGTAATATAGAAAAATCTTAGAAAACTAAATTGAAGATGATCTTGAAAATGGAAGTAAGTTTATTTTGTTTCAAATACTTATTTATTTATAACAAACAAAATGTATATAGATTGTCTTGTTATCTATTTTGGTTACATAGCATGGTTTCATTTGTGAATCAACAAATTTCATATAAAAGTATTTAGGATTTGTACTTTAAGATGAATTTTAAATCCTATTATTTCTTTCAAATGAATGTGAAAATTTTGTTTATTGATTTTTATTCCATCCATTCACATTTTTTTTTAACATTTTATCAGAATGTATAAATTCTAGATGCATGCATATTTTACCAAAAATTTTGAAACAACAAATTTTACATTTAAAAAGGGCATTTGAAAGCTTCAGTTAGGCAATTTGGATTTGCAATCAATTGATATTTTCACTCTATATTTTTAAGCAAACAAAATTGAATAAGTTAACTTAAAGAACCTAAAATTGAATTCATTAAAAATTAAAAAGAGATAAAGATTGGTTTCTTTTTATAATGAATATTTAAAAACAATTTTGGATTTCAAAACCCCACAATAGTTTTGTAGTACAAATGTCATCAATTTAAGATTACATTTTGAAAATAAATTTGGACAAGAAAAAATTAGATTTTTTTTTTCTTGCTCAAATGTTTAAAAAATCATTCTAAAAGTCAAAATTAGCTTTGGGGAACTGAAAAGCCTTTCAACTATGTCTTTTAACTAATAAATATTCTACTTGAAGCCATTGAATTTTTAAATTTTGGAGTCTTTGACCATGTAGTAAAACATCAAAGTCCTCACCCTTGTAGTCTAAAATGACCCTAAACTTCTAGATGATGGTTCGATACTTGGTGGTGACAAGTGGTTTATCTTTCATGAAAGATTCTATCTCTTCCTTATATAAAACCCTCACAAATCCCAATATGTTGTTCAACATACTTGTGTCCAAAAAAATCTTCTTCTTGAGATGCTTCATTATGCCATTGAAAATGACTGAAATTTTTATTTTTTGTTTTTTCAAAGATTAATTTACTGTCTTACTCCATGTCTTCTACATACTCTAAAATTTTCAAAAAAATTTGTGAAAATTTGAAAATAGAGTGAATTTTGAAAAGAAAACAAAGCAAATTCATATCCAATAAGCACAAAAAATCTGAAGAATTACTATAGGTGAATATTATAGAGTAGAACATAATAGTATAAACCAAATTTTTATATCACTCTATAATTAGAAACTTAGAAGAACATGACAATGGGCCTTAAGTTCAAATGGCTATAATATACATAATTTTAGGAATATTACAAAATTTTATATTAGAATTAAAAATTGGACTTAATAAACTTTGTTTTCTTAGATGGGCTCAAATTAAAAAATCATTAGAAGATTTTTAGGGCCTCTAGATGCCTACGAGTTATCACAGCCTTCGAACGCAGAAAACAGGTTCAATGCAGCGGTCTGACATGGCCGAGCCCTTGCCATGTCATTGACCCAATTTTTTATTTTTTATTTTTATTTTTCATTTTTTTTTGCATTTGGAGACTAAATTTTTTATTTTTTAATGAAATTTTTTTTTTGACAGTGGGCCGTTTCCCTCACTGCGGGGAATAGCTGCGGGGGAATAGGTCCGAAACAGGCTTTTGGGACCCCCCCAAATTCTTCTAATAGATCATTTTAGATTTAAAGTTCAAAATTCACATTAAGAGCAAAAGAAGTAGGTGTTGTCAAATACCGACTAAAGAGGCATCTTTTGTGATCTACAATTTTAGCATCTTCATCTCTAAAAATTCTATAGTTCATCAATTAGGACTTTCCACCAACCAAATTTTTCTTGGGCAATTTTTTGCCAAATTCTTATACAATGTTGGCATTAGTTCCTTAAATACTAAGAGAAACATTTGTAAAAATGGAAGAAATTGCCGAAACCTTTTCCAAAAAAATGCTAATTTTGCCAATATTTCAATGAAAGCTAATAATTATAGATGATTTTGTAGATGAATGTCCACATGTAGATGATTCTATTAATTTTTTCCTTCCTTGCATACACTTCAAGGTGCAAGTCGCTCTACCAACAAAAAAACAGAAAAAATTGGTCGGTTTCTACTACCTAATGATGCATAAATATTAAAAAAAAACTCCAAACAAAAAATGACATGAAAATCATCCCTTTTTTCAATTAGATCAATTGAATGTATGTATGTTTAATGACTCATTCACATTTCAAGTTTAATGTAGGGATTGCAAAGCCCAATGATGTGAACACATCCCATTAACAAAGTGTTATAAAAAATAACATAAGGCAACCTACACCTAATTTCAAATGCTTTCTAAAACCAACCAATCTAGATTCTTGTAGGTGATTGCAAGAAAAAATTGTCCTTTTGGGCTCAAAATGGCCTTATTACTAGAGTATTATGACTTTTGGAATAAATTTTTTTTAATACAATAAAATATGGATAATTTGTAAAGCATTCATAATAGTACATGTGAAAAAATTCAGACCTAGAAAAATTTATCTCTAAAAGTTATATACAACAAAAGAAGCCTAGAAAAATGCAAGAAAATAGATGCTTTTGAATTTGATTTTTAGAAAATAGTAAGAAAATTCAGGGGAAAAAATCAATTTTTCTAATCTTTTTTCTAATCTTTTTTCTAATCTCATATGAACAAAAAATTTGTCATAAAAAATTTTCCCCTCTTCATAGTGCTGTGCAAACAATGTCCATTTTCAACACATGTGTAGCCCTTATACTGGGTTCATTGCCAAAAATCTCATCAAATGTATCTAAAATGTTAGCCCACCTACAACAATTTGAAACCCTAGCTTTATAATCACATTTCTAGTCCTCAAATAGGATTGAAACCCCCCAAAATAGATAAAGTAGACACCCAATTAGGGCCACCTTAAAAATAGTAAATTTTTTTTTAAATTGAAAAAATTACAGAATGTTTAGATCAACAACACGCACCTCTCCTCCAAATTTAAGCTAAAACGGACTTAAAGCGCAAAAGTTATGAGGAAAAAACACCTCTATGGAGATTGAGGGGACACACAAAAAGGACAATTGTTTCTTGCAATCATCCTTGCTTAAAATGTACTCCCACTATTCATGAGAGTCTATGGTTGGTTTTTGAAATACCCATTTTTAAAATTTTTAAAATTTTTAGTTTATTCATACAATGTCCAAAAAATACATTCTAAAAGAAGCTAAAAAATCCTTTTGACTACCAACAAGACCCCACAAATTAAAGTTTTTCAACATGATAATGGAAAGCACATTGAATTGCTCATTTGTGCAATTTTAGGTGTAGTTATCTTAACCCTCAAAGGACAAGTTGGTGTCCATGGAAATCATCCCTTTTGCTACGATGTGAATCATTGGCTTAAGAAAATGAAAAAAACTCATTGAAAGTCAAACTACTATACAAAACCTCCCCTTTTTACATAAAATTCAAAGGATGAGTATTGTTGCACTTCTATCTTACATAGAAGGATTCTTTCTCATTCATCCTAAAAAAATAGCCATGGTGTCATTTGAAAGATAATAAAAATCATCCAGTTCTTACTATTCAACTATATTCTCGTTGTGCCTACCGTCAGGATTCATTTCGGGATTTAGAAATGAGTATGCATTGAAGTCCGTCCACAATGCCAATGAATCCCACATGCTCCATCTTTCATATTTTCCTCCGTTTTTTCCCTGTCTAGCCCTTGAATGTCAAAGCGGATGGTTTGTATCTCATGGATGATAAGGAATGATCTAATGGTATAGGATAGAAGAGCAACTATTCATCTTCAAAATTTGTTTTGGAAAGGGAAGATCTTTTACATTAGTTTGACTTGCAATGACCACTTTTACAATTTTGCAAACTAGTGACTAGTGGTTCACATGGTAATAGAAAAGGATGATTTCGAGGGTCACCCCTTCAGCATTTAGATAAGATTGGGGATTGGTGCCATGCTTTTGATTTCATGTTCAACTTGGATTCTTTCTTTTCCATTTCACACGGCAGGTGTTCTTCATTCACTAGCTTATTTCACTTCTTGTGCTCCGCCTTTTCTCCCCCGTTCCACCGTTTCTAGATACCTTACTCTGTGCGCGAGTGTGTGTCTGTCTGTGATCTAAAAACAGGTTGCACGGGTTTCACGAAGTGCTGAGGGAATAGTGAAAAGTGCAGGCAAAAGGACCTCAAAAGAGGGAGGGAAGCAGAGATTTTATGAGCTGGGGTGCAGATTGTGTGGCATGGGCAAAAGCACGGATATTTACGTTCCATTACTTAAACTTTTCTTCATGGCTCTCACTTGGGCCTGTCGCCAATTCCAGGACCATTCGGCTATTCGGGCCACCAAGAGCATCAGAGATCGGAGCGTGCCCACTGGGCTTGAAAAGCTGAGGAACCTCTTAGCAGCAGCATCACCACCAATGGCACTCTAATTGCACTCTAATTGCATCACAAAGTGGCAAGACACTTTTACTAACTTGTGAGCAGAGATGTGGTGGTGCATTGAAGACCTTAGGCTCCACATCAACCACCCCTTAAATTTCTTGCTAAAGTTCTTCCCCTCTCATGCTCCTCATTAGCCTCCACATCTTCCTTTAAGGCCGCAGTCAAAGTAGAATGATTTGGTTAGCATGAGTATAAAATTGCATGCTACAAAGGCCTTCTCTTGCCAAGCAAATGTGGGAGTGTTAGGAGGAACAACAAAACTTGAACTGTGAAGGGGTACTAGTGTAGAGCTGTTCGGCTTTGGATAAGCTCGGCAAGCTTGGAGTAGTGTTCTTGAGGTCACTCATGATGCCTAGTGGTGATGCTCTTAGTAATATAAGATTTGCAATGTGAGTTGGCATTTGGACTTGAAAACAAAGCTCGTTTTGCAAGCTAGTGCATGGCTTGATAATGGCTTGCCTCAATTGATTGGTGGCATTTTACTCGGCAAGAATGGAGAAGGGGTGGTTCATCTTCTTTTCAATGTGATCATGATTAGGGTGGTGATACTCTCACCATAGGATTTGATGGCTCAATTTGAATATTGAATGATTAATGAACCGATGGCTCAACCAAATAATCAACCACCAATCAATTGAAATAGGTTGTATTCAAGCAAAGTCAAACTTGCAAAATGAGCCTTATTTTCAAGCCTAATTGCCTTCTCGCCTTACAAAGTAGATTATCTCTTAATATGTCATCCACTTTGCAAAGTAGGTGGGCATGCTTTAAAACACTACATGGGATAAATTACCTCCATTACGTGTAGAATGACTAGTGCAATATGATACCACTATCCAAAAAATGTGGGAATTAATTTTGGTGGTAGACAATAATAAGAAACAATGTTGCACTTGAAAAAATAATTTTCACATTTTATATGATAAAATTTTTTTTAGAAGGATGTTGCCTTGGGCTCCCTATGAAAGATTGGAGATATGTCAATCAACATCAAAAAAATAGCTATTGTAGGGCTCCTACCAACCAAGGCTTTTTTTCATTTTTTATGGGGTGCCAAAGTGGCAATATGAAATTTTATATTGGTGCTCCAAATTTCAACATTCCTCTACATATTGGAGAGAAAATTTCACATTATCACATATGTCATGTCTATAATTATATTTTCATCTACAATTTGGTGATTTCATCCAAGTTTTTTTGGTAATTTGAAAGTTTATGGCAAAAAACTTCATGTTATTTTGCCATTTTTTAGCCAAATTATTTTCTTTGGTGTAATTTGGTACTAGAAAACCAAAAAAAGCCTTGCTACTAACCCATGCTTGAACTAACCCCTAAAAGATCAAGGCCTTTTTGGACCCACAACACTCAAAACTGCCATTTCTAAAGCAAAGGGTAAAAAAACTTCATTGTATGATATCTGCATTTAAAGTGGGAAAAACAAGTTATTTTAGCACATTATGGGATTAGATTTTTTGACTTTGAAAATTTTTAACTTTAATTTTTTGCACTATAGAGTTTTGAGCTTTAAATCTTTAAAGTATGAAATTGAGTCAAGAGTATTGTACTTTGAGGTCAATTTGTCATAGCCAATTTGAAATCATTTCTTTTTCAAGAAAATCCCCTTCGTTAGTAGCTTCTAGAATTTAAAAAAATTCATTATGGAGCAAGAAGAATATTTCATTCACTTTATAGGTAGAGACCTCCAACTTTATAGTCATGTAGACATGTGTGGTTTGGTAGCTTGAATTTTGGAATTCTTCAAATTCATAGTTAGTTTTCAAGCACTAGGCACGCCAATCTTTAGAATGCTAATCACCATAACAATTCCTAACTGAAAAATCATGATAAAGACTTATTTAGACCTTTGCTATCAATGTTTTTGTCTTTCCATTATAAGTACCAAAATGAGATTTTATTTTACATTGGCTAGCAATCCATCTTCAAACCTAGACATGAAATTGATGCTTGTTAAATTGAAGGACTAGAACTAATACTAGTACACAATTTAAAATCATGGATTTTTTTACATTTATAAAGCAATCACCTTGTTATTTTTATTGTTTTTCATTTTTCATGGGATTTTTTTTCTAAGATTCAAATTATTTTCATCAATATTTTCTACACTTTTCAAATATATCATGATAGAATTTCTAAAAATTTCATCGTAGGCCATATTCATTTATTTTATTTTATAACAAATCAGATCGGAGCATAGGGTATAGGAAAAATTCAAAATATTAAAAAAACTTAACATTTGTTCTTCAAAAAATTCTTAAGTAGAAGTAGGTACAAGATAGAAGGAAAATTTTAATTATTAGTATTTATAAAATAGAATGAAAAGGCACTAATCCCAATGGTGAGATTTTTCTAGCAAGAAACTAAACCATTTGGAACTCTTTTTTTTGGAAAAATTGTAAAAATTTCATTCAAAAATGAATCTTACAAGTTATTTTTTCAAATAAGATGCTCTAATTGCCCCCAAAACAAGGTTGTCCATAACTTTCTCTTGAAAAATCCAAATGGAATGAATCATAGCTTTACATATATACAAAAATATAATATATGAGAAAAAAAAAATGAAAAATTTTGAAAATTGAAAATTCTGAAAATGAAAAATTCTAAAAATGAAAAATTTTGAAAATGAAAAGTTTTGAAAATGAAAAAATCTTGAAAATCAAAATTTTGAAAATGAAAAATTTTCAAAATTTTAAACTTCAGAAATTTTAAACTTCAAAAATTTTAAACTTTAAAAATTTTTAAATTAAAATTTTTTTTGTTGCCTCCCGTCTCCTGTTTGGCTATTTTGAGCTTATTTGGGCATAACTTCTGTTCCTAAGTACTAATTTTAAAAGAAATTATATTCCCATGAAGCTAACTAATTTTTCTATCTTCAAAAAAAGTCTCAAGAAATAAGGAAAAAATTTCAGCCCGTAGGTACCTGCCCAAAATCCCATTTTTCCCTTGAAAGGACAATAGTCCTTTAGGGGCTAATAAGTCCGAGTTCAAAATGATTTCAATACTAATTGCATATCTTTGTTGACAAAATGAAATGATTTGCATTGATTTGAGGCTAACTCAAAGTGAATTAATGTCAAAGTGTACTTAAGACATAGATTTTGCCCATTCTAGACACAAATGTATCTGCATTTTGTACAATTAGCTCTCTAAAAGTAAGCAATTTTTTCCTTCATTTACTATTTTCAAATACAAACAATATGGAATTGAACTTTTCTAAATATCTAAAATGGGATTTTAGTTTGGAATAGGATATTCTACCTTACTACTAGTACATATGGTGGTGATATTTAGTATTTGCAATAATAATTATAAACTCTAATTATCATAAAATGTCAACAACACTTTCTGTGTTACCAATACTAAATATCAACATAAATACAATTCATCGACTATAATTGTACTTTTTAATAGTAATCATATTGACAAGTAATGCACTAAATGTCAAAAATAACACTATTGTTACCAACATTGAATGTCAATTTGAACATTATTTATCAACTAAATGAGGATTAGAGTGAATCTAGTAGAAAGGTAAATAAGACCAATTGCAACATAATGCTAAATATCATTATTAGTGTAGATGGAAGTTGTGAGTGTGGATTAACTAGATTCAAATGGTTCCAAACTAGACACTTATCCATTAATCTTTTAGGTCCTAAGCAATCAAAATCAGTTCCCTTTGTGTAAAAAACAAAGTAATTTTTAAAATGAAAAGAAATAGGAGTGCATTAGAAAATCTAGGTTACAAATTTTTTTTGACAAAAAGAAAATTGAAACAATCAAATCTAAAAAAATATAATTGTATACAACAATTACGTGCATTTTTACAATGACTTGTCTTACTATATAATATAAAGAAAGAAGTACAAAAGATGCAATGTTTTTACATCTTAAATAGCATTAGCAACTTTGAGGGGGGAAAGCCAATATACATATGGCAAAAGTAGATAGACACTTTGTACAAGTGGAAAGGTCACCAAAAATAAAACACTATATAAAATGATGTATAGCAATGTTTTAAATACTTTATGGTTATTGAATTTTTTTGAAAGGCTTGTGTAATTTTTGGCAGTTTTCAATTTTTTGATGAAACAAACAATAATAATTTGGAGGGGGGGTTGGATCAATTATATGCATCATGAACTTTAGTCTTCAAAATACCAAACCTAAAAATGCATAATATAGCTATAAAATATAAAATTGAACACATGATTGTCTATTTCAACAAATATTTCAAATGCAAGGGCACTTGATATAATAATGGTCTATATTGCAACATATATTCTTTCTACAATGGCTAATGTTATCCCATGCTCTTTATTCCAAAAAAAATTTCAAATATTGTAAGAACATCATTTGCATGTTTTTCAAATTGTTGATATTTTAATTTCTGTAAATGTCAATTTCTTCAATATTTTGTATACAACAATTTGAAATGATCTATACCAACATGCGAAGGCACAAAAAGTTTTTTTGAAGTTATAAGAAAGAATTGACAAAAGATAAAGTAATTCCAAATCATGGTCAATGAAACAGAGTTTTAGACATGGCTAACTTTGAAATTAATTTTCTTTCAAACAACAAATAATTTTTTCTTATAACTTCCAAAGTAACGTGTGGTATATTGCATACTACAACTTCCATGTATCTAACTTCAAACTTCATGCATTGATGGTTATAGTATGGTTGTTCAAATAAAACCATTTCAAATTTGTATTTAGTTTTGGAGTCACTGTAGACTTCATAATTTGAAATTTTTACATGAATTCTACAAGATGATTGTTAATAATGTCAATTTTATAAAAATTTGAGATATTTTATTACTTTGGCATGGTTTAGGACTTCAAGTTGCATGGCCCAAAACCCAAATCTATTTATTTTTAATTTGTGGCTTAAAATTTGACCTTTTTGAAGCTATAAGTCACAATTTTTGGCTATTGGAATATTTCCAATTTAATGAAATTGATGTGATCTATATGAGAAGCTTTGTTTCAAGGGGAATGCACGGTTGAGTGGCTCACTAACGACCATATAGAAGTTCATATTTTGGTGAATTTTTGGTACATTGAATGAGTTAATGGATGTTCATTTATTGACATGTTCATCTATTAAATTTTCAACATCAAGCCTACCTAAAGATTTCTTTTCCATATGGGTTTCTTAAAACAAAAATAAGAAAACACCTTTTTTTGAACCTTATATGAACTTTGGAAAAAGAGGCTGAAAGTCATCAAATGCTTTAAAAGTCCATAAGTACTCTTTTACAAATGATTCTACTTAAAAGGAAATGAATTCTAGGCCTTTAAACCTAAAACACAACACATGGTAAGTTGGTATTCTAATAATAGATTCTTTTTCATTATTAACAAACCCCCCAAAAGATTTTGTGCATAGGGGGAATGTCACAAAATCAAATTTTCGAAGTCTCTAACTACTATAATTTAAGATGAACTTTAGAAAAATCAAGTACAATCTTCAACATTATCTATCTATCTACAATTTTACTTTCAAAAACGTAAATTTACTATGTTTATTTCATCTTACAATACAAATACCTCTTGAAAATAGGAGTGACATGAAAAGTGAGCCACCCAACCATGCATTCACCCTTCACATCATTTTGATATATATTGCAAAAGCTACAAGTTTAAAAAAAATTCAATGTTAATCAATGCAAGCATTTAAAAAATTATTCTAAAACAATATCAAAGAATTTTATTTTATTTTTTAGACTGATGCATATACAAAAACATTCTAACCATTTAAGTTTGAATAACAAGATGAAAGTTATGGGAGTTTAATTTTGTGGGCAATGAATGTAGAAAAAACATTTAAACAACAAATGTGAAAACCTTTCTTGAAATAAATTTAGAAAATTTCCAAATAAAAAGTAATTTGTAGAATATGTTCATGAATAGAACATTCTTAGCATTCAAATTTACAATTTGTCAATTTTTGTCGAAGTTACAAGCAATTTAGTTTTTTCTTTCATCTGGTACTACCTTGACACCTACTTTATAATATTCTTGAAGATGAATTCATATGAAAGTTCTTTTGATTAATTTTTTTCATATATTTTCAAGTCATTTTTCAAACATCTTGAGAAAACTACACAAATTATGTACCATACCCAAAAATATTGAAAGATAGACAATTTCTCCTCTTGGATCTGCTATAAAAAATTACTTTTTTTTCATTGAACTTGCATAGGGTGGGGATTTACTTCAGAGAGTGAAAAGACAAACTTCAACAAGTTAACTATAGGATCCTACACAGTTGGATTTGTTAAAGAATAAATATAAATGAAGATTCTAGCCTTGCTGAAAATATAGTGTACCAAAATGGAACTTGGAGTCTGCACATTTTTGGTAAGAATCTCTAGATGTGGAATTTAGAATCTTGGCACAATTAGTTGCAGTTACTTTACAGGGGGGATTGGTTACACTGAGGATTCTTGGAAGGCCCCCGGGGAGATCGAAACATTCCAATTTGGTATTCCTATCCTGGAGTATTACTTCGTGCTAATCACGGGACAATTAACAGGAACTTCACTTGTCTGTGAATTAAGCTTTAGGGATTCTCCAATGGATTCTCGAAGTACAACATGCAGGAATACCTGCTCTTGAATTTGAGATGCCATTCCAGGAAATCCTCACATTTGGCAATGAAATTTCAAGAGCTTGGCAGAGGCTACAACCGATGTAATTCAGAGATTTCCAGCTGAAACAGAAATCTCATACCTATACTCTTCCTAGATTTTAGAGCTCAAGATTCCATTTAGTCGATCACATGAAACCATCTATTCTAAGACCTTGAACGTTCGTGCAAAAAATCGTAAGCACGTTTGCAATCAATTTGTTTGAGGTTGCAAAGTTTGCAACTGACTTAGTTATAATTTTACAAAAACAAGCTTCACAGGAATCGAGAATTTCCGCAACAAGCTTCAACAACGGCTATCTAGAAAACACTGACTGTTTTATGACAGGGCGTAAATTCTAATTGACGGTCCTAGTACACCATAGAAAATACGCACCCCCACTATGCTAAACTGAAAGCTTGAGAATCTAATCTACCACATCATTCAACTGTCCACCCAGTCTCGAATGCCAACCAATCTGATGTAAACATCAAACCCTGGAAACTAGAAATTTAAGAAAAGAATTGGATACTAGTACTGCTTTCCAAACCAAACATGACCTTCTCTTCCAACCATGCCATAACACAATGAGCGCGTCTACATCTTCCCTTCCACAGCGGCATCCTCGGGATTCTCATAAGTCTTGGCCGGCTCAGGTGGCGACTTACTCTCTGAGCTTGCCGTATTGACCCCCTTGTCTCCATATCTCACCCTCTGGTACCCCATCACTCCCCAATCCCAGAGATGCAACAAAATATACGTGCTAATCCCTCCAATCAACCCATACGCAATGGAGTACGTCAACGGCATGACTATAATGGTGATAAACGCCGGCACGCCTTCTCTCAGATCCTCCCAGTTGATTTCCACCACGGACTTGATCATCATGACGCCCACTAGCACGAGTGCCGGTCCGACTGCCCACGGCGGAATGGACGCCAGGAGAGGGGTAAAAAAGAGACTGAGGAAGAAGTAGCAGGAGACGGTGATGGCGGTGAGGCCTGTGCGACCGCCTTCCTTGATTCCAGTGGAGGATTCGATGAATGTGGTGACTGGGGAGCTGCCGAGTAAGGAGCCGGCGCAGATGGCAGTGGCGTCGCTCATGAAGGCGAAGTACTGGCCAGGAAAGTTGCCCTGCGCGTCCACGAAACCAGCGAACTTCGCCATGGAGAAGAGAGTGCCGGTGGTGTCGAGGATGTCGATGTAGAGGAAGGTGATGAGAGCGACCCAAAGATCGCCCTCGTTGAACTGGGAGAAGCTTAGCACGCCCGCGGTCTTTTGGATCTTGTGCACGTCCACCACGTTTTTGAAGTAATCGAAGGCGGCGTCGCCGTCAGGTGTGTCGGGGAAGTATGTCACCTGAGTATGGATAGCACTTTTGTTAGGAAATCTCGCCATATTCGACGAAATGAAATTTTTTTAAGAAATTGGTACCGACGGGCTCTCTTCCAGTCGCCTATCTCGAACCTTAGCTTAATCAATTTCCTACAATTCATGGTACTTGACTGTTGGAATTTTGCCGCAACGCCATTTTTAAGAATATGAAGAGCATTAGTACTAAAGACACTAAATTGCCGATCTATGCCAAAGTCGTGCCAGTGCCAAATGTTGGGGATGTCAGTGATGAAAGTTCACCTTTGTGTGACGGAACCATGAAATTACAGTGACGAAGACAATGCCATAGATCATAGCGCCCTTGATGTTCTTGATCAGTGCATAAGCGATCATGAGAAAACCCACAGCCGCAAGCCAGAACGTGGGGTCTTCCATGCGACCCTTCGTGCACATGATGGCCGCAGATGCTGATGCACCTGAGAATCATTGACAAACATGGGTGAATTGTGAGAAATCTGGACAAAAACATACCAGAATCGCCATACCCGTTAAAATGGTACAAATTTCAGGAAATTGGAGCTCAAATCTATGCCCACCCTGGCCTAGAACTTAGGGCTCTGCGTTCTTCAAGGGTCCCAGTTTCGGCGCTTTGAGTTAAAACGCGCCATATTATCGGCTATGACCATTCAAAACTCTGTCCTGTCATGGTTTCTAAAGAAGCAAGAAAATTTTCAAAACTAAAAAGGAGATCGATCGATGGATCCCCACCTGGCATGAGCTCCATGGTGCCATTGACGTTGATAACTGGCGCCAGCGATACCCGATTCTCCCTCGGGCAAGCGCCGAGCGTCACCAGCGTGGCACCCTCAAACGCCACCAGACCCACGCCCTCACTCGCTTGCAAGCCGATAAACGCCAGAAACAGCCCAATTCCCGCTGACGTCGAGATTCGCACGGGTCGTGGGATGAGCTTCGCGATCTTGGTTCGGAGCCCGAGCGCCGCGATGAGCAGAAAGATGAGTCCCTCGATGAGCACGGCCGCGAGCGCCGACTGGTACTTAATAGACCCAGAGCCATGAAACCCCACCACTGTATAAGCGAAGTAGGCGTTTGTACCCATCCCTGGCGCCAATGCGAGCGGCAGATTGGCAAAAAAACCCATAATGAAACAAGCGATGAGCGCAGACGCCGCCGTGGCGATGATGAGATCTTTTCGCACAGTCGACAGGCAGTCTTGGTAGCCGGGGTTCACCGGGGAGAATTTGCAGGAGGGAGTGGGGTCCTGCATCACGAAGCCATTCGCGACGCAGGAAGTGGCGTCCGGGAAGGCAGTGTTGCTGCACAAGGGGATGCAGTCGTTCACGGTGCAAGGGCCGCCGGAGTCCGTGAGAATGCTTGCGTTCACGGCTAGAATGTAAGCCATGGTCAGAAACGTGGCGGTGCCTGCGCGAATCTCTTGCGTGAAGTAGGAGTTGCGCTCCTCCAGCTTGAAGTACTTGCCGAACTTGCTGGCGCCCACCTTCGCGTTCAGGGTCTCAATATGCTTGTTGTAGGACCGGCCTGCGCGCCGAAAGACGCTCGCCATGGCTGGGAATGTTTAGGGGTTGGCGGCTTGGTGCACTGGTTACTCGCTGCTCACCTGCGATTTCAGAGATTCACATTGTCAGACACAAACTCCGCAGATGAGAACGAACGTAACATTCAAGCCCTCGTCCCCCCTTCTTCTCTCTCTCTGGTGAAAAAAATTGTAACCGTCGTCTGCTAGTTCTCTTCAGGTTCCAGTCGAATATTTGTCGACACTAAAGCCGAAGAAACATACTGCTGTCCTCGAGCCTCTCAAGGATGTACGTCACAGGACAGTCAGCAGTATGTGCTTTAACAGTCCCCTACAAGCCTAGAATTCTTTCATACTGCCAATCAGTACCAAGATCACGCGATTTTCTCGGTGTGCAGATTCAAACGACCCTCACCATTACTCAACACGTCCAGAAGATTTCCTGCAGTATTTGCAGAAAATCCTGAAACTTACGTGACTATGGTTTCACAATTAATACGGTACTTTGAGACCGCAGCATGCAAACCGAAAGTCATCGACTTCAAGCTCCACTTAATTAGAGCATAACACCTTCTACAAAACATTGCTGATTTCCTTTCAGTTTGCGTCGAAGGACACCAACGCATACTAGACCAAAAATTCTTACACGTACAAAAACTCTCAACTTTAAATTTCCATTATCCAAACAGGCCATGAACCAAATTAAATACCAACAGCAAGAAGTCAGAGCTCGTCGACGATAACCATCACGAACTCCACCCACGCAACCCTACAGCCCTCACGCAAACCAACCCCGTCAAGAAACCCCAAAACACATACAGTACATCGATTCCAAAGAGCTAGCGTCACGTCGACGACGAACCCTGCTAACTCTGTCAGTTCGATCAGCTGCCCAGACTGGTGAGAACCATCGACTCACCTGAAGCCCTCCCTGAATCTGCACACGGACATGCATGCACGTCACCAGTTCACCACAGACTCTCTTGGGCTGCAGATTCCGTCACCAGCTTGTGGCCAACTCGTGCAGAAACCAACGGATCGCCGATAAGTTACGGCAACCGAATGAAGGGAAGTCCGGGTTTAGGGACTGGCGTCCGACCGGCAGTCGGGGGGTCTTGTTCTCATTTCGTCGTGGACTGGGAAAGTGGGGAATCTGGAGAGCGGAGGCCGCGGCAGGAATACTGGGGTTACATCACATTTATAGACGGGAGGGGGTCTGCCAGGAAGTGGGAACCAATTGCTGGCCTGGGTGGAGTACTGGAGCTGCCCACTTAGGAAATCCGGGGTTTAGGGAGATCCTTTTCCCACTGCAGGGGAGGGAAGGCTGGCTTGGTGCAACATGGAGTCACGGAGGCCGGGGGGCTTTAGGATCCCTGTCAAAAGATCTCCGCAGTGTCCGGGGAGAAATTCACCCAACCATGGGCGGGCTCAGCCAAATATCTCATTTGGGCGTGGATTACCGTACGTGAAGGATTCGAAATTGAATTTCCACATCATATTCTCAAAAGTTCATGTCACCGCAAAACATTCACAAGATGACACATGGCACTTTTTAATATAGAGATGACTTGATTTATGTTGAATCTCACCTTCACATAGGGTACTTTTACATTAAGAAAAATGGAAAAGAAGAAGGAAGAAGGGTAAGAGCATCCTCAATGTTGTACCAGTAACTAAGCACTACAAGATAGTGGTATCTGCCGTTTGCATTCATAACCCCTTTTTTTTAATTGTCTCTCTTTACGTTGTATGCATCTCAAATTGGACAAAATGGTACTTGAAACCCTGAATGACTTGGTTCAAAACAATGCGAGAGTTACTGACATGGTAGCACGAGGTGAAACAGATGGTTTCACTAGCAAAGTTATTTTCTGTTCATGCCCTTTGAGACTCCATCGTTGCCATAATACTTATGTACCAAGGAAACCAAAGAGTGACGAGGCACTTAGAAGGCACAAAAAAAGACCAATAACTTCTTTGTTGTGCAAGATCCAAGAAGTGTTGTACTCAGGAAGATAACATGGAAAGTACCATTAGCATTGGACAAGTTTTTGTTGCAATTTTGGGACCCACACAAAACTTATTGTTGTTGTGTCTTTTTGCAAGCTAGATTGAGGATGCTTATTGGTGTTGTTCTTCATTTGGTTCTTAGTCCATTTGTCAAGCTCTGAAAGTATTGCCAAGTGTGATTTTGATTGTTCTTTTATTATTAATGTCAATTAGATGAACAAAAAAGTGGTCATAATCAGTTGTTGACTTTTCAACAATAACATGGCACCATCTCATTGGCAATCCATCACAATTGCCATTACAAGTTGCAATTCGTAACCTTCTTCTTTTTCAACTTATGTCCTACACCCTTAGATCATGAAGATCAAAGGTTGTGATTGAAAGATGTACAACCGGTTATATTAGAGCTTGTTTTGTGTTAAAGCTTGTTATGGTCTATTAATTGTAATGCATGTCAATTGGACGATGTATTGTAGACCACTGTAGCTTCTTTGATCAAATATGTGTGTGCTAATTCAGGAATTCGAGTAAATAATAAATATAGATTGAAATTAAGTAAGCTAGTGATTGGCTCTATTCATAATATACTATTTTATATGTCTATTTGACCGTGAGAGTGTTTTTAGTATTCAATATTGCCAATGATTGGCATAGTTGGTATTTGGGACAAGTAACTAATGCTTGACATCAATTACTTTGTTATTCAATTTATTGGTTTAGGAAAAAGATTTCATAGGGGGAGATTTGAGGGTAATAACAGCCTGTTTCAAACTTGTTCCCCACATTATTCCTTCGCAGCAAACGGAATGGTTGTTTGTTAAAAATAAATAAAAATGCAAAAATTTAAATTTAAATAAAAATGCAAAAAATGCAAAAAAAGTTGAAATATTTTTTAAATTTTTTTTGAAAAATGATGGAGCACAATCTTGGCTACATTAGATTGCATTATTGGCTAAATTCCCAGCATTTTCAGGGTTGGGGAACCCATAGGCTTCCAATGCCTTCAAAAATCTTCTAATGGTGGTTTACAGTTAAGTTTTACTAATGATTATATGGTATCAATTGGAAAACAATTTAATTGTTTGGAGTTTGAATTTTGTCTAATTGCCTACTTGTGTTTGGAAGTTGTTGCTGCTCTACTCAAATCTATGAGAGAGTTTTGAATCAAGAAGTTTATACCAATGATTGGTTATACAAACCTTTGATTAAAAATAAATTTGAGTGGATCCAATTCTTAAAGTCAAGTCAACTACAAAAAAAATTGGAAGAAGTTAAGTTAGAGATTGGTGACTTTTCAGAAATTGTGATCAAATTGATAGTGAATAGTTGAGCTAAATCAATCGGTAAAAGAAATTTCTATTTGTGAGTAATTGGAAAAGTCAACCAACTTATGATAGAATTGTCTATACAAAGTTGAAGCTGAAAGTTGGTGATGTTTTTTGTTCTTGTATCAATCCATTAGTTCATTTAAGGTTATGTTGTATTTGCTATTTTACTTTGAAAAATTAAGTAGCCAAAGCTACAGTCATTGTGAAGTTATACAGATACTTATTAATATGGCAAAAATCTTAAATTATATATTTGAAGTTGTGTGAATGGTGATTACAAATTTATCTTAAAGTTTGATGGATAAATTGTTATATAGATGAATATGTTGAGCACCTTAGGTATATTTGGAAAATTGTCTTAATTGTATTTGGATATTTGTTTAGTTGTTGTTGGTAGTTGAGATGTCAAATAGTCAATCAAATGAAGTGTGAGTAATAGAATAATGTGAAGTTTTGATTAGTAAACCTGGAATTAGAACAAGATTGGTCAATTGAAATTTGACAAATTGACATTGATATTGAATGTTTGTGAACTGTTTATATTTTTTTAATAGGAATGAAATAGTAGAATACTAGAAATCAAACATTGTTTTAGTGATAAGTCTAATTGACCAAATAAAAAATTTATTTAGATTATGAGAGTCCAATTCATTGTCGTACTGCAAATGTAGACATTATGTAGAATATATATATATATATATTTCTTTTTCTTTTTCTTTTTCTTTTTTTCTTTTTTTTCTTTTTTTTTTAAAAAAAATTTAAAATTTTTAAAAAAAAATTTAAAATTTATTATTATTATTATTATTATTATTTTCACATCTTTTAGATAGGTTTAAATGTTTGTAACATTATAAAAAAATTAACATCATTTGAAGTGGCTTCAAGCTAACGCCTTCTCTCTGCCGATATAAACAACTGTATAGAGAAGGATTCACTTACAAGCTTCATCTCATTTGATATTGTTCTTCTTTGTTTTTTATTGAAATTATGTTATGTTGAAGTGGAGGGGATTTTCCGAGTCTCAAGATGAAGAATCTCAGCCGGAGTATAAGTTTGAATTTTTTTTATTGCAACTGCTAGATTAGCCACAACTGCCACTGAGTTTTTTTATTGTTACATGGGCGACTAAAAGATGAAGCTAGGCCATTTCAACCACCAAAACAACCTCGCGTGAAGAAACAATGGCACAGTCATCTTCAACATGACGCTCATGCATTGGTGATTTTGTTATAAATTTGATGTGTTGAACCCGGTAGTCGTGAAATCACATTTAAAGAATGTTTTGAAGATTTAAACAATGAACAATATTATTGCATGGTGAGGCTTATCGAAGGGAGTCGTAGTCACCAATGATGGTTAGAAGAGCTAGTCAATCATTTAACTAAAACGGATTGTGCCGATTATGTGGTTGCTATCGTCAAACGCATCTTCAAATTTGTACAAATGGAGTGATATTTCGATTGAAGTTCTAGTTTCTTACCTCTATTAAATATATATTAAGTTTTTAATTCTTCATTCCATAGTTGGAGTGATTTCCTACAATAATTTTGTATTTGTAAAGTAGTATGAAGAAAATATTCAAATAGTTTGCCTTCTAGGTAAACTTGAAGTGAATTTCTTTCAAAGTTAAAGATAAAGAAATAATTGTGGGCCAAATAAGTGCTCAATTATTGATGTCATAGCTTTAGGAGTGAGTTAAGAGTTCACCCCACTTGTTTATGTGGTTAAAATGGAGATAAGATGGAGAAAAAAATGAACACTATTCATTTTCTTTCATTGTGAATTTAGAAAGGACCTTGAATATTTAGATGCCCATTGTGTTGTGAGTTTGAAGAATTTTGAAATGAAATTTGCAAGAGTTGTGTATTATGCTGTGTAGTTTTTAAATTAATCTCATTTGCTTAATTTGAAGTTGTGAATCAAAAATTGTGCTTGTTTAAGTGGAAGGAGGTTTATTGCCTTTAAAATTAAAAAGTAAAGACCAACCGGCCATAAAAGATAGACATGTTCTTGATTTGCAATGAAATTTGGAAGAAGTGTAGAAAATTGTGTTAGTTTTTTTTAAAATAGTACTCATTTTATTTAGAGTTTGTATAAGAGAGTTGTAAGTATGAAAGTAAAGGAGGGTCTACTACCTTTTTCTTTTCAAGGCTGAAATTTTGGGCAGCCATAGAAGTTGAACAAAGTTTTAGAATTACTTGAAATTTAGAAGAAAAATAGAAGTTTACACAGGGTTGACAAGACAGTCGGACGTCCGGGACGTCCAAACGCGGACACTGTGTCCGCCCCGTCCGTCCGCCCCGCCCATTCGCCTTCCGACGGCGGGAGGGACGCTGCGTCCGCTGGCGTTCGTGCGGATGGACGTCCGGGTTACAGACGCCTTTTTCAGGTAGACGTAGAGATTCGTCAACCCTGAGTTTATATTAGTTTTTTTAAAAACTATCATTCATTTTATTTGGAGCTGTGAAACAATGGCAACACTCATTCAAAGTTCAACTTAAGAATTGAAAGTTGAAGATTGGAGGAGGTTTTGAAGACATGTATATGTGTGTGTGTGTATGTGGCTTGTGGCTTTGTAAAATTTGTTGTTGCGGGCGGCTTGGATTACATCAACGCTAGCTTTATTTTGTATCATAGGTGACGAAGTGGGGTTAATTGCTTACATGGTCAAAACTAGGTGACGAAGTGAGGTTAATGGCTTAAATGGTCGAGATTTGCTTGTTCTTACGGTGAACCTTGGTTGTTAAAGCTGGTCACCGAGAGTTTGAAAATTTAGGAGCCAATCTTTCAAACGGTTCAACTCATGGTCTGGTCGTCCCATTTTATCCGTTCAAAGCCGTGGGGATCTTTTCACACACTTTAAACGTTACATCAATTTAGAGTCAGCCAATACATAATAGGTCAATGGATAGCAGTTTGACAATGATTCAAAAGATTCGACATTCAAATTCGAAGTAGGGTGAATCTACAAGTGATGAATTTTCTGGTTTTTTTATCATTTTACAACTTCCTTCAAACTCAAGCTATTTTTAGTCACAGCCAAAATCTCTGTGATTTCTTGAGGCAAACGCTCTTAATACGACACCGTGGAAAAAAGGACCAATTGACTTGTTAATAACTTAATGGAGGTGGAAAATGAAAGAACTTGAGACTAATTTACTAAAATTATATTAGGACAGGACCTCTATCTTTGTATATTTTTGCATATAAAGACAATTTGACAAGACCAAATTATGAATATATTTGCATCCCCACATAAGCCACTAGCAATTAGATTAGTTAAATAGATTGCTTGATCAATTGACAATAGATTGAAATTAAAAAAGTAATTAAAGAAAAAATAATTGCATGAATGAATGTAATTATATTGTTTATATTATATGATGGCATTTGATTAGGTCAATAATTGCATAACAGGGCATACAACAATTTGATCAACCTTGACTATTTGACCAACTCAGACAAATAAACATCAGAATCCTAGTATAAGATTAGGTGGCATATCTTGGGATCTACATATATTGGGCATAGATGGATTATTAGGAATTTAGGATAGGCTAAAAAATCCACATACACATTCCCTAAATAATAAATTAAATAAATCTTTATTCCTTAAATTATTAAAATAAATGATTTTCCTACATTGAAAGTGACCTTAGATACAAAACAATGGATAATTTGTCGTTACCCATTTAAAAGGACCACCACTAGGGGATTCCCTGGGTTTTGATTCCCATTCTTTTCCCACACTATACAATCTCAAGTAGAATTATAATTTTCAAATAAATTTGGAATTACAAATTTTATGAATAGAGTTGTGAATTTTTGAAGTGGTCTACTTTGAAATTACAAAACCATTTATAGGATTTGGATGAGTTTTGGAACATAATTGGGGTCAAATGTAGAATGATAAAATTATGCAATTGGTAGAAATGAACTAACATACCTTAAGCCTAATGGACCTAAAGATGGCAAATTTTGTCTTTGATGTCTTTATTAGAAAGTAAATTCTACAAAGAATCAACATGTTCCTTCCCTTGAGAAAAATCAATGAAAATTTGGATAAAATTTGTTAAATTTTTATCAAAAAAAATAGTAGACATGCCAATATTTGAATGTGAGTTATTAATGATGTATTATTTTATAGATAGACATGCATATATGGATGATTTCATCAATTGTTACCTCCTTTGTACGCCTTCCTAGGTGCACAAAACAAAACAAATTATTGAATGCAATATCCTATAGTTTAAATTATTAACTAGTTATTCTTTGACATACTTTAGGAATACTTTGCATATTTATTGAGAATACAAGTATGCCCTATGTCAGGTTAGATTGGCATAAAATTAAGCCATTTTTGTTGAAATGTGTTTCATGTCATCTTTTGATTGGTTTAAGATGCCTTTCAAAATCTAACATGGAAATTCAATTTGAGCACTTCCATATTGAATATGATTGCATTTTATGATAGTTATTTTGATTTTGGTTATTTGTCTCCTTTGGAACTACATCATTTATCCTATTAGTTTAAATTCCACTATATTATAAATTTTGGAATATAGCTATTGTAGCAATCAATAATATTTTTTGTTTATTGAAACAAAATAAAAGACAATTTCATAGTTGGAAAAATACTAGATATGAATAGAAAAATTAGTGATTTACTTCTAAAATTTTGAAAAAATAGAACTTGATTTTATAGTTTTTGATCAGCTAGCTTGTAGTGGTATTATTAACAATTTTTTTGGCTCACATTTCTTTTGATAAACACTATTTTCAATAAAAATTGAGAATAGTAATTTGCAAGAAAATTTTGAATTGGAATACATTTGCTATGATTTTTTGAAGGTTGCAAGTATTTTCTACATTTTTTTATAATCTTAACTAACCTCTTGGAAGAAGCCACATTTGGATTGCTAATACAGAACTCAAAGGTAGTCAGTTTCTAAAGTTGGGTAGTGGGTGTTGGAAGTCACTTGACTTCTATGCCTTTGGATATGTGGTTGTATAGATGATCCTACTTGGTATGAATCGTGATAGGAGGAATTGGAAATAGAGGCACAACTTCATCAACTCTAAGACTCTAACTAACTTCTATGCCACAATCACACACCACAATTTCGAAGCCAACCTCAAATCAATCCAAATCACTTATAGGAAGGGTTAAAAACATCATAAATTCCACTTATTCTCACCCAAAATGGTTGTGAGGCACATTTAGCCAAGTCTAAATTCAATGTAACACACCATGTTTAGCAAAAGCCTTTGTTGAATTGCAAAAGATCAAATGGCTACATTAAAAAAAAGATCATTTCTCCCTCTTCTATCTCCACTAAATCAACAACTACAACAAAACTATTAGTTCAAAGAAATCTAACTTCAACTACTTGCAAAAACTCACACTACAACATCACAACAAAAATTGCAAACTCTAAAGAAGCTTTGGCTCATGCTACCAATATCCTCCATAGATGGACCATTTCTTAGTGTCTTACCTCCCCTTCTAAGATCATAGACTTGATGGACATGCTTGATGGACAACATCTCTTGCCACTTCCCCTCCCTCCCAAACCATTAGCATTTTCACTAGTTCAATAAGGTTGGTACCACCACAAGTTATTTGTTCATAAACAACTACTCTTCTATAGCAAAATTGCCAACAATTTCATGTTGCTCAACTTAAAAAAGTTCATCATTTGTAGTCTAATTTAAACAAATCTTGAAAGTCATTAGCTCATACTTTAGAAGCAATAGAAAACATGTAGATGGCATTTGGATAATTCGCAATGTTGAAGGACAAAAAACTACATTTATGACTTCCCATAAGCACTTTTTACTTCTCTTTTCTCTAATTTGTCCACTACAATGTAGTACAAAGAAGAAATGTAGTGCATGATTTTTGTTTTCTCCCCCCTCTTTTCAAAAATATATTATCAATTTTGTTTTAGGTTGAAAAACTTATGAAATATCTAGCAATTGTTGCCAACAATGAAGATGTAAATTTATTTCAAAGTACTTGCATGTAATTTCAATGGTCTTTAATGTGAGCTTGCACGTTCTCAAAGAAAGGGTTTTATTAGTGCTCAGGAAGTCCCTCCTACTTGCCCTTTTGAATTGTTTGCTAAAAAGAAGAGGACAATGATGATGATGCCATGGCCCCAACAACCATTTGCCTCCCTCTCCTACTACTACAACAATTCCAGTTGCAATACATGACTCCACATTACTACCTTTACAACTTCTATAGACTACGGTAGTCCTACAATTTATCTTAATTTCCAACAAAGACAATAATGTTGCTAGCAATCCGTTATATGTGTATTGTAGCACCTATTATTTTGCCTTTTTTCCAATCCAAAATCCTCATTTGCAATAATAGCAAAGTATTCTTCAAATGAAAATCATTGCATAACAGACGTCTACGTTTGCCAAGACTTATCCTACAATCTTCATGCACCTAGCTATTCCCATCTCTCTCATGTATACAATCTCCCTCAAAGGACTTGCTTTCTTCTCAATTAACCAAGTTGAAAATTGCTTCACATGTTCCATCTCACCTTGAATTTGAAACACCTCCACATTACGAGGAATCCCAAATTGAAGACTCCTTCATTGACAATAGACAAAGCTAGTGCGCAACACATAGAGCAAAACTTAGTCCTCCCCTCACTCGTTTTCTATTTTCAAGGGTGATGGCAAAAATTAGTGGTTGACTTTTGGTGTCACATAGAGAGTGACAAAGTTGTTTTCCACTATAAATTTTAAAGGATTACCCCAATGAACTTGAAATTTTTATTAGAGATGTCTAACTTGATTGTTATCATTTAAAAAAAATCATTCTATTATTAAAAGTCAATTTTACTCATTTGTTATACTTTAAAGTTTAGGGTTTTTTAGACTTTTAGTATTGGGTAGCCATCCAAAACTAATGATCTGGAAATAAAATGTTGCGGTCTATTCCTATACTAGGTGGGCACATTTCCATGAAGAGGCATCAAAAATAAATTGTTTTATATCCTCCATGTTTTATGCAAAAATTTCTCTCTTGCGTGCACGCTTTTGAACATTGAAGATGGTTTCAAGATTATTCTTTGGTGAAATCTCATCACTATCAAGTCCTCACAAGTGGTCAATTTTTAGTTTTTTTGTTCATTATTTTCTATTTATTATTAATTTATACCACATTGTATCTATTTTCTATAACAAATTGTCTTTTTTTCATATGTTATTGTTTTAGTACTTGCAAGTAGTCTATAGTACTTGTATTACTATTTTTAGTTGTTGATTTTTTTAACATTAGCTAAGATTGTTCCACTACAAAGGACTCATAGTACTTAGATCAAATACTCCAAATTTGGACAAAACCCTACAAAATCAACTACCAATTGAATTTCCAAATGACCTTCAAAGGCAATAACAATTCCATCATATTATCTAAAAGACATTTTACAAATTAGCATAGGTACATATTTATTAGATGCTTTTGGCATTGCTACTATTTCATAAATAGATGTAGATGAATAGCCCCTCATATTGCACAATGCACTGAAAAGAGGCATACAACCCTAGTTTGTAATGGTTGCCTCCTCCTCTCTCAAAAAATTTACAAGCCATTGATCTTGTGAGATTTAATTAGAGCCGTCCAAATATGAAATATTGGATATATATGTATTGAATACGAAATACAAATACAATATTGGATTCAGATATGGGATGAATTGTCCCATATTGATTGTCAAATGAGTTGGTTTCTAAAATTACAAGAGGGGGGAGGGGTGGTTGAAAATCAAAATTTTGAAATTTCAGTGTATTGTGACACAAAGTGTCACACAATACACTGAAAAGTGGCAGTCATATACATCTAGAGATTGGTGTTTCAATATCAATAAATTTTGAATTAATTCATACAATTTCTAAAAATGAAGATAACATATATGTAGAAGAAGATTAAATTCTTGAAAACTTGGTTGACAGTCAAAAATAAAATAATTATGGCGACTAATATTTGTGTATGGAGCCCATATACAAAAAACAACAATGGCAGATTTGGTTAGAAAAGATGTTGTAAGCACCTTTTAATGCCACTATTGATTATTAATTCTAAATATCATAAATTATTTTATTAGATGTAGTGCATTTTGGAGTATCATATTGTATATAAACTAGGACAAAAAAATCAAAGTGATGGCAAATTGAAGGCAATACAACTACTACTAAATGATGGTGAAGGTGACAATGGGACACTGCATTTGTAGGACAAAGAAGATTGGAGCTATGGCTAAGGGAAGGTAGACATCTTTGAGGTTGCCCATTTTAAAGACTTGTAACAAGCAGGGGTGAGAAGTTTATCAAACTTCAATGGTCACTATTGTTAATCTTTCTATGGTATATAATATCTATCTTCCAACAACTTTCAATTGGAGCAATTAGGTGTGCCCTAAAATTTAGAGTGGAAAAGCCCAAGGTGGAAAATGGATATAGATTTAGTATGCCTAAATTCGCAATAAAAAAAATAGACAATAACATCTCAAATTGAAAATTAAATAAATTGATATTACTATAACATTTTTATAAGTAAATTCCAATCATTTTTCATCTAATATTGAACCTTTTTTTTAATTTAAAATTATTTAATTAAGAAATTAAAATTTGAAATTGGTTTTCTAGATTTATATATATTTGGTAAACTTTGAATCATTCCATTTTGATCAATGAGGCAAAAGTTATGAGGAGTTTTAGTTTGTGGGAGTTTATAGGTAGTTATTGAATTTCTACTCTAAGACAAACTTTGAAGTCCTTTATTTAACTCAAATTTTCATATTTTTGGAAAAATAAAAATAAAAACATTGGGTGTAGATTGTTTATTACAACATTACAATCATTGAAATTGGCATTTTTCAATTCCATAAATAAATTGTTAACAATTTAGTGTTTTTGAATCATTTTCTACTCCTTTCTACTTACTATTTTTTCCTATATGTTGTATAATTCCAAATTATTTGGAACTTTTCAAGCATATAGCCAACTTGACTTGAAAAATGAATTCAAAGAGTAACTACCATTTTGGACATTTTTTCATGCAAATGTGACCTTCTAAAGTGCAACTGCCTGGATTTTTGTATGGCCCAAAAAAAGAAATTTGCCACTTCAAATGCTAATATCTTGCAATCTACACGGTGGAAGTTTCTGAAATTTTTCCCACATGTTTTCAAACAAGATTAATACAAGATCCTATAATTACATGTGTACAAAAATTATTTTTTTCTAAAATTTGGTACATGTACTAGAAATGGTAGTTTGGAAGTGGTTTTGGTGAAAATATAGCCAAAATCATTTAGGGGTTAAGCGAGGGTAAATGTAACATATAGCTTAAAGCATACGAGTCTTCATTTCCTATTGCATTCGCCTAAAGCATAGGCTCACAATATTTGCTTAAAGCATCACTCATCACTCAACAAGCCGTGGTTAGTATAAACAATTCCATCTACACTTGAGTGTTTCAATATTGCTTATAGCCTTTTATACTAAATTACTTAAAGTCATTCAATCTAAACAATTTAATTGTATATCTTCTCACTTCATTGTAAAACTCTTCAATTGCTTTAAGCATTCACAACTACAAGGTTGTGATCTTTGCTAATTCTTGTTCATAGTCCCATATCAATTTGAACTTGGTCTCATAAAACTCTAATATAGCTTGAAGATTTAACTTAGAACACAATTATCCAATCACTGGATATACATGTATACAAATTCCTTCATTAACCCAATCACTTGGATTTCTACACATCAGAAATTGTCTATCATTCACTCATTGCACATAAATAATCACCTTAAAGCAATAAGTAGTTTTAGTACATGCCATTTAAAGCTTACTTACTATAGACTCAACATACTCGCTTGAAGCATACAACATTCACAAGTTTGCTTTAAGCACATTCAAGGTCATATATACGTTTAAGTAGACACCAACTTGTTCAACTATTTGAACAATATACATCCCAATTGACAGCTTTAAGCTACGAAATTCCACTCAAACAATTTGCTTTAAGCTTCTACACACTTCCACACACTACTCCAAGCAAACACAACAACTAATATGATTCAATCAAAATTAAATATACATTTAACAACTTTAAGCACAAACAATCAATAATCTTTCTCACAAGAAATTACACATAGAATAAATACCCAATCATTGGGACTTGAATTCAATCTAAATACATTAAAAAAATGCTCAACCACTAGGACTTATACACAATTTATAAATATATGCTTAAAGCTTCTATTATATAAAAGATTGCTCACTAAACATCAATAAAACTATAAAAACTTTGATACACATATAGAACACCAAGAAAAAAGTGAGATTTGAGGCCTTTATTACCTCCAGCTTTCCAAATTCAACTCAGTTAAAACCATTCAGAATTTTCAACACTTGCACACTCTTGGAATCCCATAGCAATACTTCAAATCAATAACATTTAAACTCCTTTTACCATATAATCCTAAAACCAAGTCTTATTTGGACTCCATTCACACAACAAAACAAAATGTTTATTCACATGTTTCACATGCTTATAGTGCAAGCAGTGAGGAGGGTCCAACACTGAAAATAGGGAACCCCATAATGTGAAATATACATACAAAAATTCTATTTGGTCTAAGAAAAATGATATTTTTTATCTTTAGCTAATTACCCTTTGCTAGAGTAGTTTTCCTAAAGATTATTTGAAAATCAAGCTCCTTATATTGGGGTTGTTTAAGGGTTAAGGCTTGGTCACCTAAGCCAAAGACTGTACTAGTGTTTAAGGTTGCTACTATAATCCTTAAACAATAGACCAAGCCTTTCAAGCTTAGTTTTGAGAGAATCATTGACAAAAAGTGTCTTTGGTATTTTTTTTGAAGTGTTTCAATCCATGTGACACACTTCAATGGTGAATATGGTTGTCAAGCACTACATTTAGGCTATGAAGTCCAAGCACTATTTACTATATATTCAGTTTTGCATGCTTTGACTCAACAAACTTTGAACAAGTAATAAGATCTATATTACCTTGCTTCAAGGAGATGTTTTATTTTCCTTTGGATTGTTGTTGAGGCAAATGCATGTTGTTTAGGGGTTACACCAATCAAGGGTTAACTTAGATAATGACTTACCTTTTGCCTCTATCTTTCCTTTTGTCAAGTTTTTTCCACCTTTGAAAGTTTTTCTTACAAAGTTAATAAATAGGAATTTAAATTTGTGTCAGAAAATTAAAAATCCATATCTTCACACTTAAATTTTTTGACCATTTTGAAGGTGTTTTGGACCTCAATTTTGTAAGTTACAAAGGATTGGAGTTCAAAGTATAGTGAATCATTTTTAGGCAAAATTAACCGTAGGATCTTGTAGAAAGCTAAGCCTTTATCATCTCATCAAAGTTTGGCTTCAATCCAAGTTACAGATTGAAAGATTATAACGTAAAAATGAAGGGCTTAGTAAAGGGTACTACAAGAAAATTGATGTTTTGGAGTAGTCAAAATTGTGCTTTGATTGGCTCTTTTGGACACATAACATTTTAAAAGTTGGCATCCTACACTCATTCTCAAGGTTACCAATTGGTTCCTATCCAAGAACACATACCTCCGCCTAATCGGCTAGAGTTTCCTAAAGGGATGATTTTTTGCTACAACTTCCAGACCACCCATGCTTTGAATATTTTTGCAAATTCAATAGTGACTCTTCTTCTAAATTTGAAAACACCACTAGATAGCTAACTTGACTCTCTTGAGAATGAGCCCAAATTCAAGTGACTCCTTACATTCCTAAGTTTAGAAATGGCCATTCTGAAAATGAATTGACCTATTTTGGGTTGCTGAAAAATTTAAGGGTTAAGTTAGGATGTTTGTTTTATTTGTTACAGTGAGATCCCTCGGTCATGTTCTTCGTACCATCGGAAAGCACTCAACAAAAAGGGATGCATAAGTTATGTTTTGTGGAGTTGAGACCTACAACGTGAAAGATATTGAATTTAGAAGTTTTCATGAATTAAAAAATTAGAAAATGACTTCTACTTTTGACTGTGGCCACGGCATAGAGCCCACTAGTGAAAGTTAAAATTTAAAAAATTAAACATTAGAAAAATATATACATATACTGCAGAAGTATCCGTCTCCTTTGTACGGTCATCTCCCGTGGGAACGGGGCACCCGGCCTTGGAACCCGGCTTTTTTCCGACCCAGTTGACAAAGCTGGCTGTTCGGTCAGCTGACCCAGCTTCCCGCTGCAATGCGAGCCTGAAAAATGGGGAGATTCCCCAGCTCGGACCGGGTGCCGTGATCGCTCATTCTTCCCCTTCCGGAGGCTTTTCCATATTCTTTTTCATATTCGGATTCGACTCCGAAGGGAAAGCCCCCGGGGAGGATCCTGCCAATAACTTATCCATACTAATTAATAATAAGCAATGCTGCAAGTGGATCCCGGAATCCTTCCACAAGGCAACTCCAACTTGGTCCAGTGTATACAAGGTAAACCAGACAAGGTAACTCAGGCAGAAGGGCTGGTTTGGAAAGGCTGGTTTTGCCTTGTTCACATTTTTGAAAAAAAATTAAATGCTTTTTTTTTCCATGTGAAGACAAACATGAGAAACATATAAGAGCAATTGAAATTTTATATTATTTTGAAAAAGTATGAATTTTGTTTATGACTTTTTGAAGTGTGTTGTCTGATTGACCCAAAATGGTCTTTAGCCCCTAAAGTTTTTTGACTGGGTTTCACCAAAAATTAGTTAAAATGGGTTGTTTTGATGGCAAAAGCCTCCGAGAATGAAAAATAAAATCTTGCTGCATCTAACCATAAGATTTAGTAGTAGACTACTTTAGTATGTTATAGTGAAAAAATGAGAGGTTTTGACCACACATATTGTGAAATTATAGCATTTGAAGTTGAAAAAAGTGTTTTGGAGGGGCATCCAAATTCAAGGCAGCTCTAATCCGGGGAGGCTTTTTCACAAGTTAATTTCACTTTTTTGCTTGAAATTGTTTTGCTAGATTTTTGGCCAAATGTTCAAAAAAATTTATAACATTACAAATTGGGGAACATGTACCAAAAAATTCCAACAAGGTACTAGCTTCAAGAAAAGTTTCATAGAAGCCCTTTTTTTCAGCAATTTCTGGCTTAACTGTACATACAAAAGTTTTTTCAAAATGTGAACAATAGAGTTTTAGGTTTCAACTAGCTTTAGAGGATGAAAAATAAAACCAAAAATTGCCCAAAAGATCAAACTTTGGCAAGCTTGATTAATCTATGTCCAAACTAAAGTGAAGGGCAATAAGGAGTATTGGGCCTAGCACAAGAAGAGGCTAGGTGAGGGTTAGCGAAGCCCAACTTGTCACAAATCACTAACACTAATTTAGGTTCTCTTTAATTTTGAAGATATTCTTCTTTCCCTCAATTTTGAAGGTGTTCCTTGTTCCATGAACTAAAACTTTAAAATTCACAATTAATTTTCAAGAATATTCATATATTCAAAGAACAATCTCCCAAGCATTGTAAAACAACACACATTGTGTATTCAAGATTGGGAAGAGAAGGTCTTTATACAGTGAAGTGGTAGGATGTAAAACAACCCGTGTGGTGTATGTAAATTAAGATTATTAGGAGTTCAACCACTCATAGTTAAATGAAAACTAAGTAAGATTTTTCTTTTTTAATTTTGAGCTTAAAAAAATTTGGTAAATCAAGATAAGTTTTATTTCCAAAAATACGTTTGAAATTTCAAATCTCCAATCAAAAGTTAAGGAAAAATTTCAGGGAAGGGGTTGAAAGGGACATTTTCATTGACATTTTCAAAAATCCTCTCTGAATTTTCTTTAAAATTTTTTTTTGGAGGATCAAAATCATAAAATTATTTTTGAAAATGAAATTTGGCTTTATTTCCCAACTTTTTTTAGTTTAAATTTTTTTGGAATAAGTTATTCTACTATGCTAAAATGAGGTATGAAATTCTACTTTGAACATAATTCCTACATTTTGACAATGAGCAATCAAGTTCTCATCTTCAAATTATCCCATACTCTTTAAGGATTCACAATGGACAATGGATTTGATTACAAAAACAACCTCTCTACCTTATTTTCCAACAAGTAATAATGAAGCAATTGTATCATTCTATCTTCAATTTTTTTGGAAGGTATATCGTTCAATGGCAAATTGGTAATGTATTCTTTAGACATTTGTCTTTTTTTTGCTTGTGGCAATTAGAATTTATGAGTGTCCTTTTTAGTATAGCAAAGGAAGACACGTAGTAATTGCCTCCCATCATCTCTTTGTGCATTAAGTTATGTCAAATTCATTAGTCTAGGAAAGTGTCAAAGGAGTACTTTGGTTTGAACTCGGGACATGACCTTGGGCATTGCAATGCAAGTTTCACTGTAGTATTAATTACCCTACTCATGTTGCCCTCTGTCCATGAAAAACAGCATTTTCTCCTATAACTCTTCATCGACACATCCGATTGGTGTAGTGGCAAGATATGTCTAAAAAAATTTCAAAAAATATAGTGAATTTTTCTATTCATAGTGAGCTATGCCAAATTGCTATGTTGCCAAAAAACTTGTTTGGTCCTTTTGGGGCTAGACTATCTTCAAACCACCCAAAAGTGTACCCAAAATGGTCATCTTATTACCTAAAGCAATCTTAATATTTCCTAACATGTCCATGACATTGAGAAATAAAAGAATTAGTTCTTGTAATAAATTTACACTAGAGAGGTAGAATTTTCTAAAGCAATCACTAATAATTCTATCACCATCACTCAAGGCATTGATTTTAGCCACTAACCAACCTAATAAAGTTCTAATATCATTTATTAGAAATTTTTTACCATGGGTTGATGTAAAATTGTAATGGGTGATTTTCTAGGTGTTTGTATTGGGTGGTTTGCCTGTCATTGACTACTTTACCTTAGTAGTACAATAAGCTGATTGTAGGGACTATTTTACCATCCTAGATGATGTAAAAACTTTTTATCATCATCACATGATAAAATTTTGAGTTCATATTTGCAATCAAAGGTCCCAAATTAGTTGTGAAAGGAGGAGAAGATAGATTAATCAAGCACAAAATAGGGGGGGCTTTTTTTACATTCACCCTTAAATAGACTTTGCATTTGGCTCATTGCACTATTATAGATGGAACCGTCCAGGTTCATCTTCTACACAAGTTTGATTGTTGTTAATAGTCAATGAGTGTGGGAATTGAAAGGATGGGTCTACTTTACAAATGAAAGATTTATAAAATTTTGCCCTTAAATAGAAGGGTGGTTAAATCAAGTAACCTTGAAAGTCCAAAGGGTCCTAAGAGTCTTCCATTGAGACTCTTGAAGGTTCTAATAGGTACCTATGATCTCAATTTTTGGCACGATTTTTTGAAATTTTATTTCAAAATTAGGAAAAAAAATAGAATTTTTTTTTTCAAAAATAGGAAAAATAGAAAAAATAGAAAAAAAAAAATAGGAAAAATTTTATTTCAAAAATAGGAAAAAAAATTGGGGAATATAATTTTTATTTCAATTGGATCTTGGGAAGAAAAATTATGCCAAATGAAGGTGGCTAGCCAAAAAAAATTGACAAAAAATTAACTTGATATAATTTTTCTGAAAATTTATTTTTTAGAGATTATATCTATGTTTGTGGAAAGGGTTGATTTGTTCCATTTGAATAAATAATTTGAAAGTTATAAAGCTTCTTATTTTATAGGCAATCATAGCAAATTTTTGAGAAAATAATACATTGGATTTATTTTTTAATTCAATTTTAACAATTTTTCAGAAAATAAAATTGCATATAGTTTGGTTTGATTTCTAGAAAAATTTCACCTCTAGAATAACTGAATAAGTGTGTTTCAAATCCATCTTAGAGTTATCAACAATTTAGTTTTTCCTTCTATCTTGTATACACTTCAACTTAATAATTTTTAAATAATGATAATTCAAAGCGGTGGGCAATTGATGTATTTGTGTCTCTCTACCATTGAGTTTTAAACCTTGTTAGGTACACTCAAGCAAAATTTTAGAATCAAATATGGAGTGTACCTTACTCTAAATCACCTTAAGAGATTAAGTGAACTAGTAATACATTAGTCATTTTTTAATGTTTTCTTATGCAATGAGGAAACTTTTGTTTGAGATCCATCTAATGAAAAAATTAGAAACAAACTTTTGAAATTTTTTATTGTATCCAAAAGTAACAACTCCAATGGTATTGTCAATTTCATTATAGTATAGTAGCAAAGGTTTGTTCATAGAAAAATTTGTAATGGAATAGGAAAGATAATGAATAAAATATAAATTGTATAAACCAATTACTAGTTTTGACATATTAACCATTACAAATTGTCAAAGAACATGACTACATTTACATAGTTTTAACTAATAAAATTTTGGATCACATACAAATTTCTTATAAAAAGTAGCTACCCATACACACAAATCAAATACACACAACCATACAAATTACACATTGATTCACACCAAAAAAATCCAATTCCTAGATTCAATAGAAATATAAAACTATTAATTGTCCAAACCATTTACAACTTGAAGAGCAATGAAATCAATTACACTAATATACACGTACAACAATCACAAATTTCCACAATCAATTTGTCATCTACAAATACACAACAATCCGATCATTGAATTCAATTTATACACCACTTAAGAATTCACAATAAACAAATTAATATACAACAATTTGTTAAAACATATTATATTCACATAATAGAGTTCATTGTATAGATAAACAACAGTTTGACCTAAAAAAAACCAAGAGAGTCAAAGAGGGGCAAACTTCAAATTATCCAACATGTATCCTAGTTATAGACACAACTACTAGTCTTCCAAGATTTCAAACAATTTGTCCCTTTGCTTATCCTAAACTATTAAAATCATATCAAATCCTACAACAATTAGCCTTGAATTCTTTCCTCAGTGTGAAAACAACTTAATAACTTGCCTCATTTTATAAAGCAAAAGACAATTAGTCTTAAACAAAAGAATACATGACTACAAAATTCAAGGACTTTTACTTCACAAATTGCAAGATAATAGGGCTCGAAGTTAAAAAAAAACATGTTATTATGAACCACCACAATATATTGTAGCTAATAAAATTTGATTCTTCTTAAAATGTGATCTCAAAAACTTTTTTTTAAAATTTTATATTATTTTACAAATTTAGATATATACATGTATGCCAAAATTTAAAAGGCAATGAAGGATTTAGCAAAAGAAAATTTTTGAAGGGCTTGAATTTTTTTAGGTAGCATAACTTTTGAAATAGGCATTGAATAGCAATTCTTAATTAATTCCAATGACAAATTGAATGTCTCCATCTTGTCTCGAAATTTTGAATACATCCATTAAAAATTAATTATTTATGATCTAATCCAAGTTTTCAAGTGTTTGTTGAAGAGACATTTGGCCTTTAAAGGATTAAAAACTAACCACTTGCATGTGGGAGTCTCAATTCTATTTAACTCAAAAATAGTATTCCATCTTGTCATGAATAGTGCTTCATCTAGTCATATTTGAACTTTGAATTGTATTAAAGTGAACAAAAAAAGTAAGTTGGGAACCTAAAGAATTTGATGGGCTTGCTATCTGTTTTGGCAAACATGATTTATTTTTTTAATATCTTGAAGGTTTTTGAAGGTGGAAAAAAATTCAAAAACTTTCATTGAGAAGATTGAAGGATATTATTATTCAAATTGAAAAAGAAAAGTTATTTTGTACCTTACTTTACTAGTTTTATCTAATATTTTGAATCCAATTTAATTCAATAATTTAGAGCTACATTTTTATATTTAAATTTTAAGAGAGGAAAATTGAATTGAAAATCTATCCCCCTAATTTTTATTTATTTTTAATAAATCATTAAATAGAAGTAGGTACAAGATAGAAGAGAAAAAAAAATTCTTTAGTAGGTATAAAATGGAATTGAAATATGCCAACTCTAGAAATGAGATTGTTTTAGTAAGAAATTTATATTCTATGAACCTTTTTGTTCAGAAAATTGTGAAAAATTGAATTCAAAAACAAATCTTATATGCTATTTTTTCAACAAGATGTTTTGATTGCCTACAAAATAACTTTTTATAACTTGCTTCACTAATCTATAGAGAATGAACCCAAATTTTCTATGGATTTAAATTTTATATTAAGTTTTTGTATTTTCTTTTTCTTGTCTACTTTCAAGCATTGTGTTTTTAGGTGGACACAATTTTTTCTTCTGGGCACCAATTAAAATTATATTTTCCAAAAGCTAATAAATATTTTTTTATATTCAAAAATAGTTTAAAAAGTCATTGTAAAATTTGGCTCAAATCCTTATATAATCAGAAAAACTATGTCCAAATCAACAAAAAAAATTGAGCAAAAAAATGTTGATTTTTAGGCTAATTTTATATTGATTTAGTTGCATTGATTTGGATAATGTCCAACAAAAAGTTCTTGCTTTTTTGTTGATTTGGTCAAGTGCAGAAAAATAAAAATAAAAAAATTCATTAAAATCTAACTATAGGGGAGCCTATAGATGGCACCTACCACATCAACATAGACTACAAAGAAATTACCACTTGCCATATAGGCCACCTCAACAAACCCGCTACTTGTGTGGGTTGGTGCAAGGGTTTGAACCTTGCACCTCATGCTTAGGGCACAAAGACCTTAGTCCTTGCACCCATAAACTTAAATGGTTGTCTTGGATGTTAGTTTTTATTTACTTCCTTTTCATTTCCCGTTGGTTTATAAAATCAGCAGTATTTAGAGGCCATTTCAGCATCAGAGAACAACTTTTTTCAAAAAACTTTAAACTAAAAGAAGTTGAAAAATCAAGACAAATTTCATTTCCAAAAATCCATTTGATATTTAGAGTTTTTAATCAAAAGTTAAGATGAAAACTCAAAGAGGATGTTAAAAAATGTCAAAGAAAATATCCATTTCAATCCCTCTCTGAACTTTGTTTATAACTTTTGATTGGAGGCTTTAAATCTCAATTGGATTTTTTGAGATGAAATTTAGATTTGTTTGTCAACTTTTTTTTAGTTCAAAGTGTTTTGAATTTTTTTATTATACTATGCAAAAACGACCACCAAAGTTTGTTGAGCTTAAAAAATTCCAAATTGTACATAGAATTCCAACTATGGTGATTAATACATTGCTTGAATGACAAAAATTTACTTGAAACTCTTGTAAATCAAAATGAACAAAAAAGTGTTATTTTTTTTTGGTGATTTGGACATTGTTCTATTCAAATCAACAAAAATTCTATGACCACTGTTTTGTTAACTTGTGCCAAATCAACAAAATTGCAAAAATGGTTGAAATAATATCCACTTTATAAGAAAACTATTGATTATTTTGGTTGGTTTGGTTATCATTTTCTAGTAGTTTAAACTTGTTATGTGACTTTGAACCTTCAGAATTTATCTTGTCTTATACACCATATAAGATAGAATTATAACAATATGATTATATAGGGGCATTAGTTGCAAGGGAGGTGATGGTTGTATTACATGCATTGACTTGACCATATACATAGCTTGGGATGGTGGTTTTGATTTTGAGAAGAAGTTCATATAAATTGTTAAATGTTTTGATGTAGTTTTTAAACTAAAGACAAACAACATGTTTGAGACGTAAAACAAAGAAAATACTTTTGTGTACATAAGATATATAAAAGAAATAGAGAAGTGTCAATCTACTACATAAGAGATAATTGCATTTGTTATTTCTTAAAGTATTACACAATAGAATTATTCTAGGACAACTTGTGTCTTTTTGCAAATGTTAACAATGGAAGTTGATATATAATATTCTATTTGTTTTTTTTAATACAATTTCATTAATGGAATATGCACATCATTGAATTAAATGAAAGTTCTTATGGTTATTTTCTATTTTATTACAATGTGTTGTTTCAAGAAAAAAAAATATCTATGTTGTGTATTTTAGCACTTTTGTTTTTTAGCTCTTCAAGATTGATCTTGACTTTCAAAATGGTTCTTTTTGCTTTTGAAATAAAACTTCCTAAATTTAGTTTCTACTTCACTTGAAATTTTGAAAAAATCATTCAAAAAGAATATCATATTATAGTTTTTAGTAGAGTGTATATATCCTTGTTTTTGAATATGGAATGCCATAGAATCTTGGTGTACTCTCAAATATTCTAAACTATAATATAAGCTTATGCTAAAAAATTTAGATTTTGAAAGCTTATCTATCACTTGATATGAATTTTTTTCACCTTTTCTACAAAAATTTACAATCATTTTAAACTTTGAAATTCTTTTTGAAAATTTTATGATTTATAAAAGCTATTTGCTTTCATCTATTAAAAAAACAAAATCAATGGTTTCTTTCATAAACAATGAAAAGATAGAGTATACATAATAAAAGTTTTTGAATTCAAGTACATAGTCATTACATGGACCTTCAAAATTAGAATGAATTAGATTTATGCATATATTCAAGATCTTTGCATCTACATTTATATGGTGGCCAATCTAACTTCTAACTAGGTATAAGATTTAATGCAAAACTATTGAATTTATACAAAAGGCAATTTATTTTTATTCTTTTGAATGTAGATTATGAAGGCTTCTTTTTGGCATAAATTATTCTAATTTTGTAATTAAAAAAAAAATGACATGATCTTTTATACATCTAGGTTTTATTTCAAATTGAAGATCAATGCTATTCTTATTTGTATATAATATAATATTTAAATTTATTGATTAGAAAGCATTTCAAAATTTGTAAGAAACCTATCTATACAATCAAATAATATTAATTTGTATAACCTAAAAATCAAAAATCAAAGTTTTTTTCTCTCTCTAGATATATTATAGATAATATTATTTAATTCTAAAATTTAACAAACTCATAAAATGAACGATGAATGGAAAACTTGTTTTTATTGGAAATGGATGATTGTCATATAGATTTTTTTGAGTTCCTTAGGTGTGTACTTGAATGTATACATATGTAGTACTTGGTAGTAGAAATACCCTCGTTGAGAGACTACAAAATTTTCCACACTATAAGATGTTACATTTATAGATCATAGAAGATATATTTCTAGTCTATTTGACAATTTCTATCTCCTTGCTCTTTATCCGAATTCTAATTGTTAGCCTTAAAAGCATAGAACCTATGCTCATGCACTAAAACTTGAAAATCATTTTCATTGTGTATTTTGTCTTATTACTATATGTATATAAATATTTTTTTAGTTTTTAAATATTATATTCAACCCCTAAAATTCCTTGACTATGTTTTCATTAAAAATGCTCCAAAACTGCCATTTTTAGTACAAGTACCAAATTTTTGAAAAAAAATATTTCTGAATGCATTTAACCGTAGGGTCTTGTAGTATAATAGTTTAGAAAGACGTGGAAAAAATTTCAAGAGAATCCACCATGTGGATTGCAAGATCTTAGTGTTTGAACTTGCAAAAGTGACATTTTTTGACCCTGCTGAAATTCGGGCAGCTGCAGTTCAGTAGGTCAGATTTGCATGAAAAAAAAGACAAAATGATTGTAACTTCAGACTTTCTTTGTTAATGACAAGTTGACTACATGCTTGAAAATTTTCAAATTATTTGGAATTGTTTAACATATAGAAAAAAAGTAGTAAGTAGAATGAAGTAGGGAATGATGGAAAATACTAAATTGTTAATAATTTATTTATAAAATTGAAAAACGCCAATTCCAATGGTTGAAATGTTGTAATAAACAATCTACATTTTATCAATTTTTTTTTCAAAAATATTGAAAATTGAATTAAATATAAGACTTCAAAGTTTATTTTAGAGTAGAAAGTCCAAATCTACTCGCAAACTAAAAATCCTCGTAACTTTTGCCTCATTGATCGAAATGGAATGATTCAAAGCTTTTCATGCATACATAAATATAACAAATTTTAAATTTTGAAAAAAATGATTTTTTCAAAGCTGCCTGAGTTGACATATAAACAACATATTACTTAATAACTTTTGACTTGTATTTCCAAATGTCTTGAAATTTGATGCACTAAAAGATATTCCTTGTCCACACCTTGTGAAAAACTTTGGATCAAAATCAATCAAATCTCCGCTCACACATACCAACCCAAAAAATTTATAATGCCAAAAACACAAGGCCGATCCTTTAGGGTTAACCCTTTAAGGACTTGATCCATTGTGAAATGGTCAAACTTCTTATCTAAGCTAATTTTAGCCTTTTCAATAGCGTTCAAACAACAATGTGATATTTTTACTACTCAAAACTATGAATTTCATATCACTTTGAGAATTTGCAATTTGTTCCATGAAAATTTCTAATTGTTATCATTTTTGTTGCATAAAATGAACATAAATGAGTAAAAATAGAAAAAAATTCAAATTATTTGAAATTTTTTCAGGAGGTAATAGAGATTAGCATGAAAAATTTTCAATTGGTTATTTTATTTTTTACACCCAAAATAGCCACATCAAACACCTTGAAGTCAAATCGACCACCAAACCAAATTTATCCTTTTATTAAATTGATGTACAAAATTTTTATATTTTTTGCTAGTAGAAAAATCAAATTTCTATTTATTCTGAATTTTTTATAATAATTATGAAGGAGAAATAAAATTATTGTGATTTTTCAAAGCTAAAGGTGAAAATAAAATTATATCAATTACAATATGTATTAGAATAATCTATAATTTTTACTGTAAATGAAGAGTGGAATGAGAAACATAATTTCATAATTTAAATTCAAAATACATTTAAGAAAAAGAAAATATGAATGAAAAGCACACCATATTGTGTTATTTGGATTTTAACACAAGGAGCTTTCAATTGCAATAACTCTTTCAATATTTGACATTTTTCAGAAATTTAGAATGGAATAGAAACAAAACTTATCAAGCTTTGTTTCCTTAGTTAAAATCAAATTGAAAAAGTAGTTATTTAAAAAGTTATCATCAAGGTTGACCAAGACGCATCCACTTTTGGAATGCTTGTGCGTTTAGGGGTTAAGCGATTCATTACTATTCATATGTAAATTTAGTTTGTACCATGAATAGTACAAAATTCATTACTATTCACAAGTAGTGGAATTTTCAAATTTTATTTTGTATTTGATATGAATTTTAACATTCTTTCTTAAGAACTTAAGATCATTTTAAATCTTCACAAATAAATATGAAATTTATTACTTTTGAAAAGATTTGTAATTTTCATCTCCTAAAAAGAGAAATAAGTTCATTCAAATTTGGTTGCAAAATGGAATATATATATATATATATAGGGCTTTGAAACTTGATCACATGGATATAGGTTCTATCTTTTGAAGAATTATGAAAAATTATAAAATTGTAAATAGTTAGTATGCAAATTTACAAGTTATAATTATGAGTCCACCTAATTAAATAAAAGCTTTGAGCCCCTTTTAACTACACCCATGTGTAATGTTAGGATTAGAGATAATTCTGAACCATAGGAATTGCAAATCAAACAGACATTTAATTCCTTAATTTTTTTACTATGTTTTATCAAAAATGCCCTAAAATTGCCATTTTTAAGACAAGTACCAATTTATTTTTTAAAGATTTTTTTTGACACATTTAACCATAGGATCTTCTAGTATGCCATACTGAAAATATGTAGTAAAAATTTCAGAAATTTCCACTGCATGGATTGCAAGAAATTAGCACTTAAATTCATTGGAATCCTTTTTTGGGCCTTGAAAAAAATGGGCAGCTGCACTTTACAATCTCACTTTTTAATGAAAAAATGACCCAAATGGTGGTAATTCTTTAGATTTGTTTTCCTAGACAAGTTGTCCACATGCTTGAAAACGTTTAGATCATTTGGAATTGTACAACATATAGGAAAAAAAATAGTAAGTAGGTAGTAGTAGAGAAAGATTCAAAATACTAAATTATTAAGAATTTGATTATGGAATTGAAAAATTCCAATTCCAATTCCAATAGTTGAAATGTTGTAATAAACAATCTTCATCCTATGATTTTGTCTTTTTCCCAAAATATTGAAAATTGGGTAAGATAAAGGATTTCAAAGTTTATTTTAGAGTCGGCAATCCATAATTGCTTGGAAACAAAAAATCCTCATAACTTTTGACTCATTGATCCAAATGGAATGATTCAAAGCTATCCACATATATATAACTCTAGAAAACCAATTTCCAATTTTTGTTTTTGCAAAAAGTGATTTGATAGATGCCGAAAAATAAAAATAATTTTTTTTTCCATACTTCTCTAAGAAGATAATACTTTGAAAATTCTAACCTTTATTTTTTTAAATATTTTTTGCCAATCCTAACCACTAAATTTGGTATTCTTAATATCAATGAATATAAGATCTCCAATATGTATTTTTTTGGAATTTTTTTTATAATTAGCATTGTGTGATGTTATAATTTCTTCATTTAATAAATATATTTAAATTAAAAAATACTTAATTATTTTCAAAAATTCAAAACAAACTTGCTTCATACAAATCAAAAGCAAAGTACAATATATTTTATATTAGTTTCTTAATAATTGATGTAATACAATAGATTAGAATTTAATCTCTTTAAATTTAAATAAAAAACTTAATAGGAAATAATCTTACAAGTTAACACTAGAAGCTTGTTAAGTTCAAAAAGTGGCAAATGGATGACTTTCAAGACTACTATAGAAATGAGAGATGCACCTATACATCCAAATATTGAATCATTTTGGTAGAGTACCTTAGTAATTGGTCTTGTCCACTTGGACTTAAACATGCTAAGAACTTATGTCATTTGTAACACTAAACCTGACAACAACCTTCAATTTCCATTAAAAGAGATATATCTATTTCAAGTGTAGGTCTTCAAAGAAACAAAAAGATGAATACATCTATGCCAAATTTTTATTTCTCATAAAATAAAGTTCAATAGATACTAAAGATAGGAATATTTTATAAGATTCATTTGTTTATGTTAAAAATTTTGCTAATTTTTTTTGAATTTAATTACATTGAACTTGCCCCATGAATGAAATTGTAGTAGAATATTTTAATATTCTTATTTGTGATATTTGTAAAATTCTCAATAATATTTGTAACCATACAATATCATATAAAATGAAGAAAAAGGAGCACCCATTTTGAACATTGTACTTTGAACCAATCTTGAAGATACATAAATATAGGAAGTTCAAAATGTGCAATTTGCACACTTGAATTGCAAAAAACAATTTGGAGTAAATTGTGTGTTTGAACCTCACATATTCATACATATTAAGAGAACTATCATATTTTTTTGAAAATTCATGATTTCCAATTACCAATGCCTTAAAATAATATCATGCGTTGATTCCACCTCAAAGTACATAGAATTGCCTAAAGTGTTGGTTATAGATGCTTCTATTTTTGCATTTTGTGGCAATTAGAGAAACCCTTTCATATAGATTTGTATTCTTCAAATCAACTCAACCTATGCATATCCAACATGTAGAGTTGGTTTGAGGTTATATAAAAAACACTTAAGAAAACCTTTAAATGCATAATTAAAAAAAGGTACCAAAATTAGATATTTTCATTTACTTTGACAATTTTGTTGTTATAAAAATGTAGGACTTATAATTTTTAGTAAAAATATTAAAGAACACAAGGGTTAAGAAAAATTGTTTGTAAGAATAGTACATTAATCCCTAAAGGACTATAGATTAACCCAGGCACTAATCGGAAATTACCACCCAAGTAATAGTTTAAAAGTTCGTTCCTAGGGAGGCTTAATGTAATAGGCTTACTTCTAAATATTTTAGTTAATAGCCATTGCAATTATAGGAATAAATAGGAAATAATGTTCCTTAACTACATCACAAAATATTTTTCTCACACGAAAATACTAATTGCTAAATTTGTCACTCCCCTCTTAAAGGCTACAAAGGTTAAGAAATCTCCCAAATAAAAATTATCTTTTTGAACTTTAATCTTTAATCCTTTTTATTCTTTCAGCTTTTCATCATGCAACTTGGATATTCAGCCAACCAAATCAAATCACAATCTTTCTCCAACTCAGGCCAAGCTCCACAGGTACAACTTGGAAAATATCACTTTTCCACCAAATTAATTTTGTCTTCCAACTTGTAAACAGCCTTTTCTACCAACTTGGGCTTTACAACTTCCGAATTACAACTCGGCTAAATAAAACTACTAGATTGACAGATATTATATCTTCCATTATCAACAAGTAAGTTTTAAAATCTCAGAACTTCACACATAAGCAAAACCAAATTGGAAACTAGACATGGCAACACTCAGGCTCATCAACTCCAATTAGGATTGTGAAAATTGACAACCACCATGCAATTCCAGTTTGAAATAACATTCTCATAGCTAGTTCAAAATAGTTATAATATAACTTTAATTTCTTTCACCACTCAAATAAGGCACTCAACACTCAACTTTGCTCACTGGTCCGACTTGGGATTTAGACATACATTACTATAGCGACACTAATATTCCGACTTGGATTTACAACAAATAATTAATTAATTTGATATGCTTCCACAAATAAAACATCCAATTAGGAATATACTAAGCACACCATCACACCATTATAATTTTTCAAATAGGCACTTCAAATATTTTTAAGACTCCCACATCCACAACATCCAAAATCGATAACTCCATCTCTCATTAGCATAAACACATACAAACAAATACCAATTTAACTACAAAATATTTTTTTTATTTTGGAATTGGTGATCAAACCACCAACACAAGTTTATCAGTTAAGCTTCTCCAACTAGTCTCTCATTAAAAATATTATAATCTGATCATTCTACTCTTAATCACTGGCTCAAACTGGCTTGAAACTAAACACCCAATTGATATCTTCAATCCGCACCACTAATACTCCAAGTTTAGAATCTAAAAATTCAACAATTTGTTTCAACTTGGAATTTCTGCACACATTCATTGCTTCTCATTCATATTAAAAATAGACTTTCACATATTTAACTTTTAACACACATTCCTCTAAATCAATTCTCAACTCATAATTCTTCATCAAATCTTCACAATTCTGCACACCACATTGTCATTCACTGGCCAACAAACATCCCGACTAGGACACAGACTTGACACATTGATCCGACCATGAACCACACACACACAATTTCCGACTTGGAATCACATACACGAATACAAGAACACGATTAGGCAATGCAAAAAAAACGAAAATACACAGCCTGTACTAACTGGGACTCGCACTGGACTTCGCTCGACAATGGATAAAAAAAACAAATGAACTCCAAATTGGACTTAAGAGACGATCCATGGTAGTTACCAACTCGGTAGGGAAAGTCAACTGAAACCAGCCACCCATTTGGATCCCATACAGTACACATTCAACTGATAAATTTACTCACCTACCAGCCTTCATCCAATTCGGCTTAACACCTCATACCCACTCACCAACCACTTGCCTAGTTGGAATTTCCCACTAACTTAAAATATTCAACTGACTTGACTACCAATTTGGCAAAACAGACTAGTCAAACAACTTAACCATTTAACTTAGGTTCACACACACCAATGGCCATTAACAAAATAAACTCAAAAGAATGACAACTTGGACAACAATCAACATACAAAAACACCCAAATTGGACCATAAATCTGCAATTAGTCTCAAAAAGGACCTCACTTTACCCAAAAATAGCACCAAAAATTGGCAGTCTTAACATCCGATTCGGTATTCTACAAGGACTAACTTGTGTTTTTTGATTGTATAGAAATTTTGGACTGGTACTTGTGACCAAAAATTTCCATATTTTAGGCTGAAATTTTAATATAAGATGTGGATGAGGAACATCCTTCATATGCAACTAATTTCATGACATTTAGAAATAGGAGTCAAAAGTTACAGCCTAATATGTTACTTTTTCTCGTAACTAGGCAATTTGGGTAGATTACAAAAAATCACTTTTTTCAAAAACCCAAATTTGAAATTGGTTTTCTTAACTTATATATACAAGTAAAAGCTTTGAATCATTCCATTTTGATCAATGAGTCAAAAGTTATGAGGATTTTTTGTTTGCAGGTAGTTATAGATTCCTTACTCTGAAATAAACTTTGAAATCCTTTATTTTACCCAATTTTAAATGTTTTTGAAAAAAAATAAAATCCTAAAATATAAATTGTTTATTACAACATTTCAGCCATTGGGATTGTCATTTTTCAATTTCATATTTTAATTCTTAATAATTTAGTATTTTGAATCATTGTCTACTTCTACCTATTTACTATTTTTTTTTCCTGTATATTGTACAATTCCAAATGATCTGAAATTTTTCAAGCATGTGGAAAACTTGTATAGGAAAAAAGATAAAAAGAAGTACCATCATTTTGGTCATTTTTTCATAGAAAAGTGAGCTTGTGAAATGCAGCTGTCCAGCTTTTTGAGGGCAAAAGAATGTTTTAGTGAATTTGAATGCTTACATCTTGCAATCCACGTGGTGGAAATGTCTGAAATTTTTACCACATTTTCTTGATACAACATAGTACAAGATCCTATGGTTACATATGTCAAAAAAAAAATTTCAAAATTTTTTTTGCCCGTACTAAAAATGGCAATTTTTGAGCTTTTCAGTGAAAACATAGTCATGGAACTTAAGGGATTAACAAATAAATATCTAAACTCTAGTGCCCAATAAGTCCAAACCAAATAAAATCGTCTTCATTTGTGTATTTTGTATAAGAAATTTCTCATTGTACTAATATCATCGTTATTAGTCCCAATGTTACAAATATAGAGATGTGCTCACAAATTCAAAAATGAACCCAACTTTTGTATCAAAGGAGAGTCATGTGAACTTCATAGAAAAAAATCAAATTTGATCACAATGACAATGATCATAAAATACACTTTTATCACGTAATCTTGAAAATAAAAAAGGTGTATTAACAAAAATTACATTGTTCTACCTAAATTTAACTTCACTAAGCTCAATATAAGTACTAGGAGTACAAGAGCTTGAAGATCCTGTCAACATTGGTCTACAATCTGATTCTACATTTACCATATTATCATCGTCCTTCAAACCATATTTATCTAAGTACTCTTCACTAATCATATCTTTATAAGATAATTGTTTCTCTGAAACTACAATGTCAATATCCATATCTCCTTGAAGCATTGCTACAACATGAGCCATGCTTGGTCGTCTCTCGGCATCGAGTTGTGAACAACATAATGCTATTTTGATAACTCGTTGTGCTCCAATTTCTTCATGATTGTGCAAATGCAATTTTGGATCAATAATGTCCACTATATTGCCATTGTCAATCGATCTCTTAGCCTACAAAAATGTAATTCCCAATTCATTAAAATGATATTAAATTTTTATGAACTATATGTGAGCAATTTGCACATAATTTGTAAAACTATAAGCATAGAAACTTCGAGAGTTTGATAATAAAGTCAAAATAAAACAAGAAAAACAAAGATTAGGACTAAACTTTCATAATTATAGATATGGAAAGTAAATGTTTGAAGAGATGTACCCATTCTAGTAAATAGGCCTTGTGTGGTAGTAGCTTGAGATCAATGATTTTTCTTCCGCTCACAATCTCGAGAAGAAGAATTCCAAAACTATATACATCCACTTTTTCACTTAATTGACCCAATGTTGCATACTCCGGTGCTAAGTAACCTCTGCAAAAAAGACCAATTAGAACCTTTAGGAATTAATGTACATGATAATGAGTTCCATATCAATTATAAATATATATTCAAAATTTACACGAGCATTACCACTAAAATGATATACTATACTTACCGAGTGCCTGCAATATGTGTAGTCATAATATCGCTTTTCTCATCAGGAAAGAGTAAAGCCAAGCCAAAGTCTGCAATTTTAGCTTGAAAATTCTGATCCAATAAGATATTATTTGCTTTGACATCTCGATGAATGATCCTTGGTTCAGCAAAGGAATGTAAGTAGTGAAGACCATTGGCTATGTCTAAACAAATTCTCATCCGTTTAGACCAATCAAGATTGAAATTTCCTCTGTGATCTGTAAAAAGCAATTTACAATGAGAAGATCCACATATTAGCCACATTTCTTTTCCATCAATAAAATAAACCAAATCATCAATTTTGATTTTATTTCATATTTAGTCAAACTAAATTGAAAGAAACCTAATCACAAATTGCAATTTGACAAAATAAATTACATTCATCAATACAATATGATAAGGAATAAAAATTGCTAAACATATTATGCAAAAGTTAACTTACCAAAGAGTACTTGGGCCAAATCATAGTTTTTGACATATTCATACACCAAAAGCCTTTGTTTTCTTTGTAGACAACAACCTTTTAAACTCACAAGATTTCGATGTTTTACACTTGTCAATAAAACAACTTCATTAAGAAAATCATCAGTATTTCTTTGGGTAACTAAATTGAAGAGTTTTTTGATAGCCACTTCATCTCCATTTGATAGGCATCCCTACACACCAATAATACACCAATTATTCATTGGTATTAGTTCGTGAAAAAATTATAAAAATAATCAAAAATTAAAACTAAAACTCACCCACATTATTCATTTATTCATGAAGATATTGTTGGATCAAAATGAAAACTATACATAAAGTTTTTTTTATAATCAACTATTCTTAATAAACACATATTCAAGTAATAATTCAAAAATTAAATTCTACCCACCTTGTAAACAATACCATAGCCTCCTTCACCAAGCTTCATACTTTGATGAAAATCATTTGATGCAGTTCGTAACTCGTTGTAAGTGAACAATGTAGGCTTCACTTCATATTCAGTAAATTCTATACATAAAACACTTGTTGAAATAAATATTATATGATAATAAGGTATGAAAGATGGAATATTTATAATTTTTGCTAAAGAAATTGAAAGAAAAAAAAATGAATATTAAATATATTCTTTTAGTGTAAGGTCTCATACAATTCCTATCAATACATATAAGGTGGAGAATGTCATACTTTTTTGAGCTTCAAGCATGAGCTCATATTTTGCTTTTTTAGTTTTCCGTAGAAGAATAATCGAAACGATGATTATCAGTATTAATACCGCTCCACTAATAGTTGTCACAATTAAGATTACTTTTGTATTTGCTCTAGATTGCACTGCAAAAACATGTGTTATAAATTGTTCAGAGAATGATTCACATTTCAAAGAAATGATCTAAAACTTGTCTAATATGCTTTGCAATTTACTATTGCTTAATTTTCAAGATCTTTTGACGTTTTTGTAAAACCATAATTCAATATTTTAAATATTTGATATCTATATTTCAAAAATTATAAAAAAACAAATTCAATACAATCATATTGTATTTTTTAAATCTAATTCATGTAGATTTAACAAATTTTAGCATAACAAAAGCTTGTTTCATTCAACAAAATCCGATATTATGGTTCTATTTTGTACTAGACTTATAAACTACTAAGAAAATTTTTAATACAACAGTTTTAATATGGATCAAGCATTGTAAAAGAAATAGAATGACATCATATTCTTATGGTCCTTAGTTTCAATTACCAGAGTCATAACATATTTGTTGACAAACACATCTTTTCAAATCAATTTTTGATGTGGATTTTTTGCAAAAAGGATTGCCTTGTAACCTGTTACAAATAACAATGTCCAAACATTAAAATCACAAACTTCATCCCTAAATAATCAATAATGTAGCTCATTCATAAAACAATAAATTTCTACTACTTGTGTTCTTTTCTTAAGAAAGACCAAAATTTTGCAATAGTAGTCATTAAGAAAAGTTATGGAAATCTATGAGAAATCACAATTGCACTAAAAAAATACTATTACTATTATACTTGTGTTGATAGAAAAAATCATTTATTTTAGTTGTATAGCATATACATTGTACAATGTATTTGAATAAAAAAATCTTACTGGATGTTGACCACATCAAGGTCTTTAACATGACCAAAATATATAATATCAGTAATATCATTGTCTTGCATAGTCAAAGATTGCAATGTCGTATTAGGAAATAATCTTGAAATGTCCATAGAACCATATATGCTAATATTATCAAATGACCTGAGTAAATTACAACACAAAAAGTTAGACAATTTTTCAATCATTATATGACATAACTATTGATGTATAATCTTATACTAAAGCATTCCAAATAAATCAAACTTCAATACCAAATTAAGTAAACTTACAAGGTTTCCAACTCTGGGAGGTTTGCAATCCAATCCGGAAAAATTCCACGATCAAAACCATTATGGCCTAAATTCCTATAAAAAATAAGATAAGTATATTAATCAAAGAAAGATTATGAAAAAACATTAAAAAAAAAGAGCTTCATCCAATATATTCAAAATACTAATGGCATTTCAATGAGCTATTATAAAATATATATATATATATATATATATATATATATATATATATATATATATATATATATATATATATATATATATATATATATATATATATATATATACAACAACTGTATATCAAGAGTTCAAGTTCAAGTTTTAATTTTAACAATCTTGATGCAGGGATATTTTGATTTCACATTAGTTGAAAATTCACTTACAATGACTTCAAAGATGATGAAGAACTTAAATTGGGTAAGGATCCCATAAATTCATTGTGAGATAAATCCAATGTTTCCAATAATGTCATATTGGAAATAATTGACTCTTGTACTTCACCTGTATATTGATTGTAACTCAAATTCCTGTAATTAAACCACTTACAACAATAAGGATGTCAACACTAGTATAAGATAAAAATAATTGTATGATAAAAATAGATTACAAAGTTTAATGTAACAAACAAGCTTTATTAGGAAAGTCTCCACTCCATTCTTTAGTAGTGAATTGCATGACAATAGAACAATAACTTGCAACTAAAAAGAAAGACATACTCAAAATTTTATTCTATTAGTAGTAGATGTAGCTTTTCTTAAAAGAAGGCATCTTCATTGGTTTAAAGTGAATAAAAGTATTCAATTTTGCAAATACAAGCTAGTTTCAAAAGTCAAGTTTATAATGGCTCACATCCAAAAGAGATGAGGCCTTGCCTCAACAAAAGCTACATGCGAAGAAGTTTGAGTTTGAATAGGACTTCATTTGAAAAGCAAGTTTGTGCTCATACCATATATAGGGATGAAGCCCCTCATAGAATTATTGCTTCTTGAATACATACTTGACACATCATATTTACTCCTATTTTGAAATATTTATGTGATACAAGGGAATTGTAATAATTGTAACTTCTTGAATGTTAACTAAAAATCAAATTATAATATGTCAAATGATAGATTTTATTTTATTTCATATAACACAACTCATTTAAATTCACATAAAACTAAGTATCAATAAATATTAGAAAAATGCTTACATGTATTCAAGATATTTTAGGCTAGAAAATGTTGGAAAAGATCCAGTAAAGTTGTTGGCGGAAACATCTCTGCATTTCAAGGGGATCAAATTAAAACTTTAATATAAATATAGAAAAAATGAATAGTATAAGAAGAAATAATTTATCACTTAATTTTTATTCATATTAGTAAATATCTATTTAATAAACGTAAAGCTCTAAACTAATAAATTAGCTATTATCTTTATACCATGCTTCATTATAGTATTGGCGTATCTAAATGACAACAATACTAGAAACTTCAATTTTTGTTGTTGTTTCAATCACGTTGGTCCGGTCTATTTTCAATTGATTTTGATTGTTGAAAATCAATAGATTTTTGTCAAAATGAACCCAAAATTGACTGGATGAATGTGACTGAAACAACAGAAAAATTAAAAGTTTTTAATAGTGCAAATTTTAAGATAAAAATTACAATATAATAACTTTAAGATTCTAAAATATGTCATTAAAAAGTATATAATGAAAAACTCATTTCATTTTTTTGATACCTATCCATTTATATTATTGCATCATAAGAAATTCCAAAATCCTAGTGATGCTCCCTTTTTGAAAAAAAATTATTTCACAATAATCAAGATGTTTTCAAGATTTTGATTTTTGTGATATTGAGGAAATGTAAAACCTTTGAATGTTTGTGAAATTAAGGTTGAAAGAATAAGATCTATCACCAAGGTACATTGCCAAAAATGATTGGATTTTTGAACCAATGGGAGCATTCTTCATTTATATAGTAATCTTCAAAGTCATCCATCCACCACTTTTAGGGCTCAATGTCCTAGGATTAATTTAAATTCTTTGAACAATAAATTTGAAAGTATTTGAAAGCTTTAAGCAAAAGATGGTTTATTTCTACATAAAATTCAATGAGTACTTTATTACTTCAAAAAATATTTATATTTAGCGAATAATTATAAAATTACTTTATTTTGATAAAATATTATAAATATTAATTTAAACAAACTATTTAATTTTATTCATTGTAAAAACAATAGTGAATATACCAATAATTCCAATTTGCATAATGAAAAAGTAGATCTAAATCAACCCCTTAAGTGCTCAATCTAAAGATAATAAGACGATTTTGAAATTCTACAATACATAATCAGAACTCCTTCAACATGTCTGTATCATTGTTTTATATATACTAAAACATTTTTTCTTCTTTCTATTGATATATTACATGATCTTTCTTGAATCATCCTCAATAAATACTAATTAGATGAAGTGCAATTTATTCAACATTCATCATCCTTGAGTGGGTGATTGAGCACTTAGAGAATAATTATAAATCTTAGTACTTTTACATGGATTTTGAAAAATGATATAATTCATTCATTCATTTATTTTTATGTTTTAGATGTAATGAAAGAATAAAAACTAAACTTACAAGTATTGTAATGAAGAAGGTAGATGAGGAAAATTTCCACTAAATTGATTCTTGGAAAAATCTCTGCATTTACATATAAACCAGAACATAATAGTCAAATTTTACCATCTTCTATGTTAAATTAGAAAAGGTAATCAATTTCAAGAAACAAATCAAAATATGGTAATCAACATAACAATGTATAACTAGACAATGATCTTCCCTATGCTGGGAAGGTATTATACTTAGCTAGATGGCTAAGGAGCCATTTAAGACAATTTTCTTCGGTGAGGAATCCCCTTTTTCAAGGATGCAAAGGGACCCTTACCTCATGGGTAAACAATGTTATAAAATATAATCACAATAAAATTTCATAACAAAACATATTAAAAAATTTGTAAAGTTGATGGCTCATACATACTAAAATGACACAAATTGATCTTTTGTGCAATTATCAACAGATGAATGGTTGGCCAATGTGCACTCACAATTGAATCAAAGACGGTTGGTTTTGAAACATTGATTGATTCAAAACACCGGAGAGTAAGTTGCCGGATATGTTCAATGTTTGCAAACCTTGGGACTTGGACAAAATATCTTTAGGAAGTTCTCCACTGAATTTGTTTTGGCTCAAATCTCTGTTTTTGTGAACACAAAACATGGCCCAATTGTTATAATTCTTGCATATAAAAAATGAATGATAACTTACAACATGACATTGTAAAAAATACAATACTCCATCTTTCTCAAAATAAATCCATGTTACTCTGGCTAGTTTCTCATTAAAGACCACGTATTTATTTTGAGATGAAGGTGGTTAAAAAAAAAAGTTCACATCTGCAAAATTAGTAAACGTACATAAACTGTAGAACCGCTGATGATGTAATGGATGCTGGTATTTGTCCACTCATATTATTTTTGCCAAATTTTCTGTAGAAGCAAACAAAAATATATCAAATAAGATAAACTCCTGTAAAGTGAGAAAGAAACTAAAAAACTAAGTCATAAAAACTAACAATGTAGAACTACCCAGTTCAAGCTGCACTAAAATTTAAAAAACAACAAAGAATCATATATAATAAACTCATTGCAATGACAACAACAAAAGTTTCTTAGACATTCAATTCTCCGTAAACTTACAAAAAAAATATGTCACTTTAAACATCATAGGTCTAAATCTGAAGAGTAGATAACTTACAATGTATTTAAGCTTTGCAATTGGCCAAGTTCAGGAATTGTACCGTGTACACCTGGATTTCGTTCTATAGTTCTATTAAAAACAAAACAAAACAATTGTTATGACTTTGAAATAATGAAACAATTGCATGAATACAGACAGAATAATTATATGTTGCAACATTCCGTTTTGCTATTCCATATTCTAGCACATACAGTAAAATGAAATACAACATCAGAAAGTTCTTGAAATTATATCAAATAGAAGAAGAAAAGAAAAGACATTACATTTCAAATTTAAAGTAATTGGAATAAATTAACTTACAAAGATGCTAGATTTGTCAAGTTTCCAATTGCCGGCAGTATAGTACCGCTAAAGTTTAACTCATCTGATATGACACTGCACATGGAACAACAATCATAAAATGATCTCAATTTGGTTTGTATCATTAAACTGAGAATATGGTAACTACACCTAATTTCGACCCCTTTTTAAAACCAATCCGTACAGATTCTTGCCTAAAATGTACTCCCACTATTCATGAGAGTGTAGGGTCAATTTTAAAAACACCTATTTTCAACACTTTGAATATTCATAGTTTAATATTCATATGGTGTTCAAAAAATGCATCCTATGAGAATCTAGAATCCCCTTTATAGTACCAATAGGACCCCACAAAAAAAAATTCAATATTATAATGGGAACTGTACTAAATTGCTTATTTGGTTCATTTTAGGTGTAGTTACCAACCTTAAAATAATTAACACCACTGCACTAGAAAAACCTTGATTTTTTTTAAAAGCCTTTTTGATGATGTCCACCTATATTTATTTGAACAAAGATATGAAACGTAATGTCAAGACATAAAATAAGTGGACATCACAAAAAATGCATTTAAAAAATCTTGAGTTTCTTCTACTACTCCATATGCTTCAAAAATCAAAACATTTGCTAATGTTTTTCAATAATTAATCAAGAAAATAATGTAAATAACTTACAAGTGAACAATGTATACATCATATTGTGTTGTACTTCCATTTATTTGCTTTTGAAGACATCTTAAACCATTCCATGGTTTTGAGGGAATGCAAGGTGTTTCATTTTTTCCACACCAACTTCCCAAGTCGCCCCCCCAAGGTTGAGGAGTTTCTTTCTTCCAACTTGTACAAATTTCTGACATTGTATCCACTAGAACAAGCACAACAACATTAACTCAATTGATTGAATTTCAATGAAAAGAGAAAGAATTCCAACCCTTTTATAGATTGGGTTGGAGTACATCTAGAATCTACTCATTTAAGACCCCAAGATCATTTTTTTTCCATATAAATCCAAATTGATTGAATTCCAATGAAGTCAAAAATCTTTGAATTCACAACATTATAAGACAATCTACACACTCTTTAGAGCATTGTTGAAAATCAAAGAATATAGGCTTGAAGAAAGGAATCGTTCATCATGCGATTTAGAGAAGTTAGGTCACCTTTGTCTTTACAAGAACGTTTTTTTGATGATACGTAGATTCTCTTCTAATTCAATAGGCTTTCAAAAACTAGTGAATAATGTTACGTTTGTTTAGGTTAATTTCTTAAAGTTTAAACTGGAGTTGAAATCTTGCAAGTGTTTGGGACCTCATTCTTTTGTTAAACCCTAAAGATATTGCTTCTGTATCTACAGGAGTTGAAATAAACCGTTTACGAGGGTTTAAGGAAGTAACAAAATGTAACAACAGAAAGGAGAAACCATATCTTTCAACTTGAAATGATAGCAAAATGTTCCTAACCCTTTATATTAATCAACTAATAGCTTTTTGAAAGTGAAATCTTTAATTTTACCTTACGTACTTCCAGGTTAAGATGGGAAATTTTAGTGAGTCAGACTGGTGCCGTTTCACTTGCCTGACTCCGATTGAACCCTAGGTCCCCTAACTGAAAGCTCAGATGTACACTTGTCCTAGATTTCAGAGCTTTGGATACTCTAACGTCACAATTTTGGACCTCTGAAAACACGACAATTTACGAATACGGCCAATTTGGAAAGTGACACTTGTGTAAAGCACATGAATGGGTTCAAAAGATAATTAGGTCATGCATGGAAACAAATAACAAGCAAGAGCAAAATTCAAACTTTAAGAGTATTCGAATGGAAATATGCTGAAGAGGGGATCGGAAGGGAGTCTTACATTCCACTGAACTCAAATTATAAGTGTTCGTCGTCGTCAAGGCAGAGCATACGCTGAAGAAGAAGAGGAACATACAGGACATGAATGGGAAATCAGTTCCGGGAATATGGCCTTGCGTAGCCATGTTGTCACAGATTGGTACAGAGAATGGGCTGAGCTTGATACAGTATGATTGTTTCAGTCGACAGTCAGCAATCCAGGGCAACAATAAACCAAAAAACAGTCCGCAATAACTTCATTTGGGTGACTTGCTTCAATTCTTTGCTCGTGTATAACAAGACGTAAGAGACTTGATAGCCTGCAGCAAACAAAGACGTTGCAGCACGTCAGTATCCAGACAACCAGACCATTTGCAAATTGCAATGGCAATCACTAGTTAAGCTGCCAAGGTAAGTAAGTTCGGGTACAGGGAAATTGAAGGTTGATAAAACTTGAGGTGCATCAAAAAGATTCGAACTCTGTACGCCGTCGAGACCTAAAATTAGATATTATCGAGCGTTGATAATAGACGGATCGTGGTAATCGTGTTGGCAGCAGGTGGAGAAGAGCGAACATACTACAGATCTGGGCATTCAGAAATCATAATTCCAAACTGCACAAGCTAAGGTACAAGGACATCCATCCAGTGATATATCTGGAAACGGTGATGTACATTTCTGATCTGAAATGTACACCTCCCGTACATGATAGGATAAGTGGCTTGATAGCTTAATAGAATGGTGGCCTTCTCCCTAATAACAGGATGCCCACCCGTCCTGAAAAACGAATGACTTGAACGCTCCGACCTGAGAAAGTTGCCCCACCCGACCTGCAAAATGGATGACTTGTCCACTAGACCAGCCCGAAAACATGAACAGGCCTGAACTCCGAGAATTTTTTCAGGCCTTGCACTTGGCTTGCAAATTCAATTAGACAGGAATGATTCCAACTCCGATTGTTAGGTTGCTTTGCCCGGAACGTCTAATTTGCACTCCCAAAGAAGCATATCTGACGTCGGACCACGATTTCAGCCATCGGAGAATCTCCACGACAGCTCCTCAGCTCCCGCAAATCCCGTCGATCTAATTCTATTCTATCCGACCTTTTAAGAGGCCATTGAGTGGGGCTGTCCACTTTTCCGCAGCTTGGAAAGTGGATGCACCCACCCTTTTCAATCTAGTTTTCAGGCTCAGTTTTCAAGCCCGGTGGTTGCCGGTGTCACGACAATCTTGTTTCGAACTCCTTGATCGGTCTTACAGAAACAAATCTATACGGCTAAAATACACTAAAAGGTCAATTCAGACTATTACAACTCACTGGCGCAATTCCATTAAACTGCGCAGTAAACCCACAAGAAATGGCGCATGGAATACTGTCAATTCAACGGAATTGAGGTTTGGACTTTGGATTCGCTTGTACCAATTTCAGAATGTCTTGGACTGCACCCCGACGGCGCCACGGCAGTCGGATGAGAGGAACGCATGTTGATTTCTTGGGGTCCCTTCCAATTTGGGACCCCCGAAACAATTTAAAAACTAAAACTTCAATCTCAAGTGGGGTAAACAAAATGGCTAACTTTCGTTCTGGCCTGTCCGATTCTGGCATCGGGAACGGCATACTGAGCATTGAAGTAACACACGCATGCAAGTCGAGAAAGTTGGCATAGACAGTACTACCCTTCATTTCCAATTTCTGGGGCTTCTGGAAAACTCTTAGAAACGAACATGAAAAACCCAGGCTTCACAAACTCGCAAGCAAGCTCCCCGAGACATTCCAACCAAGTATCAATAACAGGGTTGTACAAGCACCCGGCGCCAATCCAAAGTTCACCCAAAGCAAAAACTAACCCAAACCACCCCCTCTCTTACATGCTGACTCCCCAGGCCCAAGCAGCACCACTAGAAAGTGAATTTAACGAACAAAGGGCAGAAAGTAGGACTCACTTTGCTACTCAGCAGTCAGCACTGTTTAGGAAACCGCCGCTTGCAAAACACCGGGAATCACTTCGCAACTAACAAGCTTTCTACCGTCTCCTAGACGCCCCTCCACCCAGCGTCCCCGTAATCGAACAACTCGCCCTGCCTAAAATCAAAACACACCAACGTCGACACCGAACTAGCTACAGTAGCTCTCTTCCACGCCGGCGCAGAAATTAAGAACTACATTAATTTATGACTGTAAGAGTTTGTGCACTTTCTATAAACTCATTTCGAGAGCAAAACGAAGCAAGGCGATACACTACTCCGGTGTACGTAGCGCAGACAGCTAGAGAGAAGAACCTCGTACTCGCACTGCCACAGGCGTAAATACATGCACTGGAGGGTTCGGGCTTGCAGCTTCATCGGTAGGAATCTAGGACGTTCGTGCAGATCCGAATTGCCGACAGTGGTTTGAGAATCCGCGTCACTGTTGTCTAGGAAGTCTCTCATTCATTAACCCTTAATTAAAGGACGCGGTCCCCATGACCAAGGGTCAAGGTGAATTGACCTCCTCATTGCCGTGGGAATCGACTACCTCGATCAATGCCCCTGGGAAAAACACCGACATTTTTTATTTGCAATCCATAATTAAATTTGGAAATTTTGAATCCATATTTGCAATCAGAGGTTCCAAAAGTAAGTTGGAGAGGTGAAGAAATTAAAAAAATGTGGCACAAAATAAGGGGCAATAAGGGACAATTTTTCACAATTATTCTTGGTTGGAGCAATGAGGGGATCAATCTTCCCTAGTCCATTACCAAGGTAGTCACCAAAACTGCATTCTTTGTGTCTATAGTAAATAATGAAGTCATCCATCAACAAATTTTCGGCTTCTAGCATCATTGGGTTAAATAGTCGCTGAGTGTAGTTGGTTGAAGGAATTAGAAGCAAAATTGGTCCTAACCTTCCACTTGAAATTGAAAAGCGGTCAAAGTGCCAAAAAGACAAAGATGAATGAAGGTAAAAACACCCAACCATCAAAATAAGCAATTCAACAATGTTGGAGGCACCTTTTTTAAGAAAAAAAAAACATTTTTGTGGTATTAGCAATTGAAAATCTTGAATTTAAAAAAATAGAATTTTTCGATAAGACATGTAATTACTATGAATTTTCAAAGTCAAAGCTCCCTATGCCTTTGAAACCATTACCTAGTTTGATCATAAAATCACAATCTAGATAATTAATAATCAACTAATTAAAACTAAATAAAAGATTCGTTTAATGGCACTTGGGAGGACACTTGCAATGGAAGTCTATTTGTTTGGAATGAATACGAAGATGGTTTTCAATGTTTTCATATTGGAGCATCTCTATTCTTTCACTAGGAAAGGACCAAGCTTGACCTTCCAAATCTCTCTTGTTCTAAACACGTTAAAGGAAAAAAGAACCTAGCCTTTCCATCTCTTCACTTAGCTTGGATTTTGCTTATCAAGCTATTTTTTGTAACACTTTCTAAAGCACTTAACAGTTATAGAAACTCCTACAAATGAAAGTGCAAAGTTGCAATACATATTTGGTAATTATATTGAGTATCGCAGAGATATGAAGAGAAAGGATGGAGAATCACTTTATTGGTGAAGCTTAGAAGGACAATTGAACCTACAAAAAGCTATTTGGCAAGGCAATTTCAATGTAAAAGGGTGGGGATGCTCTTAGAGTGTCCTCCACTCCTATTATATTCCTCTACTCTAGCCATCCATACCTTAAATTAGGTTGTTTGTTTGTTATTGTGAGATCTTTCGGACCGTGTATTATGAGTCTTGTTCTTGGCACCATTGAAAAACTTTTATGAGGAAAAGTGCAAGGGTTTGGTTTTGTGGCGTTTGGACCTATGTTGCAGAAGTTATTGAATTTTGAAGTTTATATATGGATTCAAAAACAGAAAAAAAATTCTAACTTTTTATTTTAGCTACATCAACAATACACGGCACAGACTAATGGTTGTTTAATGATTGATTCTATAGTAGTGCAATGAGCTTCTTGCGGAGGTCCAACCAAAGGTGAATGTAAAAAAACAGCCCCCCCTATTTTGTGCCAAATTATTTTTTTTATCATTAACACCTCCCTAGGCCAATTTGGAACCTCAAATGGCAAGTATGAACTCCAAATTTGCAAACGAAAATTGCTCACCAAATAAATGGTTTTCTGGTTTTCCTCCGTGGGTAAAACACGGGAAATCCCGCCTCTGCAAGAGACTCGTTGCACTCGGCCATAGACTCCACCCTGTTCAACTCGGAGCTGATTGTTCGCACTGAGAGTCTTGGCACGTCCTGGACTTTACCTCCAGAACCCAGATGCACTCCGCAGTTCCGCACTGAGCAGGGCGGAAAGTGCGGAAGAACGGGCTCGTGGTCTTGTCCCGTGTCCCGTGTCCCGTGTACGTTACGACAGAGTCAACTTGGCCTTGCAACGGAGTCCCGCCAGGGTGGCTCGACCTTCCCCCCCGGCTGCCTGGTCAACTGGGCTTCCCACGGAGGGCGGACCTCCTTTCTCCCTTCCCAGTCCACGAATTGAATTTGGACGCCTCTTTCTCTTTTCAGGGAGGAGGGAGGAGACATTGAACTTCATTTCAATGAGGAAGAAAAACACTCATAAGCTATCAGTCTAGGTGCTCCATCGTCACCACCACTGCATCTGGGTTCTGGAGGTAAAGTCCAGGACGTGCCGTGTGTCTCACTGGCTCTTGTTCGGAAAGGTCGCTTTCATGGTTGTCACATTGGACAAATTACTATTCATTTCACGTCCTACATGACAAGTTACTATTCATCAGATGTACGTCTTATGTACATCTGATGAATAGCAATTTGTCCAATGTGACAACCATGGTCGCCTTCCGGGAGGACTTCACCAGAGAAACCACGGAAACTCACTCACAACCTAGACGTTAACCACAAGCAGGAAAATGTCTAGTGTATTTCCCAATTTCTCAGGTGGATTATAGGTCCAAATTAGGGTTTCCTTGCCCAGGTCTGATGCGATTTGGCCAGCATAATTGGGCATCACACATTTTTCATCCAAATTTATGTTATTCTATTATTCTATTATTCATCCCAAGATTTTCTCTCCCCACACACATACCCACATTACAACCCTGCAATTTACATTCGGCCATGTCTCTCATCGTCTGGCATTTTGAGAAATAAAGGGTCTCCTTGTTGGACTTTGCCTTCCTTGTTTGCCCTTTATTTCCCCAAAATGTGTTCTTCCTTGAATATTGCCTTGTACTAATACTTTGTATAAGTTATACACACTAGAAGGTGGAACAACCTGTGAGGAACAAGGAGAATTGACCCCTGTGCTTGTCCCCAAGGAAAAAAAGCTTAAATTTAAAAATTTGCCATGCATGATAAAATTTTAAAATTCTAATTCATATTTGCAATCAAAGGCCTTCAATTAGCTAGGAGAGGTGTAGAGGATAAATTAATTATATACAAAATAAGGGGGCTTTTTTTAACAAATATTCTTGGCAATGATTTTGGAGAACGAGTCAAGGGTCAATTCATCCCAACCTTTTGAGGATAGACTTCCATGTAGGTGAAGTCAACAAACATTTACAATCACACTAACACTAGCATGTAAACCTAGAAATGTAAACCTTGAACTTGGATATAAGTGGGTATTCTACAATCATTGTGAAGGTGCCTATAATATATATACCTATATGTAGATATTGTGTGACAATAGAAGATATTTATAACACGGACACCTACAATATATGTAACTATAATTATGGAAGGTGCCTATAATGTAGGTGCCTTGGCTCATGGGCTCAAGATCCTAAACTCACATGCTAGCAACCCTTTGGGATAAACAAGTCAGAAAATAGAATTGCCTTCTTATTAATATAATCATTCAAGTATGTTGATTTCTACAATATAATGATGTCAAATCTACAAGCAAAGTGTTGTGTCTAAATTAGATGTATGATATATTATTGGAAATTTTTTCTCAATACCTTTCATATTTGGGCCCATTTTAGAACTAAAGTGCAATTTTTCGATACCAGCTATAGAAATTACAAAATAGTGATGACTTTCTATAGTAGATCAAAATCATTTTCTAAATTTGACCAACTCCATAGTCAATAATAATTCCTTGATTCATGTTCTCATTTCTCAATATATATTATTTAGCCTAGTTTATCAATTTTTCTTTTCTTAGACAAGGGATGGTGAAAACATGCAAAAAGTCAATGAGTGTTTTTTCCAGTGAATTTGAGGAATTTTGCTATTTTATAGAGGACCACTTCTTGTACATGACCAACAACAAGAGAGATAGTATGTGGAGTAGAAGCAAAAGAAGAAAGAAAAAAAATTATTCATCTTCTAGCTTTAATTGTATTCTCCATAGAAATCAAAGTATTTTTTGAGATTATTGACTTCCATACAAACACCTCTAGTAGTCATTTAATACAAGTGGAAAAATAATGTAGCTATATATGATTTCTTTTCATTTATAAAAGTCCACATAGAGATATTTTTATTGGATGGTGCTTGTGTGACTTTTGGTTTCTAGCCTTGTGTGTGAAACCATTTGAAGTCTACATCCCATCTTTTTTTGCCCCCTCAAATACTTTTGTTGTCTACTTCTCTTTTATAAAGCAATCCTAAAATAATTATTTCACTTTATGTGCATACTAGATAATTAAGAGAATTATAATTAAAGGGATTTTTTTTGTACTTTTAGAAAAATAATAATCTAAAATTTACAAATAAATAAATAAATTTTGGAACTTCTTTGGAGTTTCTATAAATTTTGAAAATAAATCTAACACGAAGAAACCTAAGTGATATATTCCAAATGCATTTTTTAATTTCTAAAGATTTTTGGCTATATTTTCACCCAAAATGCTCCAAAATTGTTTTTCTAATATCAATACCAAATTTTTGAAAAAAATAAATTTGGACACATATAATCATAAGATCTTGTAGTACACTAGTTTGAGAGGATGTGGAAAAAAATTAGAATTTTCTACTATATAGATGGCAAGATATCAGCATTTGAATTGACAAAATTCATTTTATTGGCCCAACGAAGAAATGGGCAGCTACCATTCACAAGATCACATTTGTATGAAGAAAATGTCCAAAATAGTGGTTATTCTTTGGATTCATTCTTCAATGCAAGTTGGCTACATGCTTGAAAAATTTTAGGTCATTTGAAATTGTATACATATAGGAAAAAAATAGGAAGTAGAAAAAAATAGAGAATAATTCAATACACTAAATTGTTAAGAGTTTAATTATGGAATTGAAAAATGCCAATGCCAATGGTTGTAATGTTGTAATAAATAATATACACCCAATGTCATTATTTATTTTCAAAAATATTGAAAATTAAATTAATGAAAGGACTTCAAAGTTTGTTTTAGAGTAGAGATTCCATAACCACCCTCAAACTAAAACTCCTCATAACATTCATCTCATTAAGCAAAATGGAATAATTCAAATCTTTATGTGTATATAGAAATTTAGACAATTGATTTCAAATTTTTATTTCTTAAAAAAGTGATTTTAAAAATAAAAAAATTCAATTGCTCACACTTCGCTAAAAATGACATATCATGCAATAACTTTTGAACCATGTAGTTAAAAGTTATGAAAATTGTTGAGCCTTAAAGCTACTCCCTGGGCACATGTGTGAAGATTTCAAAGAAAAAAAATTGTTTGTAGTGAGCTACTCAAAAATGCTATATTATCAAAAAAACATATTCAAAGCTTTAGGGGTTAAACTTCTTTAGAAGATTCAAAACAACTATCTAAAGATTAAATCAAGCTGCTACATTGGGCAGGTTGATTACTACTTTACTAGATGTGTATGTTAGATGCACAAATTGGAGAAGATAGACGAACAATACAAACAAATACAATTTTTTAGGAGAAAGTAGGGTGTAGTATAAAAATATATACTAGTAACTTGTTATGTAACATATGAAGTTATATTAAGAAACATCCTTTTGAATGGCTCAAGTATCAATGACTACATTGTTAAGGAGAAACATTTTTAGGTGGTCAACTTGTTGTTGACCACTATGTTCTCATGAAGTTCCAATCAAATAAATGTATTGCATGAATAGACAAGTATATTGCAAAGACAAACAAGCTATCTTTAGAACTTGACATCCCTAAAAGACTCTACTACCCACAATCATGTGGTCAAACTTCAAAGACACAACCTATGACCAATATTAGTCAAACTTCAAAATCCTTCACTATATATGGTTAATTTGAAATTAAATTTACATAAATTATTTAAATTGTCTGGAGATGAGATCACAAGTCTTTTGATAATTAAAAAATGAACTTTTTTGGTGAAAATTCAACATTATTTTGAATTTTATTCAAAAGTAAAGAAAATGCTTATCAAATACAAAATAAAATCTAAAAGTCTAAAAATTTCACCATAGGTGTATTTTGTGGTGTAAAAACATCATTGTGCAAATCAATTTTTTGTAAAATTATATATTTAGAAATTCAATAGGCATAAGGCATTGGTTATAGCCCAATGTTCAAATGGTTAGAAAACTTTCAATTTTATTGTAGAAACTAGATTTAACAAGCTTCATTTCATAATTGTGCTCAAATTCAATAATATATCACTATTGTTAATGGTTAAATTTAGATCAAGAATTAGGAGATAAGAATGTTTAAATGCATTAGAATGGCATCTTTCATCCTATAAAAACATGCCATTCATTTTGCCTATACTAAATCATCCTCAAATAATTTAGACTATTCTATCCTCCCCTCTATCCATAATAAAGCTATAGGAAAGTAAATGGACTCATTACATTACTTGTAAATAAACATGGATTAGTAAATAAGTAAGGTCCTTCTAAAGATCAACATTTATTATAAGAAATTATATATAATTGACTATGGATAATAGAATTCACTAAAGTATTAAATTAATGTAGATTGATCAATGGAACTCAAACCAACAATGAAGACTTAAAAATATTTTTCAATTCATAAACATAGGGCAACTCACTAATAGTTATCATCAACTACTAGAGGACAAAAGCCATTTATCTATCAAAAAACACTCAAAATTGCCATTTCTACTATATTTGCCTACAAAAATAAAAACATAATCATTTCTTTTTGGATTGAAATATCTTTCATTAACTAAATTTAAAATCTTTAAAATTTCATTTCACAAGATGTGGAATATTTCACAACCTTATTTTTTTATACCAATACTCACAACTTTATAAAATCTTTTGTGACCTTTAGGAGCCAAGTTCTTACAACTTAATAAGTTAATTAACAAAAAGATTGGTTAAGTTTCAATCCCTTTCAATGAATATGGGCTCTCTTCAAGGAGGGGAAAAAAGACTAAGCTTCATTAGTAAGCTTATGGATTTTATGAATTTTTTACATTTATATAGCAATTGCTTTTATATGTATATTATTTTTATTTTTCATTTTTTATAGTTTTCTTTTAGAACTCAAATTGTTTTCATCAATATTTTCTTCACTGTTCAATTATGCCACATTATAATTTTTGAAAATTTCATTTCATACCATATTTAATTTCTTTTGAATTATTTTCTTAACAAGTTTGATCCAAACGTAGGATACTTTACTTGTTTAAGAGCGTATGGTAAAAATTTCATGAATTTTGACAATATAAGTTGAAAGATATTAGTATTCAAAGTTGGAAAAAAGGGGGTTGAAATACTAGGTTACTATAATTTAAAAAAACTTTGATCACCATTTGTAGAAAGTTTTTGTACTCCAAATTTTGAATTTTGAAAAGATTGTGTTGAAGAATTGAGTAAAATGTCTAGGCAAAAAAGTTCAAAAAACAAACACTAGATTATCATTCTCATAACGGGATCACTTGCACAAATTGGCATTTGATTGGTAGAGCTCAAATTCAAAAAGAGATTAATCTAATGATCATCATTGAATAAGAAGCTTGAAGTTACCTAAATGCACATCATGGTGATCTACTTTAAAAAGAAAGAAAATCCAACCAATTGCTATATTCATTAATATACATGAAGAGTCTATTCATCTAAAACATTACAAAAAATTAAAATATTATTTTTTTAAATATATTTTTGTAATCACCTATCTAATGGGACACTAGTAGTATCCCATTAAATTCCTAAAAAAAAAATTGCATTGTAATTACATTGTTGTCATGCAAACTTGCGACCTTTTGTATACTAAATTTTTTTCTTGTGGTCCCACAATTGACTTCAAGAAATTAGTATGAGTGATTTACTTAGAACCATTTTTTGCATGGTTGTCATAACAGGCGAGTTAGGGTCATCAGACGGGATGGATGGACGGACGGTCTGGACGGCTTTAATTTTGTAACTTGTGCAATTTTGTGGAATGACACGTCACCTCGGAATGCGAAATCTAGGGCGTGGACGATCTCGTTTGCGCCCAGCATGTTCCTTAATCCACATGGTATCCACGTGGCCTATTTTTCCATTATCAAAAAGTCAACTATGTGTTGACTGTATCGGACAGGCGGGACCTCTAACGGACGGGCGAACCAAATGTCCGTCCACTATGACAACCATGATTTTTTGGAGTTAAGGTCTCATTAAAAGAATCCAAAATATTCTAAATCACTTGAATCTATTATGGTGCCACTTATAACAATGGTGACGTAGCTATCAACATTTGAAGCAACTACACCAGAAGAGACTCTACCAGTGACCCCAATTTCAAGATAGCTACTGTACTCAAACTCCTTCAAGATAGCTACTCAAACTCCCTCATGATAGTTTCGTCATCGTCGAGAGCCAACAGAACTTCAGCAAAAGGAATTTGAATAGATGACAATCATCCATTCTGCAATCTGAATCTTTGCCATTCAGTGGACACGAATCAGCCATCCTGTAAGGGAAAAAGTCACCGAGTCAACAGATTGGTTTCGTTTTTCAACTCCAGCATGCAAGCCCATGCGTGTCCACTTGCGCAATGAACTCTAAACTCACACATACAAGGCCGGTCTTCCAAAAAAATCGAATCTTTGCATTTAAAATCTGAAAAGAAATTGCAAATGGAGGATTTCATTGCAAGATTCAAGTTGAAAGCCAGGTCTTACGGTTCAACTGTTTAGGATGAGGATGGATTCTTGCATTCGTAAGGACCATGAATTTTGCGTCCGAGTCTGCAACTAGCAGAGTGGCAGGCTTCCCACTTGACCAAAGAATTACTATTTTATGTCATAGTATCCTTCTTTCCCTTCCTAAACGACAAGGGTATCCTCATTGCCCGTTCTCCGGTACTCAGACAGACCGTGGACTTGTAACGTCAGTCGTTTCCTTTAAGTTTAATAGTCTAGAACACGTGAAAACACATTGACTTTTGTTACCAAAAGCAAATCCGACAAGTAGGCTGTTGAAAGGGCTCCAAGGTTCGCGAAAACTGTTTGGTGAGGTTTCAAAAAGTGGCCAGTGCAGTGCTGCACTGTTGCTGTTGGAGTTTTTGCTTCTGAGAAGAGCCACCACTGGAGAGCCTCATGCTGTTGAGCACACGCGCGGAGTGGAAGCCCCGTCTAATCTAGAGAACACTCAGTCTTTCGCTATTTACAGTAATTCGCTTTCAGGCTTTCAGGTTTCTGTAATTGCAGAGCTTGTCGTACACAATCCGGTGTCCGTCTGAACTGACGGTTGTAGCGCCTTCACGTGGCTTGTCGGTACGTTGGATTGTTGCAGTGTAAGAACCAAGGTTCACATGTTCAAGAGGAGCTAGGTTTTGATTCATTTATGCAGAATTTCGAGTTAACTTTTAAATTGGTGCATATTGCTGATCAATTGAGACTAGAATCTGGGTTAAGGCAGGTCTCGTTTTGCCTTCCACCAAAAAAATTGAGCCCTGTCGATCATTCTTATCAAAGGTATGTGGTCTTGGACTCTTTAGCTGTGATTCTCATTTGTAGATGTTTGCTGTGAGTTTACATGATATTAGTCAGTTTGCCATCTTTCTAAGCAGGGTGTGATAGGACGTCATCTAGTTTGTGCTGCTCAAACTCATTTGTTGACACCTTGAACGGTACAGTTTGAAGCCAGCTAGCGATACTTTTCGGAAGCGTCACGGTCTAATTTGATGCGTTCTGTTTGTACAGACAGTGGGTGAGCAATATGGGTTCGTGTACTCCAAGTCATGTGGTTCAGGCCATTGCAATCGTCATGGTGTTGCTCCTGTTTGGGTCGATGGCGCAGGCCCAGGGTGATAACTACCAGTTGAGCTCTAACGAATGTACTATTACTTCTCTCTTGACACCACCATAGATTTGTAATTTGAACTCCTAGAGTTGATCTGGAGTCGTAGCAGTTAAAACAGATATTTCATTAAAATGGCGGTATTCCACGAACTTGGCACTTTCCGGTTCAGGACTTGCGTTCTAAACTGTATACCTGTCCTAGATTTCAGGGTTTGAGGGTCTGAAACCTATACCAGTCTTCGAAAATTCATGGAAAAATGCCGCCATTTCAACGAAATATCTGTTTGAATCGGCAATTTCAACTAAAATTTTCAAGTTTCCTATGCCAGTAATGAGATGCACAAGCTGGTTTTCCTTTGATAACTATGACAGTTGTGTAGATAATTCTAGTACAATTGTGCAAAACTTTGCCATCTTACCTGCAAATTCTGATTGAATAGAGACCTCCACGAGATGGACTGTTTCAAAGTGCCAGAAATGGGACACTGAGGAACACAGAGCTCTAAAAACTAGAAATGGTTTAGAATTCGGGCATTCAAGTGAAACTGGTATAGATCTGAGATTCCGTATGGGCGCCTCTGAAAGTGTCAATTTCTTGAAATTTCAACGAATGTATGATCATATTGTTACGGTTGTGAGTCAACGGACGTCAATGACGTCTAAACTTTGGGCTTAATTGTTTCAGCATCTGCTATGCATCAACTTTTCGAAGCGTGGCGGATACACACACCCGACTTGCAAAATAACTTGCCGGGCTGGAGCAATTCGTCATCACCGTGCAATTCTTCGTATCCTTGGGAAGGAGTACGATGCTTGTGGAAGGAATGGAGCAACGACAGCAGCCGTGGGGACAAATACATTGTGGGCCTGTACGTTCTAACCACTCTCACTCGAATTTTTTGCCAGTGCTTTGCTTTACTTCTTTCAAGCACATTTCGAACCCTAATTCTGACTTTCCTGAGTCCTAGTTTGAATTCCAAATGCTTACTTACACAGCCAGCTCATATTGGAAAGTAACCCAGTATGTCCGGTTGTGGGAATTTCTGAAAATTCTCGGTGAGAGAGGGTGGAATCCCTTGTGATCACAAAAGTCTAGTAAGGAAGTAAGAACTTGTTCAAATTCATAGTGTCAAGGGTGTAAAATTTGAACTTAAATCATTGATTTTTCCAGTATCAAACATTTATCTTCAAACATGAGAACGTAATGAGCGGTTCAAGTTCATCATTAAAGGTAATAAGTCTGGTGTTTCTCTATCTATATCCACATATTTGTTGTTTATGCAAATTTCAATCTGCAAAAATGGGAGGTTGAAGTGCTGGGACTTTCAAGTGCATAGATGAGGTTTTCAGTTGCCCAAGTAAAAATCTCCAGAATTCTAAAATGTAAGCCTGAAGTAGAACTCAGATTTCAAATGTGAGATTTTAGGTCATTGTCTCAAATCGCTCCGCTTTAGAACCTTTTGAACCTCTCTGGCTCTGATTCCTTTTCCACATAAGTTACATCGACTTCATGAGTCACCTCCATGTAAGTTAAAATGAATATGGCATGTACCTAGTTATGAATATCACTCATTTCTTATTATTTTTGAGTTTCACATTGAAGCTTTGATAAAACTGAAGAGTGCTTAATAGATTATTAGACTAGGTCTAACGCTCGTTGATCGACTACTGACAGTGTGAAGTATGAACCTTTGGTGGGTTTGCAGGAGGTTGATTAAGAGCTCCGTCATCGGGATGATCCCACCAGCAATTGGAATGCTTCAATCTTTAATAACCCTGTAAGTAAGCTTACCCATGTAACAAAAAAGTTATTTGAATTTTGTTCATTCTTCAAATGTCAATTTCGTTACATTGGCGCAATTCAGAGCATGAGTAATTAGTGGAAATGATTCATGAGAAGACCCAAATGATCAAAGCCTGCATTTCATGCTAAATATGTAGTTAGAGTTGAGAAATCAAATTTGGCAAATGCTTTAAAATAGGAATATTCATTCAAAGTTTATGTTTTCCCTATGTCCCAAAAAATTGGGGAAAAGAAAAATCCCTAACATTTCAGCATCTTTCTTCAATATTATTTTTTGCCGAACTCGATGGTTGAGTGTTGTGGTCTAAGCAATAAGCAAATGATTAGATGAATTACGACTTCTAGTAGTCCAAGCATTATGTACTGTATTGAACTACACAAAGCTCAAGAAATTAGGATTGGTATAGGTTTAAGTTTTATGCTAAGGGTTTCTACCAATGTAAAGAAACTTGGCATTTTTAGTTGAAGAGATTTTAAAATGTATTAGCTTTGCAGTGAGTATTTGATCATTTATTTGTACTCCCGAATAGTTGAATGTGCTTTGTCTAGTGTTGCTACAATGCAATGTAATTTCTAAAGTTTAGTTTGAGTTTTTGCAGTTCTATACAAGAAAATCCAACCTTAAATGGGATACTTCCGAAAGAGATTGGTGATTTGCCAAGCTTAAATTCATTGTGAGCAATTTCTCATTTACATACACTTTGACATTTTTAGTGTACTTTAAACAATAAAAGAACAATTTTGTAAGTTCATGGATGTATTTAGACCTTTCAAAAGTAACAATGAGCTATTTATTTCAAAGATAATATGGAGTATATCAAAATATTTTTAACCCCCAAATACCCAAATGCCTAATTGTGATTGTTTTCATCTCTAATTTAATCAAATCATTTAGCAAGATTCAAAGGAGCATACAAAATGCACAAATAGAAATGTATTGAAATCATGCCGTCCATTCTTGAACTAGATAAATATTATAAAAAAAATTAATATAATATACCATTAACTTTTAGAATGGCTTTTTAATTTTACTTGGATAACTTTATGTATTTGAGTATCTCTAATCTACCTACTTATTAGGACTATTATATATAGCATATTTTAAATACTAAATGTTGTATGATTGTAGTATGGTTCTAATTTTAAAATTATACTATTATTACAAAATCTAAATGAATACCCCTAAAAATTGGTTGCACATGGGTACATTATTTGATTGATATGTGACATACGTAGAATAAAATTTAACTATTGCCAAATAATTTGAATACTAATAAACAAAGTTCAGGAAAATATTTGGCAACAACTTGAGTGGATCAATACCAAATAATTTGGCATCATCGACTTTTCTTCAACAAATGTATGTTTCATTCAAAACCATGTTTTAGAATGATAGTTATTTACACTTTTATTTTACGTGGTCTTCTTCAATGATGTAGATTGGGCAGATTGATTTTTAAAATTGTGCTTCAATGTCTTTGTATTCTTTACAGGGACTTGAGTAGAAACAATTTTAATGGTGGAATTCCAGAAAACTTATTTTCAGTCGCACTAGGTTTCACCAAAGTAAACATGTCATGGAACAAATTTGAAGGAGACTTTCCTCGGAATGTTTTTTCCAACAAAACATTGCTAATTGAAGTGTAAGTATGATTTGAATTTCTCATTTTCATGTATAAGTTTTCCAAATTTCAAAAAATCAATTAATAGTACATTTTTCCATGACTAGATGTCATCATAAAATTTATGCTAGTGTTTAAAATTTTGAGCTTAAAAAACATACTCCATAATAATTTTGCAAGAAATTGATTTATTTTGTAACTTTGGAGGTTTGGCATGAAAATAGGCTTTGCATTCAAGAATGTCAATTGTTATTTTCATAAGCAAGTCTTCTAATAGTACGATGGATAAAATGTCTAATTTTTCAAAAAATATCTACTTTGGAAATACAATAATTGTGTACCTTTTGCATAATGAATTTGCTCACAAAAGATATTTTGTGCAGAGATTTTTCCCACAACAATTTTAGTGGTCCCCTTCCCATTTTTAATCCTTACTTCAAGCACATGTAAGTTTCTATCCATGACTTCATTCATTCAAAATTCATTTTTGAGTTAATAGAATATTTATGTCTGCATTACAAGAAAAAAAATTTATTCAAGAAAAAAACTAAATCTTTTAATTTATTTATTCTAAGATAATGTTGAAAGCTACATCAAGATGTGTTGTTTCTCGGAATTTAAAATGGGGAATAAATGTACAATAAATTACATATTATTTGGATTATGGTATATATTTCTTGATTGAAATTTTCTTTTGAATTTCTTTGTGATTACACAAGCTACTTCAATTAAGTATCCCTTGCAATAATAACATTAACCCGCAATAATTTGGAAATTAATTACAATGTTTGAGATCAAATCAATATAATATGGTTCATGTTATTTTTATACCATCTTGAATAGTGTGAATGCCATCTTCTTTCTTTTTACTTCTATCCAATTTTATATTGATGTTCATCCCATCTTCATCAAAATCTTCATCAAAAGTCATCTAAACTTTGATACCAATTAGACTACATTCATCCAAATTAGAGGGGGTGCACTACTAAATGTACCACTAAGTGCTCAATCACCTATTAGTTGAATGGTGAATGTCTTGAAAAGTATACTTCATTAATTAATTTTTATTGAAGAAGCTTCAAGAAAATAATTGTAATAATTCTAAAGAAAGTTGAATGAATGCTATATGAGTAAATGGTACTCATATTTTGGAGTAACTTACAGAATGCTATCTTATTTATTACTCTTTATTAAATTTCAATATTTTTCTACTATCTTTAGTTTGAACACTTTAAAATCAACTTGATCATTAGAAGAAATTTGAGGGCACTAGAAGCCTGTTTCGGGCCTATTCCCCTGCAGTTGTTCCCTACAACAAGGGGAATAGCCTGCTCTCAGAATTTAAAAATTTTAAATAAATAAATCTCCAAATGCAAAAAGAAATTGAATGTTTTTTTTTTGAGACAATGACGTGGTAGGGTCTCGACCACGTCAACAATCCAGTTCTAACGCTGCACCGGTCTTGTTCCTAGCTTGATAACTCACAGGCTTCCAGAGTCCTCAAACTTCTTCTAATGAGTGACTTCAAAAGTAATATTTATAATGATTTCACATCTTGACGTACGTGAATTTCAAGATGTGAAATCATTATAAATATTACGTACATTAGAATCTACTAATTAAATAATTTATGTAATATTATTATAAATATGATGTACATTTGAATCTACTAGTTAAATAATTCTTATTTTTTAATTTCCTTTTATTGATCATTTCTACAAAAATTGTGTAAAATCTTTAGTAACCTATAAATGTAATAATTGATATTCAAGAAATTTGTGTTTTACCTAATACCACTTTAGCCTTCTAGCTAGTATTTCAAACATTCATCTAATATGTCAATCTAGTGTTTTCATTATCAAATTCTAAATATTAAAGAATTATAAAGATTTGAAGTAATAATTACTAATCTCATGCATATAGCTTCAATAGATTTTGTCTTCAACTTTAACTTTAACTTATGTTCCTTGTTTCATTAATATTATGAAGCTTTGAAAATTTGGGTATTGACAATACAAAAATATATTGGGTTTCTTTTGTAGAGATTTTTCTTATAATCATTTCCAAGGAATGTTTCTCAATTCAATTATGATGCCAAATCTTGACTACATGTAAGTTCAATTCTATTCCTTAATTACATCATGATTTTTTGGTAGATTGATAGACAAATATTGTGATGCTTTACATATTATAAGAATTATATTTAAAATATAAAAAAATAATTATATATATACATATAATATTATATATTTACATTTGTGTGTACTTCAAAGCATTAGAAATGATGATGGATATGTACCTTAATATGTTGTATGGATTGTTGGCAGAAATTTGAGTAACAATCAACTAAGTGGAGAAATAAGTCCATTGAAAATCTTCAATACATCAACTCAAATGACAACATTAGACCTTTCAAACAACAAATTTAGTGGTTTGCTTCCCAATCTAGATTTCTTGACTAGTCTTGAAACTTTGTAAGTAACTTTAAGCCTTTATGTTTACGAGGAAAGTTTTTATTATTTGAATTGGTTTATGTTGTTTTATGCTTGTATATTTTTAAGTTAAAAATGTCATATACACTTTCATTTTGTTTTTACTCGATATTGTTTTGTTCAGGGATTTAAGCTACAATAATTTTGATTATGGACCATTTCCAAATTGGATTACAAATATCTCTACATTGAAATCTTTGTAAGTATATTCTTTAATAGATTATTAAATTTAAGTTAATGGATTGCTATCATTGAAATTGAAAGAGAAAAAAAATGCTTGTGCACATGTATGTATGTATGTATGCATATGTTTATATCTATTTCACTTTATATTTTAGCTATTATCATTACAATATACAAATACTAATTCATGTCAATATTTTGCTTAATTAAAAAAAAAGTGATTTATAGAAATTTATCAACAAAGTGAATAGAACTATTTTAATTTCAAGATTCATAGAAAGAAATTATTTGAGTTTAGAATAGTGTTCAATGGTGTAATGATATTTATCAATAATACTGAGCAAGAAATAATGATGAATTAATGAAGACTGTATACTTAGATCCATAAATTCACAATTTGATGATTAAAATTTGTATTAGGAAGCTATAGAACTAATAAATTTAATAATATGGTTTTATTTTTCACTCTTAAAAGTTTGCATATATTTTAATTAAAGAGTTTGATATGCAAATAAATTAAAAATACTAAAAGTGGTTGCATTTCTGATTTGTGTCATAGATCTTTGAACCGAAATTATTTGAATGGATCACTTGATGTATCAAAATTGAGGTCGTCTTTACAAGTGTTAAACTTGGAGTCAAACAATATCAAGGAAGTCCTTTACAAAGGACTTGTAAAAGACTTGAAAATAACCATTAGGTATGATTTCTAACTAGTCTTTTGTTCATTCAAAATTATACAACTTTTTGTTTGTTGCCTTGAATTTTTGAATGGAAATTCATAAATTAATAAACAAATGTATTTGTATTTTTGAATATGCATGAACCTATGCATATAAATCTAATACATTGATGACAGGTTGAGGGGAAATCCTTATTGTAATAATTCTTCATCAAGTGATTTAAAAAAATGTGTATGTGAACAATATTGCATGGATACAGGTATTTTTTATTTCTAACTTTCCAAACTTGCATCCTTGTTGCTACTTGAATTTGATGATTCTTATTTAAATTGAAAATAACCATTAGAGATTTTGCATTAGAACATATACATGTAGATGAAATTATTAAACAAATATGGGTTTCAATTCAATCAAAAACTCAAATAGATTATCAGTTAACTTTGTGTTGATGTTCTAGATATTGAAAATTTTGATGGTATGTAACTAGTCATAATGTTCATATCATCTTTTTTTAATATTACCAATAAATATCCAAGTGGATTTTAAATTTTATTTTACATATTTTTCATTTTGTTATTGCAGGAGAAGATGACAAGGATATGATAAAGACTACAATTATTAGTGTGGCTACTTGTTCATTGCTTCTAGCAATAATCATCTTAATAGTAGCTCTACTACTTTGGAAGACCAAGAGAGAACAAAAATATGTCTTACTTGCAGTCCAACAAAGTATGTTTTTATAACCATTGAAGTATCTAGACAATCTCTATAGTTTTGTAGATCACAATTTCTTATTAAGTTCTTTCAAAAATAAACATTTGAACATTATAAGAGATTTATTCAAAAATAGAACTTGAATTGTAATAAAAAATTTATATTAAATTCCTAAGATCATGAAATTATATATGATTTTGCAGGGTTTCTTCAATATGATATTAAACCAACTTTATTTACATTTCACGAATTGCGAGTGGCAACTAAAGATTTCCACCCAAATATGAAATTGGGAGAAGGCACTTTTGGTATTGTTTACAAGGTATGTGTACTTATATCCATATAATTATTGAAATAGACCAAATAATTGAGATGAGACCAACACTTTGATAGTGCGTTAAGCATTATTTTCCTCATGTATACATATATAAAATAATTTTTATTTCAAATTAGAGTTGAAGATTTTATAAAATAAAATTTACTATACTTTAGAAAGTTAACATCATATATTTCTCTCTATATATATCATAATAATGTACAAACTATGTTAAATTGAAAACTAAGCAAGTGTTGTATCTCTAGCTCCATCTTTAATCCTACAGGGATGCCGTAGATACTATATATCTGAAGGATGACAATCCTTCTCTGTAGGATAGAAGTGCAGATGTTCACCCTTAGAATTTGTGTGAAAAGAAAAGGTCTTGTACAATAGTTTGACCTCCAATGAGTGTTCTTGTATTCTTTTAAGCAAATGATTCGCATGGTACTGAAAAGACTCATTTCCATGGTGACAAACCAGTCTTCCTGAACCAGTTAACGTGTTTGTAATATGGATTCTAAAAATAACGAACTTTTGACATCATATTAATTTAAGATAATTTATTTATATTTTGTAGCTTTCTTATTTACTTACAATTAAATAATTGCTTGCAGGGTGTTCTTCCCAATGGCAACCAAGTTGCTGTGAAGCAACTTTTGAACATTGATGCTCAAAAAGACATTGACGATTTTTTAAATGAGGTTGTGCTTTTGACATCGGTGAAGCATCGAAACTTGGTGAATTTAAAAGGGTGTTGTCTGCATAAAAACCAAAGGTGGTTGGTGTTCGAATATGTTGAAAACTCTGATATTGATCAAATTCTATTTGGTAAGTTGATTCATATATTAATATCCAATTTAATTCATGATCCAATTCAAGGTTCAAACTAGAATTTGTTTTTCATTTTAGGATAGCGATGTACTATTTTTTTACTGCAAATCCATTATTTTATTATTCTTGTATGATATTACAATGAGATTTTCAATTATAATATATCACCATTCATCAATCTAACAACAAAGTGTTTTTTTTCTTTTTTTTTCTTTTTTTTTTCAACCAGATCGTAAAGGAAGCATCATTTTAAATTGGTCCCAACGATTGAATATATGCATTGGCGTCGCCCAAGGATTGCATTATCTTCATGCACTATCTCAACCACGAATAATTCATCGAGACATCAAAGCAAGCAATATTTTATTAGATAAAACGTTTAATGCAAAGATTGCAGATTTTGGATTGGCTTTGTTATTTCCAGATGAAGAAAGCCATGTTACAACATTTCACGTTGCTGGTTCTCGGTAAGCAATTTTCTCTTATTTTGGATTGACATTTTTATTATTTTCACTCATATGTGTAGTTTATGTCTTCTGTGGTTTTACTATTTTCAAAAACATAATTTTGGTTAAACAATAGCCATATAGATTTAGATGGACCGAAATCAAGTATGTTGCAATCATTTTCGTCAATCATTTCTCAAAATCCTGGATTCCCCTTAATTATAAAATTAGAAGTCTGTGATTGTATTAGAAGCAAATTTAAGAGCAATTGCTTGATATGTAAGTAAATTAATGCATGTAAGAATTTTATTTTATCATAGATTTAAAATTACATTTTCATATTCAATCTGAAATAATTTTATAAACATTATCTCATTTGTCTTCAATTTTCTAATTGAATTATACAAATTAATTCAATTTGTATGAGATTGTGAATATTCCAAGACCTGTCAAGACTAATTTGGATAAATTTGGTTTAATTAGTCTTAACATTTGGATGAATGCAGACAAAAGTAGATAAAAATTTCATGAAAATCACTATATTTGAGTGAGCATGAAAATATTGAAGACCACATTATATTGATTTCATTAAAAATATTCTGAACTTCTATAATAGGTAACCTCATAAGTTTGCATAATTCTCCTATTAGTGCAAATTAGTGTTATTACTACAAGGTGCACTAATTGAGTTAACTTTTGTAATTAAAAATTTATTTTTGTTTTTTCAAGCTATATGAAATAATATAGTTTATGAAGAAATTTCAATATATATGGATCAAATATCAATCTATTATATTAGAAAAATATTTTAAGACACAAACTATAATGGAAATGATGTCTGCAGGGGCTACTTAGCACCGGAGTATGCAACAATGGGTCAGCTCAGTGAAAAAACAGATGTATATAGCTTTGGAGCTTTAATGCTTGAAATTATAAGTGGAAGAAGAAATATTGATTACAACCTACCGCAAAACAAAGTTTATTTATCAAAATGGGTAAGTTACTTTCAATTTAAGTTTCTAGTATAAAAATTAAAAATTAAATGATAGATAGAAAGATTATAAATATTAATACAATTTACATTTGAAGTTTATGTTTTATAATGGTTTTTTATCTATTAGATATCTATTTATCTTACTAAATCATTAAAAATTCTATATTGAATACTTTGTAATTATTGCTATTATTTTTAATTGTAAAACATGTTTACTTTTGCACAGGCTTGGAAGTTACATACTGAAGACAAATTGATGGATCTTGTTGATTCTACACTTCAATTAAGCAATAGAGAAGAGATGGAAATCAAGCAGGCTATTAATATTGCATTGTTATGTTCACAAATACAAGCGGAGAGCCGACCTACAATGGTTCAAGTCGTGGCAATGTTACAAGGCCATAGAAGCATTGACAATGAATTAACAAGTTATTTAGCTAATAGAGAAATAGAAGAAGAATCCTACTATAATCACATAGTAATGGAGGGGGCTAATCTTAATCTAATTAGTATACCAGAGAATAATAGTGTACGTGTGTTTAGTGGACCATTGAGTTCCACAATTGATTAATATTCAAGTATGGAAAATAGCTTTCATCTTGAAAGTATCAAAGAAAAATGTTTGACTTTTTGGATCAAAAATCTATTAAACTTAGTAGCAAGAGAACTTGTTCTATTACTTTTCATTTGTGAGGATTTATAGCACTTTTATATACTATCATATTGAAGGTGATTTCTATGCTTATCAAAGATGTTTTTTCACCTTGTACCTCTCTAGAATATCTTGTTTACCTTTCACATATGGAAATTACATGTAGACTAGGGCAAGTTAACTACAAGAAAAATGAATAATTACATTAACCCCTAAAATACCTCAGAGGGCACATAATACTTTAGCAAGCTCCCATGATCTCAATTTTTGGCATGATTTTTTGAAAGTTTTTTGAAGATAGAAAAATAGATAAGCTTTCTATAAATTTAATTTTTATTTGAATCAATGCCTAGGAACAAAATTTATGCTATGCAAAGCTCAAAGTAGTTGGGAGTGGGATAGTAAACACCTTCTCAAAAACTTAAAATAAAAAAATTTAAAATTTAGTTTTAATAGATTTCTATTTTTTTTCTATATGGAAGCTAGATATGGTTTGTTCCAATTAGATAAGTGATAAGAAAGTTATGGAGCATCTTGTTTTGTAAGCAATTTGATCATCCTTTGAAAAATAATGCATTAGATTTGTTTTTGAGTTCCATTTTCCATTTTTTCAAAACAAAAAATTCCATTAGGTTAATTTTGATTGTTAAAACACTCACCTCTGGGATTAGTGTGTTTCAATTGCATACAAAGTCTCTTGGTGATTTAGTTTTTCCTTCTATTTTGTATATCTTTCTATTTTGTATTGTCTTCTACTTAACAATTAAAAAATCATGTTGTTAATTCAAAATCTATAGTGCAAAAATTTTAAGTTTAAGATTTAAAAAATGAAAAACTCCTTTGCCACAATGTCAAAAGGACATTTTTATCTCACTTTGGACACAAATATTTTGCAATCTATGATATCAAAGTTTCTTGAAATTCCTTCTACACATTTTTCATATTGCAAAATCCTATAGTTAAATGTATAGGAAATACTATTTTTAAATTTTGTACTTTTTGGACAAGAAATGGCAACTTTGACTACTTTTCAATGAGGAACATGCTTTGGACCTTAAGGGTTGAAACTCAATTGGTTTCATTTGAGCAATTTCAAACAAAATTGTATAATGTTTAAAAGATTTAACCTTACAAATTCCAAACTATCTTCATACACAAAAGAGTGTACGAGGCTCTTTTAACTTTTGAAGGATGTGGCCTACCATGTCTAATGTACTCTCCAAAATGTTTCAAGTGTAGAACCAACAAGAGTGTTAAAGAATGAAGTCATCTATTGGACACTTTTGGTCCTTATCATTCTTTTAAGGTTAAATAAAGTACTTACATTTTAAAATTTTGGTCAATTGCCTCTAATAAATGTACAGTGGTGTACCAATCAAAATGTCGTTTTCGAATTCGCAGTGAGAAAAATTTCAATACTGCCAACTTTGAAAGCCTCCCGAGAGCTCAAAAATTGGTATTTTACCACAAAAGTCTTACCAAAGAATTATCTTTAAGTTAATTATATGTATGACAAATTTCAAGGCCAAAAGATTCACTGGAAAAAAGTTATTTAAATCTACCAACACTGGTAGCTATGGAAATTTTTTCACTGCTGCCAACTTTGACAGCCTCCCAAAGATTGAATTATTTTTTTTTTACATGAAATTCTTGGAAAAAAAACCCTCTTTATGTTAATAACATATGATAAAAATTTCAAGACCAAAAGATTAATACAGAAAAAGATATTAACAATATACCAACATGTGTTGTTTTGAGAAGCAATTGTGAAAACCGTTTCACTACTTCAATTTTGACACCTCCCAAGGGCTGAAAATTGCTTATTTACCATGAATTTTTTGGCACAACATGCTCTTTATGATAACAACATTCATGCCAAATTTCAAGGTCAAAAAATTTATACAAAAAAATATATTTACAATCTACCAATGTGTGTAGTTGTGAGATACCTTTTATTAAAGACATTGAAATTGTTGAAGTATATCAGACAATCATGCTTCTAGATTGAAATTCTCTAGATGATGCAATCTCTAATCATAAATGATTCTCAAAAAAATCAAGGATAGACGTTCTGCTAAGGATTTTGTTGAAGTGGTCTACAATGTCGAGTTGCTTCATTTTATGAGTAGAGTGCCACACGGATTGCTCATGGAAGATGGCGCACCTGTCCATCGTAGCTGTCCATAAGTTTTTTTTTTAATTGGTGACCAAAAAACAAAAGTTAGGCCCAAATAAGCTCAAAATAGAGGAGATCAAGCAATAAAAAAAATTCAAAATTTTGAATTAATTCTTTTTATAGATTATTTTTGTCTACTTGGAAAGCACTAATTCATTCCATTTCAGTGATGTAAAAGTTATGAACAATCTTGTTTGTTGGGCAATTAGAGCATCAAAAAAAAATAATTTGTAGGATTCATTTTTGAATGCAATTTTTACAATTTAAAAAAAAATAAACATTCTAGATTATTTGGTTTTCTTGAATGTTAGATCAATCTTACCATTGGAATTAGTGCTTTTTAATTCCATCTTAAATAGAAAAATTAATAATTTAGATTTTCCTTTTGTCTTATATCTACTTCTTTTTAACAATTTTTTTAAGAATAAAATTTTTTTAATTCTTTTTAATTCTTTTTCCTAGATCCTCAAATTGATTTTCCATTGTAAAAGTTTAATGTTGAAAACTCTAGAGTGCAAAATATTTAAAGTTAAGAAGGTTCAAAGTCAAAAAATCTAGTCATACAAAGTATTAAATAATTTATTTTCTTCACTTTAAATGCAAATATTTTGCAATTTGTAAGGTCAAAAATTTTGAAATTTTTTCCGCACATTTTTATACTAGTTAGGTGTAAGATTCTATGTTTAGATGTGGAAAAAAATAATTTTTAAATCATTTGAACTCTTTGTAGTAGAATTGACAGTTTTGAGTGTTTTTTGGTAAAAAAAAGACCTTGACCCTTTAGGGGTTGAGTTTAATGAGGATCAATTTGAAATGATTGGTACTATGTGTAATTACTTTGATGAATTGAAGGTTGATATAACAACCAATGAACAACCAAGTATTGCATAGAACCTTGGAACAAAATAATAACATACTTCCATCAACCAATATTCACTATAAATATAGATATAAAAAATAAAAATACAAACATTGCCAAAAATTCTTCATTAAGTAGCATTAGAAATCATGAAGAGCATACAATTTTCCTATCAATATGCAAAAGTGTAGAATTATAGACTCACTATAAGAAAAATGGATGTTTTAAATGAATTTTAAAGTATAGTTCTAAAGATAAGATTATAAGTAATAACATGTAAGGAGATTTTCAACAAAGTTTTACTGTAAAAACATGTATTTTAATAAAATTTTGCTAAAAATTGTCTTATAAGTCATTACTTATAATCTTATGTCTAGGACTATATTTTAAAACTTACTTGAAATATCCCTTTTTTTTATAGTGACTAAAAACAATACACTCTTCAATGATTTTACATTACATGTGTGTAATAAAAAAAACTAAAGCTTTAGCATATCTAATTGATTATAAAATATGAATTTTGACATGTGTCAACTACTAGACTAAAAATAATTAAAAAAATATAATGTACTTAGGATCTAATATTAAAATTCATTAATAATGATATTAAAAGAAAATTTTGAGTGATCAGGTTTCTATGAATTTTTGTGATCTTTTAGTTAATTTAAGATGATTTCTTGTGCTTATTTGGCAATTGAGCCCAACTACTCCCTTCTCTTTGTTTCAAGGTTGCTACTTTTTGTCACAAATTTAAACTAGATTGATGATGGTTAATAAGATTTGAATGTAATTCAATCACATAGACATATCCTTAAGAAAATGTATATAAAATCAATGAAAATCATCCATTTCTAATTTAAAAAAGATAATAATCTATTCATGAGCTAAATTTGGATCCCAAAAACTCTCAAGATTAAAGTATAACGACCAAAATAGGAGGTAAAAATTAGACAATGAAGAAGAGATGAAATGACAAAATTTGACCTCCTTTCAAACACTCACTTCAAGAGAAAGGGGTGTTTTAAGTGAGTTTTTTACTTAAAAATCTCCTTAAAAAGTCATTATTTAAAAAGGACTATAAGTCACAAACTCACTTAATACACCCCTTTCTCTTGTAGTGAATGGATGTGGGCTTTTTGAATTATGCATAGTGGGACACCCTACTATGAGAGGCTTTTACCATGAGAAGGCCTTGCCACAAGGTTGAAGGTCAAAGCCCGAAGCTTATAGACAAGGCCCTTATATAATATAAAGCTTGAGTGTTGGAGCATCACGTTGTGTTAACCCCTAAATGCCCAAGGCCTTTTTTGAGTTTCTAGGAATTTGTTCTAAATTGAACAAAAAGCTAATATTTTGATAAGTTGTATCAATTCTTTTTGAATTGTACCCTTACGAATTCAAATTAGACATGTCAAAGATCACATAAGAAAACAAAACACAACAACATCATTTATAGATTGTAAGATTATAATGTTTGATCATAAGGGTGTTGAAATTGCAAAAGTGATGAAGTCTTTCAATCCTCTTTTTACATGTCAAATCTAAAAAGTTGGTCACCAAAAATATACAAGGTTAAAAGGCTTGACATAAATAATACAAATCAATTTATAACTTCTCAAAATCTCTTTTACAGATTTTTAAAATGAATTTCTAATGTGATTTTTCCTCCAAAATCTAGTGTATTTGAGGCTCATTTCCAAGAGCCCTCAATACTACGGAAAGTCAAGATTGTAATGGATACCCTTGCACAAAATCTTGAATAGAAAATTTATAATCAATTATTTTCAAAAAGGATTTTTGATGCTAAAACTAGATTTCAAAGAGAATTTTTCAAAACTATGAACTATTAAATATAAAAACTTAATTAGATTTTATTTAACTTCAAAATTTTGTCAACACTAGACTTTGATGCCTTGGGCATTTAGGGATTAAGCACCAAGGTATCCAATCTTGTCTTCTTTAACTGGAAACGTTTTACATTTTACATTTTGTTAATGGTATCCATTTTCATGGTATGAAAATATTCAAAAATTGTCCAAAATTGATATTAATTTTTCTTCAATTTTTGTTGAAATTTATTTCAAAAAATGATAGTATTTTTAAAATTTAAAATTTACCATATTGTATTAGGCAATGTTATTCCCATCTTATCATGTTTGGCAATGTAACCAATGTTGGGTGCTATATTGGGGACATTATGTCTTATAATCACGAATATTTTCTAAAAGAACTTGGCATCATAGTGGCATTAGAGGACTTTGCCAAGTACCCACGATCTCAATTTTTGTCATAATTTTTTACACTATTTTTCATTGATTAGCTTTCTAGGAATAGATATTTTTTAATCACTGCCCAAGATAAAAAAAAAAATTATGTCACAATAAGCTCTTAAGTAGTGAAGGCAACAAGAAAAACAAGAAAACTTGAAATTTATATTTTTAAAATTTATTCCTTATATAATATATTTTTGTCTACGTAGAAAGATTTGATTCATTCCATAATATATTGGATTTATTTTTTAACTCAATTTTAACAATTAAAAAAAGAAGTTGCACATATTTTAGTTTGCTTTCTACAACAACCTCACTGTTGGGATAAGTATGTTTCTTTTTCTTTTTTATCTAAGAGCTATGAACAATTAAGTTTTCTTTCTATCTCGTACCTACTTCAACATAACAATTCCTTAAAGAATGAAAATTACAGGATTTTTCTTTGAATTTCTTTTAAAACAATAAACTCAATTGTTCAATATAAATTAATTTATACTCCAAATTAGTAGTACCAAAATTTTAAGTTTTAAATTAAGAGGATTCAAGGCCTTATAATCTAATCAAGTTGGGAGCAAAAATACTTGCTTATTTCACTTTAATGCTTATATCTTGTCATTGATAGGGTCAAAGTTTTTAAATTTATTTCAATCCCTTGCTTGGTTGGAAAAAATGTGCATTTGGGATCTTTTGCAAGTAGGCTCTCAACTTAGACTCCATCTTTTGACAAGGCCAATATGAAGGTGCGATGTGTTTGGGCTTGGGCGTCTATTCCATGCAAGGGTGGGGCATGCATGTGACAACATTCAAAAAAGTATCATGATTTGGTCCTCTAAAGCAAGGATTGAATGGAGGGTTTCCTTTTTGTGATACAAAGCTATAACTATGGTCAAGGTTTTGAGAGTCCCTCCAAAATTTGATATTAGCCATTGGTTACAGAAAAAATCTTGTATCGCAAATAAAAATACTTGTTGACTAGCATTTATCTTGAAGAAGGTTGCAAATGCTCTTATAAGCAAAAAATATTGTGCTAGTAAGTGTGAAACACAACATTGGAACTATTGCTAAAATCAATTTTGGAATGTGATGCATACATTAAGGTAGGTATATCAAGTGTGAATCCTTTGGCCACTACACATATTAGATTTATTGGTTTCACAATTTTTTTGTTGCAAAAGAACGGCAAGTTCAAGATTTCTTCACACATATTTCAATCAAATCATTAAGTAAAAAAAATACACATCATAGGTGGTTAGGATAAGAACATACAACTTCCCATTGTTGCCCCTTGGGAAACTATTATTGTTCTTTAAAATTCAATTGTGTTTCTTAGGATGTCTTACACGATTGCAATGGTAATCCAAAAACTCCCCTTCAAGTGTTACAAAATAAGGAAGGAACCTTTAGCCCATGTGTCTAAATCACATGGGAATGTTCCTTGATGTTATAAAATTGTGACTATTTAACCCACTTCCACCCCTTTTGACTCCAACTCCTCTCTCTCTCTCTCAAATTTGTTTTTCTGAAACAAGTAAACATTTTGTTCTACTGCAAAACAAAACATCACATGGAACATGAGGAACCACACCTTGTCAAAATAAGTAACAACCATCAAACTACTCAAACCATGCTAGTAAGGGCCCTTTATAGTTTTATAGAATAGAAAGCAGTAGAATTAGGCCCCAACAATAGGATCCAAATTGGACAGGGCTATTTTGGAGTAAGATAGGCACCCCAAAAAAAACCATTTTCTTCTATTGAGTATATTTAATATCATTAGATTGGTCAAATTTTTATATTTTCTTGTTGGCAAGTGAAAGGAGGTTCCAATGCACCAAAGACCACAAAATTTTAATACCATATGCAAAAATTATGAAGGGTCAATTTTTTCGTGTTTGAGGTTCTAAAGTCATTTTTTACATGTAGGTACATGTTCATTTTGGAAATGTACCCAAACTAATGATGGTGGTTATAGACGAGGTGTTGTTTGTAAAGGACAATGCCCGAGGAGGAGGGCATTGCATGATGGAAAGGGTTGAGGATGAAGGCAAAGTTTGATGAGGAGGCTCTTTCATCACACAATGCCCAATGACAAGAAACTTTGCCAGGTGTAAACCACTAGAAGAAAATTTTGAAGAAACAAAGGATGAATAAAAACAATTAGGATGAAAAATGCATAACGTTTGATTATGTGTGCAAAAATACACAACTGGATATTGCACCCTAACTACAACACTGAACTTGTCCTAATATAAACAAGACATTTTCTTTTCCATAGTTTACATGGGGGGTATCCCAAAGAAGTTAGAGGCCCTTCCTTCAATGAACCAAAGAATGAAGTTTCCAATGTTCGACCAAGGAGGATTGACCCCTTTATTGCCTCGTGTTTTATTCTTGAAGAAAATATATAAATTTTTTATTTGCCATATATAATAAAATATGCAAATTTTGGATTCATATTTGCAACTAGAGGCTCCAAATAAGCTAGGGACGTGATGAAATGTAAAGTTTAAGTGGCATAAAATATGGGGCAATTTTGACATTTACCCTCCGGTGGGGCAATAGAGGGAGCAATCCTCCCTAAGAGTGCCCTAGGTCTGAGCCTTAGGTGTGGAGCAGGTAATTTCCTCTCCAAAGCCAATACCGGACCCAGACTTTGTACCCATTTTCCTACTTTGGTGAATTCAAACACAGATGGACTTAACCCCTAAATGCCCAAGCCTTTTCAAGTGTGTTTTGACTATGAAAAAAGAGCATGGGCTTATGTAAACCTCGAATTCTTCCTCGAATATAATTTACTAATCAGCCTACTTCAACCTCCTATAAAGAATTATTAATATTTTAGAAATCACCATGTAAGCCTATTTATAGTTATGATAGAATAGTCTTTAGGAGACAAAAACACTGGTATATGCCAAAATATTATTATACAAAGATTATTAATTTTTTGAAATGAGAAACAATATGGTTCACAGTATTTTTTAATACTTTCAAGAATTAATTTCACCTTGTAGTAAATAAAAAATTGGATGAAATAATGCACAAAATTATAGAATATACTTCAATCTACAAGATTATCTAAGAAATAATAAATAAAAAGTTTTTACGTACAAGTTATCAATTTACCAAAAGGGCCATTTAGGAACAAATTAAAGACCAAGACGGTGTTGGAATTGAGTAGGTAAGAAGTAATGAGTTCAATCACTAGACTAATTTTAGGACTAGAAGTGGTTAGGAAAAGTTAGTTAGGATAGTATAGAAGGAATAGGCTTGGTCCTATTACCAAAGGCAAAACGGTTAGGGTTTTGCTTAGTTCTCCTATAACCGCAGGAAACTATAAAAAGGGATTTTTTTCCCCATTGTATCATCATTATTTTTACAACTATCAATATAGAAGATTGACTTTCTAAAGACCAACTCTCAAGCAATTCAAGCAAGAACAAGGAAAAAGTATGTTTCACTTATACTTAACCTTAATGAAGCAAATTGTATTTTTTTCAAAATCTAACCGTGTAGATGTTTAAAGAGATTGCTTATTAGTAGGACCACCAATTTTGAGTGAAAAATTGCATAGGGAGTTGTGAGATTATAACAAGAGAAATGTACATTTTTTAATTTTAGTATGCTATCCCTCCCCACAATGTTTCAAAAATTTGCACATAAATTTTTTTTGAAATTGGACGTGACATGAACAACTACAAATTGTGTTAGCACAATAAAATGCACTTTCAAAAAACTTAATTTCACATGAAAACTTATCAAATCCACTATACAATCCACCTTGCAATTGTTGAAATGCAATTTTTTTTATAAGTATAAATTGCAAATATTTTCAAATCAACACTTGCATGTTTAAATTTTTAATGGTGAAAATCATGAAAACACTAAGCTCTTTCCATTGGGACCATTTTCAAATCAAATGGATAAGTATGAGTTTTTAGATCTCAAATCAAGTGAAATTGGCAAAGTTGAGAAAATGAAGTAAAATTAGTAAGCTTTACTCTACTACTAATGGGCATACATGGCTTTGAGGACCTCTCAACAATCAAATGTTCAACTTTTTCAGTGAAAATTGAAAGTTTTCTATAGTTAACCCTGAAAACTGCCCAATTTTTTTTTTCAAAATAGTCATACAAATTTAACTGCCCATCCCAAAATGAGTCTAAAATTTCAGATCGACCATATATGGTCAATCAAACAGTTAGGGGTTAACGCAATGGGTCCTCCCATTTGTTCAAAATAAAATAAAATAAAAAATACGAATGACTCATCATTAACAACTGGTCAATATATTGCCTTATTCTTTTTTTAGACCTTCTTGTGTTTAAAAAAAAACTAAACAAAACTCACCACAACCAATAGGGACTCAATATAGGGACTCAACATACAGCATCGATCTTACATCATTGGAGATTGCTCCTCTATTTTTGAAACCTCATCCGCTTCATGCTTCACGAGATAAGGTTCAAGTGTTCATCTAGCGCCTTCTAGTAAGGCACCACCAATGGATCTTGGCAAATGACCCAACAAATTAAAAAATTTATTGTATAATTGATATGGAATTAGAAATTAAGAATATTAGCATCAATTAGAAAGCTTTCAAAGAATTACTAAACAAAATAAAAGAAGATCATCATTTGGACTTTGGAAAAGTGAAATAAATTCTAGAAACAAACTAAAAGAGAGACAAATTTATACAAAGAGACCTGAGACATCATGCTTAATCTTTAAGGATTTAAATTACTATAGGAGGAAGTGATTACATTATTGATTTATTTTTTGAGAAATGTATACAATATTGTTTACATATTATGTGGTTTAATAATTTAATTGCATACAATTGTGTGTATCTGGGAGATGCAACTTCTTAAAAATAACATTGTAGTCATTAGACAATGCATTTTCAATGTTATAATATTTTGTACTAAGAGTATTTTAAATTTCAAAAACAAGTTCTTAGAGGTGCTTTAATTGAGTGAACAATAATTGTAAGGGAAACCTTTTAGAAGTGAAGGTGAATTAGTTCAACAATGTGTTTACTTGACAAATCAAAATGACATGATATATATATGTTACACTATCCTAAAAACTTTTCAATTTTTTTTGGAAATTTATGGTTGTTTAGGGACTTAATGCTTTATAAAGAAATAGACGAAAAACAACCATTTTACAAAAGATTAAGGGTTAAGATTAAAGTATGAGAATCCAAAGATATAGATTTATTTAATAATGTCATATACATATATATTTTTTAAAACAATATCATTTGACTTTGATACACCACATCACATTAAAAGTTGTATTGTTATAAACATCTACAATATAGCTTCCATTTGTGATCATCTTTCATGATGAAAATTAGTCATGAGGCTTCTCTTTCATCTTCTTCATCCTTTAGAAGTCAATTAAAAAACAAATAATTCTTCCTAACCACATTTCTTTTGCATTGTTTGCTAGTTTCTTTTTCATAATAACACATATATTTGAAGGAAATATATGTGTACGATCATGTATTTAGAGAGATCAATAAATCCAAATCATTCTTTAATGTGTGCAATATGTGTGTATAAACCCTTGCTAAATCCAAATTTCATACTTCACAACTTCTTTCTAAACAAACATATTGCTATCAAAAATTTTGACCATCTACGAGAGCACATAGCAATCCTACTAACACTAAAACACTACAAGGGAATGCTTTTATTTATTGTCACTTTGGACACTTTTTCTGTCAATTTTCTATCAATTCAGACATTTTACTATCAATTTGAACATTGTCAATTAGGACATGTCAATTCAAACACCGTTTTCTCACTTTTAAAGGTTAACCTCCAAAGGACCATGGGCCACTTGGTGACTTCTACATCTACATTTGCAAGAAAATTTCAAAATGTGAACCTCACTTACAATCTATCAACAACAAGGAGACCATGGACTATTCTTCCCGTTGAATTTGCGAGTGCAATTTGATCAAAAAGTGATTGACCATGAAATTTTTGGTGAATTTTTGGAGAATAGAGAGAAGGCACTTTGGGTTATCACTTCAAATCCTTGTGTCTTTTTTTCCAAATCTCAAAATGACTTGATAAAAATTACACATCAAAATCATAATGATATGTGTCCATGAGAAAAAAAATCAGATTTTGGAGCACTTTTGAGTTTTCCAAATTTAGCATAAGTACAAAATACTACCTAACCAAACATCTTTCATCAATCTTGTCAATGGTGGCATTTTCTCAAAAACTATGCAATTTTCTTATCAATTTTTTTTATAAGACAGGCTACATAAGCCTTCTTTCATTTCAATAGCTTCAATCATCAAAATCATTCTACATGAATGAAGAATTCTACTTGTTACAAGAGCAAGTTAAAAAAATAAGAGCTATGCTCCATCCCCCATGCTTTAGGGATCAAGAAATTCACATTAGCAAAATGGTAAGATACATTAACAAAATCAAGAAAAAACTTACTAATATCCTCAAAATTTGTTCACGATGCTTTTTAGGAAATTGTAGATTTGATTTTGATAGTAAAAAGTGTTCTACAAAAATTCTAATTCTTGTGATTTAAAAAAGAATTGTATATTTAATTCCAATTGTTGAGATTTCAAGATCTTTTTGGAAAAAATTGGTATAAATATATTTCTTGGTTTTCAAAGTATGCATTTTTTTCATGGAGTGACATATTATAACATTGAAAAGTTTTACCACTTCTTTAAATTTCCATATAATATTCAAAGCCTCCCTCCAATTCCATATAAGTTGATCAAATTAAATTTTTATGACACAACTAACTAATACATACCTTCCAACTAGTCATATTATTGAAGATCAATATGCAAGGTCTTCATAACATTGTTGAAAATCTAAGAATGAAGATTTAATACGAATAATCATCCTTTATGTGAGCCAATTTAATTTGGTTTTCTTGTTGGTAGCTTCAAATGCACCTTGACGTATAAGCTAGTATAAATATTTATCAATTTTGGAGAACCAATCCACCACATATACATGTACATTCCAAAGTATCCTATGTGAAGGTTAGATTCAACATAAATTAAGTCATTTTTTGTCAACAAGTGTCTTGTGTCATCTTAAGAATGGTGTGAGGTGACATATCTCCTTGAGAATTTGATGTGAAAATTTAAGTTTGGCACCTAAGTGTGAAATTAAACCTTCATCTACAATATTATCTAAAATCAATAAAACTTCATCTAAATTTGGCAAATATCTTAATTTCGGAGTTGCTTTTGGTGATTTAATCTGTAACTCCCACCTTTTCTAAGTATAGGGGGAGCTATTACAAACTTAAATGGGATTTTGCCAAAAAGAAAGTTAGCCTTGCAAGTTCTTTTACATTAGAACTCCAATCATTCCTAACAATAATCCATTATAAATATAATATATAGATTTTATAAGTTGATCATTTTCTTAGATTCAATACTAAATTACATCTTTTAGATATCTTATTGAAGTAAATCCTCTAAAAAAAATTTAAGAAAAACTCAAACAATTGCAAGATTATCAAAATATACCCTAAAAGTTTTGTAATTGCGTTACCAAAACTACCATTTCTATTGCAAAGAGTACAAATTTTAAACATTTTTTTGTGTATATCCAATTGTAGGATCATGTGTATGACTAATATCAAAATTCATGGAAGAAATTTCATAAATTTTGACCAATAGATTACAAGATAGTAGTGTTCATAAAGAATTCAAACATTTTTTTTTCCCTCTTTTCATTTTAGATTATAAGATTTTGAATACTCTTTTAAATTAAAATTTTGTACTAAAAAATATTATGGAAAAAAATTAGCACCAATATTTAAATTGAAAGTCTTGAGGGAAAAATTTCCCAAAAAATAAATGGAAACTCATTCTTTAAAAAACTATTAAGTAGAAGTGGGTACCAAATGGAATTATAACCTTAATTTTTTAAGAAATTGAACCCTTAAGTTCCCAACTCATGTTTACTAAAATCCAAACCCTTCTCAATTCATTCCAATCAACTATTGTCTAAAAAGAATTCTACATTACTAATCGTATCAATTGTTAGTAGGAACAAGCTCGGAGCTAGGTGGAAAAGGACAAATCCTTTGATCTTACTATTGAAAGATTATAATATTCAAAGAAAGAAATCTTTTAATTTGGAGAGGCCAGATTTGAGGTGCTTAAGGGCTGAAATGCTAGCAGAAGGCATTGTGTGGAAAATTTATAAACTAGGTGAAACAACTACAAGGTCTAGCTTATTCAAAAGAATATTTTAAAATAGACTACTTATAGAGTGGAGTTGTTCCAAAAATGAAAATGAAGTATTTTTTATTTTTATTTTTACTCTAGATTCTCAAGTTAATGTTCATGATATATTTTTTAATTCGAAATTGTAAAAGCAAAAAATTAAGTTAAAAAGTTTCAAAGTCAAATAATCCAAATCATGCAAGGTGTAAGAAAACTTGTTTTCTTTACTTGAAATGTAGATGTCTTGCAATCTATGTGGTCAAAGTTCTTGAGAATTCTTCCATACATTTTTGCACTAATATAGAGAAAGATCATATTTTTACACATGCAAAGATCAATTTTCACAATTTTGCAATAAAATTAGTAGTTTTGAGTGCTTTTTGATGAAGAAAAGGTTATGGTCCTTTAAGTGGGTTCAATATCCTTTACATAATGTTAGGTTATTTATTATACAATTGTGTTTTCCTTGAGGTAAAATAGAATTGAAATATGTCAATTCTAATAGTAGAATTATTCTAGCAAAAAATCTAAAATACTTGAATTCTAATTTTTTGGAAAACTTGTGAAAATTGAGTTCAAAAACAAATTACATGTTTTATTTTTCAAGAAGATGCTTTGATTGCCAATAAAACAAGATTCTTCACAATTTTTACATCAATACTCCAAATGGATTGAATAAAAACTTTTCATGCAAAATATATTTTATAATAAAATAATCTTTTAAAAAAATCCAAAAGTTTGTGATTTTATTTTGTTGGCAAAATCAAACTATTTTTATTTTGGGTGGCATACCTTTTTTTCATGAAAATTGAGTGAAGTAATAACTATATTTTCAATAAAAATAATTTTATTTTCCTGTTTTAAAAATAAAATTTAAAAAATCATGTTAAAAATTGAAACTCTAAGTGTTTGCCTATATTTCACTTTGTCCCTAGAAAAGACATTAGGCGGTTAAACTTCATAAATCAAGTGTCAATAGTCATTTCAAATGATTTTGTTCTATCTTTCACAATTTTAAGGGATATATTTATATATTTCACAACTTGATATAAAATGAATGACAATGTGCACACTTCTAATCACCACAAATTGCAACAAAGCATACTATTGATTGATAAGATTTGTTTCTATTGAATAGAATTGGTAAATGAAGAAGGATTCGAATACAATCTCTAAGGCAATATTTAAACAATGTCAGAATAAATTTTAAATTTTCTAAGTGCTAGAGCTAGCATTAGGTATAACAATGCTAACATGTGAGTATAGAAATGTAAGCATATGCGCCTTGAGCATATATATAAGTAGATATCTTACTATCATTGAAGGTGCTTACAACATCAACACCTATAATATAGGTATCTATAGCATAGATACACTAGAAAAAATCAGGGGTAAATTTGACTAGGTACATGTAATTGCATGTCTGGAATGATTGGAACGCGACTAGTCCCTCCATAATTGCACTAGAATTTTGCAATCTCTAGCATCCTAGTCATTCTACAGTTGGAACTATGGCTACTAGATGAACTAATGACGATGTCTATTTTTCATCCACAATTTTCCATTGACAGTGCTGTCGACCAAAGAATATAGAAGATGGTATGGAGAACTCAATTACAGAAGATGACTTCTTGTCATTCATATGTCACTTAAACATGACTCATGCTGACTAATGTACAACTGAGTATTGGGTTTAGGATGGCTGACTTGGAAAGCAATGTGATGATGTGGCTAGCTCTTTGTTGTGGTTCAAGGTTGCAAACTTCCCGTAATTATGTTGCAATAATACAAAGTCACACAGATTGAGTGTGGGCACTAGAACGCGACAAGAATACAACTTAGTTGTTACTTGCAGTAGGGTCATGGGCAATTTGTGAAATTTTTTAGTAATTGCTTTTGCCCAGATGGGCAAGACCGCACAATGTTGCTAACTGGAACGTGATTGGTATATATTTATCACAAACAGGGGAGTACAATTAAAGGAACGGAAAAAGAGGGTGGTATATTTTGATAAAATTGTGCAATCTTTATCATAGTTGTAGAACCATTTTTACTAAAACTTCAAAAATATGAAATATTAGGAAAGTAATTGCTTCATCATAGTTGTAGAAATATTTTTTTACTGAAATTCCCAAATATGAAAAATTAGAAAAATAATTGAAGGTTCTTAAAATTACCTTCTTAAAATATTTATCTTTGTATTCTTCAAAATAAATGTACGATACTTTATGAAACTTTTAGAATATGGATTGTGTAACAGAAGTTGAAGTCAAAGAATCCTAGAACCATTTAAGACTTTAATTGTTTAGATTTTCTTGAATTAAAATTTGAACTTAGAATATTATTTCAGAATACTTAGCTGTCACCCTTCAAAATACATTTTTGTAGAAAGTAGTACATTACAAGAATATTTTAACATGTAATAACTAAAACTATTATAATTTAGAAATACTAGTGTCACTTATAATAATAGGATAAATCTTTGTAATGATTTTAATATCTACTAGTTTAGTTTTCAATTTTATATTGACATATCCATCATGTTATTTATTTGGTAAATTGTTCCATTAGTAAGTTATTGTAGCATATAATTTGAATAATTCAACATTTTTTTCAAAATAATCAAAGTAGGGTTGTTTACTTATGTTTGAGTTGTTTATTGGTCATGATTATCAATAGAAGCATACACTTTATATATATATATATATACACGCCTACAAACAACTCTCAGGAGACGGAATGCACATGCATTCTACAAGGAAGACTTTTGCATCACTGCATTTCAGTCACATTGAAGTCACGCAACAAGAAATTGACTTAAGAAGATTGACATGCAACTCCACTTTGATTTAGACACTACTACACAAGCAAATATGAGTAGGATCTCCTTGACCTCTGCACTTTACGGTAATTGGACAACATTGGCTTCATAACTTTAGATCTAAGGCTTGAAATCTCAAACAAATTTTTGGAAATGAAAGATTGTTTGTTTTTCCAACTTTTTTTAGTTTCAAGTTTTTTAAAAAGGCAATGAACCATGCCTAAATGTGGTCTGAAATTTTATTTTAATACAATTTCTATATTTTACATATCCCATATCATTTGTCATACCTTCTACCACCCCACTTGTATAAATATCTTGTCTTCTCAAAGTGTGATATTCACACTAAATGGCCTTTGAAGCTATATAACATAGCTATCAAATATGGTGTATTTATATGATGTACTATATGTGGTTTATTTTATATGATGTACTATATGTGGTCTATTTTGTGCAAGCAACTACATAGTGACTCTGCTTCCCAAATTATATGACTAAAGAATGACTACACACATGTCATTCAACACTGATGAAATGCAACTAAAACACAAATATAGAATGACTTTAAAATATTCTTGACATAGAGGTCCACGTGAATTGGAATAAGATAAGGTCGTGATTAAAACGTGACTGAAACATGATTGTTGATGTAGAGGTCCACGTCAACCGGAATAAGATAAGGTCGTAACTATAACATGACTGTTGACGTTAGATGAAGTCAATGAAATGCACTCAAAAAAGGGGCAATTGCCTATGTTTTTTCCAAAATTTCCTCCTCCATGTCAGTGGTTTCTTTTCATCCTCATCCATTCAACTTTGTCCTCTAAAGTGGATGGTGATATTACAATGTCCCAGTCACATTCAATGATTTGTTCAGAATGATTGCAAGGCCCATAGTCACATTCTAGTCACTTTTGTCTGGAATGACTATTTTTTAGTTGCATTTTGCAATCACGTTTACCCCCGATTTCTTGTAGTGATATTTTATAATCATGTAAAGTTTCTATAATATAGACACCTATAGCATACATGAATGAGTCTTTTAGGCTCATGTACTCATGGTCCAAGGTTCACATAATAGTAACTCTAGTGCTAATTATATGATAAATGGACACAAAGTTGTAATGTTTAAACCTTGTACATCTTCAAAATTGATGTCTTTATTCTAAGCAAGATTCTATATGTGATATTTTTTAGTTAATGATGACTTTGTACTTCCCAATATCAATTAAATTTTGCACTAGAAAGACGTCAAGGGCATTTTGTATCCCTTGAATGGCTAATTAGACTTTGTACATATTAAAGAATGGATGTTTTTCATCCAATTTTTGTACAACTTTATTGATGCTATATCCAAATCATTAAGCTAAGTTCAAGACATTTTAATTGTATTCTGATTTTATATAGCGCAATTTATCAAAACAATGGTATATTATTCAAAGTATTTCAATACTTGAAGGTTTTTTTCCCTTAAAACTTGATTTTGACATTCAAAACTATTTCTTTTGATTTTGAACCAAAAAAATGAAGCTTCTTAACTATAGTTTCCACTCCACTTGAATTTTTTTGAATTTTTTGAAAAATTGAACATTTTAGTGGAGTTTGAAGTTGAGGATCTATAGCCACGTTTCGAAATATAAAGAGATATGGAAATTTTCTTTGTCATAGAATGTTCTACACTACAATGTATTTCTATTCTAAAAAATTTAGAATTTTTTGAACATAATTTATGTTTAATGTGAATTTTCTTCTATTTTTCTTCAAAAATTCATAGTAATTTAAATTTTCACAATTTACAAAAATTTAGACATGTGATTTCATCTTTGAAAAATAAAAACAAAAAATTTCACCATAAATAGCAAAAAATGGAGGATACAAAATGAGGAACTTTGAAGTTTGACTACTTGATCATAGGCTGTATCCTTTAAGACGATTAAATAAGATTGATTTTGGACTCTAAGGCAATAGAGATAGGACTAGTAAGACAGTTACTACTAAGGCAAACTACACATGACAAACACATGGGGAATGATCCATTATGGTCTTGCATCAATACAAGATAATTTTTTTTCAAGAAATGAGGTTTGGGCTTATATTTGGTTGAGTTAGTGACCACAATCAATGTCATGAATGATGGAGATGGAGTGATTAGTGATTGCAATAGGAACTTCCACTCTTTTTGTGTAAGTTCATAACATAAAGTTATTTTTTTAGGCCTTCATGTTGTAGTTATGCTAGCAAATATTGTGATTGCTTGAGGTGGATAAGGTAACCATTACACTTTCATTCGTTTTGGCATAGTCTAAAGGTTCTTTTGGGCCTAATTGGGCAGCATGCTTCAAAAATCCATAACAAATTCATACTTTGTCAAATAAAATAAAATTCCAAGTGCTCTCCCCATTCTTCACATTAGTTTGTCTTTCCATGAGGAAAATTTTAAAAAAAATCATCAATGCCAATGGGATAAACCAATCATTCTACTCGTTAAAAGCTAGTTTACCTTAGCCCTTAAATGATGCCTTGGCCATATTTTGACCAATGCATGAGAAAAAATCTCTCCATGCAAGACAAAAGCGCAACTATTCATCCTTGAAATTTTGTGTGAAAAGGGGAGGTCTTTTATAAGAGTTTGACTTCCAATGAGTAATTTTGTATTTTTTAAGCCAACAATTTACATGGTAAAAAAACATATGATCTTCCATGACAACTAGCTTGTTCTTTAAGGGTTAGAGTACTTTTAACCCCTAGAGTTCCTTGACTATGTTTTCACCAAAAATGCTCCAAAACTGCCATTTCTTGGATAAATTTCAAAATTTAGAAAAAAAACATTTTTGGACATATGTGACCGTAGGATCTTGTAGAAAACTAGTTTGAAAATATGTGAAAAAAAATTCAGAAATTTCCACCATGTAGATTCCAAGATATTAGCATTTGAAGTGACTAAAATCATTTTTTTGTCCCCGCAAAAAATCACGCAATTGAACTTCACAAGGTCAAATTTGTATGAAAAAATGTTCAAAATGATTGCAATTCTTTGGATTCATTCTTCAAGTCATGTTGGATACATGCTTGAAAAATTTCAGATAATTTGGAATTGTACAACATATAGGAAAAAAATAGTAAGTAGGTAGTAGTAGAGAATGATTCAAAATACTAAATTATTAAGAATTGAAATATGGAATTGAAAAATGTCAATCTCAATGGTTGAAATGTTGTAATAAACAATTTACATCCTAGGTTTTTGTTTTGTTTTTTAAATATTGAAAATTGGGTAAAATAAAGGATTTCAAAGTTTATTTTAGAATAGGGAATCCGTAAATGCCCACAAACAAAAAATCCTCATAAATTTTTATTCGTTTATCAAAATGGAATGATTCAAAACTTTCCTTATATATATAAGTCTAGAAAACAAATTTCAAATTTTGATTGTTGAAAAAATAATTTTTTCAAATTTGCCCGGACTGCCCGAGTTGAGAAACAAACTACATAATAGGCTATAACTTTTGACTCCTATTTCCAAATGTCATGAAATTTGTTGCATATGAAAAATATTCCTTGTCTACACCTTCTACTACAATTTCAGCCTTAAATATGAAATTTTTTGGTCACAATGGCTTGGCTAAAATTTCTATACAACCAAAAAACGCAATCCGGTCCTTTAGGGGTTAAAAAACCACCATGGCATCAAGGGCCACTTTACACTATGACTAAAGGTCATGAGGCCATGAGTTTCCACCAATCACATTTCAAGGAATCAAGAATTTGGCCTTTCGACCCTTCACACCAGAAGGCACAACTGAGAGGCTGTCACCCTCCAAATTGCCTACATAGCAAGAAAAATACTCACAAAATGATGGACTCTCAAAGGAAGTTTAGGCAACCAAACTATGGAAACCCAAACTATGGTCGAGAGGTCGTCACGTTTGCCTATTAATTGCTCATTTCTTTAGACTCTCATCAAAGTTCAGCCATTCAATCCCACGGTTTCTTGACTTTGACGCCCATGGTGCGAAGTGGCCCTAAGTTACCGCCAACACTCCCTGAGCCGTCAACAGAAGAGTTTGTGCTGCTGTTTACTGCTGTGGTTTGCAAATAAAAAGTGTTAAAATATCCAGCTCATTTCTGTATTTTTTTGTTCCCCTTTGGAGAGGACGGTGAGATATTATTAAGAAAGGAAAAAGTGGATCCAACTCAATGTGGTTCCCGCCGGCGGGAGATCCCCGAGTTCATTGAAGGGGAGAGAGTCACATTTTACACTTTCCAGTGTGAATTGATAGCTGCCCAATTTAAGAAGTTTGAGTCTCACTACTGTACTGTAGCCATAACATACGAATCGAAGTTATTATTAACTTACCGTAGTTGACAAATTGTATTATTGAAGGTGGCAATATGATGGAACAGGGAGTCAACTAGCTAGCCATCCACCCCTCCAGAGTTCCAGAGTTCCAACCCGCGTTTTCAATAACTTCGACAGTTCCATCACGTTCTCAATATTAACTGTTCATCATTCTAATTATAATTACAATTATAATCATTTTTATTTTTGGGAGTTGCACAAATGAAAAGAAACGAAAAGAAATTCCACAGCAAATGAGGAAGAAACAACCAAGCACCCAACCATTCAACAGTCTTGACTCTTGACTGTTCATTATTTCGCTGTGTACAGTCGTGTCGACTGTGGAGTGAGACCCAAGTTAAGTTTAGCTGGGTACGAATCACGTGGAATCCAAGTTACGTTAAGTTGAGACTTGAGACGAGAACGAATCCTAAGTTTAGCTACGGAGCGTCGGAGCCAGAGTGGTGCCCGAGGGAGGGAAACAAGGTGGGACACAGCAGACTTTGCACGGGAGCAAGTGCATTTATACCCCCACCCTCTTCCGCTCTCAAGTTGCCACGCTCAGTCGCTCGTTCAAAACATGTGTGCCACGGAGGGCCGTAGACTACAGGATCTTATCGATCTCCCTGCTCGTCTAGCTCGAAGCCGGCAGCAAGATCAGGTCCTCGTACTACCTTACACCTAGGGATGCATCGAACCGGTCAAGATCAGATCCTCCTACCTAGAGAAAATTTCCCCTCCGAAACGCAGACTTTCATTTGCAAAATTTGAATTCAGATTTGAAATGTGCCAGAGACCTCAGTCAATTTTAGGAGTGAGGATGCTGGAAGGCTGTGATCGAGCGGAGTCATTGATTTCGCTTCAATCCGCTCATGGAGTTAAATGAAGCTTGAATTCGAAGACTTATACCTTGAATTGGTCTAACTTGTCACATAAATTTGAGTTAAGAGCAGTTGTGAGTCTCAGAGCATGGTCTGTTCAAGCAAATTTCGTACTAGTGAGGGAAGTATATATATATATTTATTGCATCATTCTTGGGTAATTTACTGAGGAGTTGCACTCTGCAATGAAGACTCTGATCCATTGAGCTCCATCCTCACACTAGCCATAACTTAGTACCGGGTACCAGCTGGTTTACTTGGTGAAGAAGTAAATTGTGTTTTTGAAGAATAAATTACAGTTGCTGCGTTGGGTTTTTGGAAGTAAATGCCTGTGCTGCTTTGGGATTATTACAAACTCTTTGGTCTAGAAAGTAGCTCATCACAAAGACTAGAATTAAACCTTGAAGGACACCATTTCCCATGATCAAGGTAGTCACCAAAATGCTTCAATTATTGAACCAATAGGTGCATTAATTTTAATTTATTTCTATAATGAACAATGAAATAATTTGTTGGATACTTTTGGTCCTTAACGTCCTTCATGGGTTAACCAAGTGGTCAATGTACATGCCCTTGTTTGGCAAACATACTTGTCTTGCAACAAAAAAATGTTTTATTTTATTTTTTATGCCCAATCCATTAGACACCATTTGAGTGGTTGTACTCTTGTGTTAGGCCCCCATAGGAGGTTGACTGCCATCCAATGTATATTCGGCTCAACACTACCTCGATCGATATATAGAATTCACTATCATGGACAGATCAAAACTCTTTGGTCCCTTGTTAGGGGTGCTGTTCTTTGGCTTTGTTGGATAGTCCGCAATTAGATGGGCTTTGCTCAAGTTAGATGGCCTCTTTCCTTTATTCAAAACCCACTTTGAGGACTTTATCGACTAAGGGCGGGCTTCCTTTCTTAGGTCCCAATAGGCTTCTAGATTGCGGCCTCTTAGTTCTAATAGGATTTGGTGCCAATTTGATAATACTTGACTTTGTAACTCTCTGTTAGCTAGTAGGATAGGCATTCCATTAGATGGACCATTAAGGGCCCTCCTCCAAACTCCTTCTAAGGTTCCTTGGTTTTTTGTTTTTCCTTTTGTTCTTATTTCTTCATTTGTCCAGCCTTCGGGCTTGGCTATTTATTGGTGCGCTCTCTTTTTAATGCAATGGTTTTCCATTTGTTAAAAATAAAATAAAATAAATAAAAAATGTTTTTTCTGCATGCTTGATTCTACATTCATATCTTGTACTAAATGAGCAAGGCATGCTTGACATTGAATTTGATCTAGGGACCTTGCACTTACAAATTTATTGTGGCAGCTCTGTGCTCTTTATTTGAATTTTAACCGTCGAAATGACCTCTTTCAAATTTGAGCCTTGGTAAAGAAAAGAAGGCTTACCAAGTCTAGTTTCTATTATAATTTGAAAATTACTAAAATTACTAAAATTAAATATTTCACAAAAAAAAAGTTTGAACTTTATGTCTATCACAAATGGAATACTGATTTTCTAATTTTAGAATATATGGTGTTTTTTACTTTCTTTTTTCAAAAATTCGTAATAATTTCAAAAAAAGTCATCACGGAAAAGTGGTCGTAGGTCCAGGCTCACCTTTCAGGGGTTACGGGTACGCCTTTGTGACAGGACGGCCGGGCCCTCAGCCGTGGAATGTTCCCAACTGAAGTTCTTCTGTCCGTATGTCTGTAACTTAATTGAAGTCAGATACGTCAAAGTTGAAGGAACTCGGATAACATATTCGGAGGTGGATCCCCAAGAGACTGACCACATACCCTTGTCTTTTGTCATTGGAGCTTTCTGAGTGCAAAGTGCAAACCAAAATTTGTTTAAAAAAAAAAGAAAAAAAAAAGGAAAAAAGGTGCAAATACGGAGCTCATCACCCAATGCCTTTGCGGAAACCCTGAAAGATTCAAAGGCATGCAAATTCCACAATGATCATTCAGGGCACAATCCTACAAAAAGAAAATTGGATGCCATTTTGGTGCACAACCTCCCAAAAAATTTGATGCCATTTCGGTGCACAACCCTTAAGAAAATTTGATGCCGGTTCGGTGCACAACCCTAAAAAAATTGGATACCTTTAATTGAATTTGTCCTTCTTTTCAAAAAAATTAAAATTAAAAATTAAAAATGATACCATTTCAGTGCACAACCCTAAATTTTTTTTTATAGACTTTCTAGTTTGGGATCGCAATTTCAAATTTGAGCATTGGACATTGAGAAGAATCACAATCTAGGGTCAACTCCCTTGCAAGGATCAGTTGCATATGTTTGGGGTCTAATGGATGTCTTTCAAGATTATCATAGAAACAAAGAACTCAATACAATCAAGATGTTTTGCGGTGACTACATTGGTGGTGATAGGGCTTGTCTTTTAAAGGTTAAGACTATGAATATGTATCATCTTCTTTTTACAATTTTCTTGCTTACAAGGCAAGAGATATCCAAATTGTTATGTTGTGCCAACTTCTATTGAAGTTACATAGTTGGTTCTCTTTAGCATGTGACCAATTTACCTAGGAACAGGAATCCAAAGAAGCACTACCATTTTGGACATTTTTTTATTTATAAAAGAGTGAGCTTGTAACTAAGTGCAACTACCCTCATTTTTGCAGGGCCAAAAAAATGATTTTACTAAATTAAAATGCTTAAATTTTGCAATTCATGCAGTGGATAATTTTGAAATTTTTACCACATGTTTTCAAGTCAGCATACTATAAGAGCCCATGGTTACATGAATAAAATTTTTTTTTTTCAAAAATTTGGTACTTGTACTAAAAATGTCAGTTTTTCAAGCATTTAAGTGAAAATATAGTCATGGAATCTTAGGGATTAAACCATCTCTTCAAAACAATGGAATAAAGGGTTGCTACTTTTGCCCATGATTCTTTTCATCTTGATAATATAAGGATTGTATTTAATTTGTGTCACATGTAGAAATTTATAATTGTGTTATATTAGAATTAGAAGTGTTGATATTGGGTTTAAAAAAATGATGAATTGAATGAATTCAATCCAAATGTGTTGACAAAGAGACATTGTTTTTTTCTACAATTTTAGTGATACTTTTGGATAATCATATCAATGGTGTAGGAAATTTAAAAAATTCACATTAGCTTCACAACAATTAACAATGAAAAGTTGTTTCTTTTTGCTTTTACCATCTATAATATATCATTTCACAAAAGAATTGAATTGAACCAAAATATTTGTGAAATATTCTTTGATTTGGCAAAGTTTTTTTTGTGTAAATTTAATAAGCCTAAATATATCTAATCATCGCTACAAACTTCACACCTGAGGGTTTATTTACACTAGTCAAAGGAAAAATTATTAAGAAACATAGAATTAATATTCAAACCTAATTGAACTTGATTGCACTAAATAGGCAATTCTTTACTTTAATTCAACATAGTGCACAACATGTTGGGTGGGTTATGTCAAAGGTTATATAATGTACACCAAAGGAATTGTACTCTTTCAAATAATTAAATGTCAAAAGGGAACAAAGAGTGTTTTCAAATCCCACAAAGACGGTGGGATCTTTTTGTTCCATACTCACCTCTTGAAGGTCATAATTATCCCATTTGTGTGAACTAACTGCCAATTTTGGGAAGAAATCCATATCCTCAACTTCTCACATGAGTTTTTATTTGTAACTATTGATAACTCCATGAAGTCAAATTTATGCTCCACTTCTTCTTTGCCCTAGGGGCAGCCTACCACGCGCGAGTTGAACGCGCAAGAAGCAATCGGTTCACAGCAGTTCTAGTGAAGTACTCTCGATATACACGGTCCAGCTCACTAGTCATGAATTACGCGCCGTTTATAGAGAAGTCTGAAAAACGGCGCGTCGCACGGTTTCGTTCTTCAAACACCTTCGTTCTGGCGACACTCTCCCTTTCTTGAGTGCCCCTGCAATCATTTCGCTCCCTCTTTCGCACGCTATCGTACCGGGAAATGGTTGCACCGAGCCGGGGGGGGGGTCACTACTGCTGCCGGGGGGAACGATCGATGAGCTTACCTCTTCTCGGCCTTTCCAATCGCTGATTGCTGTCTTGCGGTCTTGCCTATCTTAGCCGAATCCGCCGTTTCGGTTTCATGAAATTCAGTTAAGATTTGAAGAAGTTGTGAAGTCAGAGGAGGTGAAGCGGCGCCGGCAGCTTGTGCCGACAGATAGGTCCTCAGGAGTCTGTCAGACGCAGTTCCATAGTCGCCTTGCCAGTCCTCTGACACTTCTGTGTTTTCTTGGAAATTTTGCTATTCCGTATTTGATTGCCGTTTCTAGGATGCTCTGTTTCAAACAGGCGGGATTCTTGCAACGTTGTGGTTGCATTTTCAAACAAACTTGAAAAAAAAGATTGTCGAACGTTAGTGTGTTCCGGATGCTCTGTCTGATTTTTTAAAGGTGTATTTGTACACCGTTGCTGTTGCGATTCAAACAAAACTTAAAGAAGAGTGTCGATCGTTAGTGCGTTCTGTGGTTTTATATTAGCTGTGTGACTTCTCGTTTCCCATATCGGCCGGTATTGAGTCTCGGCGCAAGTTGCGAAGGATTGTGAGACTTCGGACATTTGGAGACAGGAGAGCGTCATTCAGTTGGTTTGTTGAGAGAGGGATCGTTGACCGAAGGGCTATTGAGTCTTTCTTGTGGAGTGTAGGAGTTTGTAGGAGGAGACGCATAGGTTTTAATTGTGTCGGATTTTAAAGGTTCTCTCTAGCTTCTATCTCGCTGGAGGAGTTGGAGAATCCGAATAATTCGTTATTTTTCGGAACGTTCGTGTTTCAACCTTGTAGTCTTTATTGTTTTCAGAATCTGCAAGAAATTAGTGAGCTATCCTCTGTGTCGAAGGAAGTAGTTGCTCGCTGTTTGTCAGCCTTGCAAGATTTTATGTTGCAAATTCACCTAGTGGTCGGGAAATTAATTTTTGGAATGGTGGTCGAAGGAATGTTGATGTCCAGAAATCTCTGGTGAAAAAATTCACAAAAAATTGTGGAGGAATATTCTAGTTGTAGCTTCTGGTATAAGAAGTGTTGTAATACTTGAACCATCTCGCGAAAATTTGAGGTGTGTTCGAGAGCGCCATTTGGAGCATTTCCCAACCCGAGGGATCAGCAAGTCAAGGCCAGAATCTTCGGAGACCGCTGACGTGCTGACCTAGGATATGAGACAGCATGTTCGGTGGCAGCTATACTTATCTTGGTTATGTCGAGGATGTTGGACTGCTGGGCACAGAGGGGGCACGTGGAACTGCGCATTTCCATAATTTTCAACTTTGAGAGACAACGGTGTGGAATTCAAGTTGAAGGATTGCCGGCTTAAGTGTGGATGTGGAAATACTGTTAGGAGAATCTGTCGCGACCTCCTGTCCATAGGACGAGCAGAACTTTAGGTCGACTAAGTGGTAAAGAAGATGAGGGAGGAAGACAGCTCTCGTTATATGAGCTCCTTGGTTAAGCAGGACTTAGCTAAGCTTGACGGGGATGGTGACACCCGGCGTGCTGCGATAAAGTCTCTGAAGCTGCTTGTGGAGCAGCTGGATTCATCTACCTTGCCCCGGTTCATTTCACAGGTAAATCTTAGTAGTTCTGTGATCCCCTAGGAATTCAAACTTATCTTTGAATGCCTGTGTACATTAGGCACCCATGACACAGCGTTTGAATTTGACTATTATGCCGGCGCGAGTTGACTCTATTGAGGTTTTATTGACATTTCTTTGGAATTCTTGAGGTTTTGTTTTCTGCCACATATACCAACCGAAATTATTTTGGTTCGTAGGAATGTACTTGATTACCTTCCACAGTCTGCGAATCCCTAGTCGAAAGAACCGTCATAACGCATTAACGAAATATATTTAGTACATTTGACGAACTAGTTTAGTCAGGTACTTTCTTTGACCGCACTATGCATCTCTTCTAAGCCAAAAATTTTCCTTACAGATCGCAGACTCGCGGGATTCCGAAGGCACGCGGTCCTACTCAATTTCCTTGTACGAGGATGTTGTAAGAGTGCATGGCAAGCTTGTCGTCCCCCACATTTCAAAAATGATGGGGTCTCTGGTGCGCTCCTCATCTGCAAGCGGAAGCTTCCCTCAATTGCAAATTGCGTCTGCAAGAGTCACTGTAGCCCTAGCACGGTACTCCATCGACTCCAATACTTTCCAAGAAGATGCGGAGAAGATAATGCAGGAGATTTGTGCCCCACTCACTGACGCACTTGCAGGGAAGCTGGAGCCTGTGGCAGCGAATGCAGCTACCAGCATCCACGCACTAGTTGAAAATGAGCAATGGAAGTACGTTCACGACGAGATCGTCCACGAAATTTGCCAACGCACTACCGTAGCCCTCAGTGAAAAGCCAACCCGCACAGCAGCCCACATGCAACTCGCCTGCATTCTCGCATCAACAAACCCGGACACTCTCAGCATCTATGGTGCGAGCCTATTGAGAGCTGGTGAGGATTCTCTGAAGGTTACGACCAACGCGTGGCAGCTCCGAAAAGCTGCTGCCAAGCTGCTTCAGTCGGTGCTCACCATTCTTGACAAGGAGACGCTGGAAACTGAGCTCCATTCTGCTTTACATGTACGTGGATATTTTAAAACTCTTTGTGTCATGCTAATCTGAGGTGCGGAATGCTTTAGGATTTCTTCCTTCCTCCTCTGTTTTATTAACCGAATTCTTTTGAATATTGCAGGCGCTGGATAGCTGCCGCCTCGACAAGATGCCCCACGTGAGAGCAGCCGTGACTGAGGCGCTGCACACAGCTAAGATGTTGGCTTCCGGAAGTGCAACCCCCAAATCACTCGGCATGGCGGCGAGTCCTGTTCGGAAGTCCTCAGAACGTATCCATAGGAGTGCTTGGGCTAGCGACGAGAATCAAGGTACTAGTCCCAGGGTTTCCATGAATAGGAGGGCTGACTCTCTATCCCCTGTTCCGAAGCGTGGTACAAGCCCGAGAGCTCCCAGGAGTCCTATCGGAGCTGGTACGAATAATACGAGGATTGGTAGTCCAAATCTGAGGGCGGCGAGTCCAACTTCTCAGCAATCGCGCGGTTTCTCTTATTCACCTGCTTCTACTTCAGCTTCCGGGTCTGTTCAGAAATCTTCTGCCCGAAACATGAACAGGTCGAAGGCTAATCGAGTACCTGTTTATCCTCGGTATTCACCCCGATCCAGTGGCACTCCAGGCTCGTCTCCTTCGAGTTCTACCACCACCGTCGAAGAATGCGAATCACCATCACGAAGATGTGAGAGCTGTCCCCATCCATCCATGCGTGTTATTACTTCGCGTTGTGACCCCGATCTTTAAATTCTGCTCAATCTCTTGGCCTTTGAACAATACATATGATTCTCTTATCATCTTCTTATTCTGGCGTGCTTGTCTGTATCTGTATGCTCTTTCCGATTTCTGGAATTTTTGGAGAGGATTTTTGGAATTAGTACGTTGCACAGCCAAGCACATTGAATTTGTGCTTTGTTAGGTTTGGAAGGATTGTTATGATACTCGAGGTCTGTGTAAAATTGTTGTTGGTTAATTTTTGTGTTTTCAAGCTTGGAGAGTTGTGTAAAATATTCTGTTTCCTTTTCATCTTTGACATGTGCCTTGCTATTTGTGCAGTGATAATTGCGAACGGGAGTAGTCGATCACGAGGCACGAAGGTGAATGGCCTCTGTTTGGAAGAGGATGATAACCTAAATTCAAGGAACGTGGACACCGACGTATTACTTGGTGAGGACGCTCGCCATGCGAGGCTAAGCTTGCCTAGGCTAAAGCTGGGGGGCATCAACTCACAAACAGGGCCGTCAATAGACGGTGGTATGAGGACTGAGAGAGAGAACGACCGTGATATTTCTAATGCCTATATCGAAGAGGACAAACGCGAGATTGCCATATCAAGCATACTAATCCGTGCTCAAAGCTCTCCAGTAGCTGGACTGGTGGCCAAGAATGGAAATTCAAAGGTAGGAGATCGTTTCTTAAATGGACAACCAATTCCTCAAGCACACCGCGATGACGCTTCTGCTCATCTAGGCATCAACTCAGAGGAGGTGAGAAAATCAAGGCCCTTAAAGTGCTTGTGAGTTTTCGATTAGTGCTTGTGCTTTGAATTTCTCCCTATTGAGTTGCTTAGATCCCGAATATGAAGTTCGGCCTTCTAATCTGACGAGTTTTTTTGTTTTATTTTCTCTCTTTTCCATCGCAGAGGACTAAGTCACTCACCATGACAAAAGATTTTCTTCCATTCGTTCCCCCGACACGGCTGGTGCACTCCCTATCAAGTCTCTCCAATCCGGAGACCTCTACGGGAAGTTTGTTCGAACGAGACATGAAACTGGCTCATGACGAAGCGGTCCGGTCAATAAATGCAGTTGCAACCGAATTGGACGCTGAAACATCAAGCGAGACCGGATGGAGTGTGCGTGACAACCCAATGGCATCCGAAGAATCGTATTCATCAGACAGTTCTGACGAGGATATGGACCATCGGAGCAAGGGAGAGGACTTTCCAAGACTTCGCAAGGTGGGCTCTGTAGACAGTAGCCCTCGGGAGATTCACATGATCATAACAGAATCTAAATCTAGGCGGCCTTTTGATGATCCCAGCGGTCGGAGTCATAAACCTGAGGGGGCGGATGATACGATTCATGTATGTCCGTGTGCCGACGGATTGCCGAATCTACTCCACAAAGACGAAATGATCCAAGACCAAGTTTGTTCCACTTGTACGTGTCAACATTGTGAAAGCAACGCTACTGTACGACATCCAAATGCTGCAGGAGAATCAGACACTCCATCTGCCAAGGACGTGCAGAACCAGGGTCCTCAAGGTCTGCGCCGATTCTCCCCTTTCCGGATGGTGACATCAAACTGGAGAGTGCTGCGTTGGTGTGCGGAAGCTGCATTCGGAGGATCATTGTTCCTTGTCCTAGCTGCAGTTGTATCTGTGGCTGTGCCTGTGGTCATCGTTGGCAAGGCATTAAATGTGCCAATAGAATATGAGGGCCTTGTCCCTACGTAGCCAAGTAGACAACAGATTTTTGCATGATATTGATTTCTTTTGTAACATAAGTGTGCACGTAATATCAAGAGTTGTAATATAGGTCATTCCGGAAGTTGCTGTGTTTAGATTAAAGTTTTGGATAATTGCTTTGTCCGCTAGCTGAAGTACCGCAAATTTTAGAGAGCATTCATATTAGTTTTCGAAACTGAGAACTTATTAGAGAGATTATGTTTTCACGTGTTCCGTTTGTATAAGATTTGTTATGACCATAATAAATGTGTATTGATAAGACAGCCCAATATCTGAATACTCCGTTTGTAGTGAAAAATATCTGTTTCAAAATCGGTTTGTCTTTATTTATGCCCATAATATTTCTATTACGGCATCTCCAAAATCTGTGCATTAGTTATCTGTAACGAAGAGCTGGTTACTGTGGAAATCATTTGTTTTGATACTGTGAATTGTTGGCTTAAAAAAATGCAAAAGTCTAGCTTAACCCCTAAATGTCCAAGGCATCAAAATTTGGTGTTTGCAAAACTTTGAGTTAAATAAAACTGAACCAAGTTGCAATTTTTAGTCCGATCTTGAAAATAAATGATAGTGATTTTCCTATTCAAGATTTTGTGCAAGGATACCCATTGCAATCTTGACTTCCCTTAGTGTTGAGAGCTCTTGGAAATGAGCCTAAAATATACTAGATCTTGGAGAAAAAATCACATTCAAAATTCATTTAAAAAAATTATTGAGTACATTTTAAGAAGCTATAAATTAATTGGGGTTATACATGTTAGGCCCTGTAATCATATTTTTTTGGTCACCAACTTTTTAGATTTGGCTTGTGAAAAGAGGATTGAAAGACTTCACATCACTTTTGCAATTTTAATACCCCCATGGTCAAACATTATAATCTTTCACTCCATAAGTGATATTGTTGTGTTTTCTTTTCCTATGAGATCTTTAACATGTCTAGTTTGAATTTGTATGGTTACAATCCAAAAAAAATTGGAACATGAATAGTTGCACTTCTATTCTATATGGAGAGATTCTTTGTCATTCATCAATGGAAAAACGTCCTTAGTGTCATTTATGGGTTAACTCCTAAAGGACCAAAAGTCCCCTCGGAGATTTACATAGTTTTTATGACCTCAATTTTTGGTAAAACTTTTTGAAACTTTTTTTTAAGATAGAAAAATTTATTAACTTCATAGGAATATATATGATTTTTATTTCAATTAGTGCCTAGGAGAAAAATTTATGCCATCTTAAATATTATTTTCATATCATTGGGCGGAAAAAATCCACAAAAACTTGACAAGTTTTTTACATTAATTAAAAAAATTCTTGTAGATATTATTATTTTTCTACATGTGTAGCTTTGATTCATTCTACTTGGATTAGTGATGAAAAAGTTATGAACAATCTTGTTGTTTGGGCAATCTAAGCATCTTCTTGAAAAAATAACCTATTAGATTCATTCATGAATGCAGTTTTCACAATTTTTCAAAAACCATTGTTTGACAAGGATAAGTTTATCTGCTAAAACAATCTCAATATCAAGATTTTTGTGTTTTAATTCCATCTTAAAACTATCAGTGATTTAGTTTGTCTTTCAATCCTAAATCTACTTCTATTTCACAATTTATTTAAATTTAAAGTCCATAGTGTACATTTTTTTCACACATGGTAATCAAAATCCTTTGAAATTGCAAGTCATTACTCAAAATAAACGTTTTTATTTTTAACTTTGAATGCTAACTTCTTCCAATTAAAAACTAAATTTTTTATTCCTTTATATCATGGCCATGTTAGAAAATATTGTGACCATATTAGGAAATTTTGAGACTGCTTTAGGTGGTCAGATGATCAATATGGGTGCACTCTATAGTGATTTTTGGGTAGTCTAAAGACTAATTTGGGCCAATTGGGCAGTACACTTTAGAAATTCATAACAAATTGATAATTTGTCAAAAAAATAAAAATAAATCTTTTCTTTTTCATTTCTCATATTTATCTTTATGTGGCAATTTTTTTAATTTTTTTTCAAAAATGTAAACAAGTCTAACCGGCCATTCTATTTGTTATAGGCTAGTTTACCTTAGTAGAAACTTGTTTAATAATCAGCTACTTGAGTTTCACTTAATTTTATTAATTTTCTAATTAATCAAATTATGTGGAATTAGCAAAAATGAAGAGGATTTTTAAGCTAATTGCCCAAAAAACTAGAGAATTCTTACGTTTTCCAACTAGCTTCAAAAGCCACATAGTTTATGGAGTTGGAAGATGAGAAGAGAAATTAATACAAGTGGGGTAGTGGAAGGTAAAACAATGCATGCAAGATATGTAAATTAGAATTACTAGGAGCACAACCGCCCATAGTTAAGTCAAAAACAGAAATTGTATTCAAAGTCGAATTTGAGACCCCATTTAGGCATAATAGAATGATTTTTTTTTTAAAACTTTGAACTTAACAAAGTTGGAGAATCAAGATATTCTTCATCTCCAAAAATCATTTTTGAGGTTTAGAGCTTTCAATAAAAATTTATAGACACAATAAAGAGTATTTGAAAATGTCGAAGAAAATTTCCTTTTCAACCCTTTTTGGAATTTTGTCTATATTTTTTTCTTGGAAGATCTCAACCTAAAACGGATTTTTGGAGGTGAAAATCAGATTGATTTTACAACTTCATTTACTTCAAAATTTAAGAAAATTTCATTGTACTATGTTTAAATGGGATTTGAAATTTGACTTTGAACATAATTCTTGCATTTGACAATGATTGATCTATATTCTAAATATCCTACATTCTTTGAAGATTCACCATGAACAATTGACTTCTTTATAAAAACAAACTCTTCACCCTTCCTTCTGACCAATTGTCAATGAAATAAATCTAGCTCAAAGCCATTAAAAAAACTTTTGATAGTAGATGTCATTGAACTATTTTTGACAATTTTTTTTCATAACTTGATGAAAGAACAAGGACTACAATAATCAAGATTAAGGTGCATTACAATATTTGAACATTAATTATTTAACTACTTATACTTGAATTTCAAACCACTAAAAGTCATTGGACATCATGACTTCAAATGAGCAACAATAGTGAAAAAGTAAATCATTAATCAAAATTAAATGTAATCATGGGGTCCATTTAGGAGCGGCCCTTTGGAGGATTGAGAATATTTCTAATGACCCTAGCCATTAGAGAAACTTCCTTCTCTAATGAGAACTCATAATATATAATTCAAATTATATATTAATCTGAATTATTTCACATTAATTTCTTAATTTCTTTCTTAGTGCTTGGATTTAGAGTCTAAATTTTCTCCAATGTCTAATGATAATTCACTACACATTTCATATTTGACATTGTTTTATTGCTTAATTACTTAGTGCTTGGGTTTAGAAACAACAATTTAGTAAACAAATGTTTAGATACTAGATAAAACTATCATATGATAGACCCTTGACCTTGTTATTTTTTGGCATTTCTTTAAAGATGGATAAAGATATCAATTTTTGAGTGATTCCAATAAAAATTGTATTGTTTTGGTGTCACATTTATATCTACATCATATCTTCTTCAATAACTTTTGATATATAGAGTTGATGAATTTGAAAATTTAAAAGAAAATGCATGATAATTTTTGTACTAAATTTTTATATTTCGAATGTAAGAAATAATATTTTGATTCAATGGTTAATTTTTCTAATTTTTCTCAAATATGTTTTCATGATTTTTTGAACGTAAGAGTTTCCAATATGAATCATTTGGGATGCACTTTAGCGACCATAATCACCATATTTCAGTAGTACAAGTTTGGTTTTATAGTAAATTTAGTTAAAATGGTAGTATTCCATTAATTTGGTACTTTTAGTAATTCAAATTGTGTTGTTTGAATCGTTTTTTCTATACTGGAATCAACATTAGTATTAGATTTTCAAAATCTACATGCCTCCTAGATATCCAAAATCCATTAGAAATTTTTTTGGGGATCCAGAAGCTTGTTTCGAGCTTGTTCCCTCGTAGTTGTTCCCTATAGTGGAGGGAATGGTCCACTGTCAGAAAAACAAATTTCAAAACAAAAACAAAAACAAATTTTAAAATTCTTCAAATGCCAAAAAAAGTTGAATTTTTTTTGGGCAATGATGTAGCAGGGGCTCGGCCACGTCATTCTGCTACACTAAACCTATTCCCTGCGTTCACAGGTTGCAATAACTTACAGGCTTCCGGAGGCCCTTCAAATCTTCTAATGTATATAAATCCTAGATTTTCAAGTTGCTTAGTCTAATGTCTATGTTAGTCATCGATTTCTGATATCTAAAAGTGACCTAGATTTTAGCAATGTATACTTGTCCTAAATGTCAAGGTGTGAAAATGGCATATGGAATACTGCTATTTTAACGAAATTTGCCATTTTTACGCTAATCTAGATTCAATGGCACATGGCACTCTCAATCTAAGGCTACATGACACATGATAAAATCTAAACAATTAAAATAATCAAGATTCAATGACGAGTGCACTTCCAATCTAAATCATTTTTTATTTTTTGCATCTTCCTTAGGCTTCAATGCTTTATGTTATAGAATTATCAAAGTAGTAAAATAATTGATACAAAATAGTGAAATTAGGTTGCCTTCCCAATTAGGTTGCTCTACCTCAAATAAATTACCTCATGGATCAATGAGTGTACACATGGAGGTACATGCAACTCTAAGAACTGGGGATTGAACTAGTCTACTAATCCATGCTGTACACATGCTTCTACATTGAATGCATCATCATACATTAACAAAGTATATTTATGTAGTATAAATTGTTGAATAATTAGAGTAGGGAACCCTCATTTCACTATTTTGTGTATATCTTTGGATCATTTTTGCACCTCCTAAACAAAGTACAACATATACAATTCCTTGCAAATTCACCTTTTATTAATGGAAAATTTCCCCACACTGATTCTAGTTCTTAGAGTCACTTTGCTGCACTTGACTGTTGTAACTTTCCCCTTTGAAATACGACATTTTCACAAAATAATATGAAAATATATATTCCAATAACCAGTTCCTTACTTTCCATTTGCAAAATTCATATCTAGCCTTTCTAGTTGAACTACAGCTGGACAACCTCAACAAGAGTCGCACCCATGAAATGCTCGGGGCTTTGCATAAATTAACAGAACTGAAACCATACAATTGCATGAAGTCTTCAAGAACCAACTGAAATTCATTGAATAGCTCGGTCTCCTTCTCTCCTGCTCTCCTGCTCTCCTGTTTCCGCTACACCCCCGTCCACTTCGACGTCAGCTTGTAGCAATGCATCCTCTTCAGCTGGCCAGTTTCCTCTCATCAGATTCATGAGCGACATTGTGCAGATGAATCTTTGGGAGAAAATTTTGTTCCGCTGTAAAAGCTCCAACTGCTGCTGTAATGGCAAGGTCAGAAACACGCCTTCGACAGCTTGTCCAAACTCCTCCGTATCAAGGATCATGTCGTCATCCTTCTGCATTTCCAGATCAAATACACCGTTGAGGAACTGCCATCTCTCGATCAGTAAAACGCGATCTGGAATTTCCAACAACACACGTCCCGCGGACACCTCTTGGAACATGAATATCACGAGCGTACAAAACCGTCGTGCAACGTTTTTGGAAGCTGGTTGGCTAGACTCAACGCTCCAAGCTGCAAGAATGATTTCCAAAAACGACTCCAAATGCAGCAAGCACTCGATCACTTCTTCAGCCACGTGTGCCTTCAATAAGAGCTCCAGGGCCCAACAAAGGCCCTTGAGTTTTCTTCTAAAGTCAAGAGCATGGACACCTTCCATCTCAATAACCACCGGAATTTCTCCCCTAGGTTCCTCCGAGGTGGCATGCTTCCGATAGTCTTCATGGAAACTCTCGAGCATTCCCGTCACTTCCTTGCTCACAGTCGTGACCACGTCGACTTCAAAAGCAGAATCGGTTTCGCCTTGTAGAAGGTTCGAGAAAAAGTCCTCAAAGAAAGCTTGAGCACTGAGGAAGTGCTCTTTCCGCACACTATCGTCTTGACGCAAAGCAATACGTAAGCTGTGCACAATCTGGCCGCGTACTAGTTTCTTACGATGATCCTCGTTGCCATGTTCGCCGATCTGCAACCGAGTCACCACACCGCCGGCCTGGCTACGAGGAAAATCTGGGAATGATGCGAATAGTCGAATCCAGAGCTCATCCTGTCCAGACCAACGTATGGCTGACAAATACCGACAAATGGAGTTTACCAATTCGTGAAACTCGATCTGAGACGCGACTCGTAGAAGATCCAGACTGGATTTGACGTCCTGGAAGTCTTTGCGGAGAGGCGTGTACATGCGGGAAAAGCAGTCGATGTAAGATGCAACTTGCAACCCGTGGATGAGCTCCAGATTGAGTTCCTTGCGATAGGAAGGTGGTGATGGATTTGCATCTGGATGTGTCCATCTGTTGCTTAAGCACACTTGGAAGTACTTGCTTTTTCTTTTCAACCGAGTGGAATGCACCTGGAAGACTACCAAGGGCTCTCGGCTGCCAAGGTCGGTCGCTTGCTCTTGGTTGATTTCGTTCGGGACCAGGCGAATGGAAACATCGTGTTCTGCAGAAGAACTACCGCCACACCACTCTATCCTTGGACATGTTAGTTTCTCCATTTGTGAGGTTGCTGAAAGGATCGCTCCTCGATGTAACCTAGAGACATGCAGAAATGACACATGTTATCACAGGTTGTGGAAAACTCTACGAAGTTAGAAGTTGCATGATTTGTGCTAGCTATTGATACATCTTCCAAGGGATGGGTTTGGTCAATCAAGTTTTGGCCTTTGAAACACCCAATTTTAATAAGTTTAGAACTTTAAATGGCTATAAACGTTGTAAGAGAAAATAATATGGATTACCATATGGATTAAGTCTATCTCACATGTATTTTACACTATGTATGTCTTTGTTAATCTACGGGTATTATTTTCGTGACTATGTCTCAATCAAGGCAGACAAAAAGAAGGAAAAAAATCGTGAGGAGGCAAACCTTTACTTCTGCAGTGCAAAGCTTTTGGGGGTCAAATCTACCTTAGATGTGGCTAAGTCCAAAATGATCAAGAACTATCTAGGAGGGAGTTCCTTGTTGAGAAACTTGTGACAACAATAGAAATTGGTAAGGAGGGATTGATTGAGGTTTTGCTCTTATAGTCTGAAGTGGATTACTACCGAGGCAACAAGTGCTCTTAGAGTTTGAAGTAGATTACTACCGAGGCAAGAAGTGCTCTTAGAGTTTGTTCACCATAAGGCAAATATATCCTAGCTATGTATTTCTTGATTATGAATCAAGTTGATATATGCGTTGATTTTAGAATATATCCCAATTATGAATTGCTTGAGTATGAAATTGACTAAAGGATCCATCCATTTGTTTGTGAATGATGCAATCTCTCTCTATATATATGCATCAATCAATCATTGTGAATATACCTAGAATGACAGGGTTGACGAATCTCAATGTCCGCCCCAAAAGAGCGTCCGTTTTCTGAACGTCCGGACGCTAGCGGACGCAGCGTCCCGACCGCCGTCGGAAAGCGGACGGGCAGGGTGGACGGACGGGGCGAATAGGCGGACGGGGGACAGGCGGACGCTGCATCCGCCGGGACCGCGAATGTCAGTAGACGTTGCGGACACAGCGTCCGCGTCCGGACGTCGTGTCAACCCTGTAGAATGAAGTACTTTAGCAAGGTCATGTACTAGTTTTATGCTTTACAAATTGGAAATAAAGGTGCATAATTAGAATTGATAGACTAAATGTACGCCTAAGTGCTGAAGATGTGGATTTGAATTGGACTTACATGTTAAAGATTCCTGCTAATAGTTGTCATCCATTTATGATATACAATGGTTTTGTTGCAAAGTGATTCATTCTTGGCAAATTGTATTCAATTCCACTGGGTAGTTTCTTTGAATTGTTCAATGTATTGTGAAGGAACTCTGACTTGTTCCAAGCCATCTAGACGAAGTGTTTTAAGCCATTATAATTTTTTTTTATTAAAATGGCAGTATTATGTTAATTTGGCACTTTTGTCAATTCAAACCAAACGGTCTGAACCATTTTTTTTGTACTAGGATTTGTACGAGTACTAGGTTTTTGAAATCTACAACTCTCCTAGATATCTGAAATCTATACCAACCCTAGATTTTTTAGATTGCTTGGTCTAATATCTATGCCAATCTAAGATTTTTGAAATCTAAAAGTGACATAGATATTAGCAGTGTATACTTGTCCTAGATGTTAAGGTGTGAAAATGGCATATGGAATACCATCATTTTAACAAAATTTGCCATCACTGGCTTATTGTGAAAGCAATTGGTTTGGGCAAATTAATCATATACTATCCCGTGCACAGAGTGATGGAGTTTGATAACTAGTAATAGAGGTGTTGTAGAATTTGCCACAACTCCCTATTGTGAAAGAAATAGATTATGTATTTTATAAGGGAGTTTTAAGAGTTGATATCATAATAATGGAATGGAGCAGTATTCAAGATATGTTTTTAACATTTGTGTCTAGTTTCCTTCAATTATTCCCATATTGAACCAATTTTGTCAAGTGTCAAGTTTGGTTATTTTTTCTATTTTTTATTCTAAAGAGAAATTTTATAAAAAATTTCACCAATTTTTTGTTGATGTTTTTAAATAGCAACTAGTTTTTTTTTCCTAATTCTTTTGGTTTAGTTTAAACTAGTATCTAGACTTTGTTTTTTCCTTAAACACTTGAATGGAGTTTACGACATAAAAGATGGTTTTAATGATGGTTCAATTGAGATTGTAAACTCAATTTGATTTCCTCCAAAGTAAACTCATAAAATTCCCTTGTACTTAGTTTGCTAGGATTGAATTATAAACTCAAGAGTGCTTCCAAATTTCAAGATGAAAAATTGTGTAGATAAATTTACAATTATCAAATGGCTGAAATCAGGACAAGATGTTGTGATACCCTTCATATAATTAATAATAGGTATCAACCTTACTTTGTTTAATTATCTAATCATGAATTGTTACTAACTAAGTTACTTGAAAATTCAAGTAGTACACCCTAAAGTTATAACACTTACATTTATTAATTTTGGACTTATGCAATTGATTTTATTGTAAAGTTTGTGAAATGAAGGACTAAGAACCAGAGTTTGAAGAAAACACAAGACAAAACTCCTTGAAGCACCAAAACTAGGATGTCATGGAGTTTTTTGTTGTGTTTCTTTTGTACTATTCTTAGTTAAACCTTCCTTTGACACCCTTGTTACACACTGGGGAGACCCTCACAATTAACTCTAGTATTTTTGGATTTTACATGAGGTTGTACCACAAAAAATTATCATGTTCATTGAAAATGGAGAACTTGTGGGTTGCCCTATGTTTTGCAAGCTTGATGGCTAGGGTCCTCACTGGCTATGATGTCAGTCCTGTGATAGATAGAAAAGGCTTCTTACAATTGCCCCGAGGATCACGCCGACGTGTGGATAATCGACTGCCTGATGAAACTGCATAAGAAACACATCAGGCTCCTTGCAATTGTTGGATCGTTCGACGGATCTCAAAGGCTCAAATCGGTGGATGTTTCGAGAGGTGGTTTTCCGGGTGAATTCTTAACGTCTGGGCGTCTCTGCAAGTGTCCACAGTCGAAGAAGTGCTGGATGGAGGATTGCTTCAGATCTTCTCACTTTGGTAGAGAGAGAGAGAGTTCAGTCATTTTGAGTCAGTTCCGAGGAAGACAATAACATATTTCTACATGTAATCGGTGATGTATGAGTGGCCTGACTGAGAGCATAGTTATTGAGTAGTCCCATGAATGCCTAATAATATGATGCATTCTAAAGTACATGTGAATAAGATTTAAAGATAGTAAATTATGTTTGACAATATTAACTATTCTTAGTTTTAATTTGTGGGACGTTTTTAGGCGCACATACATTAAAGATCCAGAGGTAAGGTCCTACTCGTGCTTCCTCAGATGTAGCTTTTGTCAATGCAAAAGCCTCAGTCCGGAGCCAACAAAACATAGGTATCTGTTGATGCTTGCAGTCAACTATGCAAGGGAGTACCAAGCCAAGAACGTGTAGATTCTGAACTTATAATGGCTCAGATACTTCACAATCACTTATCACCACTGCCACCGTTCTTACGACAAATTGTTAATTATACTAGTGACAAATGCAATTTTGAGAAAAATTTGGCTTGGAGAAACGTTTGATTTGATATCCATTTTGAAATGTTCAATGGGGCCAAACTATGCACGAAATTTATGCGAAAAGCCTATGGTAGTTGCGCTGCAGTAGCAGGCTATTCAAAATATCTCAGAACTACAAGTTCAGCTTAGGCATTTTGAGTCGGAAAGGTTGAGAGTGGAATTAGAGATGCACCGGCCGGCAATCGAACCCGGGTCTGAACCACGAGCCGCGTATTTGTTGCGGCAGAATTCCATCCTACCACAAGAGCACCGGCCCTGCCAAGTGGATCACCCGAAGAGAACGTGGCAGATCCCTTCTTCGAACCAGGATCATTCGCGAGACGGGCGGGAATTCAGCGGAGATCATGATTCAAGGTCACTGCGCCTCTCGGAGACCCCTCCAGAACCAGATACTTTTCTATGGGGCATTCTGTACCGAAATTATTTGTCTCCAAATGCGCTTTTCTGTTCTCCCAGTTCCAAAACCCACCCATCCTAATTTGAGTTGCCCTCAGGCTTTCTGGGGTCGTTCCCCTCTTGGTTTTGCCTTCCGGCTTTCAAAACCCACCCATTCTCAAGCAGGTATGAGAAGTTGGGCATCACCATTTCAGAGTACCAGTAAGTTAGTCGAGCCAGTCACTCGTACACTTCCTTCATGTCCGGCCCAAGTTGGTTACAGATCACGAGCTCGAGAGATGAAAGAGACACAATTTCCACTAGCTTCGTGGTCACCAAGCTCACTCGTCCCATACGGAAATTGTTATCGCATTTAGGAGTAACTCATGTCAGTGACTCTGATTTCACCACCAGCAGTCAGGTCACTGAGAAATCGAGCGTGTCGCCGATTGCATAATTATGTTTCTCCTCGGCGGAACTGAAGGCCGTTTCCCACCTGGCGTTTGCAAACAGCATGTGCCTAAGATAAAACTTCGGCATTGAAAAGAGATCATTTTTTTTCCAAGCAGTTCAGGTTCGGAACTGTCGAGATTGCTTCTTATTGAGGTGGAGTTCCCACATACTTGGTAACTTACTTTATTCAACTGTCGCAGGGGACTTCATGTAAGTTACCCCCGCTCATCCCTTTAACGATTTTGATCCAATAACCAAAAATAATCAAAATTTGAATGATTTTGAAAATTAAAAATTTATCTTTCCAAATCCAAGGAATTGCGGGGGAACTCATGTAATGGGAAAGATTTCACTACAATTCAGTGCTACCACATGAGCTCTATACAATGAGTGGAAGGATTGTTTTTATAATGAAATTCATTGTCCATAGTGAATCTTCAAAGGGTATGGGACAAATTAGAAGATGAGAGCTTGAGCACTCATTGTCAAAACGCAGGAATTGTGTGCAATGTTAAAATTGCAAACCTCATGTAGGCATAGTAAAATAACTTTTTTTAAGAAACTTTGAACTAAAGAAAGTTGGTAAATCAAACTAGCTTTCATCTCTGAAAATCCATTTGAGATTCGAGACTCTAGTAAAAAGTTTGAGACAAAATTCAAACCTATAGTTTATTGCATATTAACCCCTAAATGCTCAAGGCTTTTTTTAAGCTTCTTGAGACTTTCTCTAAATTGAACTAGAAGCCAACATTTTGATAAGTTGTATCAATTTTTTTTAATTGTATTCATACAAATTCAAACCAAATATGTTAAGTATCACTTAGGAAAAGAGAAGTAAATAGTATGATCTATTAATTGAAAGATTGTAATGTTTGATTATGAGGGTATTAAAACAATGACATCAAATTGAAGTCTTGCAATCCTCTTTTTACATGTCAAATCTAAACAATTGGTCATCCAAAAAATATGAGGGTTAAAGGGCAAAATGTGTATAACCCAATCAATTTACAACTTTTCAAAACCTCTTCTTTTATTTTCTTAAATGAATTTTTCATGTGTTTTTTACTTTAAGATCTATTTTTTTTAGAGCCTTGACATTAAAAAATCAAGATTTGCAATGGACACCCTAGCACAAAATCTTGAATAGATAATTCATAACCATTCGTCATCATAATTATATTTTTGATGGAAAAAGTAGACTTTCAAAAAAATTTATCGAGTATCATTGAGCTATGTTTACTTGCAATTGCCATGTATTTGCAATTTAGCCAAAACTAATTGAAATTCGGATGAAAAGACTAAACAATTTTATTTACTAATTGGGTTTTGTGGTTAGGAGAAAAAGCATGTTGAAGTGGAGGTAGAGAACTTTGACCCTACTAATAGAGAGGTATTCACTTCTAAAGTTCATCATGATAGAACATCAATAATTAGTAACAGGGTTTCTTTCAAAAACAAAAACAAATAGATCACTAGTAGAAAGGTAGGCCAAGTAGACTTGAGAAGCATGTCCCTAAAGACTCAAATCTACTAAAGTAGGTCAAGTGGATCTTTTCATAGGGCTTTAAACTAGTCTATGTGGCCCATATTTCTACTATTGGATAAAAGGCTACTTAGAAATCAAGATTACAAAGATTGCATATTAATCCTTGAATATTTTTTTATGTTCAGAAATTGAGTTGAGAGTATAAAAAAATATTTGAAAAACAACAACTTTGATTTTCAACCTTTAAAAGTTTGTTTAAGTAGAAGTAGGTACTAGATAGGAATAAAAACTAATTGGTTTATGATTCTCAAATGAATTAGAAGGTATTAATTCCAGTAATGACATTGTTCTAGCAAAAAAACTAAACTATGTAGAACCTTTTTTGAATTTATTTGAAATTTGAGCTAAAAAATGAATCATGTAACTATTTTTTTGAAAGAAGATGCTTTCATTTCCCCAAAAACATAAACTCTTCATCACTTTATCATCACTAGTCCATGTAGAATGAATTAAATCTTCCCACATGCACTAAAATATTTTCTTCAAGAACCAAATTTTTTTTTAAAAATTTGAATTTTCAAAATTTTTTTGTTTTGATTGATGAACTCTATTTTGAGCTTAGTATCATTGCACTTGTGTTCCCATTCACCAATTAAAATAAATATTACATCTACACAAAGCTAGTGTATTTTTTTATTTTCAAATAACCTAATTAAATATTGAAATCATATCAACCTACCCAAATTTTCAATTATCTCCCACGGAGACAAAAGGTCTTTTGGGGGGTACATAATTATTCAACAAAAAATGTTGGATTTGACCTTTCAAGTACTATAATTTATTCTTTTGGTCCCTCCCTTTTTTTCTAACTTAAAACTATATAATACTCTTACCTTAGTCTTTTTTGTACTCTCTTTTTCTAATAGAATCATGATCTCGTCACTTCCATCTAAAATACTAAATAAATAAAATCTTATTGCAAATCATAAATTTCATTATTTTTGATGTGCTAAACAATCCAAAAGTGAGTAGTGGATGACTTTTTATATCATAGTCAAAAATGAAGAATGCACCTATTGATTCATAAATTAAATCATTTTTAATAAAGTATCTTGGTGATAAGTCTCTTCTTTCTAAGATCATAGATTCCGAGTAAGTGTACTTCGTAGATGAAGTAATGAATTGGATTGCACTTCTTGTTGCACAAAGTCAAGGAAAATGTTCTCTCCAATCCCTTTTTGAGTTTTGTTCCTAACTTTTGATTGAAGGCTTGAAATCTCAAAAGGATTTTTGGGGATGAAAGTTAGCTCAATTTACCAACTTTTCTTAGTTCAAAGTTTTTTGAAAAAAGTTATTCTACTATGTTTACATGAGGTCTAAAGTTGTACATTGAATACAATTCCTGCGTTTGACTTATTAATAACAAGGTATAGATAGTTGAGCATTTGCTAATCCTAAATTACATATCCCACATGGATTGTTTTACTTTCCATCACCCCACTTGTATAAAGACATTGTCTGCACATATTTGAACAACCCAATAGGGGATTCTAAATCTGCTTGAGGTGTTTGTCGAAAAACATCAGAGATTTTGAAGTTTTCTAGTTAGGTTTGGCTGATTTTGGCTTTGGGCAGCTTCTATTTTTTTGGTAATTGGAGGTTGACCCCAGCATGTTGGTAAGAGCGGCCGTCACCAGCTGCAATCTTGATTACCAGAAGATTTTGAAGTTTTTATTATGGATTGCTATCCCTGTGGTGGGCCAACGAATACTGAAGTGCTAAATAGACGTAGGAACCTTCTCAGGTCGATGCCACCTCGGCTGCCATGTAGGTTCGGTAAATACCTGAGCACTGAGGTGGGAATGGACGAAGATTTACTGCTGATGTAAGGCCATCGTAAGGCCAGGTGGGAACGTACCTTTACTCAAATGACCGATCTCTCAATCTCCCGACCTTTCTTCAACTCGCTAAAAAAATAAACGACTCAAGTAAATCCTCCGTCCAGTGCTTCCTTCGACTGAGGGCCGCTTGCATGGGCTCTCACACGTTTAGAGCTCCCCCAGAAAACCACTACTCATGCCCAAAGGCCGCAAGCCAGAAGAGTATCTTGGAATTAGTGAGAAACTTCCACATTTGAGCCTTCGAGTTCAGTCAAACGATGCAACAGTATCAGTGAACTCGGTTCGTTTCATCAGTCTCGTATCCAGACTTCAGCATGACCCTGGGATCAATTGTAATAAACCCTAACTTCTATCTAGCACAGGACTGGCATCATAGCCAGGATACCAGAGCCCATCGAGCTAGCAAAACTTAAAACGACCCGCAAGGACGTTTTCCTTTGCAGAGCTCGACTCCAAAGAAGGAAAGTAAATGTTGCACCACACAAAAACCACTTCAACAGCAGGGTTGATAAAGAATCGGATTGCTCAAGTCATCTGGTGTAAGAGAAAAGATTGGTCTAACCTAATCAGAAGGTTCCTAGCTACAGCCCCATCCTTTACATGGCAATGGTCGACTCTAATCCAATACTTAGGCGAATTTGCCGCTGCTAGGGTTGCTCTTCGGCACCAGATTCTTGCGACCCTTGACACGCCTTCTCTTCAACACATTCCTCCCTGTCGGCGTCGCTTGCCGGGCACGGTAACCCGACACCCGTGCAATCGACCTCCGCGATTTAGACCGCTTGGTACATCCCATGACAGGGCTGCCGGCTCTCACGACCAGAGAAAATCCTCGCTTCACCACTGGCAGACCGAATGTGGTTGGCCTCAACGCCACTCCTGCATCCCAGATTGAACGCACACAATTAGCAAATCAAAACCAAATTCCCTGGAAGTCACATTTACATTCTTTACCAATGCAACGGAGTCCTTTTGATATCTGCCACACATGGGCAACAGACGTGCAAAGTAGGGCACGCCAATTCCCTTTCAAAGCATCCTCCAGAGTAAATTTCCAAATCTAGGTAGAAGTGCAGGCTACTCCACTATTCAAAACAAGAAACAATCCAAGCCCGGAGAAGAATGGCCTTACAAATGAGACTTCGTATTACGAAACACAAAATTGGCTACATCGCTAAATTCTGTAACCCTATCAATGTCCTTTGGCACTAGAAAAAGCACGAACGCGCTGTCTTAAAATTCAGCAATGTAAGAGATAAAAGCCAAGAATTCATTCATAATTTGGGAACCCACCTGCGAAGTACGACGAGGAGAAGGAAGACACCACGCGGCTGGCGGTGAAAGACGACGTGAGCCCGCAGCGGGCGCCGCTGGAGGACGACGCGAGTTTGAGAGTGGACGAGGAGGAGCCGAGCGACAGGGCGGTCATGGAGGTGGAGAGCGCCATTGCTGCCATAGCTGCAACTGCGACTACGGAATGTCGAATGCTCGGAAATGAGCGAAGCTTGCAAACCCGATTCCAATTCGCATCCACTGAGATGGGTTTGCGGAGATGGCAGGAAATTGGTCGTCAAGGTCCGTCAACCTTATCTGGTTCAGCAAGTACCAACCACAGCTTCCCTAAAGAACCCCAAGGACCCAACCCTTTCTGTCGAGGTTTAGGGACGACGACGTCCTGCGCCGGTCTCCGTGGTGAGTGGGACCCGTTACCGTGGCTTCAGATCATAACAAGAAGAGAAATCTGCCATAGGCAGCCATCTTTGGTGTGACCTCCCCGGAGACCCAATTTAACTCTAGAAGGACACGGCAGACACTGAGTACCCAATGGATTGTAGAGTGGAAATGTTCATCTTTGGAATTTTGTGTGAAAAGGGGAGCTTTTGCATAGTAGTTTGATTTCTTACGGGTGCTTGGGTTTTTTTTAAACAAATGATTCATATGGTACCTAAAATCAAGATTTTCATAGTGACCAAGCCAACGTTATAGGATTGTGCAAGACTATCCCTTTCACATAAAATTCCAAGGATGAATATTTATACTTTTGTCCTATATAGAAGGATTCTCTATCATTCATCAAACACTTTTAGATTGCAACATTGTTACAAGGTTAATCACAGGATACAAAATCCATTCTATATAGGATGAATTTTGCCTTCTATAAACCAAAAAAGTCACCTATTTTGTGTTGTGTTAATTCTACATTCTTCACCTTCTCTAACAAATTTTGGGTCTTTGATTGCAAATATGAATTCAAAATTTGCAAATCTAATTATACATGGTAAATAAAAAAATTTGTTTGTTATTTCCTAGGAATAAATTCATCCTACACAGTTTACTTTGAGGGATGGGTTTAGTGTCCAATGTTAATCACAACCACATCTAAGCTTGGTCTTCCATCTACAAAAATGTTGGTGGTGATCCATACATTGTCTTGCATTGATGATGCTCTAATCCATTAGAAAGGTGCTCTTATGTAAACTTAAGAGTGTGAACACATGAGCTTAAAAGACTATACATCTATGTTATAGGTGTTTATATTATAAAAACTTCCTATGATTATAGTGTAGCTATAATTTAGATACTAATATTATGTATTTATATTATAAGCACTTTCAATGGTTGTAGTATATATACTTATATATAAGCTCGAAGCTCAAATGTTTGCATTTTTGTACTCACATACTAGCACCATTGTAAGCCATTATAGGAAAAAAAAAATTGTGATATTAATGAAAATTAAGTCACATTAACAAAAATTGCGTTTATATTCCCCCTAGTATTAAGTCTAAATTGTTTGCAAGACAAAATCCTTTATATTTTTACATTAATAATCCAAATGGAATGAATGAAATCTTCCTTGGAAAATATAAGTATTTTCTATGAAGAAAAATTGAAGAATTAATTCAAAGTTTATTTATTATTTATCCTATCAATCTTAATTATTTTGTTTTAAAAGTTGTATAACTTTGGCAATCAAAAACCAATTGATACAAAAATTATATTCCTTAGAATTCTACCTCAAAAAAAACCATTCAATAATTATTCACATTGAAAATTGAGATCATACATATGAACTTGTCCACACTTTCAATTGTCCTTTAAGGGAACTTTGATTATTTGGAGGTTAAACAAGATAATATAATGAAGACTACAAATGCTCTAATTCATAAATAACTACTCTTTTGGAATAAATTTTCCTAAGCATATTGTGTATCCTCATTTCAGAATGTAAAATTCACTCTTTATTTCTTATGATTCCACATATTTTTTTATTTAGCAAACATCAAGAAATAACTAGGAACAATCTTAAAAACAACATTTAGTAAAAGTGGAATAACTTGTCCATGAACAATATGAAAAGAGTACTAGTTTGTCATAAAAAAAACTCCATAGAGATATCTATTAAGTGATTTTGAGTTTGATGTAAAGTTTGGTAGAGAGAATTATTTAAAGGTCAACAAATAGATAGAATAGAAAATGTCCTAGAATCAAGTTTGACATATAGGTTACATGAGGTTCAAATCGCTCAATATGTCATCATACATAGGATTTATTAACTTATTAACCTTTGAGTTTGTTGACCAATTTTTTTCTCTCTAATTTTTGTACATTTTTAAGCCAATTTTTTTCTTTCTATTTGACGGATATTTTTAATATATGAGAACTTATTTTGATATATACCTTTATAGACTCAACAATAGAATGGATTAAGTGCCAAAATTACTCAAAAAGGATGATATAGAAGGAAAATCATTATTTTCAAATAGGAAGTGCTTGTATATGAGTATAGAATACCCATGACCTTAAGAATTTATATTATAGACACCTTCTATGGTTGTAGGTATCTATATTATAGGCTCTTTCTATATTAAAGTGTATATATATTATAGGTAAATATATTATACACACCTTCAATTGGTCATAGATATATACCTACAATTACAATCAAGGTTTATATAAAGTAGGCATATCCAATACCAACCACTAACCTAATACCATCCAAATGTATGACTATCCTTGATTTTAGAGTGAGTATCTATGGCAGTACTACTACATGCCTTAACTTCACTTATTGTGAAGTTACAGTATGTAATATCGTTATAGATTCTCAATCTAGAATCAACAAATGTCCTACATTTGGGTGGTATTAGATTAGCGGTTGGTATCGTATACGTCTACCTTATAGGCTCACATCTTTGTGCTCATGCACTAGCATCGTTGTTTTCAAATTGTTGTGAACTAATATTAGTGAATAATACTCCATATTAAGGTTTATTTGATAAAATCGCAAGAAGTTGAGAGGAATTTAAAGCTCATTGCTTTTCAACAAATCAATATTTTCTACACTAATCCAATGTATAGGGTTATATGGGACTTCCCAATGTATAAATGTTGCACATTCTAAAGTATTGAAGCTTGTAGACAAGTAAACATTATATCTTTTGAAAATTCACTAGTAGAAAACTCCCATTCCTTAGTTAATATGCATAAGAATTTTCTTAACATTGTTTAATACAAATTTTTATTATGACATTTTTAAAATCTTTGGAAATATAAGTAAGAAGGTTGATTTCAACCAGTATTTTTAGTATAATTATTCATTTAGACTCCAAGTTTATTATTCAAATGTATTACAATTTGTCCCAACTAATTAATGACAAAAATTGATTTAAAAAAAGTGTATGCAAGCTTATACTTGCAAAGGATACAATAATTTAGTTTAATCTTGAAAGGACCAAATTTTTTTAGAATGTCAAAATGAAATTTAAATTGGTTCCTATGAAGAAAATTTTGAATGTACCTTTTCAAAAATTTGACTAAAGATATAGGCATATGCACCCTTCTTTTGCATAACCTTTTTTTTTCCTCAATGAAATGCCCAAATAAAAGTTATGCAACCTAGAGAAAATGAATTGTGGTAAGTATTTTTAGACAAAAAGTGCTAAATTTCTTTTTTACTTTTGAAGTTTGATAATGTATATTCTAAAATGATATTGTATGTAGTGACAATTTATGTAGTGCCAAAATATTAGTCCAAAAGAAATCAAACTCAATTAATACCAACAATTTGAACCAAAAAAACGATTTCTAAAATTTTAGGTGCTATAATCTTGTAATCTGTGTAGTCAAAGTTTTGAATTATTTTCTACATGTTTCTAAAGTACTTTAATATAAATATTTTGAAAAGAATTATTTTTTTCAATGAACTAAAAATTGGTGATTCTTCACAATTTTCAATAAAACTACCTCTCATCTTTTAGAGGATAAAATCTCACTTTAATTCTTAAAGGTCTTTACTTCCTATAATTGAATGTGACTTATTTGTGGCCATTGTTGTTTGAGTGGATAGGATAGTGAAGGAATGTGAATTTCAAAGAAAAACATAAATCATTTTTAAAGGGATACAAGTGGTATTCAGCCATTGGCTATTGAACTTTTCCAAAAATGTGAAAGGGGGAACATGTGTCACTTTGTCATTGGCTGAAAAATTGACATGGGTTCTTGTAAACTCTCCCCTCCAACCCCATACTTATATTTTTGTAAAATGTGCTTCACCTGCAAACAATATATAACAATGTATATTTATAAAATTGTATGTATATGTATATCTCATACATATCTCATATGTATTATACATATATTTCACATGTTGCACATATTTTGTATTTTATATTTGTCTTATGTATTTGTATCCATATCTATATCATTTATTTTTCAAGATCAAGGGCATTAGAGGGAGAAGGGGATTTTTATTTATGAGATCAAAGGGGATTTTTATTTACGAGGTCAATGGTGATTTTTACAAGAGGGGGGGGGGGGGGGGGAAGGGAGGGGGGTGCTTTAATTGCAACTTGAATTTGGATGCATCATTATAGGAAATAGTGACTTGTGATAGTGGCTGGTTATTTATTAGTTATTAGGCACTCAAGGTGTATAGTGACACTTTGTGTCACTATGCACTCCCCCCTCAATTTTTATTTAAATTTTTTTATTTTACCACCCCCACTCACCTCCACCTATCATTTAGAATTTGATTTAAATTTTTTATCTCACCCCTCCTCACCCTCACCCCCTCTTGTAATCTTCAGAATCAAAGTTCTTGACAAACAATATGGGACAATTGATCCCGTATCCAATATTGTATCCGTATTCAGTATGCATATCTAGTATACGTATTCAATATGCATATCTAGTACACGTATTCAGTACGCATATCCAGTACATGTATTCAGTATTCATATTCAATATCCATATTCAGTATACGTATTTAATATTTATATCCAGTACCGTACCCATACCTATATTCGTATTCAGTATTTATATTTTATATTTGAACGGCTCAGATTAAATTTCACAAGATCAACATCTTGTGATTTTTTGAGAAATCAACGTCAATTTTGAGGGTAAGCATTTTTTTTCAAAAAAATCAACGGCTCGCAAATTTTTTGAGAGAGGAGGGCGGGAACTAATGGGAGTGGCAGGTGAGTTTCAGTGTATAGTGACTTGTTCAAATATTAGAGGAAATACTCAATAAATCATATATGTAGCCATGCGGGTGAACAACACAGTCATTATTTGTACATATGGTGAATAAATTACAAATAAAAAGGGATATTTTTTCTCCAAAGAATTACATGTATTTTTGTCTTATTGTAAATATAATCAAAATTAGAAATTTTTTAATGTCCTATGAATGATGTTTGCCTAGTGGTTTGGTAAACAAAAAATAAAACAATTCTGAATCAAGGTTTTTATACTCATTTGGCCTAGTGTATTTTGAACAAAAATATTTATTACACACATATTTGAAAAAATTATAAAAACTCTATGAATTCAAGTTTTGCATATTGAAATACAAATTTTAGAGTATTTAGAATTTTTCCTTTATGTTTTTGTAGTTAATATTAATAATGTTATTTAAATTTATCCTTTGTCATTCTGATGTTCATTTTCTTCATATTTATATTAAAATAGATATAATTCTCTTTTGCAAATTTGTTTGTGAAATCAATGTGTCAAAGTGTAGAAAACCATTTGAATTTAAACATAGTGTGTCATTTATTTATTGCAAGTGAAAATTTGAAAAAACTTAAGACTAATATGAGTTTGCCACAATTTTGCCACAATTTATTCATGCACCCCCCCTCAACTAGACAAAAGAATTTGACTTACTTGGAATTCCCTTACAGTTGATTTGATACAACTTATGGACACATTCACTGCTGTAATGTTTTCAATTTACAATTACAAGTATGAATGCTTGGTCAATTAGACAACAACTTTCTTGGACCGAAGCTATTTCACATAGCTTAACCTTCACATATTTTATATCACCTCAACTTGTAGTCGATTGGACAATTTAATCAACTCTCTTTCTTTAGCAAGTTGACATAGCTCCAATTTCAATAATTCACACCCTTAAACTAGATCACACAACTGAGTTGCAGCTAAGGTAGGAGGTAGGAGGTCCTTAAACCAACCATCTAAGAGCTGGAACTGATTTTTGGGGAGGTGAAATTTCTTCAAAAAAAATTCAGTAAATTTTCCTTGAAAGACAAGTAGAATTGGCATCTAACCCAAGTCGTTTCATATTTTTTGAAGCTTTGTAGAATTAGTTATGAAATTTTGAAGCTGAAGTGACATAGGGCTCTAATAGCGTCCACCTCCTAAAATGTACGCTGTTTGTACATGACTGAAGACTACAAAAAAGCAACATGTACATGCAATGTACATTTAAGGAGGTGAACGTTTTTAGAACCTGTGCACTTTTAGAACCTCCTACCTTAGTGTAACTTGTCAATTTGACCACTGCTCTTACACACACCTAGTGAGTCCCTCCATCCAAGTACTAATTAGACAACAATGAGCATACATAAAAGCAAATTGACAAGCTCTACTTTCAATTCACAAGTAAATTCTCTTCTAGTCCATTCGCCATTCGCCATTCTCCTCACACACTCTCCTATAACAGACCAGCCAGCACACAATTTACAGTCAGTTATCACAACTCATCAACTTGGCCATAACTCACAAACAAGCACTTTTAATTAATATTTTCTATACACAATCACAAGCTTACATACTCAGGCAGCTTGGCAATAGTCTCTCAATCACAGGCTGTAACTCACAACTAATAGACAATCACTTTTACACATCAACAATTCCACAATCAATTAGACAACTAGACAGGCCACACTTGCCCCACCAGCTCACACAGTTGAGAGCGAATAGACAAACTTTGCAAATTAAATGTTGAAAATTATATTCACAATTATTCGCAAAATGTTTGCAGTGAGTCATACAACTTGTATGAAATTTTGAAGAAAGAGCAAATCGCCCTTTGGACTTATAGTCCCAAAATTGAAGACAACTCTTCACAGGGAGAGCTACCAAGCCTATTTGACTCTTTTCAAATCCTGTCAAATTGTCTCTTTCAAATTTTAGAATCCTACCTTTTCCATTCTTGAGTATTTTCAACAATCCTAATTGACCCTGAAGTAGAAATGAGACAATTTGTTAACCCTATCTACACCACAAGAGTCAAATAGACTTAAAAAAAATGAAAAATTGAGTATGACAATTCGTTTGGTATTATGCTGCTCATGCAATACTTCTTGTTTTCATTGTACAAGTGTTGCTTCTACTATCATGTCATATTGTCATTGTTGCAAGAAATTATAAGTGCATATGGCTTTAAAGTGGAAAAAATTGTTTCATTTGTAACCAATAAATTGAATTAGAAGTGTAGGACAAAGCCTCGAAATCTAAAAATTGTATGTAATGTATGGATTTAAAAATCAAAATTAAATGACCAAAGAGATTGAAACTATTTGTACCTCTATTTTAATTTTTCCATTTTAGAAAATCATATAATACATGGGCCTTATGTATTAGCACAACCAAAAATAATAACCCTTTTTTTATATGTCCTTTAAGCTTAGGTGGTACCAAGGTGTCTCTAACAAGTGATTTCTTGTGTACACATTTAGTTAATAAAAAATCAAAATGTTATTAGTTGATTATGTAAAGACTACATTTAAATTAATAGAGATAACTTGATTGAAAGTTCAAATTTAAGAGTTTTTTGGTGATTGACAAAGAATATTAATAAAAAATAAATTTTCTTCTATTTTAAAATTTAACTCAAACTTTAAAAGAAAGGCAAATTAATTAGCATTTTTTTGGTTTAGATTACCAATTACTTTTCATTTTTGGCTATAAATGTACAATAGTCATATTTTTTCACAAAACTAATTGAGATTTTCTACCTTAATTCATTTATAGACAAAGATTATGCTCGTAAAATAAATACATAATTAAAACTCACATAATTTTAATGACCAAAATTGCACTCTAAAATGCAATTGTTTGAGTATATTTCTATAAAGCTAATGTTTAAAGAATTAAATATATCTTGAACTAAGAAAAGTCTCCCAAATCAATATTTAACAAAGTTTAAAAAACATGTTTAGAAATGTAGGCTTAAGAATATAATAGTCTTGATGTCTACAAGTTGTGACATGTTACCTGGTTCACTTTCCATTCCAAATTATATTTAATTTTCTAATTAGCATATGTATATTTTTGAAATAATAATAAGGTATAATTGTTTGCAATCAAATTATATTGAGTAGTTTTCTTTCTAAATTGAGATTTAAATCCCATACATGCACAATTTTGCACCACTTATAATAGATGGGAAACTACAATAGAATAACGTCAAAATCATTGGGGGCTTGATTTGGGGTTAACCCCTAAACTAAAGGACCACACGGCCACTAGTTGGCTTTTGCAACATGGTTTTTTGCACCCTTCGTCCTTAAGGGTTTAAGGATAAATAAAAAATTGCATTTTGACATTTAAAAAGTCAAATTCTAATTGATTCTAGGGATAAAATACATGTTTAAGATGAATTTCTTTTAATAGTAATTGGAAAGTAGATGTGTGGCTTCATAATAATCCATTTTAAGTCATTTAGAAAAAATTTGAAATTTCCATTAGAAGATTTTTGAGGCCTCTGGATGCTTGCGAGTTATCATAGCCTACGAACATAGAAAACAGGTTTGGCGCAACGGTTTGACGTGGCTAAGACCTTGCCACGTTATTGACCAAAAAAAGAAAAGAAATAAAATTCTTTTTGCATTTGGAGACTAAATTTTTTTTAATTTTTTAAAATTTAAAATTTATTTATTTATGAAAAAGAAAATTGTGACAACGGGCCATTCCCCTCGTTGTGGGGAACAGCTATGGGGGAATAGGCCCGAAACAAGCTTCTGGACCCCCCAAAACTCTTCTAATGCATAGGGATTCAAAGTCATAACAAATTATATATTGTCCACCAAAGCCATCTTTTTTTCATATTAATGAACCAACAACGCCTCATTGATTGTTGCTATGACGTTTCAAACTAATTATAATGAATAAAACAAAAATTCATACTAATAATATTATTAATTTTACCTATCAAATTCCAAATAAAAGCATAATATTTCACCATTAAGGCCATTTTTTTTAAAAAAATTTGATAAAACTTTTCATATTGAGAAAATTTGGAGTTTTGAAATTAAGTACATTTTCTTATTGCTAAAAAAAAATTCTTTGCTCAAGAACTTAAAAAATCTCAACAATTTTAAACTTTCTTTTAAATTGTTGAAAAACTTAATTATGCTGTATAGAATTGCAAGTTAGAACATTAGAAGAGTTTTGGGGGGTCTAGAAGCCTGTTTTGGGCCTATTCCCTCGCAGTTTTTCTCTGCACTGAGGGGAATGGTTTGCTATCAGAATTTTCTTTTTCATAAAAAAAAAATTAAAATTATTTTTTAGTCTCCAAATGCAAAAAAAATTTGGTCAATGATGTGGCAAGGTCTCGGCCACATCAGACCACTGCACCGAATCTATTTCCTACATTCGTAGGTTGTGATAACTCATAGGCATCCAGAGGCCCCAAAAATCTTCTAATGAAATATTACATTTTTCATTTTTTATGGTCAAAGTAAAGATAAATATTTAAGTTTGACAATATGACAATGGATTTTTGAGTTAATATAACTATTAAAGGATTTAACGACCTTAGATGACGTTGAGGCTCAAAAGTAGCTAATGGATGACTTTCAAGATTATTGTAGAAATAAGCAATGCACCTATTGGTCTATGAATCAATCATTTTTGGCAAAGTACTTTGATGATAGGTCTTTTTCCTTCAAAGTTAAAGAATGAATATAAAGGTGATTGCAAAAAACACTTACAAGTATTATTTGTTTTGTTTTGACTATTATACTTGGAAAAAAAAATTTGAATTCTTTTTAAAATAAAATGAAATATGAAAATTACTATAATACCAAAATAATATACTTCCAAAATTTCAAGCTAAAAGAAATTATGATAATAGATATTTTCATATTTTTTATTTAAAAAATTAAAAATCTTTTGAAAAAATAAAATAAAATATGAAATTTTTTTTCAACCTAGAGGGACTTCTAAGAATAAACTAGTTACATCTTGATGAGAATAAATAAAAAATTCCTACAATTTTTAGAAAATCAATAATATTTCCATTTTGTACATCTTAAATACATATGCAAGATGTAAAAAATATGTGGTTTTCAAAAAATCATTTTGTTCATTAAACCTCTAAATTTTCATGACTATGTTCCCTCCAAAAATACTCAAAAATCGCCATTTTTAGTACATTTACCAAATTTTTGAATTTTTTTTGGACATATGTAATTGTAGGATCTTGTAGTATACTGATTTGAAAATATGTAGTAAAAATTTTAGAAATTTCCATTGTGTGGTTTGCAAGATATTAGCATTTAAATTCACTAAAATCATTTTTTAGGCCCTACAAAAAATAAGGTAGCTGCACTTCGCAAGCTCACTTTTCAATGAAAAAATGACCCAAATTATGATGTTTCCTTGGATTTTTTTTCCTAGACAAGTTGGCCACATGCTTGAAAATTTTCAAATCATTTGGAATTGTACAATATGTAGGAAAAAATAGTAAGTAGGTAGTAGTAGACAATGATTCAAAATACTAGATTATTAGAATTTAATTATGTAATTGAAAAATGCCAATGTAAATGGTTGGAATGTTGTAATAAACAATCTACATCCTATGATTTTATTTTATTTCCTAAAATTTTGAAAATTAGGTAAGATAAAGGATTTCAAAATTTATTTTAGAGTAGAGAATCATTAACAAAAAATCCTCATAATTTTTGATTCAATGATCCAAATAGAATGACTTAAAATTTTTTATGTATATATGATTCTAGAAAATCAATTTCGAATTTTTGTTTTTGAAAAAAGTGATATTTTCCAATTTGCCTAAATTGCCCAGTTACAAAAAAAAGTAATATATTATGCTATAACGTTTGACTCCTATTTCCAAATGTCATGAAATTTAGTAATGAAAGATATTTCTTGTCCTCACCTTGTATTAAAATTTGGGTCAAAAATATAAAAATCTCTATTCACTTGTACATGCCTAAAATTTTTATGTAGCCAAAAAATACAACCTAGTCAATTGGAGGTTAAATAAACCTTATAGATGATTTCATGTATTTTGATTTTTAGCTTGAAATTTTTTTGGGACCCAAATAATTTGGTCTAAGAGATTCTAAATTAATTAGGATAAAATCCAATAAGGTATGCTTAATATTGTAAATTATTTTTGATAAATATATAAATTAAAAAAATTAATAAGAATAGTCTTGTGCAGCTTGCACCTTAATTATGAATTTGGAATCTTTTAGAGGTTTAAAGCAAAAGATACAACTAAAAAACATATTGCCACCTATAATGAGTGGTAAGAATAGTATAAATGTTTCTCACAATCACCTATGCTTTAGAGGGGATTTGAGAGCAAAAAAAGCTTGTTCTAGGCGTGTTTCCTTCATTGTTCCCCTTGCAATGAAATAATGGCCAATTGTCAAGAAATAAAAATTTAAAATAAAAATAAAAATAAAAATTCTTAAAATGCTAAAAGAAATTAAGTTTTTTTTTAGAAAAATGACATGGCAGGGCCTTCACCTCATCATAGTGCTACAATATTATTGTAGCAATATAGTTTGCTTGTTCCCATTGCTTAATAACTCACGGTCTTGTTGACCCCTCAAATTTCATCTAATGATTCAATTTGAATGTGTGATTGTAAGTGTACTCCTATCAATAATAAGACATTTAAATATTTCTTTAAAAATGGTTATAGTATAATTAAGTTTATGTTTTGAGTACTTGAATACATGGGTATCAACAAGTTTGCCAAGTAAGGATATAGAGAGTCATTATCATTAAAAATGCACTAAAGTGAATTTATCCTTTTCAAAGTTGGTGTATGCATATACAATAAGTAATCTAATGTGCAAATTTTTTTTGGCAAGGAAGAAAAAGGTAATATTTAATAATATAAAAAAAGACATAGGCACATGCACAGTACATACATGACATAATATACATACAAATCTTAGGTGAAAAATACATCCAATGCCAATTTTGTTAAAATAGTGATATTCCATTATTTTGAAGCAGTTTAGGTTTTGTAGCTTGAAACCAAAATCTAAGCCTATCCTAATTTACAACTTTAAATTAGACCTTTGTAAAGACACATGTCACAATTTATTGACTTGTAGAAATATTGTCAAGTTATTTAAGAAATTCATGTTCCACCCTTCTTATTTGAACTTTGCACTCCTCGTAGAGAGCGCATTTTCATCGAGTGACTGGAGCTCCTGAAATCAATTGAGCTAGAACTTTTTACATTGTGGGTTGAGCTCCAGCCAAACCTAGATATAGCCCCCCTCCAGCCCTTGTTTTTCCTCCCAAGGCTGGAAGGACTTAAATTTAGGAAGAAGACAATTTAGATCTTTAATTTGCTCAGTGCTCACCCAGACACATGCTTAAGCTTATATGAGGAATACATTGAGTGCACCTCGATCTTCAAGCACCTGCTTGCTTGCATACATGACAACCATCTGAAAGGAGGAGCTAGAATTTTCATAACTTACATTATTCTGCAAGTCAAAAGGCTCCATTGAATAACAAAAAGTAGAGGTAAAACCATGCTGAAAAGTTTGAAAATTTAATAAACAAGTGATGCGGCGTGATTTAATAAGGCAACATCATGTACTGGACTAGTCTATGAGCACGTGAGACCAGTCTTTGCAATGACTGAAGGAACCTTGACAGTTGACACCAATGTCTTCACTAGTTATTCTCTACATATTATTTAGTGCATATATGACCTTTTTCTCTGTGAATCTCAAGGACATCGGGCTCCTACTGTTGGTGAGTAAATGCCATAATATATACTCTCCAACCGCAAAATAGGGAGTAAATTTGCATCATCCTGGTTTTACTCGTTTGATCAAAAAACTTCAAGAGGGACCAACAGCCTGGGCCCTTGCAAACCCATTTCCGAGAAAATGCAACTCTCAGACATTGTACAGCCCTGCAAATTTATCAAACAATATCACCTGAAATTCAATTTAATGGAAATATGAAAGACATTGTTCAATATCAGAACTGAAATGTCTTACAATTACGGTAAGCTTAAATGAGAAGCTCTGATTTCTGCTCATTACCTGGTAACGATCACCAGATATGGTAGCCATGGCAATCATGGCTGCCACCAGTACAGACTTCTACCTTCAAAATAATAATTTGAGTTTTTTTAGGGGGAAAAAATAAGCTTCTTATGTCAAAAAGCAGAAATGAAATTAAACTAATCAATTCGAATAAGAAGTGCTGATCTGGCCTGAGCACCACCAAGCAAAAGCTGAAGTTCCATATGATTGTGTGTCATAAAGTATAAGTCTGGTCACTCTGGTGCAGTCATTAAATTTAATGGGTATTTTCAAAGCGCAAAGCTCTAAGAACAAAGATCTGCAGGCAGTGTAGATTTTTTTTTTTTTTTTTTTCTCTTTTTCCTTTTTAACAAATGGAAAGAACGGCAGAGTAGGTCTGAGGTTCTCGAAAAGACTGATATTTCGCCATTTTGGTGAAAATGAAAAAATCTAGCGCCGCACACCGAAACGACTAACTCAATAAACGAGTGGAGTCGTAACTCTGTAGTTGGAGACTGAAACAACGCGTGTATACCGACGACGTGTGATCCAACAGTACTAAACCATAACCATAAGATTTTAAGAAGTTATCTTTGGCACACAATGAAACTTCAAAGTTCACGAATTATGGTAACGACCTGCTTCAACACTAACCCTGTTGCAAGACCGCCCCTGTGGCAAAACAAACCCGACAGTCTTGCTAAAGTGTCGGTACATTTTCTGAACACGACAATTTCATTAATTTTGTTACTCAATAGGACTCTAAACCCCTAATCCTCAAAATTTTGACAAATTAGCAAAATAGACTTTAAAATACAAAATAATTTTAAAATTTTTGCAAAAATAAGGGATACGATAAAAATTGAGATAACCATCTTCAATAATAATTTCAAGTTAACTGGGTTCATGCTTCCAAGGTTTTACTGGATGACAAGTCAATCACACTGTATGATATATATGACATAACTAAGTACCGATGTTTAGTTCAAAGAACCGGCAAAAACTGACAATGAGTGCAGGGTTTAAACCTATTGTTTTAGGGTATACCTATATTGGTCACTTTAAAAATTCAAAAATTAAGCCTACGGTGTCCAAAAAACATCACAATGCAGCACATATTGAATGTAATATGTGTAAAATGTATACCCACGGTACATGGTCCATGGAACTATGGAAGCTCAAGGTTAATTTTGCAAACCAGGGATTAAATTATATGAGCTGCCTGATCATATTCCAACCGATTGAATAATCATGTTTCAATTACCAAGAACTCAACACCAAACAAAAATTACTAAGGACTCGAACTTAATAGCCTGTACGAATCACGTGCAGTAGCTTAATATTCAGTCGCCTTAGGGTGCACTCACTCAGAAATTTCCCCTACAAAACAACATCCATACGTGTGATTTCAACGCGGATATGTCGACGTAACCATTCAAAACTTTCCAAATCGATCGCCGACGGTACAGACAACAGACCAAATGGAGCAAGCTCGATCGATCTATGCTCACGTGATCGTGCTTCCAAGACTGGCAACGACGCACCACAATTCCCCATTGACCTTGAAAAATAATTCCAGCTGCCGACTGACACTGCCCACAACTACTTTCGATTTGCGTGCCCCAAAGTGACGACTCCTGACGATTCGTGGGATCGTGTCCAAATGACGAGGGAACCCAAGCGAATTGGGTGCCTTGGATGGTGGGACAGAGACATTAATCAGCCAACTTGTGCACAGCCATCAAGACGCTTTTCACTACCGCGTGCAATCGCAAAAATGGTGTGCGGGAATACAACAATTTTACAGGAAATCGAGGAACTCGTTCATTCGAAACCAAGTTCAAGTCTACAACCGATTGTACAGTTCTTGTGGATTGGGAGAGTGGGACGAGACGGGGAGGAGGGGGCGAGCAAACATTGGTTTGGTTGCTCTTGCCAATATCCAGTGTCACTGTCTTACTAGTACTCTACCTTGTTCTTGGGAGCGACTTTGACGACTGCATGCCACGATCGATCACTGCTCATACCCAAACTTCCGAGCAGATGGAGTTTGTGGAATTGCGTACTGAAGCTTGATTTCTGCAACATGTTCCCAACAATTGCACGACTTCAATTCCGAACGTTACTTAGCCTAAAGGAACGTCAAGGAGTAATCTTGGTTAGTTTGGAGACGATTTGCATTACAAACCATGGCTGCAGTGTACTTGTAATAAGTCCAGCTCGTCAGCCAAATGGTTTGACTTTTCCAGTCGGATAGAACTAATTGACTGTCAATTAAATGATTAATGTGATGAAACTTCCAATTATTAAGAATGCTTTTAATTTGGTGAAGTCTGCTGGAGTCTGTAGACATACAGTTTGGACCCGGAACTTAAGTTTCGAACTCTGTTTACTAGAAATTGTAGTAGTAATAAATTGGTTTGAAAAGAAAGTCGGACGTTGGCCTGATATGTTTACTCAAGTGGTATTAAAATGTCTGCTAGCGGAGCAGGACTCGCCGTATAAATTCATGGCGATTCCAACAGAAACTCCACTCTCACCGAGCTATTCGATCATCATCTCCAGTTTGTGGTTCCAGAGTCTTGACCTTCATTGCCCAGCCCTTGAGCCATTCATTCCGAGTGAGCGTTTCAGTCACGTTGCTTTATACAGCAATTTGCTGTATCAGTCAGACTCATCAAGCGTCTTGTCTTGAAGCAGTTCGTGAATTTCGGCAGTGATCATGGACTCTCTTTTGCACCAGCTGATTGCATCAGCGTCCGAAGGAGATGGCACTCGCGATCATTATTGCCTGCAAGGAGATGACTGCCCCAGATGCAAGAAAGACACGAAGCAGGTTGAGTGCTGCACGTCAACACGCGGCTGCTGACGGAGATCCAACTCCTAATCCTCACGTTTGCCTGCCTGAAAACTGCCCATACTGCAACAAGAAGTCGTGAATGATGCCCGGTTCATAATGCATTTGGAGGCCTATGCCAGCCTCCTCAAGAACGCATTTGCAAGGGCGTTCTTCTGAACGCCGTTCAGATCGATAAGTCGTTTGCACTGTCGTGGATTCCATGTCCGGAGTAATACTGACAATTATTTATATATTTAGTTTGATTGATTGATTGCCTTTGCGATTTGATTGCTAGCTATCGACGTCGCATGAACAATGAAAGTAGCCGAACGAACGTCGCTCAAGCTTCTCTTGATAGTGAGGTGAAAGTTTTTGTTGAGTGTAGCATTTGAGTTATGCGTTCGTCCATGATATAGAATAAGATTAGGAAATTATGCAGGTACTGGCTTGATGGATTAGAGATATTGGTCCTTGAGTGACTTAAAATAAGGCGCATGAATATTTGTCTCTTTCAAATTCTGATGGTAAGCTACACCATGTAGTTCTCTGATTTGGAAATCAGTGCGCCATTTGTCTTGTCTGCTGATCAATAAAATATGAGCTCTGTTTTCTGTTTATGTCATTTGATCAGGACGTGACGAACACGATCGACGTCCATTTGCTTCTCGACTTTGCGATTCCATTATTGTAGCATTCGTTCCCCTGTTCAGATATGTAACATTCAAGACACTTTTATCTAAAATTATCGTCATGTTCGTTAGAATGCCTGTTTTCAAGAATTTATCTTTTTCCAAGTCATCCGACTGAAACCTCCGATCTACAACTGTCCCAGTTTGAAGTGCTCTGGGCATTTGAATGATACGACTTTGGCACTTCGCAAGACTGAAACAAGTTATTTTAAAGAATATGCCAAGTGTGAAGAACTCGATCGAGATCCGTGGAAATGGTAGATTTCAGTGAAATTTAACGTCAATTACGTTTAATAATGACAAAAGTCCACCACTTTGGCACATTGTACGACGCTTGACCTGAACTCCACTCTATACTCTATACCAGTCCTAGTTCTTGGAGAGTTCTGTCGATGACATTATTAACACTGTATGAATCGGGCCAATTTAATGAAGTTTGCCGATATTGGACAGGGAGTTTGAGTCATCCAACAAAAATCTGCATGCATTAGTGATTAGACCTATTTTTTTGCTCTGCTTGGTCACTACCTTGAATATCAAAATTGGCACAATTCAGCAACACGCCATTTCAATCTCACAATTTTCACACTCTGAGACACACTATTATAACAAATCATGACCATATGTTCAAGCATTTCAGCATGTTTAGGCATTTGAATCAGAGTATGAACTGAATATATGATCATAATTTGAGAAAATGGATTCTTTGAAAGCACCCAAATTGCACGTGAGGTTGAAGTGGCCAGGCTCAGGCATAGATCTGATCTCTCAATCTATCGACTGAAAAATCACCAAATTCACTACTTTCTAACAATATATGTAACCATCTTTTGATATGGTTGGTGTCGTCTCAGGTCTGCTGCCTCGGGGCCCGGATATCTTCTAGAAATTTAGTCGAATCACTAATTAAATCAATTGGTTTAGTAGCTTGCACTCAACATCCACCACCATTTAAATCACCTGAAAAGATAAAGTAGACAAGTTTATTGCAGACTAAATGGTATCGACTATCCAAAAAGTCGTGTGCCCTAATTAGCATGTATAGTCTCAAAATTATCGCATCACGTAAGTAGCATATCAATTAAACCATAACTGCCAATGGTTTGCTATCATGGAATTTCAAATGCCTAGCTCCACAAACACCCTGTAACACAAGAAAATACGCTAGACTGCTCCCTGCTAGCAACGTCCCAATAATGCCCCGGCTTGATCAAGCAGTGATATGTGTCGATCCTATGAACGTTAAGTTCCAGCCATGAAATTGCAGGACTGCAAATCTCCTCCAACTCTCAAAGCGACGTACACGGGTCTCAATGTAGACGAACCCGGGCGAAGCATCAGCCACCTTGACATCCTTGACATCGTGATCCTGTCCATCTATTGTAAATACTCCTCGATTCCGGCACACTGAACGTTAAACACAATCATGATTGTCATAACGGGCGAGTTAGGGTCTGCCCGTTCGAACGGCTTTAATTTTGTAATCGTCTGTGCCCTGACGATCTCGTCCGCACCTAGCATGTTCCTTAGTTCACATGGCATCCACATGACCTATTTTTCTGTTATCAGAAAGTCAACTATGTGTTGACTGTATCGAATGGGTGGGACCTCTAACGGACGTCCGTCCACTATGACAACCATGAATACAATTCATTATCAGTTCCCAATAAATTGGTGTGGTGGTATTTCACCGATTACCAAGAATGTCACTGGCAAGGGAGGCTTTCTTTGATAACTAGGAGCTGTCGACGTTCGAGATTTGCACAATAATTTAATTGCATGTACAAAAGAAGTACTGTAAATGAAAGAAACTTGCTAACTCAATGAAAAGGATCACCATATGAGTGGACAGTACTGGTGAAAGCACGGGGTGATGCTAGACTGGGTCTTGCAGCTGCAATCCCTCCAACCTCGCGCTTTGTTCATTCAAAATATCGTCGACTCCCTCCTGGCTATGGTCCTGGTCCCCTTGCAACCTCGCAATTTGGTCATGCACAACATTTTCTCCCTCTGGGTGATGATCCTGCTGGACAGCGGAGATTACTGGCCGATGGCGGTGCGCTCGTTGATGAAACGGACCCGCCCTTTGCACCATCCCTTGTACCCTTTGGCGATGTTCACGGTTCCTGATGCCTCGCGACAGGTGATGCACTGAGGAATGGTGAAATCGTTGAGTCAATCGCCTTCGCACTCTCGCACTCGCGATTTCAAGTATCTCTTGCAAAGCTTCCAGTTCCGTGGGCATTGGGCGATTTGCTGTGTGATTCCCCAACCCCGCAGTCCGTCTCGCAGACGCTCTCTGACATCGAATAACACTCTGGTCTTGCTCTGCTAGGTATTGCTGGATTCTCTCGACGAGTTGCCTGTCGCTGCTCTCAAAACTACCTAGAATGGAATCCATTGATTGTATCAAACTACAAGAGGAAGTCGAGTAATTCGAAATCAAGTCTTGCTGTCAGTGCGATCGAGTCCTTCCGTACAGCAGCCTCACTGGATTAATGCCACTTCGACTTTAGCTCTAGCTAGGCACGGAAAATGCAATCGCCAAAAGCAACGGAATACACCAAAGTGTCGATGGGCTGGAGGGCCTGGGCTTTATATCAAGCCCAGAGTTGATGAAGCCTCGGTAGTAAGATTCGGCCATAATTCATCCATACAAGCCATGTGTACTCTAGGTCATCTGTTTTCGTGGATGAAGCCTCGGTTGGTGATGAGGCACAGCTCTAAGGGGCTAGTCTCGGGAGTGGGTATAGAAAGCCAAGTGCTGCCTGCCATCAGTAATTCAGTGGAAATCCTATTTGTTAAGTTGGAGCAATTGGAGGACAATCTCAACTGCGAACCACCAAACCAGACACTTCGAAATGCCTGTATGGATCTAGAGATTTTTGAGACTCTCATCACAAATTTTAGATCTATTCATGTTTAGGTTGTTCTAAAATTTGGAGCTTGGAGGTTCTAGTTGCAATTAGCTTTAGAAACCAGAGCGGTTTGAGATACCCGTCTAGAACAGGCCATTTGAAACCAAGATATACATACTTTGTTCAAATATTGTGTTTTACAGCCCCAAACTGCTGTGGATGAAATGCAATTAGCATAATAGTTTGCTCACAATGTCAAACTAATGTAAATTATGTCAAACTTGCACAAGGAACACTGTCTTTAATGGAAATCATTGATGTTTCCAAATCTATTATCTGGTGTGAGTGGTGTTGATCCGAGGCGACTAGAAAGTGTCTTCGGGCCATGAAATACAAAATCAGTAAATATATTATCGTATTGTTTGATACTTTTCCATTTTCGTGAATATGACCATTTGATTTCGATCTCAGCTGACCGTTAATTGAATTTTTAACAATCAGCTTGAACGATCATTCCAGATTCACGTACGACCGAGACTTGGTTTGAATGCAGCAGACCAAATCACGAAAGATCCCCCCGTCCCGACTCCCGAGACTGAACAACAACGTCTGACGAACAGATATTTCGTTAAAATGGCGCCATTTTTCCGCCATTTTACGTTAATTTTCTGAGACCGGTATAGATTTCAGACCCTCAAACCTTGAGATCTAGGACAGGTCTGCAGTTCAGACAGCACGTTCTGAACCTAAAAGTGCCAAGTTTGTAGAATACCGTTACTTAAATGAAATATTCGTTGACGTCGAATCTCACTACCGAGGCCTGCACCACTCAGACCTTCATAAATTCAAAGAGACAACGCCTTGTTGCCGTAACCATATTCTACTATCTCCTGATTGATTAGAAATCTGATAGAGCCATCTGAGAGTCTTAGCGCATTGGAGCATTGGAGAACCTCCAGTACATTATATCAGTTTCCTTGCTCTAGATACACTGTATAAAAGGATACAAGTTGTTTGGGGTTACTGTGCATTTGAACTCGCTATGTGTGCGTAATCTTCACAGGTACTTGTATCTAGCAAAGTCAGTGAAGAAGTACCGAACTGGCGAGGAGTAATAGGTGATGAGCATTGATCACGTCCAAGAGTATCGATCGATACGGAAGGAAACTTGCAATTGCCTCTGTCTTCCACCACCGACAGCACTGTTGATGCTGGCTTATCTATGCGTCCAGATTGGCTGGTGTGCTTCATCTATCGGGAGCTCCCGACTGATCCAATTTCAACCTCGTGCGGTCACGTCTTCTGTTGGCCCATCATGTACCCGTGGCTTCAAAACCGGGCGAAGCCATGCCCAGTTTGCAGACACCTCTTAGGAGGGGACCTCGACATCATTGCTCTTTACGGTGCTGGAGGAGCTGGTGAAGAGCTAAGCAACGGCAGCGGCCGTCCCGGTGAGATTGCAGCTTCACACAGCTTCATTCCACCACGCCCGCGCATTCCACTTTCGGCCATGGCAGCTGCAAGCACGGACGACGATATAGGCATTGAGAATTTCCACTCAGCAAGCAATGAGGTCACTCCAAGGTCTTTGCTCCCTGCATACGAGAGGTCAATAAGCGAATTGTCTCATGCACTTATCTCCCAAAGAGCCCGAGTGCACGATATGGCGTCAGAGCGACTCAATTTACTAGGTCGGGAGAACGATTTGGTACAAGCAAATGCTATCTTGAGACGAGAGCTTCTGGAGAGACACTGGCAACTTTCAAATCCTAGTGAGAAACTAGAAGTTGCAGAATGACGGCCAAGTGAACGAATTGGAGCGGAGGAATTTCCTGTTGATTCGAGAGGCTGGAGTTTGTCAGGCGAGAGAGCGGCAGATCCTCGAGAGGGGAATCCAAATAGCCAGAGGAACACATTGCAAAAGCGGTTGGGTCGAGCGAATCAGCAACTGCCACCTGGGTGAAGTAAAGGACTCTGAATTCAACTGGTGGTTAATTGTTTACAATGAATATCTAGACCCTATAATTGTTACAATGGCTGGGTTTTACCACATTGGCCAGCTCAGCAAAGGCTGGATTTTTGAGGAACTAGAATAGTTTTGTGTCACCAACTTAAAATTGGAGGTTTTTGAATTTCTCAGACCTGAAGTACCTTAGGAGTTTTTCATCTGCTGTGAATATAGCTTGTTTACTTGTTTGAAAAGAACCTGAAAGTATTGAAACTGGAGCTTAAAAAATGGATTGCATTAGAGAAATTCTCAACCCCTTTGGAGGTTAGCTCTAAAGCATTTGATAGGACCCCATGATTACATTTAACTTTGCTTAATGACATGTTTTTTCCTTGTAATTGCTCTCCTAAAAGATGCATTTTTGTCTAATGAAGTCATGATATTTGACGACTATCAGTGATATAAAACCCAAGTAAAAATAGTAATAGATTCATGGTTCAAGTATTGTATTGTATTTAACCCAAATTATTGCATATCTTGTTTCTTATTAAGCAGGGTTGACAAGACGTCCGGACGCAGACGTCAAGACGCGGACGCTATGTCCGTAGCGTCTGCCAGTCCCCCATCTGCCTGTCCGCCCGTCCGTCCGTCCGTCCGCCTGATTATGGTCGTCCGATCGATGCGCGGACTGATCTGGTCCGCACGATCTGGGCGTCCGCCTTGCCCGTCCGCCCCACCCCGCCCGTTCGCTTTCCGACGGCGGTTGGGACGCTGCGTCCGCTAGCGTCCGTGCGTCCGGACGTCCAGAAAACGAACGCTATTTTGGGGCGGACGTTCAAATTCGTCAACCCTGTTATTAAGTTTTGAAAAAAAAATGTCAAAAATAATTCAATGACATTTACCATTAAGAAGTCTTTTAATTGCACCATAATAAACTTTATTCATTGACATATGATGAGAATTAGGGGTTAATAGGTTGTTTTTATAGGAAAATCAATTGTCCATAGTGAATCTTCAAAAAGAATGGGATGTTTAGAAGATTAACCTCATTGTCAAATGCATATGTTCAAAGTTAAATTTCAGACCCCATTTAGGTATATGAGAATGATATTTTTCAAAAAGTTTGAACTTAAAGAAATTGGAGAATCAAGCTAGTTTTCATCTCCAAAAAATCTAGTTGAGATTTAGAGTCTCAAATAAAGTGTTATGAATAAAATTCTAAAAGGAGTTGAAAGCAAAATTTTCTTTGATATTTTCAAAAACCCTCTCCAAATTTTGTTTATAACTGGTGATTGGAGAGTTTAAACCTCAAATACAATTTTTAAAGATGAAAATTAGCTTGATAAACTAGGTGGAATTGAATACAATTTGTTAGGAATGAATTGTTTTGCAATGCAACCATTGTGTGTCATGAGTCTTTAATTTGTAAGTCTAATTCAAATTCACATCTTCAACACTTGAATGTATACTCAGCTTGTAAGTTGTAATCGTACACCTTTAATTCCAATTTGTAAAGCATGAAACTAGGACATGACCTTACTAGAATACTTCATTCTAGATTTATTCACAATGATTGACTAATGTGTATATATATATATATATATATATATATATATATATATATATATATATATATATATATATATATATATATATATATATATATATATCTATCTCCAAATTGCATCATTTACAAATAAATGAGAGGATCTTTTAGCCAACCTCATATTCAAGCAATTCATGGCCGGAATATATTCTCAAATTGACGCATATACCAACTTGACTCATAATCAAAAAATACATAGCTATGATATATTTGCCTTTATTGACTTCGAAACTGTAGTAGCTTGGTTGCCATGGCTTACAACATCCATTGTATTTTTTAAACTTGAATAATTTGTTTACTAATATTCTCACAACACTAGTAGCTATCACTACAAGAGAAAGTGGTGTTTTAATTGAGTTTTTAAGTATAAATCTAAACTTATGATTTTTAAGTAATGATCTTTCAAAAGATTTTTAGCAAAATTTTACTAAAAATACATGTATTTTTAGTGAGTTTTTGTTGAAAATCTCTTTAAAAGTCATTATTTAAAATCTTATGTTTAAAGTTTAGGACTACTTAAAAACTCAATTAAAACACCCCTTTCTCTTGTAGTGTATAACTAGTTGCTTCTATAGTAATGCACTCAAATAGTCAGAATACTTATTGCCTCGGTAGTAATCCACTTCAAACTATAAGAACAAAACCTCAATCAATCCCTCTTCAACAATTTCTATTGTTGTCACAAGTTTCTCCATAAGGAAATCCCCCAGATAGTTCTCGATCATTTTGAACTTAGCTGCATCGATTCTTTAGTTATCTAGGGTAGATTTAACCCCTACAAGCTTTGCACCACCGAAGCAAGGGTTTTTATCATGGTATTTTTCCATCATTCTATCTGCCATGACAAGACACAATCAAGAAAATAATACCTGTAGATTAACAAAGACATGCATATTGTATAGTACATGTGAGATAGATTTAATCCATATGGTAATCCATATTATATTCTCTTACAGCATTTACAGCCATTTAAAGTTCTAAACTTATTAAAATTGGGTGTTTCAAAGGCCAAAACTTGAATGAACAAACCCATCCCTTGGAAGATGTATCAATAGCTAGCACAAATCATGCAACTTCTAACTTCGTAGAGTTTTCCACAACCTGTGATAACATGTGTCATTTCTGCATGTCGCTAGGTTACATCGGGGAGCGATCCTTTCAGCAACCTCACAAATGGAGAAACTAACATTTCCAAGGATAGAGTGGTGTGGCGGTAGTTCTTCTGCAGAACACGATGTTTCCATTCGCCTGGTCCCGAACGAAATCAACCAAGAGCAAGCGACCGACCTTGGCAGCCGAGAGCCCTTGGTAGTCTTCCAGGTGCATTCCACTCGGTTGAAAAGAAAAAGCAAGTACTTCCAAGTGTGCTTAAGCAACAGATGGACACATCCAGATGCAAATCCATCACCACCTTCCTATCGCAAGGAACTCAATCTGGAGCTCATCCACGGGTTGCAAGTTGCATCTTACATCGACTGCTTTTCCCGCATGTACACGCCTCTCCGCAAAGACTTCCAGGACGTCAAATCCAGTCTGGATCTTCTACGAGTCGCGTCTCAGATCGAGTTTCACGAATTGGTAAACTCCATTTGTCGGTATTTGTCAGCCATACGTTGGTCTGGACAGGATGAGCTCTGGATTCGACTATTCGCATCATTCCAGATTTTCCTCGTAGCCAGGCCGGCGGTCTGGTGGCTCGGTTGCAGATCGGCGAACATGGCAACGAGGATCATCGTAAGAAACTAGTACGTGGCCAGATTGTGCACGGCTTACATATTGCTTTGCGTCAAGACGATAGTGTGGGGAAAGAGCACTTCCTCAGTGCTCAAGCTTTCTTTGAGGACTTTTTCTCGAACCTTCTACGAGGCGAAACCGATTCTGCTTTTGAAGTCGACGTGGTCACGACTGTGAGCAAGGAAGTGAAGGGAATGCTCGAGAGTTTCCATGAAGACTGTCGGAAGCATGCCATCTCGGAGGAACCTAGGGGAGAAACTCCGGTGGGCATTGAGATGGAAGGTGTTCATGCTCTTGACTTAAGAAGAAAACTCAAGGGCCTTTGTTGGGCCCTGGAGCTCTTATTGAAGGCACACGTGGCTGAAGAAGTGATCGAGTGCTTGCTGCATTTGGAGTCGTTTTTGGAAATCATTCTTGCAGCTTGGAGTGTTGAGTCTAGCCAATCAGCTTCCGAAAACGTTGCACGACGGTTTTGTACGCTCGTGATATTCATGTTCCAAGAGGTGTCTACGGGACGTCTGCTATTGGAAATTCCAGATCGAGTTTTACTGGCCGAGAGATGGCAGTTCCTCAACGGTGCATTTGATCTGGAAACGCAGAAGGATGACGGCATGATCCTTGTTACGGAGGAGTTTGGACAAGCTGTCGAAGGCGTGTTTCTGACTTTGCCATTACAGCAGCAGTTGGAGCTCTTACAGCGGAACAGAATTTTCTCCCAAAGATTCATCTGCACAATGTCGCTCATGAATCTGATGAGAGGAAACTGGCCAGCTGAAGAGGATGCATTGCTGCAAGCTGACGTCGAAGTGGACAGGGGCGTAGCTCATTCTCTGGAAACATGAGAGCACGACAAAAGGAGAGAAGGAGACCGAGCTTTTCCGAATGAATTTCAGTTGGTTCTTGAAGACTTCATGCAATTGTATGGTTTCAGTTCTATTAATGTAGACAGAGCCCCGAGGATGTCATGGGTGCAGATGGGTGCGCCTGGTGTAGAGGTTGTGTAGGTGTAGTTCACCCAGGAAGGATAGATATGAATTTTGCAAATGGAAAGTGAGGAATTGGTTGTTGGATTATATATGTTCATATTATTTTGTGAAAATGTCGTTTTTCAAAGGACAGAGTTACGACAGTCAAGTGCAGCAAACTGGCTCTAAGAACTAGGATCAGTTTGTGGGGAAATTTTCCATTTATAAAAGGTGAATTTTCAAGGAACCGTATATGATATACTTTGTTTAGGGGGTATAAAATGATCCAAAGACATAGATTATTTTGATTCATGTTGAGGGACCTCTCAAACCACAATGAAAATATATATAGGGAGCGAATTTTGCATCCTAATTTTTCTCGTTTTGATGATTACTTCCAGGGGTGCCGACAGTGGCCTTTGCAATCCCATCTGCAAGAATATGCAGTATTCATTCCGTGGTCAAGAACCAAACATTATATACAGCCTTACGTGAGATTCAATTGATCTATGGAATACGAAAGAAATTGTTCAATATCAGAACTGAAAATGCATGTCTTACACATTCCGTAAATGAGAAGCTCTGATCGATTTCTGCTCATTACCTGAGATAACGTAACTAAGCAACAATCACTACTCAGATATGGTAGTCATGGCGATCACGGCTGCCACCTGCAGACTTTAAACTTTAAAATATATGAATTTGATCGAGTCTTTTCAGGTGGAATACACTTCTTATGTCAAAAAGCAGAAATAAAACTAGTATATTCGAATAAGAAGTGCTGAACTGAGCACCACCCAAAGCTGAAGTTCCAAATGGTCATGAGTCAAAAAGTCAGTTAAGTCTGGTGCAGTCATTAAATTAAATGATTTCTTTCGAAGCGCGAAGCACAGAAACTACGATCAGGCAGTGTAGGTCTGAGGTTCTAGAAAACACTGATATTTCGCCATTTTCGTGAAAACGACAACCTAACGTAGAGCACACTCAAATTAACGGTACCGACTACTGAAGTGGAGTCGTAACGCTGCAATTGGAGACTGAAACGACGCGTGTCTACCGACGTGTTGTGATCCAACGGTACAAAACCATAACCCTAAGATTTTAAAAAGTTATTTTTGGCCTACAATGAAACTTTATGATTTTCAATGTTCCGGAATTAATGTAACGACCTGCTACAAAACTATCCCTGTTGCAAGACCGACCCTGTTGAATAGCATAACGAACCCAGTCTTGCAAAAAGTGTCGGTACATTTTCTGAACATGAGCAATTTCAATTTTATAAAATCTACAGAATTCTAGAGTTCCACAACATCGTTTGGCACTTTCAGGTCACGGGGCTGATGTAAATCTACACTTGACTTAGTTTTTTGAAATTTGCGTAGATTTGTGTTACCATCTTTGGTTCAGAATCACATTAGAAGAGTTTTCGGGGTCCACAAGCCTGTTTCGGGCCTGTTCCCCCGCAGCTGTTCCCTGAAGCGAGGGGAACGGCCCGCTGTCAGAATTATTTTTTCATAAAAAAAAATAATTTTAATTTTAATTTTTTTTTTTGGTCAATGACGTGGAGGGTCTCGGCTACGTTAGACTGCTGCGCCGAACCTGTTTCCTGCGTTTGCAGGCTGTGATAACTCACAGGCATCTAGAGGTTCCAAAAATCTTCTAATGCACCAAGTCAATAAAATTGAGGATATCATGAATTCATTATATCAATACCCAACATAAAATTTAAAGCTTTGTGAAGATAAAAGTCACCATCTTTTGGGGGTGAATGCAAGAAACATTAATACTATTTTGTGTCACACAAAATTTTAGAATTTCTAAGTTGTGATTGGCCATATCTTTTGCAAATTGAAGCCAATGTACTTGAATTTTTTTGTGAAGATTAGCAATTAGATAATAATTAGAGAACTTATTTCTCAAAAAATTTCAAAAATCATTTTATATTTAAATTTCAATTTAGTTAATTTGTCACACTCTACGGTTTAGGATTTTTTAGTACTGGGGTCTGGGGACTACCCAAAATTAATGATCTAAAGCTGAAATTTTTGAATTCTATTCCTACACTAGAGATGAATGTGCCCACCAAAAAGATCTCAAAAAAACATTATTTTATGTCCTCTACATTCATACAAATAGGGCTCCTTTGAGCTCAAAATTCTAAATGATGAAAATGGTTTCAAGGTTATTCATTTAGTAAAATCTATTTATCATGAAGTCTTTTCAAATTGCCATTTTTTAGTTTCTTTAAAAATTTTCTTTCCTATTTACAAATTAAAATGTCAAAGTACCTATTTTCATGAGATTTTGTACTTTTCTAGTTCTCCTACTTAAATTTTTTTTCTATGCTTTTTCTTTGACCTTTGTAGGGTACCTTCTCCTTAAAGGTTTATACATTAAATATGTTTTTCTAATTTTTTTTCTAATTTATAATACTATTGAAAAATCATGAATATTATGGCCAGTGCAACAAAATTGAAAGGTGTTTCTTGCAATCACCTAGCATCTAATATTATGCCAATTTAACAAAAGACTGATTGTAAGATTGATTGGTAGGTTTTTTTTATTGCCTAGGTTCTTTTCATGCTATTTTTTAGGTGTATTTTGAAATTAGAATTTTACAAATCTATATATAGAAAATATGACCAATGTATACACCTTTGAAAAGATGGTAATCTAGGAAGGAAAATCATAAAAAAAATTCTACATAGAAAAATTTTAAAAATACAAAATTACAAGAAAATAAGTACTTTGATGTTTGAATTTGTAAAACTTAAGAAAAATGTTTACTAAGAAACTAAAAAATTTCTATTTGTAAAGACTTCATGGTGAAGAGATTTTCGCCAAAAGATCTAGCTTGAAACCATCTCTAATGTTCAAAAATTGAAAAATATGCACGCTAGGGATTCCTATTCAGGGTTGACGAATCTCAACGTCCGCCCCAAAATAGCATCCGTTTTCCGGACGTCCGGATGCTAATGGACGCAGCGTCCTTCCCACTGTCGGAAAGCGGACGGGCGGGGCGGACGGGGCAGACGGGGCAGACGGCCCGAGGCGGACGCTCAGATCGTGCGGACTGCATCAATCCGTGTGTTGATCGGACGGTCGTAACTGGGCGGATGGGTGCAGGCGGATGGGGTGAACTGGCGAACGCGAATGTCAATGGACGCTACGGACACAACGTCCGCGTCCAGACGTCGTGTCAATCCTGCTCCTATTTAGTATTTGCATGAATGCGAAGAACCTAAAATAATCTATTTTCAAATTATATCCTTGGTAGGAGTATGCTTGAATGCTAAGGGAATTGACCATAGAAATTTCAACTCTACATCATTAATTTTGGATACTCAATAGTACTCAAAAATTCTAAACTTGAAAGTGTAACAAAATGGCAAAATAGACTTTAAAATATAAAATGATTTTATTTAATTTAAATAATAATAAATATGATGACAATAAAAACATCCATCTCCAATCAAATGTTTTAATTTATTATATTCATGCCTCAAAAGTAAGAAAAGATGACAAGTGTGCCACACAACATGTGACATAATCAAGGACCAATACATTTTGTGAATTCTTAAAATTGACAATTATGAGGGTTAAAAACTAATAAATTAGGGGAGAGTATATGAACTTGTTAATTTAAAAATTCATAAATTAAGTATATAGTATACAAAAAACATCACAATGCAACTCATATTGAACAACTCATATTGAACACCTTGTCTGCAAAATGCACCAATGGAACATGGTCGCACACCAATTGTCAGACCATGTAAGCTAAAGGTAATTTCTGAACGCCAACGATTAAATATGAGCTGCCTAAATGTATAGACTCTAACTAATTGAATAGGTTTCAATTACTGAGAAGACCAGACAAAAATTACTTAGGATTTGAATTTAATAGTCTATAGGAACCGGGTTCAGTAGCTATATGTTCAGTTGCCTTCGAGTACACCCAGAACTTTCCCCTACAAAAAAACATCCATACGTGTGATTTCAACGCGGATATGTCGACGTAACCATTCAAAACTTTCAAAATCGATCGCCGACGGTACAGACAACAGACCAAATGGAGCAAGCTCGATCGATCTATGCTCACGTGATCGTGCTTCCAAGACTGGCAACGACGCACCACAATTCCCCATTGACCTTGAAAAATAATTCCAGCTGCCGACTGACACTGCCCACAACTACTTCTTTCGATTTGCGTGCCCCAAAGTGACGACTCCTGACGATTCGTGGGATCGTGTCCAAATGACGAGGGAACCCAAGCGAATTGGGTGCCTTGGATGGTGGGACAGAGACATTAATCAGCCACTTGTGCACAGCCATCAAGACGCCTTATCACTACCGCGTGCAATCGCAAAAATGGTGTGCGGGAATACAACAATTCTACAGGAAATCGAGGAACTCGTTCTTTCGAAACCAAGTTCAAGTCTACAACCGATTGTACAGTTCTTGTGGATTGGGAGAGTGGGGCGAGACGGGGAGGAGGGGACGAGCAAACATTGGTTTGGTTGCTCTTGCCAATATCCAGTGTCACTGTCTTACTAGTACTCTAGCTTTTTCTTGGGAGCGACTTTGACGACTGCATGCCACGATCGATCACTGCTCATACCCAAACTTCCGAGCAGATGGAGTTTGTGGAATTGCGTACTGAAGCTTGATTTCTGCAACATGTTCCCAACAATTGCACGACTTCAATTCCGAACGTTACTTAGCCTAAAGGAACGTCAAGGAGTAATCTTGGTAAGTTTGGAGACGATTTGCATTACAAACCATGGCTGCAGCGTACTTGTAATAAGTCCAGCTCGTCAGCCAAATGGTTTGACTTTTCCAGTCGGATAGAAGTAATTGACTGTCAATTAATTAAATGAGTAATGTGATGAAACTTCCAATTATTAAGAATGCTTTTAATTTGGTGAAGTCTGCTGGAGTCTGTAGACATACAGTTTGGACCCGGAACTTAAGTTTCGAACTCTGTTTACTAGAAATTGTAGTAGTAATAAATTGGTTTGAAAAGAAAGTCGGACGTTAGCTTGATTTGCTTAGTCAAGTGATATTAAAATGTCTGCTAGCGGAGCAGGACTCGCCGTATAAATTCATGGCGATTCCAACAGAGACTCCACTCTCACCGAGCTATTCGATCATCATCTCCAGTTTGTGGTTCCAGTGTTTTGCATTGACCTTCATTGCCCAGCTCCTGAGTCATTCATTCCGAGTGAGCGTTTCAGTCAAGTTGCTTTATACAGCAATTTATTGTATCAGTCAGGCTCATCAAGCGTCTTGTCTTGAAGCAGTTCGTGAATTTCGGCAGTGATCATGGACTCTCTTTTGCACCAGCTGATTGCATCAGCGTCCGAAGGAGATGGCACTCGCGATCATTATTGCCTGCAAGGAGATGACTGCCCCAGATGCAAGAAAGACACGAAGCAGGTTGAGTGCTGCACGTCAACACGCGGCTGCTGACGGAGATCCAACTCCTAATCCTCACGTTTGCCTGTCTGAAAACTGCCCATACTGCAACAAGAAGTCGTGAATGATGCCAACATCATAATGCATTTGGAGCTCCATGCCAGCCTCCTCAAGAAAGCATTTGCAAGGGCGTTCTTCTGAACACCGTTCAGATCGATAAGTCGTTTGCACTGTCGTGGATTCCATGTCCGGAGTAATACTGACAATTATTTATATATTTAGTTTGATTGATTGATTGCCTTCGCGATTTGATTGCTAGCTATCGACGTCGCATGAACAATGAAAGTAGCCGAACGAACGTCGCTCAAGCTTCTCTTGATTGTGAGGTGAAAGTTTTTGTCGAGTGTAGCATTTGAGTTATGCGTTCGTTTATGATATAGGCTTGATGGATTAGAAATATTGGTCCTTGAGTCACTTAAAATAATGTACATTTTTGTCTTTTTCAAATTACTATGATAAGCTACACCGTGTAGGCATGTAGTTTTTTGATTTGGAAATCAGTGCGCCATTTGTCTTGAGTCTGCTGATTAATAAAATATTAAGCTTTGTTTCATTTCTGTTTATGCCATTCGATCAGGGTGTGACGAATACGATCGACATCGATTTGCTTCTTGACTAGGTTGCGATTGTATTATTATAGCGTTGGTGCTTCTTATCAGATATGAAGTTATGAACCAATCATTAAAGGCTCTTTATCTAAAATTATTATCATGTTCGCTTGTCTGTTTTCGAGTATTCAATATTTTCCACGCCAACCGACTGAAACCTAGCCTCCAACTTTCACCTGCCCTAGTGTGAAGTGCTCTGCACATTTGAATGATACGATTTTGGCACTCTGCAAGACTGAAAGAAGCCACTTTAAAGAATGTGCTAAATATGAAGAACGTGATTGAGATTCATGGAAATTGTAGATTTCAATGAAAATTAACGTCAATTACGTTGGAAAATGCGAAAAGTCCACCACGTTTGCACATTTCAGGACCTGAAATTCACTCTCTAGTTCATACCAGTCCTAGTTCTTGGGGAGTTCTGTCGATGACATTGTATATGTGAATCACGCCAATTTATTGATTGTTTGACTTGATTTCTTGGGGAGTTCTGTCGATATTGAACGGGGAGTTTGAGTTATGCAACCAAAATCTGCATGAGTGATTAGTCCCATTTTTTTTCTGCCCTGCTCTCGGCACTAACTTGAATATCAAAATTCAATTTGGCATTCAGAAACATGCCATTTCAATGCATGTGAACATATAAATAAATGATATGAAGACTGGAGCGGTATGTCAGATTGTGAAAATGGATTCTTTGGAAGCACCAAAACTGTGAGGTTGAACCAGGCTCTACAAACTAGTAGGCATAGATTTGATCATTTAATCGATCGACTGAAAAATCACCAAATTCACCACATTTTAACGAATATATATACTTGGCCATCTTCTAATATCGCCGGTGTCGTCCCAGGTCTGTTGCCTCCGGGCGAGGGTATCCTCTAGAAATTTAGTCGGAATCACTAATTAGCTCAATTAGTTCACTAGCTTGCACTAAGCATCCACCACCATTTATGTCACCTGAAATGATAAAGTAGACAAATTTATTACAGACTAATTGGTTTTATCGATCCAAGAAGAAAGGTGTGTTAATTAGCATGTAAAGTCTCAAAATTATTGCATCACGCAAGTAGCATATCAAATAAATCATGCACGACTCTATGTGCGAAACCCTGAGCTACCAATGGTTTATCGCTAGCATGGAATTCCAAAATGCCTAGCTCCACAAACACCCTGTAACACAAGAAAATACACTAGACTCCTCCCTGCTAGCAACGTCCCAACAATGCCCCGGCTTGATCAAGCAGTGATATGTGTCGATCCTATGAACGTTAAGTTCCCGCCATGAAATTGCAGGACTGCAAATATCCTCCAACTCTCACAGCGACACGGGTCTCAATGTAGACGAATCCGGGCGAAGCATCAGCCACCTTGACATCCTTGACATCGTGGTCCTGTCCATTTATTACAAATGCTTCTCGATTCCGGCATGCTGCACATTAAACACAATTCATTATCAGTTCCCATAAGAATGGTGGTTTTCCACCGGTTACCAAGAATATGTCATTCGCCTTGATAACTAGGAGCTGTCGACGTTCGAGATTTGCACAATCATTTAATTGCATGTACAAAAGAAGTACTGCAAATGAAAGAAACTTGCTAACTCAATGAAAAGGATCACCATATGAGTGGACAGTACTGGTGAAAGCACGGGGTGATGCTAGACTGGGTCTTGCAGCTGCAATCCCTCCAACCTCGCGCTTTGTTCATTCAAAATATCGCCGACTCCCTCCTGGCTATGGTCCTGGTCCCCTTGCAACCTCGCAATTTGGTCGTGCACAACATTTTCTCCCTCTGAGTGATGATCCTGCTGGACAGCGGAGATTACTGGCCGATGGCGGTGCGCTCGTTGATGAAACGGACCCGCCCTTTGCACCATCCCTTGTACCCTTTGGCGATGTTCACGGTTCCTGATGCCTCGCGACAGGTGATGCACTGAGGAATGGTGAAATCGTTGAGTCAATCGCCTTCGCACTCTCGCACTCGCGATTTCAAGTATCTCTTGCAAAGCTTCCAGTTCCGAGGGCATTGGGCGATTTTCTGTGTGATTCCGCAACCCCGCAATCCGTCTCGCAGACGCTCTCTGACATCGAATAACTCTTTGGTCTTGCTCTGCTAGGTATTGCTGGATTCTCTCGACGAGTTGCCTGTCGCTGCTCTCAAAACTACCTAGAATGGAATCCATTAATTGACTGTATGAAACTACAAGAGGACGTCGTTGCCATAACCGTATTCTACTATCTCCTGATTGATTAGTAATTCTGTTAGATGCTAGTGCCATCTGAGAGCCTAAGCGGTCCTCCACGTTATATCAATTTCCTTACTCTACATATATAAAACAGATATTTCGTTAAAATTGCGCCATTCTTCCACCATTTTTCCATTAATTTTCTAAGACTGGTATAGATTTCAGACCTCGAAACCCTGAAATCTAGGACAGGTATACAGTTCAGGCCGCACGTTCTGAACCTAAAAGTGCCAAGTTTGTGGAACACCGCCATTTTAATTAATGAAATATCCGTTATAAAGGCTGGGATTCAAATCCTTTGGGGTTAGTGTGCAATTGAAATCGCCATGTGCGCGCGTAATCTGTACACGTACTTACATCTAGCGAAGTGAAGAAGTACCGAACTGGTGAGGAGTGTTGAGACTGAGAGCTTTGATCACGTCCAAAAGTATCAATCGATCGATATGGAAGGAAACTTGCAATTGCCTCTGTCATCCACCACCGTCAGCACTGTTGATTCTGACTTACCTACTCGTCCAAATGTGCTGGACTACTTCGTCTGCCTGGAGCCCCCGAATGATCCAATTTCAACCTCGTGCGGTCACGTCTTCTGTTGGCCATGCATGTACCAGTGGCTCCTGAACCGGCCGAAGGCATGCCCGGTTTGCAGATACACCTTACGAAGAGACCTGGACATCATTCCTATTTATGGCGCTGGAGGAGCTCGTGAAGAGCCGAGCAACGGCAACGGCCGTCCTGGTGAGATTGCAGCTTCACACAGCTTCATTCCACCACGCCCGCTCAATCCACTCTTGGTCATGGCTACTGCAAGCACGGACGATGCTACAGGCATTGAGAATTTCCACTCAGTAAGCAATGAGGTCACTCCAAGGGCTTTGCTCCCTGCATACGAGAGGTCAATAGGCAAATTATCTCATGCACTTAGCGTCGAAAGAGCCCGAGTACACGATATGGCGATAGAGCGAATCAATTTGCTAGGTCGGGAGAACGATTTGGTACAAGCAAACGCGAACTTGAGACGAGAGCTTGAGTAGACACTGGCAGCTCTTGATTGTGAGAGACCAGAAGTTGCAGAATGACAGCCGTGTGAACGAATTGGAGCGAAGAAACTTCTTGTTGGTTCGAGAGGCTGGAGCGAGTCAGGCGAGAGAGCAGCAGATCCTCGAGACGGGAATCCAAATGGAGGAACATATTGGAAGGCTGCAAAAGCAGTTGGATCGAGCGAATCAACCACCTGGGAGGAGTAAAGGATTGTGAATGCAACTGCTTACGATGAATTGAATATCTAGACCCCATATTTGTTACAATGGCCGACTTTTCTAAAAAGACCGGCACAGCAGAGGCTGGCTATTTGAGGAACTAGAGTAGTTTTGTGTCACCCACAAAAATTGGAGGCTTTTGAAGTTCTTAAACCTGAAGTAGGAGTTTTTCATCTCCTGTGAGTATAGCTTGTTCACTTGTGTCAGAAAAAAAAAAAAAAAAACTACACTGAAGCTGGAGCTTGAAAAATGGAAATGCCTTGAAGTACCTCAAGGGCCAAGGCTGACCAATTTTGGTCGAGTGGATTGAGATTGAGGATTATGGTTCAATTCCTGCCGGAATTTGAATTCTCAGTTCAATCACCTAGCTTGGTGGGGAAATCTTATACTCTGACCTCTAGCAGGGATTTTATCTTACAATAAGAGGAATTGTTTGGGTACAATTAATCTAGTTATTTATTGCGTTGACTTGGTTGGACGTTGCAGGCAATTGTTTATGCCAATATGTAATAAAATAGAAATTCTTAAAAAGTGGAAGCTGAAAATTTACCTTGTATTTATTTCTTGACAAGTTCTAAGGCAAAATCTCACTATGGAGATCAATGTTTAGGGAGAAATTTGGACCTAATTAGCTAGTATTTGTAGTTTTCTATTGGGAAAATCAAACGGTTTTTTCATTAATAATCTTTGTCTTTTTCTTGTATTTTTACTAAAAATAAAGAACTTTTGACCTAAAATTTGCCTAAAATTATCATTGTTGTTATAGCAAGAAATGTTGAGTTTTTTTTGGATGTCAAAAAGACAATTTTATTGTAGGCTTGATTTAGGCTAAGAAATTGGTCTTACGTTACTTTCTATAGTTCCAAAATTGCATAAAGTAGCTTCTCCACTACAACTACAATTGGTTATACCAAGGATGTTAAAATTTATTAAATCATGTGCAAGGCAAGTAGGAGGGATTACCATGTGGGAAAAAATGAACCATTACCACTTTCTAAGTAGTAAGCTCGTAGTGGTTTATTCATAGGAGTTAATAAAGTGGTAGTAATAGTCCAATTTCTCCCCCATGGTAACCTCTTCTACTTCCCTTGTGAATGAGGGCCTAGAAAGTGTCAATCTCTTCAAATTTTTCCATTCATGTTATGGTCGAAATTCGAAAAAGTCAATTTTCCTTTATTTAGTCGCCTTTCAGAACATCTCTATTAGATGTTAGACCTTTGTCACAATTTCTGGCACCGGAACCGTGCCACTTTAGCAAATTTGACAGTTTGCCCCACAGTGATTGATTCCTCCGAGCAATATCCTTAGGCAGAAAAGTTTAACCCGATAAAACACACTCATCACGTACTAGCCCCTCCCTAAAACAACAGATACCTAGCACGTTTTCGAAACCCTAAACCAAAGACCTCAACACCGGATGTGTGTTGTATTATTAGTTTTTGAAGTGAGGTGTGCTTCAAGAACTCAGATGTTGCAGATTCCTAAAAATACTTATTATTAACTCCTACCATTGCACTTGAAAACCATGGATGCCCTGGTGAATCCTGCGGCTGCAGCTCAAGCATGGCACATTCCAACAGACTGATGGCAGGAAACAACACAAGATGGGTATATTAAGGCCATATACATGGTGAAAGTGGATCATTCCAAAGGCCTTATGCCGTCTTGTGAAGAAACTTGAATACCGTACTACGTGTACGTCAATTAACTTAACTTGTAGTCCACAAAAATGCCGACTCCAGTGCCAGACATCAGCCTTCAAATGCACATGATTGTTGAGAGATCTAATCAGATACAATTGGTAATTTCAAACAAATTCTGTAGTTGAATCAAAGTTCTTGGAGAAAAAAGAGTTGGACCAATGAAGCACATGCTCACAGCAACAGATATCTGTACGATCATAAATTGGCTCAAAAAACATGTCATCGAATTATTTTCAGTTAATTGGACCTTGTCTGTTCCAATTATTTACTGTCAGTTAATTACATAACCATTCAGGCAAAGGTTGGTGGAGTGAGCTCCTTCAAATCTACACTTAGCATAAGCCAGTGATCGAAACTATTGAACATGATGAAAACAAATGCTTCTACAAGTGTTATATTAATACATAACCTCAATGCAAGAGAGTTTTGCCATTGCACATGGCATGTTACAATTGGTTTAGGAGAGCAAGATTAAGATTGATGATGCTCATTGCTTGCCTTGTGCAAATTTTCAACAATGTGGGTATGAAATGGAAATTTCATTGATTTGGCAATGAGAAATTTAAGAGAAATCTCTACTATTATCAACCAATGTTAACTTAGTGAGTACATATCCACCTAAAATAATCTCAATGTAGGAGAATTTTACCATTGGTCCAATATGGCATGTTTTGATTGGTTAGGCAATCAAAAAAGTCAAATGGCTCAACTCTCCTACATTGAGATTATGTCCAATAATTGCAAAGTAGATCAAGTCATCAAAATAATATAATTGTAGGTCAATACCAACCTTGCCACCCATGGGTCAATAGGTCCTAATTGATGATTCTTTTTTATAACTTCGTCTACTTTGCAATTACCTAGTCTTTCACCACTACTTCATGCATAATAGTGAGAACTTAGGCCTTGAATAGTAGTCAAGCCACAATTCAAATTTATGACTCGTAGAGATTCTAATTGAATCGAACACCATCCTCTAAAACTCTTTTCTTCATCCAACCTCAAAAGAGATTTTGAGAGAGAAGCTTAGCTGAATTGTATCTCTTTCACCCTCTTAAGGTCGTTTCGCACCTGCTACAAGGAGTGGTTTTACGACGACAGTAATGCAAAAACAGATGACTACCGTGCACACCTATGGCCATCGTTACATCCCGAGCCTACGTGTCCGCCAAACTGGCAGCCGCTAAGTGCGCTCTCGTTTAGCCTTAGCAGCTGGTTTTATTTTTATGAGGAAGCTTACCTTGCGTAATTAACGTAGTGGAAGATCAAGCTGAAACGTAGATATTGGCATGGAAGCACCGCTTGTAAGTATTGGTCACTCCGCAGCTCAATTAACAGAGAAAGGTGATAGAAAAGGTATGCACTTACCCGTCCTCTGTGGAGTGCAGACAGTTGCTGCAAGAGAATGCAAACCAGCAGCGCTCCACTATGTGCTGCTAAATTTGTCGAAAGCAACCACGGCGCACGCACAGTCTTCCGAGGCCAATGATGGTACGAATTGGAATTGAGCGCTCCAGAATTTTCCTCAACTTCTAGCATGTCGTTGCAAGTCCCCGCGTCGCCAATACAACTCAGTCGGCGAAACTTCACGGAAGTTAATGATCAATACTGCGCGCAAGCTTCTGATGTAACATGTGCTCCACAATTCGTGCAGAGAATCACTTCGCACGACCCGACGTTCTCTTCTAGCTTTCTTCTTTGAGCGACCTCTGCATGACAACGAGGCATCGCCCTTCAGGTGCGAACATAGGCAGCTCTTACGATAAGTGGCAGTGAAAGTGAATCAATTAACACACTTCGTGTGAACAGTGCGGTCCTCCAATCCCGAAATAGTACGCACGTCAGACACACACCCGGCACTCTGCCGCCATCAATTCCTACACAGTGCTATTCCACGCTCTTTGACCAGCTCCATCGCTCAGGAACGCTCTTATTGCAACGCAAGTGCGAAACAACCTTTAGCTACATTATATACTATCTAAAATCTTTCTACTTACCATAGAATATGTAAAGACTCATAAGGTATACATTGTGCACTACCTAGTGATTTAATTTAAGTCTTTTGGAAGTCTAGCTACCAATGTCATATTGTAGGTCTACTACCAATCACCCATAGTTTTTGGCTACCAATGTCTTATGGTGCAATAGCTAACCTCAAAGTCCATAGACTTCAAGTGACTTAAATTACCCTAAAGTTCTTAATTCCAACACTCTATTTCGGAAGCAACTCTCTAGGCCCAAGGCCTTGGCATATCCCTCATCATTCATCCACCCAAAATCTATGCACAATCATTCAAATGTTGCAATATCATTCTACTTTAAGAACCATTAGATTGTTTTTATAGTTTCATCCATTTGAAATCAAAAAATATTTTACAAAATATTCTAATATTATTTTGAAAATCACCACTCCATGAACATTAGTGCAAACTAAATCCCTACACAATAAATATAATATAAATACTTCCTAATTTCTTTGGCTATAAATCCTAAAAAGAATTAAAAATTAGTTCACAATAGATCTCATGTCATATTTAGCAAAGAACAAGGATAAGAATGACTTCAATGCTACAGATCTCCATTAGAAAGTGGCTCCCTTGTAACTAATTGACAAAACTTGCAAATTCTCAAAAATTGAGTTTATTATGGTCTAGGAATTTCTACATACATATATACATACATACATCAATGTTAATATAAATACAAATATTATATATATATATATATATATATATATATATATATATATATATATATATATATATATATATATATATATATATATATATATATATATATATATATAAATGAATATAAATGTAATAAAAATATATAAATATGTAATTTTTTAATATTCAGTTATATATATGGTTATTTTTTAAATGTATTCTATATTTGGGCTTTTAAATCACACAAACAAATATTGAAAGTAATCTCTTATAAACAATTTTGAGTGTACAAACAATTTCTTTTCATCCTATATGTCATTTGCATTTTTGTATTGCAGTTGCTAGTAGAAGCAACAACATTGATGGGTCGAATTATTGGAAGTACAAAATAGAGAATTCCTACCTTTACAAATTGACACTTAACAAATGACATGGCTTGATTTTTTTTAAACTTTAACTACTATCTTAGTGTACTATCTTTTAGTATGAAGGGGGTCTTCAATAGTTGCAAGTTCTTTGCCAAAGGATAATTTTTTTAAAGATTAAAAAATGTCCTTCACTATTTGTAAAAACTCACAACTTAAGCTCTATTTAACTAAGATTTTTGTTTTAGGATTCACTAGTGTTGCACAAACTACTACATTTCATGTTTGTATTCTTGGTTTGTTGTCTCAATTATGGAATTACATTAAATTGGTGAGTGGTTCTAATTAGTGATTTGATATAAAATCTTCAAATCTATTATTGCCAAGGTCTCTCATTATATACATTGTAACATGTAATGTAGAATTTCTTTTAGTAAAACTCAATTAGTGGATTTAGAATTGTTGACATCAACTCAATTAATTTATGAAAAATATTATTTCCACTGAGAATTTCTTTGGATTATAAGATTAACATAATTAGGTGTATGGAAAATAGTGTGCCAAAAAATTAGCATTGGTAATTTAGTTTTAAGTCTATATTCAAATGTTCAAGCTATACAACCTAAAAACTTTATAAAACTTTTTTGGGAGTCAACTATGACTACCAATTGTTGGTGCAATTCCTCTTGCAAAAGTTCAAGCCATGGGACTAAAAAAGAAATTAGGTATGTTCTTAAAATTGATCTTTATTGGTACAATTCTTCTTTGGAGAAGTTTAGGCCTCAGGGTCTAAAAAGTTTCAAGACCTTTTTGTAATACTATCATTTGTTGGTACAATTTTTCCTTAGAGAAGTTTAGGTTGTATAGTCTAAAAGGTTTAAGGATCTTTTTTGAGATTGTTGTATGTTGGTATAATCCCTCCTTGTAGAAGTTTAAACCACATGGCCTAATCATATTTTGGTATCATTTCTAAAGCCTTTTTGATAGCTACAAATTGTGCAATTCTTCCTTGGAGAAATTATAGGGGCATGGTGTGAACATAATATGATGAGATTTCTTAAGTTGAACAAAGCCATTGTGCAGTTATGCAATTTTTCTTTGGACAAGTTCAAGATACATGGCCAAAAGATGTTTTTGTATATTTTGAACACAAATAGGACCTCCAATTGATTTCAATTCATCTTTAATCTTTATTCTAGTAGGTGGCTTCAACACTTGATGCCATTTACCTCTACTTCTTTTATGATCATTGTTGTTTGAACCCTTTCAAAGAAGGAATAGTGAAGGATTTGCTTCAATACCACTTTTGAGACTCATTAAATTCTTTTTGGATTCTATATCTATGTATGAATTCTCTTTCGATTGTTGGTCTCTTCATGCTCCTACATGTTATAAGATTGGTCTTTCACATCTCAATCCTTGAATCGCAAGTTTCACTTTTCATTAGCTCTTCTTGATGAAAGGTTTCATTTTTTCTTGCCTTTCTTTTGAAGGGCTCTAATTTCCCCCTTTGTATCAAACCATTTTGCAAGTTGAATGGCACTGCAACCTTTAAAATCCAACTATAGAATTGTATGGTTATATTGTCCAATTTCATGACAAGAGTATCAAGTGGGAAGTAGGTTTGAGTGTTGTGATGAATAGTTTGTGATCAATCCATTGCATTTGATTTTAGCATGGTAATCTTTCAAAATAGAATTTTGAAGACAAATTACCCGGAACAAATTGTGACTCCGAATTAGTTTTGACAAATTTATCAACAAACCTTTGCAATTCAGCATAGGAGCTTTGCATCTACTACGAGTTGGCTTGAAGGTGCTTGCAAGAAACATTTGCCCAATTTGTTGCATTTCTAGTTTTCATGGTATCGATATTATGAGTCCTACGATTATATTGGAGTATTATGAGAGGTATGGAAGATGAAACATTGTGAGCCATTCTAAAAAGTATTAAAGAGTCCTAATGTATACCCTTGAGTACTACCCACAACTAGAGTCCTCTATTTTCAGCAAAAAATGAGGTTTTTGCATTTCCATTTTTGATAAATAGTAAAGGTGAGTGAAAAATTAATTAAAAAAAGTGGCCATTGTTGACAACTCAGAGCACTTTCTGACACTAGAAGGAGCCTCTAGAAAAACTTCTCTAATTGTTCATAAATTTGTGATAATTGTAGCACTATTTTAAGCATTCCCAAACACATTTGGAATATGCTTTGTGAAAATGCTCTCTAAAGAGCATGTATTTCTATTTGAAGACCTAAACTATCTATTTTTTTTAATGTCACTCTTCATGAAAAAGGTGCTCAATAGTTCTAAAAACCCCAAAAATCACAAGTGTGACATATTATGAAAAATCTCTTTTACCAACTAAACTAATTTAGAAAAAATTTAATTAATTTGAATACCTCCATCACTAATATAGGAAGCTTGCTCTCAAATTTCATGTCTATTCAATCATTTTTGCAATAGTTATGGCAAAAAGTCACTTCCACATGCAACGTGTGACATAAAAAAGAACAAATGTTTCTTGCAGTCACCCTTGAGTGGGTGCGTATCCCTCTGGATGCACGTGATTTTACCTTTTGCACGCAGAAAGAACCGTGTGGAAAATATTTGAGTTTCCCGTATGTTCAATGTTGGATCATTGCGACACCTCAAACAGATTGAAGCGACTTCTGATCTTCCGTTTTATCCAAGGATGATCTACATTGGTGTTTGGCAAATCGTTCTTCAGGGGCAGCTCGCCCGTGAGATGAGCAAGTATAGTTTGGCAGTTGTGACTGAAAATTATTGAGACTGTAGGAGTACACCGTCATTGTAGGTTCCACGGACCGCCTCCACTTTTATTGTTCTGCCTATTTTTTTCAGTATGAAATGAAGAAGCGAAACTCAATTCAATCGATTCACCTACATGGTCATTTGTGGGCTCGTTACCGAGCAAACTGCGATCATGCCTGACCTCGATTTCCGAACACTCCATTCCAGCTCCCGAAATTTCAGTGTTGTTTCTTTCCTCTCATTCGGCTCACCCGCACCATTTAATGAAACATCGACATTTTAACGATATTCACGTTCTCGGTTCGTGCAAACCGTAGGTTAACAACTTACAACGCCATCCAGACAATTGGTACTGCAGCTTGCACTTGCTGGTTGATATGCAGTAGAGGTCTGTTGTATTTGGTGAATGCTTCATTCCTCACAAGTGCATGTCAGTATTCGCCTAGCATTCTAGTCGAATGGAGGTGAAGTATGGCATTTGTGGGGAGCCGATTTCAATCACTATCCTGAATGAGTTTTGTGCCGATATATAGGGCTGACAGAATGGAAGTCACATGACTCTGAAGACGGGGATAGAACCTTCTTTATCATTGATCTTGAAAGACAAATACATACATCAGTGCTCGACGTGTTCTTCCAAACCAGGAACAAGTCTAAATCTTACTACGAAGCAATCTGAAATCTGTGTACACATATGCTAGACCGAAGTGGCTTTTGCAGCGCGGGCCAAGGCCTTGGCCGAGGGCGCTGCGCTGTCGAAGCTGGGGTCGTACTGCTGGAACACCAGCACTGACGCGCGCACATCAGTCGCCATGAGCGCATCCCCAAACGGACCAAGTTCGCTATACTCAGGGTAACGGTGCGTCAAGTTCGCCACAAACGGAGTCGGGCGCCGCGATCGTCCCACTAAGATGATGTCGTGGGGACGACTCCTGGCGGCTTCCAGTACCGCTTCGAAAGGCTTCACCACATAGCATTCCTCCACAATGATCTTCGACTGTCCCTTCGGGACCTGGTCCAGCGCTGCTTCGTCAAGTTTCCGCTCCTGCGCTTGGTCCAGCCCTTGCATGGAGAATTGGTATGTACGACCGGGGCTGACACCAGCTTTGAGCTCCGGGATAGTTATATCGGAAGTCACATCAATTCCGACGTGATCGGGGTCCGAGGTTCCGCTCTCCAGGTACTGGATCACGTGAAGATGGATCCCCGGATGCTCCGCCATGCGCAGACCATATGAGAGGGCTTCTCGGTCGTCAGGGCCGCCGAAGAAATACACCGCCACTTTGTGATCGACGTTGCTGGGCGCGACTTGCGTATTCCCACCGACGCCGCGGTCGATAAGAATGGCCACAGAGCAGGGCGCGTGCTGGAGCACCTGTCGTCATATTCGAATTTCAAGAAATTAGCACTTTCGGGGATTTATCTCTCAAATCTGTACCAGCCTAGTTATTAACAGCTTAATGCAAGACGGCGTTCCCTAAATATTCACTGTGACATAGTTTGAATGAGTGTGGTGAGTGTGCAGGATATTCTTGGATGACGTTCTAGAGAAGATCACAGTGAAGAGGTTTAAGCGTACCTTCTGATTCACGAGACGAAAGCCAGGAGCGGTGGTCTCGAACTGGCCGTCGAGTCTTTGGGATTTGTGGAAGGGGAGGATGATGATCGCCGTACGCTTGTCCGCTGCCGTTGCACATATATCTTCGTGCATGTCTTCGAAGTTGGAAATGGCCGTCATCGGTCGCACTGTCACCTTGCTGAGTTGTCCATACGTTTCGAATGCGGCGACGATTTGGTCTCGGCTCTCGGTAGGATTCCGGTTGTTGAAAAACGGTCGCCCGTCGCGACGAGCGCGCTGCACGGTCATAATGGCGGAAGTGCGCTCCGAAAGTTGCATCAAATGCAAGATGTAGAGCCGCAGCGCGCGCTTGCTAATCCCTCGCGTCCCCTCCGTGAGATTAATCATGGCGGGGACGTTCTTCATGCCATGCACACACGACAAAATGCGCAGATCATCTTTCGGATCCTCCGTCGCTAGCTTTCTTCTTCTGTAAGGGAGGGGATTTCGCGCCGGCTTGTAGATCGCCATCACCAGCGGCGTGGTGATGAACGTCGTGAAGAGCGCCATGAGCACCATGATCGCAAACGTCTCGTCGTTCAGCACGCCGCGGTCCTTCCCGATGTTGAGCACGATGAGCTCGACCAGGCCTTTGGTATTCATGAGCACGCCCAACGTGATCGCTTTCCGGGGATTCACTTTGGTAGCCGTGGCAGCCAAAAACGTCCCGCACATTTTGCCGAAGCAGGCCACGGTGATGACGAGCACAAGCAGACCAAACGAGCGAACCCCATGAAGGGAGCCAATGTTGGTCTTCAAGCCGCTAGATGCGAAGTACAGAGGCAACATCAGAGTCGAAACAAAATCCTCAATTTTTTCCACCAGTGCGCTTGCGAAAGGTCCGTGTTTCGGGATGATAAGCCCGAACAAAAACGCTCCGAAGATGGAGTGGATACCAATCGCGTCGGTGGTGAACCCCGCCACCAAAACGGCAGCTAATGTGAGGCAGATGAAAATCTCTTGCACCGGCTCATTGTCGGAGGATCTGGCGGCGACCCATCTCATGACGGGTTGCACGAGCACAAACATGACGATGATGAAAGCGAGTCCGCAGAGGAGCACCCACGCCACCACAGTGGGCTTCGAGTTGTTCCCCGAGAGTGCGATGGCGAGCGCGAGCAGCACCCACGCCGTGACGTCGTCCACGGCGGCGACGGACATGGCGAGCTGACCGACCTCGGTGGTCAGGAGCTTCCGCTCCGCGAGGATGCGGGCGAGCACAGGAAACGCCGTGATGGACATCGCCACGCCCATGAACACCAAAAATGGACCGAACTTCACATCGCCGGCGATGGTCTGGTGGAGCACGAAGGAGACGCCCACTCCGGACGCAAAAGGCACTGTGATGCCCGCTGCAGATATGGCCATGGCCTGCGTTCCCGTCTTGCGGATTTGCCGTATGTCCAGCTCCAAGCCCACCATGAACAAGAAGAAGAGCAAGCCCATTTGCGCGAAACAGTCCAGGATGACCACACTTTGCTTGGGGAAAATATTCGCCAAGTACGTCGCATTCTTGCCCAACGCCGATGGTCCCAGAAGGATTCCACCCTGAGAGTCACCCACAACGAAACCCAAATCAGACACAGGAGTAAGCCACAATTTCGAAAAATTGAATCAAAGAACTCGCTTGCCCCCACTTACCACTACTTCGGCGATGACGCGAGGCTGCTTGAGAGGATTAAAGAAGAAAGCCAGAGTTCGCGTGATGGCCAGAATGAGGACAATCTGGACGATGAGCAGGGGAAACGCGAAGTGAGTGGGGACGTCACCCTGCCACACTCCATTCGACGTCGCCGCCATCGTCTTGCACATGACTGTGGTGGCATTAGCAGCCGCCATCTCGATCCTTCACAGACTTTCAAGCTTCCTTCCGTGCTCTAGATTCCTCACGTCAAGTTCGCCGCCGTGCATCAATCGGCAAGGTCGTCGCTCTGGTTTCACCTCTTCGGAATTCAGAAACCGCTGCACTAGATCTTCAGACGTGCAAGAGCGCGCCTTGTCAAGTGATGATCACGTTCGAAGTGCGTCGTCACCATTTCGACCATCGATTTCTGCATAATTATCAATAACAACCAAGCTGAATCATTCACGAACCACAATGCAAACCAGTACACGTGCACAAATCAATTCCTGATCATCACTGCAATTCGAAACGAAGTAAACACGACATTAGACGTTTCCAACAAGAGATAAGTTAGAGTGCACGCATGACATGTCACAATCAACGAAGTCGAAGAACCTAGAGCTTTGACGGTGAGTGCTTCAAGTCTTACATTCCGGGAGAGAGGAGCTTTCCGCAGCATATTAAATCACGTCACTCACTCACTCAATACACCAACATCATGGAACCATAGTCTCACAGCCAGCGAAAGTGAGCATCACAAGATAACAGCAAGGATGGTACACACGTATATATATATATGATGAAGAAAGAGACTAATCCTGCAAATCTGCAAAAGTCAAGGCAGATCGAAAAGAGCCTGGCAAGCTGATAGATTCGTATGATAATAAGAGTCCAAGTTATAGAATGATTCGAGTGTACAGTACAGTGCAACTCTTTCCTGGTGTCTCCACTCACCCAGGACATGGATATCCTAAAATTAGTATGGAATTGGAGATAAGTTGCTAGGGAAGTCGTACCTCGAAAGGAGCGAGCGAGCGCAAGGGACGGCGTCCTGAAAGCTTTACCACCCACTGTGCATGGCACTTGGTCAGTAGGTGTGATTCTCGGCACCGGAAATGTCGCTCGGAAGAAAGAAACTTTGCAAACAACTTGCGCAGCTACTGTCGACAGCATCAGACTTGGTCCGCATTCCGCAAGTCACGTCTATACCACTTCAGTTACCCCATTGATCAATTATTGTGGACGTTTCATTTTTCAGATTTTGTAGGGAAAATTTCAGTGACACAAAGAATGGGATGGCCAACTGATCTGTCAGCCCACCAGAGAAACGGCAAATGTTGAACAAGTTTTCTAGGCCAGGCTGCATCAGTCTTATAGAAAATCCACCGCACGACATACGGCATTGTTTACCAATGAGGCAAAGGGTCGCTTTTGCCGCATCCTAGAAAAGAGATCCCTACAGTGAACAAAATTGTCTTTTATAAGTAGCCCACCCCAATCTTTGAATTATCTGAAAAGTCCTTCCGAGGTATCTAACAAATCATAATACCTCTCCAATGTGAGGAAGAAGAGTTCTTGTTTATTTAATGTTATGTACGATTGCAAACCTTATTGTTCTCCCTTTGCATTGGTCAAATCTTATACCAAGTATAGGAGGTCTCCAACCTTTTTATGAAAACTAGCAAAAGAACACTAAATCAATGCTTGAACTTGTCAACAAATCTTCTTTTTATCCCTTTCAAATGAGCAATTTTTTTGAATTAGCAAGTTGTGATAAAGGATGGGTTTTGTTTTTTGCTTTTTCACTCCGGTGAAACACATGTCATTTTAGGATTTTTCTAACATGGATGTTTAATGAAGATAATGTATAATAAAATAATGCAACTACAATATTCATCTCAATGTTATTTTGAAAGAGGGGGAGGAAAACTTTAAGCAACTTAAAAAGTTCATGTAAATGAAGAGTTGTTCACTTTAATACTATCAAATATTTGAAAAGACACTTAAACTATTAATACCAATAAGAAATGGGCAGGGCTTTTGTGATGCAATGCTACAACAAGGTAATTTATAAGAAACACTTGGCTTTTTTTTGTCCCTATGCCTCAAATAGGTGGTTTTTTGCTCATAACTTTTATATCGTATGTCAATTTATATAAAATTTGAAAAGAAGATTGATGTAGTAGTTGTGGACATTGAATAATATTTTGCATCTAAAAAAAAGTATTTCCCTACTTAAATAGCCCCCAATTAGATGTGTACCTTGGTCATTTTGTTGGGGGGGAGGGTAATACTATTTTGGCCCAAAAATGAAAATTTAAAGCTCAAAATTGCAGTACAAGGACTTTTCCTAAAGACATACAAGCCTACCAAGAGATTTTCTAAAAATAGTAAACTTTCCATCTTCCACATGTATTCAAAGTACACTATTGCTTTGTAAGAAGTGTAGAGAACAAATTTTTTTTTCCAAAGATGAAAATGGTTTGAAAAGGAGCACCTTGAAGTTAGAAAAAACAAATTGAATTTTAGGGGTATTTTTACTATTTTCTAAAAATTAAACATCAGAGTATTCATTTTCTTGGTATTTTCCATTATCTTTTTCTTGTACACAACTTTCAGAAATATATTATTTTCAATGCTTTACAAATTATCCTTATTTTATTTAAATTTTGAAAATTTGAATCCAAATATTACAATACTCATAGTACTAGTCCATTTTGAGATAAAAATAATAGGTGTTTCTTGCAATGACCCAATGTGGTATAAATTGGATTGTAGTAATAGAAACACTTAAATAGGATTTCAAATAAAGAGGGCGTCTATTGTTAGTATTTTGACAAATGTTGACTTTGCACTTATTAAATATTGTTTTTAGTGAATGTCGAGATTTAAAGATGACTTGGTGAGTGACTAGTAAGAGTGAATTTTTCAAAGGTGTAATTTATAATATTTTAGAATGTACATGATGTAGCTACATCCTCTCAATTAACAATCAAAAACCAACCTCATAAGAATTGGAGACTCGAAGCTAGGGTCTACTAATTTTATTTTTTCTATTAATGAGGATGCAAAATTAGTATCACCTACAAAATGTTTAATACAAAAAATAGTACAAATCCACATGGGCTAAAATGATTTTGTGTTGAATTTGTCTTATAGCTAATATAAATTGCATTCAAACTAACACATAATTAACACAAAATAATTTCATCCTATGGTGGGATTATATTAGAAATTGTAAAAATTGTTACAATTAAATAATATTTCAACCTATATTAAGTCAAAGTAGTATACTTTAGGTAAATTGGTGAGACATGATCTAATAGAATAAACCAATGTAGTAAATAAAAAAGATATTGGCTTGAGGGGATCATAGTACCATATATGAAGGTTAGATTTGACATGTAGGTGCCAAAATTCAATTTTTCATAACATTGTATAAGCAAGTAAAGACCCTTTTTATGCTAGGAAGGTATTATACTTTGCTAAATTAATGGGGTTGGGTGAGGAGCCATATAAGACAATTTTCTTCTCTACAAGGGTTCCCTTTTCAAAGATGCAAAGGATGGTAAACAATGTTATGCCATATTGAATTTGAAATGTCCATGTCACCTTAAACCAATCACAAGAAGCGTGTGATATTTTTTATAATAAAACAAAATCCACTTGCAGAGTAGCATTCAAAACATTTTTTGAGTTTGACCAACTATTTTCATTCAATTACCATATTGAAGAAATTTTCAAGTACTAAGTGTAGTTTTTTCTCTATTTTTTTAATCCCGAATAGAAATTTTCAATTATAGATTATTTCACCAGATGCTTTCTAAATGTTTTAGTCAAATTGCAACTGGTTTTTTCCCAATTCCACCAACTACCAATAAACTAACCGGTCATTCTTCCTAAACATTGTTGCATAGGTTTATATTTAGGTAGTTAGACGTTTATAACCCCTAAATGCCCAAATTGTATTTTTTGGCAATATAGCAATTTTGGATTTTTGGGTAGCTCACTACAAATGAGTCTTTTATTTCTTTTCTTTGAAATGTCAATACAACATGTGCCTGAGGAATAGCTTTAAGGCCCAACAATTTTCATAACTTTTGACTACATGGTTAAAAAATTATTGTATGATATGTGTTTTCATTACTTATTGGGCAGTCTAGGCATAATTTTTTTCTTAAATCACTTTTATTTAAAATTAACATTTGATATTGGTTTCTTAGATTTATATGTACTTGGAAAGCTTTGAATCATTTCATTTTGATCAATGAGTCAAAAGTTATGAGGAGTTATAGTTTCCAAGAGTTTGTAGGTTGTTATTGAATCTCTACTTTAAGACAAACTTCAAAGTCCTTTATTCCACTCAATTTTCAATATTTTTAGGAAAATATTAATATAAATTTCTAATATTAAAAATATTAGAAAAAAAAATCCTTGAACATAGATTGTTTATTATAACATTACAACCATTGGGATTAGCATTTTTCAATTCCATATATAAATTGTTAACAATTTAGTATTTTGAATTATTCTCTCCTTCTTTGTACTTACTATTTTTTTCCTATATGTTGTACAATTCCAAATAATCTGAAAGTTTTCAAGCATGTAGCCAACTTGACTTGAAGAATGAATTTAAAGAGTAACCACCACTTTGGACATTTTTTCATACAAATGTGACCTTATAAAGTACAGCTGCCCAAATTTTCGTAGGGCCAAAAAAAGAATTTTTGTTACTCCAAATGTTAATATCTTGCAATCTTCATGGTGGAAATTTCTGAAATTTTCTTCTCATCTTTTCAAACTAGCATGCTACAAGACCCTACGTTTACATGTGTTCCAAAAATTTGGTACTTCTAATAGAGATGGCAATTTTGGAGTGGTTTTGGTGAAAACATAGTCAAATTCATTCAGGGGTTACCTAACATTGATTCATTTTCTGGCTTCGTCATTCCGAGGACAAGACGGGAATTGCTGCGAAGGCAGGAAGGAATGGGCTCTGCAAAAAAAGAAGCAACCACCACCACCGATTCTCTTCAAGTCAACCGATCGAGCAAACAACGGGAGTAGACGGAGTGCCGTGAGTGACCGACGGACGGCTGAAAAACTCTGGCATCAATCACGTTCTCATGAACTTTACTACGAAGTCTTTCAACCCAAAAGTACTAAAGATAGCTGTACTGCACTGTTCAGTATCGATGCTTTGTTTTTGTTTCCTTTTTTCCTTTTGAGAATCGGTATGAATTGATAATTCTATAAACTGAATTACAGAAGTACAGTATTGGTGCTTTGTTTTTCTTTGGAAAGTTGGATATGAATTAATAATCTCTACAAATGAACTTACAGTATCGATCTGCTTACTCAAGGTGCCGCTTTTTGACTTTGAGAGTTTACTGTACCCCTGCTGCTACCACTCAAAAGGCTGTCAATGCGGAACGATGCAACAGATACACTTGACTCCGTGGAAGATGACTCCGTGAGTTGAAGAAGCGGACGGACGGCATGACATGACGGAGCCAGAGAGGATCGTCAGTTCAGGACGCACGGCAAGAAGACTTCAAAAAACCATCCACGAGAGCACGTTTGTTCACCTTTGTTGGCTCTGTCCTTTGGACAAAGACAAAGACTTGTAGTATGGACTATGAGCATGTGGAATAGGAGTTTCTAAATCCTATGCACAACTGCATTCACATTGCACAACAACATGGTGAAGGTTTGGTTGGAGTGGATAGAGCCTCATGGTCACATAGTTGCCATTCTTGTTCAATGACTTGTTCGTGACTTGATAAGGAGGCAAGAGCAAACTTAGTACATTCATTCATCTACACTATCTATACTATTAAAAATAGAGGATTGTTTATTTGTTTGTATGTCTATTAGTGATGATGTCAAGATTTCAGTGATCATTGGGCTAATTGGGACGTACTTGGTAGTGTCGAAAAACCCTTGGTGAGTGCAGGTGCACAAAGAGAGTTTTGTGGCGTTCCAATTGAGATGGCAAAAGTTACTGATTTCGGAAGTTGTTTTATTGTACTAACAATTTAAAAATTGAATGGAAAGTAGAAAATTAGATGAAAAAAGCCATTGGACCATGCAATTGGCTACACTAACATGACACCAATGCTTTTTTCTAGAATGCATTGTCAAGTTCGTCTTCAGATTCATATTGGATACATATTCAAGTTTCTACTTGGACGTGAGTAGAAGAGGATTAGTAGTGATGAATTTTGACAAATACAAAAGACCAAATTCAACATCTTGAACCAATCTATAAATAAATAATTATTGACTTATACCCTACCACCCAAAGTAGAAAAAGAAGAATTTCAAAGCTTTAGTGGATCTTGAGGTCATATTGCTTAATGATCAATAAGTCACCAATTGCTAGTGTAACCACTCTTTCATGAGTTGGAGTTGTTTATGAGTATTAAAGCTTGTACAAGAAATAGTTCAATTGTTCATTCACAACCATAGGGTCATAATCCGGAACTCGCTTAACCCCTAAAGGTCATAGACTATGTTTTCACCAAAAATGCTCCAAAACTGCCATTTCTGATAGAAGCATCAAATTTTAGATGAAAAACATTCTTGGACACATGTAACCATATGATCTTGTAGTAAACTAGTTTGAAAAGATGTGGAAAAAATTTCAAAATTTTCCACCATGTAGATTGCAAGATATTAACATTTGAAGTGACAAAAACCATTTTTTCGACCTTGCAAAAATATGGGCAGCTGCACTTCATAAGGTCACATTTGTATGAAAAAATGTTCAAAATGATGGTTACTCTTTGGATATATTCTTCAAGTTAAGTTGGATACATGCTTGAAATTTTTTAGATCATTTGGAATTGCATAATATATAGGAAAAAAATAATAAGTAGAAAGAAGTACAAAGTGATTCAAAACACTAAATTGTTAAGAATTTAATTATGGAATTGAAAAATTCCAATCCCAATGGTGGTAATGTAGTAATAAACAATCTACATCATATATTTTTATTTTTTTCAAAAAATATTAAAAATTGAGTTAAATAAAGGACTTCAAAGTTTATTTTTGAGTAGGGAATCCATGACTATCCAAAAACTAGAGCACCTCATAACTTTCATCTTGTAAATCAAAATGGAATGATTCAAAGCTTTCCACATATATATAAATCTAAAAAATCAATTTCAAATTTTTATTTTCAAAAAAAGTGATTTTTAAGAAATTTTTGGGTTGCCTACCAAGCATTGAAAATTACATATTATGCAATAACTTTTGAATCATGTAGTCAAAAGTTATGAAAATTATTGGGCCTTAAAGATACTCCTCATGCACATGTTGTTTGAAAATTTCAGAAAAAAAAACTAAAAATTCCATTTGTAGTGAGCTACCCCAAATTGCTATGTTGCCAAAAAAACACAATTTTGACCTTTAGGGGTTAATTTTTTGTATTGGCTTGATCTCAAGAGCTAGATATTCAAAGTTTCAAACCAAGTAATTTTGGCTAATTGTTGGGTTCCTTTGAGCGGATGCTACAGTTCCCTACCTACTCATGTGATTCAAATGGATAGTATCAAAACTGATCATATGCAGTAGGTAGTTACACAATAACTTTAGGGAACATGAACAAAATGGTTTCTTCATCACAAAGGCATCATTATGTAACTAAATTTATAGAAAAGCTCATGTTGTAATATTCTTGTTTTTTTTTTGTCTATTACTTGTTTTTTATATTAATAATAATAACAACAAGTTGTCATTAGACTATAGACTCATCACATATATTAATTAACCTCGTGTCTTACATTGGATGCAATGGGTGCAAGTGAGGTTCATTAAATCTTGGAAAGTTTTTGATAAATTTCAAAAACTTTAACATTATACTCATGTTTTATTTTGCAAGTTTAAGTGTTCAACACTTAAAATGAAAGGATAGTAATATGAATTTGCATGAAAAAATTCTTATCTTGAATAAATATTAGACATATTAGTACTTTTTTTTGCAAGCAATGAATTCTTCATATAGCAAAAAACATACATATGTGTTGTTTAGACCAAATTTCTCATTTTTAAAGCTTAAAATTTTATGGATACAAATTAAGCCTAGATCTATTATGATCTAAGTTTGAATTCAATATTGAGCATCAGTAAGATCATAATGGTATCTATTCTAAGGATGATCTAGAAAAATGACTACCTCCAATTGGATGTCTATTGTGGTCATTTTGATGGGTTTTAGTACTATTTTTTATCCAAGAATGAAAATTTGAAGCTCAAAAATGATATACAAAGACTTCTACCAAATTTACCCAAGCCCTCAAAAAGATTTTTTTAAATAGTAAATTGTTTGCCTTCCACACATGCTCAAAGTGCACTCCTTTTTTAGGGGGTAGTGAGCGGTAGCAACAGAAAACTACGTACAAACAAATGATAGGGTGCCTCAAAAACATTTGAGATAATAAATATAATTTATTTTTAATATTATAAGGTATAAAAATGTTATGACATGTCTTTATAGGGTATAAAAAATAGGTTCAATTGAAAAAAAATTAGACCTAGGATACCCACCTTTTATTCTTTTTTGGGGCCCAAAATATTAAATGTTGTTGCCTTGTGAGTGGCATATTCAAAGTGTTCAATGATTTTATAGACTTTACTAATTTCTACAGAATATGTTGGCTAACTTTAAGTGGTTGTCATTTAATTTTGAAAATTGGCAATTCCTATTCTGGGCCTTTTGTTCGGATTTAGGGTTCTATTTATAATATTTTAGGGTTTTAATTTAGATTATAAATCCCATTTACTAATTTCAATTGGAAAGGTGTTGAACTTCAATGGAGTTGGAAAAAAAATAGATTGAAAAAAAATGGGATAAAAAAAAACTGAAATGTAAAGAAAAATTTATAATAAAATAGTATATGATGTATTCATGGCATTTGGAAATTAAAAACAATGCGTTCCCCCTTTTTCATGAACCAAATTAGAAAATTATATAATCATAAAGTGCCAAAACAATAGTAGACAAAAAAAAATAATACCCCCCTATAAATTAGTGAGTGTTTGCATGTGTATCCTTGTTTTTTTCATGGACTACACCCTTTGAGATTCCAACTCTTATTAGCACCTCTGATGGTACCTTGAATTAAACCTACAAGGTAGGAAATTTTGACACAACAAATATTGGCCCTAGTGGTGCAATTGTGCCAACGTTTCATAGGACAAGTATAGAAAGGATTAAGCAATTTCTTGATGGATATATAGACCATATAATATCACTAGCTATGTTTTAAGTGAAGGCTCATATTGATGCATTCCATACGGTAAGCTTTCAAAATCATTCTTGTACAAAGAATAAACCTCTTTTAAATTCTCTATAATGGCTTGTTCTACATGCCTTTCATATCATTATTTTTCTCTATTGATAATGTTTCCCAATAGATGTTTCCTTCTTTAATCTCCATGTTGCAATGAATGGCTTCTATGTTGTTCATAACCTTAGCATTACGAACTAAGAAAAAGGAATACCATTGACAACTTTCAATATGAATTGAGTAAGTCAACATGAAATTATAAAAAGTACAACATAAATATATATTAACTCCAATGTACAATGTACTTGTTGTCTACTTGAATTTTTCCATTAACTTTAAAGACTATGAACAAAAAGTGGAAATTTTACTTTTAAATATCATTTTTAACATATTGAAATTAATTAAAGAACATTTTGAATTACATTCTTATTTTCATCTTTAAGACATTTTGTTGGGGTTCCTTGTATCATTCCTTAATAATAAATGAAAGCAATCATGAGTTTTATTGAGTGGGTTATTCATGCTTGCTCACTCAACAAGACCGAATAAAATCAAAGATTCTCTAAAATCTTAGAGTTTTTTAGAGAAAAAATTTGAAAGAAGAAAAAAATATCTTTGTTGTAAGTTAGGGTCAGTGAAAAAATAATTTATAATAAATTTGAACATTTTTGAGACGTTGTTTTTTCAAAAACTAAAAACTTTGTAAAGAAAAGAATTTCCAAAATTTTGTTATTAGCATCTATTAAGCAAACTATTAAACCGTAATATTTTGAAAAAATCAGTTATTTGCAAGAAATATGTTGACAACACCCTTCACTTATGGTAGTTGGTCTATTATTTTGTTTTATAAAGTAAAGTAAAAAATTCATAAAATTTGAAGAGCTTGACTCTATACAATTCTACATTTCTTTCAAAAACTAGTAAAAAAAATAATTGGCTAGGAAATCAAATTTATCATTTAACATACCTTTGTTCTAGAATGTTGGGAAAAGGCTTATATGTAGAAGGAACTAAATAAAATCTTATTTCAAAATCAACCACTAGAAAATAATGAGTGCAAATATTTTATATTGAAATACCTTTTGTACACATTTGTACATCTAAGGTTTAATTTGAATACACCCATAATCAATCCTCATTAGAAGAGATTTGAGGGCCATGGAGGGCTATTTCAAGCATATTTCCCTTGTTGAAAACTACAATATTGGAGTCAAAATATTTAATAATAAAAAATATTTCAAACTTTCAAAAAATATGTTAATTTTGAAAATTTTAATATAATGTTAATATTAATATTTGACATGGCAAAGTCTTAGATACAACAAACTATGGATGTAGTAGAGATCTCAAAGTTTCCACAATCCAAAAACTTGCAGTCTTTTGAAACCCTCAAATCTATTCTAATGATATAATTATATAGATTATTCATATCTAATGGCCAAGGTCAACAAAATTTCATTGAAAAATATTGATTACAATTGGCCGGATTCAATATTAATAGATCTACTTCTATATGAATATAATTTATAAATCTTCTTAGAATCTCTTTAACCCCTTAAGGTTTTTGACTATGTTTTCACTCAAAATGCTCCAAAACTACCATTTCAAGTACAAATAAAAAATTTGAGAAGAAAACAACTTTTTTAGACACATATAATTGTAGGATCTTGTAGTATGCCGGTTTGAGAAGATGTGAAAAAATTTAGAAATTTTCACTATGAGAATTGCAAGACATAAGTGTTTAAATTGACAAAAATCTTTTTTTGGCCATGCAAAAAAATGGGTAATTTGAGGGTAGTTGCACTTCACAAAATCACATTTGTATGAAAAAATGTATGTCTTGGTGGTGCTTCTTTGGATTAATTTTTCACAGAAAATTAGATACATGCTTGAAAAAAAATTAGATCATTTTGAATTGTACAATATATTGGAAAAAAATAGTAAGTAGAAACAAGTAGAGAATGATTCAAAATACTAGATTGTTAAGAATTTAGTTATGGAACTGAAAAATGTCAATTTTAATAGCTGTAATGTTGTAATAAACAATTTATATCCTATAATTTTTTTTTTCAAAAATATCAAAAATAGAGTTAATTCTTAAATGCCCAAGGCCTTTTTTGAACTTCTAGAAATTTGCTCTAAATTGAACAAAAAGAAAACATTTTAATATGTTGTATCAATTTTTTTTCAATTGTGACTATACAAATACAAACTAGATTTGTTATAGATTACATAGGAAAAGAAAACATAACATTATCACTTATGGATTGAAAAATTATAATGTTTGATCACAAGGGTGTTAAATGTCGGAAAGTGATTCAAAGTCTTTCAATCCTCTTTTCACATGTCAAAAATTGGTCACCAAAAAAATATGAGGTTGAAGGATATAACATGCATAATCCTGATCAATTGGTGGTTTCTCAAAATATCTTCTACAATTTTTTTAAATGAATTTCTAATGTGAATTTTTCTTTGAGATCTAGTGTATTTGAGACTCATTTCTATGAGCCCTAAATATTGTGGAAATTCAAAATTGCAATGGACAGCCTTGCACATAATTTTGAATAGAAAATCATAATCCATTAATTTCAAAATTGGATTTTTGATGCTAAAAGTAGACTTCAAAAATTTAAAAATTTAGTATAAACTACTAATAATAGCAACTTGGTTGGTTTTATTTAACTTCAAAGTATTTTCAACACCAAATTTTGGTGCCTTGGTGGGCATTTAGAGGTTAAATAAAGGACTTCTAAGTTTATTTTAGAATAAAGATTTTATAACTACATGCAAACTAAAACTCCTGATAACTTTCATCTCATTAATCAAAATAAAATGATTCAAAATTTTCCGTATATATATATATATAAATTTAGAAAAATCATTTTTAATTTTATTTGTAAAAAAAGTGATTTTTGAAGAAACTTTTTGAGCTACCCAATCTACCCATATTTCATTGAAAATTATATACCATACAATAACTTTTTAACTATCTAGTCAAAAGTTATGAAAATTGTTGGGCCTTAAAGCTACTCCTCAGGCACATGTTATGAAAATTTCAAAGAAAAAAAAATTCCATTCATAACAAACTACCCAAAATCACTATGATAACAAAGAAAAACCTAGATTAGTTCTTCAGGAGTTAACATTCATCATTTAAACATTTTTCTAAGTTGCCTTTACAATACATCGTTTGTAAAGTTTGGAAATTTAAACTACCTATGTTTTCAGCGGATCAATCTACAATTCACACAAAAAGTTGTTATTTCTAGAAGTTGTTGTTTTTAGAATATTTTGTCAACTTCTAGAGCCTCGATCTTGATCAAAATTTTACCGTTAAAAATGCTATCTCTAGAATTTGTGCCCGCCAATGACATCAAGTTAATCAAATTCTAGTTTTAACCGGAACCAACGATTCACTTCAAGTCAACCGATCGAGCAAACAACGGAGGCTGACGGACTGATGGCTGAAGAACTCCATCACATTGTACATTTTCATGAACTTTGGACATCACCCAGAAGTACAGTATTGATGCTTTTGTTTCTCTTTTGAGAATTGGCATGAATTAATAAATCTACAAATGAAGTATCATCTGCTCTCAAGTGACGGAGGTGCCGCTTTTGACTGAGATTTTTCCACTCAACAGGCTATGCGGAACGATACTGCAGTTTATTCCATGGAATACAATTAAAGCAATTTGTTTTGTGGCTAAAGTTCATGGACGGCATGAGAGAGAGAGAATCATGAGTTCATGACACAAGATGACGGTTTAAAAACCATCCATGATCACATTAGAAGATTTTTGGGGCCTCTAGATGCCTACGAGTTATCATAGCTTGTGAACACAGGAAACAGGTTCGGTGAAGCGGTCTGACGTGGCCGAGACCCTGCCACATCTTGACCGAATTTTTTTTAATTTTTTTTTTGCATTTGGAGACTATTTTCTTTTTTTAATGAAATTTTTTTTGACAACGGGCCATTCCCCTTACTACGGGGAACAGTTGCGAGGGAAAAGGCCCGAAATAGGCTTCTAGACCCCCCCAAAAAAACTCTTCTAATGTGTTCGTTCAATGACTTCACGATGTGGCAAGAGCGAATCGAGCACTGATTCATTCAGGTCAACATTTGTAAGCCTGTAGAATAGCCTATGATCATCCAGATTTGCAATCTAGGTATCTTGTGCAATGTACTTATTGTTGCCTATATATTTTAAAAATGCAATGAAAGAAACAATTGAATTGATTGAAATGTTAATGGAATCATATTTAATCTGATAAGAATTGAAATTGAAATGAATTTTCAAACACGTTGGGTGTAAAAATATAAAACTAGAAGTAGGTGGGATCATGACGATCTTAGAAAGGTTCAAAATTAGTGACTCACCTCCCTAATTTTGCTTGATGGTTGTTTAACCCCTCAATGCCCAAGGCCTGATTTGAGTTTCTTGGAATTTGCTTTAAATTGAGCAGAATGCCAACATTTTTATAAGTTGTATCAATTTCTTTGGACTTTTAACCGTAAAAATTCAAACTAGACATATTAAAAATCTTATAGGAAAAGAAAACACAACAATATCACTTATGGAGTGAAAGATTATAATGTTTGACTATGAGGATGTTTAAATTATAAAAGTGATGTGAAGTCTTTCAATCCTCTTTTCATAAGTCAAATCCAAAATTTGGTGACCAAAAAAATATGAGGTTTAAAGGGCCTAACATGTATAACCCCAATCAATTTATGGCTTCTTAAAATCTACTCTACAATTTTTTTTAAATGAATTTTGAATGTGGTTTTTTCTCCAAGATTGAGTGTATTTGAGGCTCATTTCCAAGAGCTCTTAACACTATAGGAAGTCAAGATTGCAATGGATACCCTTGCACAAAATCTTAAATAGAAAAATCACTATCATTTACTTTCAAGATCAGATTTTTAATACTAAAATTAGACTTCAAGAAAAACTTTTCAAAAATATAAACTACTAAAAATTAGAAATTTGGTTAGGTTTTATTTATCTTCAAAGTTTTGTAAATTCCAGATTTTGGTGCTTTAGCTAGTGAGGCTTAAAAGCACAAATTCAACATTCTCAAAGCATCTTTTTTTATTGGCTGAAGCTATAACTTGTTATGACAAGCATTTATTCACAACTAAGCCCCATTTGAACCATCATTTACTTAACCACATCTTTATCAACCTTAACACTAAAGCACCCTAGCACCTCAAATATGGCTTCTCCTAATTGAAAGATTTCTTGTGTTTCAATATTATATTATTTTTAAGGGTATAGTCAAAAGACGTGTCCTTTCCTTCTAGTTTTAGGCTCGTCTCCACTACCAATTGGTATGGTCAATTTATGTAAATATCTTTCTAAGTGATAGTTTGATTTAAAATGAATTTAGAAGGGTCTAGATTTTAATAAACATGGTTGGGTGCTCATGGGTTAAAACATTTATAAATAGTTGTTAATTTGATGTCATTCTCTAGCAATAAAATCCAATTGTTTGCTTAAATAAATGACTTGTACACACTATATAGAAATGGGTGTGAGATTGGCACAAATGGAAGAATCTTGTAAACGTTGGAACTGGGTGATTTGATGTCATTAGGTCATTCTATTTTACTATTAAACATGTGATTTATTGTTTGTCATTATATAGGGATCTCAATGACCATTGACTCACAAGGAGAACTTTGTACTACCAAAAACTTGTTGATGAAGGGAAGTCCAAACTTAAAGAGAGTTTAATCCCTAAACATCCAAACAATGTTTTTTACAACATAGCAATTTTGGGCCAGCCAATGCTTATAGAATTATGTATATTTCAGGGTGAAATTTTTATGGGGTGGGGCCCTGAGGAGTATCTTTCAAGAGCAACAATTTTCAAACCTATTTGATTTATAGAAAAAAAGTTATTATGGGACAAGTGGTTTTGTTTGCTTAGAAGGCAACATGAGCATGTCCAGGGCTAAGGGCAGAGAATTAAAACCAATGGATAATGGATTCCCACTTCTTCATGTCAAATTCCACTCCTAGCCTTGTCCAAGTAAATGATAGAAGACTTCCCCCTTTCCATACCAGATCCCAAGGATGAATAGTTTGTTGTACTTTTGCCTTACAAAAAAGGATTCTTTGTCTTTTCACTAGACAAAATATGACCACAAACGTCCTTTAACTAGGGTTTCAATTGGAAACATCTTAGGGTTCACCCTCCACCCTACAACACTCTTTGATATATAATAGATTTGGCAACCTGAAATTCAATCCAATCCAAGCCAAATGTGAGAACACAAGGTACAAGAAAGTCACTTGGAGGATTTCCATATCATATGGTAGCCAAGAATCTTTTTCAACGACCACTGCATCCAATTGTTGTCCACAATAGGTTAGCCTATGAAGCAATTACAAGGGACTTGTTTGAAATAGGTACTTCTACCTTACATAACTTTATAACACCCTCTTAGAAATTAGTAACCCTAATTTTTTTTTTCATATTTCAAAGATTTTCTAATTTCTTGAAAATAAAATTTATTCAATTTTTTTCTTTAAAATTTTGGGAGAACTGTGGCACACCGGATTTTAATCCTTAAAAGATGGGCTGATAAAAAATCATCCCTTTCGGTATTGTGTAAATCATTACCTTGAGGGGAAAACAAAACAAAACAAAAAAACTTGTCCAAAGTCAAACTATAGTACAATACAAGACTTCCCTCTTTCCATACTAAATCCCAAGGATGAATAGCTCATTGCACTTTTGTCCTACACAAATAGATTCTTTGTCCTTCATAGGACAAAATATGGCTACAAATGTCCTTTATTTAAGGTTCAAAGTGGAAACATTTAGGAGTTCACCCTCCACCCTACTACACTTTTTAATATACAATAGATTTGGCAACTTAAAATTCAATCCAATTCAAATGTGAGAACACGAAATGCAAGAAAGTCACTTGGGGGATTCCCATACTCCATGGTGGAGTAGGCAGACGGAGTTGAATTGAGGATGCCTTACCTTACCTACTACCGAATGACAGTGTACGTTTCTAATTTCTTTGAGTATTGCCTAATTAATTAATTCAAAGGCGCAGTAGAGTAGTGGTCCAATTGAACAGTGGTTACCGTTTCCGGCCCTGTGGTGGGACCCCCATTTTGAACTGCTGCCGGGCGGGCTGACGGACGGAGGGGCCGAGGGCGTCTGTCATTGGAAATGGCGTTGGAGTGGTCGCCACTGGGGTCGCCACGTGTCCTGGTTTCAGCTGGCCACTGACGAATTTGCATTAAGCTTATCAAACGTACAGTGTGAACAGGAAACGACTGAAATCCATGCCGTGAACCAATCTGACATCAGTTTCTTTTGTTAACCCCAAGGCCTGTTTTGAGCTTCTTGGAATTTGCTCTAAATTGAACAAGATGCCAACATTTTGATAAGTTGAATCAATTTTTTTTTAATTGTAATTGTACAAATTCAAATTAGACATTTTAGAGATCTCATAGGAAAGCAAAACTTGCCTTATGGTAGAGGTACCTATTTGTCATCACTTAACCCCTTAACGCCTTGATCCTTTTTGACTTTTTGCACATTTTTGCTTAAATCTTTTTATAGAAATATCATTTGTTGTAATTTCATGAAATTGGCCACTAAAGAATGTTGTCTTTTCAAGATTTGGGCAAGTATTATATGGGATGAATGAGAAGTTAGTTGGACTATAGAGTGTTTGCAAGCTCTCTATTCATTGTTTAGAACATGGACATTGGAATGTATCAGGGTTAATCATTTCAACTTGTAGTACGATATGGAAAGTCAATGAGAAATTGAGTTTGATGTGTATAAACATAAAGATGAGGAAGAATAAGGAAATGAAAATTAAATTTTAAAAAAATCTCAAGAATTAGTATTTTATTCAATATAAGTGGAGATTTGTCATTTGGACCCATTCCAATCTAATAGACTCACCTATTACGGTTAGCTTTGGCCTTTCTCCTAAACAAGAAGGGAAGATAGATGAGTAGATAAAAAGGTACAAACAAATCATCTTTTTCAATGAATAGTGCATCAATCTCTTGTCTACATAAGATCACCCTATAAAATCATTATGGGGGAAAGGCTATCATAAATAGATACTTCTATATTATCCACGGTGGTTACTAATAAATCCATTCTTAGAGACATTTATCACTCAATGTCTCAAGTTCAAACTTTTGAAGTTTGGCTAATTTAAAGTTAAATTCCAACTTTCTTGGGTTGTAGAAGGTGAATAAAAAAATATATTGAACATGGAATTTGGAACTCATAAGGTGAAGGCCAAAGTCCCAACTCAAAATTCCAATTGAAAACCCTTAACCCTTAAAGGACGGGACAACGTTTTTTAGATGTATAGAAATTTTGGGTAGGCCATTGTGACTAGAGATTTGTATATTTGCATATTTTAGGCTGAAATTTAATACAGGGTGTGGAAAAGGAATATCTTTCATATGCAACAAATTTCATGACATTTGGAAATAGGAGTCAAAAGTTATAGCCTAATATGTTACTTTTTTTTTTTTCCATAACTAGGTAGTTTGGGCAGATTAGAAAAAATCACTTTTTCAGAAACCAAAATTTGAACTTGATTTTCTAGATTTATATATATAAGGAAAACTTTGGATCATTCCATTTTGATCAACAAGTCAAAAATTATGAGGATTTTTCATTTGCGGATACTTGAGGATTTTGTATTCTAAAATATATTTTGAAATCCTTTATCTTATTCAATTTTCAATATTTTTGAAAAAAATAAATTCCTAGGATGTAAATTGTTTATTAAAACATTTTAACCATTGGGATTGACATTCTTCAAGTCCATATTTTAATTCTTAATAATTTTGTATTTTGTATCATTCTCTACTATCTACTTACTATATTTGTCCTATATGTTGTACTATTCCAAATGATTTGAAAATTTTCAAGCATTTGGCCAACTTGTCTAGGAAAAATAATCCAAAGAAGCACCACCATTTTGGTCATTTTTTCATAGAAAAGTGAGCTTGTGAAGTGCAGCTGCCTAATTTTTTGTTGGGTTGAAAAAATGGTTTTGGTGAATTTGAATGCTTATATCTTACGATCCACATCGTGGAATTTCTGAAATTTTTACTACATGTTTTTAAGTCATCATACGACAAGATCCTTTGGTTATATGTGTCAAAAGTTGTTTTTTAAGAAAAATTTAGTAGTTGTACTAGAAATGGCAATTTTGGAGCGTTTTTGGTGAATACATAGTCATAGAATTTTAGGGGTTAAATAGGGTCAACAAATCAAAAAGCCATTTATTTGACACTTTTTGCATCAAATTCACATTGCCAATAGATTTAGAAAAAATTTCAGCACACTTGAATGCCTTTAGTAGTGGTTTTCACCTCATTTTATAATCAAAAAAATTATTGGAACTTGGAGTCTCTATTGGGTTTCTAATTTCACTAGACTCAATGTGGCTTTGAAGATCCCATTAGAAGAGTTTGGGAGGGTGGGAGGTCCGTTTCAAGGCCTATTCTCTTGCAATTCCCCCCGCAATTAAAAAACACGAGGTTGTCCAAAAAAATTTGAAAAAGAAAATGAAAATGAAAATTCTTAAAATGAAAAAATAAAAGTTGAAAAAATATATTTTTTAAAAATGACGTAGCAATCTTTCTACCACATTAAGCAATAGCTTCCATCAGTTTTGACTAGCTAAGAACATTGGGGAGCTCACAGCCTTCCAAACTAGGTGAATTGTCTCTAATGACTTCCTTGGCACCAATACTTTTTGAAAGTGTTGCCATGTAGTTGTTTGGGAATGATGTGGGACTTGAAACTTGAGACGTAGTGTCAAGCTCCAAGTCCCAATTTTTAGCTCTCCACCAATCAAATGTTGAAAACTCAATGGAATTAGGGAACTTAGAATGGAATTGGAAACCCCCTTTAATCATTGTAAAGGTAACTTCCCCTCATTGCACATGAATTGGCAATTAAACATTATTCACTTGGAAATTAAATCCCAAGTCCCATTAAATCCTTTCAATTTGACTAAAGGAGAGCTAAAAATAAAGACTTGAGGCTTCACTCTTGTTTTAAGGTTCTAATCCCACATCACTAAAAAATGCCTATTGGGCAATACTTTTGGAAAGTTTTAGTGTGAAAAAGGGGGACTTGGAGGCCAAATTGAGTTTGGCCAAAATAGAAACCTAACTATATACAATATACACACGTTTGAGGTTATCAATTCCTTTAAACTTTGCACACTTTTTTTGCAATATTTGATACTTGAAATTGAAATTATGAATATTTACAACAAAATTTAAATAAATTTAAATAGTATATTAAAACTTTGAATCCTCGTGGCTTTTAATTTTGCATTGCAAATTGAAGGAAATTTTTTAAAAATGATTCCTTTTCTCTACACAAATGTTAAGTAAAAGTAGGTTGAGATATAAGAAAAAATTAAATCAATAATAGTTTTAAGATGGAATTGAATCATGACAATCTCCAACAATGAGATTGTAATAACAAGGCAAATTAACTTGATGGGCTATTTTTACAAGAAAATAATTGTGGAAAGTGAATTTAAAATGAATAAATATTTGTAATTTTTTTCTAGAAGATGCTTTAATTTCCATAAAATAAGAAGCTCCATAATATTCACATCACTACTCCAAATTGGCTGAATAATTATCCCTCATAGACAAAATTAATTCTATGAGAAACAATTTTTAAAAATTGTTTCAATCTTTTTTTGTATTTTAGTTGCCAAGGCTTGAGCATTTTGAACTTAAGGTGATATAATGTTTGCTTTTAATAAATCATATAAAATTGAATTTGATGATTCTAATTATAAAAATATGAGATAAAATTTTTAGACATGTATTACTACTTGAGAAAAGTATCAAAATTTTGAAAAGTGCATATTAATGTAGAAATCTAATGAAGTTTGACCAAGTTTGGACATGACATGTACTTTTAAGGGTTAAGAGCAGACTACCTTACGCCAAGGTTGACGTACACAGTAAAGTCAGACCCAAAAGTCCAAAGCAAGTAATTAAATAAGGGGATTAGTGAAACTAATAAATATGTTAAAAGAAAGAGGAGGGAGCCGATGGGCACTGCGCCGTCGCTTGCCAACGGCACCTTCCCTGTGCTGCCTTGTCAGATTTCGAGTCTCCACGTCAGATTTTAGTAGGTCCACCTCAGATTTTAGAAAGTCCACGTCAGATTTTGTGAGGTCCATGGCCAACGGCACCTTCGCTGTGCTTCCTGGTCCGTTGCAATAACACCAGCAGCAGCTTCGTCATTCACCATCTGCTGGCAAGTAAATTCACACAACTGCAATCTTACAACCAGATCGCTGCTGTCATTTACGTACTAAGTTCGCATTTGCTTTCTTTGCTTTCATGTCACTTGCATTTGGAACCGTGCTGTGGCATTGATTGTGTGCTAGACTGTACGAGGATTTCGAGGTGGACCGAAGGAATTGAAGGAGAGCAACAAGCGAAGGACACGCGGTTCTGCGTAGGAGGTGTGTTTGCGGTGGACTTTCTTGGACATGCAGTTCCTTGGAAGAGCAGGAAATGCTATGTAGTTTGGATTCTTGGTGTGGCGATGTCCGATGTTGCGCTCCAGCTCTTTCATTTGCATTACGGTTTCGCATTGCTTCGTTTAGAGATGAATTGGCGTTCTTTTGTTGTCCGCTGTTGAGGTTCGTCGTTGGTGGTTGCGTTTGAGCAGAGGGATCGGAGCTTGGGACTTTCCAGTAGTTGTTGAAAAGGGCGGGGTGAGTGGAATTTGAATTGGGTGGGGCGCTATGGCGCTTCCTCGACTGGTTTGCGTGGGAATGCTAATCTTGATGGTGGCTTCAAGGTCCGTGAGTGGGCTGGGGATGAATTGGGGGACCATTTCGGTCAACCCTCTGCCGCCTGGCTACGTGGTGAAGATGCTGCAAGCGAACGGCATCAAGAAGGTGAAGCTCTTTGACGCCGACTACGATGTGGTGAAGTCGTTGGCCGGGACGGACATTGAGGTCATGTTGGCCGCTCCGAATGACATGCTCGCCTCCCTTGCGAATGATCCCAAATCCGCGGACGCGTGGGTGAAGCAGAATGTGACCGCCTTCAACTTCAAAGGCGGGGTGAATATCAAGTGAGTGCTTGTATTCTCCGTTCTCATTTGAAATGTCTCCTTAGTTTCTTGCTGTGGAAATGTTAGAGAATTACACTCTCCCAAGAAAATGAGGTATGTCGGGACAGTATTAGTGGGCTATATTAGCTTCGAGTATGGAGAGAGTGATGTCATGTTTGCCCTGGTTTGTGAACCGACTCAATCACTAGACAATGTGGATAGAAAGTGAATAGGTCCTGCATACAGTCATGTATACAATGTGGTGATATTGCAGTTTGAGGTGTGTGTGAGTGTGTTGGTGTTGGTGTTGGGTTCCCTCTTATTAGATTTAACGAGTAGGGTATAATGTTGGATAAACATAAAGATCAGTCGTAGGGATGTGGTCGGTCCAGTTAAGTATCGGTCAGTTTGCTTGAATTTGATGGAGATTGCATCTTTCACTGTGTAATGGTTGATCTGGTTAAGTGTTCTTGCAAATGCGAAGCAGCAGCTTATGAGATTCCTCGTGGTCTTCTACAGATGGGTGGCGGTAGGTAACGAGCCCTTTCTGACGGCCTACGAGGGGGCTTACTTGAACACAACTCTGCCAGCTCTTAGGAACATGGCCGCTGCATTAGCGAAGGCAGGTTACGCGGATACCATTAAGACGATCATCCCGTTTAATGCCGATATTCTCGATGGTGCGGCATTACCATCGGCCACCCGGTTTAAGGTTGAGTACCTGAATCAAATTCAGCCAATGTTGCAGATATTCAACAGCACGAATGCGCCGTTTAGTGTGAATCTTTATCCCTTTATCAGCAAGTATCAAAACCCCACTTTCCCCCTTGACTTCGCATTCTTTGATGGAACCACCGCTCCTGTGATTGATGGTGCGAATACATACACCAATGCTCTCGATGCGAGTCTTGACGCCTTAGTGGCCGCTTTGACAGCTGCGGGGTATCCCAATATGCCCATTGTACTCGGTGAAATTGGCTGGCCCACTGACGGAAACGAATATGCTACCGTTGCGTTGGCAGGCAAATACAACCAGCAGCTGATTAACCATTTGCAGAGTAACGTTGGGACTCCCCTGCGACCCGGTGTGTTCACCGAATTTTACATGTTCGGTCTTTTAGACGAGAATATCAAGAGTATTCTTCCGGGACCTTATGAGCGTCACTGGGGAATGTTTTTCTATGACGGGGTCGCCAAATACGACCTCAACCTTGCCGGTATATAACTTTCTCTATTTATCTGAATCAGTAACTTTTCATGCTCAAGGAATTCTTTTCTGCCGCAATGGAATATCATTATGTGAATTTGTGTTGTGATCGGATCGGATATACGGTAGTCTATTGGAGATTAGTTTGATTGGTCCTGTGATAAGCTTGTGAGTATACAAGACTCTTTCATTTGCGTGGTCCGAAAAAGAGATCAGAGTTTTTCTTGTCAGTTCAATGGTACCTCAACTTCGGTCTTATTGTGAGACTCAGATTATGGGAGCATGTTATTGCCTCTCAAGTCTTGAAGAATAACAATCTACCTCTCTAATGACACTCTAATTGCTCCTTTCCTGTATATTCTGAGTATCTGTCATTTTGTGCAGACATCTGATTGGACAACTTCGTTTACCAAGTTGTGAACGCGTGTGGATTGCAAATCCTCTCTAAATGCACTGTTATATGGCATTTTCAGTAGAGGGTGAAATGAATTGACTGAAATTGCTCTTCCTGTCAGTCTCGTCAGGAGCTATATGAAAGCAATTTATTGAGTAGGAACTAACGATGCGGCTCATCGGCTCATGCAGGTGGTACAAATGGTCCAATACAAGCGTTGCAGAGTGCGGCATACCCACCCTATATGAGTAATCAGTATTGTGTGCTAAACACGCTTGCTGACAGGACGAATCTCACTCAGAACGTGGCATTCGCCTGTTCCCGAGCTGATTGTACTCCCTTGTTTCCTGGCTCGTCGTGCGCGGGCTTATCCCCTGAGCAGAATGCCTCCTACTCTTTCAACATATACTTCCAATTTCAAAACCAAGACCCAAACGCTTGTAATTTTCAAGGTCTGGCGTCGATCACCACTGAGAATCCTTCTGTGGGAAACTGCCGTTTTCCCATTGGTCTCACGAAGTATACACCATCTAAGAAGGATAGTACCTCTGGAAGTACACCGGGGGTAAGGAATTATAGTCTCGCTGTAGTTGTCACTATTTGTGCACTATTGTTAAACAGTCTTCTGTTTTAGTTAGCTTGTCTCTACAGTGTAATATTGCTCGTCTCTGTATATTCGTAGGCATAGAGCTGAATTCCATTTTGTTCTTCGCCATTTCTCACTGCGAGAAGTGCACGGGTGTTTCAATGGTAGAGGGGAGGGAAGAACATGCTCATTTTCCCTAGTCGTAATTGTTGCTTCATGTCCGACCAGTAATACACAAGTAGATTTAGAAACATAGGGTTAGAGAAGGATCAGTCGACACTATGCAGGTATTTTTTTGTGTGAGGCACAACGCGATGTTGAATCTCCCAAGCATTCAAATAGGCAGGGAGACGGGTCCTGGCAATTATGCACTACTGCTCGTACATTTCCCGATGGGAATTTTTCAGAATGCATGACCAAAACCATCACCCGTAAAATGGAGCCGGTTTGTCAAATTGTTTAAATGAGAATGGAAATCTGAAAGCGATTCTGAAAATTTGCTTGTGAGTTTTGCCCCCAGTGGTTGTGATTAATAAGAGAAATCGAGCCCGCCAATTCCTGATCCAGTTGAAGAAACAGATTTAAGCTTCTCAGAAAAAGTCGAGGTCGATAGACACCTCACTTCGCTTCAGTTATCTCCATTTAGGCTTATTAAAAGTGCAAAATCTCCTCGTAAATTTCGATAGAACCGAGTCGTGGAATAGTCGAAGAGAAGACCTGAACAGTGAGCTTCAAAGCTGCCGAACGAGCACAGAAATTTGTGTATTTATGGTGAATAATTAACTCTTTAGTGCGTGCATGTGTAAAATATTGGATCGGTTGTTTTCTAGTTGACAGTTTTGTAAGAGATTGGAAGTGTTGATGGTTGCATGTTTCCAAAATATACAATAAATTAAAAAAAGAGAGATTGTAAGTGGTGTGTTGGATAGCGGTAAAGTATTGTGTGAACTTTTTGATCTAGTAGTTTTCTTCGAATATGCATGTATTCATTAACCCCTAAAGTTCCTTGACTCATGTTATCACAAAGAGCGCTCCAAAACTGCAATTCTAGTACAAGTACCAAATTTCCAGTAAATCAACATTTCGGACACATGTATTTGTAGGAGCTTGTAGTATGCTGATTTGAGAAGATGAGGAAAAATTTTAAGAAATTTCAATTGTATGAATTGCAAGATATTAGTGTTTGAATTGACAAACTTTTTTTTTTTTTTTTTGAAACAAATGGGGAATCCATTGTATTAAACGAACCAAATGAGACAACCAAGCAAGAAGGTTGGACATAAAGAGGTAAGAGCACACTAAGAAATTGAAAAGATTAAGTAAAACCACAGATGGATGGTCCTTGCTTTTGCCATATAATCTTTGAATCTACTCTATACACCAAAATAGGCAAGTGGAGTCAAATGCTATCACATTTAGCCCAAACGTAGGTTGCATGCTCAAGTTTACGGGAAGCATTAAGGTTAGCTTTCAATTGAGCTGTCTGACCTGAGTCAAGAAGTAAACTTCAAAGGGAGCTTTGGATAAATTGCAAGGGTCAACTGCTATGTGAAAACACCTTGTTGTTCCTAGAGGTCCAGATCAACCAGAGAGATGAGCCATGAAGCAAGGTCCAAAAAGTTTGGACATTGTGAAATCTTCTAGGTATGACTGTGCTAAAGATGCATTGAATAAAGTCAAAATGGGAAAAGGAAGTAGCCATGGGTGACTCATCTAGGAGGTGGCTTAGAGTTGATTGAGCGTAGTCCCAAATTTCCTAGGCTCGAGGATAGAAAAAGAATCTATGGGTTGGAGTTTCTTCACATCCTAAGGAGTAGTAGTTATAGTTGGTGTCAGTATCTGAAGTAATCCGTGCTCTCCAAGAATGAACTGTGACTACATTGTGCCAAACCGACCACATGAAAGTTGCATCTTTTGGGGAACGTTGTTTATGCCAAATATCATACCAATTGGGGAAAAAGTTATCATAGAGTTGGTCTGGCCACTTCGCTTAGATAGGTTGTTTGAGTTTTCGATGTTTGGTAAGCAAATTCCGCCCAATAGTTGAAGTATGGCCACACAATTGATTGCTATCATTTCAACACCATTGAGCTAAATCAAGGTCCAAATTGCAAACTATGCTTGAATAGCTTAAGGTTGAGGAGAGACTATGATCTTTTTTAACATTGAGAATTCTAATCCTTTGTACAAATCTAGTAAGTCTATCAACCTTGGAGGATTGAGGAAGAATGATCAAGTGATGAGATGACTAACCAATTGTTGCACGGGTGAGAGAACCTAGTAGAGCCAAATTTTGAGGGTGTGGAGCTAAGAGGCTGGGATCATTGACCGGATTGACCCATGAAATTTATGGGATTGGGTCTTCAAGCCCTAAAAAAGGCCCATCCATTCACCAACAAGAGCCAAATCAGCGTGGTTAACGAGCATGTGCATCCATTCTGGAGGAATCTTAGAGATGAGATTAAGAATGTTGGCACAGTCTAACTCCATCAAAGAAAATTGGGAGGAGATATCATGCCAAGGTTTAAATGTTTTGGTAAGAGGGTTCCATAAATCTCCAATGGTGTGTAAGCCATGTTGAGCCAAATCCCTCACTCTATCCACTAGAAAATTAAAGTTAGCACCTATAAAGTCTAAGGTCCACCATAAGCTTGTAGAAAGGACTTCATTTGAGTTTTTTGGAGAGATGGGCTCAATATGTCGAACTATTTGCCTCTAGGTGCTAGTAATTCTATTCTAAATGCGAGAACCTCATGTAATAGATGGGTTATGTACCATAAGCTAGGCTTGAGAGGGAAACCAAAATTTTTGTTTCACATGAAGTTTCATCCTAAGGATTCTATAGCGGAGCAAAATTTTGAGATTAGAGATCCCAGGTTCTATAGCAAAGAGAATCCACTTGGCCAAAAGAGTCGTCAATGATACCTTAGGCTCAAGTAGTTTAAAACCACTAGCTTCTTTGGGTAGGCAACAATTATCCCATGCCACCCTAGCCCGAGTCAAATGTGCCGTACTACTCCAAAGGAAATTCCTAAGAAAACTCCTAATATCTCTAATAGCTTGTAGGGAGCTGTTCTAGATAGCAATAAAATAGTAGAGGGTCGATAGAAGGACTGCATTGACCATCGTGGCACGGCCTACTAGTGAGAGACATTGGAAAGACCAATAGGACAACTTTTTGGTGATTTTTCCCTTCAAGAAACCATCAACATCAGCGGTGTCTACCGTGATGCCAAACGGTGCCTCCAATAACTTAGAGAGTCGGGGGGGCCATGTGAGGCCAAATGCATCTATCCAAGTAGGTATAGGATTCTTGGAGAACCAATAGGCAATACTCAATTAATGATTAGTCCTGTGCCTGAGCCAAATTGGTTGAGAAGGCTTATAGTATTGGGTAAATCTACCTCTTGTCCTCTAATAGATAAACTAGTGTCATTGGCATATTGGGACACGAATTGTTGGGCATTACTCTTCAGGAGTTGAATGCCATGAATAAGCTTTGCCTCTTGAGCTGAAGAAACAACCATGTTGAGGGCTCCTCCTATAAGGAGAAAAAGGTAAGGGGCTAGTGGGCAACTTTGTCTAACTCCTTTTTGGATAGAAGAGGAGGAGGTTGTTTTACCATTGAAAAGAACTGAGGCGGTTGCATCTTATAACAATTACTTAACCATGTATACAAAGGAGTCTGGGATGCCCAGTTTGCACATCACTTGGTAAAGAAAATCCAAAGATACCACGTCATATGCTTTAATGAAGTCTAGTTTTAAGAAAATGAGATTTTGACTGGAATCTTTAGCCCATTGAATAGTTTCGTACTGTAACAATATATGCCCTAAAATATGTCTAGAAGGGAGGAAAGCTGACTGCTTAGGGCTAATAATCTTTGAAAGAAAATGTTGCAACTGGATCTAAAGGGCTTTGGCAACAATCTTGTATGAGACGTTTAATAGAGTAATAGGTCGCCAGTTGGAGAGATTGCCCCTATCACCAACTTTAAAGAGAAGTGCTATAATCCCAGAAGTTACACTTGCTGGAAAATTGCCATGGGATTCAAATTGTTGCACTATTTTCGTAAAATTGCCTTCAATTAGGTCCTAGAAACAACAATAAAATTCCATTGTAATGCCATCAGGGCCCAGGCTTCGGCCTTTTGCCATTTGAAGTAACACCTAATATAATTCGTCCTGTGACAAAGATCTCTCAAGGTCCTGGGCCATGAGATGCATGAATTTGTGATATACAAACGAAAGGATGAATTCTCTATTTGAGAGTATAGTCTGAGTTAGAGTTTCTTTAGCATAGAGGTGAGAGTAGAATGTGGTACATATAGATTCAAGATCAATGTTGTCATGGCAAAGGGTACTTTGGTTGTTTCTAAGTTCTGTAATAGACGACGTATTGGATTGTTCACGAACTACATTAAAAAATTCCAACAAGATGCAATCACCAAATAACTTCTATCGAGTCCTTGACTTGATTTTTTGACCTTCCATTTTTCTTGACTCAAAATTTGCTAGTGAGGAGTGTAAAGTGTTTACCTCACTTTGAAGTTTTGCCAAAGTTGGGTTGATCTGCAGTAAAGTGGTATTAGTCTCCAGTGTAGAGCATATCGCTACTTCAACTTCCTAATATTGCTTAGCCCGTTCAATGCAAAAATGTCAATAAAACCGAGTAACACGTCTCAATTTTGAGAAGAAAGAAGCTTGCGGTGGAGATGAAGACCATATGGCTCGAATGTTTGAGTCAACAATGTCATGATGTTGTGAAGTGTGAAGTCATAATCCAATGACTAGGTCGAGAAGGGGGGGTTTGGCCAACTCAAGCTTCAGCAATATTTGGCTATGGTCAGACCGTGAGTGATTGCCCCAAATGCAATACTCAAAGATTTGTCGATTGGAAGGAATAGAATCGGATAAGATATAACAGCGATATAAGCGAGCCATAATTCGGTCATCAACACTTCGGTCATTATTCCAAGAGTATGCTAGACTAGGTGTTGTGAGAGGATATTCTTCAACTTGGAGGATATCTTTCAATCCATTAAATAGGAGTCTCTCATCGGCCAATAAGAAACTCCCATTAGTATTCATTTTATCCCTATGACATTCTACTATATTGAAGTTCCCAAGCAAAATCCATTGACAAGTAGATGGAAATTCTCTAGTCATGGTTTCCCAGAGAATTTTCCTTGGCTGAGGGACATGAGAGGCATATATATTAACAAACCTTAAGTCGCCACTAGGAATCCTAGGTAGAATGAACCAATGTATGTGACCACCAAAAAGTGAACTTGAAGAGGAAATAAGTTTAGCCCACCTTAGAGAAATAAAAGATGCCACTCCTCCCTTGCCAGCTTGATTACCATCGAGGGTGTAGCTTGGAATAGCTTTAGTAATAAATGAAGTGGCATATCTCCATAACTGTTTACTTAAAGTATTTGCACCAACACTTTTCAGCTTGTGTTCTTATAAGAACAACATGTCAACAAGGTTACACTGTAGATACTGTTGCAAGTTTTCCACTACAGAGGGGTCATTGAGCCCTTGAACATTTTGGGAGATAATTTTAATAATCATAAATGATATGGGTCGAGGGTATACCAAGCACCCTCTATGCGATCTTGATTTGGAAGTGAGCTATATTCCCATGAAATCTCGATTGGGCTCATTAGCTACGTTAGGGGTGGATGCCAAATGGAGACGGGGTCACCATTTCTTGACCTGGTGGAAGCTTGGATGTCTCGAATTGATCTTTTGGCATGGGCATTCTATTCGGGAGATGAGTCACTTGATCTCCATTGTAGGAGTAAGCTGGATATTTACTGAAATACGCGTAATGTAAAAGAGGTGCCTAAATCGGGAGGTAGAGATGACGGTTGGGATGCTTCCCTAGCTAGTGGAAGGCTTAACGGGGCATCGATGAACTCATCCCGATCGAGTTGGGATTCATGTAGATTAGGGAATTCAGTGGGATGAGACGATATTGCATGACTATCGAGGTTAGTATGGGTAAGATATGAGGAGGGTTAGATTGAATTTGACTAGATGATATAAGGGTTGCAGGGCTAGGATTCTTTCTACTAGTTTCCAAAACTAGATAGTTGGGTTATTCAAAACAAGGGATGTATTGTATCTAGATGGAGAGAAGGTAGATTGTAGATCAGTGACATGATCGGGATTAGATAGAGGAAGAGAGTTGACATTGATTTTAGGATCAATTAGAAGCACGGTATGAGAGGAATGGGGAGTGGTGTTGGTAGGTGGGTTATCTAAGTTGGTAGGTTGATGGACCTATGATGGTGCATCAAGGACGAGGGCACTACTAAGAATGATTTCGGAGAGGTAGCTAGATAGGTTTGTGATGACTCAAGAGGGGAGGAGGGGGAAGGAGATGTGTAACTGAATCGCTAGTATTAGGAAGGTTGAGTTGGGGAAAGTTTAACTTGAGATGGAGGTGCAGAAGAAGGATAGAACTGAACTATTGGGCATGGAAGAGAGAGAACGGGGAGGTTGAGGGGAGCTTTAGTGGAGATTGGGAGATGATTAGATGGGGTCTCCAAATCAGAAGGGGCCTACAAATCTTTGCGACATTCAAATGAAACACGCCACGCCCAGTAATGGCTTGAACTTGTAGATGGTGCATTGCTTTTCGATATGAGTCCATGTTGTCAATGGTAGATTGGGATAAATCCTTCAGCATTTGAGATTGGAGAAGGGGCTGAGACTAAGGCTGTTGATTAGAACTATGCCTATTATAACTAGGGTTGCGGGACTTTGTCTCTTGAGCTCAGGATTGTTGTCTGTTTCTAGGGTGTTGTGGAATCGAGCTTGTAGATGAGTATATTATTAGATGGGTATGGTTGTAAATACCATGATGAGAACCAGATCTACATGTTGAGTCGATATGGGTGCACTTCGAGGAAGGGTGGCATGGGGTACGGCAAGAACTGTAATTTAGATGAGGGTCTTCAAATACAATTTGAATCTTGGCCAGTCCTCCGTGGCCATTGTCGATATGGATTTTGTTCATCCATCTAGATGATATGTCGAGTGCAACATAATAATGATGATGATCCATTGTCGGGTTCAAGATATCCGTTACAAGTATGTGGCCAAGAGACATTGCAATAGTTGTAGAGAACGGAATGTTTTCTAAAGGGAGGTTTTCTAAAGACAACCAAAACGGTTGACCAAGCCCGATGGGATGTTTAGGTTTGAAGGTTAGAAACCAATTTTGATAGGTGGCTTCACTGCCCAAAAACTTGTATAGCTTCAAATTGATTGTTTTGTTGACTGCCTCGGGGCTATCCACCTTGACAAATCAAATACCTTTCCCTGTGAGCTTATGGATAATGACATGATGTGGAGAGAGTAAACTCTCTAGGTCTCTTAGCCATAGATGGGAGCTAGTAGGGTCAAGGTATCCGCCCTTGAAGCTTGCAATCAAGATATGTTGATGCAAATATTTAACTTCTTATTGTAAAGGAGAGGGATCTATGGCAGAGTGAAAAAGTACCTTATGGTCACAAATAAGGAAGCTTGACTAGTTCTGCATGAAGCTTGCGGGAAGAACTTCATCGATGCTGGCAGAGAATGGGTTGAGACGTTGAGCAATAGTAGGTAGCGAGATTCCATCTCCGTTCGGGTTTTGCCTTCTTGTACCTTCCATATTCCGCTCGGAGGAGGGTAGATCTGGACACAGTCACATTAGATCCCGCTTAGAGGAGAGTAGATTTGGGCCCTACTACATCAAATCTAGAGATCTGAATTTGTAATCACTAGGATACGAGGTGCGGACTTGATGTGGTGGTTGGGGACATCAACTACCTCCCGAATGCGCAGGTACGGAGCTGTTCAAGTGACCAAGAAGACCCTATTGGAACCTGTCGTGCTGATGATGCATTTCCAAGAATTGGTCACCTGAGTAGCTTCCACTGTTGCGAACTGCATCTCTATACGACCCCATCTTAGGGTTACACTTAAACAAGGATAAACTAGATTAGCGAGACAAAAAGCAAAACAGGGTTTGAGAACGAGATTAATAGCGATATTGGAAAGATTGAGTGGCCAATCTCGAATCTAGAACCACCAACTGCACGCCTAGGGTGTGTACAATCTAACTCAGTAAGCAACTCATACTTGGAGACATTGATGTTCTTGCTTCAGAAAAAGATTTGCGCGTTGCGACTACAAGGCCAAGTGCGCGATCCGCATTGTATCTCCAAACACCATGAATTCCACACTTTTCATTCCCAAACTCTTTTGGCCTTGCAAAAAAATGGGCAATTGCACTTCACGTGGTCACATTTGTATGAAAAAATGTCTACGTTGTTGGTGCATCTTTGGATTCATTCTTTAACGCAAGTTGGCTATATGGTTGAAAATTTTTAGATTATTTGGAATTTGGAATTGTACAACATATTGGAAAAAAAATGGTAAATAAAAAGAAGTACAAAATGATTCAGTATACTAAATAGTTAAGAATTTAGTTATGGAATTAAAAAATGCCAATTCCAATATTCATAATGTTGTAATAAAAAATTTACATCCTCTAATTTTTTTTTTTCTAAAAAATTTAAAAATTGAGTTCAAGAAGAACTGTAAAGTTTATTTTAGCGTAGAAAATCTATAATTGCTTGCAAACTAAAATTCCTCATAATTTTCATCTCATTAATCAAAATGAAATGATTTGAAGCTTTCTACATATATATAAATCCAAGAAACCAATTTCAAGTTGTTGTTTTTTATGAAAAAAGTGATTTTTTCTTAGTTGCTTAGACAGCTCGATTTTGCAAAAAACCTACAAATTATACAAATAATAACTTTTAAACTATGTAGTGAAAAGTTATAAAAATTGTTGAGCCTTAAAGCTACTCTTTTGGCACATGTTTTGTGAAAATTGCAAAGAAAAAAAAATTTCATTCTTAGTTGTCCAAAATAACTATGTTGCCAAAAAAACATAGTTTGGTCCTTTAGGAATTAAGATATAGCAACATATATTTGTAATAGGAATAATATTAGTACCTCTTGAATGGTTTTGTAATATCTATTTTTATATAGAGCTTTTAAGTGCGGTTTAGTACACCAAAGTAGAATATGCATCTACATGTCTAGTTGATTTAACCCCTAAATGCCCAAATTGTGTTTTTTGGCAACATAGCGATTTTAGGTAGTTCACTACAAATGGAATTTTTATTTTATTTTGCCAAAATTTTCACACAACATGTGCTCAAAGAATAGCTTTAAGTTTCACCCATCTTCATAAATTTTAACTACATGGTTAAAAAGTTATTGCATAATATGTGATTTTCATTGTATGTTGGATAGCTAGGTAGCTCAAAAACCTTTTTTTCAAATCACTTTTAAAAAAGATAAATTTAAATGATTTTTTTGATTTAAATATATGTGTAAAGCTTTGAATCATTCCATTTTGATTAATGAGATGAAAGTTACAAGGAATTTTAGTTTGTAGATAAGTAGTTATGGTTTTCAAAGACTCTATACCTACTTGCAAACTAAAACTCCTCATAACTTTTATCTCATAAATCAAAATGGAATGATTCAAAGCTTTCCATATATACATAAATCTAATGAATCAATTTCAATGTGTTTTTTTTTTTATTAAAAAGTGATTTGAAAAAAAGGTTTTTGGGCTACCCAGTTGCTTGGAAGGCAATTAAAATCACATATCATGCAATAACTTTATAACCGTGTAGTCAAACGTTATGAAAATTGTTGGGCCTTAAAGCTACTCCTCAAGCACATGTTGAGTAAATTTTTGGAAAAATAAAATAAAAATTCCATTTGTTGTGAGTTGTTCAAAATTGTTGTGTTGCCAACAAAATGCAATTTTGATATGTAGGGGTTAAGTTATATCATTTTAAGGTCTTGGCATTAACACAATTTTAGAATATATTGTTGCTATTTTAGGTGAAAATGATTACCTTTATGGATTTGGAAGGACCAATAGCACTAACGAGCTTTCAAAATTATCACTTCAAATATTCACAACTATTTCATACTTTGGCAAAAAAATAATCAAGTTTCATTTCCTATTACATAAATTTGTTTTGTACAATATTTCTCCACATGAGATTTTTTTTTTTTTGATTCTACACTATGATAAACTCTTCAATCATTGTTTAGTCATGCCAAGAGGTTCATCCCCCATAGACCCCAATTTCATGATTTTAAAACGGCCATTCTATTGATCATTTGTAAGAGATGTAATTCAAAGAGGTTATACATCGCCAGGATCAAGAGAGAACATTACTTTGTGTTGATTCAAAAATACATAAAACTGAACAGGAAATTCCCATTTGAGTCACTCAAAATGCAAGTAAAAAGCTTGAGGTTCACTAATTTTTAACCCATTGGTCCTTCACGGTTTCAGCTCAATAATCCACAAACTTCAAAGCCTTTACTAAGACAGATTTACACAGATTGAATACATTGTGTTCAACAGGATGCTGAACATCAAGGATTGAAGGGCCTTGCTGTTCCAGGCCTTCGGAATACATCAGTCTAAATCATACAGTTTACAGTTTACAAGAAGCTGCTATCCACAAAATCCACACGAGCTGTGTGGATTAATCTCCAAAACTACCTCATAAGAAATATGTTATGAAAGCGGCATTCTGAAGAACACGAGCTGTGTTCTTTTCAACCTCATGTTACGAAAGCGGCATTCTCTAGGACACGAGCTGTGTTCTTTGCAACCCCATGTTACGAAAGCGGCATTCTCTAGAACACGAGCTGTGTTCTTTGCAACCCCATGTTATGAAAGCGGCATTCTCTAGAACACGAGCTGTGTTCTTTGCAACCCCATGGTACGAAAGCGGCATTCTCTAGAACACGAGCTGTGTTCTTTGCAACCCCATATTATGAAAGCGGCATATTCTCTAGAACACGAGCTGTGTTCTGTTCAAACTTGGTGTTGCTCTCCACGAGAAGCGAAGTACTCCATTGCCATGACCTTCAGACGGGGTCCTAGATTCTCACTCAGCTTAATGAAAACGAAGAAGAGCGTTCTGTAAATGGCGATCATCGCGATGATAATACCCAAATCTCCCCACTTGGATCTATTGTTTGTGATCCCGTAGATCTGCTCCAGCACATATCTCCCAGCCAGGTCTTCACCAATTGGTTTGCCGTCCACTCCTAGGAAATTCTGAAACGTCAGACCGGGAAAGTCGTTCTTGAACAGCCCCTACGATTACACAAACATTCATGCACAAGAGTTAGTGTCTCCAATTCTCCTTGAAATCCGTGGATGTTCACGGTTACATACAAGGTCATGTATAACTCCAATGCTTGTATTCAAACCCGTAAACGCTACCTATGATCTATCGCACCGAATTCGCTAAGAAGTGCACGGTAAGCGCAAATTCTTATCAAGCAGTCCTAGCACAAAAATGATCATCAAAGATACTGGGAAAAGAATGGGACAGCCATCTACCCCCTGTAGCTTTGATCACCATGTTAGAAGCACAATGGATATATTATTGAAGGTTGCTTGTGTGGAATCTGGTAATAAGGCAGAAAACAGTTGTGCACTATTAGAGAATCTGGTGCCTCATGTTGACTCACCTGAATGGCGTAAGTGTGAAAAGCAATGTATGATACTGGGTACCGCCACACGGGGTTGGGCAAATCCTTGGTCAATCGAAAGTAACCCGACAACAGCATGTAAATTGCCTGCTCACAACGCATACAATATAATATACTTAAAAGAATGCCATCAATGGAGGAGCTCACCTTCAAGACCTCCAACAAGGATGATTCGAATTGGATATTTTGACCCAGGGGTAGCAACTATGATAGATAGGACCCTCTATCTAGTTCCACATTGATAATAAACAATGTAGAATAATCTCTACCAATGAATTCGAAATCTACAATAAACATTATTCATGAGAAACACAAGATTACAGTTAAGCGATATTAAAAAAGAATCTCCGTTCCAGTTGCATTTTTCACAATATGATCAATCAATCAGACATTATAAAATCGTGAGTCCTTCATAGTTCACGAGATTCCCAAACCCGAAACTGGTCAATGCAAGAATATGAATTTATACTTTCAACAGCAAATCCTAAACCCTAAACCCTAAAACCCCTTTTCTAGGGCAGGTGTGCTCCGAACGAACCTGGATTCCAGCCCCGATGACAATCCCTGCCAAGAAGTTGCGTCCCACCACACTGGACACTGCCATCATGAGGCTCTCTACGCACGTCAAGGCCGCGAAGAGCATGAGGATGAAGTAGGCGTAGTGGCCAAAGCCAGGATGCAGCCACGCCAAGAAGTACACCAGCGTCCCGGATGACAACGCGATCAGGAACAGAAACGGAAGAGAAGCTAAGGTGTTGCCCACCACAAAAGCCGCCACGCCGTAGTGCCCACTGAGACGCTCATGGTAAAAAACTCGCATGTCTTCCACGAACGAGGGGAACCCGCCGATCGCCATGAAGGTCAAGAACGCGGCAACGAAGAACATCACTCCTGCTCGTGCCTGCAAAGTCCAGTCGGAACATGCATGTGTGTAAGCAACTCGGCACTTTCCTTGCCGAAATGAATTTACATAGAATTTGACGTTTTCACGTCACAGCAAATACAAATGCCACCCAGAATTTGTTTCTCTCAACAAGATTATATACTTGTGCTTCTACTTCATGATGTTGGCACCAATGATGAGGCCTCGTGGTACTCTTTCTTTGAATAAAGAATCTCCTTCCATAACAAAATGAAATATAGTAGTGCTGAATTCCATTTTGTCTCTTGGTTCTGACGTTGATCTTCTAGTTACTATTCATAATTTGAAAGCTTAACTATGACCCTGGTTGCTACCAAGGATGCGCGTCCACCTAGGGATTGGTTCATGGGGTCCTTCACAGGTCTTTAAGCAAAGATTGAGGCTCCAAACATCCTAGAGGAGCATGTTCATCTCGAGGGAGGAAATGAACTACGAATATAATGTAATGTAAGTACCATGTTAGAAGCACAACGGATGTAGTATTAGAGGTTTGGGATGAGAAAATAAACCAGAAATAAGTGCATAGCTTTGAGCACTATTAACAAATTAGAGCTGAAACATTACAAGTAGTTGAGTGCTCACCAAGATGGAGTTGTACCGGAGACCAACGCGCCAGAAGATGGTCCCCAGACAAATGCCCACCATGACATACATGGCCACACGAAGCCAGTAGTAGCCCGGATCTCGAGTCATGTTCACAAAGGAGCGCCGTGTGAGCGTCACGCATTGCCGGACAAAACTGGCACGGCCCTTGCTTCCTCCAGCTTGTTCCCCTCTGCCACTCTGCAACACCATGCATTGATTTCAACACATGGAAGTTCTCATTGGAAATCTTTCATGAAATCACCAGCCGCAAGCGTAAAATGCGTAGAATACACTTTTGAAGGTAGTCTGATACTGATAGCGAGCTTGAAGATGGAAATCAGACTTACAGTGTTTGATATGATTTGAGAGATCTTAGCTCGCGCTCCTGAGGCATACTCACTCTGTTGATAATCAGCTGAAAGCGTTTTCACCACTTCCTCTGTGTTCTTCCTTGTTTTCAGAAGCAATGGGTCTGCTGACGCTTCCATGTCCTAATCATGGTAACAACAACAGAAGATTCCATTTGGTCAAATAAAAAGAAAGTAACTGTAGGGTTATCCTGTACGTAACGCTATGTTGCCTACTGTTTGTCAACACATTGAACGCAAGCTATCAATGGAATGGAAGTAAAATATGCTGATTTAGATACCATGGAAGTGATGATACATCGTACGTCAAATTTGGCGATTTAAAAAAAAAATTGTGTTTAAATATGTTCCATCACTCTGGTTTGCTAAAAGCACATCATGCGAACACATTTAGGGATGCTAATTCATTACAACAGAAAAGGACATTTGTTCACTTACATCATCAACCTCGAGTTCTTTGAGGGTGGACTTCACTGTGTCAAAATCGGCATTGATGATTTGCAAGTAATGATCGGATGGATTCCCCATCGGCGGGCACGGGTAGTTTGCTGCTGCAAAGAACTAATTCACCCCAAGAACTACTGTCAGTATGCGTGGTTGCAAACACATAGCACATTAAAACTAGAAACACATTCGCAGAGCGCATGAATCGTAGTGATCAACTAGAAATAACTAAGTGGGCAAATGCAAACCCTGAAAACATGGAGTAAGACTCAAAACAATCACTGGAGAAGACTAGAGAATGCTCAGCTCCCGAGTATTATCAAACATAATGCCAAGGCGTTCGATTAATCCAGGTCTGTATTTTTTCGGTTGATCTGAGGAGAAGGATCATCATGGGTTGTAATCCTCTTCTGACTAGCTAATGAGGAAGTGACACGGCTGCCTTGAACATTGGACTTAGTATTATGATCATCACACAACTATTATGTTCAGTGGACGGTGTCACGAGTTCATTCATGTGAATGGTCACGAATCCATCGTCCCACATTTTCATCCAAAATTTGGAAGCACTCTTGAGTTTAAAATCCAGTTCTAGCAAACTACGAAAAATAGTATGTTCTTTATGCAAGCAAGGAAGGGGGTGTAGTTGCAAATGCTGCAACAGTTGAACTACGACTGTAGTGTATGCTGATTTACACAGGCTTGAAAAGTATATATTTGATGGCGCCTCTGAGCATTATTTGCTGACCTGGGAGGCACTCGCAGTGTCGCCGAAGTAAACGGTTTGCCCTTTGGAGAGGAGAGTGAGGGAGTCGAAGAGCGCAAATACTTCACTGCTGGGCTGGTGGATGGACGAGATCACGGTCCGCCCGTCCTTGGCTAAATTCTTCAATGTGCGCACCACAAAGTAAGCAGCAGCACTGCCCCGCCCATCGAAAAGGGATCACAAAAAGTTTCCAAAAGGATATTAATTATCACATAAAACTATCAAATCACGTTAATAATCAAGTAATCAAGTCTGACTGCATGCTCAGAGATGTCACTTTCTGATCACCATGTAGGAGAGGGTCATAATGTTATAATCTGGTTACTTGTTGTGGATCCTCTGATAGACCAAAAAATGAGGTATCAACCATTTATGTCTAATAACCATAGACTGGGGGGATAAGTCCAATAACGAGCTCCAGCTCCTAGACCTTCCGCGAGTTATCTAGTCCATAAATTTCCACATCTATGAGTGCAGAATGATAACACTAGACGACTGGACCAGCGGTAAGAAATGGAAAAACTGCAAGGTGAGAGCTCTCCTTACCTGTCAAGGCCACTGGTGGGTTCATCCAAGAAGAGCAAGCGAGGGCGAGTGAGAATCTGCAATGCAATGCTGAGGCGACGCTTCTCGCCCCCACTCAGACCACGCACAAAGAAGTTCCCTACGTAGGTGTGCTGGCAACCAGACAACCCCATTTCCAAGATTATGCGGTCCACAATGGCCTTCTTCTCCGCCTTGCTCACCTTGTTTGGAAATCGCAAGTTGGCCGAATACATGACGCTCTCACGCACCGTCAGAGTGCCTATCAACACATCCTCTTGGGTTACATATGCCTGCCACGCCAGGGAAGCTCACAATATCAGTGCTCCTTCCAGCCTCTTGGCAGTTATCATTTCAAATGAAACTTCAGATGCGTTTCACATGGAGTTTTACTGCCGAGTGAAGGACAGAGAGGATCAGATGGACCATTATATCTACTTAGCAGTTTGAGTATGTCATAAGGAGACTTTCTTTTGCTTCAGAATTGTTTTAGTTCTAGTTTTTCGAACCAACGTATGCAGCGTTCTTTTACTGATTCTCGGTGATTGAAAAAACCCTGGTGCCATCTGAATTTTCTTATTTTTACCATACGATCAATGAAATTGGACATTTTAAAACCCTGAATGCTTGGGGTTTTTAAGGGTTATTAGACTAGGCGAGCTTACCGCAGCGCCATAGGAGAGAGTGGACTTCTTCTCTCCATTGAGCATTATGTCACCGGTGAGCTCTGTATTGGGAGCCAGTCGTCCTGCAGCATGAGCAAACGGATTGCATACTGAGAGCAGGAATGGAGACCATTCAAAATGACACCGCACTTACTCTAAATAGAAACCGACAGTTGGTTAGTTTGAATCACTACAAACATATGCATTGTAAATTATCACTTGCCTGCTAAAGTATCAAGCAATGTCGACTTGCCCGACCCGCTGGGTCCCATAATGGCCATAATGGACCCCGGCTCCGCATATCCTGCACACACAGACACCCAACAGTTGGATCTCAACTCTTGTTCCAAATCTAATTACGTTTACATTATCCCTTCACTACCACTCTGAACGATCCAACAGCAATATTTTCTCTGTGACTTGCAGACCACACTCAAAATGACATCAACCCTACTTGAAAACCATCTCGGACTGAGTGAAATGTTTGACCTCGAAAGTTGGTTAGTTTGAATCACTACAAAACGTATTTTCTGATGTTGGTTTGTGCAACAGTGGATTGTTGCTAGTGACTAACAGTTGAACATTAGAAGCGCACTAACAAATACAAATTTTAAGAGATTGAATGACCAATCTTATTCTAAGATGCGTGAAATTACGTCAAAGTAGAATTCCAAGCCAAGCAGGGGTTTTATGACGTGACTTACCGGTGGCGCCGACGAGAATGGAGCGAGCTGGTTTGCCTCCTTTCGCTCGGACATGGACGCACAGATCGGTCCACACAATGTAAGCTCGGCCGCTGTCATCGCTTGCTGCCATTGTGTGTTCACCGGCAGCATCTACTTCCACAACTGGCTCAAAATCCTCTACCAAATCATGCTCCCAAGCTTGCCAACTTCGAACGTGATTTCGACCACTGGAACCAAGCACCAGTCGTATGAAATGGTTTCAACGAGGTTTGACAACACGGTTTTCTACTTGTCAAACCTTGTAGAAAAAGGCTTCGAGTGTCTGCTTCGTGGGGCTAAAGGGTCCCTTCTGGTGACGCTGGCGTTACGTCACTTCTGGAATAGAAATGTAACAGAATACTTCTTCAAAGTGTCACATTTGGGGGATTTCAATTATTAAGCTTAACTAAATGAGCGTCACTGACTGTTTGGGTGCTTCTGTCCCTCCAATTCGTGGGTTTCTGCAATTCGTCAGCTGGTCACGTCATTGCAGTGACATACAATGCAATTATACAGAGGCCTGGATTTCAAGTATGGTTTTGAAATCTAGAGAAGCCCAAGAATTTGACAAATAGCGGGGGACTGTAGGACAACGGCATTGAATGCAAAGGGAGTAGCAAACTTGAAGGCATCATTATCGTTTGTACGGCATGGTAGGCTCACGGAGGCAGGCGGATGCGTAGTGTGAGGCCAGAATGTAAGTTACTGTACTCCGGAGGTGATTCTTAGATTCTTACGGACATTAACAATTGAAGGATTGAACCTCTGAACCTGTTGACAAATTTCAAACACTTTCATTGGTGGTCGAACCCCTTTTGGAACTTCCTAATATGAGGATAGGATTTGGTATTCAAGAACGTGAGAAAAAAAGAGGTGTAGGTGGACTTTGTTGGTATGTAAGAGGAAAAAGAGATTCCCATGTATTCACTGATAAAGTAAACTAGCCTATGATAAGCAAATGGCCCTCTATAAATATTTAAGAAATGATTCATTATACTTGCATTAACCCATGATAGATTGTTTTCAATAAATGAGATTTGATCTACATTAGATCGAATTAGTGGCCATGATCAGTGACTTAACCCTTTAAGCCCTAAAGATGCTTTTTTGATGATGAAGTTTTTTTTCTTGGAACAAATGGAAGAACCATTGCATTTAAAAAAAAAAAAAAAAAAAAGGCCAAGCTTGAACATAGTATTTTGAGGCAACTCTCTACAAACAATATTTTTATTTTTATTTCTTGAAATTTTCACACATGTGCTTGAAGAGTAGTTTTAAGATACAATAATTTTCATAAATTTTGACTACATGGTTCAAAAGTTATTGTATGATATGTCATTCTCAACAAAGTGCAAGCAACTCTAAAAAGTCATTTTCTTAAGAAATAAAAATTTGAAATAGGTTTTCTATATTTATATCTTCACAAAAAGATTTGAATTATTTCATTTTCATTAATGAAATGAAAGTTTTAGTTTGTTGGTAGTTATGGAATCTCTATCCTAAAATAAACTTTGAAGTCTTTTATTTAACTTACTTTTCAATACTTTTTGACAAAAAATAAGAACATTGGGTATACATTGTTTATTACAACAATCACTACAAGAGAAATTTTGTCCAATTCGACAAATAAATGACCCAATTTTGTCATATGTGGTGTCAATTTGGACATGTTGATTCGGACGCACAAATGACAAAATTGTGTTACTTTCTTGTCAATTCAGAGATAATTTCTATCAATTCTCATTATTTCGTTGACAAAGATTTTGTCGATTGTGACCTCTACAAAGTAGAAAAGTATAACAATTCATTTACAATTTTGCTCAATAAATAACTACCACATGGCAAGCCAAAATCCAAATACTCACTAAGGACCAGTTCAGAAGAGAGACTACAACTAGATGGAAGACAAGCTTTGCAAATCCAAGAGATAGAAAGGAAGTGATCTCAGCATTTATAGATGGAAGAAGACAAGATGTTTATACCAATAGGGTAGTAGAAGGTTGAACAAACCATATAGGATATGTGAATTAAGACTATGAATGGTTCATATATCCCATATGGTTTGTTAAACCTTCTACCACCCCATTGATATAAAGATTTTGTTTATTTCCTTACAATACCATTGTGGACACTTCCCTTCTATCACCCAGATGTGTACGGTTGGAGTATTTTTTAGAAATGAAATTTGTTATTGGTATAGAGTTTTATATATCCATGGTGATTTAAATAGTGTTTGTATAATGAAAATTAAATTGAATATGAATAAAAAATTGTAAATTTTTTTGTTGATTGGGATGTTGTACTATTAGAATTAAAAAAAAACATTAATAAGAATATGACAAAAATTGACAAAAATATGATAGAAGTACAAATTGACAACATTATGAGCAGAATTGACAATTTGTTAGCATACAAGAAGTAGGGCTTTTTTTTTGGCCTCTTGGTGCCAATTTGCACCAAGAGATGAGGTTGGGTGAAAAGTACTTCTCGTTGCCATGTTGGCTTTTGATGAAAAGGGGTTGGAGCTAGTTGGTGACTATCGATGGGAGATCTTATGCCCATGTCACCAAGGTTTTAGGGTTGCAACCCCCAACTCCATGTGATTGTCACCCACAAACTTCTAAAATAATTCTAGGCACTCAACCTTCATGAATTCTCATCGCCACTCTTCTCCCTTGCATGTGAATTTATCGCTTCTGCTTGCGTTGTTGGAGTACTTGTTATTGTCACTAAATTGTGAGATTGAGGTCATTAGTTCGCCATCAAACTTATTGGGAGTGTAGGCCAATTCTAAGACATAACATGCCTTCACACCAATGTAGGAGGGAGGGGTTGGATTGCACTTGTAGGAAGTTCTGCTACTTGATCGTTTATTTCATGATGCTTTTGTTTTTTGGATTAATTATTTGGTGGCTTAGGTTATGGAGGCGCATGGCTTTCATGAGTGCTAGAGAGACCTCTATCAATTTATACTTGTGTGAATTGTTGTGTTGTTGCATATTGAGGCATTCCTCATTGAAAGAAGAAGTGTATTTGGAGAGGGTGATTTCTATCTTTTTCCATGTTGGGTTACATCATCGCTATACCTTACGTCATGCTTCAAATTGTCACTATTCTTTGTTTGAGGGTTGTTGCCTAAGGGTCTATTTTCTCGACTTGGTTTATTTTGGTTTTGTATTGTTTGTTGTGGACAATGGAGTATGGTAATGAGGTTTTCACTAATGATGTGGTTGGAAAGGTTGTACAAGCTACCAACCTCACTAAGGATGCCAAAATGAAAGCAAAGCAGGCTGCCTCAGAAGTGCTGAAATTGGCAAGGAAGGAAATGAAGTATAAGGCAAAAATCATGGGGGTAGGTGCATTGAATATGTAGAGCAATTTTGAAGTTGATAGAAAGACTTCATCGAAGCAGTAACAAAGGCAGGTAGTATAGTATTTCAATACAAGTGAGGTTTTTTTTTTTGCTTACTAAGTAGTCTCTGTGACTATAGATGCATGATGTGCAGGCCACCATAGGTCACAGGAGGTTATGCAAATGTTTCTTTATGACTTGGAATACAATTGCGACTCTAATGAACTTATTACTTCCTTTTGGGCATGCATTAGACCATTTGTTATAACTGCTATCTTCTTCATTTGCAGCTTAGTTAGATCCTCTTATATTTGTTAACTTTGCATTGGAGCGGGTGCAGGTGGGTGCAGGTGAAAGAGTCGTTTGTATATTATGGATGACGTTGATGTTTGTTGTTCAATTCATTTTGCATGATGTTGTTGTCACTTGGACTTGCGTAGTTCAATTCATTCTTGCTCACTTCACTTGGGTGTGGAAGGGATATTTGGGTAGGTATTGGTCTTTGTTCAAAATTTTAGGAGGCTACAAGGTTTCAGGACTGCAAAAGAAATAGGTTCATGTCAAGCAAGTTCAGGACTTTAATAGACCATAGGAACTATAGTTTTCAAGTTTCCATAGGTAGACATTCATAATTTTCAATGTACCTTGTATGTTTGAATTTCTTCTCAATATATGTATGTATTCTTTTTGCAAAAAGAGTTTCTACATTGTCATCCCTAAACCTTCACATTTGTGAGTTATATTATCAAAAGCATAGACGCTATTGGAGTTTCTTTGAATTGCATTCATTCCTTTGCATCTTGCATAGCGCCATCTAATAGAGAATTGGACAATAGGTTTCGCCATTTAGCTTGCTTTCTGTGACTGAAATCGCCACTAATAAGTTTTGCAATTACTTCAAATTGCCAAAAAAAATTAGAATCTTAAAAAGAATTCGCCAAGTGTTCTGTGCATCAAAGAACCCCTATTGCCACCGTGAAACCATCACTTTTTCTTTTACATCACCATTGTAGCACTCATGCCAAAATTGAAATCGCCTTTTCGTCCATTTCTAAATATTGAAAAAAAAAGCCCTGACAAGAAGAAAAAGAGACTCCCATGTGAGTATTGATGAAGTAAATGAGTCTATGATAAGCAAAAAGTACACCACAAGTACTTAGGGAATGATTCATTACAATCTTGAGATTTCAATAAATAGGATTTTGTCTACATCAGGTTGAATTAGTGGCTACAATCAATGTCTTAGATGATGGTGATGTAGTGATTAGTAGGGTCACACACATGAGGCTTATAGAGCCCGTGCAACATTGTATATAAGGGTCATACTCTACATATTTGCTCGTAGTAGCCCTTGCAAAATCTAAGACTTCTAACTCTCATGGAATGTTTACTACGCCAATTACCATGATCATTGTTCTTTGAACTTCAAGAACCGCAAGATGAAGATCAGTCACTAAACTTTGGACTTTGATTATTGTGCACAAACAAAAACATAGTTTACACACACCATCATCCACTCGAAATTTACTTGTGTTGTTAGAAGTGGCGTTGGAAAGGACATGTGGTGGAACAAATGTTGCCCTAGAAACTATGACAGGACAAGCATTGTGACAAGACATTCAGGGATGGAGACCCGCTTGTGAGCATTCAAGCCCTGACCAAGCCCTCGCCAATCTTCATGTTTACAAAAATAGTGATTGTAATAGAAAATTTTACCTTTTGAATGTACATTTATTACCATAAATATCTTTTAAGCCTTCATGATGTAGCTATTTTAGGAAGTAATGTGGTTAATTTTTAAGTGAACAAGATGACCATTATGGATACACTTTTTGTTGGTTTGAAGGTAGTCTAAAGACTATTTTGGACCAATTGAGAAGCACACTTCAAAAATTCATAACAAATTCATACTTTGTCCAAAAAAATAAGAATATAGATCATGACACAATACAATAGAGGTTGCAATTACTATAGGTACACTTATGTTGACCCTTAAAGGAATACCAAGCCTAGTTTGGATTTTTTGAGAGTTTAGATGTGTTCTATTGACTTCACAATTTAGAATTTTTGTATGAAATCTTTAAGATGAATGCCAATTATCCAAATCTATGTGTAAATTTTTATTTCACATAATTGTTGTCATTTATGACAAATTTGAGTCAAATATTTGTCAATTTGAACACCATTTTCTTGTAGTGATACAACCATTGGGATTGGCATTTTTCAATTTCATAATTAAGTTCTTAACAATTTAGTATTTTGAATCATTCTCTACTTCTTTTTACTTACTATTTTTTTCTAATATGTCATACAATTCTAAATGGTCTGAAAATTCTTAAGTGTATAGCCAACTTGCCTTGAAGAATGAATCCAAAGAATAACCACCATTTTGGACATTTTTTCATACAAATATGATCTTATAAATGCCAACTACCCAATTTTTTGCAAGTTCAAAAAAACAAATTTAGTCCATTCAAACACTAATATCTTGCAATCTATATAGTAGAAATTTTTGAAATTTTTTCCATATCTTCTCAAACCAATTTAATACAAGATTCTACGGTTATGTGTGTCCAAAAATGTTCTTTTCTCTAAAATTTGGTACTTGTACTCATTGGAAGAGTTTTTAGGAATGCATGAGGATTGCTTCAGGGCCTATTCCCTCCCACTTCTACCCATAGTTAAAGAACATTAGGCTATATAAAAAGAATTTAATTTTTTTTAATTCTTAAAATAAAAAAAATAAAAAAAAATATTTAAAAGATGACATGGCAGTCTTTTTGCCACATCATGTAGCTACCATGAGTTCTAATAGGCTAAGAACCTCAGGAAACCTATAGCCCTCTAGAGTAGGTGAATTTTCTCTAATGAAAAATGGCAATTTTGGAGAGTTTTTGGTAAAAACATAGTCAAAACCTTTAAGGATTAATGGTATCTTGAAAAATGAAATCTATCACTATATGAATTTATAGTAAAACTTCAAATCCTTTCATCACGACTAGAAAATTCATGACCAAAACAACAGAATTTCAACTCAAATTTATTGAATTATTCAATCATTTTAGAGGTATTGTCTTGGACAGAATCAAACTAAAATCTGTTGATTTTTTTTTTTGTTGTTTTGGACAAATCCAAAAAAAAAAATTTCATTTCATTATTTTTACCTTTTTTTCAAAAAAATTTAAAATATTTTTTGAACAATGCCCATTTAAAATGAAATTTTTTTCTACCTGGGCAACCACCTAGGCAACCCGCTATGTGGGCAAGGCCATCTAGATTACTCGCCACGCGAGCAGGTGCCTCCAAGGAGATTTGAACCTTGAACCTCATGTTTGGAGGTTCAAGGTTCCAACCACTAAACCACCGAAATATTCAAGTGACCACACAAGAATTAGAAATTTATATATTTAGTTTTTTCATTGTTTTTTTATGTGTTTTGTATTTTGAGCACACTTCAAAAGTCATTTAATCATAGTATAACACATTTTTTTTTTAATTTAGAATTAAAAAAAGTTGTAAATTTAAGCTAACTTCACCTCCAAAAATCCATTTTTGATTTTGAGTCCCCAATAAAAAGTTATGGACAAAAATCAGAGAAGATGTTTGAAAATGTCAAAATAAATGTTCCTAACTGCCCTTCTTTGATTTTCGTCTATAACTTTTGATTGAGGATTTGAATCACAAACGGATTTTTGTAAGTGAAAGGTATCTTGAATTTACAACTTTTCTCAATAATAAGTTTTTTGAAATTTTTTATTCTACTATGCGAGAATGGACTCCAAAGTTTGCTAATTGAAAAAAGACTGAATTTTACATGATTAATTTTTTTTTAAATAATTATACTTAGATTTTCAAATATTCCAAAAAGATTCCAAAAAGATTCTTAAAAGATTTCAAATTCAACAAAAACTTGTTGATTTGGTCATTGCACTATTCAAATCAACAAAAAGAATTTGCCATTTTGTTGATTTTCATAGAAAGTTACAAAATGGTCATTCTACTATCCCAAATAACAAAAATCAGTTGAATTTCTATTGTTTTAGTTATGCATTTCTAGTAGTGCTTGGTGGTTCAAAATTTTTTTTTGTCCACTTTTTAATATAAGTATAGGATTTGATGTTAGAAAAGGTGAATTAAAGAGTAGGTGCATTTCTAATGGATTTTGTAAGAATAACATTTTTAATTTTTTCAATGTCAAATTTAGAAAAGAAATTACATTCTAATAACATATGAATTAATTTCATTTAATTGATAGATTGATACATCTTTGAGCCAGTCAATTTTGAATTATGAGATGAAAGTAATAAGAATATTATTTTTCCAAAAATTGAAAGTACAAAATACATGTAACTTTTATTTCTTAAACTTGCTTTTGAAAATTTTCCAAATATAGAAAAAACATAGGATATAACATTGCTTTTTAGAACATCCTCACCATTGAATTTTACAATTCTCAATTTTTTATCAAAACTATTAGCAATATATGGCTGTGAATTCCTTGGGGTTCTCAACCCGTCAGAACTCACAGCAACTATTGCTTGACTTGGCAAACCGATTGTCACATAATTTTAAAAATATTTTTTTTCCAAAAAGATAATTCAATTTTTTTTAATTTTAAGAATTTCCAAATTTTTTTTCCAACTTGGCATTCTTTAATTGCACGGGGAACTACAAGAGAACATACCTTGAAACAACCCTCATGCCCCCTCCAAACTCTTCTAATGTGATTTTGCTTTCATCAAGCACCACCTTCTACTTTATAATTTTTTCCAATGATGAATGAAAAAAAATTGGTCAATTTTTTTTTCATGTATTTTTAATCTATTTTCCAACATATTGACTTAAACACACAAGCTATAATACATAAGAGTTTTTCTAAAACATTTGAAAGACAAAACTTCACCATAGAAAAAGAACTAAAAAAATGTATTTTTTGAAATTTAGGCACATTGAATTTGCAATAGGTGGGGGCTTTTACTCTAAAATACTGGGAGGATGTATTTGAATGAGTTGATTTAGGGATCCTATGGTCATATTTGTTAAAAAAATAAGTAAATATATAATGATTTTGCCCTTGCTTTGGATACAACTATTTGGAAGTAATTTTAGGTTTCAAAACATTGCAAGATGAGGTGCAAAACTCTTGATCCCTTTGCTCAACCTTTATTGTAGCTCAAAGTTGCCAATGAAAGGATGAAATTTTTTGCCAAATAAAGAGTTATTTCATAATAGTACTCATATAATATTGTGATTTCATAGAAAATTCATCAAAAATAATTAAAAATATGTTTGTCTAAAGTTTTAGAAGATTTATGATCTTAATCTATTTAACCAGTAAAAATTGTTTGAATAATGAAATTTGGAGGTTTATCAATGCAAATCATTAGCCAAATTTTCAAGAATATTGAGGTCAAAGGGGCCACTTGTTCATGTCTTAGAAAATTAAAAGGGTTCAAAAATAGGATTCAATTTCATGCTTAGGATATTAAAATATTAAAATTTTTAGGAAATAATGAAGTAGGGATACTCCAAAGTCACTCTTTTTATTGTGCACAATTTTTATTCTTAGATTAGTCAAATTTATATATTTATCTTAATGGCAATTGAAAGGAGGCTCCAACACTCCAAAGAGCACATTATTTGAATAACATATGCAAAAGTTATTGCATGGAGAGTTTAAACTTTTGGAGTAGATCTTACAAAATTGTTTCTTCAATAATAGGTGCATATTGATTCAAGAAGATGTTGAACTTGGTTTTGATAAAGTGGCAATTTTTAGACTTAATGCAATTTTGGGTATATACATTTTATAGGGCTTTGAAATTTATATGAGAATTTTTATAGAATTTTTTTTCAACTATATACCTTTATATCTTTTGAACACTCCTACTCTTAATAGTGAAATAGGTTGCCCCTCACTAATTTCTTGACATTTGATACTATATAAATATTTATTGTAATCCTCCTATTAAGTTAGGAGGTTTGTTTTGTTTTGTTTGTTACGTTGAAATCTCCTCGACTATGCATCTCCCATTTGTATATCTGGTATTGTCAGAAAGCCCTCAGTGAAGAGGGTGCATAGGCTTGGTTTTGTGGTGTTGTGACATAGGGCATGAAAGTTATAAAATTTTGGAATTCTTAGGAATTAAAAAATGAGAAAATTATTTTTTCTTTTGTTTTGATCATGGTAACGGCATGGGGTACATTAGTTACTATTGAATTAGGTATTGTTGTAATTGGAACTCATGAACCTACATATGTACAAATGGAAGTATTCATAGAAAATATTTTTTGACTTTGATGACTTGAAAAGTAAGTTTCTAGGAATAAGGTAATCCAATTGTTAATTGTTAAAGGACATTTCATACTTGAACTTGGTCAAACTTCATCATATTTCTACTTTAAATTATACATTTCAAATATAGTAATATATGTCTAAAATTTATTCTCATTTTTTATAATAAAAAATATTCAATTCAATTCAATTTCTTTGTCAAAATCATAGCATTTACAAAAATGCTTAAATTGATATGAAATTTTCAAGAAAAATAGAAATAATAGTGACAAAACATCAATCATGGTGTAATTAATGGATTGTTTGAGTTCACACCAAGAGAAATTCAAGACAAAAAGATCAAAAGTGGTGTATTTTGAGCTTTCAAGATGCTATTTTCAAAGTGTTACAAAAATTACGATGTTAAAAATTTTGAAAAAAATGAAAATGGAATTAAAAGTAGATTATTGGAACTACAATTTCTTAGTTAACCTTAAAAGCATTTAAAGCCAATAACTATATGAAAATTCAGATTTTGTCTTCCAAAATGCTCGAGGGATAAGGCAACTTAATTTCACTACTCAATGTAAGGTAATCTATTAGAGTTCATTGCATTTTGAGGGAAGATAAACTCTTTGAAACAATTTTTAGTAAACTTTCATAAAGAGAAAAATGGAAGTGGCATCTAATCCATGTCATTTCATTTTTTGAACGTTTGTGGAATTAGTTACAAATATTTGAAGTTAAAATGTGACTAGTATAAGTGACCCTTCTCTAAAATATACACTATTGGTGCATTCAAGAAAGTAAAATGTACCTTTGAAATAGATGTTGCTTTTAGAGCAAGGGCACTTTAACCCCTAAAGGACCAGACTGTGTTTTTTGGCTGAATAGAATTTTTGGGCAGGTCATTGTGACCAGAAGTTTCCATATTTTAGGCTGAAGTTTTAATAGAAGGTGTGGACAAGAAATATCTTTCATACGCAACAAATTTCATGACATTTGGAAATAGGAGTCAAAAGTTATGGCCCAATATGTTGTTTGTTTCTCAACTCGGGCAGTCCGGGCAGATCTGAAAAATTCACTTTTTTCAATAATAAAAATTGGAAATTGATTTTCTATATTTATATATGTGCAGAAAGCTTTGAATCATTCCATTTCAATCAATGAGTCAAAAATTATGAGGAATTTTAGTTTGCGGGTAGTTATGGATTTTGTACTCTAAAACAAACTTTGAAGTTGTTTATTTCGCTCAATTTTCAATATTTTTTGAAAAAAATAAAATTATAGGATGTACATTTTTTATAAGAACATTACAACCATTGGGATTGACATTTTTCAATTCTATAATTAAATTCTTAACAATTTAGTATTTTGAATCATTCTCTATTTCTTTCTACTTACTATTTTTTTCCTATATGTTGTACAATTCCAAATGACTTGAAAATTTTCCAGCATGTAAAAAACTTGTTTATAAGAACAAATTCAAAGAAGCATCACCATTTTGAACATTTTTTCATAGAAAAGTGAGCTTGTAAAGTGCAGCTGCCTGGTTTTTTGCAGGGTTAAAAAAAGCATTTTTGTCAATTTAAATGTTAAAATCTTGAAATCCACATGGTGAAAAGTTCTGAAATTTTTTCTACATCTTTTTAAATCAGTGTTCTATAAGATCCTATGGTTATATGTGTCAAAAAAAATTTCAAAAATTTGGTACTTGTACTGAAAATGACAGTTTTTGAGTGGTTTCAGGGTAAACAAAGTCATGGAACTTTAGGGGTTCAGAAGAGACTCCCCTAGTTTTACATTGTATTAGTTTTAAGAGCAGATATTGAGCATTGACTTTTTCACCTCTATAGAATTTTATAACACTTGGTTTTGGGAGCCACTAGTTCTAAATTGGAAACCTCTTTCTATTTTGTTTTGTACTTTTTGTGTTGATTTTACAAGTTGCCTAACTAGTAGTCAAATTCATTTTTTAACTATAGTTACATAAAGTAATTATACTTAATTTCAATTGCTTTCTAAAACTGACCACTAGAGATTCTTGCATAAAATATATTCTCACTATTCATAAGAGCCTTTGGTAGATTTAGAAATACTTATTTTTAACACTTTAAATATTTGTAGTTTATTCATATGGTGTCCAAAAAATAAATTCTAAGATAATCTAAAATTTCCTTTCATCTATTAACAAGAACCCTAAGCAAAAAAAATTTCCAATATAGTAATGGAAACCATGTTGAATCGCTTATTTGCATGATTTTAGGTGTAGCTACCTTATTAGGCAATTGGATGCTTGAAGCTTCTTGAGAGGTAGTACTTTGATTATATGAAGCATTCATTTGAAAAAATTAAGACTTTCAAGTGCTCAAATGGATTTAGTTGCCTTCTTTAAATGTCAAATCCTATAGATTTTGAATTTTTTGTGGATACTTAGTATTGATTCAAAATTTCCAATAAAAAATCAAATGATTCTAAGGCTAGTTGGAAGTTTTTTTAAAGTCTAGGAAGTATTCAAGTTTTATATGGATGTCCTAAACTACTTTGACTTTGAGTCACTAAAATCCACCATTTTAATAAATTAATATCTGCCTACTTATCAACATTTTTGTATTATTGATTTGTAAAATACATGTCCAATTAACACCATAGAAAACTAGTGCAGTGCTTTTAGAATTCAAATATTTTCCATGTTAAAAGCAATTATATTGAGTGTTGCCTTCTAAATCGCAAAAAGAGTTAAAGTATCTCTAAAACAAAATTTCTCTAAATTCATTCCTAGTAAGAGTTACTTTAGGCTATAAGAACATTTACATATATGTTGAAATGACAAGTTTCATGAAGAAAGATTAACATGAAATTACTATTTAGTATTACTTTATATAATAGATGTAAGTTCAAACATAAGTTCATAAAGTCTTCTAAATTTTAACTCTAAATTTCTAAATGGATACTCTAGAGTAGTTTTTGACCAGTAAAACAATAAATTTGACCTTGAATCATGAAATGAACACATTTCAAATTTCAATATCTAATGTTAAATTAGTTATAAAAAAATTCAACAATTGACATAAGTTTAGAATCACATCCACTTTAATTTATAAACTAAAATTGTACACATTGGATAATGATTCTTATAAGTGCATTTATAAAACACTCTAGTATTGAATATGTGACAAAAAATAATTTAATGAATGTACAGAACATTTGTAGTATTTGTTATATTTGGCAAAATATAAAGTTAGTAATCTAATCATTAAAAGTTCTTTGACCACTTAAAGTGAGCACTTCTTATTCATTGATGGACCTTGATCTCACAAATTGTGGACAAATGTCAAAGTCTTTGGTTCTTCACAAATACAAATTTTCTTCAAAATAATTAAAAGAGTGTCTTGTTTATGCATGATGTGTTGTACATTGAATCCTTTGATCCTCCTACCCCATGTAAGATCTTACTATACACTGAAACTCGCCTGCCTCCCCAATTTTCCATTAGTTCCCTCCCTCCTCTCTCAAAAAATTTGTGAGCCGTTGATTTTTTTGAAAAAAAATGCTTACCCTCAAAATTGACATTGATTTCTCAAAAAATCACAAGATGTTGATCTTGTGAAATTTAATCTAAGCTGTTCAAATATAAAATACAAATACTGAATACGAATACAAATACGGGTACATGTATTGGATATAAGTACTAATTATGTGTATTGAATATGGATATTGAATACGAGTACTGAATATAGGTACTAGATATGCGTACTGAATATGGATACAATATTGGATACGGGATCAATTGTTCCATATTGTTTGTCAAGAACTTTGATTCTGAAGATTACAAGAGGGGGTGGGGATGAAGGGGGGTGAGATAAAAAATTTTAAATCAAATTCTAAATGATAAGTGAGTGGGGGTGGTAAAATAAAAAATTTTAAATAAAAATTGAGGGGGGGAGTGCATAGTGACACAAAGTGTCACTATACACCTTGAGTGCCTAATAACTACATTCATTATACCTTTTAATATTCATAATGGAGATAGCCTGAATTATACACAAGAAATGGATGGTGTGTGATTCAGTTATATTAGAAAAAATGTTAATTTAAACTCCCCTAAAAGAGTCAATTCTTAAATAGTTTTTTGACATGAGTTTTTAGAAATGAAATAGTGGCGCACCTACATCATTTTTTATGGACATGTGCAAAATAGAGCTTTTTTACAGCTTTTTTTAGCATAATGAATTGTTCCAAAAGCATTTTGGTAAAATGTTGAAGCCTAGTGGAAAAACATACCTTCAAATATTTCTTGTAAGATTCATATATCATATATTCAAAATTCCAAAAAAAATCAAAGTATACTATAAGAATGAAAAATTCACAAAATCATATTTTTTATATTTAATTAATTTCAAAATTGCCAAAAATTATATGAAATCTAGTTAGAAATGCACTATGCACTTAATTTCAATATTAATTTCAACTACAAACATTATTGAGGTTATACTCAAATGGACATTTAATGTACAAAATGGTATGTCCAATCAATACAAATATTTTCATACTTTCACCCTACAAATGTTTCTTGCAATTATCCATCCTATCATGCATATTTATTTGTTAATATCTTTTTGAAATCAATTGAATGTAAGTCATAAATTCCACATGTAATAAATATCATTTGACAATCATTCTTATTGCCCAATAGTTCAATATGTTTTTACATTAATTTTAAAATTTTAAAATTTTAAAACTCACAAAAAGATTTGTTGTAAGGCTAATGGCCCATGGTTCAAGAACTACATCATCTAGTTCGTTTAATAAAAACTATAAAGCTCATATAAGAGAGAACTTTATAAAATTCTTCAATAAAGTGAAAAAATTTCCTCATTAGAATGTGAAATGTAGGATTTTGTTGTTGGCATTTGTAAAAAGTTTAGCAATTTAGCTAAAAAGGAAGGAAAAATAGAAATAGAAAACTAATATAATTGTAAAGGTACCAAAAAATCCTTTACAATGATAAAAAAAAGTACCAAGTTGAATCATATAATAAAATTTCATGAAATGAACCCATGTGTAGCCCTTACACTGGGTTCTTTGCCAAAAATCTCATCAAACATCTTTAGAATGTTAGTCCACCTACAACAAGTCGAAGCCCTGGCTTCAGAATTACATTTCTGGTCCCCAAATAGGATTGAGAACCTCCAAAACAACCAAGGTAGACACCTAATCGGGGCCACCTTAAAAATAGTAAATTATTATTTTTTAAATTGAAAAAATTACTGAATGTCTAGATCAACAACACACACCTCTTCTCTAAATTTCAGCTAAAACGGACTTAAACTGCAAAAGTTATGAGGAAAAAACACCTCCATGGAGATCGAGGGGGTCTAATTAACATCTAATTTTAGCCTTCTTACTAAAACCATCCCATCTTGATTCTTGCAAAAATGCAAAAAAAAATATAAAATTTTTTACATCTTTGCAAAATAGATGCAAAAAATCACTTTCATAGGTAGTTGTAAAGTGAAATTTGTAAAAATGATAATATTTTCTTTCTTTCACAATTATGTATATATAAGCTTGTAGACTTTATTAATTGATATAGAAATGTTGGTCACTATTAACTTTTTATGATGGACTTTGAAGGTGTGTGTTGACCAATAGCTACCATTAACAATATAAAATCCCCAAAGATTCAAACTCTATGGTTGCAAAAGTGGACCCTAGATTTCAATTGTTCCTGTAAGTCCTATTAGTGTCCTCAAAAAATTTCAACTCTCTCATTAAAAATTAAATAATTTCAAATACAAATTTTATAACCTTGGTATGAAGAAATTAATTAAACTCAAGAAGTTCTCATTGCATCTCTAGCATTAATCCTTAAATGCCCAAGTCTTTTCAAGTTTGTTTTGACTATGAAAAAAGAGCATGGGCTTATAGTTATCTCCATTGAAGCAAATTTTTTTTTTTTCAAAATCTAACCATATGGATGTTTAAAGAGCTTGCTTACTAGTATACACACCAATTTTGAGTGCAAAATTGCATAAGAGTTGTGAAATTATAACAAGAAAAATGTATGTTTTTTATTTTTAGTATGTTGCCTTTCTCCATAATGTTTCAAAAATTTGCATATAAAAGTTTTTGAAATTAGAAGTGACATGAATAGCATAGATTGTGTTAGCACACCAAAATACACTTTCAAAAAATTTAATTTCATAGAAAAAAGCTATTAAAATCATTACATAATCCACCTTGCTATTCTTGAAATGTCATTTTTTTAATAAGTATAAATCACAAATAACTCCAAATCAACACTTGCTTGTTTAAATTTTCGATGGTAAAAATCATAAAAACACTTTACTCTTTTGATCAATGCCTACCACCTCTAGGCTACAAGCTTAAATCCTACTCATGTCACTCATAGGGTTTAGGTGATTCAAAGGGCCACTCAATCATTCTTCTGGTGATGGTGTAGTGGTTGTTGCTATAGACTAGCTAAGAGGGCCTACATGTATTAATGACAATTCCACTCACAAGTATCCCATTAGCTACAACCAAAATCTAGGGGGATCCTCTTTCTTGTCAATGAAAAGTGTTCTAGCGTGCAAGAAGGTCAATATATTGAGGTCAATAAAAGCCAAGCCAGAAAACAAAGATGTGCTAATTCGAGTGCTCTGCCATAGTCCTTTGAAACTAGCTAGCCATGGTTGAGTGAAAGGGACCTTTTTCCACCTTAGATTATTCCACCACTAACTTGATTCATCTCTATATTAGTAATAAAATATAGTGTTAATCATACTAATTATATTGAATATAAACTTTCACTCTTGATGAATAATGTTATCAACCATTAGAAGATTTTTGGGGCCTCTAGATGCCTGTGAGTTATCACAACCTGTGAACGCAGGAAACAGGTTTGGCGCAACGGTCTGACGTGGCCGAGACCTTGCCACGTCATTGACCAAATTTTTTTTAAATTAAAAATAAAATAAAAATAAAAATTTGCATTTAGAGACTAAAATTTTTTTCTTTTCCTTTTATGAAATTTTTTTTTTGACAGCGGACCGTTCCCCTCATTGCAAGGAACATGCCCGAAATAGGCTTCTGGACCCCCCAAAACTCTTCTAATGTATGTATGTAGTGATCCCTTCTTTGAATAGTATTGATATCTATGCTCTTGGTAAACAACTTCATTAATAATAAGAGTTTATAGTATTTTTGAATCAATTTGTTTGGTAACACACTCATAGTATTTGGTTTCATTGTTTAGTGTAGTCCTAATCCTAAAGCATTATGTGTATTACATGTGCCCAACTATCACTACCTTTTAAAAACTCTAAATTGAAGGAGGCACACTTGATGGATTTTGGATTTGCTCTATAAGTAAGCAATTCAAAAACATACTATTGGCAGATTCTTTTACTAAAATCCAATGACTTCCTACTGATTGGCTAAAATCTTTTGATGGCATGACTTTCTTGAAGCTCCAGAAGTATACATAATACATACTAGAGATAACAAAGTAATGACAAGCCATGGCAAGACAAAGCTAGTAAGTGACGGCCATGGATGGTGAAAGGAATCAAAACTTTAATCTATGTCTTCATATGATGGTAGCTTAAATACAATATCAAGGGGAGTAACTCGAAATCCAGTGCAATTTTTGCTCTAATGGGAGGCACCAAACATTTTGGACTAAAAAATGTTTGAATATATCTGAATATACTCAAATAATTTGACATTGAAAAGGTGGGAGACTAATTTGACAGGCTTAGGTAGATGTACAAGCAGTCTATTAGAGGCATTAGAACCCCCAGAGTATACAATAAACATCAATTCATTCTATTGGAATGATCAATCAAAGCATCAAAATTTGTGACATTGAACTACACCAAAACTCTTTAGAAATAATTAAAATATATACAAGTTTCAATTTCTTAGAGCCCAATTCAAGTTATGCCAATGTCATGAATTTTTTATCAATATAATTGTCATGATCCTTATCACAACCTTTGATGGATGAATGCATTGATAGATGAAAAGATTTATGATGGTTGTGTTATGACCTGTGATAGATGAATGCATTGATGAATGAACTAATTCATGATCAAATGTGCACTAGTGAAGAAGCAAAGATTGTGTAGAGATAGATATTTTCAAATGATGAATTGCATTGGAGTTAGACTACTCCAATTGGATGATAAGTGTATTAGAATGCCTATAAATAGATATCTTTAGTAGAGTTAGAGAACTCCAATTAGATGACAAGGGTACTAAAATGTCTAGAGATAGATATCTTCAATGGAATTAGACAATTCCACTTCAATGACTAGTGCATTGGATTTAAACAACTCTCAGATAAAGACAAGTGTTGAAACTTGAAGTTAGATAACTCCAAGTTGAAAATCAAGATTTGGATAAGATATGATTTAGAAAAGTATAACTTCGACTTTTACTTTAGTAGATGGCCCTAAATAGAACTAAGAATAGAAAAGTAAAAAGTAAAAAAGATATCCTAGTTTATTCTTAAGGATTAATTGTCTTTATTAATATTCTCTATTATTAATAGTCTCTAATATATAAGACTAAGTTTGGGGGTGAGAAGACTCTCTTTTGAAGATTTTTCTCTTTCTATAGTTGGGTGGCCAAACTTCTTGTGAAAACATTCTTGTTCATAAGTATATTTTGTGTTCTTGATTAGAGTCCATTGTTAGAGGTGTATAACAATAACCAAATTGACATGAATGCTCATACATCCGACTCTATTACATCCAATACCAATATACTCACTAAGACTTGTGTGAACATCCTAATTCTAGTGAACTGGTGTGAACTGCTAAGACCGATCTAGTTCCACCATCGAGGCTTGTTAAACTAATTAAGGCCTTTATAAGGCCGGATTCAGTTGGCCTTTCAACCGTTACCACTGGCATTGTCTTTTGTTTAGCGTGAGTTTAGCTTTACGGTACGGTGAGTTGTCCTTCGTGAGCCACAACTCCAAGGGGATCAGAGCTACTTCATTTGATTGTGACTGCGTTACAGAGGGACAGTGAGAGGGTCTCACTCTGCATATTCCGGTAAGTATATATACTCAGTGCTATTGAGTTTTAGAGTTGAAAGTACTCATTTAGAACTAGCTAGTTTGCGAATTGCAATCATCGTTTCCCCTAATCGCTTCTTTCAGACTATGTATTTTAGTCCGAGGGATGTACAGCTGTTCATAGTCTTGTCCAGGCATGGAATGAGTGTTTATTCTCTTACTTTCAAGTTAGAATTTGTCCAACACATCTTTGCTTGAAGCTGTGCAATACGTAATGTCTGGGTTATGATCCAATCTTGGTCCGTCGCTTTTTACGTATGACGGTATATATAGTTTTCCAGATTATGCTTTTCCATGCACGTACGAGTTTACTGATACCCCTTTCCTCCAATATTAATGTGCAGCTTCCATATTGCAAAGAGTGGATCTGAAATCGTTCGTCCCAGAGTGGTACTGAAAAGAAAGCACAAGAAATCTCGAAGACATCAATCATGAATTCTGGAAGGTGCGAAGCGGAAGTGGCAGAATGCAAGCTCTGCTTCCGCATTCTCACCTTGGACCCATCGACCATCTCTTACACTGCCTTCAATTGCGGTCACGTACTCTGCGGACCATGTATCCACGGAACACCGGCACTAACTAGAACATGCCCGATTTGCGGCATGAATTTGGGGATGTGGGGGTTTGCCGCATCCATCACCATGCTTTCCATCCCTTCCGACCTCGAAGCTGAGATTCTAACAGCTTCACAATCAGTTGCTCAAGTAGCCGTAAATGATGCAAACCACCTCGAGCACTCCAGCCGCATTTACAACGAGGTTCTGAACAGTCTAGATGACGAGGGTAGTAACCACAATAACAACAACCAGGTTGACATCAATAATCTGCCATCAATTGCGCACGCCACAGAACGATGTGACCATGGAACACAACCACATTGACTGCGATATCGACAGCATGGACTGCGAATTCAATGTGTTAAAATTATCACGTACATTTCGACAGCAAATTTTGTGTGGCTCTGAAACATTTCTGTTAGAAGTTTAAGTTTTGATAAGGTAAGCTGCATTTTTCTACACTGATGCCTACGGAGGAAGCACCACCGGAACTGCGACATGTGATGGAGCGAGCAGTGAGTGACGTAATGTAAAGATTGAGGAGAGATAAGTCTGCAGAAAAGATTTGTTGACTGGCAAAGATGGACTGGGCAGGAGATAACACTAACTTATGTCGAATTTCCACGAACAGCATATTTCAGTTTTGAATTGTTTTTGTTGTAGATACTGTAGTTGCAGATTGCTTACAATTGGCCCAAAGCAATCACAATAATTTCTAAGGTGGAAGGCCTAAAAAAGTCACTTCTTGCAATGAAATTACACTCAAAAGTTTGAAGTTCCTAATGAAGTTGCTAAGGTAGAAACACCCATACCCAATCATTTAATGAATTTAGAGACACATAATGAGCAATATGATACAATGCAATTTTTTTGTAATTTTATTCCCAAAATTTAAATAACTATAAATTTTGGGAGCCATAAGGCACTCTATACCTATAGTCAATGCCTAAACTCTTTTAATTCCAATCATTCAAGAACTATTATCCTCCTCATCACTCCCTATTTTTTTGCTCACTACTTTGGGACATGTGTCATCACCTTATAAGTCCCAACCTTGAAAAGGAGAAAAAAGACATTCCAAGCTTTGGTTGAAAATAGTTGCACACTAAAAGTTGGAGACGAGATCTTGGTTGGATATAGGTGTTTCTGCCCTAATCACTAATCACTCCATCACTATCATATAAGGCATTCATTATCACCCAAATCTCATTTCTTAAAATACCCCATAATGTGGTCATTCCCTAAGTGTCCACTATGGGGTCTTCTAACTGCAATGGGTTGTTCTACCTTAATAGGTGCACCTTTAAATTAATTGACTTCAAAAAGATTCAAAATCATTTACAAAAGGCTCAATTACTTTAATGACGTGGTATGCTTTATGAAAAATTGAAGGCATCCTATAACAATGGTTTAGGATCAATATTGATAAGTAACACTTCAAAAAACATCTTTGTCTAACAAAATTAGAATCAATTATGTATATGTACTATTGCAATTTTTTAATAATGCCTATGCGGTGGCATTTAAGTTCATGCTTATGAAAATAATTGAAGTTGACCCATATTTCAATTGGGTTGAAAGTGGACATTGTTTGTGTAAGCACTATGAAGAAGGGAAATTTTTTTATGATGAATATTTTGTTCACATGAGACTAGAGAGAAGATTAGAAAATGTTTTTGTTTTTTTTCTAATTATTTCAATTTTTTACTATTTTCTAAAAATCAAATTCAAAAGTATCTATTTTCTTGTATTTTTCTAGGCCTTTTATGTTGGGCATAACTTTTAGAGATAAATTTTTTTAGGCTTGAATTTTTGCACATATATTATTTTTAATGCTTTACAAATTATCCATATTTTATTTTATTTTAAAATTTTTTATTCCAAAAGTCACAAAACTCTGATAGTAAGTGTTTTTTGCAATTGTCCTAAAGTAATAAAACCTTTATTGAAAGTTTTGAGTATTTCATAAAAGGAAATTCAAAGATGTACCTATAAATGCTTTTAAGATTTCTTCAAGTCCCAACTACGAAAATTTAGAAAAAATACAATATTTCTCTCTCCCTCTATAATGTTTTAGAAATTCATGATTGCCATTACTCTTCAAATTAAAATAAAATCTAATAATAATTTTGGCATCATCTTAAATGAAAATTTTTATATAGAATATTATAAGTATAAAATAAAAATAATAATAAAATAATAAAATAATATATATATATAATAGAATATTAAAAAAATCTTTAATTTTGGGCCAATTAAATAATTATCTAGCAAAGAGTGTTGACCCTAATTTTAGCCATATATAGTATAAAAAAACTCTAAATTTGTCAAGGTAAAAATCCATAGCAAAGCTCCTCCCTTCCTCAAAATGCTTGTAACATTATTCTCAAGTAGATTGCTTAAAAATCCAATTATGGATCATATTTTGTCAAAATATATTGATAAAATTTCTTATCAAATTTCAATCTAGAAATACTTAGGATATCTTTTTGTTGAAATGTCCTAGAATAAATGATTTTGTTGAGAATGACAACTATTTCTAAGGAACTTATCCCTAGGAGTAAAATTTTTAATTCAACATTTGTTTAGACCTTCTTGTAAAATTTCTTAATAGTTCACTTGATATTTGGATGGATTATGAAATTCTCCTTTTGTAAAGCAATTCTTTCTATAATCTCAACACAAAGAGTTCTTTTGAACAATTTTAGATTGACAATCTACAATAATATTTCCTCTTAGATTTTGACAAAATTGGGTCGCAATTGATTTTTTAGTACCCTATTGTGTAGGCATTTATCTATTTTGTCTTGCTTGCTTGTCCAATCCAAAGGAAACAATGGTTCTTTTTTGGAACAATAGAGGCTTGCGTATCCTCGTTGCCTTAGCACATTTATACAAAGATTGATCTAGACAAGTTGGAATCATCTACGAAGAGCAATAAATTGCTCCAAAACACATGCTCAAAAGGATTACTTCATTCCATAAAATAATTTTTGTTGTTTGGACAATATATCACATTTATCAAACTATTTCTACCTATCAACTCATGCAATTTGCCATTTTTACACTTTGCCAAGTGCACTCTCCATATACATAATTATAGTTGGAATATATAGATCCTATGGAACATTGTGGAATGGTGGTCAAAAAACAAACAAATAAATTTTATTTTTATTTGTTTTATGTATGTGTGTGTTGTTGCATGCAATTTTCCATTTTTACTATTTGCCAAGTGCACTCTCCATCTACATAATTATAGTTGGAATATACAAATCCTATGGAACTTTATGGAATGGTGGTCAAAAAACAAATAGATAAATTTTATTTTTATTTGTTTTATGTATGTGTATGTTGTTGCACGGCCACCGTAGGGCAAACTATGTCAAGTGGTCCCATATATTGACAATTAGATAAATTTGTTTGTACAATTATTGTAGTTTATATAGCAAAGTGCAAAAATAATGAATTGTGTGTCCAACTTGCGTATTGAGTTGCATGTTAGTTCATGCCCTCCAATTGGAAAGCTCTTCTAATCGATTTCTTATTTCTATAGAATTCAACTACTTTTTCTTTCAATGGTCATGAATTGCATCTTTTCAATTGCAAAATCTATCTCTTCATTCCCTACAATAGTAATTCTTTACCGTCTTATTTTCTCTCAACTCAAATTGACATTGGCTAAAAAGTCAATTTCAAATTGAAATTACTAATTAATTATATTGCATCTTTAGTTTAGATGTAAGGTCCTTTTTCTTTGACTAAGATAATGAATTATGGTCAAAGTTCACATTTCAATTTGGCCAATGGATTTCAAGGATCTACATATAGGAGCTCGAATGTCTCTTCTTTGTTCTTCACAATTTTTGATTGTCCAAATTTAGCTTCTTTTTTGAAATTTTTTCTTCTACAATTGATGAGCTATTCCATTTTTTAATGTTTTGTTCCAATGCATACATAGATTGGAGCCTTTCATTTCACTTTATATGGTGCTTTTTGAATTTTGCAACTTCCTTTGCAATTCTAAAATGCTTAGATTGAAATGAGTGAGATTTCTTTGTGTATTCATGGTTTCAATATACATGCTCAATTCAGTCAATAGATGTAAAAGGGCATGTGTTCAAAGCTCTAAAGTGACCTTGCTCTCCACAATTTTTAGTTGTCAAAACTTTGTTTTAATTTTTTCGAAATTTCCTCTTCCTTGTTGAGTAAGACTATTTCTTGATGTTATGCACTTCATAGTCTTGAATTTTGTACAAGTTAGGCAATTTAGGGCAATGCATCAAATTGATGACTATTATGAAGCACTACTCTTGTCAATCCTTAGCTCCAACATCCAAATCCTCCACCAATATCCACACTCCTAAATTAGTACTTTATCCACCTCATTTGGGAATCTCATCCTAGTTGGGTATTAGCCACTAATTATTATCTCATGGCAGCTACAATTCACCAAGTATTGAAAGGAAGCAATTGAAATATCCTTTAGTTTTTGGGAGGCACTAGCTAATTTTTGATCCTATCGAATTCTTTTTCGATTATACATCTTTTATTTTCAAAATGAAACCATTTTTGTGGGAGCTCCACAATAAATAACTTTTACGGTCCAAGATGATCCTAAACTACTATGAGATGGTTGTGGGGTACCCAAACCAAATGGAGGCTAGGGAAGATTGACCCTTCTATTGCCCTAGTAGAGGGTTAATGTCACAAATTGCCCCCTATTTTGTGCTGCTTAAATTTTGTATTTCATCATGTCCACCACCTCAACTGGGATCATTGCTTGCAAATCTGAATTTAGAATTTGCAAATTTTATCATATGTGGCAAATAAAACATTTCAGGATTTTCTACAAGGGTAAACATGGGACAATAGAGGAGTCGATCCTCCCTGGCCACCAATGGCATGGTTGCAGGACGACACATGACGATGACAGATTCTTTACCTTGTGTGAAATCGGCCCTCTCCCTCATGGAAACCCATGCAACGTGGTTCCTTAACAACCTTGTATTAAAACAAAATGCACCCAGTTTTTTTCCCAATTCCACTGCCTAACTTTGAACTAGCCGACGATTTTTCCCAGTCATTGCTATGCACCTTCCTTCCTTCCCCCGGCCCTACTGTTCCGAATAAGGAACGCTGCCACGAATCCAGTGCCTCATCAGTCTCCGCATTCAATTTCCCAGCTTCACCATTCCACAACGATCATGACATCCTCCGATAGAATTCTACTTACGTTATCGGTCATCGCAGAGCCCGGAGCGTCTTATCGGATTCCATGATCCTCCGATGCAGGATCGGATTCCGACAGCGCCGCCAGGGGGAGTCGGTGGGACTCGTGGCAATTCCAGGGGCACTGCTCTTCCCGCTCGCTCGCATCGTCTGCTCTTCTGCTCACCGTGCCGCTCTGCTGTTGTTGATCTGACTGACTGACTGACTGACTGCGCTCTGGTGCGACATTGCGTCGTCGGATATCCCCTTCAAATTCAAATTCATTTCTACATCTCAGGTGGGTGGGCTCTCTGCACTGCTTTCGTGTCGCTTGTGCGCCTGCTTTCACTACTTCTTTCAAATTCAGTTGTGTGATCGGTGTTTTTGAGATTTTGAGGGTTTGGATTAGCCTGACTTGCGTGGATTGCTCAAGAATTGAAGTGAGGTGTGTCTGATTGTTTTTTGTGTCCTTGAATGGCCTTTGGGCGGGAGAGCTGTTGCGTGTATTGGTGTTCGATCAGTTATGGAGAGGAGGAAGACACTTAGTTTGCTTGCCGCGCGGTTTTTCGTGTAGCGAATGACCTTGAGAATGGCTTAGATGTCCTGTTGAGGTTAATGTCCTGGTAAAGAATCTTTCACTGGGTAGGTGGATTTCGTAAGCGTCAAGCAGTGGTTTCATTGAGAAATTCTATGCTTAGAAATGGAACACAATTATAGGAATTTTAAGACCATTCTTTGTTCATTTCGGGTTTTCCGCTGGGGGGCTCCAGGAGTTTGGTGGAGACCTCATTTTGCATAATAGTTTTCATATTTCGGTTATGACAATTTTTGGCGATTCACAACAAAACTTCCTTGAAATCTTGCTAAAAAATTTCATTTTCTTCCTTCAAATTCCTGTGAACTTGTTGATAGACCGAAGCGTTTGTTGAATATGACGATTTTTAGCCCCCAAAAGAATGAGTACTGTTCCACTGGGAAAGAGTCACTTTTGACCTGTGGTTCAACTTGCTAGTTATGTGATGCTTCTAGATTTGTAATTTGTCATGTGGATAGTTGACTTTCACTTTGTTAGTGAAAAGTGTGGTTTTTAACAGGCGAGGCTAATGAAAATGAATATGTTGAACATACTAGGGTTTTCTATAGGCAGATTTGCACGGCTTAGATTTTGGCTTGCCCGGGGAGGTGTTCAGTGTTAACGCTTCAGTGCCGAGCTGTTCCAAGCCTCTTTGGGGGGCTCCCAAAAGTATCCTGTGTATGGACAGATTTGGACTGAATTGAATGCTGGTTTGGGAGGATCCAGCCGTATGACTTGTAGTAGGAGGGGCTCAGGTGTATTCTTGGAAAGTTTCAGCAGATTTGGTGTTTTGAATTTGGTGATTTAGTGATTTGAGTGTCCTGCCTGAGGTTTTAAAATTTCGGCCACGGACAGACGAGGAATCTTATTTTGCTCGACATATAGGTGAAAGGTGATATACGGTACTCGTGTTACAGATTATTTTAAGTTTTTGCAATGAGCATTTTTGAATTACGATGATTTTTCAGTTCCGTTTCATTAGTATAGGAACAAAATTGAGTGGAGCGTGATGCATTTCGAAATCAGGATATCCACAGGGGTTTCCTTGTTTGTTGATCTAATTTTTTTTAACCTTGCTATGGAATCTATTGGGTCCAGTCCCAGCTTGCTACACACTAGGTTATAGCGTCTGCTCCCATCCACCTAATTCAAGGCAAGCATGGAGCTCTTCAGCAGATGTGTCAAAAATTAACAGCGAAGTGACTGTGTCGCAGGTGTGATCATGCCAGAGATTGGGCCAGGGACACCCACCTCTTTACAATGGCCGGAACATTGGGCAGAATTTTCCGACCATTTTATAAGCACTGGAGGAACACTTGCGGATGCTCCACTGCTCTATCACGGACCGAACTCTCGTATTGTACTGCCCCTCCCATTTTACCACGGTCACGCAGTGGAAGATTCGCATGAAGGTGAGCTTCTCACTACAAGCTACAGTTGGATATTGTTCTAAGGTTCAGATGTGAGCTTGGTAGACTTCCAAGTTTGCTTTGTTGCATTACATCCAAACATGCCAACTTTGTCCGAATGGAAGTGGCATGTCTTTTCATATACCATTTTCATATACCTAATCTCCGCCTTTTTGCTTCACAACGAAACTTTGGGGTCTCAGTGCCAAAGATTGACTCTAGTATTTCAGTTGATTCAGAAAATGGTCAAGATTCTGGAATACTTGAGAATGCTCACCGTGAAGCTAATGGTGATGCCGTGGCGGACATCCAACAACACTGTAATGTGAATCACTTTACATTGTTTTCAAGTCGTAAAATATACGAACCCGGAAAAGTCACAAGGAAAAGAGATCGGAATAGAAATTGGACTGACGAGGAGACTTCGGTTCTGGTGAAGTGCAAGCGCTTGGCTTTCCACGATAAAGCAAGTCCTTTTCGCAAGCAGAACTCCAATGCTACTAACTGGGAGGCCATCTCTAAAGAACTGAGGAACAACCCTGACACTAGAGCATCTGAAAAGACAGGGGACCAATGCAGGCTTCGATGGGACACTCTGGTGAAGTCCCACCGAATAATCAAAGAGTGGTGTATGCAAACAAAGAAGAGAAATGCTGAGCTTACGGAGGAAGAAATTAATGGTTTGAAGTTGGCAACGACATTGAAGGAGGAATGGTACGAGGTCATTGACACTATCTCTCGCAAAACCAGGTCTCAAAAATGTGACAACCTACCTCCCAACGCTGGTGTTGCAAATCCAGATAGCAGAATAGAAAACGTTCCGTTTCCTGTGACTTCACGCATTCCACCAGCTGATCAAGGGTCGAATCCACTCCTTGTCGATGGGGCTCCACCAGTGAGTACACGAAATTCCCCACCAAGCACTTCGTCTGCACAAGTGTCAAAAGGAATGCCTGAGCCTGGGAATTTCTCGCCGAAACAAATTGTAAGTTTTGACTGACCTCACGCCGATCTAACGAGCTGAAGTTGAAGGGAGTGCTTGAATTAAAGAGTTGAATTTGACTCTGAAAGATTTGAAATAGTGATGCTATTTATTGAGATCGTTGGGATGCTGATTCTATGATGACATGAAGGTATGATCATGACTTATCACAGCTTATGCAAATGATCATTCTAAGCAGTACTCGTGGTTCTTTGTTCAGTAGCATGCTCTGGAGATAACCGTGACTCTGGGTTACTGCCTAGCTTGATTGTAACTCCTGTGAGTCGAGGATTACAGATTTCTGTTTTATACTTACACTGATAGCTATTCTTGGGTGCGTTGCAGGCTATACCGGGATTTGTGTCCCTGGATGGTCACCTAAGATCCACACTCCTGGATCTGATATCGGGAACACATTTCCTGAGGGACAGATGGTTGGATGTGTATGACAGGGATAACCAAACTCTCTCATTTTGTTGTCAGTGGCTTTCACTCGTTCAGAATCGAAGCTGCTCAGACATATACAACGACGTAGGTTATGCCGGCGGCTTTAGTCTCTGATTTATTCATTCAGTCTGTGTACCATCAATAGTGATCATCGTGCCCTCTGAAGTGCACGTCTTGTCAGGTTACTAGCTGAAGTATATACTAGTTGTGCATGTATATGATTATGTATGTATCACCACGAATTTGGAATTTGTGTTTACAAGCTATGGCGATGATCATACACAATTGGCGCATACTTACTTGCAGATGTACATCTCTTCGCAGGTAATCATGCTGGTGAAGATGGAACTAGTGCACTTCTCATTTGACAGAGTTTTAAGCATAGATGGATCATGCTTCCGCGTATTCGACAAATTCGTGAAGAAGGTGATTCGAAACAACCCTAGCTACGACATTCACAGACATTTTAAACTATTGGACGACACCAAGTTTATCTCAGCAAGGGACTTCCCAGTGGCGCAACGGATCAGGGTTCTGAAACTGGACAGATGCTTGCAACTGAAGAAGGTCGACTTCAGGCGTTTGCGGAAGCTGCGGGTCCTGTTCCTCTACCGATGTTTGATGCTGAAGGAAGTGACCGGGTGGAAATTTCTCAGAGAGCTCGGCTGGCTAGAAATCGACTGTTGCACGTCTTATCACGATTACCCTGATTTACAAAGCCTCCCCTCTCTGAAAGAATTTCGGTTCAACCGATACTACGTCTCAGATTGCCCTCCAAGATCAGAAATTGGCATCAGCCAATGCGTTCGACTGCGGAGACTGGAGATATGGGAGGACAATCTTCTGGAAGAAAGTGGGGATTTGAGTTCACTGAAGTGCTTGGAAATCTTGAGCTTTTACGAATGCTGTGCCCTTTCCTCCATCTCCGGCCTCAGTGGACTGCATTCACTGACTAGTCTAAGCGTTGCGTTTTGCTTGACCCTGCGCACGCTACCAGACTTGAGTCACATGAAGGAGCTGGCTTGCATTGATATACATCGGACGAACTTGGAAGAGCTCCCAGGTGTTGAGAAACTGGTGAGCCTGAAGACGTTAGACTGCCGGCACTCAAAGCTGAAGCATCTTCCTGACCTCCATCACTTGCCTGCATTGCAGAAGGTTTGTCTTCGGGAGACCCCGTTGATAGAGGACGATCCATCATCGTTTTACTTCGATAAAGCCGAGGTGCTGTTTAATTGTGAGGAGACAAGACGTGTCGATGTCAGTGATATTAGTGACGCAGAGTACAATCTCTCCGATTCTTCTGGCGATTAATATTAATGCGAGGAACCAAACTCTGTATAGAGGAACTTTACGACGAACCAAAATTTGTATAGTTGAGTCCATGTCTCTCACTGGCTTGCTGTTTGAGGTAGTGGCAATCCCTTGTAGATATTCCATGTCATGTTTAGTATCTCCCGGTCTAATGATTAGGATCAATGTATTTCTAGAATGAGCTCAAGTGCTCAAACCTAGAAAAATTCGAGAGTCAATAGCGTCTGTGCAGTGGCTAAATATCTTGCTTTCATGTTCATGGATCAGTTTGACTTTGATGGACACCGAATTCATTAATGCTCCGGTCATCAATGGGTGTCGTCCTCTTGATCCTTCTCCCTCTTCTATGAAAGAAAAGAATCTTTATCGTTCTTGGTTGCAAGGAGAGTAATACTGTCATTCATAATCTTTCTGTGCAAGGAAAAAATGTCCAATGCAGTGCATGAATCCAATGTTCTAGGGCATATATGTTTTTGTACTAAGTCGAAATCATGTCCTGTTGCAACCATGGAGTCCATCAACTTGGATGGAATTGTTGATTAGTACTGACCAATTCTAGCCTACCTTCGGTAAATGCCATGGCTGGAACATGACATAATTTCCCCAGTTTTGGAGTTTCACAGGAAATGCTAGTTTTGCCCTCTGAAGGTGGAGCCACAACCTCAACAATTTTTCATCAGTGTCATGTTTCCACACACAAGACATGTAGAATTTGGAGGTTCCTAATTCATTTCTAATTTGTACAAGCTGTTGATGCACATGCCATGAATATATCCTTCTGCAGATCTCTATTTATTTCTATAAACCTTTCGCTGCATTTGAATAGATTGCATAAACTCCTCATTGTTGCTTGTTAAAGAATTTCAAGCAATTTCTATGAACTTTCTGAAGTCTAGAGCAGTTCCATCTGTTTTGCTTGCAGGATTTCGGGATGGGGGGTTTGGGGGTCGACCATAGCCACGTGATAATACCTCAGCAGTTTGCTTTCTGCCCAATTCGCCTGCTCGCTACTTGTCACTCAATGCCTTATTTGAAAATCCAGCTTGAATTATATGTTGACCTTGTCAAGTCCATCAATTTTTCTCATGTTGAACACTACACTAGGTTAGACATCACGAGTGATTCAACGAGCAGAAAGTCATTCATCCACTCAGATCACCAGGCAACTGTAAGTAAGTTAAGTTAGTAAGTACCCGAACGACGGACGGACTACATCTGGACATAAAGTCATTCATCCACTCTCAAACCTCTAAGTAAGATTCCGAGCTATGTCGAAAACTCCGTCTGCGCACACTCGTGCCGGCGACCAGCTACTTATCTCTTCGCATTACGACTCTTCGACACTTCTAATCGGCGCACTTCTGTTTCTGTACAATCTCTCGCACGCCTCGCATTGTGGCTGCACCGTAGCTGCAAAGATTCCGCTCTCACGATGGGGACGTAGTCATCATGCAATTTGCATTTCCAAGTCCTTCAGGTTCAAAAGCTAGCTAGTGCTTCCTCTCAAATGCACTTGTGAACCTCCTCTAGGGTTTGGCTGCATTTTTTTGTTGTTGGTCTCTTCCCACGTGTGAATCTTCTCTGCAGGGGCTTGAGTGTGTGCTTTCCTCGACACTCCTCTGCACGTATTTACTTTTCCTGTGATTTCGGATGGTGTGTGTCGTCTAGGTCTTTGGGATTGTGTTGGAGCTTGTGGAAGGCGATACTCGCTTTGAATTGCGTGTTGGGTTTGTTAGGAAGGTGCCTAATTGGATTTATGTGTCAGACTGTTTGATTTGCTCTCTCTTTAGATTTTTTTCCTCTCGAAGTGAGCAACATTCTTGCGAAGTAGAGACGAATGTTTTTGAATAGAAGCTCGTGAATGTGATGCTCGCATTTGGCAGTGTGGCTCACCTTCTGCTTCCTGCTCACGTATTTGATCCTTTTTCGTGGTCGAATTACGTGCTGGGTTTGTGTTGGAGCCGTCTTCAAATTCTAGGACTTTGAGGCTCTGTATTCTTACTATTCTGCGTATTGTAAGAGTACTAACCACCGAACAAACCTTAATTTGTCTCAATGTCGTTAGTTTCCTAGCAAATAGAAGGTCATTTCGTCACGGACAATACATTGCTCTGCTTTGATCTCTGTCTTCTGTTGTGACTGCTTGTTACAGTGGGAGTTTCTGTTGACCCCGAGCGTTATGGTGTGCAGGTTGTCTTGATATAAAGAGTTTTGTGCAATGGTTAATCGGTCCAAGAAGATGAGCGCTTCCTCGGATTCTGAGGACCAGTCCGGGTCGAGCTCCGACAGTGAGGACTCTATTTTTGTTCCTGAGGTTAGAAATGCCTCTGGTCGGAAAAGACGGAGGGGGGCAGCGCAAGATCATACAGGGTCAGAGTCTGATTCTGAGGAGACAATCGCTGCTCCTAGTCAAAGAAGGCGAAGGTTGAGACGGGATCGCACAGAGTCCGAGCAGCCCGCGGACGTTCCTCGCCGAAGAAGTCGAAGGTCGCAGCTTGGTCGCTTAGAAAGAGAGGAGCCGGAGGACACAAATGATCCTCCTCGTCCAAGGGTGGTGCAAGATGGCACAGACTCAGAGGAATCTGATGAGGGTATGTATCATCACCAACCTCGTACTAGCCTGAAACATGCATCATCATGTTGGCGTTATCAAATGGAAATCTTGTAAGTATCAATTAGCTTTTTGTTCACACCTGGAATGCATGTCGTGTTCTACTTTTTCAGGATACATATGGCTTGCTAGCCTTCGGATAGATCACAAGAAAGCTCTTGCTGAAATCATTTGAGCGCAGAGAACCATTCGTACAGGAATGACTCGGTCCTTTAAATGTGTTGTCCTCTTTATGAATAGAATGTGCTTTTACAGTTCAGTAGAGTACTCAGAGTTAGCCAAGTTTTCCTCTGTCGCAAGTCATAATAGGTGATTCTCGGAGCATGTGGACGCCATGTCCAAAAAGGCGCTGCACGGGGAGCCCAACCTTACACAAGGAGATCTCTCATGGCTCTTCCTTGGGTGTTTCAGGTCGGGGCGTTGTGGGGAGAACCAAGCGGACGAGGAAGAACGGCAAAGTCGTGGAAGCCGTCTGGACGCCGGATAAGACCGTGCGAATCACGTACGACATTGGCATGAAGCATGCGTGCATGAATCCGATCCACGGGAAAACGAAGCAAACCTTCAAAGTATTGCATCTGGTGAAATGCCCCTGGACGAGGAATGTGAGCATGATGACGAACGTTTTATCAACGGAAAGATCCAAACCTTTTCAGTACTGCCACAAGCTCTGTGAGCCTTGCCTCCACATGAACGGCAATCGCTGTTTCAAATGTCCGCCTGGGGAAGGAGGCGTGACGCCCATCCTTCACACGGTGTTCGGATCCGATTCCGTCACCTGCGTGGAAGACTTCAAGGACTCGATTGAAAGGTGGTCGGTCCTTCAGCGCGAGGCCCAGGCCGCCTACATTGTCGTGCATTGTACCGTCGTGGGGCCCGAAGCGAGGCTCCTACGACGTAAATTCTCCCTGAAGCGTACGACTCGAATCCACATCGTGTACTCCGACGTCCGAGACAGAATGAAGCAAGCAGGGAGCGGCATGAACCTGGAGGAGTCCGTGTTCCAGCACATGTGGAGAACGATCATGAAGGAGAAAGTGCCGTGTCAGACATCCCAGTCGATGGTCTCGTTTAACGGAAACATTCTCTTCAACGAGAGTCTGTCTTTCAACGATTTCCGAATGGAGGACTTGCTGTTGCTGTACGAGCGCAATATCTTCGACAGATTTGAAGAGGAGGCGATCCGGGTGAGTATCAACTCGTTGCACATGCAGTCTCACCCGTATGCTCAAGCAGAATCTTCTGAGTGCTGTCTACGGGATGCAGTGGTGCACACGCATCGAGAGCCCATTTCGCAAGAAGACGACTGCATGTTTCAGCTTGGGAACCTGGTGGCGAGCTTGTTCTACAAAGCCGTCAAGCGCTACTTCATGCACAAAATAGTTTCTGAGTTTGAGCAACGGGCCGCGATCGGGGAGGCGTCGAGGATCGGAGATGAGGGACAGAAGCTGCCCTTTCGCAAGCTATACACTGCCAGAGGGGGTGAAGTGCGGTTTCGCAACGTCAGCAACGCTACCCACGATGTTGCTTGCAGGGATGCACGGTCTAAGGTGTGCGGTTGGGACACCTCGGGGTTTGAACTCGTCTGTTGGACACAGCGCGGGCATCCAGTGGGAGGGGATTTCGTCATACCTGGCCTGATGTATAGATTTGAGACTAGTCCAGGGAGCTGTATGATCTTTCGCCCCACTCGCTACTTCCACGCCACGCTTCCGATTCAGAAACGGGACATGAAGAATGAGAAATTTGCTGCAGCGTTTGTGACGCCGACATGATGATGGTTTCATGCTCTGCCCCGTACAGTAAAGAAACACGGATGGTAGTAGTATTACTGTCTAGGTTGACGCTGTCAATGCCCTTGTACATACGGAAGGAACTTGTTTTCCCAGAAATGTTCCTTCAGACTTTGTCACTTCTTTCTGGCTGGGTATGTAACACTGTTGCATTACACTTCCTCTTTGTATTTTTACCTGTACAAGGGCTTGCCTCTGTGCAGTTTGCATGTTTGCTTTTGTAGCGCTTTATTTGATTCGGTTTCTGATTTATGAAAGTAGGAATTGGACACAGTTTCAAATGAATTCCTTAGGGTTGTTTTGGTGTTTTAGTTTCACGGATTCCAGATGATTGTCGCCATTGTTGTGGGCTAGTGTCGACTCGTTCTACCGTTCCGGTTGCTGTGCACACCTGCTATGGCTGGTTAAAACACAACCCAATGAGCGGTGGGAGCCAGTACCATGAAGGCTATATTCCTATCAGAATTTGTGCAAACAGGACCCAGTGCAGTACCAGAAAGTGCTTCCAAGCGTGCGTGAACTCAATTACCAAAAAAAACAAATGATCTGTCAGGAAGTTATCTTTGAAAAATGTCACAAAACACCGGAAATCAGATCCTACACGAATCAACTTAATATGTTTCTACTTATCTGCATTAATATCATAAGAAACCTATAATATACCAATTATCTCACCCAGTTCCGTGACACGATAAGGTTTACCCTCTAAAACGGATATGTAGTCATTGAGTCACATACATAGTGAGTATTGATGTGGGGCTTTAACCCTTGAATGCTGAGGCGGATGTTTCAAGTCTGATGGATGATAGGGTATAGGACAGAAGTGCAACTATGCATCCTCAAAATTTGTTTTAAAAAGGTAAGATGTTTTATAATAGTTTGACTTGCAATAACTACTTCTGCAATTTTGGAGGCTAATGATTCACACACTAATAGAAAATTGGAGTTCATCAAAGGATTTCGGGGGGTTGGGAGGGCCGTTTCAAGTTGGTGTGCCACTCCAAGCTAGTGTGTCGCAAACTGCCCCCCCCCCCCCCCCCCCCTCTATGGAATAGCTATTCTCAAAAAAAAATTAATTAATTAATCTTGAAATGAAGAAAAAAGTTGAAAAAAAATCATTTTTTTCTAACATGTTAGTTACTATGTCACATCAACAAGTTGCTGCGGCCCTTTGCAAGGCAGTTCCCGCAATTTAGGAACTCATAGTCCTCTCGAGGGTGGAAAATTCCTCTAATGACTTTTCTTCTCTTTTTCTAAAAAATGCAAAATGTAGTGGATTCCAAATTACAACTCAAGCTTATAGGAGTTGACCCATTTATAGTCAATCCCCCCATTTTCAACCTAGAGACTAATCTCTTTCTATGAAATGGTATAGTTCTTGTAGTAGTTGTGGCACATTATCATTGGTTGTCAAGCTCTCAATATTGCAACTAGGCCTTGGTTGATTCTGCAACTAATTCATGGTTGGAAATAGAAAAGTCTATATGACCAATACATGTCATACAATATAGTTCAGCTAAAAAATTTATAATAATTATATTTTGAGTTAAATTTTTTTGAAAATTTATACAATCCTTCCAAACTCTATTTCTACATTATGAAAAATTTCTGCATTCAAGAAATTTGCACTCTACATGCCCATAATTGCTTAAATGGTTGAAAATGGGTCGGCTCCTTTAGAATCACTTTCAATCTTCTGTTTTGCACATTCAATAACCCTAATCTCATAATAGACTCTCCAATTATCACAAGCACCTCTCAAGGCCCATCCCCAGCATGTGCCACTCAATGCTTGCCTTATTCTTAGGCTAGCAAATGAAAATTGCACCACAAAACTGTGTCCAAAATAGAACAAGTGAAAAAACTACCACTTAAACAAGGGGAATATAATTGCAAGAGTGCATTGCAAAAGTTGTCCCCATTTCATGCAATAAGTAGATCTTGGAATTGTAGGACAAATTACAAACCTTGTACACTGGTACATAAGCTTACATGCTAGGTAACCACACGCACAAGACAGCCACCTTGAACAGCGGTGCAACCGCAAGCAATCTGATCCTCCTGATGATTCCTGACTCCTAAACACCTCTTCATTAGTCTCTTTATTTTAATTTATTTTGGCATAAATAAATAGGCCCACGTTGCCCTTGTAATTTTGAAGCCTGACCCAGTCCAGTGACACTGGAAACTGAAGAACCCTCGCCGGGCAGCATGCCAACAGGCAGTGCGAAAATTCTCGCTGGGGCAGCCCTGACGGAAGTCTGACCGAGTCGGCAACGGGTAGCAGGGTTCTTTCCCGTCGTTCTCCAGTACTTGCGCCCTCCCCTTCCATCACCCCAGCAGTGAAGTTAGGGCTTCGCAACTCCCAATCGTTCCCTCGGCAACAATTCTCCGCAAGGAAGAGATTGCATTCCGCGAAGATCCTTTGCAAAGTAACTGAGCAGCAGCGGTGCCGCTTCCGCCATTGAGGACGATTTCGGGAGCTTTTTGGATCGGTGCAGCATGAAGATCTCCATCAAGACGCTCAAAGGGAACCACTTCGATCTGCAAGTGGCGGAGGATGAGCTGGTACGCGCTCTTGTTTCGCCTCCCCCCGCTCTCTGATTCTCTATTTGCTCATTGCTGCGTCCGTTGTTGCAGCTAGTTGGAGTGTTCTTTCGATTGAGCGATCGATGGGTGCTGTGGTCGGTGGTACGGAGTTGGGCTTCGCGGTTTAGGTTTCTGGTTGTTCTGTTTCTTTTCTTGTCTTCGTTGTCGGGTACTTGCTTTAAGACGCAGTTTATTGATATCTTTCGCTGTTCTGGGTTCACAGTTGGATAGAGGTTTCATTCTTCTCTTCTTTGTGAAGTCTTTCCTAAGACGTGCTTCTTTAGGGTTGTCTGCACGATTTCCATTTTTCTGTTTCTTTTAGACCGCTAATCCTAAATCAATTTCGTATTTATGGTTGATCAGTATTACGAAGATATGTTGCACCAATGAGCTAGTTCTCATGATGTTGTTGTCGACTCTAATCGTGATGGAAACAGGATTCCAATCATATCTCGTTGGACATGCCATTCTTCCAGTATGACCTAATTGATTGGATGCACGAAGGTTTGTTACGAAAGATCGATTGCATTTTGAAGTGCACTGAATGGCGAGGTTGTGGTTGTTGTGTGCAGGTTAGTTCCGTGAAAGCGAAGATATCTGAGTCTCAAGGAAAGGATGCGTATCCTTGTGCGCAACAGCTTCTGATTCATCAAGGGAAAGTTCTGAAGGATGAGACGACCATGACTGATAACAAGGTGTCGGAGGGTGGATTTCTCGTCGTCATGTTGACCAAGGTAGGATTTCTTTGGTCAGCTGCTGGGGTTGCTCTGTTGTGTCATTGGCTCTATGGGTTCCCGTGTGGTCTTTTAAAAATACCCTTGCAATATCTGTTTGGTTGCGAGCTATTGCGTTGGTTTTATTAGGTCCAGTTTCGAATTGTTCTTCAATTCGGAGTGTAACCTCTCCTCTCTGTGAACTGACACGCCTAATCCTTTCTTTTTTTTTAGACGAAAGCGCCTGCGTCATCGTCCGGATCTGTTCAGGTAATTAAGGGGTGTCTTTATTTTATGCAGTTTCTGATTGGCTTATGTTCCTTGCTTGTTCAGTGCAGTACACTAGGTTAATGAATATTATTTACTTCCGGGTAAGCCTTTTGGTATATGTTGTAGCGTGATGTTTTGAGTATAGAGTTGTGGTGAGATCGCTTTGGGTACTGGAGTCAAATCAGTTGAGATCCAGTTCTCGTCACGATTTTCGAATTTTTATGCAATTCCAAAGTGGGAGGTTGTAGTTCACAATAAGTGACAGTGGATAGCCCGATCTCTATCCAAGAATCAGGGGCCATAGACATTTAGCGAAGTGAACTACACCACTTGCTAATAAGTCCGGCCGAGTCTACGAACAGATAAACTGTTGTTGGTGGCAGGGGTCATTAGCAGGAGACGTAATGAGATCCCCAATGGTTTTAGTATCCTGCACCTTACTAGGTGATGACTAGCAGGAGGAGATGTCGGCTATATTATATTACCATTTATGTCGACCATTGTTTCAGTGACATATTATTGTATCGCTCAGGCTCCTGCTGCTGCGGCTCCGGCTCCGACTCCGGCTCCTCCTGCTGCCCCGGCTCCCAGCCCTGCCCCAGCACGTGCACCTGCTTCTCCAGCTCCGTAAGTACCTAAATTGGGC